>CP136057.1:66162474-67489470 GCA_032464435.1 Aegilops umbellulata
TAAAATGTGGCAATTGCTAACATGATTCGGACAGACTTAAGCATGGATACGAGTGAGAAACTCTCATCGTAGTCAACACCTTGAACTTGTCAAAAACCTTTTGCGACAATTCTAGCTTTGTAGATAGTAACACTACTATCAGCTTCTGTCTTCCTCTTGAAGATCCATTTATTTTCTATGGCTTGCCGATCATCGGGCAAATCCATCAAAGTCCATACTTTGTTCTCATACATGGATCCCATCTCAGATTTCATGGCTTTAAGCCATTTTGCGGAATCTGGGCTCACCATCGCTTCTTCATAGTTCGTAGGTTCATCATGATCTAGTAGCATGACTTCCAGAACAGGATTGCCGTACCACTCTGGTGTGGATCTTACTCTGGTTGATCTACGAGGTTCTGTAGTAACTTGTTCTGTAGTTCTATGATCATCATCAACAACCTCCTCACTAGTTGGTTTTGACGTCACAGAAACTGGTTCCTGTGATGTACTGGTTTCCAACAAGGGAATAGGTACAGTTACCTCATCAAGTTCTACTTTCCTCCCACTCACTTGTTTCGAGAGAAACTCCTTCTCTAGAAAGGATCCATTCTTAGCAACGAATGTCTTGCCTTCGGATCTGTGATAGAAGGTGTACCCAACTGTCTCCTTTGGGTATCCTATGAAGACATATTTCTCCGATTTGGGTTTGAGCTTATCAAGATGAAACTTTTTTCACATAAGCATCACAACCCCAAACTTTAAGAAACGACAACTTTGGTTTCTTGCTAAACCACAGTTCATATAGTGTTGTCTCAACGGATTTAGATGGTGCCCTATTTAACGTGAATGCAGCTGCCTCTAATGCATAACCCCAAAACGATAGTGGTAAATCGGTAAGAAACATCATAGATTGCACTATATCAATAAAGTACGGTTATGACGTTCGGACGCACCATTATGCTGTGGTGTTCCAGGTGGCGTGAGTAGTGAAACTATTTCACATTGTTTAACTGAAGGCCAAACTCGTAACTCAAATGTTTTACCTCTGCGATCATATCGTAGTAACTTTTATTTTCTTGTTATGATGATTCTCTACTTCACTCTGAAATTCTTTGAACTTTTCAAACGTTTCAGACTTATGTTTCATCAAGTAGATATACCCATATCTGCTCAAATCATCTGTGAAGGTTAGAAAATAATGATACTTGTCGCGAGCCTTAATATTCATCGGACCACATACATCAGTATGTATGATTTCCAACAAATCTGTTGCTTGCTCCATTGTTCCGGAGAACGGCGTTTTAGTCATCTTGCCCAAGAGGCATGGTTCGCAAGCATCAAGTGATTCATAATCAAGTGATTCCAAAATCCCATCAGCATGGAGTTTCTTCATGTGCTTTACACCAATATGACCTAAACGGCAGTGCCACAAATAGGTTGCACTATCATTATTAACTTCGCATCTTTTGGTTTCAATATTATGAATATGTGTATCACTACGATCGAGATCCAATGAACTATTTTCATTGGGTGTGTATGTCCATAAAAGGTTCTATTCATGTAAACAGAACAACAATTGTTCTCTAACTTAAATGAATAATCGTATTGCAATAAACATGATCAAATCATATTTATGCTCAATGCAAACACCAAATAACACTTATTTAGGTTCATCACTAATCCCGAAAGTATAGGAAGTGTGCGATGATGATCATATCAATCTTGGAACTACTTCCAACTTTCATCGTCACTTCACCCTTAACTAGTCTTTGTTCATTCTGCAACTCCTGTTTCGAGTTACTACTCTTAGCAACTGAACCAGTATCAAATACCGAGGGGTTGCTATGAACACTAGTAAAATACATATCAATAATCTGTATATCAAATATACCTTTGTTCACTTCGCCATCCTTCTTATCCGCCAAATACTTGGGGCAGTTCCGCTTCCAGCGACCAGTCCCTTTGCAGTAAACGCACTCAGTCTCAGGCTTAGGTCCAGACTTGGGCTTCTTCACTTGAGCAGCAACTTGCTTGCCGTTCTTATTGAAGTTCCCCTTCTTCCCTTTGCCCTTTACTTGAAACTAGTGATCTTGTCAACTATCAACGCTTGATGCTCTTTCTTGATTCCTACCTCCATCGATTTCATCATTATGAAAAAGTTCGGGAGTCGTTTTCGTCATCCCTTGCATACTATAGTTCATCACGAAGTTCTACTAACTTGGTGATGGTGACTAGAGAATTCTGTCAATCACTATCTTATCTGGAAGATTAACTCCCACTTGATTCAAGCGATTGTAGTACCCAGACAATCTGAGCACATGCTCACTAGTTGAGCGATTCTCCTCCATCTTTTAGCTATAGAACTTGTTGGAGTCTTCATATCTCTCAACTCGGGTATTTGCTTGAAATATTAACTTCAACTCCTGGAACATCTCATATGCTCCATGACGTTCAAAACGTCTTTGAAGTCCCGATTCTAAGCTGTTAAGCATGGTGTACTTAAACTATCAAGTAGTCATCATATTGAGCTAGCCAAACGTTCATAACGTCTGCATCTGCTCCTGCAATAGGTCTGTCACCTAGCGGTGCATTAAGGACATAATTCTTCTGTGCAGCAATGAGGATAAACCTCAGATCATGGATCCAATCCGCATCATTGCTACTAATATTTTTCAACACAATTTTCTCTAGGAACATATCAAAATAAACATAGGGAAGCAACAACGCGAGCTATTGATCTACAACATAGATATGCTAATACTACTAGGACTAAGTTCATGATAAATTAAAGTTCAATTAATCATATTACTTAAGAACTCCCACTTAGATAGACATCCCTCTAATCCTCTAAGTGATCACGTGATCCAAATCAAACTAAACCATAACCGATCATCACGTGAAATGGATTAGTTTTCAATGGTGAACATCATCATGTTGATCATATCTACTATATGATTCACGCTCGACCTTTCGGTCTCCATGTTCCGAGGTCATATCTTATATGCATAGCTCGTCAAGTATAACCTGAGTATTCCGCATGTGCAACTGTTTTGCACCCGTTGTATTTGAACGTAGAGCCTATCACACCCGATCATCACGTGGTGTCTCAGCACGAAGAACTTTCGCAATGGTGCATACTCAGGGAGAACACTTCTTGATAATTAGTGAGAGATCATCTTATAATGCTACCGTCAATCAAAGCAAGATAAGATGCATAAAAGATAAACATCACATGCAATCAATATAAGTGATATGATATGGCCATCATCATCTTGTGCTTGTGATCTCCATCTCCGCAGCACTGTCATGATCACCATCGTCACCGGCGCGACACCTTGATCTCCATCGTAGCATCGTTGTCGTCTCGCCAATCTTATGCTTCTACGACTATCGCTACCGCTTAGTGATAAAGTAAAGCATTACAGGGCGATTGCATTGCATACAATAAAGCGACAACCATACGGCTCCTGCCGGTTGCCGATAGCTCGGTTACAAAACATGATCATCTCATACAATAAAATTTAGCATCATGTCTTGACCATATCACATCACAACATGCCCTGCAAAAACAAGTTAGACGTCCTCTACTTTGTTTGTTGCAAATTTTACGTGGCTGCTACGGGCTGAAGCAAGAACCAATCTCACCTACGCATTAAAACCACAACGATACTTCGTCAAATAGACTCCGTTTTAACCTTCTCAAGGACCGGGCGTAGCCACACTTGGTTCAACTAAAGTTGGTGAGACAGTCTCCCGCAAGCCATCTGTGTGCAAAGCACGTCGAGGGAACCGGTCTCGCGTAAGCGTACGCGTAAGGTTGGTCGGGGTCGTCTCATCCAACAATACCGCTGACCCAAAGTATGACATGCTGGTAGGCAGTATGACTTGTATCGTCCACAACTCACTTGTGTTCTACTCGTGCAAATAACATCAAACCATAAAAACCTAGGCTCGGATTCCACTGTTGTGGAACGTAGTAATTTCAAAAAAATTCCTACGCACACGCAAGATCATGGTGATGCATAGCAACGAGAGGGGAGAGTGTTGTCTACGTACCCTCGTAGACCGAAGCGGAAGCGTTGACGCAACATAGAGGAAGTAGTCGTACGTCTTCCCGATCCGACCGATCCAAGCACCGTTACTCCGGCACCTCCGAGTTCTTGGCACACGTTCAGCTCGATGACGCACCCCTAGCTCCGATCCAGCAAAGCTTCGAGGAGGAGTTCCGTCAGCACGACGGCGTGGTGACAATCTTGATGTTCTACCGGCGCAGGGCTTCGCCTAAGCACTGCAACGATATATTCGAGGTGGAATATGGTGGAGGGGGGCACCGCACAGGGCTAAGGAACGATCACGAAGATCAACTTGTGTGTCCATGGTGTGCGCCCTGCCCCCATATATAAAGGAGCAAGGGAGGGAGGAGGCCGGCCCTATGTTTGGCGCGCCAAGGGGAGTCCTACTCCCACCGGGAGTAGGATTCCCCTTTTCCTAGTCTAACTAGGAGTTCTTCCTTGTAGGGGGAGTAGGAGAGAAGGAAAGGGAAGAGAGAAGGAGAAGGAAGGAGGGGGGGTGCCCCCCCTCCCTAGTCCAATTCGGACTAGTCCAAGGGGAGGGGTGCGGCCACCCTTTTGGCCCTTTCTCTCCTTTCCCGTATGGCCCAATAAGGCCCAATACGAATTCCCGTAACTCTCCGGTACTCCGATAAATACCCGAACCACTCAGAACCTTTCCGATGTCCGAATATAGTCGTCCAATATATCGATCTTTACGTCTCGACCATTTCGAGACTCCTCGTCATGTCCCCGATCTCATCCGGGACTCCGAACTCCTTCGGTACATCAAAACTCATAAACTCATAATAACTGTCATCGTAACCTTAAGCGTGCGGATCCTACGGTTCGAGAACAATGTAGACATGACCGAGACACATCTCCGGTCAATAACCAATAGCGGGACCTGGATGCCCATATTGGCTCCTACATATTCTACGAAGATCTTTATCGGTCAGACCGCATAACAACATACGTTGTTCCCTTTGTCCATCGGTATGTTACTTGCCCGAGATTCGATCGTCGGTATCCAATACCTAGTTCAATCTCATTACCGGCAAGTCTCTTTACTCGTTCCGTAATACATCATCCCGCAACTAACTCATTAGTTGCAATGCTTGCAAGGCTTAAGTGATGTGCATTACCGAGAGGGCCCAGAGATACCTCTCCCACAATTGGAGTGACAAATCCTAATCTCGAAATACGCCAACCCAACATCTACCTTTGGTGACACCTGTAGTACTCCTTTATAATCACCCAGTTACGTTGTGACGTTTGGTAGCACCCAAAGTGTTCCTCTGGCAAACGGGAGTTGCATAATCTCATAGTCAAAGGAACATGTATAAGTCATGGATAAAAGCAACAGCAACATACTAAACGATCGGGTGCTATGCTAATGGAATGGGTCATGTCAATCAGATCATTCAACTAATGATGTGACCTTGTTAATCAAATGACAACTCCTTTGTCCATGGTTAGGAAACTTAACCATCTTTGATTAACAAGCTAGTCAAGTAGAGGCATACTAGTGACACTCTGTTTGTCTATGTATCCACACATGTATTATGTTTCCAGTTAATACAATTCTAGCATGAATAATAAACATTTATCATGATATGTAAGGAAATAAATAAGAACTTTATTATTGCCTCTAGGGCATATTTCCTTCACCAATATGTAAGCAGCTTCACCGAGGTCTTTCAGTGAAAAACTCTTATTCAAATATCCCTTTATGCTATCCAGAAATTCTATATCATTTCCAATCAGTAATATGTCATCTACATATAATATCAGAAATGCTACAGAGCTCCCACTCACTTTCTTGTAAATACAGGCTTCTCCAAAAGTCTGTACAAACCCAAATGCTTTGATCACACTATCAAAACGTTTATTCCAACTCCGAGATGCTTGCACCAGTCCATAAATGGATCGTTGGAGGTTGCATACTTTGTTAGCTCCCTTTGGATCAATAAAACCTTCTGGTTGCATCATATACAACTCTTCTTCCAGAAACCCATTCAGGAATGCAGTCTTTACATCCATTTGCCAAATTTCATAATCATAAAATGCGGCAATTGCTGACATGATTCGGACAGACTTAAGCATCGCTACGGGTGAGAAGGTCTCATCGTAGTCAATCCCTTGAACTTGTCGAAACCCCTTTGCGACAAGTCGAGCTTTGTAGACAGTAACATTACCGTCGGCGTCAGTCTTCTTCTTAAAGATCTACTTGTTCTCTATTGCTTGCCGACCCTCGGGCAAGTCAACAAAAGTCCACACTTTGTTTTCATACATGGATCCCATCTCAGATTTCATGGCTTCCAGCCATTTTGCGGAATCTGGGCTCACCATCGCTTCTTCATAGTTCGTAGGTTCGTCATGATCTAGTAGCATGATTTCCAGAATAGGACTGCCGTACCACTCTGGTGCGGATCTCACTCTGGTTGATCTACGAGGTTCAGCAGTTACTTGATCTAAAGTTTCATGATCATTGTCACTAACTTCTTCTCTGATTGGTGTAGATGTCACAGAAACTGGTTCCTGTGAAGAACTATTTTCCAATAAGGGAGCAGGTACAGTTACCTCATCAATTTCTACTTTCCTCCCACTCACTTCTTTCGAGAGAAACTCCTTCTCTAGAAAGGATCCATTTTTAGCAACAAATGTCTTGCCTTCGGATCTGTGATAGAAGGTGTACCCAACTGTTTCCTTTCGGTATCCTATGAAGACACATTTCTCCGATTTGGGTTCGAGCTTATCAGGTTGAAGCTTTTTCACATAAGCATCGCAGCCCCAAACTTTAAGAAATGACAACTTTGGTTTCTTGCTAAACCATAGTTCATAAGGTGTCGTCTCAACGGATTTTGACGGTGTCCTATTTAACGTGAATGCGGCTGTCTCTAGAGCATAACCCCAAAACGATAGCGGTAAATCTGTAAGAGACATCATCGATCGCACCATATCTAGTAAAGTGCGATTACGACGTTCGGGCACACCATTGCGCTGTGGTGTTCCGGGTGGCGTGAGTTGCGAAACTATTCCGCATTGTTTCAAATGTAGACCAAGCTCGTAACTCAAATATTCTCCTCCACGATCAGATCGTAGAAACTTTATTTTCTTGTTACGATGATTTTCAACTTCACTCTGAAATTCTTTGAACTTTTCAAATGTTTCAGACTTGTGTTTCATTAAGTAGATATACCCATATCTGCTTAAATCATCTGTGAAGGTGAGAAAATAACGATATCCGCCACGAGCTTCAATATTCATCGGACCACATACATCTGTATGTATGATTTCCAATAAATCTGTTGCTCTCTCCATAACACCAGAGAACGGTGTTTTAGTCATCTTGCCCATGAGGCACAGTTCGCAAGTACCAAGTGATTCATAATCAAGTGGTTCCAAAAGTCCATCAGTATGGAGTTTCTTCATGCGCTTTACACCGATATGACCTAAACGGCAGTGCCACAAATAAGTTGCACTATCATTATCAACTCTGCATCTTTTGGCTTCAACATTATGAATATGTGTATCACTACTATCGAGATTCATCAAAAATAGACCACTCTTCAAGGGTGCATGACCATAAAAGATATTATTCATATAAATAGAACAACCATTATTCTCTGATTTAAATGAATAACCGTCTCGCATCAAACAAGATCCAGATATAATGTTCATGCTCAACGCTGGCACCAAATAACAATTATTTAGGTCTAATACTAATCCCGAAGGTAGATGTAGAGGTAGCGTGCCGACCGCGATCACATCGACTTTGGAACCATTTCCCATGCGCATCGTCACCTCGTCCTTTGCCAGTGTTCGCTTAATCCGTAGTCCCTGTTTCGAGTTGCAAATATTAGCAACAGAACCAGTATCAAATACCCAGGTGCTACTGCGAGCTCTAGTAAGGTACACATCAATAACATGTATATCACATATACCTTTGTTCATCTTGCCATCCTTCTTGTCCGCCAGATACTTGGGGCAGTTCCGCTTCCAGTGACCAGTCTGCTTGCAGTAGAAGCACTCAGTTTCAGGCTTAGGTCCAGACTTGGGTTTCTTCCCTTGAGCAGCAACTTGTTTGCTGTTCTTCTTGAAGTTCCCCTTCTTCTTCCCTTCGCCTTTCTTCTTGAAACTGGTGGTCTTATTGACCATCAACACTTGATGCTCCTTCTTGATTTCTACCTCCGCAACCTTTAGCATTGCGAAGAGCTCGGGCATAGTCTTATCTATCCCTTGCATATTATAGTTCATCACGAAGCCTTTGTAGCTTGGTGGCAGTGATTGAAAAATTCTGTCAATGACACAATCATCCGGAAGATTAACTCCCAGTTGACTCAAGTGATTGTAATACCCAGACATTCTGAGTATGTGCTCACTGACAGACCCATTCTCTTCCATCTTGCAGCTATAGAATTTATTGGAGACCTCATATCTCTCAATCCGGGCATTCTGTTTGAATATCAACTTCAACTCCTGGAACATCTCATATGCTCCATGGTTCTCAAACCGTCGTTGAAGTCCCGGTTCTAAGCCGTAAAGCATGGCACACTGAACTATCAAGTAGTCATCAGCTTTGCTCTGCCAGACGTTCATAACATCTGGTGTTGCTCCAGTAGCAGGCCTGGCACCTAGCGGTGCATCCAGGACGTAATTCTTCTGTGCAGCAATGAGGATAATCCTCAAGTTACGGACCCAGTCCGTGTAATTGCTACCATCATCTTTCAATTTTGCTTTCTCAAGGAACGCATTAAAATTCAACGGAACAATAGCACGAGCCATCTATCTACAATTAACATAAACAAGCAAGATACTATCAGGGACTAAGTTCATGATAAATTTAAGTTCAATTAATCATATTACTTAAGAACTCCCACTTATATAGACATCCCTCTAATCTTCTAAGTGATCACGTGATCCAAATCAAACTAAACCATAACCGATCATCACGTGAAATGGATTAGTTCTCAATGGGAACATCATCATGTTGATCATATCTACTATATGATTCACGTTCGACCTTTCGGTCTCCGTGTTCCGAGGCCATATCTGCATATGCTAGGCTCGTCAAGTATAACCCGAGTATTCTGCGTGTGCAAAACTGGCTTGCACCCGTTGTAGATGGACGTAGAGCTTATCACACCCGATCATCACGTGGTGTCTGGGCACGACGAACTTTGGCAACGGTGCATACTCGGGGAGAACACTTCTTGATAATTTAGTGAGAGATCATCTTATAATGCTACCGTCAATCAAAGCAAGATAAGATGCATAAAAGATAAACATCACATGCAAATCAATATAAGTGATATGATATGGTCATCATCATCTTGTGCTTCGTGATCTCCATCTCTGCAGCACCATCATGATCACCATCGTCACCGGCGCGACACCTTGATCTCCATCGTAGCATCGTTGTCGTCTCGCCAATCTTATGCTTCTACGACTATCGCTACCGCTTAGTGATAAAGTAAAGCATTACAGGGCGATTGCATTGCATACAATAAAGCGACAACCATACGGCTCCTGCCGGTTGCCGATAACTCGGTTACAAAACATGATCATCTCATACAATAAAATATAGCATCATGTCTTGACCATATCACATCACAACATGCCCTGCAAAAACAAGTTAGACGTCCTCTACTTTGTTTGTTGCAAGTTTTACGTGGCTGCTACGGGCTTAAGCAAGAACTCATCTTACCTACGCATCAAAACCACAACGATAGTTTGTCAAATAGACTCCGTTTTAACCTTCTCAAGGACCGGGCGTAGCCACACTTGGTTCAACTAAAGTTGGTGAGACAGTCTCCCGCAAGCCATCTGTGTGCAAAGCACGTCGAGGGAACCGGTCTCGCGTAAGCGAACGCGTAAGGTTGGTCCGGGTCGACTCATCCAACAATACCGCTGAACCAAAGTATGACATGCTGGTAGGCAGTATGACTTGTATCGTCCACAACTCACTTGTGTTCTACTCGTGCAAATAACATCAAACCATAAAAACCTAGGCTCGGATGCCACTGTTGGGGAACGTAGTAATTTCAAAAAAATTCCTACGCACACGCAAGATCATGGTGATGCATAGCAACGAGAGGGGAGAGTGTTGTCTACGTAACCTCGTAGACCGAAAGCGGAAGCGTTATATCAACGCGGTTGATGTAGTCATACGTCTTCACAATCCGACCGATCCAAGCACCGTTACTCCGGCACCTCCGAGTTCTTGGCACACGTTCAGCTCGATGACGTTCCCCGGGCTTCGATCCAGCAAAGCTTCGGGGAAGAGTTCCGTCAGCACGACGGCGTGGTGATGATCTTGATGTTCTACTGTCGCAGGGCTTCGCCTAAGCACCGCTACAATATGACCGAGGTGGAATATGGTGGAGGGGGCACCGCACACGGCTAGGGAACGATCTCAAGGATCAACTTGTGTGTCTTGGGGTGCCCCCCTGCCCCCGTATATAAAGGAGCAAGGGGGAGGGACGGCCGGCCCTAGGGGCGCGCCAAGGGAGGGTAGTCCTCCTCCTAGTGGGAGTAGGACTCCCCTTTCCTAGTCCAACTAGGAGGGAGAAGGGGGGAAGGAAGGAGAGGGAGAGGGAGAGGGAAAGGGGGGCCGCGCCCCCCCCCTCCTTGTCCAATTCGGACTCCTCATGGGGGGGCGTGCGCCACCTCCTGGCGCGGCCCTCTCTCTCCCCTCGCGGCCCAATAAGGCCCATACTTCCCCCGGGGGGTTCCGGTAACCCCTCCGGCACTCCGGTAATATCCGAAACCTCTCGGAACCATTCCGATGTCCGAACATAGCCGTCTAATATATCAATCTTTATGTCTCGACCATTCCGAGACTCCTCGTCATGTCCGTGATCACATCCGGGACTCCGAACTCCTTCGGTACATCAAAACTCATAAACTCATAATAACTGTCATCATAACCTTAAGCGTGCGGACCCTACGGTTCGAGAACAATGTAGACATGACCGAGACACGTCTCCGGTCAATAACCAATAGCGTGACCTGGATGCCCATATTGGCTCCTACATATTCTACGAAGATCTTTATCGATCAGACCGCATAACAACATACGTTGTTCCCTTTGTCCATCGGTATGTTACTTGCCCGAGATTCGATCGTCGGTATCCAATACCTAGTTCAATCTCGTTACCGGCAAGTCTCTTTACTCGTTCCGTAATACATCATCCCGCAACTAACTCATTAGTTGCAATGCTTGCAAGGCTTAAGTGATGTGCATTACCGAGAGGGCCCAGAGATACCTCTCCCACAATTGGAGTGACAAATCCTAATCTCGAAATACGCCAACCCAACATCTACCTTTGGTGACACCTGTAGTACTCCTTTATAATCACCCAGTTACGTTGTGACGTTTGGTAGCACCCAAAGTGTTCCTCCGGCAAACGGGAGTTGCATAATCTCATAGTCAAAGGAACATGTATAAGTCATGGATAAAAGCAACAGCAACATACTAAACGATCGGGTGCTATGCTAATGGAATGGGTCATGTCAATCAGATCATTCAACTAATGATGTGACCTTGTTAATCAAATGACAACTCCTTTTGTCTATGGTTAGGAAACTTAACCATCTTTGATTAACAAGCTAGTCAAGTAGAGGCATACTAGTGACACTCTGTTTGTCTATGTATCCACACATGTATTATGTTTCCGGTTAATACAATTCTAGCATGAATAATAAACATTTATCATGATATGTAAGGAAATAAATAATAACTTTATTATTGCCTCTAGGGCATATTTCCTTCAGGTGAAGGGAACTCCATGAGGGCCTCGACAAGCAATTCCCTCAGGGGATCCTGCAAGCTTATCATAGAAGGAAAAGAGGGTTGCCATGACAGCTATCAGTCGGTCGTTAGTTGCTCTGGTTGGCGCAGGTGAGGTGTACTTGGGCGCCCGTGAGCCAGCGCGGGACTCACGGGGCCCTGCCTCTAGGCGGGTTGCGCCTGGCACTGGGCCGTATCTTGTGATGTGTGCCTGCAAATTTGGTCAGATGCCGGCACTCTACGTCCTCGGGTCCCGGCCCTCGAGCTTGTCTCATCCGTCGCTGGTATGCCAGGTCGTGATGCCATGGACAAGGCCAGAGGGTGAGGGCTGAAGAGCCAGTAAGAGCCCTGAGTCGCGATGCTCAGGTACCCCCCCTTTAACGTGCAAGTGGTCGACATGGGAAAGAAGAGGTGTCGTGGACAGGCATCAAGTAATCAAGCATGATAGGCGAATGCATAGTTGGAAATAAACGCAAGGAAGATACATGCCACTGGGCCTGGCCCGAGCGGCCTGGGGATGATGCAGCCCGAGGGGCACCCCAAACAAAGCAAGCTAATGACTGAAAAAATAAAAAGGGATACATGCCGCAGGGACGTACCCACGCTGCCTGGGAATGAAGCAGCCCTGGGAGGGCGTTCCCAGCCGGAAATGAAGTTTGAAAGATGTCACCTGAAGTTGTCGAGGACGAAGTGGTGTTGGTGCAGCAGACTCGATGGGTTGCGGAAGCCGATCCTCACGATCCCCCAGGCCCAGGGGCCTTAGGAGGCTCCGGAGGCATTGGTGGCTCCTCGCGAATCATCTTCATCTCCGCCAGGACTGCGGAACGCATGTCTTCCTGAGTCTCCATGATGCCCCTCATGAGGCGCTGGTACGCAGCAGCCACGCTCGGCAAGCCGTAAGGCATGCGAACATAGTTGTGGGGTGGACCTCCACAACGCCCCACTTGCGAGGGCCAGAGGCGCTCCATCGTGGCGACCTGATTGAGCCCTAGTACGTCGATGCAGACGCGCAACCCACCATCCTCGCCTGGATGGGGAGCCACAGCCAGTAGACGGCGGCAACCTCTCATGATTCTTGACTCATGTCGTTCTTGAACGGCCTTGTTAACGAACTCCTGCTGGTCAGAACTTCCTTGCCTCGCTCCTTCTTGAGGGAAACGTGCTTCGAAGCACGCCTCCACGTGGTGCCCAAGCGCCTTCCTCATGACCCTGGCCAGGTCGGTGGCCCTCCAGGTGAGAGCCCCCTTGCCCTGCCTGAGGAGGGTGCCGGGCGCGCTTCCCTATGCGATGGAAGGAGGGTCCCCTTGGACAGACGTTGGCCCTGGGGGGCCCACCTCCTGAGGGGCCGGTCCGGATGACGCCTTCTTCTTCTTGGGGGTGGTCTCGGGAAGCCTCCTGCTTCCGCGATCTGGGTCTTCTAGTGACGCGGCCTGAAAGGCTCGCTCCAGGGAACACACTGCATCCTTCTCTTCACACGACACTGTGATGACTCTGCCACTTCCTGGCATCTTGAGGACTTGTAGCCATGATGAGTTACGGCCATGAACTTGGCCAGCGCTGGGTACCCGAGGATGGCGTTGTACGGCAAGCGGATGTGAGCGACGTCGAAGTCGATGAGCTCGGTGCGGAAGTTGCTGCGGGCCTCGAAGGTGACAGGGAGGCGGACCTGCCCCATCGGGATCGTGGAACCGTCGGTGACTCCGGAGAAAGGCTTGGTTGGCTGAAGCTGGTCATAGGGCACTTGGAGATTGTTGAATGTTTCCACGGACAGGACGTTGAGCCCTGCTCCACCATCGATGAGGGTCCTGGTGACCAGTACGTTGCTGATGACTGGGGAGCAAAGCATCGGGAGGACCCCGGCTGTGGCCGCGCACTTGAGCTGATCCACTGAGCTGAACGTGATGGTGCACGCCGACCACCTAAGAGGGCGCGTTGCTTCGAGCCTGGGGAGGACTGCATTCACTTCGCGGGCAAACTGCTTGAAGATGCGTTGGGAGGCTGGGGCTTGAGCTCCGCCCAGGATGCAGGCGATTGCGCGCGGCTCCTGGAAGCCCCCAGCCCCCTCGTCTTGGTGGCGGTCCTCGTTCCTCCTTGGCTGAGGCGGCAGTGGAGGGAGGCCTGCGTTGCCCTGCAGGCAATCCTCACGAGGCTGATCCCGCCAATCCCCCTCGCGAGGCAGGTCTCGCCAGCTGTCCTCGCGAGGTTGATCACGCCATCCTTGGCGCGGGTCGCGGTCTTCCCAGCGTCCTGGGTTTCTTCCTCCTCCTCGGCCGTAGCCCCAGTCAGCGCGGTCGGGACGACGGCCGATCCTTCCTTCTCGCACGGCACGGAGCTCTTGGCATTCATTGGTGTTGTGGGTGTGGAGGTCGTGGTACACGCAGTACCGGCTGCCCCTGGAGGATTCGGGCAGATCCTTGCCCTGCTTGGTGTCTGGTTCTGCCGCGAGCACGGCAGCCCCCTTGCGCTTCATGTCCTTGGCCTTGGGCTTCTTCTCCTCTGGGTCCGCGGCAGGCAGCTCGAGGAGGGAGAGACGCCCCTCCTCAGCCCTGGCGCACTTGGTCGCCAAGTTGAACAGCTCCAGGGAGGTGCATAGGTCTTCATGCATCGCCAGTTCCTCCTTCATCTTGACGTCGCGCACACCATCGGATAAGGCCGAGATGATGGCTTCCTCGGACACCTTGGGGATCTTGAGGCGCGCAGTGTTGAAGCGCTGGATGTACTTTTGTAGGGTTTCTCCGGGTTGTTGCTTGATGCGGTGCATGTCGCTCACGGCGGGCGGCCGGTCGCAAGTACCTTGGAAATTGGCGATGAAGCGGGTGCGCATCTGGTCCCAGGAAGAGATCGTGCCTAGGGCCAGGTTCAGGAGCCAGGTGCGAGCTCCTTCCTTGAGCGCCATGGAGAACCAGTTCGCCATGACCTTTTCATCCCCGCTGGCAGCTTCAATGCCCAGCTCGTAAAGCTGGAGGAACTCTGCAGGGTCGGTCGTGCCGTCGTAGCGATGAGGCAGGTCCGGCTTGAACTTGCCGGGCCATGCGACGCTGCGCAGCTCGGTGGTGTAGGCGCGGCAGCCAGCAGTGGCCACGGGAGGCTTTGTCGAGGGAGAGCTTGGCCTTGCGGGTCCCCGTGCACCGCAGCTGGAAGCAGCGCGGGGTCTTGACGTGCCGGAGCTGGAGCAGGGTCACGACGAGCCGGAGCAGGAAGCGCCCGGGCAGCCTCTTGCGGTCGAGGGACTTCTTGGCAGCTCCGTTCTTGCTGGGCTGGCGCCTGACGAAGCGGGTCCCACCCAAGGGCCACGCGCCTTGGAGCCATGGCGTCTTCTTGGAGAGGAGGCGGCTGGTACGCCCTTGGAGCTTCATTTCTCGCGCAGGGCGTGGTGTGGCGCAGCGGAGCGGACGGCGCAGGAGAGCCCCCTGCGGCGCGGACGAGCTCGGCGACGCGGTCGAGCCACTCTTCATAGACGTCGTCGACGGGACGGTAGCGCAGGAGCTCGTTTGCCGCGATGAGCGCAGCTCGAGACTCCAAGGGTGCGCGGAGCGCGCGGGACGAAGAGCTAGCTGGCGTGAGCGATGGAGTAGCGGTGCGGCCGTCTTGCCGCACGGACGGGTGCTAAGACGATGCTTTCTGCTCGTTCCCCGTCCGGCCGGTCGCGACGTTGATGGCAGGCGATGGGGAACGACGAGGACGCCCACCGATGGGAGCCGTCTGGGTGACGCGGGAAGCGATGGCGGCCCGGCGCTCGGCGCGGGCCCGACGAGCGTCAGACATGGACGCGACGGCCGGAGGAGAACGGAGCGGTGGAAGACAAATTTCGGCGCACCCCTACCTGGCGCACCAAATGTCGGATTTCGGGTTCCGGCAGACCCTTAAGTTTCGAACTCTGGGGTGCGTGCGGAGATTATGCCCTCTACCTCTCCGTCTCGCAAAGATCTAACTACTGAAAGAACGACACAAAAGACACAGGGTTTATACTGGTTCGGGCCACCGATGTGATGTAATACCCTACTCCAGTGTGGTGGGTGGATTGCCTCTTGGGCTGATGGTGATGAACAATACAAGGAAGAACAGCCTCCCGAGGGCATGTTCTAGCTGGGGCGATGAACTTCTAGGGGAGTTCAGCCGCCCTTCTCTCTCTCTCTGTTGCCTGAGTCTTTCTAACTAGTTTCTCGATGATCTCCCTAGATTGCTTGATGCCTCTACCCCGGGGGTGGCTAGTCCTATTTATAGGCAAAGGCCCTGGGCCTCTTCCCAAATATTGAGCGGGAAGGGCGCCAACAATTGGCCAATTTAAAGGGGAACATCTGGTACACTTATCCTGACTAAAGTTGGTCCTCGCCTGCCAAAGGCCCTGTGGTGATCCGTTCTGGGCTCCACGATGAGCTCATTCGCACCGTTGGACTGGTCTTGGTCTCGTTGCACCGAAATGGGTGCCTTTGCTTGATCCTCTCGCCTGCGCTTGCCCCCTTTGCACCAAAGAGGAAAGGGAGGACACTGCGCAGGCTGGCGCCCGCCTGGCGCCCTTGGTCGTCATGGCTTGCGTCATGGGCACCTCGTGAGGTACCCCGCCTTGATCTCTCTGCCTCCTCGTGAGCTAGCCTAATGAGGTCGCGCCTGAGGAAGCGCCGTGTCGTCCGCCCCGCGAGGCTTGGCCCCTCGCGAGGGTCTTGGGTCTTGTGTTGATGAAGATGGGCCACGTTGGGCCCTCTCTCGAGCCACGCCGCAGGCAGGCAAGTCTGGGGACCCCCGTTCCCAGAACGCCGATAGTGTACACTCATAAACACATTAGATCCTTAACCTATAAGTCTTCAATACACCAAAATCACTAAGGGGCACTAGATGCACTTACAATCTCGCCCTTTTTGGTGATTGATGACAATATAGGTTAAGTTTTCAACGGGGATAACCATATGAAGTGTAAATACTGATATTGAGGAATTTGATTGCAAGATATAGAGGAACTCCCCCTGAAGATGTGCATAGTGAGGAATTTGCTTTTGAAGCAATGCACGCTTGAAGAGATGAATCATGGAGATCTCCCCCTATATCTTGTAATTCATACACGCATTTGATATATAATATGAAGAATTTGAAATGCATGATGAAAAATGGTGACTGACGTATTTCAGCATGCGTGCAATAATATTAACGAGGAATAAGCATGCAGAATAACGTAGCAGAAGTATCAGACCACCATCGGGCTTAAGTTTACAACTCGATCCAATAAAAGTTTTGGAAGAATGAGAGTTGTAACTTAGCAAAAAAACGCCCTTATAATAGACCCGCTTGAAGACTAACTCAGATTTCTCCCCCTTTGTCATCGAATGACCAAAAGGATCAAAACTGAGGACTAACGCCCCTGAAGATAATCAAGTTGATGAAGGAGCGCCAGCGTTGTCGGGGTCGATTGTTGTAGTAGGGCCTGCCGCTGTGTCGTCCAAGTCTTCATTTTCATCAGTGTCACGCGATGAAGAATCGGAGCTGGCCACCAAAGAAGGAACCTTGACCTTCTTGTATTTCTTCGGAGGAGGTGCGGACCAGTCAAAGTCTTCCTTGAGACCCATTTTCTTCAGATCTTCAACGCTGTAGACTTGAGACAGAATAGCCCAGGTGCGGTTGAGGGTTTCATGGAGGTAGTAGTGGTTTTTCTTCACTGCATTGTGTGTTGAAGTCATGTTGTGAAGAATTGAACCAAACTGACGCTTGACCCATTTATGATTGCGATCAACCTTCTGATGAAGACTGAGGAGTAACTCATGATCAGTCATCACCCTGGGTGCTGTGGCTTGAGGATTTTGCTTGGCATTGTTGGCGGCAGAGTCATGTGTGGCAGAGTCATCATTGGTGGAGTAGGATGCAGCCTTGCGGAACTGACTATCTAATGGACGAATGCCTTCATCGATCACAGCAGTTGCCTTGCCTTTTTCATCAGCTGAGGAAAATGGCCTCTTGAGGACTTCAATGGGAGGCAAGTAGCTGCAGTGGTTCAGAGTGTCAGCTTTGTAGTTGAGTGAAGACCTTGTCCTGATGAATCTCATAATCCATGGCGCATAAGGCTTCAGCTCAAATGGTGACATAGCAATGTTGGCCAGAGTCCTCATGAAGAAATCATGGAGTTGACGGGAACGCCATGAATGATATTGAAAAGCAGTTTCTTCATGATGCCAACGACTTCTTCATCATTTGAGTCATGGCCTTTGATAGGACTCATTGTCTTTGTCAGAATGCGATAGACAGTCCGAGGCACATACAGTAATTCCTTGACGAGGAAATTGGTTCGAGGGGCCTGCCCTGGCTTCAAAGGCTTCATCAAAACTTGCATGTAGTGATTTGAAAGCTCAGGTTCACTATAGACACAACGTGCATCTTCAAGGGGAGGACTGAGTGGTAGGGCACGAAGCAATTCAGATGCTGGTGCCTTGTGATGAGTATTTTCAGACATCCAGTCGAGCACCCATGAATTCACATCTTCAGAGTCGCCTGTGATGTGCAGCGTTGCGTAGAACTGAAGAATGAGTTCTTCATTCCAATCACATATGTCAGTGCAGAAGTTTAGTAGCCCAGCGTCATGAAGGACACTGAGGACTGGCTCGAAGCACGGCAGAGACTCCATGTCTACGTGAGGAATATGTGCATGATCGAAGACTTTGTCTTTGTTGAACAACTCTGAGGAATAGGAGTTGGCTTGACTAGCAGTCCAGAAACGCCTCTTCCTTATGCGAGCAGAGTCATATGGATTTTAATCAGTGAAAAATACGTGCTCGCCAAAGAAGTCTCCAGCCTTGAACTTTTGCTTCCTAGAGAACGGATCCTTTGGTTTTGGCAGAGGAGTGTCCGTGAGTTGCATCACAACCTCAGGAATCGCGAGCTCAGGTTCTTCAGGCTGAGGATTTTCTGGTTCCTCCTCAGGTGCAGTCTGAGTTGTCACATTTTCAGCAGCAGCGGTTTCTTCAGCACTAGTGGCTGGAATGTCTTCACGGACAGACGAGGTGGGTTGAGTTTCTTCATAGCCCAATTGAACTGTTGGTGCAAGGGAGTGAGGAATTTGCTGTAGTGGGGTGAAGAGTGGAGAATTGGGATGCTGACTATCCCAAAAGTTATCATTCATCACTGGCGTTGTGCATCCAATGTCCACGTCTTCATCATCAATTTTTTCAACACCAGCCTCTTCAGCAGTAAACTGAGGCATTGGTGATGAGACCACTGGGGTTGAAGGGATCGCATCCACTTCAATTTCCTCATCAATCTGCTCTGATGAAGCAGCAGATTGAGTTTCTTCATCAGATCCGCTTGGGATCTCATATACTTCACCAAAAGGAACAATATCCTTTGATGGCATGGTAGAAATCGGAACAACATCGATTGGATTTTCATAAGAGCTGGTCATAGGCTTCATCTTCTTTGGAGCTGAAGATTCTGAAGCACTTGATGCTTTCCTTTTCTTCACTACAGCTTGCTCTGCAGCCTTGGTCTTCTTCACATCTGATGCAGATGGAAGGATAGGAGTTGGTGTAGGCGCGGGAGGAGCTGAGGAATCTGTTTGAATTTCCTCAGGCGCAACTGATGCAGTTGCCCTGACTTCTTCAGTTTCTTCAGGCGCACCACTAGTGGATGTCCTGGCAATTTCTTCAGCAGCTGGAATGGAGTCATCAGCCCTGGAACTAGCATTTTCTTCAGCAGCCTCAAAATCATCAGCGATGCTGGCATGTTCTTCAGTTGGGTGAGCAGAAGCTTCAGCTTGAGGAACTTCTTGTTGCGATGGGGCTGCAAGATTTGTGAACTGTTCAGTCAGTTTCACAAACCTGACTTTGGCTCCTTCCAATCAGCATAGTATGAATTGAATTTGTCGCTGAGGGTTTTGATGTCAGACTGAATTTTGATGAGTTCATCAGTCGACATTTTGACCACGTTGGTCTTCAGAAACTTCTCTTTCTTGTACTGGGCCTTCTTGATCTGCCTGGCCTGTTCATACTTCCACTTCTCCTCTTGTATGAAGTGAGTCAGCATGTGATTTTGACCAGGTGTCAACTTGAAGTCAGGCATAGGTGTATTTGGGTCCTTATGCCAGAGATCAATGTAATCGAGGATCGCCCTTGGATCCAAAAGCAGTGGCACGGGTGTGCCTTTGGCTCTAGCGGCCCTTTGTTGTCTGTCTCTGATGATTTCCGCAAGTTCATCATCATCAGCCTCATCATCTTCAGGTGGCACCTGGAAGGTGACCTGTTTCTTCTTGGGACTTGGCCAAGGACCTCGTCCAACAGTTGCTTTAGTCTTCAGCAGAGTGGGGCCAGATGAAGAATTCGGTGCAGCTGAGGAACTTGCTGAGACACCAGAGGCAATTGAGATGCCTGCAGTCCTTTGGCACGAGGCCAGATGCACAGGTGCTGAGGACTTTGTCGGAACAGCTGAGGACTTTGGAGAAGGTGCTGATTTTTGTTCTCTTTGCCAAACTTGGCTTCACCAGGTGTGCAGTAATCTTTATAGATGTCCTCAGGGATCTCAAAAGCAGTCATGACCTCAGGTTTCTTTCCTCCTTTCTGTGGCTTCTTACCATTTGCCATATTCTTCAGCTGAGGAATTTGAACAATCAAATTTTCTGAAGAGGTATGCAGTTTTTCTTCGAGGAACGCTGCAAATGAGTTAAGTTGATGAGAACCTAGTGATTCAGCAGCGGACATGTGTACCTGTGAATAGAATATAGTTGCGAGGAATTTGGATAGGTCATATGCGTTCTCAGAAGGTTTTTCAAAAAGAACAAGTTTGGGGAATTTGACCAGAAGTGTCTTGAAGAATTTCACTAAGCGCGCTTTGTCTTAGGTTCCAGAGTTGTATAGATCGAAGATCCACACAATTGAGGAATCTTGAAGAAAATAAGGCTTAGAGAAATGAATCAAGAACAGATGACTTGTGAGGTGTTTTGTGTGTGAGGATTTGAAGAATAAAACACCTTTGAAGATTTTGTAGAAAACTTTAGAATCAAGGAGGGTAGTAAAAGTAACTTTTAATTACCCTGAATGAAGAACACGACGAACAGTGAGGTGAAACAGTGGAGTTCGTCGGTGTAAATCTTCCACGCCCTAACTTGGCGGAGGAACACGTCTACGGCGGCGGCGGAGGTGAAGATTTCCGCGGTCGGCGTGAGTACGACGGCGACAAGGTCGAGGCAGTGAAGCTCTTCCTCACCGGCGACGATGGAGTAGCGGCGGTGCTAGGGTTTGGGAAGCTCGAGCGGGAGGGAGAGATTGAGTGGAGCAAAGGAAGTGAGGAAGGGGTGAGGGGGTATTTATAGTGGCAGTGAAAAACTGTTTGCCCGAAGATTTTGGGACGAACATGCCCCTGACCGTTCTCCTTCGCACGACATGTGTCACCCACGTATAGAGAGGTGGAGATCGTGTAAGATCGTGGGTGAATAAAAAATGCATCGTGGGATGCGGAACGGTTTGAGCGGCAAAAACGAAAATTTGGATAAGATTAGTTTTAACTTTCCGTTCGCAATTTCTTCAGCTGACAAGGTCACAGTGAAGATTTTGAACGAGTTTCAAATAGAACGCACATGAAGAATTTGTGAATAGATTGGATTGAGTATAGCATAGAGGGGGAAGGGTCCAATCACATTCACTTAGCAGAAAAACCAACTTGAAGAAATAGCCATAAGTGAATGCTGTAGAGGACATAAACTCATATATATATACAGCCAATGAAGAAAAATGACGGAACAAGTGAAGATTTTGCAAAGTTGAAGAAATTGAAAAACTGAGGAAAACTCAAATTGAAGATTTTCAACTTTGGTGGTGGCGTGACCCACCGTATAAGAATGCTGATTTCAGACACCGCGTACAATTGTCGTAGGGTTCTGAGAATCAAATTCTTCATTAATTTCTTCACACTTAGAGTGTTATTCTTCATTGATTGAAGAAAAATGTTTCTTCATGTGTTGCACATCTAAGTCATCAATTTTGCATAAGTGTTAGGATGAGTGCCTTTTCACAATACATTCGAAGACTCTAAGATATTTAGCTCACACCGCAACTTGCTAAATCTCTTCTCATCCAAGGGCTTAGTGAAGATATCGGCTAGCTGTTCTTCAGTCTTCACATGCTCAATAGAAATGTCGCCCTTCAACACATGGTCGCAAAGAAAATGATGACGAATCTGAATGCGCTTTGTCTTCGAGTGCTGAACTGGGTTGTGAGAAATCTTGATGGCACTCTCATTGTCACAGAGGAGAGGCACATTCTTCACGTTGACGCCATAGTCCTTGAGTGTTTGTTTCATCCATAGTAGTTGAGCACAGCAAGAACCAGCAGCAATGTACTCAGCTTCAGCAGTAGACAGTGATACGCAGTTCTGTTTCTTCGAGGACCAACAGACCAAAGATCGTCCGAGGAAATGACATGTACCAGATGTTCACTTGCGGTCCACACGATCACCAACATAGTCAGAGTCAGAATATCCAATGAGATCAAAATCCGAGCCCTTGGGATATCATAATCCTAGTGTTGGTGTGTGAGCTAGATATCGAAGAATATGCTTCACAGCCTTATGGTGTGATTCCTTCGGTGCAGCTTGAAATCGGGCACACATGCAAACACTAAGCATTATATCTGGCCTAGATGCACATAAGTACAATAAAGAACCAATCATGGAGTGATATACCTTATGATCGAAGTCAATACCATTTTCATCAGTGCATAGTTGACCATTTGTGGGCATAGGAATTTTGATGCCTTTGCAATCTTGCATGCCGAATTTCTTCAGGACATCCTTGAGGTATTTCTCCTGAGATATGAATTTGCCATTGCGCTACAAATTTGAAGACCTAAGAAGAATTTCAACTCTCCCATCATAGACATTTGATATTCTTCACTCATCATATAGGCAAATTCATCACTATAACATTGGTCAGTATAGCCAAAGATGATATCATCAACATATATTTGGCACACAAACAGTTCACCATCATAAGATTTAGTAAAGAGAGTACGATCGAGTGAACCGGGTGTGAAGCCATTCTTCATGAAGAATTCTTTCAAAGTATCATACCACGCCCGTGGGGCCAGTTTGAGGCCATAGAGGGCCTTATTGAGTCTGAAGACTTTGTCAGGATACTTTGGATCTTCAAAACCTAGGGGTTGAGCATATACTGCTTCCTCAAGCTTACCATTGAGGAATGCATTTTTCACATCCATTTGATATAAAATGATATCATGATGGTTAGCATAAGTAAGTAATATGCGAATAGCCTCAAGTCTAGCAACAGGTGCAAAATTTTCATCGAAATCAACTCCTTCAACCTGTGTGTAGCCTTGAGCTACTAGACGTGCCTTATTCCTCACCACAAGGCCGTTTTCATCTTGCTTGTTGCGGTAGATCCACTTTGTGCCAATGATATTATGCTTGCGAGGATCTGGATGATTGACCAGTTCCCAGACATTGTTGAGCTTGAACTGATGTAATTCTTCTTGCATGGCCTGAATCCACTCAGGCTCCAGAAATGCTTCATCTACCTTAGTGGGCTCTGTGATAGAGACAAAAGCAAAGTGCCCACAAAAGTTAGATAGATGAGAAGCTTTTGAGCGTGTGAGAGGACCTGGTGCTCTAATGTCATCAGTGATCTTCTCCACTTGCACTTCTTTTGCAACGGGAGGGTGAGCTGGTTGTCGGTGAGGAATTTGATCAGCATTTTCTTCAGCATCAATTTCCTCTGCATTTTCTTCAGGTGCATCAGCTCGACGTTCTTCATGTTCTGGAATGAATTCTTCAGCAGATTCTTTAGTAGGAATGACATCTTCAGTAGCCTTGTGCTTGATAGTGTTGGGGAACGTGGTAATTTCAAAATTTTCCTACGCACACGTAAGATCATGGTGATGCATAGCAACGAGAGGGGAGAGTGTTGTCTACATACCCTCGTAGACCGAAGCGGAAGCGTTGACACAACGTAGAGGAAGTAGTCGTACGTCTTCCCGATCCGACCGATCCAAGCACCGAATGGACGGCACCTCCGAGTTCAGCACACGTTCAGCTCGATGACAATCCCCGGACTCCGATCCAGCAGGGTGTCAGGGAAGAGTTCCGTCAGCACGACGGCATGGTGACGATGATGATGTTCTACCGACGCAGGGCTTCGCCTAAGCACCGCAACGATATGACCGAGGTGGAATATGGTGGAGCGGGGCCCCGCACACGGCTAAGGAACGATCACGAAGATCAACTTGTGTGTCTATGGGGTGCCCCCTGCCCCCGTATATAAAGGAGTGGAGGAGGGGAGGGCCGGCCCTCTCCATGGCGCGCCCTAGGGAGTCCTACTCCCACCGGGAGTAGGATTCTCCCTTTCCTAGTCCAACTAGGAGTCCTTCCATGTAGTAGGAGTAGGAGACAAGGAAGGGGAAAGGAGAAGGGAAGGAAGGAGGGGGCGCAGCCCCTCCCCCTAGTCCAATTCGGACTAGGCCTTGGGAGGGCGCGCGGCCTGCCCTAGGGAGCCCCTCTCTCTTTCCCGTATGGCCCAATAAGGCCCAATACTTTTCCCCCGTATTCCCGTAACTCCCCGGTACTCCAAAAATACCCGAACCACTCAGAACCTTTCCGATGTCCGAATATAGTCGTCCAATATATTGATCTTTATGTATCGACCATTTCGAGACTCCTCGTCATGTTCCCGATCTCATTCGGGACTCCAACTCCTTCGGTACATCAAAACTCTAAAACTCATAATATAACTGTCATCGAAACCTTAAGCGTGCGGACCCTATGGTTCGAGAACAATGTAGACATGACCGAGACACGTCTCCGGTCAATAACCAATAGCGGAACCTGGATGCTCATATTGGCTCCTACATATTCTACGAAGATCTTTATCGGTCAGACCGCATAACAACATACGTTGTTCCCTTTGTCATCGGTATGTTACTTGCCCGAGATTCGATCGTCGGTATCTCAATACCTAGTTCAATCTCGTTACCGGCAAGTCTCTCTACTTGTTCCATAATACATCATCTTGCAACTAACTCATTAGTTGCAATGCTTGCAAGGCTTAAGTGATGTGCATTACCGAGAGGGCCTAGAGATACCTCTCCGACATTCGGAGTGACAAATCCTAATCTCGAAATATGCCAACCTAACAAGTACCTTCGGAGACACCTGTAGAGCACCTTTATAATCACCCAGTTACGTTGTGACGTTTGGTAGCACACAAAGTGTTCCTCCGGTAAACGGGAGTTGCATAATCTCATAGTCATAGGAACATGTATAAGTCATAAAGAAAGGAATAGCAACTTACTAAACGATCGGGTGCTAAGCTAATGGAATGGGTCATGTCAATCAGATCATTCACCTAATGATGTGATCCCGTTAATCAAATAACAACTCTTTGTCCATGGTTAGGAAACATAACCATCTTTGATTAACGAGCTAGTCAAGTAGAGGCATACTAGTGACAGTCTGTTTGTCTATGTATTCACACATGTATTATGTTTCCGGTTAATACAATTCTAGCATGAATAATAAACATTTATCATGAAATAAGGAAATAAATAATAACTTTATTATTGCCTCTGGGGCATATTTCCTTCAGTCTCCCACTTGCACTAGAGTCAATAATCTAGTTCACATCGCCATGTGATTTAACAGCAATAGTTCACATCACCATGTGATTAACACCCATAGTTCACATCGATATATGACCAACATCAAAAGGGTTTACTAGAGTTAGTAATCTAGTTCACATCCCTATGTGATTAACACCCAAAGAGTACTAAGGTGTGATCATGTTTTGCTTGTGAGATAATTTTAGTCAACTGGTCTGTCATATTCAGATCCGTAAGTATTTTGCAAATTTCTATGTCAATAATACTCTACACGGAGCTACTCTAGCTAATTGCTCCCACTTTCAATATGTATCTAGACCGAGACTTAGAGTCATCTAGATTAGTGTCAAAACTTGCATCGACGTAACCCTTTACGACGAACCTTTTGTCACCTCCATAATCGAGAAACATATCCTTATTCCACTAAGTATAATTTTGACCGCTGTCCAGTGATCTACTCCTAGATCACTATTGTACTCCCTTGCTAAACACAGTGTAGGGTATACAATAGATCTAGTACACAGCATGGCATACTTTATAGAACCTATGGTCAAGGCATAGGGAATGACTTTCATTCTCTTTCTATCTTCTGCCGTGGTCGGGTTTTGAGTCTTACTCAATTTCACACCTTGTAACACAGGCAAGAACTCTTTCTTTGACTGTTCCATTTTGAACTACTTCAAAATCTTGTCAAGGTATGTACTCATTGAAAACTTACCAAGCGTCTTGATCTATCTCTATAGATCTTGATGCTTAATATGGAAGCAGCTTCACCGAGGTTCTTCTTCGAAAAAGTCCTTTCAAATACTCCTTTATGCTTCGCAGAATAATTCTACATTATTTCCGATCAACAATATGTCATTTACATATACTTATCAGAAATGTTGTAGTGCTCCCACTCACTTTCTTGTAAATACAGGCTTCACCGCAAGTCTGTATAAAACTATATGCCTTGATCAACTTATCAAAGCGTATATTCCAACTCCGAGATGCTTGCACCAGTCCATAGATGGATCGCTGGAGCTTGCATATTTTGTTAACACCTTTAGGATCGACAAAACCTTCTAGTTGCATCGTATACAACTCTTCTTTAATAAATCCATTAAGGAATGCAGTTTTGTTTATCCATTTGCCAGATTTCATAAAATGTGGCAATTGCTAACATGATTCGGACAGACTTAAGCATAGATACGAGTGAGAAACTCTCATCGTAGTCAACACCTTGAACTTGTCGAAAAACCTTTTGCGACAATTCTAGCTTTGTAGATAGTAACACTACTATCAGCGTCCGTCTTCCTCTTGAAGATCCATTTATTTTCTATGGCTTGCCGATCATCGGGCAAATCCATCAAAGTCCATACTTTGTTCTCATACATGGATCATATCTCAGATTTCATGGCCTCAAACCATTTCGTGGAATCTGGGCTCATCATCGCTTCCTCATAGTTCGCAAGTTCGTCATGGTCTAGTAACATGACTTCCAGAACAGGATTACCTTACCACTCTGGTGCGGATCTCACTCTGGTCTACCTACGAGATTCGGTAGTAACTTGATCTGAAGTTTACATGATCATCATCATTAGCTTCCTCACTAATTGGTGTAGTAGTCACAAGAACAGATTTTTGTGATGAACTACTTTCCAATAAGGGAGAAGGTACAATTACCTTATCAAGTTCTACTTTCCTCCCACTCACTTCTTTCAAGAGAAACTCCTTCTCTAGAAAAGATCCATTCTTAGCAACGAATGTCTTGCCTTCGGATCTGTGATAGAAGGTGTACCCAATAGTCTCCTTTGGGTATCCTATGAAGACATATTTCTCCGATTTAGGTTTGAGCTTATCAGGATGAAACTTTTTCATATAAGCATCACAACCCCAAATTTTAAGAAACGACAACTTTGGTTTCTTGCCAAACCACAGTTCAGATTGTATCGTCTCAACGGACTTAGATGGTGTCCCTTTTTAACGTGAATGCAGTTGTCTTTAATGCATAACCCCCAAAAAATGATAGTGGTAAATGGGTAAGAAACATCATAGATTTTACTATATCCAATAAAGTACGGTTATGACGTTCGGACACACCGTTATGTTGTGGTGTTCCAGGTGGCGTGAGAAGTGAAACTATTTCACATTGTTTTAATTGAAGACCAAACTCGTAACTCAAATATTCGTCTCCGCGATCAGATCGTAGAAACTTTATTTTCTTGTCACGATGATTTTTCACTTCACTCTGAAATTCTTTGAACTTTTTCAAATGTTTCAGACTTATGTTTCATCAAGTAGATATACCCATATCTGCTCAAATCATCTGTGAAGGTCAGAAAATAATGATACTTGCTGCGAGCCTCAACACTCATCGGATCGCATACATCAGTATGTATTATTTCCAACAAGTCAGTTTCTCGCTCCATTGTTCCGGAGAACGGAGTTTTAGTCATCTTGCCCATAAGGCTTGGTACGCAAGCATCAAGTGATTCATAATCAAGTGATTCCAAAATCCCATCAGCATGGAGTTTCTTTATGCGATTTACACCAATATGACCTAAACGGCGGTGCCACAAATAAGTTGCACTATCATTATTAACTTTGCATCTTTTGGCTTCAATATTATGAATATGTGTATCACTAAGATCGAGATCCAACGAACCATTTCCATTGGGTGTGTAACCATCTAAGGTTTTATTCATGTAAACAGAACAACAATTTATTATCTTACTTAAATGAATAACCGTATTGCAATAAACATGATCAAATCATATTCATGCTCAACGCAAACACCAAATAACACTTACTTAGGTTCAACACTAATCCTGAAAGTATAGGGTGTGTGCGATGATGATCATATCAATTTTGGAACCACTTCCAATACATATCGTCACTTCACCCTTAACTAGTCTCTGTTCATTCTGCAATTCCCGTTTTGAGTTACTACTCTTAGCAACTGAACCAGTATCAAATACTGAGGGGTTGCTATGAACACTAGTAAAATACACATCAATAATATGTATATCAAATATACCTTTGTTCACTTTGCCATCCTTCTTATCCGCCAAATACTTGGGGCAGTTCCGCTTCCAGTGACCAGTCCCTTTGCAGTAGAAGCACTCAGTCTCAGGCTTAGGTCCAGACTTGGGCTTCTTCACTTGAGCAGCAACTTGCTTGCCGTTCTTCTTGAAGTTCCCCTTCTTCCCTTTGCCCTTTTCTTGAAACTAGTGGTCTTGTTAACCATCAACACTTGATGTTTTTCTTGATTTCTACCTTCATCGATTTCAGCATCACGAAGAGCTTGGGAATTGTTTCCGTTATCCCTTGCATATTATAGTTCATCACGAAGTTCTACTAACTTGGTGATGGTGACTAGAGAATTATGTCAATCACTATCTTATCTGGAAGATTAACTCCCACTTGATTGAAGCGATTGTAGTACCCAGACAATCTGAGCACATGCTCACTAGTTGAGCGATTCTCCTCCATCTTTTAGCTATAGAACTTGTTGGAGTCTTCATATCTCTCAACTCTGGTATTTGCTTGAAATATTAACTTCAACTCCTGGAACATCTCATATGCTCCATGACGTTCAAAACGTCTTTGAAGTCCCGATTCTAAGCTGTTAAGCATGGTGTACTTAAACTATCAAGTAGTCATCATATTGAGCTAGCCAAACGTTCATAACGTCTGCATCTGCTCCTGCAATAGGTCTGTCACCTAGCGGTGCATCAAGGACATAATTCTTCTGTGTAGCAATGAGGATAAACCTCAGATCACGGATCCAATCCGCATCATTGCTATTAACATCTTTCAACACAATTTTCTCTAGGAACATATCAAAATAAACATATGAAAGCAACAATGCGAGCTATTGATCTACAACATAGATATGCTAATACTATCAGGACTAAGTTCATGATAAATTAAAGTTCAATTAATCATATTACTTAAGAACTCCCACTTAGAAAGACATCCCTCTAATCCTCTAAGTGATCACGTGATCCATATCAACTAAACCATGCCCGATCATCACGTGAGATGGAGTAGTTTCAATGGTGAACATCATTATGTTGATCATATCTACTATATGATTCACGCTCGACCTTTCGGTCTTCGTGTTCCGAGGCCATATCTGTTATATGCTAGGCTCGTCAAGTTAAACCTGAGTATTCCGCGTGTGCAACTGTTTTGCACCCATTGTATTTGAACGTAGAGCCTATCACACCCAATCATCACGTGGTGTCTCAGCACGAAGAACTTTCGCAACGGTGCATACTCAGGGAGAACACTTTTACTATGATAATTTAGTGAGAGATCATCTTATAAAGCTACCGTCGAACCAAGCAAAATAAGATGTATAAAAGATAAACATCACATGCAATCATAATATGTGACATGATATGGCCATCATCATCTTGTGCCTTTGATGTCCATCTCCAAAGCATCGTCATGATCTCCATCGTCACCGGCATGACACCATGATCTCCATCATCTTGATCTATATCAATGTGTCGTCACATGGTCGTCTCGCCAACAATTGCTCTTGCAACTATTGCTATCGCATAGCGATAAAGTAAAGCAATAATTTGGCGCTTGCATCTTATGCAATAGAGAGACAATCATAAGGCTTTTGCCAGTTGCCGATAACTTCAACAAAACATGATCATCTTATACAAAAACTTATATCTCATCACGTCTTGACCATATCACATCACAACATGCCCTGCAAAAACAAGTTAGACGTCCTCTACTTTGTTGTTGCAAGTTTTACGTGGCTGCTACGGGCTGAGCAAGAACCGTTCTTACCTACGCATCAAAACCACAACGATAGTTTGTCAAGTTGGTGATGTTTTAACCTTCGCAAGGACCGGGCGTAGCCACACTCAGTTCAACTAAAGTTGGAGAAACTGACACCCGCTAGCCACCTGTGTGCAAAGCACGGCGGTAGAACTAGTCTCACGTAAGCGTACGCGTAATGTCGGTCCGGGCCGCTTCATCCAACAATACCGCCGAACCAAAGTATGACATGCTGGTAAGCAGTATGACTTATATCGCCCACAACTCACTTGTGTTCTACTCGTGCATATAACATCAAACCATAAAACCTAGGTTCGGATGCCACTGTTAGGGAACGTAGTAATTTCAAAATTTTCGTACGCACACGCAAGATCATGGTGATGCATAGTAACGAGAGGGGAGAGTGTTGTCTACGTACCCTCGTAGACCGAAGCGGAAGCGGTGACACAACATAGAGGAAGTAGTCGTACGTCTTCCCAATCCGACCGATCCAAGCACCGAACGGACGGCACCTCCGAGTTCAGCACACGTTCAGCTCGATGATGATCCCCAGACTCCGATCCAGCAGGGTGTCGGGGATGAGTTCCGTCAGCACGATGGCGTGGTGACGATGATGATGTTCTACCGACGTAGGGCTTCGCCTAAGCACCGCAACGATATGACCAAGGTGAAATATGGTGGAGGGGGCACCGCACATGGCTAAGGAACGATCACGAAGATCAACTTGTGTGTCTATGGGGTGACCCCTGCCCCCGTATATAAAGGAGTGGAGGAGGGGAGGGCTGGCCCTCTCTATGGCGCGCCCTAGGGAGTCCTACTCCCACCGGGAGTAGGATTTCCCCTTTCCTAGTCCAACTAGGAGTCCTTCCATGTAGTAGGAGTAGGAGACAAGGAAGGGGAAAGGAGAAGGGAAGGAAGGAGGGGGCGCAGCCCCTCCCCCTAGTCCAATTCGGACTAGGCCTGGAAGGGCGCGCGGCCTGCCCTAGGCAGCCCCTCTCTCTTTCCCGCATGGCCCAATAAGGCCCAATACTTTTCCCCCGTATTCCCGTAACTCCCCGGTACTCTGAAAAATACCCGAACCACTCAGAACCTTTCCGATGTCCGAATATAGTCGTCCAATATATCGATCTTTACGTCTCGACCATTTCGAGACTCCCCGTCATGTCCCCGATCTCATTCGGGACTCCGAACTCCTTCGGTACATCAAAACTCATAAACTCATAATATAACTGTCATCGAAACCTTAAGCGTGCGGACCCTACGGTTCGAGAACAATGTAGACAAGACCAAGACACGTCTCCGGTCAATAACCAATAGCGGAACCTGGATGCTCATATTGGCTCCTACATGTTCTACGAAGATCTTTATCGGTCAGTCCGTATAACAACATACGTTATTCCCTTTGTCATCGGTATGTTACTTGCCTGAGATTCGATCGTCGGTATCTCAATACCTAGTTCAATCTCATTACCGGCAAGTCTCTTTACTCGTTCCGTAATACATCATCTCGCAACTAACTCATTAGTTGCAATGCTTGCAAGGCTTAAGTGATGTGCATTACCGAGAGGGCCTAGAGATACCTCTCCGACATTCGGAGTGACAAATCCTAATCTTGAAATACGCCAACCTAACAAGTACCTTCGGAGACACCTGTAGAGCACCTTTATAATCACCCAGTTATGTTGTGACGTTTGGTAGCACACAAAGTGTTTCTCCGGTAAACGGGAGTTGCATAATCTCATACTCATAGGAACATGTATAAGTCATGAAGAAAGCAATAGCAACATACTAAATGATCGGGTGCTAAGCTAATGGAATGGGTCATGTCAATCAGATCACTCACCTAATGATGTGATCCCGTTAATCAAATAACAACTCTTTGTCCATGGTTAGGAAACATAACCATCTTTGATTAACGAGCTAGTCAAGTAGAGGCATACTAGTGGCACTCTGTTTGTCTATGTATTCACACATGTATTATGTTTCCGGTTAATACAATTCTAGCATGAATAATAAACATTTATCATGAAATAAGGAAATAAATAATAACTTTATTATTGCCTCTAGGGCATATTTCCTTTAGATAGAATCCTCAGGTGTTGGTTCATCTAACACAGAAGGTAGGTGCTCTCTTTGCGAGCCATTAGTTTCATCGAACCGCACATCTACAGTTTCAACAATCTTGTGAAGAACATTGTTGAAGACTCTGTAAGTGTGCGAGTCCTTTCCGTAACCAAGCATAAAACCTTCATGTACTTTTGGTGCAAATTTAGAGTTATGATGAGGATCTCTAATCCAGCATTTAGCACCGAAGACTTTGAAATAACTCACATTGGGTTTCTTGCCAGTGAGGAGTTCATATGCAGTCTTCTTGAAGAATTTGTGAAGATATACTCTATTGATGATATGGCACGCAGTATCAATTGCATCAACCCAGAAACGACGAGGGGTTTTGTACTCATCGAGCATAGTGCGGGCCATCTCAGCAAGAGTCCTGTTCTTGCGCTCCACGACGCCATTCTGTTGAGGAGTATAAGGAGCAGATAACTCATGAGTAATACCAAGTTCATCAAGATAGTCATCCAGACCCGAATTCTTGAACTCAGTGTTGGGGAACGTAGTAATTTCAAAAAAATTCCTACGCACACGCAAGATCATGGTGATGCATAGCAACGAGAGGGGAGAGTGTTGTCTACGTACCCTCGTAGACCGAAGCGGAAGCGGTGACACAACATAGAGGAAGTAGTCGTACGTCTTCCCGATCCGACCGATCCAAGCACCGAACGGACGGCACCTCCGAGTTCAGCACACGTTCAGCTCGATGATGATCCCCAGACTCCGATCCAGCAGGGTGTCGGGGATGAGTTCCGTCAGCACGATGGCGTGGTGACGATGATGATGTTCTACCGACGTAGGGCTTCGCCTAAGCACCGCAACGATATGACCAAGGTGAAATATGGTGGAGGGGGCACCGCACATGGCTAAGGAACGATCACGAAGATCAACTTGTGTGTCTATGGGGTGACCCCTGCCCCCGTATATAAAGGAGTGGAGGAGGGGAGGGCTGGCCCTCTCTATGGCGCGCCCTAGGGAGTCCTACTCCCACCGGGAGTAGGATTTCCCCTTTCCTAGTCCAACTAGGAGTCCTTCCATGTAGTAGGAGTAGGAGACAAGGAAGGGGAAAGGAGAAGGGAAGGAAGGAGGGGGCGCAGCCCCTCCCCCTAGTCCAATTCGGACTAGGCCTGGAAGGGCGCGCGGCCTGCCCTAGGCAGCCCCTCTCTCTTTCCCGCATGGCCCAATAAGGCCCAATACTTTTCCCCCGTATTCCCGTAACTCCCCGGTACTCTGAAAAATACCCGAACCACTCAGAACCTTTCCGATGTCCGAATATAGTCGTCCAATATATCGATCTTTACGTCTCGACCATTTCGAGACTCCCCGTCATGTCCCCGATCTCATTCGGGACTCCGAACTCCTTCGGTACATCAAAACTCATAAACTCATAATATAACTGTCATCGAAACCTTAAGCGTGCGGACCCTACGGTTCGAGAACAATGTAGACAAGACCAAGACACGTCTCCGGTCAATAACCAATAGCGGAACCTGGATGCTCATATTGGCTCCTACATGTTCTACGAAGATCTTTATCGGTCAGTCCGTATAACAACATACGTTATTCCCTTTGTCATCGGTATGTTACTTGCCTGAGATTCGATCGTCGGTATCTCAATACCTAGTTCAATCTCATTACCGGCAAGTCTCTTTACTCGTTCCGTAATACATCATCTCGCAACTAACTCATTAGTTGCAATGCTTGCAAGGCTTAAGTGATGTGCATTACCGAGAGGGCCTAGAGATACCTCTCCGACATTCGGAGTGACAAATCCTAATCTTGAAATACGCCAACCTAACAAGTACCTTCGGAGACACCTGTAGAGCACCTTTATAATCACCCAGTTATGTTGTGACGTTTGGTAGCACACAAAGTGTTTCTCCGGTAAACGGGAGTTGCATAATCTCATACTCATAGGAACATGTATAAGTCATGAAGAAAGCAATAGCAACATACTAAATGATCGGGTGCTAAGCTAATGGAATGGGTCATGTCAATCAGATCACTCACCTAATGATGTGATCCCGTTAATCAAATAACAACTCTTTGTCCATGGTTAGGAAACATAACCATCTTTGATTAACGAGCTAGTCAAGTAGAGGCATACTAGTGGCACTCTGTTTGTCTATGTATTCACACATGTATTATGTTTCCGGTTAATACAATTCTAGCATGAATAATAAACATTTATCATGAAATAAGGAAATAAATAATAACTTTATTATTGCCTCTAGGGCATATTTCCTTTAGATAGAATCCTCAGGTGCTGGTTCATCTAACACAGAAGGTAGGTGCTCTCTTTGCGAGCCATTAGTTTCATCGAACCGCACATCTACAGTTTCAACAATCTTGTGAAGAACATTGTTGAAGACTCTGTAAGTGTGCGAGTCCTTTCCGTAACCAAGCATAAAACCTTCATGTACTTTTGGTGCAAATTTAGAGTTATGATGAGGATCTGTAATCCAGCATTTAGCACCGAAGACTTTGAAATAACTCACATTGGGTTTCTTGCCAGTGAGGAGTTCATATGCAGTCTTCTTGAAGAATTTGTGAAGATATACTCTATTGATGATATGGCACGCAGTATCAATTGCATCAACCCAGAAACGACGAGGGGTTTTGTACTCATCGAGCATAGTGCGGGCCATCTCAGCAAGAGTCCTGTTCTTGCGCTCCACGACGCCATTCTGTTGAGGAGTATAAGGAGCAGATAACTCATGAGTAATACCAAGTTCATCAAGATAGTCATCCAGACCCGAATTCTTGAACTCAGTGTTGGGGAACGTAGTAATTTCAAAAAAATTCCTACGCACACGCAAGATCATGGTGATGCATAGCAACGAGAGGGGAGAGTGTTGTCTACGTACCCTCGTAGACCGTAAGCGGAAGCGTTATATGAACGCGGTTGATGTAGTCGTACGTCTTCACGATCCGACCGATCCAAGCACCGAAAGCACGGCACCTCCGAGTTCTGCACACGTTCGGCTCGGTGACGTCCTCGCCTTCTCGATCCAGCAAGAGGGGCGAAGTAGTAGATGAGTTCCGGCAGCACGACGGCATGGTGACGGTGTTGGTGAAGAACAATCTTCGCAGGGCTTCGCCTAAGCACTACGAAAACTATGACGGAGGATAAACTAGAGGAAACGGGGTTGCCGGCACACGGCTTGGTGTTTCTTGATCTGTCTTGGGTGCTAGCCCTACCCCTCTATTTATATGTTGAGCCTTGGGGTCGAAACTTGGAGTAAAAGCCTCCACAAAGTCGGTTTCACCCGAAAGGCAAGAGTCCTTCTCGGACTCCAGGGCCAGACGCCAGGGTTCCCGGCGTATGGGCCCAGACACCAGGGACCCTGGCGTCTGGCCTCTGGACTCCGCAAAACTTCCTTTTGCACTTTCCAAAAACCTCGTGGGCTTTCCCCTTTGGCCCAGATAAAGTGTTCTCGTGCCCAAACATTTCGGGAAACATTCGGAACCCCTTCCGATGGATTCCAGAACCTTTCTGGAGATCAAACACTACTATCCACATATCAATCTTTACTTTCGGACCATTCCGGAGTTCCTCGTCATATCCGTGATCTCATCCAAAACTCCGAACAACATTCGGTCACCAACATACATAACTCATAGTACTATATCGTCAACGAACGTTAAGCGTGCGGACCCTACGGGTTCGAGAACTATGTAGACATGACCTAGAACCATTCTCGGTCAATAACCAATAGCAGAACCTGGATGCTCATATTGGCTCCCACATATTCTACGAAGATCTTCTATCGGTCAGACCGCATAACAACATACGTTGTTCCCTTTGTCATCGGTATGTTACTTGCCCGAGATTCGATCGTCGGTATCCAATACCTAGTTCAATCTCGTTACCGGCAAGTCTCTTTACTCGTTCCGTAATACATCATCTCGCAACTAACTCATTAGCTGCAATGCTTGCAAGGCTTAAGTGATGTGCATTACCGAGAGGGCCCAGAGATACCTCTCCGACACTCGGAGTGACAAATCCTAATCTTGAAATACGCCAACCCAACAAGTACCTTCGGAGACACCTGTAGAGCACCTTTATAATCACCCAGTTACGTTGTGACGTTTGGTAGCACACAAAGTGTTCCTCCGGTAAACGGGAGTTGCATAATCTCATAGTCATAGGAACATGTATTAGTCATGAAGAAAGCAATAGAAACAAACTAAACGATCAAGTGCTAAGCTAACGGAATGGGTCAAGCCAATCAGATCATTCACCTAATGATGTGATCTCATTAATCAAATAACAACTCTTTGTCTATGGTTAGGAAACATAACCATCTTTGATTAACGAGCTAGTCAAGTAGAGGCATACTAGTGACACTCTGTTTGTTTATGTATTCACACATGTATTATGTTTCCGGTTAATTCAATTCTAGCATGAATAATAAACATTTATCATGATATAAGGAAATAAATAATAACTTTATTATTGCCTCTAGGGCATATTTCCTTCAGTCTCCCACTTGCACTAGAGTCAATAATCTAGATTACACAATAATGATTCTAACACCCATGGAGTCTTGGTGCTGATCATGTCTTGCTCGTGAAAGAGGCTTAGTCAACGGGTCTGCAACATTCAGATCCGTATGTATCTTGCAAATTTCTATGTCTCCCACCTGGACTAGATCCCGGATGGAATTGAAGCGTCTCTTGATGTGCTTGGTCCTCTTGTGAAATCTGGATTCCTTCGCTAAGGCAATTGCTCCAGTATTGTCACAAAATATTTTCATTGGACCCGATGCACTAGGTATAACACCTAGATCGGATATGAACTCCTTCATCTAGACTCCTTCATTTGCTGCTTCCGAAGCAGCTATGTATTCCGCTTCACACGTAGATCCCGCCACGACGCTTTGTTTAGAACTGCACCAACTGACAGCTCCACCGTTTAAAGTAAACACGTATCCGGTTTGCAATTTAGAATCGTCCGGATCAGTGTCAAAGCTTGCATTAACGTAACCATTTACGATGAGCTCTTTGTCACCTCCATATACGAGAAACATATCCTTCGTCCTTTTCAGGTATTTCAGGATGTTCTTGACCGTTGTCCAGTGATCCACTCCTGGATTACTTTGGTACCTCCCTGCTAAACTTATAGCAAGGCACACATCATGTCTGGTACACAGCGTTGCATACATGATAGAGCCTATGGCTGAAGCATAGGGAACATCTTTCATTTTCTCTCTATCTTCTGCAGTGGTCGGGCATTGAGTCTTACTCAACTTCACACCTTGTAACACAGGCAAGAACCCTTTCTTTGCTTGATCCATTTTGAACTTCTTCAAAACTTTGTCAAGGTATGTGCTTTGTGAAAGTCCAATTAAGCGTCTTGATCTATCTCTATAGATCTTAATGCCCAAAATGTAAGCAGCTTCACCGAGGTCTTTCATTGAAAAACTCTTATTCAAGTATCCCTTTATGCTATCCAGAAATTCTATATCATTTCCAATCAGTAATATGTCATCCACATATAATATTAGAAATGCTACAGAGCTCCCACTCACTTTCTTGTAAATACAGGCTTCTCCAAAAGTCTGTATAAAACCAAATGCTTTGGTCACACTATCAAAGCATTTATTCCAACTCCGAGAGGCTTGCACCAGTCCATAAATGGATCGCTGGAGCTTGCACACTTTGTTAGCTCCCTTTGGATCGACAAAACCCTCTGGTTGCATCATATACAACTCTTCTTCCAGAAATCCATTCAGGAACGCAGTTTTGACATCCATTTGCCAAATTTCATAATCATAAAATGCGGCAATTGCTAACATGATTGGGACAGACTTAAGCATCGCTACGGGTGAGAAGGTCTCATCGTAGTCAATCCCTTGAACTTGTCGAAAACCTTTTGCAACAAGTCGAGCTTTGTAGACAGTAACATTACCGTCAGCGTCAGTCTTCTTCTTGAAGATCCATTTATTCTCAATTGCTTGCCGATCATCGAGCAAGTCAACCAAAGTCCATACTTTGTTCTCATACATGGATCCCATCTCAGATTTCATGGCTTCAAGCCATTTTGCGGAATCTGGGCTCACCATCGCTTCTTCATAGTTCGTAGGTTCATCATGATCTAGTAGCATGACTTCCAGAATAGGATTGCCGTACCACTCTGGTGCGGATCTTACTCTGTTTGATCTATGAGGTTCTGTAGTAACTTGATCTGAAGTTCTATGATCATCATCATCAACTTCCTCACTAATTGGTTCAGACGTCACAGAAACCGGTTCCTGTGATGTGCTATTTTCCAATAAGGGAGCAGGTACAGTTACCTCATTAAGTTCTACTTTCCTCCCACTCACTTCTTTCGAGAGAAACTCCTTCTCAAGAAAGTTTCCGAATTTAGCAACAAAAGTCTTGCCTTCGGATCTGTGATAGAAGGTGTATCCAACAGTCTCCTTTGGATATCCTATGAAGACACATTTCTCCGATTTGGGTTCGAGCTTATCAAGCTGAAGCTTTTTCACATAAGCATCGCAGCCCCAAACTAAAAGAAACGACAACTTTGGTTTCTTGCCAAACCATAGTTCATAAGGCGTGGTCTCAACGGATTTCGATGGTGCCCTATTTAATGTGAATGCGGCCGTCTCTAAAGCATAACCCCAAAACGATAGCGGTAAATCTGTAAGAGACATCATAGATCGCACCATATCAAGTAAAGTACGATTACGACGTTCGGACACACCATTGCGCTGTGGTGTTCCGGGTGGCGTGAGTTGCGAAACTATTCCGCATTGTTTCAAATGTACACCAAACTCGTAACTCAAATATTCTCCTCCACGATCAGATCGTAGAAACTTTATTTTCTTGTTACGATGATTTTCAACTTCACTCTGAAATTCTTTGAACTTTTAAAATGTTTCAGACTTATGCTTCATTAAGTAGATATACCCATATCTGCTTAAATCATCTATGAAGGTGAGAAAACAACGATATCTGCCACGAGCCTCAACATTCATCGGACCACATACATCTGTATGTATGATTTCCAACAAATCTGTTGCTCTCTCCATAGTACCGGAGAACGGTGTTTTAGTCATCTTACCCATGAGGCACGGTTCGCAAGTACCAAGTGATTCATAATCAAGTGGTTCTAAAAGTCCATCAGTATGGAGTTTCTTCATGCGTTTTATACCGATAGGACCTAAACGGCAGTGCCACAAATAAGTTGCACTATCATTATCAACTCTGCATCTTTTGGCTTCAACATTATGAATATGTGTGTTACTACTATCGAGATTCAGTAAGAATAGACCATTCTTCAAAGGTGCATGACCATAAAAGATATTACTCATATAAATAGAACAACCATTATTCTCTGATTTAAATGAATAACCGTCTCGCATCAAACAAGATCCAGATATAATGTTCATGCTCAACGCTGGCACCAAATAACAATTATTTAGGTCTAATACTAATCCCGAAGGTAGATGTAGAGGTAGCGTGCCGACCGCGATCACATCGACTTTGGAACCATTTCCCACGCGCATCGTCACCTCATCCTTAGCCAATCTTTGCTTAATCCGTAGCCCCTGTTTCGAGTTGCAAATATTAGCAACAGAACCAGTATCAAATACCCAGGTGCTACTGCGAGCATTAGTAAGGTACACATCAATAACATGTATATCACATATACCTTTGTTCACCTTGCCATCCTTCTTATCCACCAAATACTTGGGGCAGTTCCGCTTCTAGTGACCAGTCTGCTTGCAGTAGAAGCACTCAGTTTCAGGCTTAGGTCCAGGCTTGGGTTTCTTCTCCTAAGCAGCAACTTGCTTGTTGTTCTTCTTGAAGTTCCCCTTCCTCTTTCCTTTGCCCTTTTTCTTGAAACTAGTGGTCTTGTTGACCATCAACACTTGATGCTCCTTCTTGATTTCTACCTCCGCAGCCTTTAGCATTGCGAAGAGCTCGGGAATTGTCTTATCCATCCCTTGCATATTATAGTTCATCACGAAGCTCTTGTAGCTAGGTGGAAGTGATTGGAGAATTCTGTCAATGACGCTATCATCCAGAAGAGTAACTCCCAATTGAATCAAGTGATTACAATACCCAGACATTTTGAGTATATGCTCACTGACAGAACTATTCTCCTCCATCTTGCAGCTATAGAACTTATTGGAGACTTCATATCTTTCAATCCGGGCATTCTTCTGGAATATTAACTTCAACTCCTGGAACATCTCATATGCTCCATGACGTTCAAAACGTCGTTGAAGTCCCGGTTCTAAGCCGTAAAGCATGGCACATTGAACTATCGAGTAGTCATCAGCTTTGCTCTGCCAGACGTTCTTAACGTCGTCAGTTGCATCAGCAGCAGGCCTGGCACCCAGCGGTGCTTCCAGGACGTAACTTTTCTGTGCAGCAATGAGGATAATCCTCAAGTTACAGACCCAGTCCGCGTAATTGCTACCATCATCTTTCAACTTTTCTTTCTCAAGGAACGCATTAAAATTCAACGGAACAATAGCACGGGCCATCTATCTACAATCAACATAGACAAGCAAGATACTATCAGGTACTAAGTTCATGATAAATTTAAGTTCAATTAATCATATTACTTAAGAACTCACACTTAGATAGACATCCCTCTAATCCTCTAAGTGATCACATGATCCATATCAACTAAACCATGTCCGATCATCACGTGAGATGGAGTAGTTTCAATGGTGAACATCACTTATGTTGATCATATCTACTATATGATTCACGCTCGACCTTTCGGTCTCCGTGTTCCGAGGCCATATCTGTTATATGCTAAGCTCGTCAAGTTAAACCTGAGTATTCCGCGTGTGCAACTATTTTGCACCCGTTGTATTTGAACGTAGAACCTATCACACCCGATCATCACGTGGTGTCTCAGCACGAAGAACTTTCGCAATGGTGCATACTCAGGGAGAACACTTTTACTATGATAATTTAATGAGGGATCATCTTATAATGCTACCGTCAATCAAAGCAAGATAAGATGCATAAAAGATAAACATCACATGCAATCAATATAAGCGATATGATATGGCCATCATTATCTTGTGCTTGTGATCTCCATCTCCGAAGCACCGTCATGATCACCATCGTCACCGGCGCGACACCTTGATCTCCATCGTAGCATCGTTGTCGTCTCGCCAATCTTATGCTTCTACGACTATTGCTACAGCTTAGTGATAAAGTAAAGCATTACAGGGCGATTGCATTGCATACAATAAAGTGACAACCATATGGCTCCTGCCAGTTGCCGATAACTCAGTTACAAAACATGATCATCTCATACAATAAAATTTAGCATCATGTCTTGGCCATATCACATCACAACATGCCCTGCAAAAACAAGTTAGACGTCCTCTACTTTGTTGTTGCAAGTTTTACGTGTCTGCTACGGGCTTAGCAAGAACCAATCTTACCTACGCATCAAACCACAATGATAGTTTGTCAAGTCGGTGCTGTTTTAACCTTCGCAAGGACCGGGCGTAGCCACACTCGGTTCAACTAAAGTTGGAGAAACTGACACCCGCCAGCCACCTGTGTGCAAAGCACGGCGGTAGAACCAGTCTCGCGTAAGCGTACGCGTAATGTCGGTCCGGGCCGCTTCATCCAACAATACCGCCGAACCAAAGTATGACATGCTGGTAAGCAGTATGACTTATATCGCCCACAACTCACTTGTGTTCTACTCGTGCAAATAACATCAAACCATAAAACCTAGGCTCGGATGCCACTGTTGGGGAACGTAGTAATTTCAAAAAAATCCTACGCACACGCAAGATCATGGTGATGCATAGCAACGAGAGGGGAGAGTGTTGTCTACGTACCCTCGTAGACCGTAAGCGGAAGCGTTATATGAACGCGGTTGATGTAGTCGTACGTCTTCATGATCCGACCGATCCAAGCACCGAAAGCACGGCACCTCCGAGTTCTGCACACGTTCGGCTCGGTGACGTCCTTGCCTTCTTGATCCAGCATGAGGGGCGAAGTAGTAGATGAGTTCCGGCAGCAGGACGGCGTGGTGATGGTGTTGGTGAAGAACAATCTTCGCAGGGCTTGGCCTAAGCACTACGAAAACTATGACGGAGGATAAACTAGAGGAAACGGGGTTGCCGGCACACGGCTTGGTGTTTCTTGATCTGTCTTGGGTGCTAGCCCTACCCCTCTATTTATATGTTGAGCCTTGGGGTCAAAACTTGGAGTAAAAGCCTCCACAAAGTCGGTTTCACCCGAAAGGCAAGAGTCCTTCTCGGACTCCAGGGCCAGACGCCAGGGACCCTGGCGTCTGGCCTCTGGACTCTGCAAAACTTCCTTTTGCACTTTCCAAAAACCTCGTGGGCTTTCCCCTTTGGCCCAGATAAAGTGTTCTCGTGCCCAAACATTTCGGGAAACATTCGGAACCCCTTCCGATGGATTCCAGAACCTTTCTGGAGATCAAACACTACTATCCACATATCAATCTTTACTTCCGGACCATTCCGGAGTTCCTCGTCATATCCGTGATCTCATCCAAAACTCCGAACAACATTCGGTCACCAACATACATAACTCATAGTACTATATCGTCAACGAACGTTAAGCGTGCGGACCCTACGGGTTCGAGAACTATGTAGACATGACTTAGAACCATTCTCGGTCAATAACCAATAGCGGAACCTGGATGCTCATATTGGCTCCCACATATTCTACGAAGATCTTTTATCGGTCAGACCGCATAACAACATACGTTGTTCCCTTTGTCATCGGTATGTTACTTGCCCGAGATTCGATCGTCGGTATCCAATACCTAGTTCAATCTCGTTACCGGCAAGTCTCTTTACTCGTTCCGTAATACATCATCTCGCAACTAACTCATTAGCTGCAATGCTTGCAAGGCTTAAGTGATGTGCATTACCGAGAGGGCCCAGAGATACCTCTCCGACACTCGGAGTGACAAATCCTAATCTTGAAATACGCCAACCCAACAAGTACCTTCGGAGACACCTGTAGAGCACCTTTATAATCACCCAGTTACGTTGTGACGTTTGGTAGCACACAAAGTGTTCCTCCGGTAAACGGGAGTTGCATAATCTCATAGTCATAGGAACATGTATTAGTCATGAAGAAAGCAATAGCAACAAACTAAACGATCAAGTGCTAAGCTAACGGAATGGGTCAAGTCAATCAGATCATTCACCTAATGATGTGATCTCATTAATCAAATAACAACTCTTTGTCTATGGTTAGGAAACATAACCATCTTTGATTAACGAGCTAGTCAAGTAGAGGCATACTAGTGACACTCTGTTTGTTTATGTATTCACACATGTATTATGTTTCCGGTTAATTCAATTCTAGCATGAATAATAAACATTTATCATGATATAAGGAAATAAATAATAACTTTATTATTGCCTCTAGGGCATATTTCCTTCACTCAGTGCCATTGTCACTTCTGATGTGCTTGATCTTCACACCAAAGTTGGTTGAAGCCCTCGAGGAAAATCATTTGAAGACTTCTTGCACTTCATGTTTGTAAGTAACAAGGTGTACCCATGTGTAACGAGAGTAATCATCAACAATAACAAAGCCATATTGAGATGCTTCATTTGAAACAGAAGAATAATGATTAGGACCGAAGAGATCCATGTGAAGCAATTCAAATGGACGAGTAGTGGTCATGATAGTCTTCGCTGGATGTTTGGCCTTGGTCATCTTTCCAGCTTCACAGGCACCGCATAAGTGATCCTTGAGGAATTTGACATTCTCAATGCCAATGACATGCTTCTTCTTCGCAAGCATGTGCAAATTCCTCATGCCTGCATGACCAAGTGGTCGATGTCATAGCCATCCTTCTAAAGCTTTTGCAAGTAGGCACACGGCTGGTTGTGAATCTGCAGAGAAATCAACAATATACAAGTCTCCTCTCCTAAAGCCTTCGAAGACTTTGGAATTGTCAGCTTCCATAATCACAACACAACGATACTTGCCAAAGACAACAACCATATCAAGATCACAAAGCATTGAGACAGACATAAGGTTGTATCCTAAGGACTCAACGAGCATGACTTTGTCCATGTGTCGATCCTTTGTGATTGCAACCTTACCTAGACCCAATACCTGACTTTTGCTTTTGTCTGCGAAGATGATATGCTTCAGATGTGATGATGATAAGGGAGCATCCATCAATAGATTCTTGTCACCAGTCATGTGATTTGTACATCCACTATCGAGGACCCACTCTGTGGCTTTGGGTTGATCACCCTGCAGATGAACTAGTGCAACTTACGAACCTCATATACTTTAGCAGTGAAGAATATGATATCACAATTCATCAGATCAATTTCATCAAGCAGTAAGACAGATAAAACAGTGTGAGGATGTGAGAATGAAAATTCATTTCTTCATGATTAGCCTGCATCCTTTCAGGCATTTTGTCAGGTCCCCAGCAAATTATTCAGACGTTACAATATGTCTGGAGACCTGATCCTGCAGAAGAGATCAGTTATTTTTCTTCACCACCCACATCTGAAGGGGTGGCAAAGAGTTCATCACTTTGCGAGCTCCATATGAAAAAGGTGGCATAGCGGCCAACCCATTTCGTTTCAGATAAGAGGGGTTAGGGTAAGCGTATGAATAAGTAGAGAAATTCTTTGAGGACTTAAGAACATAATGATTAGAAGAATAATGCTCATATTCATAGCCCTTGGCTCTTCCCTGCGAGACAGAGTTGTTAGCACGATGATGTTCATATGAGGACTTTGATCCATATGAGGAATTTGGTCCGTATGAGGACTTGGATCCATATGAAGAATTTGGTCCATATGAAGAATTTGATCTGGGGTTCCTATTCTTCACAGGTGGTGTCATGAGGACATTCACCTGAAGACTTTCAAGGCACTTTTTGGGAACCCAGATTTTCTTCATAGGGGAACCGTTCCTGCAGTTAGTGCCAACATATCTAGCAAATACTTCACCATTCTGATTTTTGAACAGTTTATAGTTGGAGTCAAATGACTCATCAGAAGAATGAGAAGATTCACATGTATAACCAGATAAATTAGATGGATCAACTGGAGGTCCCTTTGCAGCAACCCATGAGGTTTTGGGGTACTGCTCAGGCTTCCAATATGTACCATCAGCATTGAGTTTTCTCTCAAAGGCAATACCCTCTTTCCTAGGGTTCCTGTTGAGGATCTGCTTTTTAAGCACATCACAAAGAGTCTGATGCCCTTTGAGGCTTTTGTACATGCCTGTCATGTACAATTCCTTCAGCCCTACATCATCAGTGATACTAGCAATGTCCTAAGATGAGGAATTAGTGATAGCAGAGGCAGGTGAAGAATTTGTAACATTAGAAGCATTTGAACATTCAGGTGAAGAATTAGCAGATTCTCGTTCAATGCATTTCAGACATGGAGGAATAAATTCTTCCTGAGCAGCGCTGATTTGTTGAGCAAGTAATGAATCGTGCTCCTTCTGAAGATCTTCATAACTCACTCTTAGCTTCTCATGATCAGACAAGAGAGAGTTATGCTGATCTTGAAGGGAGTCATACTTAGAATGAAGTCTCTGAAGACTTTCGGCCAAGGCTTTTGACTGATCCATTTCTTCACCCAACATATCATCACTCTTACTAAGCATGTTGTGAGCCTTTTCCAAGGCTCTTTGTTGTTTAGCAGCAAGGGAAGCAAGTTTGACATAACTGGGTCCAAACTCATCACCAGATTCATCATCACTGGATTCAGACAGATAGCATTCAGTTACCTGTTCACCATCTGCCATAAGACATGGTGAGGAGAATGATGATTCTGGTTCAAATGTCATTAACTTGAGAGATTCCTTGAAGTCCTCAAACCAAGGATCGTGACAGGTTCGATGGCCTTCATAGACATCAAAGAGACGGTCCCAGATAAGCTTCGCATGGTCAAGATGCATGACGTTCCTGAACTGATTTCGGGACAGACAGGAGCAGATGATGTCCTTCGCCGTGAGGTTGAGAAGGGTGTACTTGCGAATGTCATCAGCTTCCGCCATCTTGCACAGATCAGTCAGACCAATCTCAGTGACGGTCCATAGCTCGCTGTTTATCGCCATGAGGCGCTTCTTCATCATGGCCTTCCACTTGGGATACTCGTGACCGTCAAAGATAGGGCATGTCACTTTCTTCATACCTGCGTCGACATAACTAAAACTTCAGGCGGTTAAACCAAAATCACACAGAACAATGGAGTACCTCGCTCTGATACAAATTGAAAGTGCGTTATATCGACTAGAGGGAGGGTGAATAGGCGATTTTTATGAAATTCTTCACTAAGGAATTTGCTAGTGAGGAAATTCCTTAGCAAAGAACTACTTGCAGCGGAATAAGTACTCAGAAGTAAACATGACAGAATACATGCATGATCATCATGATGAAATGAAGACAAACACAGAGTACAGAAAGCGTAAGCACATGATAGCACAAGATGAAGACAAACCGACTGAAGTAATTGAACTGAGGAAATTGAGAAAGTCTTCAGTCAAAGTCTTCAAACACAGATATGAACAAGCACACAACACAGTAATGAGGAAATGGAAGTGTTGAGGAAATAGAACCAGTTGGCTTGGTGAAGACAATGATTTGGTAGACCAGTTCCAACTGCTGTCTCAGTTGTACATCTGGTTGGAGCGGCTAGGTATTTAAACCTGAGGACACACAGTTCCGGACACACAGTCCTCACCGTATTCTCCTTGAGCTAAGGACACACAGTCCTCGCCCAATCACTCGTGGTAAGTCTTCGCGCGACTTCCGAACCTTCACAAACTCGGTCACTCGGCGATCCACAATTCCTCTTGGATGCTCTAGACCTTGACGCCTAACCGTCTGGAAGAAGCACAGTCTTCAAAGGTAACAAGCGTCGGATCCATGCAGGATCAATCTCTTCAGTGATGCTCAATCACTTTGGGTTTGTAGGTGTTTGGGTTTGGGTTTTGGATTTTCCTCACTTGATGATTTTCGCTCAAAGTCCTCGGAGGATGGGATGCTCTCAAATGACAAGTGTCAGTTTCTCGCGGAGCAGCCAACCAGCTAGTGGTTGTAGGGGGTGGCTATTTATAGCCTAGGGAGCAGCCCGACATGGTAAGACATAAATGCCCTTCAATGATATGACCGTTGGAAGGATAAGATATTTTGGAACATCTGGTGCGTAGCACAACAATGGTCGGAAATTTGAGGTTCAAATTCCTCAGGGCTATCATGTTCCTCACTGTGTAGGCAATCCGCACTGGCGAATTCCTAACTCCTCAGTCAGAACAAATTCCTCAGCGACCAGAAGAACTTCGTCTCTGTTACTGAAGAAATTTACTGAACTGTATGAGATTTCCAATGGCTTCACTTGAAGGGATTGGTAGGTGTAGGATTTTGAGTTGAGCATCACGTGGAAATTTTTCCTTAGTATTTCCTCGACCCCCTTTAACAGTACGGTGTTTCCTATGACTCAAGAAAGAGAAAATGAAACTACGAAAACAAAAGTCTTCACGCTTCATGTTCCTCGAATGAATACCAAGTCTTCAAGGTAACACCAATTTCTTCACTTTCTAAGTCTTCAGAAAGTCTTCAGAATACCAAAGTCTTCAGTCGAAGAACTTCATTTTTAGGGGTCGACTTTCTATGTAAATATCAAACTCCTCATAGACTTATAGACCTGTGTACACTCATAAACGCATTAGATCCTTAACCTATAAGTCTTCAATACACCAAAATCACTAAGGGGCACTAGATGCACTTACAATCTCCCCCTTTTTGGTGATTGATGACAATATAGGTTAAGTCTTCAACGGGGATAACCATATGAAGTGTAAATACTGATATTGAGGAATTTGATTGCAAGATATAGAAGAACTCCCCCTGAAGATGTGCATAGTGAGGAATTTGCTTTTGAAGCAATGCACACTTGAAGAGATGAATCATGGAGATCTCCCCCTATATCTTGTAATGCATACACGCATTTGATATATAATATGAAGAATTTGAAATGCATGATGAAAAATGGTGACTGGCGTATTTCAGCATGCGTGCAATAATATTAACGAGGAATAAGCATGCAGAATAACGTAGCAGAAGTATCAGACCACCATCGGGCTTAAGTTTACAACTCGATCCAATAAAAGTTTTGGAAGAACGAGAGTTGTAACTTAGCAAAAAAAACGCCCTTATAATAGACCCGCTTGAAGACTAACTCAGATTTCTCCCCCTTTGTCATCGAATGACCAAAAGGATCGAAACTGAGGACTAACGCCCCTGAAGATAATCAAGTTGATGAAGGAGCGCCAGCGTTGTCGGGGTCGGTTGTTGTAGTAGGGCCTTCCGCTGTGTCGTCCAAGTCTTCATTTTCATCAGTGTCACGCGATGAAGAATAGGAGCTGGCCACCAAAGAAGGAACCTTGACCTTCTTGTATTTCTTCGGAGGAGGTGCGGACCAGTCAAAGTCTTCCTTGAGACCCATTTTCTTAAGATCTTCAACGTTGTAGACTTGAGACAGAATAGCCCAGGTGCGGTTGAGGGTTTCATGGAGGTAGTAGTGGTTTTTCTTCACTGCATTGTGTGTTGAAGTCATGTTGTGAAGAATTGAACCAAACTGACGCTTGACCCATTTATGATTGCGATCAACCTTCTGATGAAGACTGAGGAGTAACTCACGATCAGTCATCACCCTGGGTGTTGTGGCTTGAGGATTTTGCTTGGCATTGTTGGCGGCAGAGTCATGTGTGGCAGAGTCATCATTGGTGGAGTAGGATGCAGCCTTGCGGAACTGACTATCTAATGGACGAATGCCTTCATCGATCACAGCAGTTGCCTTGCCTTTTTCATCAGCTAAGGAAAATGGCCTCTTGAGGACTTCAATGGGAGGCAAGTAGCTGCAGTGGTTCAGAGTGTCAGCTTTGTAGTTGAGTGAAGACCTTGTCCTGATGAATCTCATAATCCATGGCGCATAAGGCTTCAGCTCAAATGGTGACATAGCAATGTTGGCCAGAGTCCTCATGAAGAAATCATGGAAGTTGACGGGAACGCCATGAATGATATTGAAAAGCAGTTTCTTCATGATGCCAACGACTTCTTCATCATTTGAGTCATGGCCTTTGATAGGACTCATTGTCTTTGTCAGAATGCGATAGACAGTCCGAGGCACATACAGTAATTCCTTGACGAGGAAATTGGTTCGAGGGGCCTGCCCTGGCTTCAAAGGCTTCATCAAAACTTGCATGTAGTGATTTGAAAGCTCAGGTTCACTATAGACACAACGTGCATCTTCAAGGGGAGGACTGAGTGGTAGGGCACGAAGCAATTCAGATGTTGGTGCCTTGTGATGAGTATTTTCAGACATCCAGTCGAGCACCCATGAATTCACATCTTCAGAGTCGCATGTGATGTGCAGCATTGCGTAGAACTGAAGAATGAGTTCTTCATTCCAATCACATATGTCAGTGCAGAAGTTTAGTAGCCCAGCGTCGTGAAGGACACTGAGGACTGGCTCGAAGCACGGTAGAGACTCCATGTCTACGTGAGGAATATGTGCATGATCGAAGACTTTGTCTTTGTTGAACAACACTGAGGAATAGAAGTTGGCTTGACTAGCAGTCTAGAAACGCCTCTTCCTTATGCGAGCAGAGTCATTGTAATCAGTGAAGAATACGTGCTCGCCAAAGAAGTCTCCAGCCTTGAACTTTTGCTTCCTAGAGAACGGATCCTTTGGTTTTGGCAGAGGAGTGTCCGTGAGTTGCATCACAACCTCAGGAATCGCGAGCTCAGGTTCTTCAGGCTGAGGATTTTCTGGTTCCTCCTCAGGTGCAGTCTGAGTTGTCACATTTTCAGCAGCAGCAGTTTCTTCAGCACTAGTGGCTGGAATGTCTTCACGGACAGACGAGGTGGGTTTAGTTTCTTCAGAGCCCAATTGAACTGTTGGTGCAAGGGAGTGAGGAATTTTCTGTAGTGGGGTGAAGAGTGGAGAATTGGGATGCTGACTATCCCAAAAGTTATCATTCATCACTGGCGTTGTGCTTCCAATGTCCACGTCTTCATCATCAATTTTTTCAACACCAGCCTCTTCAGCAGTAAACTGAGGCATCGGTGATGAGACCACTGGGGTTGAAGGGATCGCATCCACTTCAATTTCCTCATCAATCTGCTCTGATGAAGCAGCAGATTGAGTTTCTTCATCAGATCCGCTTGGGATCTCATATACTTCACCAAAAGGAACAATATCCTTTGATGGCATGGTAGAAATCGGAACAACATCGATTGGATTTTCATAAGAGCTGGTCATAGGCTTCATCTTCTTTGGAGCTGAAGATTCTGAAGCACTTGATGCTTTCCTTTTCTTCACTACAGCTTGCTCTGCAGCCTTGGTCTTCTTCACATCTGATGCAGATGGAAGGATAGGAGTTGGTGTAGGCGCGGGAGGAGCTGAGGAATCTGTTTGAATTTCCTCAGGCGCAACTGATGCAGTTGCCCTGACTTCTTCAGTTTCTTCACGCGCACCACTAGTGGATGTCCTGGCAATTTCTTCAGCAGCTGGAATGGAGTCATCAGCCCTGGAACTAGCATTTTCTTCAGCAACCTCAAAATCATCAGCGATGCTGGCATGTTCTTCAGTTGGGTGAGCAGAAGCTTCAGCTTGAGGAACTTCTTGTTGCGATGGGGCTGCAAGATTTGTGAACTGTTCAGTCAGTTTCACAAACCTGACTTTGGCTCCTTCCAATCAGCATAGTATGAATTGAATTTGTCGCTGAGGGTTTTGATGTCAGACTGAATTTTGATGAGTTCATCAGTCAACATTTTGACCACGTTGGTCTTCAGAAACTTCTCTTTCTTGTACTGGGCCTTCTTGATCTGCCTGGCCTGTTCATACTTCCACTTCTCCTCTTGTATGAAGTGAGTCAGCATGTGATTTTGACCAGGTGTCAACTTGAAGTCAGGCATAGGTGTATTTGGGTCCTTATGCCAGAGATCAATGTAATCGAGGATCGCCCTTGGATCCAAAAGCAGTGGCACGGGTGTGCCTTTGGCTCTAGCGGCCCTTTGTTGTCTGTCTCTGATGATTTCCGCAAGTTCATCATCATCAGCCTCATCATCTTCAGGTGGCACCTGGAAGGTGACCTGTTTCTTCTTGGGACTTGGCCAAGGACCTCGTCCAACAGTTGCTTTAGTCTTCAGCAGAGTGGGGCCAGATGAAGAATTCGGTGCAGCTGAGGAACTTGCTGAGACACCAGAGGCAATTGAGATGCCTGCAGTCCTTTGGCACGAGGCCAGATGCACAGGTGCTGAGGACTTTGTCGGAACAGCTGAGGACTTTGGAGAAGGTGCTGATTTTTGTTCTCTTTGCCAAACTTGGCTTCACCAGGTGTGCAGTAATCTTTATAGATGTCCTCAGGGATCTCAAAAGCAGTAATGACCTCAGATTTCTTTCCTCCTTTCTGTGGCTTCTTACCATCTGCCATATTCTTCAGCTGAGGAATTTGAACAATCAAATTTTCTGAAGTGGTATGCAGTTTTTCTTCGAGGAACGCTGCAAATGAGTTAAGTTGATGAGAACCTAGTGATTCAGCGGCGGACATGTGTACCTGTGAATAGAATATAGTTGCGAGGAATTTGGATAGGTCATATGCGTTCTCAGAAGGTTTTTCAAAAAGAACAAGTTTGGGGAATTTGACCAGAAGTGTCTTGAAGAATTTCACTAAGCGCGCTTTGTCTTAGGTTCCAGAGTTGTATAGATCGAAGATCCACACAATTGAGGAATCTTGAAGAAAGTAAGGCTTAGAGAAATGAATCAAGAACAGATGACTTGTGAGGTGTTTTGTGTGTGAGGATTTGAAGAATAAAACACCTTTGAAGATTTTGTAGAAAACTTTCGAATCAAGGAGGGTAGTAAAAGTAACTTTTAATTACCCTGAATGAAGAACACGACGAACAGTGAGGTGAAACAGCGGAGTTCGTCGGTGTAAATCTTCCACGCCCTAACTTGGCGGAGGAAGACGTCTACGGCGGCGGCGGAGGTGAAGATTTCCGCGGTCGGCGCTGTTGGAAATATGCCCTAGAGGCAATAATAAAAGCATTATTATTTTATTTCCTTGTTCATGATAATTGTCTTTATTCGTGCTATAATTGTGTTATCCGGAAATCGTAATACATGTGTGAATAACAGACAACAACATGTCCCTAGTAAGCCTCTAGTTGACTAGCTCGTTGATCAATAGATAGTCATGGTTTCCTGACTATGGGCATTGGATGTCAATGATAACGAGATCACATCATTAGGAGAATGATGTGATGGACGAGACCCAATCCTAAACATAGCATAAGATCGCATAGTTCGTTTGCTAGAGTTTTCCAATGTCAAGTATCCTTTCCTTAGACCATGAGATCGTGTAACTCCCGGACACCGTAGGAGTGCTTTGGGTGTGCCAAACGTCACAACGTAACTGGGTGACTATAAAGGTATACTACGGGTATCTCCGAAAGTGTCTGTTGGGTTGACACGGATCGAGACTGGGATTTGTCACTCCGCTTGACGGAGAGGTATCACCGGGCCCTCTCGGTAATGCATCATCATAATGAGCTCAATGTGATCAAAGTGTTTGATCACGGGATCATGCATTACGGTACGAGTAAAGTGACTTGCCGATAACGAGATTGAACGAGGTATAGGGATACCGACGATCGAATCTCGGGCAAGTAAAATACCGATTGACAAAGGGAATCGTATACGGGATTAATTGAATCCTCGACATCGTGGTTCATCCGATGAGATCATCGTGGAGCATGTGGGAGTCAACATGGGTATCCAGATCCCGCTGTTGGTTATTGTCCGAGAGCTATCTCGGTCATGTCTGCATGTCTCCCGAACCCGTAGGGTCTACACACTTAAGGTTCGGTGACGCTAGGGTTGTAGGGATATGTATATGCAGTAACCCGAATGTTGTTCGGAGTCCCGGATGAGATCCCGGACGTCATGATGAGTTCCGGATTGGTCCGGAGGTGAAGAATTATATATAGGAAGTGCAGTTTCGGCCATCGGAAATGATCTGGGGGTCACCGGTATTGTATCGGGACCACCAGATGGGTCCCGGGGGTCCACCGGGTGGGGCCACCCATCCCGGAGGGCCCCATGGGCTGAAGTGGGAGGGGGGACCAGCCCTTAGTGGGCTGGTGCGCCCCCCAAGGCCCACCCCCTGCGCCTAGGGTTGGAACCCTAGGGTGGGGGGGCGCCCACTTGCCTTGGGGGGCACTCCACCCCCCTTGGTCGCCGCCCCCTTGGGAGATTCAATCTCCCAGGGCCGGCGCCCCCCCCAGGGGGCCTATATAAAGGGGGGAGGGGAGGGGGCAGCCGCACCCCTTGCCCTGGCGCCTCCCTCTCCCTCTCCAACATCTCCTCCTCCTCCGTAGAGCTCGGCGAAGCCCTGCCGGAGTACTGTAGCTCCACCATCACCACGCCGTCGTGCTGCTGCTAGAGCCATCTTCCTCAACCTCTCCTTTGCCTTGCTGGATCAAGAAGAAGGAGACGTTACACTGACCGCACGTGTGTTGAACGCGGAGGTGCCGTCCTTTCGGTGCTAGGATCTCCGGTGATTTGGATCACGTCGTGTACGACTACCTCATCCCCGTTCGTTGAACGCTTCCGCTCGCGATCTACAAAGTGGTATGTAGATGCAATCTCTCTCCCATGACTCGTTGCTTAGATGAACTCATAGATGGATCTTGGTGAAACCGTAGGAAAAATTTTAATTTTTTGCAACGTTCCCCAACAGGCGCGAGTACGACGGCGACGAGGTCGAGGCAGTGAAGCTCTTCCTCATCGGCGACGATGGAGTAGCGGCGGCGCTAGGGTTTGGAAAGCTCGAGCGGGAGAGAGAGATCGAGCGGAGTAAAGAAAGTGAGGAAGGGGTGAGGGGGTATTTATAGTGGCAGTGAAAAACTGTTCGCCCGAAGATTTTGGGACGAACGTGCCCCTGACCGTTCTCCTTCGCACGACATGTGTCACCCACGTACAGAGAGGTGGAGATCGTGTAAGATCGTGGGTGAATAAAAAATGCATCGTGGGAGGTCTAAATCTTGTGCAAGTGCAAGGGCTTCCCTACAAGCAAGTGCTTCAAGCGTCGTTGGGTCGACAAGACCTTCAGTGACTAGAACTGACGAGCCCAAATATAATCCGTCCCAATCACGGCATATAGCAGTTTCCGTTCCCACATTTTGCTCAGTAGACACTCCTGCATCTGCATCTGCATTAATCTTGGTATGTCCTATATTCGATGGCAACCAACGCCCCCTAACCTGCTGTTGTAACTCATTTGCTCTCATGCTTGGTTCTGGAGGGGCATTAAGTTGATCCAACTTCGAAATAAACTTGGTGACAAACATATGTGTTGCATAGGGGCAACACACAGCCCGCAACACGGAGCCGGACCGAGAAATGGGCCTCGAGCTGGAGCACAAATGCCCAGCTATTGTCTCAACCGACGCGCCCCGGTGGCGCGCCATTGCCGCCTGCGCAGCATTAGCAGGCTCCCACCAGCGCGAATGCTATTTATCGCATTAAGCGATCGCGCAGGGGATGTATCGCTGAAGGAGTCTGGTAATTTGGCTGGCCCATTCGCTGGCAGTAGATGAAGAAAAAAGGGGGGAGAAATGGGGAGCGCCCGGAATAGAACACTGCTCTCCCCGATTCACAGGAGGTGCGACTAGCCAATGTGCTAAGCTCATGTTTGTGACAAATGAGAAGGGCGGTCTTTCTTAACTCGAACAAGCCGGCTTTCTCACTAGTTATTCTCTGGATTTATTTTTTTGCTTTTTCTCCTTTTTTTTATGTTTGTTTTTGTTTTCACTCTACATTTTTGTATATGCCAAAACTATTTTTTAATAAGTGATTAAGATTTTTTGTATACACGTTCAACATTGTCCGAGCGTTTTTTCAACATTTTTCAAAGACTTGTTCAACATTTTAATACTATGTAACATTTTCAAAATTTTGTTCAACATTTTTCATATACTTGTTCAACATTTTCCAATACCTATTCAATATTTTTCAAATACTTGTTCAACATTTTGAGTACTTATTCAACATTTTTCAAATACTTATTCAATATTTCTCAAATACTTGTTAAACATTTTTCAAATACTTATTCAACATTTTTCAAATAATTATTCAACATTTTTCATATACTTGTTCAACATTTTTAATACCTATTTAACCTTTTTCAAATTATTCAACATTTTTCATATACTTGTTCAACATTTTTCAAATTCTTGTTACATTTTTAATACTTATTCAACATTTTTTAAAATGTGTGTTTAAAAGTGTATTTTGTAATATATGTAGAATATTTGAAATTATAAAGAAAACTACAAAAATAAAGCAGATAATGATAACAGAAAACAGAAAAAAAAAGGCGATGGCTCTCCGCGGCTGGGCCGGCCAGTCTAGGACGCCCCCAGAAGCGAGCGCAGCGCCCTGGCTCGCTTAACACGAGAAATAGCATCCCTGTCCCACCGGCCTCGGGTTTCTTCTTCGCCATCTTCTTCTTTATCTTCTTCTTCCTGTCGTTAGCGTTTAACCCAACGTCTTGCTGAGTCCTGACCGCACCGCATGCAATTTCCGCCGCCGTCAACCCATGTTCTCCCGCCGGCACACATGGATGTTTCCCAAGACCAACTCAACACGATCAGAGCAAGTGTGCCCGGCTAGCTTAGACGCGGTCAGGGCACGCGCGTACGAAGCATGCGTGTACATCATCATTTTGGTGTCGTGGAAGTAGTCTCTTTCGTTATCTATATACGTAGGTCTCATTACGCATGTTATTTTCTCCGGTGAGGTTCACATCAACAACAGTCACCTTGAACACATCAACCTCTCTCCTTAATGCATATCACTGTTTGGCCTTTTTCCTTTTCTTCTGCGGAACAGGCAACCGGAAGTGGTTCATAAATTCCTTCAGCATCATGCATCAGGACACTTTCCCAAACAAAAATGTCAAACTTGTCCCTATCTGTCTCACGAGAACCAGTTCCTCTGCAGTAAGTAATACTGTTATTCTCTTCAGAGCACACTGATCACAACTACTATTCCAGTATTCCAACTGCAACTACTCTAATGGCCACTATGGAGCTACACTAAACTACCAGTACTTACTAGTTTATCCCCCGTCGATCGTTGGTTCGGCCATGCTAATCACACCACCACCAGCTCCCCATTTCCTCAATCATCAGGTCAGGTGGACCAAAATGTCCTGCCGCATTGAAACAGCTAGCCGTGACTAGAACCACAGATTACACAAACCCTGAGCCAATTAATCGCTTGCATTAAGAAGCTAAAGCTAAAGAGAAACGAAAGCACCGCGTCACCTAGACCCTAAAACCCAACGGCCACGCATGCATCGCCCTCCTAGTGCGTCCGGTGGTTGGTGCCGGATAGCAGCAACTCACCACACCACTATCTTGCGACCTACGCCATGGCCGAGCTTGCTAGCAGCTCGTGCTGCGGGAACAGGTGCGACGGCGACCGCGAACCCAAACCGGAACCTACAAAGAGCATAACATATATGGTGGCGGCAGTACCCGACCCAACACACGTTGCTCTTTTGAGCCTACTCTTGGTGGCAAAGGGAGCTGGTTCCATGTGATGTACCATGTGCCAGGAGGAATAAAAAGAGGCCGTCAGTTCGAGGGGGACAAGACACGCAGAGGGAGGCCTCGAATAGGTCTCGTTTACACCGATGCGATTTTGATGAGTGTTTTTAGCCTGTGCTGCTTGGGAGGGAATTTGTTCTGGACGTACGTTCTAGCGAAAGAAATGAGCTAGCTGTAGACAGTTCCTGTGCTGCCCCGTATCAGAAAGATATGATTTGGAGAAGCTGCAAGATTTGCTAAAAATGTCGTACCACCACAGCCATCCGTCTTATTCGCTTATTACTGCAGAAATCAACTTCCTCAAGGAACCAAAACTTTCCCAATTAAATCAAGTCCGGTGTAGAGTGTAGAGTGCAGGTGCTCTTCTCACATAGACCGTAATTAATTTTGCATTCTCTAATGTGTGGCCTAGTAACTCCATTAGCCCTGGCTACGGTTGTTGGATCGTGGCGATCGATGGTCAGGTGGAAGATCCACGTCAAAATTGTCAACTGCATGTGTCATGCAGCCTCTCTCTCAGTCCCTCGTGTCTTGTCTAGTCCTGTCTTGGTATACAAGATTTAACGAACCATTTGATGCCCGTGCCGGCCCCTTGAGGACGTCTCATCTTCTGGTCGCTTTTGAACGCACGCATTGCGTACGTTTTGTTAGATCAAACACATCTTTCCTCACTTTTTATTTCTTCTCTTTCCCCCAAGAAAGTAAGGGCGATCGCAGTCGGCGTCAGGTGTCGTAGGCCGCCACTTTTGCAGCGATGTCACTGCAGCCCTACGAACTACGCAACCGAATGCACTAGTTCTGATGCTTTTTTTAGGGAATTGTTCTCATGCTCTTTGGTGAAGAAGAGAGTGACGAGCATTGGTCGTCCGATCAGGTGGCTAAACGGCCAAAACAGACCTAAGACGATTTTCATTACCAAGTGAAGTGGTGTGGAAGTTAATGCATGATTTCACGGTCTCATTTCAAGTTTTCGCGTACTCTTTTCCTTTAAAAAGGAGTATACCATTCGGTCTCTGCATTGATCTATGCTCGCAGTCATATATTATTTAATACTATTAGAAATGACGGCAATTGTTGGCACCATACAAACCGGCTTTTAAACCTGAGATCATCCACGCTGTACACGTGTCAGCAACATTGTCGTAACCCTATCACAAACTCTCTGACCGTGAATCATAATCCACGTGTTGAGCCACAAGTGACCTAACAAAGAGAGCAAACTCCACAACGACGCATTCAAAAAAGAATCGCCACTCGCACGCTGATCTTGGCTGATCTAACCACGAGTCAAACTTGGGCTGACAAGAGCAGAACTTCGCACCAACACCTTCAATGAAAATGATGTGCGGAAGTCAGTGCTACCTAGTCTAGCATAGGTTTTCAGGAGGAGAGAATACAATCTCGATTTCAACCTTGAATGTTGCCCTCCACCGCTGTACCTACCCATTCATACAGAAATAGCCAGACATAGGAGGAATGTTTACCGAAAGAGTGCACCTAGGCTACGACTGCCTCAACGCCCGAAACGTATCTCGATTCATAGACAAAAGCAATTTGAAGCCCAAAGCAAAAGAAGAATGTTTATGTGAGATTTCTCTTTGTTCGTTTAGGTTCCGTTGCTTGCAACGGAACCGAGGGATGAAACCCATGTTGCTCTAGAAAATATCGGAAGAGTAGACGCACTGCTTCCGATCGATGCCACACCACCTTCATGTAAAATGGACGGTGAGACGGCCCCGTGTCGCTCTAGCAAGCGACGCGGGTGGGATCCACCCCCAATGCCGCAAGCACCTTCCCCGTCCCTTCCCTCCTCGACGACGCTGTTGGTCGGTGCCCTTGGTAGCCATGGTGGTGGCGGGCGTTCTTCCCTCCGTCTCTACATCCTTCATGGTTCCTTAGCGGCAAATCTTTTTCCCCATTTTATCCTCCTCGATCCCTTCAGCAGAAGCAATGATGCGTCCAAGAGTGACAGATCATCGGCATCCCTCGTCTGCGCAAAAGGAGCCCATGCAGGGTTGCGGCGTCACATGAGGCGGCCGAAGGGGACCCGTCCACCACCGTTGGATTGCCAGGAGGATTGCACATGGGCATCTAAGGTCGTAGCGCCGGCATGGTCGGACTCACGTGGATCCCCTCGTGGAGGTTACGCGAGGCTAATGGACGCAGACACTACGACGGTGGAGGACGCCTTCATGAACAATTTGGGGGCATAAACACCTCCTATGATGGCGTTGGTCAGCCTCTCGAGCTGTGGAATGCGATCACCACCGGAGGGTCTTCGTGGGGTTTCTGTCTCCAGATTTGACGGCTACTACTAGTGGCTCGTATTGGTAAAGGTTGTGGGAGGCATCCGGAAGGCTTCGTTGTGAGTTTTCGTGACTCTCACTCTGGCCCGGTTGTTTTCGACGAGGAGATGCAACCTATGGACAACGACTTGACGCCAAGGATATGGTGGTGCAACAGTGGCGCTATGATTTTTAGCCGAATGCATGTAGTTGCTGGGATCATGAAAAAGTTGTGGAGACAACACATGATTGATTTCGAGTTGGTGGCGCTTAACGAGTACCCAGTTCGAGCTCCAGAGTGAAAACCCTAGGTCTGACCCGAATTGGTTATACCTGTCAATGGTGATATTTTCGCGTCGTTACCTTATTAAGACATTGCTCGGATATGCTCGAACTTGTTCTTCAGGGTGAAAACCTAGAATCTGGACCTTTATGGTTTGATTCGGTGACGACGACGCTTGAGCGTAGTCCCCTTCTTGAAGGCGTTGTTGTTGAATAATCTCGTTGTTCTTGTGGTGTCAAGAAATGGTTGGTGCGAATATGGTCATTGTTGTAGTTTGCCGATCGCTTCATTGTTTTTTCCTCGCTTAGGCATAGTTTTGATCTTTTAAGAAAAAGGGTTTCCCCCCGCTTTATATTATAAAGCAACGAACCAAGCATCCAACACATCAGTACAAAGTACAATCAAGTCATAAAGTCACGTTGGGGGCACAGCAGGACAAGCCCCAAACAAAGATAAAAAAGGCTAATCCGGCTCGGGAGGTGGTGGCAGTGGTGGAGCAAAATCCGATGCCGAGGAACGAAGACCCGCAATGATGTTGTCGATGACATCTTGGTCGCGCCGCTTACTAAGCGGTCTCCAGAGCTGTAAGAAGCCACACATTTTATAAATTGCATTAGTGTCACGGCACGGAATCACGCGTTCGATGACTAGTTTATTGCGGGTACACCAGAGGGTCCATGCCAGGGTACCCAAAGCCACCCAAGTGGAGGCGCGACTAGCGCCGGGGAGCCTAAGGACCTCCCCAAACAAGTCCGGGAGGTTGTCGTTGTTGGGGAACGTAGCAGAAATTCAAAATTTTCCTACGTATCACCAAGATCTATCTATGGAGAAACCAGCAACGAGGGGAAGGAGAGTGCATATACATACCCTTGTAGATCGCTAAGCGGAAGCGTTCAAGTGAACGGGGTTGATGGAGTCGTACTCGTCATGATCCAAATCACCGATGACCAAGTGCCGAACGGACGGCACCTCCGCGTTCAACACACGCACAGCTCGGTGACGTCTCCCATGCCTTGATCCAGCAAGGGGAGAGGGAGAGGTTGAGGAAGACTCCATCCAGCAGCAGCACAACGGCGTGGTGATGATGGAGGAGCGTGGTACTCCAGCAGGGCTTCGCCAAGCACGTGACGGAGGAGGAGAGGTGTTGGGGAGGGGAGGGGCTGCGCCTTGAGTTGTCTTCTGCAGCCCTCCCCTCACCCCTCTATTTATAGGGGAAGGGGCAAGGGGGGCCGGCCCCTCTAGATGGGATCTAGAAGGGGGGCGGCGGCCAGGGAGGGGGAACTTGCCCCCCAAGCAAGGGGGGCGCCCCCTTTAGGGATTCCCCCAACCCTAGGCGCATGGGCCCTTGGGGGGGAAGGCGCACCAGCCCACTTTGGGCTGGTTCCCTTCCTCATACAGCCCATAAGGTCCTCCGGGACCGGTGGTCCCACTTGGTGGACCCCCGGGACCCTCCTGGTGGTCCCGGTACGTTACCGATAAAACCCGAAACCCTTTCGGTGACCAAAACAGGACTTCCCATATATAAATCTTTACCTCCGGACCATTCCGGAACTCCTCGTGACGTTCGGGATCTCATCCGGGACTCCGAACAACATTCGGTAACCACATACGAACTTCCTTAATAACCCTAGCGTCATCGAACCTTAAGTGTGTAGACCCTACGGGTTCGAGAGACATGCAGACATGACCGAGACGTTCTCCGGTCAATAACCAACAGCAGGATCTGGATACCCATGTTGGCTCCCACATGTTCCACGATGATCTCATCGGATGAACCACGATGTCAAGGACTTAATCAATCTCGTATACAATTCCCTTTGTCTCACGGTATTGTACTTGCCCGAGATTCGATCGTCGGTATACCGATACCTTGTTCAATCTCGTTACCGGAAAGTCTCTTTTACTCGTTCCGCAACACATCATCCCGTGATCAACTCCTTGATCACATTGTGCACATTATGATGATGTCCTACCGAGTGGGCCCAGAGATACCTCTCCGTCACACGGAGTGACAAATCCCAGTCTCGATTCATGCCAACCCAACAGACACTTTCGGAGATACCTGTAGTGTACCTTTATAGCCACCCAGTTACGTTGTGATGTTTGGCACACCCAAAGCACTCCTACGGTATCCGGAAGTTGCACAATCTCATGGTCTAAGGAAAAGATACTTGACATTTAGAAAAGCTTTAGCATACGAACTATATGATCTTGTGCTAGGCTTAGGATTGGGTCTTGTCCATCACATCATTCTCCTAATGATGTGATCCCGTTATCAACGACATCCAATGTCCATGGTCAGGAAACCGTAACCATCTATTGATCAACGAGCTAGTCAACTAGAGGCTTACTAGGGACATGGTGTTGTCTATGTATCCACACATGCATCTGAGTTTCCTATCAATACAATTCTAGCATGGATAATAAACGATTATCATGAACAAGGAAATATAATAATAATCAATTTATTATTGCCTCTAGGGCATATTTCCAACAGTCTCCCACTTGCACTAGAGTCAATAATCCAGTTCACATCGCTATGTGATTAACACTCAGGGTCACATCCCCATGTGACTAACACCCAAAGAGTTTACTAGAGTGAATAATCTAATTCACATTACTATGTGATTAACACTCAATGAGTTCTGGGTTTGATCATGTTATGCTTGTGAGAGATGTTATAGTCAACGGGTCTGAACCTTTCAGATCCGTGTGTGCTTTACAAATATCTATGTCATCTCCTAGATGCAGTTACCACACTCTATTTGGAACTATTCCAAATAACTGTTCTACTATACGAATCCAGTTTACTACTCAGAATAATTTGGATTAGTGTCAAAGTTTGCATCGGCGTAACCCTTTACGACGAACTCTTTTACCACCTCCATAATCGAGAAAATTCCTTAGTCCACTAGTTACTAAGGATAACCTTGAACGTTGTCCTGTGATCCATTTCTAGATCACACTTGTACCCCTTGACTGACTCATGGTTTGGCACACTTCAGGTGCGGTACATAACATAGCATACTTTAGAGCCTACGACTAAGCATAGGGGACGACCTTCGTCCTTTCTATTCTGCCGTGGTCATGTCTTGAGTCTTGCTCAATACTCACACCTTGTAACACAGCCGAGAACTCCTTCTTTGCTGATCTATTTTGAACTCCTTCAAAATCTTGTCGTGGTATGTGTTTGTTTGAAAGTACTATTAAGCGATTTTGATCTATCCTTATAGATCTTGATGCTCAATGTTTAAGTAGCTTAATCCAGGTTTTCATTGAAAATCACTTTTCAAACAACCCTATATGCCTTCCAGAAATTCTACACCATTTCCGATAAACAATATGTCAACAACATATACTCATCAGAAATTCTATAGTGCTCCCACTCACTTCTTTGGAAATACAAGTTTCTCATAAACTTTGTATAAACCTAAAATCTTTGATCAACTCATCAAAGTGTACATTCCAACTCCGAGATGCTTACTCCAGTCCTTAGAAGGATTGCTGGAGCTTTGCATACTTCTTAGCATCTGTCAGGATTGACAAAAATCTTCTGGTTGTATCACATACAACCTTTCCTCAAGAAAATCAAGGAAACAATATTTTGACATCCTATCTGCAAGATTTCATAAATAATGCAGTACCTGCTAATATAATTCCAACAGACTCTTAGCATCGCTACGAGTGAGAAAGTCTCATCGTAGTCAACTCCTTGAACTTGTCGGAAAACATCTTAACGACAAGTCGAGCTTTCTCAATGGTGACATTTACCATCATTGTCCGTCTTCCTTTTAAAATCCATCTGTACTCAACAGCCTCACGACCATCAAGCCGTTCTGCCAAAGTCTACACTTTGTTTTCATACATGGATCCTCTCTCGGATTTTATGGCCTCGAGCCATTCATCGGAATCCGGGCCCATCATCGCTTCTCCATAGCTCGTAGGTTCATTGTTGTCCAGCAACATGACTTCCAAGACAGGATTACGTACCACTCTGAAGTAGTACGCATCCTTGTCATCCTACGAGGTTTGGGAGTGACTTGATCCGAAGTCTCATGATCACTATCATAAGCTTCCACTTCAATTGGTGTAGGTGCCTTAGGAAAAACTCCTGTGCCCTGCTACACACTAGTTGAAGTGACGGTTCAATAACCTCATCAAGTCTCCACCATCCTCCCACTCAATTCTTTCGAGAGAAACTTTTCCTCGAGAAAGGACCCGATTTGAGAAACAATCCCTATTACTTTCGGATCTGAGACAGGAGGTATACCCAACTGTTTTGGGTGTCCTATGAAGATGCAGTTATCCGCTTTGGGTTCGAGCTTATCAGCCTGAAACTTTTTCATATAAGCGTCGCAGCCCCAAACTTTTAAGAAATGACAGCTTAGGTTTCTCTAAACCATAGTTCATGCGGTGTCATCTCATCGGAATTACGTGGTGCCTTATTTAAAGTGGGTGCGGTTGTCTCTAATGCCTAACCCATGAACTATAGTGGTAATTCGATAAGAGACATCATGGTATGCATCATATCCAATAGGGTGCAGTTATGATGTTCGGACACACCATCATACTATGGTGTTCCAGGCGGTACTAGTCGTGAAACAATTTCCACAATGTCTCAATTGTGTACCAAACTCGCAACTCAGATATTCATCTCTATGATCATATCATAGATATTTTATCCTCTTGTCACGACGATATTCAACTTCATTCTGAAATTACTTGAACCATTCAATAATTCAGACTTGTGTTTCATCAAGTAAATATGCTCAGTATCTACTCAAATCATCTGTGAAGTAAGAGCATAACGATATCCACAGCGTGCCTCAGCACTCATTGGACTGCACACATCAAAATGTGTTACTTCCAACAAGTTGCTTTCTTGTTCCATTTTACTGAAACCGAAGCTTTCAGTCATCTTGCCCATGTGGTATGATTTGCATGTCTCAAGCGATTCAAAATCAAGTGAGTCCAAACGGTCCATCTGCATGGAGTTTCTTCATGCGTATATACCAATAGACATGGTTCACATGTCTCAATCCTTTTCAAAAATGAGTGAGTCCAAAGATCCATCAACATGGAGCTTCTTCATGCGTTTTATACCAATATGACTTACATGGCAATGCCACAAGTAGGTGGTACTATCATTACTATCTTATATCTTTTGGCATGAACATGTGTATCACTATGATCGAGATTCAATAAACCATTCATTTTAGGTGCAAGACCATTGAAGGTATTATTCAAATAAATAGAGTAACCATTATTCTCCTTAAATGAATAACCGTGTTGCGATAGACATAATCCAATCATGTCTATGCTCAACGCAAAGACCAAATAACAATTGTTTAGGTTTAACACCAATCTCGATGGTAGAGGGAGCGTGCGATGCTTGATCACATCAACCTTGGAAACACTTCCAACACATCTCGTCAGCTCACCTTTAGCTAGTCTCCGTTTATTCCGTAGCTTTTATTTCGAGTTACTAACACTTAGTAACCGAACCGGTATCTAATACCCTGATGCTACTAGGAGTACTAGTAAAGTACACATTCACATAATGTATATCCAATATACTTCTATAGACAGCCTTCTCATCTACCAAGTATCTAGGGTAATTCTGCTCCAGTGGTTGTTCCCCTTATTACAGAAGCACTCAGTCTCGGGTTTGGGTTCAACCTTGGGTTTCTCCACTAGAGCAGCAGCTGATTTGCCGTTTCATGAAGTATCCCTTCTTGCCCTTGCCCTTCTTGAAACTAGTGGTTTCACTAACCATCAACAATTGATGCTCCTTCTTGATTTCTACTTTCGCGGTGTCAAACATCGCGAACATTTCAAGGATCATCATATCTATCCCTGATATGTTATAGTTCATTACGAAGCTCTAGCAGCTTGGTGGCAATGACTTTGGAGAAACGTCACTATCTTATCTGGAAGATCAACTCCCACTCAATTCAAGTGATTGTTGTACTCAGACAATCTGAGCACAAGGTCAACGATTGAGCTTTTCTCCCTTAGTTTGCAGGCCAAGAAAATCGTCGGAGGTCTTATACCTCTTGACGTGGGCACGAGCCTGAAATCCCAATTTCAGCCCTCGAAACATCTCATATGTTCCGCGACATTTCAAGAATGTCTTCGGTGCCTCAATTCTAAACCATTTATCATTACCGAACTATCATGTAGTCATCAAAACGTGTATGTCAGATGTTCGCAACATCCACAGACCACGTTCGAGGTCCAGCACACCGAGCGGTGCATTAAGGACACAAGCCTTCTACTGTCCGCATAATTGCTACTATCAACTTTCAACTATATTTTCTCTAGGAACGTATCTAACTCAGTAGAACTAAAGCGCGAGCTTACGACATAATTTGCAAAGTCCTTTTGACTATGTTCAGGATAATTAAGTTCATCTTATGAACTCCCACTCAGATAGACATCCCTCTAGTCATCTAAGTGATTACATGATCCGAGTCAACTAGGCCGTGTCCGATCATCACGTGAGACGGACTAGTCATCATCGGTGAACATCTTCATGTTGATCGTATCTACCATACGACTCATCCTCGACCTTTCGGTCTCTTGTGTTCCGAGGCCATGTTTGTACATGCTAGGCTCGTCAAGTCAACCTAAGTGTTTCGCGTGTGTAAATCTGGCTTACACCCGTTGTATGTGAACGTAAGAATCTATCACACCCGATCATCACGTGGTGCTTCGAAACGACGAACTTTCGCAACGGTGCACAGTTAGGGGGAACACTTTCTTGAAATTTTAATGAGGGATCATCTTATTTACTACCGTCGTTCTAAGAAAATAAGATGCAAAAACATGATAAACATCACATGCAATCAAATAGTGACATGATATGGCCATCATCACTTTGCTCCTTTTGATCTCCATCTTCGGGGCTCCATGATCATCGTCGTCACCGGCATGACACCATGATCTCCATCATCGTGTCTTCATGAAGTTGTCACGTCAACTATTACTTCTACTACTATGGCTAACGCTTTAGCAATAAAGTAAAGTAATTACATGACGTTTATGTTGACACGCAGGTCATAAATAAATTAAAGACAACTCCTATGGCTCCTGCCGGTTGTCATACTCATCGACATGCAAGTCGTGATTCCTATTACAAGAACATGATCAATCTCATACATCACATATATCATTCATCACATCCTTTTGGCCATATCACATCACATGGCATACCCTGCAAAAACAAGTTAGACGTCCTCTAATTGTTGTTTGCATGTTTTACGTGGCTGCTATGGGTTTCTAGCAAGAACGTTTCTTACCTACGCAAAACCACAACGTGATATGTCAATTGCTATTTACCCTTCATAAGGACCCTTTTCATCGAATCCGATCCGACTAAAGTGGGAGAGACTGGCACCCGCTAGCCACCTTATGCAACTAGTGCATGTCAGTCGGTGGAACCTGTCTCACGTAAGTGTACGTGTAAGGTCGGTCCGGGCCGCTTCATCCCACAATGCCACCGAATCAAGATTGACTAGTAACGGTAAGCATATTGAACAAAATCAACGCCCACAACTACTTTGTGTTCTACTCGGTCATGGAATCTACGCAATAGACCTAGCTCTGATGCCACTGTTGGGGAACGTAGCAGAAATTTAAAATTTTCCTACGTATCACCAAGATCTATCTATGGAGAAACCAGCAACGAGGGGAAGGAGAGTGCATCTACATACCCTTGTAGATCGCTAAGCGGAAGCGTTCAAGTGAACGGGGTTGATGGAGTCGTACTCGCCGTGATCCAAATCACCCGATGACCAAGTGCCGAACGGACGGCACCTCCGCGTTCAACACACGTACAGCTCGGTGACGTCTCTCATGCCTTGATCCAGCAAGGGGAGAGGGAGAGGTTGAGGAAGACTCCATCCAGCAGCAGCACAACGGCGTGGTGATGATGGAGGAGCGTGGTACTCCAGCAGGGCTTCGCCAAGCACGTGACGGAGGAGGAGAGGTGTTGGGGAGGGGAGGGGCTGCGCCTTGAGTTGTCTTCTGCAGCCCTCCCCTCACCCCTCTATTTATAGGGGAAGGGGCAAGGGGGGCCGGCCCCTCTAGATGGGATCTAGAGGGGGGCGGCGGCCAGGGAGGGGGAACTTGCCCCCCAAGCAAGGGGGGCACCCCCTTTAGGGTTTCCCCCAACCCTAGGCGCATGGGCCCTTGGGGGGGAAGGCGCACCAGCCCACTTTAGGCTGGTTCCCTTCCTCATACAGCCCATAAGGTCCTCCGGGACCGGTGGTCCCACTTGGTGGACCCCCGGGACCCTCCTGGTGGTCCCGGTACGTTACCGATAAAACCCGAAACCCTTTCGGTGACCAAAACAGGACTTCCCATATATAAATCTTTACCTCCGGACCATTCCGGAACTCCTCTGATGTCCGGGATCTCATCTGGGACTCCAAATAACATTCGGTAACCACATACGAACTTCCTTAATAACCCTAGCGTCATCGAACCTTAAGTGTGTAGACCCTACGGGTTCGGGAGACATGCAGACATGACCGAGACGTTCTCCGGTCAATAACCAACAGCGGGATCTGGATACCCATGTTGGCTCCCACATGTTCCACGATGATCTCATCGGATGAACCACGATGTCAAGGACTTAATCAATCCCGTATACAATTCCCTTTGTCTCACGGTATTGTACTTGCCCGAGATTCAATCGTCGGTATACCGATACCTTGTTCAATCTCGTTACCGGCAAGTCTCTTTTACTCGTTCCGCAACACATCATCCCGTGATCAACTCCTTGATCACATTGTGCACATTATGATGATGTCCTACCGAGTGGGCCCAGAGATACCTCTCCGTCACACGGAGTGACAAATCCCAGTCTCGATTCATGCCAACCCAACAGACACTTTCGGAGATACCTGTAGTGTACCTTTATAGCCACCCAGTTACGTTGTGACGTTTGGCACACCCAAAGCACTCCTACGGTATCCGGAAGTTGCACAATCTCATGGTCTAAGGAAACGATACTTGACATTTAGAAAAGCTTTAGCATACGAACTATATGATCTTGTGCTAGGCTTAGGATTGGGTCTTGTCCATCACATCATTCTCCTAATGATGTGATCCCGTTATCAACGACATCCAATGTCCATGGTCAGGAAACCGTAACCATCTATTGATCAACGAGCTAGTCAACTAGAGGCTTACTAGGGACATGGTGTTGTCTATGTATCCACACATGCATCTGAGTTTCCTATCAATACAATTCTAGCATGGATAATAAACGATTATCATGAACAAGGAAATATAATAATAATCAATTTATTATTGCCTCTAGGGCATATTTCCAACAGTCGTGGCACCAATTGCCGCCAACCACCTCTCGGAAGCAGCTCCATAGGAACTGCGCCGCAGGGCACCGGAAGAAGATGTGGTTGCACTCTTCCGGTACCAAACAAATGGGGCAGAGGCCATCCCTAGGGCCATTATGTTTTCGGACCTCCGTGCCCGAGGTGAGGCGTCCTCGGAACCATTGCTGGAGAAATATGTGGATTTTCAAGGGGAGTTTGATCTACCAAAGCACTGTTAGTTCGACCGGGCCAGGGGTGGGAACAATTGCCTGGTATAGGGATCTAGTCGAGAATCTACCGCTTGGCTCGAGATGCCAAAACAGCGAGTCGGCCTTAAGGGAGGGGAATGGAGGGCAATACACTCGAGCAATTCATCCCATTGCTCGAGCTCCACCGCCCCGAAGGTACGGCGGAAGGCAATAGTGCCCAAGTCAGCTAAGGCCACAGCCACAGAGAGATGTGGGCGGACACAGATCGAGAATACCGCGTAAAAGCGTTCCGCAAAGGGACGGGTCCCGGCCCACCTATCCAGCCAGAATAGGGTGCCGGATCCAGTGGCCACTTTAATGGAGGTCCCAATGCGCAAGACCGGCATCAAACGGATCACCGATTGCCAGAATTGGGACCCTCCATATCTAGGGGCAAAGGCCAGCGGTTGCCCAGGAAGGTACTTTGCGCGGATAATCTCAAGCCACAGGCCGCCCTCATCGGTCTGAATCCGCCAAAGCCATTTAGAGAGGAGGGCAATATTCATCCGCTTGGTAGAAATGACCCCAAGGCCTCCTTGGTCCTTAGGCTTACATATCTCAAACCATTTCACCATATGGTACTTTTGTTTATTGTTCTCTCCAGCCCAGAAGAATCTGGAGAGGAGTTTGTGACCTCATGATGGAGGGATTCATGTAGACTATAGTATCCCATGACGTACATCAGTAGGCTAATAAGAGAGGAGTTCATCATAATTACTCGAGCGACTTTGGAAAGCCATCTCCCCTACCAAGGCTCTATCCTAGGTTGGAGCTTGGTGATTATTGGGCGGGAGTCCTTCTCCAGTAGACGCGTGTCACTAATTGGCATGCCTAGGTAAGTAGTCGGGAAGGACCCCAAGCGGCAATTCAAGCGATTGGCAATTCGCTGAGCTTCCGCCGGAGAGTATCCAAGGACCATCACCTCACTTTTGGCGAAGTTAATCGTGAGGCCCGACATCTCCTGAAAGCAGAGGAGGAGGAACTTGAGGTTCTGAATGTCCTCATCCGATCCTTCTACCATCATAATGTTGTCCTCTGCATATTGAAGGTGGGTCAGACCTCCATTGGCCACAAGATGGGGGCAAATCCCCCTAATGTGGCCGGCTCGTTTGGCCAAGTCTAGGATCGAAGCTAGAGCATCAACCACAAGGTTGAAAAGAAATGGGGAAATCGGGTCTCCTTGCAGTACTCCTTGGCCAGTCATGAAGTAGGGCCCGATCTCTCCATTTATGTTCACCGCCGTACGACCACTCATCACTAACTGCATCACCCGGGCAACCCAGTGGGAGTCAAACCCACGCTTGAGTTTGCTAGTTGCCGGCTTGTGTGTGTGTGTGGAACAATATTTTTAGATCCTCCTACAAAATCTCACCCGAAATTTCCTAGTTTATATATGAACTAAACCTTTTCGTGAGAGCTCGAGACATGGTTTCGATTTGCATGGGGTTAGATGTACCCAATTGCAAACAAATACGTATAATCCATCCTAAGCTCCAAATGACTAGAAACTAGCTCTTGCAGTCTACTCATGTCAATTTTGCCACGTCGTCATCCTACGTGAGAAAGGAAGAAGCGTTAACGACAATGTGGTAGTAACTGCATGTTGGCATGTAGTAGCTGTTGAAGCTAGTGACCTGCGTGAAACTTTGTGCAGAAACATCTGTCTTCCATGGACGAGTCGCCGTGGCAGCCTGGCTGGCGATCGACAGCATGGAATCTGACTGGCAAGTGGAGCTGGCTATTTGAGACGTCATAGTGAGGCCAGCAAGACGCCATCAACCTGTTCACGCGTCTCATCTCATTCTCCGGGCGTGGACAAGATGCACCGTGTTGTACGTGGAGCCATCAAAACATGGCGCACGGGGCTGTCGCGACTGACCGGCGGACCCTCCTAACTTGTCTAATGAGGTCTTTTTTTAATATGTACTTCCTTCATTTTTATTTACTCTTCATATTAGGTTTGACTGAAGTCGAACTTCGTAAAGTTTGATCAAGTTTTTAAATGACTAGGAAACATGCCCGTGCGTTGCAACGGGAGAAAAAAATAATCCCTCATACACACCAAGCAACATCAGCATATCCCTTGAAAATTTTCATGATGCACACGATAAACAATAATATAACTGGTGTTGCACAAAAACATATAGGTGGGATAATTTTTGAAGTGTACTCAAGGTGTTTCCAATTTATTAGACAACAAAAATATGTACCTAATTGTAGTCATCTCTTTACGCCTTTGTTATGTTCCTCCTCGGTCATGCCAAGCAAATGTTGCATTAGGATGGAAATAGCAAAGTACATTTTAGTACCAAATCATAGCATATGCATAAGAGCGTTATCTTTGTCGTGCTGATATATGTGTTTGCAACCGTAATTCAAGTTAAGACTTAATTTGGTTGCAAACTATTAGACGGCTCCACTACAAACAATCAATTTGTAAGGACATCCATACGAAATGTTTAGGGTTGCATATCAACAACGATATTTTTTTAAAGAATATGAACACAATTTCAAACAATATGGTAATCAACCTTATGCCACCGCTTTACATCACGCTTGCATCAGTTGTTTAGTGTACATCATCATATAGGGGTTGGTTATTTTGCATTGTATGAAAATAGAGAGGGGTGATTTATGTATCTGTTGTTATCTTTAGCATATGGTAGCTGGTAGGAATCAACATCCCCTATGGTGTAAATAATAGGTTTTGTGAGAGCATCAAACTATGATGCATACTAAACACAATTTTAGAAACTACGGTGCATTTTTGAAATCTACACGCTTTTTTAAGAAATTTTCATATATAACGCGTTAGATTTGGAGGTACGGTTTGAAAGGTATGAATATATTAGAAATGCTTGAATCTAAAAAAAAGTTAAACAAAGAGAAGATGGGTGGAACAAGATTCGAACCTGGGTCTTATAATTGAAAGATTTAGGCTTCAACCAGTCAAACACGTATGTATAATCATATTGTGTGAGGGGATGATTTCTTATTAATGAGCGGTGTAGCCAAAGAAAAGAAAGAAAAAAGAAGGAAAAAAGGCAGTAGGAGAGGGTCGAACCTTGGTCTCCCCAGTAAAAAACGTTGGCTCCAGCGAGCAAGATAAGTACGTTAGATGTTGTTACAGAAGGGTGTCACTTTTTATCAACCAAAGCCGAGGCCGATGCAGCCGAAACGTTTTTTCTAACTTATGGGTGGCATAGTGGGTAATTTGTGGCAACTTCGAGTGTACTCCCTCCGTTCGAAATTACTTGTCGCAGAAATGGATGTATTTAGACGTATTTTAGTTCAAGATACATCCAGTTTCGAGACAAGTAATTCCGAACGGAGGGAGTAATTTTAATGACGTACGACAGAAACCCAATTTGCTTTATTATTTTTATATTATATTATATATTTATATATATATATATATATATTATATTTATTTATATATAAATGATAATATAAATATTTACCATAACAAATCTATTATGTAAAAGTATGTCCCATAAATATTAAATACTACGTACTCTAGCAAACATGCATGCATAGTTAGTTCAAGTGGCAAAATGAGCAGTGTTTCCGGTGATGTCATATGAATGTGTACATGTGGGGATCATATAGATAACTAATCGCGATATGCTGTTTGCCTTGATCATAACTGGCACTGTAGAAGCAGACCAAGAATCTCTAACTTCCTCTAGAACAACTGTGCGAGGTCCCCAACCCCCAACAGTTCTTTTGACTGTTATGCTCCACAGCCGGACGTTCAACGACAGGCACACCGGCCCGGTCGAGCGACCGATGCCGATGCTCATTCGGTAGCAGCCAGCAAGGCCAGGCCGGTCCAGAGGAAAGTTCCTACCCTAACCCTAGAACCAACCAAACAAAACGCACGTCGCCGTGAATCCGTTGGGAAGGAGGAACAAGCACATTTCCGGCGACTCTTGACAAGCTCCGTCTGTGCGTGTGTGGCTGCCGTTACTTACACCAGCAGCTCCAAGACAAGGTGTGCGCCTAAAATTCCCCTAAAAAAAGTAGGGTGGGAAGCACCAAGGAAGAAGGCTCGCATGGATCATCTGCTCGACTCGTCAACCCTGGAACGCAGTGCGCCGGTGAGTGGAGTATAACACTGTGCAATCAATCGCCTAACTTGCACTGCCCCGTACGTACGTTCGTACATGCACGGCGCGTCATCGCATCACCCGTTTTGACCCCATGCAGCCTAGCACGCGCGCTGAGACAAACCATTCCGTTCGGCCCACGCACTACGTAGGCCACGCACGCACCGTCCCATCCGTTGACAGCGTCGCCGCAAGGCAGAGCATGCATGCAGCCAGAGCCAGGATATGTGCATGGCGGGACGCGCGCGGCCGAACCAACGCATGCGGACGAAATGGAAAAGGCGCCTCTCGCCGAACAGATCGCATAAGGCCATTTGCATGCATATGTAAGGAGATTTTGTGCTTTTCTTCAAGATCTGACCATACATACATGCATGTACGTATAATATATATCGTACTATCTTAGTTCATTCTTCTTTTTTATACAAAAAATAACAGACCATACATACGTACTCCTCCGGACGCGGTTTGAGCAGGAATCCTTCTCGTTTTCATCAGTATGGGGGAGTGTTCATACGCTTATAGTACTACAACTAGTGGAAGTTGCCGTCGTCGTGTTCATACGCATGGGATGCATGCATCCAAACATCTATCCGCGTCACGTCTCGGCCAGCCAGGCCATTGGTTGGACACCACCCGCGACCAGGTACAAAGTTTATGGAACATATATGTGGACGTACGGACATATGGATACATGGATAAGCCATTATTAGGTGCAAAAATCACGATCCTAAACGGAGACCCGTTCCTGTTCCTTTGTCATCTCCCGTCCTGTCGCCCGATCCATCGCTTGCTGATTGGTGATGCATTGGATGCCAACAAAATGCTCCCAAATCATGGGGGAATACTTGCTTGTGCTGGCGATCGATCAAGCATGGAAACCGCGTAGCCAGCTACACCAGTGCCAATTTGCCGAACAGGCGTAGTCTTGTTGCAATTGCCTTCCTCAACATCGAATATGCGTCGTGCCATACCGAAAACTCCCGAATTAACAGTGCTCGGGAGCACCTGCTCCCTTTTCACAAAAAATATTTTCCAGAATGTTCAAAAAGAATCTCACATTTAGATGACTCATCATTGTATCTAGATACAATGGTTCATGAAAACCACCACCGAGTTGTGAGCTGTGGAAAAAGAAAATCAAACCCTTCTTTTCACAACCAGAGAAAGTTATTTTAGCTCCTTTTTTTTGTACACTACAAATCAACAAGAGAAATCAAAAAACATGATTGTGCATGACTGACTCTAGCATCTACATATCAGATTTTTGTCGAAATGAATAGATAAATGTTTTGGCAAAAATAAATATATAAATAATGAGCATGGTCATGATTAAGATAAGCAAACAAGTGTATGGTTGGTGAAGCAGCGCGACAAAATTCCTGATCAATGTCATCATATTTTGTATGTGTGTTCATGATAAAGAAAACATTGATCATAAACCATGAAAGAAACTATAGTGTCCCTGCATACCTGAGGTGGACCTAACCAATAGCTGTCCAATATGTAACTATGCAAGTACTTGTCCTACAAATCTTTGAAATATATAAATAAATATTATCACAAAAAGAGATACATAAATAAACAAACATGGTTACGATTAAGATAATCAAACTATGGTTTGGTGAACCGGTGCGGCAAAAATCCCCATCAATGCCATCACACTTTAATATATGCGCGTTCATGATTTCAAAGAAAACATATATAGATCATAAACCATGAAAGAAACTATACTGCACTTGCATACCTGAGGTGGACCTAGCTACCCTGTGTAGTTGCGTACACCTGGCTAGTGGCATCGCACTGGAATTTGAAAACGACGAAGGAAAAAGGTATGGTATCCTCAGATAAAGGTTTTTGGAAGCAAGAAAGTCTTTATCACCCCAACTAGAGGTAGGTCATTGGTTCAATCAACCTCCGTCACTCGATCTCTAGCCAGGAAGAAAAATATATCAGAACTAGCAGCTACAAAATTCAGAAAAGTTAATTGCGGGGGCACAAAAAATCCGTGCGTGCCACAAATATATATCAACGTCATTATCGGCCACCAAAAGGCAGCCATTAATTAGTGATCTAACCACGTACAAAAGGAGGGCGATGAGGTGGTGTTAGCTTAGTAGCCTCCTTCAATTTTCCCGCCTTTGCTTGACAGAACAGTTTACGGAGGGAGTAGGACTTCCCAACCGCACGAGAAAATTGGACAAACCAGACGTCTGGTTGAGCTACGAGGAGAAGAAGAAGCCCCTAGAAAACGGAACCACTAGCATCTCAGACACACATATGTCGGGGGATATCTACCTCCACGAGTACCTATGGGGACGGAGCCCCTTGTCGGTTCGGGGGGGGGGGGGGGGGGGGCGGAGGTTGCACAAAGAGCAGATCGAGGCGACACACACACACACAACGATTTTACCCAGCTTCGGGCCGCATGGATGCGTAAAACCCTACTGCTGCTTGTCTGGTTGATTCGAGTTCTTGCTCTGGAGCGCAAGAAGCTACGGTAAGTTGGAGCTGGACGTAGACGAGGGTCTACTGGGTGTCCTCCTTCCGGTCTGGATCCCTCCTCTCTCTCCTTTTTTCCCCTACGTGCGCATGGGCCTCCTTTTATATGCTAAGGGGTTTCCCACAGGTAGCGGCGTGGGTGAGGGTAAAAATGGCAAGGAACTATGCGAACAGTGGCCGCACAGTGCTATCGCACCTAACTCTGACGGCGGGGGGCAAAGGCATTAAATGCCCGTCTGGATCGCCTGAACAGTGCCGGGGTGGACCATTAGGGGCGCCTCCGCTTGCCACGGGGGCGATTCTGCCAACGTCGCATGCCACCGCGCGCGCCCCAGGTTGCGCGGCGCCCCGCCACGTGCCTCTGGGGAAGCTCCAGAGTGACGCGTGGGCAGGTGAGCTGGAGCGCATGCCTGAGGTGGTGGTTCGCCGCGGCAAGTGGCTTGCCGCGGTGGTGGCCTTGCCGCGCCTGAGAGCTTGTCGCTCGTCAGGCCTTGTCGGGGCGCGCGGCGCGCCGCGGCGGGCTTCTCTTGAGGTGCCTTGGTTTGGCCGTCCCGGCGAGCTCCTCCCGCCGGGGCCTTGGTGCTTCGGCTTAGTCGTCCCGACAAGCTCCTCTTGCCGGGGCCTTGTCGCCTTGGCCCGGCAAGCTCCTCTTGCCGGACCTTGCCTTCTTGGCCCGGCAAGCTCCTCTTGCCGGGGCCTGGTCTTCTAGGCTCGATCACTTGGCCTTCGTCCGGCCTAGAAAAGGCCGTGGAGACTCTTGTCGCTCCCCTGGCAAGCCTTGCCGCGGGACGCTACTACTGCCCGTGCACAAGTTCGGAGTACTAAGATATCCCTACTTTAGTACACCGACAACATACATTAAGCACATCGTAATCGATACATACGTCTAGATCTTTAATTTTTCTTCGACGAGCAATAGAAAACGACGAGGACTGTTAGACGGGTGCGTGCGGTGCCAGAGCACGGTCAAAATGTGGTGGTTCAGTCGGCCCTCTCCGAGGAACAATGGTTGACTACGCCACATGGGAGAGACGGAGAGAGCTATCGGAGAAGTTCCAAGGGATCGGGTACTAGTAGCAGTAGTTTATGGTTGGTTTGGCAAAGCACATATGTCGCGGTACAAACCGTGCATCTATCCATGAACCTGCCTACCCGGCCGTACCAGATAGATGTACCCATGCATGTATCTAGGGTCTAGCAGGATGGCAATAGGATTGCGCAGCCGGTGGAAGAAACGGGAGGCATCAAATCGTGGCCGCCGGGGAGTCCCTGTCCGGCCACGGGCAAATGGATCACAAGTTTCACGTACACGCACGAGAATAGGTGGAGGAAAAGACGTGTGCTTGTAGCTTAGCTTCAGCAAAAGAAGCAGCTAGCTAGGCTTGTATACTTGCACGTACAAATATTCGTTTTGCAGAATGTATATGGTGCGGCTTAATCGGCTCGTGCTATACAGTACTTTCTCTGTTCGAAAAAGCGATGTATCTAGCAGTAACTTGATGCTAGATACATCTATTTAAGAGACAAGTTTTTTCGGACGAAGGGACGAAGAGAGTAGTTTTGTTGATCATTGATAGTAGTACCTGGCTAGCCCAAACTAATAATCATGTTGCTAGCATTAGCAATCGATCTAGTGGTGGATGCATGTATTATCATCGCGAAACATGGTGCAACCGTCAGCTGACTGCACGATTGACCAACCGATCGTGGAGAGACATGCTCGCACCAGACAAAACATGCCCCGCCCCGGCGCCCGGCCGGAACAATAATCTCACGGCACACAAAGCTTAGAATTTGCATATAGTTAAACGCACGTCAGCCAACCACTTATAACTACCGCGTAACGTGTACCGCATTATCACTAGTAGTATGTTTTTCACATTGCAGAGGCCCGCGGGTTTAACCTCCTTTTCAAAAAAAAACTAATATGTTTTTCAACGGGAGGTGGAAAGAGAGGGGGGGAAACGGGTCTTTTTATCAGACCGGCCGCCTGACCTAGGATAGCTTAGCTGCAAAGATTTCACAGTGGAATGAAAACCTGTTACCGGCCACCGGCCGGCCGGTCGATCGGCCGGCGACCTGGCCCGAACGAACTAACTACGCCGGTCGCACGCGTGCTTCGGCCATGTGTTGGTACCTGGCGGTACGTGTCCGGCTGGCCCCAACCGACTCACGTGTACACGCGCGCCCTCTCTGAAAAAAAACACGTAACGCGTCCCGGTCAAAATCTGCTCCGCTGCCTCCCTCCCTTGCGTGCGTCGTCGCTAACCCAAAACCCAACCCAACCATCTCAATCTATCTCCCCTATAACCAAACAAAGGATACAAAACCCGAACGAGTCCACCCCCTCCAACTCCAAAACGCAGCTTCGCTCGCTCGCTCGCTTACATTTGCATCGTTTCTTTCCTGCCTGCCTGCTCTCTTGCTATCTACTACTACTATCTCTAGAGTTTTATATTCCCCCGTCCCGGCCCGGCCGCCGAACCGGTTCAACGCGGTGCGCGTGCGTGTGCTGGACCCGGACGCCGGCCGCGAATATAAGCGCGCCAGCCCACGGCCTCAGGTCGGAGGACACTGCCCCGCCCTGCGCGCCACAGAGCACACAACGCACAACGGCGGGAGAGAGATCACACACACACAAACACACACCCCTACGGCAGAGGGCGGCGCAGCGCGGTGATCACAGGGCGCGCCCCGGGCACGCACAAGCGAAGGCGCCAACGATCCGAGGAGCATCTTCTTACGCAATGAGATCAGGGAGCGCCACGGCCACCGCCGTAATCTTGTCTCGCCGGCTCGGAGCCGCACTGCTGCTGGTACTGCTTCTGATCGCGGCGACGTCGTCGTCGGCGGAGGGGAGCAAGAGCGGGAGCGGCGACGGCAAGGCGCACAACTACGAGGAGGCGCTGCGGAAGAGCCTGCTCTACTTCGAAGCGCAGCGGTCGGGGCGGCTGCCGCACGGGCAGCGCGTGCCGTGGCGCGACCACTCGGGCCTCACCGACGGCCTGGAGCAGGGGGTGGACCTGGTGGGCGGCTACTACGACGCCGGCGACCACGTCAAGTTCGGCCTGCCCATGGCCTTCACCGTCACCATGCTGTCCTGGAGCATGCTCGAGTACGGCGACGACGTCGCGGCGGCCGGCGAGCTCGCGCACGCGCTCGAGGCCATCAAGTGGGGCACCGACTACTTCATCAAGGCGCACACGCAGCCCGACGAGCTGTGGGCCGAGGTACGTACGCACGCAGTAGCACTCCACGAGCCGGCCGACGGCGGCGGTCGTGCGTCACCTCCATCCGTTTCCATCCCCTGGCTAGCTCATAGCTGTGTTCAGATACGATCGATCATGAGATGAGCCCGACCGGTTCCGAGCTAGCTGTTGCGCACGCAAGCCAGCGATCGTTCCAAGAAAGAAAGAAAGAGAGAGACCAATTCAATCATGCACACCTAGCTACCATGCTGCACTTTGATCAATTAGATTCTTCATTTACATACTATACAAAATCTTTTATGTAGAAAGATCAATTATATCCCTCGCAAAAAAAGATTTTATATAGTATTTTCTGGTTAGGAGAGAAAAGAAAAAGGTTCTTTCTGGTGAATAACAACAAGCGTGTTAGGTAGGCGGCCTGTTTGATTTGATGAACGTACGTACCAACGAACGGCAGCACTAAACTATTTCCTTCCAACCACACATGGCGTGCATATGTTTCAAAACTTCGTCGGTCGTCGTCCATGATGCACCCGAACCGTCGGATTAACTGATCTCCTTTTGCTTGCAGGTTGGGGACGGCGACACGGACCACTACTGCTGGCAGCGGCCGGAGGACATGACGACGTCGCGGCAGGCGTACAAGGTCGACCGCGACCACCCGGGCTCCGACGTCGCCGGCGAGACTGCCGCCGCCATGGCCGCCGCCTCCATGGTCTTCCGCAAGTCCAACCCGCACTACGCCCACCTCCTCCTCCACCACGCCCAGCAGGTACACACTCTAGATACACACAGCGTTGTACGTTGACGTGGTGCATGCAATTGCAAAGTCTCATGTGGAAAAAATGAGAGAAAAATATCGGTGCGAGCTTGGAGCATAGCGTAGCACCAGTCTGTCTGCGCACCGGAGTTTGGAACGTAGCGTGCTACGAGCGTTGGTGGCGTTGGTCAAGGGGCGCCGGCCGGTCTTTTCATGGGCGGTGTGAGGTGTGTTCTTTTCTTGTGCCCTGTGCCGCACATGCCAAGTTGCCAACAGCTCGACACGATCGATCGACGTCGATCGATCGGGCGGGAAAACGGAGATTTTTCTCTTCTGTCGGCTTGGCTCGTTTCGTAGTGTCTGGCTGCCGTGTGGGGCCGGGGCGCAACCTCTATCTGGTGGACGGGGAACTTTCCATTTGCCGCCTCCGGCCATGATTAGGTGGCCAGTTCAATCACATGTTGAACCAGCGGCTTAACTGGGAAATTATTAGGAAGCGGTCGTCGTGTCATCATGTGCTAATTGAACCCGTCCGTATCCACACCCACTGGCCTGGCTACCTACCTGCCTGCCGCTCTTTTTCAAGTGTCAACTATAAAATGCATCAATGGATGATAGATACATATGCAGCCTTAATTATTCTTGGGGCTTTTTCTTAATTATTTTTGGCTAGTAGTTTATGCAATCTTACTGGTTGTTGGGGGTACGTGCACGTTGGCTGATGTTCGCGTTGTGAACGTGCGTGCGTGCGTGCAGCTGTTCGAGTTCGCGGACGGGTACAGGGGCCAGTACGACAGCAGCATCGCGGAGGTGAAGAGCTACTACGCGTCGGTGAGCGGGTACAAGGACGAGCTGCTGTGGGCCGCCCTGTGGCTCCACCGCGCCACCGGCAAGGCCGCCTACCTCGACTACGTCGTCGACAACGCCCACGACTTCGGCGGCACCGGCTGGGCCATCACCGAGTTCAGCTGGGACGTCAAGTACGCCGGCGTCCAGATCCTCGCCGCAAGAGTAAGCCCAACATCTATTACGCACTATGATCGGCAGACGGTTATCAGGTGAACGATCACTGACGAGAATGCCTGTCTCTTGATCAATTTCAGCTGCTGCTGAGGGGGGAGCACACGGCGGAGCAGAAGAGGACGCTGGAGCGGTACCAGGCCAAGGCGGAGCACTACGTGTGCGCGTGCCTGGGCCGGAACGCGCAGGCCGGCGGCGAGGACGCCAACGTGGAGCGGAGCCCCGGCGGGATGCTCTACATCCGGCAGTGGAACAACATGCAGTACGTGACCAACGCGGCGTTCCTGCTCTCCACCTACGCCGACTACCTGGCCGGGGCCGGCGTGGGGGCGGTGACCTGCGCGGGCGGCGAGACGGCGGGCGCCGGCGAGGTGGCGGCGCTGGCCAGGGCGCAGGTGGACTACGTGCTGGGCACCAACCCCAGGGGCGTCAGCTACCTCGTGGGCTACGGCGCCAAGTACCCCGCCAGGGTGCACCACCGCGCCGCCTCCATCGTGCCGTACAAGCACAGCAAGCAGTTCATCGGGTGCTCGCAGGGGTTCGAGCACTGGTTCGGCCGCCGCAGCTCCAACCCCAACGTGCTCGTCGGCGCCATCGTCGGCGGGCCCGACCGGAGGGACCGGTTCAGGGACAACCGGGACAACTACATGCAGACGGAGGCGTGCACCTACAACACCGCGCCCATGGTGGGGATGTTCGCCAAGCTCAACCGGATGGCGAGGGAGGAGAGCGAGCAGAGAGCTGCCACGGCGAGAAGCGGCACGGTGGCCGAGGTGTAAATGGATTTAGAGAGGTTATAGGTCTCGAGGGGGCTGTACAATTTTCCCCATTCTTTTGTTCATTTCTTCTCCTTCTTTGGAGGTTTCTTGATACAGGAAGGATGGAGATTGGGTGTAGTATATGAGGAAAGAAAAGGGGCTGGAGGCATTGACATGCAAATGTAAATTCGCTGCCTGTACATACGAGAAAAGAAAGGAAAAAAAAATGAGAATTCGAGTTATATATCGGTGATTCTAGTTTGCTTGATTGTCTACGCCTGGATATGTGATCGCTCGTCAACAAGTGTTTGCCAATTTCAGTGGCAAAGGGTAGATCGATCAACACCAGCAAAGCACGAAAGAAGGCCCAGAGCACCACGATGTTATTTTTCTTTCTGAAAATCTACATGTAAGTAGGGCACTCAAACATAGTTATTGCAAAATAAATAGTTTCTATTAAACAATGTTATAAATTTGTTTTATTGTTCACCCGAATGCATGTGAGCACAAGAGCAGAATTGAATTTCCAACGATACATCACCTCAGGGTCTGCTATCTTTAATTACTAAAATTTGAATAAGAAAGGTTAATAAAGTATACCTTCCCGTCAAAAAAATTGAATCAGGGAACACATTAACTGATGACCATAGGACAGCAAGAGAAAAACTAGGAAATTAAAATCCAACGATTAAGTAATTACACAAAGGTTGCCAGAAGAACACAAACGATATGAACAAGAATGCTCAAGATTTCTCGTGGCTAATCAAAGGATCACGATCCAGATCCCTTGCATACAACACCAACATATCACCTCAAATTAAAAACATGAGTCTCGTGAGGTCAAAAAGAATAGAAGGAATATAATACACCAATGGGTGAAAATGATACATTGCCAGTTTGATGGAAGACTTACAAGTTACAACAACAGAGTTCAGAACCAAGATCAACTGATCTGTGGCAACAAAATCTCACAGGCCGAGAGAGCATCAGACTGATCAATATAGCAAAATGATCGCGAAACAACCACCGTAGATAACCTACATATTTCTATAAACAACTGAGGTCCTCTGGATACACACCATTCATGCGATCTCTCGCCCAGCTCTCTATTCTTCATTCCAATTTGTTTTCCCATCACTATCAGGTGGGGAGTGAGAGCATGCCATGAAAAATATGATTCTCACATATGCCAATCAACATGCTTAGTATTTCGGTGGTGCAGGTGGCAACCGGTTTGGTGTGCGTCGGCTGCCTGAATTGGCACCGTTGGCATCCCCATTTTCATACCGCCGACCACGACTGTCAGCACTTCTCGATCTTGACTCGTTCTGTGAACTGGATCGGTCGGCAGAGCCATTTGCTGCAGCACTGAAGGCAGACCTCCAGTCCTCACCCGACTGGCTAGGGCTCTGTGGGCCACTCTCTGCAAGTGATGTTTCATTTCGTCAGGGTAAAGGTTTGGTTTGTGCACCAGGAAAGCAGAATAAAATGGAAAAGATTACACCAACCACCATTAGATCGCAGGGGTATTACTAATATCTGTAGCCACGTTTCAGAATAAAAGGTGCATGTAAATTGAATGACATATTCTCTCCTTTTCCTTCATTTATTTTCACCCTCTCCTACATATTCTATCCCCTTTATTTTACCTCTAGTGCCCAAGACAATTAATATCACAGGTAGTATGGTAATGTCCCTTTAGATGCATATATTTTATCTTGCTCAGTCATTGATAGCTAGTATACAAAATAAAATACAATCAAGTACGAGTATTTTTAAACCAAGGAAAGAATGTTTAGCAACTCGAAACTAGGATGCTCACAAGTGGTGACCACAAGCTCCTGAACCTAACACAAGCATATTACCCCTCCTAAGTTTTGGCCAAAGATGTGTGCCGCCACAGCCCAACCACAATATAACAAATCTGAGCTTTGAACAAAGTAATTCACCTAGTGTGAAACGCTATACTGTAGTGTTCCAGGTTTGTTTGCATATAGAACAGGTCTGAAATTTTTTGCTGACGCTATGCAAAACAAGTGAAAGGGGCATCCCCCCCCCCCCCCACCCCCCCCACACACACCAAAGAAACTCATTTCTGCCAAGTTAATACCACAAAAGTCAAACATCATTGATCATTGTAAGTAGCCTTCAGAAGTGCTTGTCCAGCTGGCAGTGATATGAACAACCATCAGAAAATCAGAAAATCGGCATACAGTGCAAAGAAATTAAGAACATAATTGATCTTTGCTTCGAACAATTAACCAATGCGGATGAATTACTTTGAGGGAAATTTTAATGCTTAACTTCTAAAAAGTTTTTAGTAAGTTCTAGATATCATTTGCATCGACCGATATTGAGGTTTCGGCTGGCTGCTGATACTGAGTATGAAACAGATAACTGAAATAGCCCGCTTACCCGGACCAGAAGTATCATCAGAATATGATGCAGCTGCAGCTCTGTTATCATGGACACTGAGCTGACGAGTAAGTTTTGACAGAAGAGTCGATTGTTTTTGGGCCTTTTCCCGTCTGCGTTTAGCATTGTGGTCCTCTTGGAGAAGTTCTTCAATCCTTGCATTGCTTTGTGAACTGAAAGCGAAAAATCGAGACAAAGTTAACAACACTGCAACACATTATACAAAGATACTTAAATATTGACCATGGAACAGGCACACACTTTTCCAACATTTCTACAAGTTCGCAGTAAGAAATGAATAATGTTTCAAGTGGATGACAGTATTTTGGGTGGGACAGTATTTTGGGTGGGTAGCTGGGAGGGGTTTGCACCATGGCCATCACCTTATTTCTAGTTCGGAGATGTCACGCCCCAAAATTTAATGAATCGAAGATGAAAGAAAATAAGCAAAACAGCAATGTTATGTTAAGAGTTCTGCAGAAAAGGGTTAGCAGCTGCTCACCTGCAAGACCCAAGTGTGAATGGGACCATCACATGATTGAGCTTTGCAGACTTGGGTTTAATCAAAACAGTGTGAACAGCATAAGTAAACAAGGGCAGACTAGTCACAAAAAATGGTTACATAGCAAAAACCAGACGAGCTATACTTGGGTGGATGCATTTAGGTGTAGGCGTGCGACTGTGGAAATTGATCGGAGCCAGAACTGTGTGAATATCACTTTGTAAATAATGATGCAACTTTTTAGTCGTGAAGCATTTCCCAGTATAAAATACACCTCATAAAAGTAACATAATTAGAAGGAAAATAAATATAATGAAGCTATTCAAAACGAACCTACCCGTTAGTAGCAAGGACCCATAAGGCCATAACTGCGAGTTAAACTAGGGTTTACGTAGGAGTACACAAAAGCATTGTGGTTCTTCCAACTGGGTGGTCCATTTTTTAGTCAATTGGGTAAAAGAAAGAGGATACTGATGAATGGACAAGTGGACACAGAACCAGGGTATCAAATTTTGTTTCAGAAGAAACAGAGAATCCAACCTTATTGAGCTGTACAGCTGGTTTAGCATATCTTCCTTTGCTTTCTCCACTTGGCAAAGCACAATAGCCTGATCAATTAATCATACATAAGATAATGAATGCCACATTTGACAATGTTAAAATAAGTGACAGGGACAAATATACCTTTGGAACATTTGCTGCCAGGCTGTTCAACACAGCCTCGACATAACCACGAACTTCTTGAGACATCCATCGGAGTTCTTCTTCAGGATCAGCAGGCCTCCGGGCCATCGTATCCTTGAGAGAAAAGGTGTAATCATGTGTCATTGGATTGTAGAACAAAGCAACAGCAAGAGGTGAACTTTTGTTTGATAAGATCACACATTGAAATGAGAAACATGCTAACTCAAATAAGGATGAGCACAAGACAGAGTTCACAGAAAATAAGCTGAGGCAACTAACTCTTGAAAGTAAGTTCTAAAAGCTTAACGGTGGATACTGGAAAAGGACACAACTCAAACATAGTGTGGAGCTTACAAGAGATCCATCTGAATGGCTTTGTCTCATGGAACCGCCCTCAGGAGTATTTGAACTCTTGACAGACCCACCTTTGCTCTGAATAATACCTTTTATCTTCTTCACCCATTCAATCTTGTCAGCCATACTCTCAGCCTTCAATACAACGGCACTATGAGCTGCAACATGAAATAAACATTAATGCGGTAGAGTCGGAGTAAACCTTGAGATAGTTGGTTTAGAGGCAGCAACCTTTCAGCACAGTTTTGTAGGCAACCCTGTTAGTAATCTTAAATACAAGACTTGGGCCTTTCTCTGCCCCATTCGCCTTCTTTGAATCCTTAGAAGTTTTAGAAAGCTCTTCCTCCTCTATCTCTTCCAGGTTACATTCCTGAATCACACGACATACTGTTACTATGAAAGTTTATATGACAGCTCCCATAGTTGTAGACATGATATTTCTAAGTCCAAATATCTTCTTAAAAAAGTTTTGAAAACCGGAACTATCCACGATGACTCAGAAAACATTTACTGTGTCTATTACAACCAAGAATGGTAAAGTAATGCATCACAGATTACTCAATGTCAAGTAGAACAAAATGAACATGGTAAAATATATAATCAAGCACACCTCTAAGACAATGACGCCTCGAAAATGTCTCTCCTCTTGTTTCTTGGTGTAGCCAAGCTGGACAGGGAAAGTTCAAAGTAAATGACACCAACCACCTCAAATATTAAAAATCAGCAGAAAATGTCAAGAATAGTATCAAAAGATTGCATTCAGAAGTTCAAAACAGTTGAGACTAGTGGGCACCAGGACAGATTTATTTACCTTTCCACTCTTCTCATTTAGGACAAACCACCTTTTGCTCCATTCATTGTTTTTTGCACTCTTTTTCAATAGGTAACCTAAAGAGAGAAGAAAACATATGCTTGTGTATCAATAAATCAAACCCAAATTACTGGAAAAGAAATCATCAAAATCATGTAATTTGTTACATCCTTATGCATGCATTGTATACTAGACAATGGAAATGTCAGAGTAAGCATGGAATTAACAAGCGGCCAAAAAGGTTGATTCTTATCAAAAGGCTTATTTCATTTTACTAGATAAAAAATGGCATGGGAGCTACGCCAGATAAATATCTGTGACTTCCAGTTTTAATCATAGTCGCATATAAGCAAAAGTGCTAGCAAATTGTTCTGAGAAAAGCTGAAGTTGAGCCAAACTACGGTGCAGTATTATACCTGCAGTTATTTCGCCGCCAGGACCAGCAACCTGCAGATTAGGTCCCTCTTTGGTATCTTTATCTTGCTGATTGGATTTGTCTTTTGACGACTTAGCTTGCTCCTAATATGAAATACAACCAATGTAAAGTTATGAACAGCCAGACCAACACAAATATAGGGTGATCAATCTGCATACAGTTTTGTAGGTATGCAGATTCATGCAAGCAAAGACGCAGAAGTGATACCTTGTTCATCATGGCTTGCTCAGCATCTTGTGCTTTCTTAGATGATTTAGTTTTCACCTCCTCCTCACGGCGCTGCCTTTCCATTCTGTGAATAGCATGCCGAGCAAAAAGATAACTTAACTATGTGAATATGATCATGAAAGCTCTGAAAGGGCAGCTCAACTTATAGACTGCTTATAGTACGACAGATCATTACAAGTGAGATCAATCTTTTTAACGTAGAAGTTAAAAAATGAAGTAGTACACTTTATTGTGTCGCTTTGTAAGGAAAAAGATTCAGCATTTTCGCAGTATAATTTAGGTTGCTAGTGCTATCTCTATTTGTTACTAATATGATCTAACATTAGCTTTCTCTGGTTTTAAAAAATGAGTTAAGAATCTTAAAAACTTCCCTTACCAATTTACCAATAATAGGAAAATAGAAGTAGAAAAAACAGATTACTTGCCAAAGTTATACTTAAGTTGATCAAATAAAATGAAACCAATTACCAACATATTTGTTAAGGCCCCAGCTAACCTTACCTTCTTTGTACTAAACGGATGAAATGTTGTGGGGGGACAAAGGCACGCTCCATATCAACGAGCGCAACCACCATCTTTTTCGCATCACTTTTGAATGTATCCAACGCATTAGATGCAATTGTAATGATCTTGCCAAAAGAAATGGTGGAATGTTGTGATCAGAACTAATAAGTAAGATTTAAGTATACAAACATTAAAAGGGGGAGTAAGTTGATACCTCGCGTTTGAACGGAGGATATCTTCCGAGCCCTGGCGTGCCATTTGCAGTGGCATTTACTATATCTAACAATACACGGTGTACCTAGTTTAAGAAAACTGATATATCAGAAGCTACATAGACAGTACCTACCAAAGCAAAATATACCTATTAGGCTGAGCAAGCCTATGTTTGTATTCAAGCTTGGAGCTTGCCTCCTTAACTTAACTCTACACACATGGGTACATTATGGGCTTGAGCTCCGCTTGATAAGGCTTGAATATATATAGTGTCCATTTGAGCCTAGCCCGACCCCATTCTATAAGCTTAACTGCTTAAGGTAATTACAAATGTCTGAGCCCAAGTGTTTTGCTCTTTGGATAGTTCTAATACTAGTGTATTGACAAACATAATAACTGGTAAGCTACAAAAACAGTTGCATATTTGAGCAAGGAGCATTTTACAGATAAAACATAATACTGAATATTAGCAGGGTACAAATAGCTCATCAAGAAAACTACATTGTTCTTCATCCAAAGGCATAACATATGTCTAAGCCAAGACATACCTCTTCAACACATAGTCGTGATGGCTCCTTTGCCATTTCAAGCACTCCTTTAATCAAAGATTTTAAACCTTTCTCCGGGGATATCAAATATGGTTGATAACCATCAGCTTCCAAGACAATCTAGAATATGAAGAGAATGATTTCCATTGTTGGCCAATATAGTATTCCACTCTAGTATTTAATATAGAAGAGCTTTTAGATTTACCCTTTTGACATTGTTCAGATCAAAATGCCTGTCCAACGGAAGCTGTTTGATCCTATCTGGAAACTTGCCCTCGAAACTTGCAACAATTTTCCAACCAGACCCCTATTGATTGAGAACAGTACAATGAATTGTAATCAGTACTTTACTTGACAAGTACTTCCTCCGTCCGGAATTACTTGACGCTCAAACGGATGTAGATACATCCGCTTGAGCGTCAAGTAATTCCTACATCAGCTTGAGCGTCAGGTAATTCCGGACGGAGGGAGTACTAAATTAGGTATAGACAACGACCATAACTCAAGCTTATTACTAACCTCACCAGAAGTAACATGAGCGAGAAACTTATCTTCAAATTCTCGGCACAGCTCCAAAGCGACAGCCCTGGTTCCTTCCGGACTTTGTACCATCGATTCTCCAAGCCTTGCAAGTTCATCTTTCACTACCTGAGACTTGCCCTGAAGCCTGACAGATAGAGCAAGGGTACAGTTATTTGCAAAATTAAACACCAGAAATCACAATCAGGTTATTTTTTATACATAAAAGACAAAAGACAAGAAATATCCATGTTTCATGGTGAACTGATGATCAATTAAATCGATAAATAGAATGGATGGCTAGTTGAGCAGAATAGTTCAGTGGCCATAGCAAATTTCTGTAAGGAGTTTGAAAGATGGTATACTTTAACATTTCAGCTTCAACATATAGGTCATGATGCTTACCCAGTCAATAAGTTAGGTAGCCGCACTTTCATCCGCTTACGTATCTGCTTAGCAATGGTATCAACAAGAGCAATTCTTCCCAGCTTATTCTGAGGAGCAGTGGTTAAGATTGATTTAAGGCTTTCCGCCTCAGCTCGCCAGGCTGTTTCCAGTGAATTCTCAGACCCAACTGACCCTGATTGAGCTGACGCAATTGCAACAGATTGCCCTATTAAAGCAACCCATTCAATTTCAGCTGCTGTGCGTGGGCCTTTATTAGACAAAATGGCCTGAACACATGCAACTGTTTTTGCATCTGATGCGGCTTGATCGATTTTACTCAAGACACCTATTGTTCTGGTTCCTACAAGGACAAGAAAAAACATCAGTTGCTACGAAGAGAGTGACTGTGCTTTTCTGGAGGATGTATGATCAGATTCAAATGACAGACCCTCTGGATCAATATCCCTCGCCAGTTTAAGAGCCCGGGATGATGCAACCTCAGGGGCTTGCATTGCTGGTATCACAACAATCAATATTGCATCATTGTGGCCAGCAAACTCATTAATCTGAAATGTTAACAACAGTACGTTAACATGAGATTATAGAAACATGATAGACAACATTGCAGTTTTGCTGCTTCTCTTCCACGCTGTAAGCAGATGGGGAGGGGGAATGAGTAGCATAGTTACGCCAGGCAGTAAGTGATTCTCGGTTCAAGTGCATAACATGCTGTCACTGATCTGATGTTCCAGCCATTCCTATACGTTAAATATTATTCCAGTTTATATTGGTTAAGTTGATGTACAATGACACAATCATATTTTAACCACAAGGACTATGGATATTCAAAAGATTGGTCAGGCGTTGCTTACTACTTGAGGGGTAAGATAAAAAATACTGTGTGAGCAGTACTCACTGTTGAATCATCAATAACTCGTTGGTCTATGCCAGGTAAATCAATCAACTTTAGTGGAGGAGCTGGAAAAACAAAGAGAGATACAGTGAGAAATCATTTGCAAAGGAAAGATAAGGAATTAATGTCTAGCATGTAGCACAACTCTCAGGTATTGAGCTGGTATTTCCGAATCAGATTAATTATATTGAGCTGGTATTCCAAATCAGATTAATTATATTGAGCTGGTATTCCGAATCAGATTAATTGCATCGTTGGAAATTAAGAGAGCGCACTTTTGAGTAACTAGTAATAACCATACCAGAACACGCTAGATTTGAGTACTAATTGGCACCTTCCACAATCTTAAGGTCTTACCACTTCAGCTTTAAATGGCACATAAAACTTAAGCTATCAATACCAAACTATGGAAACAGTTTGGAAACTTGCTCAAACATACCATACCCTCAGGAATGCCTGACTATATAGCTGTACTAGATTAGCAACATTGCCCAAACTACTAAGTGTAAAACATGTGTGATCCAGCGACGAACCTGTGCTTGTCCGCAGCTTGAGGTAAATCTCGTCAGTCCTGCTCCTCCCGGGTCCGGTGGCCTTGCTAAGCCTATCCTGCAGCGAATGCCGGAGCGCACCTGCACGCCAACACAACCACAAAGTGTCACCAAACTCAGCGCACCGACCAACCGCGTGCATTGCCAGATCTGGCTGGACAAGGGGAGATCTCACTCACTCGAAGAAACCTGCTGCGACTTGCTGTCGATCTGCAGGACTATGGACTTGGAGCTGAGCCCCGGATCCCTCTGCAGGTCGACAACTATGGGCGCCCGCGTGGCCCCGTTCTCCCCCGTCGGCTGCAGCACACCAGCCACCACTGCTCAGCACAAACGAACGCCTGAAGCGGCGGAGGACAGCGGGAGCTAGAGACGAGGCACTCACCAGCACGGGGTGGCCGATGAGGGAGTTGAGCACGGCCGACTTGCCGGACCCCTGCACGGAACAAAACCGGATCGCGTCAGATCGGGGCGCGGGCGCGGGCGGGGGGGGCGAGGGAGGGTTCTGGGGCGGCGGCACTTACGACGTTGCCGAGCGCGACGGCGTTGAGGAAGGTGGAGGGGCGGCGCGGGGCGGCGTCGTCGGAGGGGTCGTCGTCGGCGAGGAGCGAGGCGGCCTGGCGCATGGACTCGGAGAGCTCCACGAGCTCGACGATGGCGTCCATGGCCGACGACGACATGGGCGCAGGGATCTCGAGGGGCTGGTCGGGGAGATCTCGGGGGTGGGGTGGGGTGGGGTGGGGGAGCTGCTGCTGTTGCGAGGAAATTGGATGGCGGACTCCTGCAAACAGTTGGAATCCGCCGGGCGAGTGTAGGGGGGGCTGGGAATGGGAACGGGAATGGGATTTGACACGCGCACCGGGGAGGGGAGGGGAGGGGGAGTCGTTGCGCACTTGCAGTCGCGCCCCTGCTTTTCAAGTGACGGGGCCACCCACCAGTGAGGTGCGGTGCGGTGGGGGGTGGGACGTTTTGTTCGTTCCGGCGCGTCGGTCGTGTTTGGTTGCAGATCTGGCTCGGGGGTGGAGCTCGGCTCTACGCGGAAACGGGCTGGGTTACGTTTCAGCCTGCTGCGTGTGTTTTTTTTTGCAATTCGGGAGCTTTATTAATTATTACTCACAATCTGAATTAAATGCTAGTGAATCTGAAGAGGAAATGCTACTGGTGCTGTGACTGGTAAATGTATGTGTTGATATTTGACACGGTATATTAATTGCACATAGATATTTGACACTTGAGTACTCCCTCTCTCTTAGTTTATAGGGCGTGCGCGTACCTCTAGGTCGTTAATTTGACCAACCAAATACAAGTCATATATTACAAAAAATATACCAATATAAACTTCAGATGTTCTATTTTCAAACGGTATAATTTTTGTGTTATATAGTTTATATTAGGGTGATAAAATTGACAACCTAGGTATACGCGCAGGACTTATAAACTGAAATGGAGGGAGTAGGTAAGATTTCTTTGCGGGTTATTTATATGATTAGGGCGGACATTGTTATTTAGGGACACTTCTTTTGGGCAGCTTAAAAATTAAGATGTCTCTCCCCAGCTTAGAAATAAGCCACCGTCTAAGTTTGTTGAGACTTTAAAATTAGTTATGCATAACTAGCTTAGTGAACAAGAAAGGCGGCTTATGGAAAAAGTTATGGAGGGGGGTAGCTTATTTTTTTTAAGTTGTCAATTGAACTAGTCCTTAGTGCTATAATACTGATTATGCGTTAAACCTGTTGAGCAAGGAGTCTGAATCCTTTGGATTTACCTAATTTGACGACCGAGATTAGTTGGATCTGCCCCTTTAGGTTTTTTATATTGGTAATATATAATTAAATAAACAAAAGAGCCACCGTAAGTCTTCATGTTACTATTCGTACTCATAGTTATCGCGATTTATGTGATAGTGGTGCAACCATTAGTGTTATTCATTTGTCTTTGTATGAAGAAGTTTTCGAGGATTCTGCAAAAAAAATCCGAGGATATAGCACCAATAAACATAGAAAGGACTTGTACCATTATACACCTTGCTGGATCTTATGTTTATCCTATTGGAATCTTGAAATAAGCTAAACTCCTATGTGGTAAGAATAAATACCCTACTGATTTTCTCGTGTTTGGAAATAATCAAGATAGCTTTTGTCCTACTGTGTTTCGTAGACCAATTTTATGCACGGCTAGTGTTGTACGCCCTCCGGTTCTTTTTTAGTCTGCATATAAGTTTTGTCCGAAGTCAATGTATCTCTACTTTGATCAAATTTATAGAAAAAAGTATCAACATTCACAATGCCAAATCAATATTTTTAGATTCATTATGAAATGTAGTTTCATAATATATATTTGGTATTATAGATGTTGATATTTTTTAATGTAAATTTGTCAAACTTTGTAAAGTCTGACTTGACGGAAATCTAATATGCGGAGTAAAAAGGACCAGAGGGAGTACTATCTTCGTTTATAAATATAGGATGTTCTAAAAAATCTGAATCAGATGTAAATAGACACGTTTTAAGGTGTGTGTTCCTTCATTTCAGTCTCCATGTAGTTCATATTGAAATATCCGAAATATCTTATATTTGTGAATGGATGGAGAAATTGATTGTTTAAAGAAAAAGGATTTTGTTAAGTTTGGTGATGATCAAGTTGAATTTAATTCCTATAGATTTGCTAAACAACCAAATACTTGTGATAATAAATATTAGAGATGATTTTACTCAAATTGCTTCAATAGGAATTCCTCCTACTAACCCAATGGAGCAACTCTTGACAGGTTGTTAAAGTCTTATATTAATGATAAACAAAGAAGAGAAATTGATGAAACTTTTCACTTTCAACCACCACTCTTAAAAGTAAATATTCCACTTGATCTTTGGGGAAGCCTCCACCTCCCCAAAAGGTGATCCATGTTTAAGTTAAAACATCTACCTCACATAGTCAAGTATACTTATTTGGATGAAAGCAAGCACACAAAGTATTTTTGGTATTTTTTAGATAAGTTGGGGGAGATGAAAAAGAGAGGCAAATAAAAAGGAAAAAGGCAAGAAGGTAAAACAAGTAAATGATAAATGTGAGCGAAGGAACCTGGACTCCTTCACGTGACGTCTCCCAAACAACCGCGCCAGAATCTTTTCTGCTACTTTATGATATCGTCGGGATTTCACTTAAAATGAAGGGTGGTGTAGCATAGTAGCAAAAAGTATTTCCCTCAGTAGAATCAAGGTTTATCGAACCAATAGGAGACTCCGTGAGAAAAAGATAAATGGTACCTGCACACACGCATAAAGTAAATACTTCTACCCAACAAAGGCAAGAGGGTTGTCAATCCCCTTGTTCTTTCCGGTTACAAGGATCAAATCTGATAGTGGTAGATCGATAAAATAAAAGGGGAACTAAAACTAAATAAATTGTAACAAATATTTATATGGTTTCAGTAAATATAAAGTGAATGGACCCGGGGGCCATAACATTCACTATAGGCATCTATCTCATGAGCGCAACATGGTGGGTAAACAAATTACTTTTGGGAAATTGATAGAAAAGTACATAGTTATGATGATATTCATGGCATGATCAATATATAGGCATTACGTCCATGACAAGTAGACCGTTAAACTTACTGACGTCTACTACTATTACTCCACCCCTCTACACTATCGAGCATGCATCTTAAGGTATTAAGTTCATAACAAATAGAGTAATGCTTGTAGCATGTTGGCATAACATAGACAAGATAAAATCAATTAATATGATTGAACCCCATCGTTTTACCCTTAGTAGCAAAAATACAAATACATGTCTCGCAACTCCTCCTAACATAGAGTGAGGACACTGCAAGATTGAACCTACTATCAAGCACCTCTCTCATTGAAGATCAACCGATCAAATTGGCTAAAAGAGATAGGTAGATCATGGAGAAATATAAGACTGTAAAATCACACATAATAAAGTTCACAAAAGACTCAATTACTCTCAATGAATAATCTGGTCATAAACCTATAATTCATCTGATCCCAACAAACACACCGCAAAAAGATTACATTGAATGGATCTCTGAATAGATTGTTGTATTGAAGATCGGAGAGAGAGGCAGAGAGAGAGAGAGAGAGAGATTTAGCTATTGTTATGGACCCTTAGGTCTTGTGGGAACTACTCACACATCATCATGGAAGCAGTAAGGCTGATGTAGAAGGCCTCTGTGATTGATTCCCCGTCTGGTGGAGTACCGAAAAAGGCCTCCATATGAGATCACGGAAGAACAGAGACTTGCGACAGCGGACAAAATTGTTTCGGGACCTCCCTCCGAGGGTTTCTGAATATACGTGAATTTATAGGCTTGGAATTAGGGCAATCGAGCCACAGGAGGCCCACGTGGGGGTAGGGCGCGCCCTACTACCTTGTGGCTTCATCGTGCGGCATCTGGTCTTCCCCCGAAGCTTCTAAGGTCCCTTCTGGTCCAGGAAAAAACGTTAAAAAGTTTCAACGTGTTTGGACTCAGTTTGGTATGGATTTTCCGTGAACAAAGAAATAGGCAAAAACATGAACTGGCATTGGGCCCTTAGATAACAAGTTAGTTGCTAAAAAGGATATAAAATGGTATATAAAGCATACAAGATTGATAATATAATAGCATGGAACAATCAAAAAGTATAGATACGTTGGAGATGTATCAGCCGGCGGCGGCTGATGTCTGCTTGAACTACGTCGGTATTTCCCCAAAGAGGAAGGGATGATGCAGCACATCAACGGTAGGTATTTCCCTCGGTGATGAGACCAAGGTTATTGAACCAGTAGGAGAACCACGCAACACTATGTGAACGACACCTACACACAAATAACAAATACTCGTAAACCGGCGTATTAAAGGGGTTGTCAATCCCTTTCGGGTAACGGCGCCAGAAGTTGGCAAGTAGACGGGATAAAAATATGATAGATTGGATAAATAGATCTCGTGGGAACGCGAGATAAAATAAATAAGTAAAAATTGCAGCAATGTATTTTTGTATTTTTGGTTTAATAGATCTAAAAATAAAAGCAAATAAAAATAGATCGCAAAGGCAAATATAATAAAGAAAAGATCTAGGGGCCGTAGATTTCACTAATGGCTTCTCTCGAGAAAAATAGCAAACGGTGGGTAAATAAATTACTGTTGGGCAATTGATAAAACTTCAAATAATCATGACGATATCCAGACAATGATCATTATATAGGCATCGCGTTCAAGATTAGTAGACCGACTCCTGCTTGCATCTACTACTATTACTCCACACATCAACCACTTTTCAGCATGCTTCTAGTGTATTAAGTTCATGGAGAAACAGATTAATGCAATGAGAACGATGACATGATGTAGACAAGATCTATTTATGTAGAAATAGACCCCATCTTGTTATCCTTAATAGCAACGACATATACGTGTCGGTTCCCCTTCTGTCACTGGGATCAAGCACCGTAAGATCGAACCCATCACAAAGCACCTCTTCCCATTGCAAGATAAATAGATCAAGTTGGCCAAACAAAACCCACATATCGGAGAAGAAATACAAGGCTATAAGCAATCATGCATATAAGAGATCAAAGAAGACTCAAATAGCTCTCATGGATAAAAAGGTAGATCTGATCATAAACTCAAAGTTCATCGGATCCCAACAAACACACCGCAAAAAGAATTACATCATATGGATCTCCAAAAGACCCTTGTATTGAGAATCGAGAGAGAGAGAGAGAGAGAGAGAGAGAGAGAGAGAGAGAGAAGCCATCTAGCATCATCGGAGAGGCACCAATGGACATGATGAACCCCTCCGTGATGGTGTCTAGATTGGATCTGGTGGTTCTGGAACTTGCGGCGGCTGGAATTGATTTTCGTCGACTCCCCTAGGGTTTCTGGAATATTGGGGTATTTATAGAGCAAAGAGGCAGTTTGGGAGGCCACTGAGGTGGGCACAACCCACCAGGGCGCGCCTGGTGGTGTCTTTTGCTCACCTCGGGCTCCCTCTTTGGTACTTCTTTGGCCTACTGGATGTCTTCTGATCCAAAAAAATCCACAAAAAGTTTCGCTGCGTTTGGACTCCGTTTGGTATTGATTTCCTGCCATGTAAAAAAAATGCAAAAAACAGCAATTGGCACTTGGCACTATGTCAATAGGTTAGTACCAAAAAATGATATAAAATGACTATAAAATGGTTGTAAAACATGAATGATAATATAACAGCATGGAACAATAAAAAATTATAGATATGTTGGAGACGTATCAGCATCCCCAAGCTTAATTTATGCTCGTCCTCGAGTACGTAAATGATAAAAAACAGAATTTTTGATGTGGAATGCTGCCTAACATGTTCATCACATATTCTTTTCTTTGTAGCATGGACATTTGAACTGTTATATGGTTCAAAGCAATAGTATAGTTTTGACATGAGGACTTTAATACTCAAGCATATCAACAAGCAACCATGTCTTCCAAAATATCAACGCTAAAATGAGTTATCCCTAGCCCATTATGCTCAATCATTGATCCATTCATGAAACACACTCGCATACTAGCTACACCCAATGCTCAAGTACGATCATAGTGCCCCTTAGTTGGTGCTTTATAAGAGAAGATGGGGACTCAAATAAAAATAAAAATTGCATGAAGTAAAAGAAAAGCCTTTCGTGGAGGGAAGTATGGATTTGTAGAGGTGCCAGAGCTCAAAGCGAAAAAGATAGAGATGAAAATATTTTGGGAGGCATGCTTTTCCTGTCAACGAGAACGATCGATTAGTTCCCAATACTTTCCATGCTAGATATATCATAGGCGGTTCCCAAACAGAAATTAAAGTTTATTCCTTTTTCAACCATACTTTCACTTTCCATTTCAACCATACCAACACTTTCCAAGGAATTTATTATTTGACAACATAAAGTAAATTCATTTATCATTTCGGGACTAGGCATCCCTAATACCTTTGCCTTACTCTCGTGCAATGACGAGTGAATAAACACTCATTGTGAGAATAACATATATAGCATGGAAATATATTAGCCACCCCCACCATTTCATGAGCGGTACGAGCACACAAAAGAGAAATTTATTTTGAAAATTAGAGATGGCACATACAAATTTGCTTAGAACGGTAAAAGAATACCGCATATAGGTAGGTATGGTGGACTGATGTGGCAAAACTGGTTTAAAGGATTTTGGATGCACAAGTAGTGATCATACTTAGTGCAAAATGTAGGCTAGCAAAAGATTGAGAAGCACCAACCAACAAACGAAAAATCTCATAAGCGAGCATTAAGCATAATTAGCACCGAATAATGCACCACAAGTAGGATGTAATTTCATTGCATAACTATTGACTTTCGTGCTTGCATAGGGAATCACAAACCTTAACACCAATATTCTTACTAAAGCATAATTACTCATCAACATGACTCACATATCACATCATCATGTCTCAAAACTATTACAAGGAATCTGTCGATGTACAAAAGTAGGGGCCTTCTGTACCCCTTTACTTGTGCACGGGCAGTTGTAGCCACACCTGCGGCCACGCTTGGCGGGGCAGAGGAAGCGGAGAACAAGACTACCAGAGGCGCGAAGAGCGAAGGGGCAAGGTGGGTTTCCCCCGGCAAGAGCCTTGCCGGGGACGACCTACGCTGCCCCGACAAGAGCCTTGTTGGGGCAACTTACCCAACACCAGCAAGACCGCCACCCTTGAGCCTGAAAGTTCTGACACCATCGACAATATTGGAACCAAGGCACAAGGAGGCGCATGCATGGTGGCATGCAGATCTTTGTGAAGACTGAGGGCCTGCGAGACTAGATGAGAACCAGAAGACGAAGGCCCCCGGCAAGACCCTTGTCGGGGACGCCCACAAGACCCCGGCAAGACCCTTGCCGGGGACATCTGCGGGGCCACAACCAGGCCCGCACTTACCAAGGTTTCGCTACCCCATGGCCGTTCCGACGCAGTAGCCAGCCTGCCAACTAGGCACGCACCTACGTGGCAGCATGCAGCTTCTAGGCTAACCAGGCAAGCACCTGCGTGGTGGCATGCAGATCTTCGTGAAGACCCTGCCACCGCACCAGCGCAGCAGCCAACCAGCCAGCATGGCGCTGCATGCCTCGTCAGCTTGGACGCACGTCGAAGCGAGGCGAGGCGGCGACAGACGAGACGAGCTTCCTTGTCGTCCCCGATAAAGCAAGAGGACACGTCGGCAGCGCATTAAATGCATTTTGTCCCACGATGTCAGGGATAGACTTGTATACTGTACATACTTTCCACCTCCTGTGTGCCATTGTGGCAACCCCTTTGACATATAAAAGGAGGCCCAAGGCGTACTGAGGAAGGATTCAGACTTTTTGGACTAGGCATGCATCGCAGCTAGTTCGAGAGCTCAAGAACACCAAATATACACCAAAGCAGGATTAGGGGATTATGTATCATTTGCGGCTCGAACCTGGATAAAATTCCCCCGCGTTGATCTTCCAAACCCGCTCTTTCCACAGCCCCGCGCCCTGTCAACCGTAGTAGGGATTCCCTGTGATCCCATAGGTGTCGTTTCCCCGACAGAATCAAATTTATTTTGTCCAGTGATCTTCATGAAAGTTTTTACTATATCCTTCTTGGATATCTATCACTTTGGGACTAATTTTCATGTGTTTCTTTTGATAAGCTCAAACAAATATAAGTGAAGATCATGAGCATAATATTTCTTTCTCTCAAATTAATTTAAGTGAAGCAAGAGAGAATTTCTTAAAATTTTCTAACTCTCAAATAAATATAAGTGAAGCAAGAGAGCATTTCTTCATACTAGAGCACACCGTGCTCAAAAAGATATAAGTGAAGCACTAGAGCAATTCCATAGCTCATAAAGATTTAAGTGAAGCATATAGAGCAATTCTAACAAGTCATGGCATAATTTTGGCTCTCTCAAATAGGTGTGTCCAGCAAGGATTCATGACTTAAAATGTAAAGCAAAACAAGCAAAGACTCATATCATACAAGACGCTCCAAGCAAAACTCGTAGTATGTGACGAGTAAAATATAGCTTCGAGTAAAATACCGATGGTCGTTAGAAGAAAGAGGGGATGCCACTCGGGCATCCCCAAGCTTAGTTGCTTGCTTCTCTTTGGATAATAGCTTGGGATGCCATGGGCATCCCCAAGCTTAGGCTCTTCTTACGCCTTATTCCTTCATCCATCGTAACATCACCCAAAACTTGAAAACTTCAATCACACAAAACTCAACAAACCTTCGTGAGATCCGCTAGTATAAGAAAATAAATCACTACTATAAGTATTGTTGCAAACCTATTCATATTTTATTTTTGCATTATATATACTATATTACAACTTTTCTATGGAAAAAACTCTTTAAAGAAAACCATAGAATCATCAAAACAAGCACACAATGCAAAGAAAACAGAATCTGTCAAAAACAGAACAGTCTGTAGCAATCTGGATATTTTGAATACTTCTGAAACTCCAAAAATTCTGAAAACTTAGGACAACCTGAGCAAGTTGTATATAAATCTTTTGCAAAAAGAATTGGTATTTTAGCACGCTTCTGTTAAAAATGAAAATTATTTTCATGAGAACAAAAGTTTCTGTTTTTCAGCAAGATCAAATCAACTATCACCCAAGAAGATCCTAAAGGCTTTGCTTGGCACAAACACTAACTAAAACACAAAAAAACACAATTATAACAGTAGCATAATCGTGCAAACACTCAAAAACAGAAAGCAAAAGACAAAAATAAATTTTATTCATTGGGTTGCCTCCCAACGAGCGCTATCGTTTTACGCCCCTAGCTAGGCATAAAGTAAGGATCCAAGTATTGTCATCTTTGTTTCTAGATCCATAAGATGCCCTCATGATTGATTTATATGGTGGCCTAATTCTTGTTCTAGGGAAGTGTTCCATACCCTTCCTTAGTGGAAATTGTAATTTAATATTGGCTTCTTTCATATCAATCACGACACCGGTAGTGCGTAAAAACGGTCTACCAAGAATATTGGACAAGATGGATTGCAATCAATATCAAGAACAATAAAATCTATGGGCACATAGTTCCTATTTGCAAGAGTAACAATATCACTAATTCTTCCCATAGGCTTTTTAATAGTAGAATCCGCCAAGTGCGGATTTAAAGAACATTCTTCAATATTGGTAAGACCAAGCACATTACATCAAGATTTCAGAATTGTAGAACACTAGCACCCAAGTCACATAAAGCAAAACACTCATAATTTTTAATCTTGAATTTGATAGTAGGTTCCCACTCATCATGTAATTTTCTAGGAATTGAAACTTCTAATTCCAACTTTTCTTCTAAAGCTTTCATCATAGCATCAACAATATGTTTAGTAAAAGCTTTATTTTATTCATAGGCATGGGGTGAATTTATCATGGATTGCAACAAATAAATATAATCAATCAAAAAGCAACTAGCATAATTAAAGTCTTTGTAATCCAGAAGAGTGGGTGTGATGCCCCCGATTCAATCGTACACTAATCATACATGCAAACATGTACGATCAAGATCAGGGACTCACGGGAAGATATCACAACACAATTCTACAAAAAAAATAAGTCATACAAGCATCATAATACAAGCCAGGGGCCTCGAAGGCTCGAATACAAGTGCTCGATCATAGACGAGTCAGCGGAAGCAACAATATCTGAGTACATGCATAAGTTAAACAAGTTTGCCTTAAGAAGGCTAGCACAAACTGGAATACAAATCGAAAGAGGCGTAGGCCTCCTGCCAGGGATCCTCCTAACTACTCCTGGTCGTCGTCAGCGGGCTGCACGTAGTAGTAGGCACCTCCGGTGTAGTAGGAGTCGTCGTCGACGGTGGCGTCTGGATCCTGGGCTCCAACATCTGGTTGCGACAACCAGAAAGAAAGGAAAGGGGGGAAAGGGGGAGAAAGCAACCGTGAGTACTCATCCAAAGTACTCACAAGCAAGGAGCTACACTACATATGCATGGGTATATGTGTAAAGGGCCATATCGGTGGACTGAACTACAGATGCCAGAATAAGAGGGGGATAACTAATCCTGTCGAAGACTACGCTTCTGGCAGCCTCCGTCTTGCAGCATGTAGAAGAGAGTAGACTGAAGTCCTCCAAGTAGCATCACATAGCATAATCCTACCCGGCGATCCCCTCCTCGTCGCCCTGCTAGAGAGCGATCACTGGGTTGTATCTGGCACTTGGAAGGGTGTGTTTTATTGATCCGGTTCTAGTTGTCATAAGGTCAAGGTACAACTCCAAGTCGTCCTATTACCAAAGATCACGGCTACTCGAATAGATTAACTTCCCTGCAGGGGTGCACCACATAAACCAACACGCTCGATCCCATTTGGCCAGACACACTTTCCTGGGTCATGCCCGGCCTCGTAAGATCAACACGTCGCAGCCCGACCTAGACACAACAGAGAGGTCAGCACGCCGGTCTAAATCCTATGGCGTAGGGGTCTGGGCCCATCGCCCATTGCACACCTACATGTTGCGAGGGCGGACGGAAGAAGACCTAGCCTAGCAGGCGTTCCAGTCCAATCCGGCGCGCGCCGCTCAGTCGCTGACGTCACGAAGGCTTCGGCTGATACCACGACGTCGAGTGCCCATAAATGTTCCCGCGTAGTTGGTTAGTGCGTATAGGCCAGTGGCCAGACTCAGATCAAATGCCAAGATCTCGTTAAGCGTGTTAAGTATCCGCGAACGCCGACCAGGGCTAGGCCCACCTCTCTCCTAGGTGGTCTCAACCTGCCCTGTCACTCCGCCACAAAGTAACAGTCAGGGGCCACCGGGAACCCACGCCCACCACTACCTGGGTGGAACCACCTGCCCTTCAGCCCCCATCTCCGAACAGTATCACAGGTAATGTAACAGTGTAAAGTATATAGTATATGCCCGTGATCACCTCCCGAAGTGCTCACGGCCCAGTAGTATAGCATGGCAGACGGACAAGAGTGTAGGACCACTGATGGAACACTAGCATCCTGTACTAAGCAGTAGGATAGCAGGTAAGGGTAACAACTGTAGCAACAATGACAGGCTATGCAGTAGAATAGGATTAACCGAAAGAAGTAACATGCTACACTACTCTAATGCAAGCAGTAGAGAAGAATAGGCGATATCTGGTGATCAAGGGGGGGGGGGCTTGCCTGGTTGCTCTGGCAAGGAGGGGTCGTCAACACCGTAGTCGAACTGGGGGTCGCCGGTAGTCTCGGGGTCTACCGGAAAGAAGAAATGGAGGGGAAACACAATAAATAACAGAGCAAACAATAGCATCACAAAATATAACAAGGCAATATGCGGTGCCAGGGGTGAGCTAACGCAGGGATAGGTGATACCGATGAAGGGGGAAAACAACCGGGAAAGTATCCCCGGTGTTTCACGTTTTCGGACAAATGAACCGGAGAGGGAAAGATGTGTGGCGGACGAACGGGCTACGTATCCGGATTCGTCTTGTCATTCTGAGCAACTTTCATATATAAATTATTTTAATCCGAGTTACGGTTTATTTTATATTAATTTTCAAAGTTTTAATCAATTTCTGGGTTATTATTAATTTGAAAATTATCTAGCTAAATGCTACGGGCACACATAAGTGCACCCAAAGGTGTACACATGGGTCTGACTGGTGGGGACAGGGGGCTGAGTCAGCAGCCCAGTCAGCATTCAAAGTTTGACTGCTGACTGGTCAAACTGACCAGTGGGCCCCCTGTCATAGTCACCAGAGATAACTAAATCAATTAGTTCTAACTTAAACAGATTAATTAACGTTAAATTAATTAAACAAACTTAATTAGATTAATTAAGCAATTAATTAACTTAATTATTATTATTTTCCTTCCATTTTTAATTAATTTATTTATTTCCGTTTTCGTTTTCAGGGGCGGGCCCCATATGGTCGTGGCCTATACGGCCACCAGGGGGTAGGATGGGCACGACGCGTGCGTGCTTGCCGGCGATGGCAGGGCAATGGGGGCGGCGTGGAAGTGGAGCACTGGCGCCGGCCGGAGCCGCAGCAGGCAGGCAGCGGAGCAGCAGAGCTGCAGCGGCAGCATGGTGCAGGAGCGGGCGGGGAAGGGCGCCGGCGACTAGCTGCAGCGGCGGTGCCTTCGGCCGTTCGACGGGTCAACGTCGCAGCGCTCGGCAAGGGGCAAGGGGCGAGCGTGGTCCAGACATGCGCGGAGCGGTGGCCAGGACGGGGCCAGTGGCCGGCGAGGCGGACGCGGCCGCGGGCGCGGTGGTCGGCGTAACAGAGGGCAGAGGGGAAGGTGGAGGAGGTCCTCACCCCACGTTGCAGGGGAATGGGCGGCGAGGCTCGATGGAGCCTTTGGGGAGGAGGACGGGGACGAGCAACGGCGTTGGGGCGACTCCAAGGCATGGTGGCGCGATGACGGCGAGGTGTGGCGACGGAGACGAGGTGGCGGTGCGCGGTCGTCGGGATTTGGGGGGATCAAGGGCCGGTGGGGAGGAGGCGGCGACGGACAACGAGCTCCGAGCGGCGGCGGCGGGCGTTGGAGGTCTCCAGGCGGCGTCGGCGGTGGTTGCCCGATCTAGATCGGGGAGGAGGGCGAGGAGAGTGGGGGGAGTGGGGAGTGGGCGAGTGGGGCTAGGGTTTCGGGCGCCCAGGGTGGGTTAGTAGAGGGCGCGGCTGGTCGATTGGGCCGGCCGGCTAGGCTGTTTTGTCCCAGTTGGCCGGGGGGGGCTTCCTCTTTTTTGTAGTTTTATTTTCTTTTGTTTTTTATTTTCTTTTAATTTCAGTTTCCATTTAACTTATACTTTTACAAAATTTACTACCAGTGCCTAAATTCGTATTTACAATTATACTAGTGCCATATTAATTCACAACCCAAAATAACATAGTTTAATATTTTATAAAACTTCAAAAGGCAGTTACTTAACTGTTTTAATTATTTTAGAACAGTTAACCATTTTATAAATATGTGGTTTCTCCAACATAATCACCTATGATTTATTTGTCATATCCCAAACATTTTGGTTTAAATGTTTGAAAACTTTTATCGTTTGACTCGATTTTGAATTTTTAATTTGAATAGAATGATTCGTGGTGAGGTTAACAACAGTAATCGCGGTGACGTGGCATCATTAACAGTGGTTTACTGTAGCTTAATTATCCGGGCGTCACAATTCTCCTCCACTACAAGAAATCTCGTCCTGAGATTTAAGAGGGGAAGTACGGGGGAAAGGATTTGGTTATGAAATTCTAACAAAAAATCTTCTCGGTCTTGGTTGCCCTTCTCGAGGAGGTCGATCCATTATGTTGATGTCTTCATCTCTTTGCTTCATGTCATCATGATGAAGTTGGCATCCTTTCTTCAGGATCTTCATCGTATTTACGAACAGGTAACGGGGTAGATCGGCAATGACAGAATGTTATAAGGGTAATAATATGGGACTAACCCATGAATGAGCATATGAGTACCTCTCGATTTGAGCAAATAAAACACATCGAGAGTAAAGTTGGAAGGTACAATAAGAAGTTTCAAGCAGCCAGGCAATCGTTCAATGCCTAGTCAGAAGGTGAAAGGGGTTTCAAGCAACGAAATAATTATTGTGTCCGATGCCAGAATTGATGATCTCATAGGAAGGTGGCCCATGAATTACATACGAGTCCACTCGGGAGGAATACATTTGGGAACAGGGGGTGTACAGGAGAGTCAGGTTTCGATCCTGTGGAACTGTGGGTTATGGGCCCACCATGTGGGGTAAAAGTAGGAAGGGCGGTGATGCATTGCACGATCATGTAAGTAAGGCATGTCAGAGGGTAGCCTGTCAGTTATGTTGGCAAAAACGTCGGTACCAAGGGCGAGAGAAGAAGAGAACCATTTTCCCGCTCGTTGAAACAAGGCGGACCAATAGGCAGAGTTCTCGTCCATCGGTGGTTACCGGAATGTCATCAACCATGGTAACAGGGTCTTGCTGACAGAATTGTACAACGAGGTGTTTACATAAGCAGGAGAATATTACTGCTTAGATCATATAGATCACAAGAAAGGTTAAACCAAACAATGGGAAGGAAAATATGATTATCAGATTAAACAAAACAATGGAAAGGAAAATGTGTTAAAACACATATTCCAGGGGTATATCCTTCCCACGGACAAGTAGGGCATGATATCCATGACAGGATATAAAGTAGAAAACCCTTTAGGTAAGGGGAGAGAAACTTCATGGACATTACCCATACAATGGTCCTTGGATAATTGATAAGGAAAATTTAGCATTGTGCTTCAAATGTTTTTATTGAAGATCGGAGTACCACATACATGCTTCGAGATAGCATTGACATGTTCTTCAAGCAAAGGTCGGACTTTGGATAGGAACAACTTATAGAATAAGTCTTACAATTTCATCATGGAAGAATGGGTAACCTTGCTAAAGGATATTATAACAATAGGTCCTCCGGCCAGGTGTGCTAGGTATGACATCACCTTACCGGGCTATATAAATACCAATGTTATGACTCTTGGAAGATGCTCGAACCATCATATCCGACCGAGATTTGGATTAGAATGGGGTCAGGATACCTCAGGCTCGGGATGCCTGAGAAGAAAAAGGTGTGACACAAATTGACGAGAAGACATCGTACGATTCTCGGGAAATGAACTATGGAAGCGAGTTCCGAAACAAGAGTTCGTCATTAAACCAAGGAGAGGATGATGAGGTGATTGGTGGACTCAGCGATAATTCATCGAGATTAACAAAAGATGGATTTCCACAGTTATGTGAACAAGGATATAACATTGGTCAGATCAAATGGTATAACGATGTATGCTCGAGGAAAACATACACAATTAAGTAATGGTTGAAAGGTGCATCCGAAATGTGGGCTTATAGTAGCATGATCAACGTTAGAATGGTGGTTCAACAACCGATAGGCTAAGAATGAATTATCGATCATTAACTTCAAAGCAATAGGGTTGCTAGAAGTACAGAATCCAAACAACACCGTTCACTTGTGGGTACCCCGGTTGAAATCAACACGAGGACCAAGAAAGAATGGTGATGGTGAGAAGTATCATTATAGCAAGAATTCTTAAGAGGTGGAGCAATCCTCACAACATTCTTGACATCAAAGATGGTAATACTCCGCGGTAGAACATAACATAAGTTGGATAGCAAGGAACTCAAGGTACAACACAAAACAGGAACAAGTTTTGTGTTGGAGGGAATGCAATAATGTTGTGGATGATAACCCAAATCATCGAGGGCAAAGGATGCTATTTCTCATCAAGAATTCGATAGATATCTTGGAAGAGCTCAGAATGCTGCTGATGACAACGACACATTTGTCGAGAGGTTTCAAGAAGATGTAACCGATTGGCGATGACATCCAATCAACAGAATGATGAAGCGAAAGGTTATTGGGACCATGGGTACGACACAAACTTAAAATCAAGTTTGCTGTTCAAGGAGAAATGATATGACAAGGAAGATCGACATAAGATTAGCTCACCGTCGAAATTTTCGTTTTCTTTTTTTCTCACGGAAGAAAGACCAGGTAGCACAGTTAAAGTCGGCACGACAAGGATATAGCCAAGCAGGCTAGGAATGACGTGACTAAGTTCAAACTCGTAAGTAATGAAGGTTACCAAGAGTTGCTTAATCGCGAGGCGGACTCGAGTCAGTTATCGGTGTCTTTGAGTGTTTAATAACTCAGAGCCCGTGAAAAATTGGAATCAATGAGAAGGTAGCACTTGATGAAGAACTCATAAGAAGTTATGAAGTTTCGTGATAATCTTGAGATACTAGGGGGGTAATACTCGATGACAAATCAAAGTAGAGGTTGGACTGGGGTATTACTCCGCAGAAGACAAGTGCTTAAACTTGCACGAGAAATGGAATAAAAGGAAGAAATTATGGTCGGAACCACAATCATAAATGATCAAACCACGGATACAAGATAAACTCATAACAAGGGGGTAATTATTTTCACGAGCATCTTCATGATAAGTTCTACATCGTGTCCATGGGCATGAACGCAAAGTTCAAGGTCGACTCCCACTTCTCCAATGCATAACCTTTCATTCACTCCTCAAAATAAAAATGATTTCAGTGTCAAAAACTACCTGGTGAATTACCAGAGGAGTATGACCCGTGAAAACTTTCGGGTTCACACAGATTATGGAATGCATAGGTTCAACCCATCAGGGCATCTTAGAAGATATACCATGAACTTTAGGGTCAATTAACACGTGCTCGAAGCAGAGCATGGTTGACAAGGCATATGATATAACTTGCCAAAGGCAGAAGACATAATTTACCAAAGGCATTATGTATCAGGGGAGAAGTTCTCAAGGTTATTGGAAATGAAGGACACGGTCGGATAATAACCAAGCAAATGGTCTCGCGGACCACAAGGAACCTGATGTGAGTATCGGTACTCAATCAGAAGGGAAAAGAATGCAAGGTATCGGATTATAGAAACCATTGACTAATTCAAAGCTCAAACGCAAATGATTATGATTGCCAAATCAAGGTATCAGAAGAAAACACTCTGATTAAGAATGGACAAGCTGAATAGACTTAGGGGTAAAATTGACAACAATTTGATTGGTCGAGATCCAGCTCATGTTTAAAATGACGTCTGAGCCGGAAGGGCGAATTCTAGGATTCGACTGAGGAATGCGAGCATTCGCATCTTATTGAATCAATGGACTCAAAATGATAGTGACAAAGGCTGCCAATAAGATTACTATACTTATGGGATTAACCATAATGCAAGCAAGCAAGAATTTCAAGAGCAATAAGCTGCTAAGGATTTTTGGAAGATCGAATATTATTTCAAAGACCTTAGTGAAACACATAAACAACCGGGGATGGGCGGATACTCGGTATGTGCGAGGAATTATCGGTAGGGGTGTTCATGTGGGTAATGAACTGCAAGACAGTAGGCACAAAGTATTCTCGGAACAATAGAGAGAATTTTCAGGGTATCTTGTAATGACAAGATCCGTGGGATTGAAAAATCAAGTGTGTGTAGTTATCCATAATGATATAACAGTGGTAGGGAATTGCAAAAGCAACAGGCACAAAGTCTCAAAAGAGTATCAGAGAGTAACTTCGAAATCTTCTGGTGCAGCCGGCGATCATCTGGACTGAAGGTGCTCTCCGGGAGAAAGTGTTTTCGAGAACCTAAAGTTATATTTTTAGAAAATCATTTAACCCGAATAGAAGAGAGATTAGAATCCCAAGGTATAGACGAGGAATAAAAGATCCTAATACCACCCAATGGCGACGTGGGCCCGTAAGCCACACATCCATGTTAGGAAAAACCTTTTCAATGACTAGACTCAACTTCGGCCAAGGAGTGTGGAAGGGGGATTCCTACAGGCAGCCAGCTTTGATACCAACTTGTGACGCCCCGATTCAATCATACACTAATCATACACGCAAACGTGTACGATCAAGATCAGGGACTCACGGGAAGATATCACAACACAACTCTACAAATAAAATAAGTCATACAGGCATCATAATACAAGCCAGGGGCCTCGAAGGCTCGAATACAAGTGCTCGATCATAGACGAGTCAGCGGAAGCAACAATATCTGAGTACAGACATAAGTTAAACAAGTTTGCCTTAAGAAGGCTAGCACAAACTGGAATACAGATCGAAAGAGGCGTAGGCCTCCTGCCAGGGAGACTCCTAACTACTCGTGGTCGTCGTCAGTGGGCTGCACGTAGTAGTAGGCACCACCGGTGTAGTAGGAGTCGTCATCGACGATGGCATCTGGATCCTGGGCTCCAACATCTGGTTGCGACAACCAGAAAGAAAGGAAAGGGGGAGAAAGGGGGGAGAAAGCAACCATGAGTACTCATCCAATGTACTCGCAAGAAAGGAGCTACACTACATATGCATGGGTATATGTGTAAAGGGCCACATCGGTGGACCGAACTTCAGAATGCCAGAATAAGAGGGGGATAACTAATCCTGTCGAAGACTACGCTTCTGGCAGCCTCCGTCTTGCAGCATGTAGAAGAGAGTAGACTGAAGTCCTCCAAGTAGCATCACATAGCATAATCCTACCCGGCGATCCCCTCCTCGTCGCCCTGCTAGAGAGCGATCACCGGGTTGTATATGGCACTTGGAAGGGTGTGTTTTATTAAGTATCCGGTTCTAGTTGTCATAAGGTCAAGGTACAACTCCAAGTCGTCCTGTTACCGAAGATCACGGCTATTCGAATAGATTAACTTCCCTACAGGGGTGCACCACATTGTTGGGGAACGTTGCAGAAAATTAAAAAATTTCCTACGGTTTCACCAAGATCCATCTATGAGTTCATCTAGCAACGAGTATTCAGATTAGATAGCATCTACATACCACTTTGTAGATCACAACGGAAGCGTTCGAGTGAACGTGGATGAGGTAGTCGTACTCGCCGTGATCCAATTCACCGATGATCTAGTGCCGAACGGACAGCACCTCCGCGTTCAACACACGTACGGAAAGCGTGACGTCTCCTCCTTCTTGATCCAGCAAGGGAAAGGAGAGGTTGGGGAAGAAGGCTCCAGCAGCAGCACGACGGCGTGGTGATGGTGGAACTGCAGTACTCCGGCAGGGCTTCGCCGTGCTCAACGGAGGAGAAGGAGGTGTTGGAAAGGGAGAGGGAGGCGCCAGGGCAATGGGTGGTCAGCCCCCCCTCCCCTCCCCCTTTTATATAACCCCCTGGGGGGGGGGGCGCCGGCCCTAGGAGATGAGATCTCCTAGGGGGGGCGGCGGCCAGGGAAGGGGGGCTTGCCCCCCAAGCTAGGGGGGCGCCCCCTTTAGGGTTTTCCCTCCCCCCCAAACCCTAGGCGCATGGGCCCTTGGGGGGGAGGCGCACCAGCCCACTATGGGCTGGTTCCCTCCCTCATACAGCCCATGGGGCCCTCCGGGATAGGTGGCCCCACCCGGTGGACCCCCCGGGACCCTCCGGTGGTCCCGGTACAATACCGATAACCCCGAAACTTGTCCCGATGTCCGTATGATGACTTTCCATATATAAATCTTTACCTCCGGACCATTCCGAAACTCCTCATGACGTCCGGGATCTCATCCGGGACTCCGAACAACATTCGGGTTACTGCACATACATATCCCTACAACCCTAGCGTCACCGAACCTTAAGTGTGTAGACCCTACGGGTTCGGGAGACATGCAGACATGACCGAGACGGCTCTCGGGCAATAACCAACAGCGGGATATGGATACCCATGTTGGCTCCCACATGCTCCACGATGATCTCATCGGATGAACCACGATGTCAAGGATTCAATTAATCCCGTATACGATTCCCTTTGTCAATCGGTATTTTACTTGCCCGAGATTCGATCGTCGGTATCCCAATACCTCGTTCAATCTCGTTACCGGCAAGTCACTTTTCTCGTTACCGTAATGCATGATCCCGTGATCAAAACACTTTGATCACCTTGAGCTCATTATGATGATGCATTACCGAGAGGGCCCGGTGATACCTCTCCGTCAAGCGGAGTGACAAATCCCAGTCTCGATCCATGTCAACCCAACAGACACTTTCAGAGATACCCGTAGTATACCTTTATAGTCACCCAGTTACGTTGTGACGTTTGGCACACCCATAGCACTCCTACGGTATCCGGGAGTTACACGATCTCATGGTCTAAGGAAAGGATACTTGACATTGGAAAACTCTAGCAAACGAACTATGCGATCTTATGCTATGTTTAGGATTGGGTCTTGTCCATCACATCATTCTCCTAATGATGTGATCTCGTTATCGATGACATCCAATGTCCATAGTCAGGAAACCATGACTATCTGTCGATCAACGAGCTAGTCAACTAGAGGCTCACTAGGGACATGTTGTTGTCTGTTATTCACACATGTATTACGATTTCCGATTAACACAATTATAGCACGAATAAAGACAATTATCATGAATAAGGAAATATAATAATAATGCTTTTATTATTGCCTCTAGGGCATATTTCCAACAGTCTCCCACTTGCACTAGAGTCAATAATCTAGTTACATTGTGATGAATCGAACACCCATAGAGTTCTGGTGCTGATCATGTTTTGCCTTAGAGAGAGGTTTAGTCAACGGATCTGCAACATTCAGATCTGTGTGCACTTTACAAATCTCTATGTCTCCATCTTGAACATTTTCACGAATGGAGTTGAAGCGACGCTTGATGTGCCTGGTCTTCTTGTGAAACCTGGGCTCCTTTGCAAGTGCAATAGCTTCAGTAGGAGCTTGATTAGAAGTATCTTGATCATCATCATTAATTTCCTCTCTAGTCGGTGCAGGCACCTCAGAAACGATTTCTTGAGTTTCGCCATTTTCCCGTTCAAGAGGCAACACTTCATCAAGTTCTACTTTCCTCCCACTTACTTCTTTCGAGAGAAACTCTTTCTCTAGAAAGGACCCATTCTTGGCAACAAAGGTCTTGCCTTCGGATCTGAGGTAGAAGGTATACCCAACAGTTTCTTTAGGGTATCCTATGAAGACGCATTTTTCCGACTTGGGTTCGAGCTTTTCAGGTTGAAGTTTCTTGACATAAGCATCGCATCCCCAAACTTTTAGAAACGACAGCTTAGGTTTCTTCCCAAACCATAATTCATACGGTGTCGTCTCAACGGATTTCGACGGAGCCCTATTTAAAGTGAATGCGGCAGTCTCTAAAGCATAGCCCCAAAAAGATAGTGGTAAGTCGGTAAGAGACATCATAGACCGCACCATATCTAATAGAGTGCGATTACGACGTTCGGACACACCATTACGCTGAGGTGTTCCAGGCGGCGTGAGTTGTGAAACTATTCCACATTTTCTTAAGTGTGTGCCAAATTCGTGACTCAAGTATTCTCCTCCACGATCTGATCGTAGAAACTTAATCTTTCTCTCACGTTGATTTTCAACCTCACTCTGAAATTCCTTGAACTTTTCAAACGTCTCAGACTTGTGTTTCATTAAGTAGATATACCCATATCTACTCAAGTCATCAGTGAGGGTGAGAACATAACGATAGCCACCGCGAGCTTCAACACTCATTGGACCGCACACATCGGTATGTATGATTTCCAATAAGTTGGTTGCTCGCTCCATTGTTCCTGAGAACGGAGTCTTGGTCATTTTACCCATGAGGCATGGTTCGCACGTGTCAAATGATTCATAATCAAGAGACTCTAAAAGTCCATCTGCATGGAGCTTCTTCATGCGTTTGACACCTATGTGACCAAGGCGGCAGTGCCACAAATATGTGGGACTATTGTTATCAACTTTAACTCTTTTGGTATTCACACTATGAATATGTGTATCATCACGTACGAGATTCATCAAGAATAAACCATTAACCATCGGAGCATGACCATAAAACATATCTCTCATATAAATAGAACAACCATTATTCTCGGATTTAAATGAGTAGCCATCTCGAATTAAGCGAGATCCAGATACAATGTTCATGCTCAAACTTGGCACTAAATAACAATTATTGAGGTTTATAACTAATCCCGTAGGTAAATGTAGAGGCAGCGTGCCGACGGCGATCACATCGACCTTGGAACCATTCCCGACGCGCATCGTCACCTCGTCCTTCGCCAGTCTCCGTTTATTCCGCAGCTCCTGCTTTGAGTTACAAATGTGAGCAACTGCACTGGTATCAAATACCCAAGAGCTACTACGAGTACTGGTAAGGTACACATCAATTACATGTATATCACATATACCTTTGGTTTTGCCGGCCTTCTTGTCCGCTAAGTATTTGGGGCAGTTCCGCTTCCAGTGACCACTTCCCTTGCAATAAAAACACTCAGTCTCGGGCTTGGGTCCATTCTTTGGCTTCTTCCCGGCAACTTGCTTACCGGGCGCGGCAACTTCCTTGCCGTCCTTCTTGAAGGTCTTTTTACCCTTGCCCTTCTTGAACTTAGTGGTTTTATTCACCATCAACACTTGATGCTCCTTCTTGATTTCTACCTCTGCTGATTTCAGCATAGCATATACCTCAGGAATGGTCTTTACCATCCCCTGCATATTGTAGTTCATCACAAAGCTCTTGTAGCTAGGTGGAAGCGACTGGAGGATTCTGTCAAGGACCACTTCTTCCGGGAGATTAACTTCCAGTTGAGTCAAGCGGTTGTGCAACCCAGACATTCTGAGTGTGTGCTCACTGACAGAACTATTTTCCTCCATCTTACAGCTAAAGAATTTGTTGGAGATCTCATATCTCTCGACCCGGGCATGAGCTTGGAAAACCATTTTCAGCTCTTCGAACATCTCATATGCTCCATGTCTCTCAAAACGTTTTTGGAGCCCCGGCTCTAAGCTGTAAAGCATGCCGCACTGAACGAGGGAGTAATCATCGCATCGCGACTGCCAAGCGTTCATAACGTCTTGTTGTGCAGGGAGAATAGGTGCGTCACCTAGCGGTGCTCGTAGGACATAATCTTTCTTGGCAGCTATGAGGATGATCCTCAGGTTCCGGACCCAGTCCGTATAGTTGCTACCATCGTCTTTCAGCTTGGTTTTCTCTAGGAACGCGTTGAAGTTGAGGACTACGTTGGCCATTTGATCTACAAGACATATTGTAAAGATTTAGACTAAGTTCATGATAATAAAGTTCATTTAATCAAACTATTTAATGAACTCCCACTTAGATAGACATCCCTCTTCCAGTCATCTAAGTATTACATGATCCGAGTCAACTAGGCCGTGTCCGATCATCACGTGAGACGGACTAGTCAACATCGGTGAACATCTTCATGTTGATCGTATCTTCTATACGACTCATGCTCGACCTTTCGGTCTTCTGTGTCCCGAGGCCATGTCTGTACATGCTAGGCTCGTCAAGTCAACCTAAGTGTTTTGCGTGTGTAAATCTGTCTTACACCCGTTGTATGTGAACGTTAGAATCTATCACACCCGATCATCACGTGGTGCTTCGAAACAACGAACTGTCGCAACGGTGCACAGTTAGGGTGAACACTTTCTTGAAATTATTACGAGGGATCATCTTATTTACTACCGTCGTTCTAAGTAATCAAGATGCAAAACATGATAAACATCACATGCAATCAAATAATAAACGTGACATGATATGGCCAATATCACATAGCTCCTTCGATCTCCATCTTGGGGCTCCATGATCATCTTGTCACCGGCTTGACACCATGATCTTCATCATCGTGTCTCCATGAAGTTGCTCGCCAACTATTACTTCTACTACTATGGCTAACGCGTTTAGCAATAAAGTAAAGTAATTTACATGGCGATTCTCAATGACACGCAGGTCATACAAAAATAAAGACAACTCCTATGGCTCCTGCCGGTTGTCATACTCATCGACATGCAAGTCGTGATTCCTATTACAATAGCATGAACATCTCATACATCACATATAGATCATTCATCATTCATCACAACTTTGGCCATATCATATCACAAAGCACTTGCTGCAAAAACAAGTTAGACGTCCTCTAATTGTTGTTGCAAGTTTTACGTGGCTGATTAGGGTTCTAGCAAGAACGTTTTCTTACCTACGTTCAAACCACAACGTGATTTGTCAACTTCTATTTACCCTTCATAAGGACCCTTTTCATCGAATCCGCTCCAACTAAAGTGGGAGAGACAGACACCCGCCAGCCACCTTATGCAACTAGTGCATGTTAGTCGGTGGAACCGGTCTCACGTAAGCGTACGTGTAAGGTTGGTCCGGGCCGCTTCATCCCACAATACCGCTGAAGCAAGATAAGACTAGTAGCGGCAAGAAAAGTTGACAACATCTACGCCCACAACAAATTGTGTTCTACTCGCGCAAGAAGAACTACGCATAGACCTAGCTCATGATGCCACTGTTGGGGAACGTTGCAGAAAATTAAAATTTTTCCTACGGTTTCACCAAGATCCATCTATGAGTTCATCTAGCAACGAGTATTCAGATTAGATAGCATCTACATACCACTTTGTAGATCGCAACGGAAGCGTTCGAGTGAACGTGGATGAGGTAGTCGTACTCGCGGTGATCCAATTCACCGATGATCTAGTGCCGAACGGACGGCACCTCCGCGTTCAACACACGTACGGAAAGCGTGACGTCTCCTCCTTCTTGATCCAGCAAGGGAAAGGAGAGGTTGGGGAAAAGGCTCCAGCAGCAGCACGACGGCGTGGTGATGGTGGAACTGCAGTACTCCGGCAGGGCTTCGCCGTGCTCAACGGAGGAGGAGGAGGTGTTGGAGAGGGAGAGGGAGGCGCCAGGGCAATGGGTGGTCAGCCCCCCCTCCCCTCCCCCTTTTATATAACCCCCTGGGGGGAGCGCCGGCCCTAGGAGATGAGATCTCCTAGGGGGGCGGCGGCCAGGGAAGGGGGGCTTGCCCCCCAAGCAAGGGGGGCGCCCCCTTTAGGGTTTTCCCTCCCCCCCCCAAACCCTAGGCGCATGGGCCCTTGGGGAGGGAGGCGCACCAGCCCACTATGGGCTGGTTCCCTCCCTCATACAGCCCATGGGGCCCTCCGGGATAGGTGGCCCCACCCGGTGGACCCCCCGGGACCCTCCGGTGGTCCCGGTACAATACCGATATCCCCAAAACTTGTCCCGATGTCCGTATGATGACTTTCCATATATAAATCTTTACCTCCGGACCATTCCGAAACTCCTCGTGACGTCCGGGATCTCATCTGGGACTCCGAACAACATTCGGGTTACTGCACATACATATCCCTACAACCCTAGCGTCACCGAACCTTAAGTGTGTAGACCCTACGGGTTCGGGAGACATGCAGACATGACCGAGACGGCTCTCGGGCAATAACCAACAGCGGGATCTGGATACCCATGTTGGCTCCCACATGCTCCACGATGATCTCATCGGATGAACCACGATGTCAAGGATTCAATTAATCCCGTATACGATTCCCTTTGTCAATCGGTATTTTACTTGCCCGAGATTCGATCGTCGGTATCCCAGTACCTCGTTCAATCTCGTTACCGGCAAGTCACTTTTCTCGTTACCGTAATGCATGATCCCGTGATCAAAACACTTTGATCACCTTGAGCTCATTATGATGATGCATTACCGAGAGGGCCCGGTGATACCTCTCCGTCAAGCGGAGTGACAAATCCCAGTCTCGATCCATGTCAACCCAACAGACACTTTCAGAGATACCCGTAGTATACCTCTATAGTCACCCAGTTATGTTGTGACGTTTGGCACACCCAAAGCACTCCTACGGTATCCGGGAGTTACACGATCTCATGGTCTAAGGAAAGGATACTTGACATTGGAAAACTCTAGCAAACGAACTATGCGATCTTATGCTATGTTTAGGATTGGGTCTTGTCCATCACATCATTCTCCTAATGATGTGATCTCATTATCGATGACATCCAATGTCCATAGTCAGGAAACCATGACTATCTGTCGATCAACGAGCTAGTCAACTAGAGGCTCACTAGGGACATGTTGTTGTCTGTTATTCACACATGTATTACGATTTCCGGTTAACACAATTATAGCACGAATAAAGACAATTATCATGAATAAGGAAATATAATAATAATGCTTTTATTATTGCCTCTGGGGCATATTTCCAACACACATAACCCAACACGCTCGATCCCATTTGGCCGGACACACTTTCCTGGGTCATGCCCGGCCTGATACCAACTTGTGACGCCCCCGATGCAATCATACACTAATCATACACACAAACGTGTACGATCAAGATCAGGGACTCACGAGAAGATATCACAACACAAATCTACAAATAAAATAAGTCATACAAGCATCATAATACAAGCCAGGGGCCTCGAAGGCTCGAATACAAGTGCTCGATCATAGACGAGTCAGCGGAAGCAACAATATCTGAGTACAGACATAAGTTAAACAAGTTTGCCTTAAGAAGGCTAGCACAAACTGGAATACAGATCGAAAGAGGCGTAGGCCTCCTGCCAGGGATCCTCCTAAATACTCCTGGTCGTCGTCAGCGGGCTGCATGTAGTAGTAGGCACCTCTGGTGTAGTAGGAGTCGTTGTCGACGGTGGCGTGTGGATCCTGGGCTCCAACATTGGTTGCGACAACCAGAAAGAAAGGAAAGGGGGTAAAAGGGGGAGAAAGCAACCGTGAGTACTCATCCAAAGTACTCGCAAGCAAGGAGCTACACTACATATGCATGGGTATATGTGTAAAGGGCCATATCGGTGGACTGAACTGCAGAATGCCAGAATAAGAGGGGGATAACTACGCTTCTGGCAGCCTCCGTCTTGCAGCATGTAGAAGAGAGTAGATTGAAGTCCTCCAAGTAGCATCACATAGAATAATCCTACCTGGCGATCCCCTCCTTGTCGCCCTGCTAGAGAGCGATCACCGGGTTGTATCTAGCACTTGGAAGGGTGTGTTTTATTAAGTATCCGGTTCTAGTTGTCATAAGGTCAAGGTACAACTCCAAGTCGTCCTGTTACCGAAGATCACGGCTATTCGAATAGATTAACTTCCCTGCAGGGGTGCACCATGTTGGAAATATGCCCTAGAGGCAATAATAAAAGCATTATTATTATATTTCCTTATTCATGATAATTGTCTTTATTCGTGCTATAATTGTGTTATCCGGAAATCGTAATACATGTGTGAATAACAGACAACAACATGTCCCTAGTGAGCCTCTAGTTGACTAGCTCGTTGATCGACAGATAGTCATGGTTTCCTGAATATGGACATTGGATGTCATTGATAACGAGATCACATCATTAGGAGAATGATGCGATGGACAAGACCCAATCCTAAACATAGCATAAGATCGCATATTTCGTTTGCTAGAGTTTTCCAATGTCAAGTATCCTTTCCTTAGACCATGAGATTGTGTAACTCCCGGATACCGTAGGAGTGCTTTGGGTGTGCCAAACGTCACAACGTAACTGGGTGACTATAAAGGTATACTATGGGTATCTCTGAAAGTGTCTGTTGGGTTGACATGGATCGAGACTGGGATTTGTCAGTCCGCTTAACGGAGAGGTATCACCGGGCCCTCTCGGTAATGCATCATCATAATGAGCTCAATGTGATCAAAGTGTTTGATCACGGGATCATGCATTGCGGTACGAGAAAAGTGACTTGCCGGTAACGAGATTGAACGAGGTATTGGGATACCGACGATCGAATCTCGGGCAAGTAAAATACCGATTGACAAAGGGAATCGTATACGGGATTAATTGAATCCTTGACATCGTGGTTCATCCGATGAGATCATCGTGGAGCATGTGGGAGCCAACATGGGTATCCAGATCCCGCTGTTGGTTATTGCTCGAGAGCCGTCTCGGTCATGTCTGCATGTCTCCCGAACCCGTAGGGTCTACACACTTAAGGTTCGGTGACGCTAGGGTTGTGAAGATATGTATATGCAGTAACCCGAATGTTGTTCGGAGTCCCGGATGAGATCCCGGACGTCACGAGGAGTTCCGGAATGGTCTGGAGGTAAATAATTATATATAGGAAGTGCTGTTTCGGCCATCGGGACAAGTTTCGGGGTTATCGGTATTGTACCGGGACCACCGGAGGGGTCCCGGGGGTCCACCGGGTGGGGCCACCTGCCCCGGTGGGCCACATGGGCCTTAGGGGGTGCGCCTTGGCCTGCTTGGGCCAAGGGGAACCAGCCCCAAAGGGCCCATGTGCCTAGGGTTCCATCTAGGAGGAGTCCTAGTGGTGGAAGGCACCTCCTAGATGGCTTGGGGGGGAGGGAAACCTCCCTGGCCGCCGCCCCCTTGGGAGATTAGATCTCGCAGGGCCGGCGCCCCCCCCAAGAGGCCTATATAAAGGGGGGGAGGGGAGGGGGGCAGCGCACCCATAAGCCCTGGCGCCTCCCTCCTCCCTGCAACACCTCCTCCTCCTCCCGTAGTTGCTTAGCGAAGCCCTGCCGGAGTTTCGCTGCATCCACCACCACGCCGTCGTGCTGCTGGATCTTCATCAACCTCTCCTTCCCCCTTGCTGGATCAAGAAGGAGGAGACGTCACGCTTTCTGTACGTGTGTTGAACACGGAGGTGCCGTCCGTTCGGCACTAGATCATCGGTGAATTGGATCACGGCGAGTACGACTACCTCATCCACGTTCACTCGAACGCTTCCGCTCGCGATCTACAAAGTGGTATGTAGATGCAATCTCTCTCTCCCATGACTCGTTGCTAGATGAACTCATAGATGGATCTTGGTGAAACCGTAGGAAAATTTTTAATTTTCTGCAACGTTCCCCAACAGTGGCATCATGAGCTAGGTCTATGCGTAGTTCTCTATTGCACGAGTAGAACACAATTTGTTGTGGGCGTAGATGTTGTCAACTTTTCTTGCCGCTACTAGTCTTATCTTGCTTCAGCGTTATTGTGGGATGAAGCGGCCCGGACCAACCTTACACGTACGCTTACGTGAGACCGGTTCCACCGACTAACATGCACTAGTTGCATAAGGTGGCTGGCGGGTGTCTGTCTCTCCCACTTTAGTTGGAGCGGATTCGATGAAAAGGGTCCTTATGAAGGGTAAATAGAAGTTGACAAATCACGCTGTGGCTTTTACGTAGGTAAGAAAACGTTCTTGCTAGAACCCTAATTCAGCCAAGTAAAACTTGCAACAACAATTAGAGGACGTCTAACTTGTTTTTGCAGCCAGTGCTTTGTGATATGATATGGCCAAAGTTGTGATGAATGATGAATGATCTATATGTGATGTATGAGATGTTCATGCTATTGTAATAGGAATCACGACTTGCATGTCGATGAGTATGACAACCGGCAGGAGCCATAGGAGTTGTCTTTATTTTTGTATGACCTGCGTGTCATTGAGAATCGCCATGTAAATTACTTTACTTTATTGCTAAACGCGTTAGCCATAGTAGTAGAAGTAATAGTCGGCGAGCAACTTCATGGGGATACGATGATGAAGATCATGATGATGAAGATCATGGTGTCAAGCCGGTGACAAGATGATCATGGAGCCCCAAGATGGAGATCAAAGGAGCTATGTGATATTGGCCATATCATGTCACGGTTATTATTTGATTGCATGTGATGTTTATCATGTTTTGCATCTTGTTTACTTAGAACGACGGTAGTAAATAAGATGATCCCTCATAATAATTTCAAGAAGTGTTCCCCCTAACTGTGCACCGTTGCGACAGTTTGTTGTTTTGAAGCACCACGTGATGATCGGGTGTGATAGATTCTAACGTTCACATACAACGGGTGTAAGACAGATTTACACATGCAAACACTTAGGTTGACTTGACGAGCCTAGCATGTACAGACATGGCCTCGGAACACAGAAGACCGAAAGGTCGAGCATGAGTCGTATAGAAGATACGATCAACATGAAGATGTTCACCGATGTTGACTAGTCCGTCTCACGTGATGATCGGACACGGCCTAGTTGACTCGGATCATGTAATACTTAGATGACTAGAAGAGGGATGTCTATCTAAGTGGGAGTTCATTAAATAATTTGATTAAATGAACTTTATTATCATGAACTTAGTCTAAATTTTTTACAATATGTCTTGTAGATCAAATGGCCAACGTAGTCCTCAACTTCAACGCGTTCCTAGAGAAAACCAAGCTGAAAGACGATGGTAGCAACTATACGGACTGGGTCCGGAACTTGAGGATCATCCTCATAGCTGCCAAGAAAGATTATGTCCTACGAGCACCGCTAGGTGACGCACCTATTCTCCCTGCAGAACAAGACGTTATGAACGCTTGGCAGTCACGCTGCGATGATTACTCCCTCGTTCAGTGCGGCATGCTTTACAGCTTAGAGCCGGGGCTCCAAAAGCGTTTTGAGGGACATGGAGCATATGAGATGTTCGAAGAGCTGAAAATGGTTTTCCAAGCTCATGCCCGGGTCGAGAGATATGAGATCTCCAACAAATTCTTTAGCTGTAAGATGGAGGAAAATAGCTCTGTCAGTGAGCACATACTCAAAATGTCTGGGTTGCACAACCGCGTGACTCAACTGGAAGTTAATCTCCCGGATGAAGTGGTCATTGACAGAATCCTCCAGTCGCTTCCACCTAGCTACAAGAGCTTTGTGATGAACTACAATATGCAGGGGATGGTAAAGACTATTCCTGAGGTATATGCTATGCTGAAATCAGCAGAGGTAGAAATCAAGAAGGAGCATCAAGTGTTGATGGTGAATAAAACCACTAAGTTCAAGAAGGGCAAGGGTAAAAAGAACTTCAAGAAGGACGGCAAGGAAGTTGCCGCGCCCGGTAAGCAAGTTGCCGGGAAGAAGCCAAAGAATGGACCCAAGCCCGAGACTGAGTGTTTTTATTGCAAGGGAAGTGGTCACTGGAAGCGGAAGTGCCCCAAATACTTAGCGGACAAGAAGGCCGGCAAAACCAAAGGTATATGTGATATACATGTAATTGATGTGTACCTTACCAGTACACGTAGTAGCTCTTGGGTATTTGATACCGGTGCAGTTGCTCACATTTGTAACTCAAAGCAGGAGCTGCGGAATAAACGGAGACTGGCGAAGGACGAGGTGACGATGCGCGTCGGGAATGGTTCCAAGGTCGATGTGATCGCCGTCGGCACGCTGCCTCTACATTTACCTACGGGATTAGTTTTAAACCTCAATAATTGTTATTTAGTGCCAAGTTTGAGCATGAACATTGTATCTGGATCTCGCTTAATTCGAGATGGCTACTCATTTAAATCCGAGAATAATGGTTGTTCTATTTATATGAGAGATATGTTTTATGGTCATGCTCCGATGGTTGATGGTTTATTCTTAATGAATCTCGTACGTGATGATACACATATTCATAGTGTAAATACCAAAAGAGTGAAAGTTGATAACAATAGTCTCACATATTTGTGGCACTGCCGCCTTGGTCACATAGGTGTCAAACGCATGAAGAAGCTCCATGCAGATGGACTTTTAGAGTCTCTTGATTATGAATCATTTGACACGTGCGAACCATGCCTCATGGGTAAGATGACCAAGACTCCGTTCTCAGGAACAATGGAGCGAGCAACCAACTTATTGGAAATCATACATACCGATGTGTGTGGTCCAATGAGTGTTGAGGCTCGCGGTGGCTATCGTTATGTTCTCACCCTCACTGATGACTTGAGTAGATATGGGTATATCTACTTAATGAAACACAAGTCTGAGACCTTTGAAAAGTTCAAGGAATTTCAGAGTGAGGTTGAAAATCAACGTGATAGAAAGATCAAGTTTCTACGATCAGATCATGGAGGAGAATACTTGAGTCACGAATTTGGCACACACTTAAGAAAATGTGGAATAGTTTCACAACTCACGCCGCCTGGAACACCTCAGCGTAATGGTGTGTCCGAACGTCGTAACCGCACTCTATTAGATATGGTGCGATCTATGATGTCTCTTACCGACTTACCGCTATCTTTTTGGGGCTATGCTTTAGAGACTGCCGCATTCACTTTAAATAGGGCTCCGTCGAAATCCGTTGAGACGACACCGTATGAATTATGGTTTGGGAAGAAACCTAAGCTGTCGTTTCTAAAAGTTTGGGGATGCGATGCTTATGTCAAGAAACTTCAACCTGAAAAGCTCGAACCCAAATCGGAAAAATGTGTCTTCATAGGATACCCTAAAGAAACTGTTGGGTATACCTTCTACCTCAGATCCGAAGGCAAGATATTTGTTGCCAAGAATGGATCCTTTCTAGAGAAAGAGTTTCTCTCGAAAGAAGTAAGTGGGAGGAAAGTAGAACTTGATGAAGTGTTACCTCTTGAACCGGAAAATGGCGAAACTCAAGAAAACGTTTCTGAGGTGCCTGCACCGACTAGAGAGGAAATTAATGATGATGATCAAGATGCTTCTGATCAAGCTCCTACTGAAATTCGAAGGTCCACAAGGACACGTTCCGCACCAGAGTGGTACGGCAACCCTGTCTTGGAAATCATGTTGTTAGACAACGGTGAACCTTCGAACTATGAGGAAGCAATGGCGGGCCCGGATTCCGACAAATGGCTGGAAGCCATGAAATCCGAGATAGGATCCATGTATGAAAACGAAGTATGGACTTTGACTGACTTGCCCGTTGAATGGCGAGCCATAGAAAATAAATGGATCTTTAAGAAGAAGATAGACGCGGATGGTAATGTGACCATCTATAAAGCTCGGCTTGTCGCTAAGGGTTATCGACAAGTTTAAGGGGTTGACTACGATGAGACATTCTCACCGGTAGCGAAGCTGAAGTCCGTCCGAATCATGTTAGCAATTGCCGCATACTATGATTATGAGATATGGCAAATGGACGTCAAAACGACATTCCTTAATGGTTTCCTTAAGGAAGAATTGTATATGATGCAGCCGGAAGGTTTTGTCGATCCTAAGAATGCTGACAAGGTGTGCAAGCTCCAACGCTCGATTTATGGGCTGGTGCAAGCATCTCGGAGTTGGAACATTCGCTTTGATGAGATGATCAAAGCGTTTGGGTTTACATAGACTTATGGAGAAGCCTGTGTTTACAAGAAAGTGAGTGGGAGCTCTGTAGCATTTCTCATATTATATGTAGATGACATACTTTTGATGGGAAATGATATAGAACTCTTGGACAGCATTAAGGCCTATTTGAATAAAAGTTTTTCAATGAAGGACCTTGGAGAAGCTGCTTATATATTAGGCATCAAGATCTATAGAGATAGATCGAGACGCCTCATAGGTCTTTCGCAAAGCACATACCTTGATAAGATATTGAAGAAATTCAATATGGATCAATCTAAGAAAGGGTTCTTACCTGTGTTACAAGGTGTGAAATTGAGCTCAGCTCAATGTCCGACCACGGCAGAAGATATAGAAGAGATGAGTGTCATCCCCTATGCCTCAGCCATAGGTTCTATTATGTATGCCATGCTGTGTACCAGACCTGATGTAAACCTTGCCGTAAGTTTGGTAGGAAGGTACCAAAGTAATCCCGGCAAGGAACACTGGACAACGGTCAAGAATATCCTGAAGTACCTGAAAAGGACTAAGGAAATGTTTCTCGTTTATGGAGGTGACGAAGAGCTCGTCGTAAAAGGTTACGTCGATGCTAGCTTCGACACAGATCTGGATGACTCTAAGTCACGAACCGGATACGTGTATATTTTGAATGGTGGGGCAGTAAGCTGGTGCAGTTGCAAGCAAAGCGTCGTGGCGGGATCTACATGTGAAGCGGAGTACATGGCAGCCTCGGAGGCGGCACATGAAGCAATTTGGGTGAAGGAGTTCATCACCGACCTCGGAGTCATACCCAATGCGTCGGGGCCAATCAAGCTCTTCTGTGATAACACTGGAGCTATTGCACTTGCAAAGAAGCCCAGGTTTCACAAGAAGACTAGGCACATCAAGCGTCGCTTCAACTCCATTCGTGAAAATGTTCAAGATGGAGACATAGAAATTTGTAAAATGCACACGGATCTGAATGTCGCAGATCCGTTGACTAAACCTCTCCCTAAGGCAAAACATGATCAGCACCAGAACTCTATGGGTGTTCGATTCATCACAATGTAACTAGATTATTGACTCTAGTGCAAGTGGGAGACTGTTGGAAATATGCCCTAGAGGCAATAATAAAAGCATTATTAGTATATTTCCTTATTCATGATAATTGTCTTTATTCGTGCTATAATTGTGTTATCCGGAAATCGTAATACATGTGTGAATAACAGACAACAACATGTCCCTAGTGAGCCTCTAGTTGACTAGCTCGTTGATCGACAGATAGTCATGGTTTCCTGACTATGGACATTGGATGTCATTGATAACGAGATCACATCATTAGGAGAATGATGCGATGGACAAGACCCAATCCTAAAAATAGCATAAGATCGCATATTTCGTTTGCTAGAGTTTTCCAATGTCAAGTATCCTTTCCTTAGACCATGAGATCGTGTAACTCCCGGATACCGTAGGAGTGCTTTGGGTGTGCCAAACGTCACAACGTAACTGGGTGACTATAAAGGTATACTACGGGTATCTCTGAAAGTGTCTGTTGGGTTGACATGGATCGAGACTGGGATTTGTCACTCTGCTTTACGGAGAGGTATCACCGGGCCCTCTCGGTAATGCATCATCATAATGAGCTCAATGTGATCAAAGTGTTTGATCACGGGATCATGCATTACGGTACGAGAAAAGTGACTTGCCGGTAGCGAGATTGAACGAGGTATTGGGATACCGACAATCGAATCTCGGGCAAGTAAAATACCGATTGACAAAGGGAATCGTATACGGGATTAATTGAATCCTTGACATCGTGGTTCATCCGATGAGATCATCGCGGAGCATGTGGGAGCCAACATGGGTATCCAGATCCCGCTGTTGGTTATTGCTCGAGAGCCGTCTCGGTCATGTCTGCATGTCTCCCGAACCCGTAGGGTCTACACACTTAAGGTTCGGTGACGCTAGGGTTGTGAAGATATGTATATGCAGTAACCCGAATGTTGTTCGGAGTCCCGGATGAGATCCCAGACGTCACGAGGAGTTCCGGAATGGTCCGGAGGTAAAGAATTATATATAGGAAGTGCTGTTTCGGCCATCGGGACAAGTTTCGGGGTTATCGGTATTGTACCGGGACCACCGAAGGGGTCCCGGGGGTCCACCGGGTGGGGCCACCTGCCCCGGTCGGCCACATGGGCCTTAGGGGGTGCGCCTTGGCCTGCTTGGGCCAAGGGGAACCAGCCCCAAAGGGCCCATGCGCCTAGGGTTCCATCTAGGAGGAGTCCTAGTGGTGGAAGGCACCTCCTAGATGGCTTGGGGGGGAGGGAAACCTCCCTGGCCGCCGCCCCCTTGGGAGATTAGATCTCCCAGGACCGGCGCCCCCCAAGAGGCATATATAAAGGGGGGGAGGGGAGGGGGGCAGCGCACCCATAAGCCCTGGCGCCTCCCTCCTCCCTGCAACACCTCCTCCTCCTCCCGTAGTTGCTTAGCAAAGCCCTGCCGGAGTTCCGCTGCATCCACCACCACGCCATCGTGCTGCTGGATCTTCATCAACCTCTCCTTCCCCCTTGCTGGATCAACAAGGAGGAGACGTCACGCTTTCCGTACGTGTGTTGAACACGGAGGTGCCGTCCGTTCGGCACTAGATCATTGGTGAATTGGATCACGGCGAGTACGACTACCTCATCCACGTTCACTCGAACGCTTCCGCTCGCGATCTACAAAGTGGTATGTAGATGCAATCTCTCTCTCCCATGACTCGTTGCTAGATGAACTCATAGATGGATCTTGGTGAAACCGTAGGAAAAATTTTAATTTTCTACAACGTTCCCCAACACACCACATAACCCAACACGCTCGATCCCATTTGGCCGGTCACACTTTCCTCGGTCATGCCCGGCCTCGTAAGATCAACACGTCGTAGTCCGACCTAGGCACAACAGAGAGGTCAGCACGCCGGTCTAAATCCTATGGCGCAGGGGTCTGGGCCCATCGCCCATTGCACACCTTCACGTTGCGAGGGCAGCCGGAAGCAGACCTAGCCTAGCAGGCGTTCCAGTCCAATCCGGCGCGTGACGCTCAGTCGCTGACGTCACGAAGGCTTCGGCTGATACCACGACGTCGAGTGCCCATAACTGTTCCCGTGTAGTTGGTTAGTGTGTATAGGCCAGTGGCCAGACTCAGATCAAATACCAAGATCTCGTTAAGCGTGTTAAGTATCCGCGAACGCCGACCAGGGCCAGGCCCACCTCTCTCCTAGGTGGTCTCAACCTGCCCTGTCGCTCCGCCACAAAGTAACAGTCGGGGGCCGTCGGGAACCCAGGCCCACCACTACCTGGGTGGAACCACGTGCCCCTTCAGCCCCCATCTCCGAACAATATCACAGGTAATGTAACAGTGTAAAGTATATAGTATATGCTCATGATCACCTCCTGAAGTGATCACGACCCAGCAGTATAGCATGGCAGACGGACAGGGCCACTGATGGAACACTAGCATCCTATACTAAGCAGTAGGATAGCAGGTAAGGGTAACAACTGTAGCAACAATTACAGGCTATGCAGTAGAATAGGATTAACCGAAAGCAGTAACATGCTACACTACTCTAATGCAAGCAGTAGAGAAGAATAGGCGATATCTGGTGATCAAGGGGGGAGGGTTGCCTGGTTGCTCTGGCAAGGAGGGGTCATCAACACCGGAGTCGAACTGGGGGTCGCCGGCAGTCTCGGGGTCTACTGGAAAGAAGAAATGGAGGGGAAACACAATAAATAACAGAGCAAACAATAGCATCACAAAATATAACAAGGCAATACGCGGTGCTAGGGGTGAGCTAACGCAGGGATAGGTGATACCGACGAAGGGGGAAAACAACCGGGAAAGTATCCCCGATGTTTCGCGTTTTCGGACAAATGAACCAGGGAGGGAAAGTTGCATGTTTGCTATGCTAGAGATGTGTGCGGAAGAACGGGCTACGTATCCAGATTCGTCTCGTCGTTCTGAGCAACTTTCATATATAAATTATTTTCATCTGAGTTACGGTTTATTTTATATTAATTTTCAAAGTTTTAATCAATTTCTGGGGTTATTATTAATTCGAAAATTATCTAGCTAAATGCTACGGGCACACATAAGTGTACCCAAAGGTGTACACATGGGTCTGGCTGGTGGGGACAGGGGGCTGAGTCAGCAGCCCAGTCAGCAGTCAAAGTTTGACTGTTGACTGGTCAAACTAACCAGTGGGCCCCCTGTCATAGTCACCAGAGATAACTAAATCAATTAGTTCTAACTTAAACAGATTAATTAACATTAAATTAATTAAATAAACTTAATTATATAAATAAGCAATTAATTAATTAACTTAATAATTATTATTTTCCTTCCATTTTTAATTTATTTATTTTCGTTTTCGTTTTCAGGGGCGGGCCCCATATGGTCGTGGCCTATACGGCCACCAGGGGGTAGGATGGGCACGACGCGTGCGTGCTCGCCGACGACGGCAGGGTGATGGGGGCAGAGTAGAAGTGGAGCACTGGCGCCGGCCGGAGCCGCAGCAGGCAGGCAGCGAAGCAGTAGAGCTGCAGCGGCAGCATGGTGCAGGAGCGGGCGGGGAAGGGCGTCGGCGACTAGCTGCAGCGGCGGTGCCTTCGGCCGTTCGACGGGTCGACGTCGCAACGCGCGACAAGGGGCGAGGGGCGAGCGTGGTCCAGACGTGCGCGGAGCGGTGGCCAGGACGGGGCCAGTGGCCGGCGAGGCGGACGCGACCGCATGCGCGGTGGTCGGGGTAACAGAGGGCAGAGGGGGAGGCGGAGGCGGTCCTCACCCCACATTGCAGGGGAATGGGCGGCGAGGCTCGATGGAGCCTTTGGGGAGGAGGACAGGGACAAGCAACAGCGTCGGGGTGACTCCAAGGCATGGTGGCGCGATGACGGCGAGGTGCGGCGACGGAGACGAGGTGGCGGGGCGCGGTTGTCGGGATCTAGGGGGATCGAGCGCCGGTGGGGAGGAGGCGGCGATGGACGACGAGCTCCGAGCGGCGGCGGCAGGCGTTGGAGGCCTCCAGGCGGCGTCGGCGGCGGTTGCCCGATCTAGATCAGGGAGGAGGGCGAGGAGAGTGGTGGGAGTGGGGAGTGGGCGAGTGGGGCTAGGGTTTCGGGCGCCCAGGGTGGGTTAGTAGAGGGCACGGCTGGTCCGGTTGGGCCGGTCGGCTGGGTTGTTTTGGCCCAGTTGGCCGGGGGGGGGCCTTCCTCTTTTTTTAGTTTTATTTTATTTTGTTTTTTTATTTTGTTTTAATTTCAGTTTCCATTTAACTTATAGTTTTACAAAATTTACTACGAGTACCTAAATTCGTATTTACAATTATACTACTGCCATATTAATTCACAACCCAAAATAACATAGTTTAATATTTTATAAAAACTTCAAAAGGCAGTTACTTAGCTGTTTTAATTTTTTTAGAACAGTTAACCATTTTATAAATATGTGGTTTCTCCAACATAATCACCTATGATTTATTTGTCATATCCCGAACATTTTGGTTTTAATGTTTGAAAACTTTTATCGTTTGACTCGATTTTGAATTTTTAATTTGAACGGAATGATTCGTCGTGAGGTTAACAACAGTAATCGTGGTGACGTGGCATCATCAACAGTGGATTACTGTAGCTTAATTATCCGGGCGTCACAATGGGCACATCACTAGTTAAAGTTTTGACCTCTTCAAGGCCACTTTTATCAATTTTCACAACAAGATTTTCACCCTCCGAATTATCGGGACACCTTCTAGATAAAGTTGACTCTTCTTCAGTCCCTTTTTGATCAATCTTAATTTTACTAAACAAGGAATCAATAGAAGAAACACCAATCATTTTAAGATCTTCATCACTTTTATGAAAGCAATCACTAGAAAACGCTTTTTCTAAAAGTTCTCTTCTAGCTCTAAGCATAGCGGTTCTTTTGTTACTTTCATCCGTAGAAACATAAATATCTTTAATTGATTCCTCAACTTTGGGCACAAAAATTTTCATCTTGTGATTTTCTACATCATGAGAAATTCGATCAATACTTCTAGACAAATCATCAATCTTATTCAACTTTTCTTCCATTGTAGCACTGAAAACTTTGTGAGTGTTGATAAATTGTTTAATATTATTCTCAAGATCAGAGGTGTTCCTATTATTATAAGAAGGATTACCATAATTATTATAGGAATTACTAGGAAAAGGACTAGGATTAAAATCACCTCTATAAGCATTGTTATTGAAATTGTTTCACGAGATAAAATTCACATATATGGCATCACTATTTTGCTCAATCAAATTAGACAAAGGCACATCATTAAAATCAATAGGAGCACTTTTACTAGCAACCAATTTCATAAGAGCATCAACTTTTTCACTCAAAGAAGAAATTTCTTCAACCGAATTAACTTTTTTACTAGTAGGAACTCTTTCGGTATACCATTGTGAATAATTTGCCATAATATTATCAAGAAATTTGGTGGCTTCACCCAAAGTAATTTCCATAAAAGTAACACCCGCGGCTGAATCTAAAAGATTACGAGAAACAAAATTCAACCCTGCATAGAATTTGTGTATGATCATCCAAAGATTTAACCCATGAGTTGGGCAATTCCTTAGCATCATTTTCATCCTTTCCCAAGATTGTGCAATATGCTCATGTTCAAGTTGCTTGAAATTCATGATCCGGGTTCTAAGGGAAATAATTTTTGCGGGCAAAAAATACTTAGTAATAAAAGCATGTTTGCACTTATTCCAAGAATCGATACTATGGCGAGGCAACAAAGAAAACCAAATGTCTGCATGATCTCGCAAAGAAAATGGAAATAATTTCAACTTCACAACATCATTGTCCACATATTTTTCTTTTGCATATCACATAATTCCACGAATGTGTTAAGATGGGACGCGGCATCCTCATTAGGAGTACCGGAAAATTGATCTTTCATAACAAGATTCAGCAAAGCGGTATTAATATCACAAGACTCCGCACTAGTGGCGGGAGGAGCAATCAGAGTGCCAATAAAATCATTGTTGTTGGTAATGGAGAAATCACACAACTTGGTGTTCTCTTGAGTCATTGTGACTACGCAACAAGATGGCACTCAAAAACAGATCTGGCAAGAAAACGGCGAACGAAAAAGAGGGCGAATAAAATGACAAATTTTTGTGAAGTGGGGCAAAGGAAAACGACAGGCAAATGGAAAATAATATAAATTGCAAGGAGATGAGGTTTGTGATTAGGAACCAAGTAGATGTTGATGATGTCTCCCCGGCAACTATGCCAGAAATTGGCACGTGGCCCAGAGACTATCTTGGGGTGATCCTCCCCGGCAATGGTGCTAGAAATTCCTTTTCATGTCTACTTGAACTATGTCAGTATTTCCCCAAAGAGGAAGGGATGATGCAGCACAGCAACGACAAGTATTGCCCTCAGTGATGAGACCAAGGTTATCAAACCAGTAGGAGAACCACGCAACACTACGTGAACGGCACCTACACACAAATAACAAATACTCGCAACCCGGCATATTAAAGGGGTTGTCAACCCTTTCGGGTAACGGCGCCAGAAGTTGGCAAGTAGACGGGATAAAAATATGATAGATTGGATAAATAGATCTCGCGGGAACGCGAGATGAAATAAATAAGTAAAAAATGTAGAAAGGTATTTTTGTATTTTTGGTTAAAAGGTTTGAAAATAAAAGCAAATAAAAATAGATCGCAAAGGCAAATATAATAAAGAAGAGACCCGGGGGCCGTAGATTTCACTAATGGCTTCTCTCGACAAAAATAGCAAATGGTGGGTAAACGAATTACTGTTGGGCAATTGATAAAAATTTCAAATAATCATGACGATATCCAGGCAATGATCATTATATAGGCATGATGTCCAAGATTAGTAGACCGACTCCTGCCTGCATCTACTACTATTACTCCACACATTGACCGCTATCCAACATGCATATAGTGTATTAAGTTCATGGAGAAATGGAGTAATGCAATAAGAATGATGACATGATGTAGACAATATCTATTTATGTAAAAATAGACCCCATCTTGTTATCCTTAATAGCAACGATACATACGTGTTGGTTCCCCTTCTATCACTAGGATCAAGCACCGTAAGATCGAACCCATCACAAAGCACCTCTTCCCATTGCAAGATAAATAGATCAAGTTGGCCAAACAAAACCCAAATATCGGAGAAGAAATACAAGGCTATAAGAAATCATGCATATAAGAGATGAAAGAAGACTCAAATAAGTTTCATGGATAAAAAGATAGATCTGATCATAACAAACACACTGCAAAAAGAATTACATCATATGGATCTCCAAGAGACCCTTGTATTGAGGATCAAAAGAGAGAGAGGAAGCCATCTAGCTACTAACTACAGACCCGTATGTCTACAAAAGATTACTCACGCATCATTGGAGAGGCACCAATGGACATGATGAACCCCTCCGTGATGGTGTGTAGATTGGATCTGGTGGTTCCGGAACTTGCGGTGGCTAGAATTGATTTTTGTCGACTCCCCTAGGGTTTCTGGAATATTGGGGTATTTATAGAGCAAAGAGGCGGTTCGAGAGGCCACCGAGGTGGGCACAACCCACCAGGGCGCGCCTGGGCCTCCAGGCGCGCCCTGGTGTCTTGTGCTCACCTCGGGCTCCCTCTTCGGTACTTCTTTAGCCCACTAGAAGTCTTCTGCTCCAAAAAAAATCCACAAAAAGTTTCGCTGCGTTTGGACTCCGTTTGGTATTGATTTCTTGCGATCTAAAAAACATGCAGAAAAACAACAACTGTCACTTGGCACTATGACAATAGGTTAGTACCAAAGAATGACATAAAATGACTATAAAATGATTGTAAAACATCCAAGAATGATAACATAACAGCATGGAACAATAAAAAAATTATAGATACATTGGAGACTGATACATCCATTTTGCATGATGCTTTTATATTGATATTTATTGCATTATGACCTGTTACTACACATTATATCACAATACTTATGCCTATTCTCTCTTATTTTACAAGGTTTACATGAAGAGGGGGAATGCCGGCGGCTGGAATTCTGGACTGGAAAAGGAGTAATTAGAGACCTATTCTGCATGACTCCGAAAGTTCTGAAACTTCACGGAGCTTATTTTTGGAATATATAAACAATATTGGGCGAAGAAAGAACCAGAGGGGGCCCACCTGAGGGAGTCTTGGATTAGGGGGTCTCCGGGCGTCCGGGCTATGTGACATGGGCCGGATTGATGGGCTGTGAAGATACAAGATAGAGGGCCTTTCCCCGTGTCCGGATGGGACTCTCGTTTGCGTGGATGACAAGCTTAGCATTCAGATAGGAAGATTCCTTTCTCTGTGAACCAACTTTGTATAACCCTAGGCCCCTCCGGTGTCTATATAAACTAGAGGGTTTAGTCTGTAGAGGCAATCATAATCATACAGGCTAGAGATCTAGGGTTTAGCCATTACGATCTCGAGGTAGATCAACTCTTGTAACCCATATACTCATCAAAGTCAATCAAGCAGGAAGTAGGGTATTACCTCCATTAAGAGGGACCGAACCCGGGTAAACACCGTGTCCCTTGTCTCCTGTTACCTTCGATCCTCAGACGCACAGTTCGGGACCCCCTACCCGAGATCAACCAGTTTTGACACCGACATTGGTGCTTTCATTGAGAGTTCCACTGTGCTGTCAACAGAAGGTCCAATGGCTCGATCGATCATCTACAATGATGCTATTTCGGGGGAGACTTTCCTCCCCGGCCAAATTTTCGTATTCGGCGGCTTCACACTGCGTGCCAACTCGATTGGCCACCTTGAGAAGATCGACAGCCACACCCCTGGTCATCAGATCAATTTCGGGAACTTAAATTATATTGCTGATATCCGAGGAGACTTGATCTTTGAAGGGTTCGTGGCCCCGACCATGGCTCTGGCCCTAGATCTGGAGCAAACTACCAGGTCCGGAGATGGGAGTCTGGAGCCCACCGGGGTCTCCGCTACAAACTGCATTATCGGAGATTCGGAGGCGATCGTGTCCGTGGCGAACTCGGAATCAGTCCAGGTTCCCCCTATCATTGAAAGGCTGGACTCGCCCCTGGACTCTAGATCCGAACTCTCGAGGTCCGCGCCAAGCTGGCATAGCCAGGAAGCTCTCACTCCGGCCAGCCCCGCGAACTCTCACTTCCACATCCAAACCTCACCCTTAAACGAGGCTCTGGACTTAATGCGACCCCTCGCTATTTCAGAGGAATTACTTCAAAACTACGCCCAGCCCGGACTAGGGGCTAAGAGCAGGGAATTTTACGTCCCACCCACCACCCACTCCATAACTACTGTTGAAGATTTAACCGACATGTTGGACTGCGCCTCCGAAGACATCGACGGCATGGATGACGATGACGAAGATGAACACGGCCAAGACCCGTCGTTTACCGGATGTTGGACGGCCACATCCACATATGACGTGTATATGGTGGACGCACCCAAAGAGGATGACAACGACGGAAAGAAGGATCCGGTTGAGGACAAGCCTGCTGAAGCACCTCCGAAGCATCGACGTCAGCGGCGCCGCTCAAAATCATGTCGTGAAAAAGACAACAATACCGGCACCAGAGACAATAACACTCCGGAGAATGCCGAAGACCCTGAAGCCCCTATCGAGCCAACATCCAAATAGGATGATTGGGAGGATGTCGAGAACGAGGACTCGGAGGATAGTAACTATCTACCAATCTTCGAGGAGGATGTGAGCCTCGACGACGAAGACTTCATCATGCCGGAGGAACCCCTCGAACAAGAGCGCTTTAAGCGTCGGCTAATCGCCACTGCGAGAAGCCTAAAAAAGAAGCAGTAGCAACTCCAAGCCGAACAGGATACACTCAATGATAGATGGACTAAAGTCCTGGCAGCCGAGGAATATGGCCTCAAACGCCCAACCAATAGCTACCCGAAGCGCAAGCTACTACCACAATTTGACGACGAGGCCCTTGAGCCAATACCGCCAAAGTATAAACCCGTTGACAAACCTGACCGACCACCACGTGGATGGGACAGACCGGCTACTTATGCCGAACACCAGCCCGCGCCACCCCGCCATCAAGGCAAGGAGGTAGCGGCCCCGGGCTATACCTATGACCTATGCAAGGACCTGGACAATAGAGCCGGTCAGACAAGATCAATCTATGGATCAAGGGGGCATGCTCCAACGCGAGAGGATGGCCATCAGGCCTGGCGCGACAGGCACAACCTCACGCGGGCTGAAAACCGCATACGGACTTCATTTGAACTACGCCTCGACATCGCCCAATACAGAGGTGTCGCACACCCCTTATGATTCACCGATGAGGTGATGGAGCACCAGTTCCCAGAAGGGTTTAAACCCGTGAACATTGAATCTTATGATGGTACAACAGATCCCGCAGTATGGATCGAAGATTTTATTCTCCACATTCACATGGCTCGCAGCGACGACCTCCATGCCTTCCCCTAAAACTCAAGGGACCAGCATGGCACTAGTTAAACGGTCTCCCAGAAAACTCTATTGGCAGCTGGGAAGACTTGGAGGATGACTTTAGAGGCAACTTCCAAGGTACCTATGTTTGGCCTCCAGACGCTGATGACCTTAGTCACATAGTCCAGCAACCCGAAGAATCAGCCCGGAAGCTATGGACCAGGTTCTTAATTAAAAGAACCAAATTGTGGACTGTCCGGACGCCGAAGCCCTCGAGGCCTTTAAACACAACGTACGGGACGAATGGCTCGCCCGACACCTCGGCCAAGAAAAGCCGAAGTCCATGATAGCCCTTACTGCACTTATGACCCGCTTTTGCGCGGGAGAAGACAACTGGCTCGCTCGTAGAAGCAACAGCACCACCGACCCTGGCACCTCCGAAGCCAGGGATGGCAACAGCAAGCCACGACGCAACAAACACAAGCATCAAAGCAATAACGAAGATACTGAAGACACGACGGTCAACGCCGGATTCAGTGGATCTAAACCCGGTCAGCGGAAGAAGCCATTCAAAGGAAACAAGGATGGTCCATCTAGTTTGGACAGAATACTTGATCGGCCTTGCCAGATTCATGGCACTCCTGACAAGCCTGCCAATCATACCAACAGAAATTGTTGGGTCTTTAAATAGGCCGGCAAGCTAAATGCCGAACATAAGGGGAAGGGGCCGCCCAGCGAGGATGATGATGAAGAGCCTCGCCCACCGAACAGAGGGGGACAGAAGAAATTTCCCCCCGAGGTAAAAACGGTGAATATGATATACGCTACACATATCCCCAAAAGGGAGCGCAAGCGCGCACTAAGGGACGTCTATGCCATAGAGCCAGTTGCCCCAAAATTCAACCCATGGTCAGCCTGTTCGATCACTTTCGATCGTAGAGACCACCCAACCAGTATCCGTCATGGAGGTTCGGCAGCATTGGTCCTCGACCCAATTATCGACGGGTTCCATCTCACGCGTGTCCTCATGGACGGCGGTAGCATCCTTAATCTGCTTAATCAGGACACCGCCCGCAAGATGGGTATCGATTCATCAAGGATCTAGCCCACTAAAACTACCTATAAAGGAGTAATACCCGGCGTAGAGGCCTGTTGTACAGGATCCATAGCGCTGGAAGTAGTCTTCGGCTCACCGGATAATTTTTGTAGCGAAGACTTGCTCTTCGACATCGTCCCCTTCCGCAGTGGTTATCATGCACTGCTCGGACGGACCGCTTTCGTCCATTTTAATGCAGACCCGCACTACGCTTACTTAAAGCTCAAAATGCCTGGACCCCGCGGCGTTATTACAGTTAATGGAAACATGGAGCTCTCCCTCCGTACTGAGGAGCATACCCGGCCCTCGCAGCCGAAGCACCGGGTGGCCATATCAAGCCGAATACTACTTCGACAGTCAAGCCCCCAGACACTATCAAACGAGTCTGGTCTACCCCACAGAACGACAATCCGGCTCGTCCAGAGCTAGATTAGCAATCCGGCCTCCGTCACAACCCCAGCTGGCTAGCGGCATACTGATACGTCTCCAACGTATCTATAATTTTTAATTGTTCCATTCTATTATATTATCTATTTTGGATGTTTAATGGGCTTTACTAAGCACTTCTATATTATTTTTGGTACTAACCTATTAACCGAAGGCCCGGTGCAAATTGCTGTTTTTTGACTATTTCAGTGTTTCGCAGAAAAGGAATATCAAACGGAATCCAAAAGGAATGAAACCTTCGGGAGAGTTATTTTTGGAACAAATGTGATCCAGGGGACTTGGAGTGGACATCAAGAAAGAAGCAAGTAGGCCACGAGGCAGGGAGGCGCGCCTCCCCCCTCGGTGCACCCCCCACCCTCGTGGGCCCCTCTTAAGCTCCACCAACCTACTTCTTCCTCCTATATATATCCATGTTGGAAATATGCCCTAGAGGCAATAATAAAAAGGTTATCATTATATTTCCTTGTTGATGATAATTGTCTATTGTTCATGCTATAATTGTGTTATCCGGAATTCGTAATACATGTGTGAATACATAGACCACAACATGTCCCTAGTGAGCCTCTAGTTGACTAGCTCGTTGATCAATAGATGGTCATGGTTTCGTGACTATGGACATTGGATGTCATTGATAACGGGATCACATCATTAGGAGAATGATGTGATGGACAAGACCCAATCTTAAGCATAGCACAAGATCTTGTAGTTCGTTTGCTAGAGCTTTTCTAATGTCAAGTATCATTTCCTTAGACCATGAGATTGTGCAACTCCCGGATACCGTAGGAGTGCTTTGGGTGTACCAAACATCACAACGTAACTGGGTGGCTATAAAGGTGCACTACAGGTATCCCCGAAAGTATCTGTTGGGTTGGCACGAATCGAGACTGGGATTTGTCACTCCGTATGACGGAGAGGTATCTCTGGGCCCAATCGGTAGGAGATCATCATAATGAGCTCAATGTGATCAAGGAGTTGTTCACGGGATGATGTGTTACAGGAACGAGTAAAGAGACTTGCCATAATGAGATTAAACAAGGTATCGGTATACCGACAATCGAATCTCAGGTAAGTATCGTACCGATAGACAAAGGGAATTGTATATGGGATTGATTGAATCCTCGACATCGTGGTTGATCCGATGAGATTATCGTGGAGCATGTGGGAGCCAACATGGGTATCCAGATCCCGCTGTTGGTTATTGACCGGAGAGTTGTCTCGGTCATGTCTACGTGTCTCCCGAACCCGTAGGGTCTACACACTTAAGGTTCGGTGACGCTAGAGTTGTAGAGATATTAGTATGCGGCTAACCGAAAGTTGTTCGGAGTCCCGGATGAGATCCCGGATGTCAGGAGGAGTTCCGGAATGGTCCATAGGTAAAGATTTATATATAGAAAGTCCAGTTTCGGCCACCAGGAGAGTTTCGGGGGTCACCTGTATTGTACCGGGACCACCGGAAGGGTCCTGGGGGTCCATCGGGTGGGGCCGCCTATCCCGGAGGGCCCCATGGGCTGAAGTGGCGTGGGAACCAGCCCTTGGTGGGCTGGTGCGCCCCACCCAAGGGCCCAAGGCACCCCTAGGGGGGCAGTTGCCCCTCGAGGGGGCATGCGCCCCCTGGTTGGAAACCCTAAGGGGGCCGTTGCCCCCCCGAGGGGCCGCCGCCCCGGGGGCCGCCGCCCCCCCTCTAGATGGGATCTCCAAGGGGGGCATGAGCCCCCCCAGCCCCTATATATAGTGGAGGGGAGGGAGGGCAGCCGCACCCTAAGCCCTGGCGCCTCCCTCTCCCTCCCGTGACACCTCTTCCTCCTCCAGTAGCGCTTGGCGAAGCCCTGCTGGAATTCCGCTGCTTCCACCACCATGCCATCGTGCTGCTGGATCTCCATCAACTTTTCCTCCCCCGTTGCTGGATCTAGAAGGAGGAGACATCTCCGCTCCGTACGTGTGTTGAACGCGGAGGTGCCGTCCGTTCAGCGCTAGGATCATCGGTGATTTGGATCACGACGAGTACGACTCCATCAACCCCGTTCACTTGAACGCTTCCGCTCGCGATCTACAAGGGTACGTAGATGCACTCCTCTCCCTCTCGTTGCTAGATAACTCCATAGATTGATCTTGGTGATGCGTAGAAAATTTTAATTTCTGCTACGATACCCAACCGTGGCATCATGAGCTAGGTCTATGCGTAGTTTCTATGCACGAGTAGAACACAAGTTGTTGTGGGCGTAGATTTTGTCAATTTACTTGCCGTTACTAGTCTTATCTTGATCCGGCGGCATCGTGGGATGAAGCGGCCCGGACCGACCTTACACGTACACTTACGTGAGACAGGTTCCACCGACTGACATGCACTAGTTGCATAAGGTGGCTAGCGGGTGTCTGTCTCTCCTACTTTAGTCGGATCGGATTCGATGAAAAGGGTCCTTATGATGGGTAAATAGAAATTGGCATATCACGTTGTGGTTTCGGCGTAGGTAAGAAACGTTCTTGCTAAAGAAACCTATAGCAGCCACGTAAAAATTTGCAACAACAATTAGAGGACGTCTAACTTGTTTTTGCAGCATATGTCGTGTGATGTGATATGGCCAAAAGGATGTGATGAATGATATATGTGATGTATGAGATTGATCATGTTCTTGTAATAGGAATCACGACTTGCATGTCGATGAGTATGACAACCGGCAGGAGCCATAGGAGTTGTCTTAATTTATTCATGACCTGCGTGTCAACATAAACGTCATGTAATTACTTTACTTTATTGCTAAACCGTTAGCCATAGTGGTAGAAGTAATAGTTGACGAGACAACTTCATGAAGACACGATGACAAGGATCATGATGATGGAGATCATGGTGTCAAGCCGGTGACGATGATGATCATGGCGCCCCGAAGATGGAGATCAAAAGGAGCAAAATGATATTGGCCATATCATGTCACTATTTGATTGCATGTGATGTTTATCATGTTTTTACATCTTATTTGCTTAGAACGACGGTAGCATAAATAAGATGATCCCTCATTAAAATATCAAGAATTGTGTTCCCCCTAACTGTGCACCGTTGCTAAGGTCCGTTGTTCCAAAGCACCACGTGATGATCGGGTGTGATAGGTTCTAACGTTCGCATACAACGGGTGTAAGCCAGATTTACACACGCAATACACTTAGGTTGACTTGACGAGCCTAACATGTATAGACATGGCCTCGGAACACGGAAGACCGAAAGGTCGAACATGAGTCGTATAGAAGATACGATGAACATGAAGATGTTCACCGATGATGACTAGTCCGTCTCACGTGATGATCGGACACGGCCTAGTTGACTTGGATCATGTATCACTTAGATGACTAGAGGGATGTCTATCTGAGTGGGAGTTCATTAATTAATTTGATTAGATGAACTTAATTATCATGAACATATTCTAAAACTTTGCAATATGTCTTGTAGATCAAATGGCCCACGCTAATGTTGCCCTCAACTTCAACGCGTTCCTAGAGAAAACCAAGTTGAAAGACGATGGCAGCAACTACACAGACGGGGTCCGTAACCTGAGGATTATCCTCATAGCTGCCAAGAAAGCATATGTCCTTGATGCACCGCTAGGTGAAGCACCTGTTTTCCCAGCAACTCAAGACGTTATGAACGCCTGGCAGTCGCGTAGTGATGATTACTCCCTGGTTCAGTGCGGCATGCTTTACAGCTTAGAACCGGGGCTCCAAAAGCGTTTTGAGCAGCACGGAGCATATGCGATGTTCCAAGAGCTGAAAATGGTTTTCCAAGCTCATGCCCGGGTCGAGAGATATGAAGTCTCCAACAAGTTCTACAGTTGTAAGATGGAGGAGAATAGTTCTGTCAGCGAGCACATACTCAAAATGTCTGGGTTGCACAACCGCTTATCTCAGCTGGGAGTTAATCTCCCGGATGACGCGGTCGTTGATAGAATCCTTCAGTCGCTCCCACCTAGCTACAAGAGCTTTGTGAAGAACTTCAATATGCAGGGGCTGGAAAAGACCATTCCTGAGGTATATTCAATGCTGAAATCAGCGGAGGTGGAGATCAAAAAGGAACATCAAGTGTTGATGGTGAATAAAACCACTAAGTTCAAGAAAGGCAAGGGTAAGAAGAACTTCAAGAAGGACGACAAGGGAGTTGTTGCGCCCGGTAAGCCAGTTGCCGGGAAGAAGCCAAAGCATGGACCCAAGCCTGAGACTGAGTGCTTTTATTGCAATGGAAACGGTCACTGGAAGCGGAACTGCCCCAAGTACTTAGCGGATAAGAAGGCCGGCAATACCAAAGGTATATGTGATATACATGTTATTGATGTGTACCTAACTAGCGCTCGTAGTAGCTCCTGGGTATTTGATACCGGTGCGGTTGCTCATATTTGTAACTCAAAACAGGAGTTGCGGAATAAGCGGAGACTGGCGAAGGACGAGGTGATGATGCGTGTCGGGAACGGTTCCAAGGTCGATGTGATCACTGTCGGCACGCTACCTCTACATTTACCCACGGGATTAGTTTTAAACCTTAATAATTGTAATTTAGTACCAGCTTTGAGCATGAACATTGTATCTGGATCTCGTTTAATGCGAGATGGCTACTCATTTAAATCTGAGAATAATGGTTGTTCTATTTATATGAGAGACATGTTTTATGGTCATGCCCCGCTGGTCAATGGTTTATTCTTATTGAATCTCGAACGTGATGTTACACATATTCATAGTGTGAATGCCAAAAGATGTAAGGTTGATAATGATAGTCCCACATACTTGTGGCACTGCCGCCTTGGTCACATTGGTGTCAAACGCATGAAGAAACTCCATGCAGATGGACTTTTGGAGTCTCTTGACTATCAATCATTTGACACGTGCGAACCATGCCTCATGGGCAAAATGACCAAGACTCCGTTCTCCGGAACAATGGAGCGAGCAACCAACTTATTGGAAATCATACATACTGATGTGTGCGGTCCAATGAGCGTTGAGGCTCGCGGTGGTTATCGTTATGTTCTCACCCTCACTGATGACTTAAGTAGATATGGGTATGTCTACTTAATGAAACACAAGTCTGAGACCTTTGAAAAGTTCAAGGAATTTCATAGTGAGGTTGAGAATCAACGTGATAGGAAAATCAAGTTCTAACGATCAGATTGTGGGGGAGAATATTTGAGTCACGAATTTGGCACACACTTAAGGAAATGTGGAATCATTTCACAACTCACGCCACATGGAACACCTCAGCGAAATGGTGTGTCCAAATGTCGTAATCGCACTCTATTGGATATGGTGTGATCTATGATGTCTCTTACCGATCTATCGCTCTCATTTTGGGGCTATGCTTTAGAGACTGCCGCATTCACTTTAAATAGGGCTTCGTCGAAATCCGTTGATACGACACCGTATGAATTATGGTTTGGGAAGAAACCTAAGCTGTCGTTTCTAGAAGTTTGGGGATGCGATGCTTATGTCAAGAAACTTCAACCTGAAAAGCTTGAACCCAAGTCGGAAAAATGCGTCTTCATAGGATACCCTAAGGAAACCATTGGGTATACCTTCTACCTCAGATCCAAAGGCAAGATCTTTGTTGCCAAGAACGGATCCTTTCTGGAGAAAGAGTTTCTCTCGAAAGAAGTAAGTGGGAGGAAAGTAGAACTTGATGAAGTACTGCCTCTTGAAGCAGAAGTAGCGCAACTCAGGAAGATGTTCCTGTGGTGCCTGCACTGACTAGAGAGGAAGTTAATGATGATGATCAAGGTACTTCGGATCAAGCCGCTACTGAAGTTTGTAGGTCCACGAGGATACGCTCCAGACCAGAATGGTATGGCAACCCTGTCCTGGAAATCATGCTGTTAGACAACGGTGAACCTTTGAACTATGAAGAAGCGATGGTGGGCCCAGATTCCAACAAATGGCTTGAAGCCATGCAATCCGAGATAGTATCCATGTATGAAAACAAAGTATGGACTTTGACAGACTTGCCCGATGATCGGCGAGCGATAGAAAATAAATGGATCTTTAAGAAGAAGACGGACGCGGATGATAATGTGACCATCTAGCCGGAAGGTTTTGTCGATCCTAAAAATGCTAACAAGGTATGCAAGCTCCAACGCTCAATCTATGGGCTGGTGCAAGCATCTCGGAGTTGGAACATTCGCTTTGATGAAATGATCAAAGCGTTTGGGTTTATGCAGACTTATGGAGAAGCCTGCGTTTACAAGAAAGTGAGTGGGAGCTTTGTAGCATTTCTCATATTATATGTGGATGACATACTGTTGATGGGAAATGATATAGAACTCTTGGAGAGCATAAAGGCCTACTTGAATAAATGTTTTTCAATGAAGGACCTTGGAGAAGCAGCTTACATATTAGGCATCAAGATCTACAGAGATAGATCGAGATGCCTCATAGGTCTTTCGCAAAGCACATACCTCGATAAGATATTGAAGAAGTTCAATATGGATCAGTCCAAGAAGGGGTTCTTGCCTGTACTGCAAGGTGTGAAATTGAGCTCGGCTCAATGCCCGACCACGATAGAAGATAGAGAAAAGATGAGTGTCATCCCATATGCCTCAGCCATAGGGTCTATTATGTATGCCATGCTGTGTACCAGACCCGATGTAAACCTTGCCGTAAGTTTGGTAGGAAGGTACCAAAGTAATCCTGGCATGGAACAGACAACGGTCAACAATATCCTGAAGTACCTGAAAAGGACTAAGGATATGTTTCTCATTTATGGAGGTGACGAAGAGCTCGTCATAAAGGGTTAAGTCGGTGCTAGCTTCGACAGAGATCTGGATGACTCCAAGTCACAAACCGGATATGTGTATATTTTGAATGGTGGGGCAGTAAGCTGGTGCAGTTGCAAGCAAAGTGTCGTGGCGGGATCTACATGTGAAGCGGAGTACATGGCAGCCTGGGAGGCAACACATGAAGCAATCTGGATGAAGGAGTCATTACCGACCTAGGAGTTATTCCCAATGCGTCGGGCCCGATGACTCTCTTCTATGACAACACTGGAGCTATTGCCCTTGCCAAGGAGCCCAGGTTTCACAAGAAGACCAGGCATATCAAGCATCGCTTCAACTCCATTTGTGAAAATGTTCAAGTTGGAGACATAGAGATTTGTAAAGTGCATACGGACCTGAATGTCGCAGATCCGTAGACTAAACCTCTTCCACGTGCAAAGCATGATCAACACCAGAACTCTATGGGTGTTCGGTTCATCACAATGTAACTAGGTTATTGACTCTAGTGCAAGTGGGAGACTGTTGGAAATATGCCCTAGAGGCAATAATAAAAAGGTTATTATTATATTTCCTTGTTGATGATAATTGTCTATTGTTCATGCTATAATTGTGTTATCCGGAAATCGTAATACATGTGTGAATACATAGACCGCAACATGTCCCTAGTGAGCCTCTAGTTGACTAGCTCGTTGATCAATAGATGGTCATGGTTTCCTGACTATGGACATTGGATGTCATTGATAACGGGATCACATCATTAGGAGAATGATGTGATGGACAAGACCCAATCCTAAGCATAGCACAAGATCGTGTAGTTCGTCTGCTAGAGCTTTTCTAATGTCAAGTATCATTTCCTTAGACCATGAGATTGTGCAACTCCCGGATACCGTAGGAGTGCTTTGGGTGTACCAAACATCACAACATAACTGGGTGGCTATAAAGGTGCACTACAGGTATCCCCGAAAGTATGTGCTGGGTTGGCACGAATCGAGACTGGGATTTGTCACCCTGTATGACGGAGAGGTATCTCTGGGCCCACTCGGTAGGACATCATCATAATGAGCTCAATGTGATCAAGGAGTTGTTCACGGGATGATGTGTTACGGGAACGAGTAAGGAGACTTGCCGTAACGATATTGAACAAGGTATCGGTATACCGACGATCGAATCTCGGGCAAGTATCGTACCGATAGACAAAGGGAATTGTATACGGGATTGATTGAATCCTCGACATCGTGGTTCATCCTATGAGATTATCGTGGAGCATGTGGGAGCCAACATGGGTATCCGGATCCCGCTATTGGTTATTGACCGGAGAGTTGTCTCGGTGATGTCTACGTGTCTCCCGAACCCGTAGGGTCTACACACTTAAGGTTTGGTTACGCTAGAGTTGTAGAGATATTAGTATGCGGTTAACCGAAAGTTGTTCGGAGTCCCGGATGAGATCTCGGACGTCACGAGGAGTTCAGGAATGGTCCGGAGGTAAATATTTATATATAGAAAGTCCAGTTTCAGCCAACAGGAGTGTTTGGGGGGTCACCGGTGTTGTACGAGGACCACCGGAAGGGTCCTGGGGGTCCACCGGGTGGGGCCACCTATCTCGGAGGGCCCCATGGGCTGAAGTGGCGTGGGAACCAGCCCCCGGTGGGCTGGTGCGCCCAACCCAAGGGCCCAAGGCACCTAGGGTTGAAAACCCTAGGGGGGCAGTTGCCCCCCGAGGGGGCATGCGCCCCCTGGTTGGAAACCCTAAGGGGGTCGTTGCCCCCCCGAGGGGCCGCCGCCCCGGGGGCCGCCCCCCTCTAGATGGGATCTCCAAGGGGGGCATGCGCCCCTCTAGCCCCTATATATAGTGGAGTGGAGGGAGGGCAGCCGCACCCTAAGCCCTGGCGCCTCCCTCTCCCTCCCGTGACACCTCTTCCTCCTCCAGTAGCGCTTGGCGAAGCCCTGCTGGAATCCCGCTGCTTCCACCACCACGCCGTCGTGCTGCTGGATCTCCATAAAATTCTCCTCCCCCCTTGCTAGATCAAGAAGGAGGAGACGTCTCCGCTCCGTATGTGTGTTGAACGCGGAGGTGCCGTTCGTTCGACGCTAGGATCATCGGTGATTTGCATCACGACGAGTACGACTACATCAACCCCGTTCACTTGAACGCTTCTACTTGTGATCTACAAGGGTACGTAGATGCACTCCTCTCTCTCTCGTTGCTAGATAACTCCATAGATTGATATTGGTGATGCGTAGAAAATTTTAATTTCTGCTACGATACCCAACAATCCATACACCCCAAAAACATCTAGGAGCACCACGAAACCCTATTTCAACCGTCGCAACCTTCTGTACCCGTGAGATCCCATCTTGGGGCCTTTTTGGCGCTTCGTCGGAGGGGGAATCGATCACGGAGGGCTTCTACATCAACACCATAGCCTCTCCGATGATGTGTGAGTAGTTTACCACACACCTTCGGGTCCATAGTTATTAGCTAGATGGCTTCTCCTCTCTCTTTGGATCTTAATACAAAGTTCTCCTCGATCTTCTTGGAGATCTATTCGATGTAATTCTTTTTGCGGTGTGTTTGTCGAGATCCGATGAATTGTGGGTTTACGATCAAGATTATCTATGAACAATATTTGAATCTCCTCTGAATTCTTTTATGTATGATTTGTTATCTTTGCAAGTCTCTTCGAATTATCAGTTTGGTTTGGCCTACTATATTGATCTTTCTTGCAATGGGAGAAGTGCTTAGCTTTGGGTTCAATCTTGCAGTGTCCTTTCCCAGTGACAGTAGGGGCAGCAAGGCACGCATTGTATTGTTGCCATCGAGGATAAAAAGATGGGGTTTATATCATATTGCTTGAGTTTATCCCTCTACATCATGTCATCTTACCTAATGCGTTACTCTATTCTTATGAACTTAATACTCTAGATGCTTGCTGGATAGCGGTCGATGTGTGGAGTAATAGTAGTAGATGCATAATCGTTTCGGTCTACTTGTTGCGGATGTGATGCCTATATACATGATAATGCCTAGATATTCTCATAACTATGCACTTTTCTATCAATTGCTCGACAGTAATTTGTTCACCCACCTTAATAATTATGCTATCTTGAGAGAAGCCACTAGTGAAACCTATGGCCCCCGAGTCTATTTTCCATCATATAAGTTTCCAATCTATTTTACTTTGTAATCTTTACTTTTAATCTATATCATAAAAATACCAAAAATATTTATCTTATTATCTCTATCAGATCTCACTTTTGCAAGTGGCCGTGAAGGGATTGACAACAACTTTATCGCGTTGGTTGCAAGGTTCTTATTTGTTTGTGTAGGTACGAGGCGACTTGCGTGTAGTCTCCTACTGGATTGATACCTTGGTTCTCAAAAACTGAGGGAAATACTTACGCTACTTTGCTGCATCACCCTTTCCTATTCAAGGGAAAACCAATGGAGTGCTCAAGAGGTAGCAAGAAGGATTTCTGGTGCCGTTGCTGGGGAGGCTTACACCAAGTCAAGTCAAGATTTGATCTCCCACCAACGTGTGATTTCTGGCGCCGTTGTCGGGGATATCTACGCCAAGTCAAGTCAAGTCAAGACAAACCAAGTACCCATCACAAACTCTTATCCCTCGCATTACATTATTTGCCATTTGCCTCTCGTTTTCCTCTCCCCCACTTCACCTTTGCCGTTTTATTCACCCTCTTTTTTCGTTCGCCCTTTTCCGCTTGCTTCTTTTGTGCTTGTGTGTTGGATTGTTTGTCATGATGGCTCAAGACAATACTAAATTGTGTGATTTTTCCAATACAAACAACAATAATTTTCTTAGCACTCTGATTGCTCCTATTACCAATGCTGAATATTGTGAAATTAATGCTGCTTTGTTGAATCTTGTCATGAAATATCAATTCTCTGGCCTTCCTAGTGAAGATTCCGCTACCCATCTAAACAACTTTGTTGATTTATGTGATATGCAAAAGAAGAAAGACGTGGATAATGATATTGTTAAATTGAAGCTATTTCCGTTTTCGCTTAGAGATCATGCTAAAACTTGGTTTTCGTCTTTGCCTAAAAATAGTATTGATTCTTGGAATAAGTGCAAAGATGCTTTTATCTCTAAGTATTTTCCTCCTGCTAAGATCATCTCCCTTAGAAATGATATTATGAATTTTAAGCAACTCGATCATGAGCATGTTGCGCAAGCTTGAGAGAGGATGAAATTAATGATACGTAATTGCCCTATGCATGGTTTGAATTTATGGATGATTATACAAAAAATTTATGCTGGATTGAATTTTGCTTCTAGAAATCTTTTAGATTCAGCCGTAGGAGGCACTTTTATGGAAATCACTTCAGGAGAAGCTACTAAACTCCTAGATAATATTATGGTTAATTATTCTCAATGGCACACCGAAAGATCTACTAGTAAAAAGGTTCATGCGATAGAAGAGATTAATGTTTTGAGTGGAAAGATGGATGAACTTATGAAATTGTTTGCTCATAAGAGTGCTTCTTCTGATCCTAATGATATGCCTTTGTCGGCTTTGATTGAGAATAATAATTAATCTATGGATGTGAATTTTGTTGGTAGGAACAATTTTGGTAACAACGCTTATAGAGGAAACTTTAATCCTAGACCCTTTCCTAGTAAATTCCTCTAATAATTATGGTAATTCCTACAACAACTCTTATGGGAATTTTAATAATATGCCCTCTGATTTTGATACTAGTGTTAAAGAATTTATGATTTCAAAAAGAATTTCAATGCTTTGCTTGAAGAAAAATTGCCTAAGATTGATTAGTTTTTTAGGAACATGGATAGAATTTCTCTTGATGTTGATTCTTTGAAACTTAGATCTATTCCACCTAAGCATGATATCAATGATTCTCTCAAATCTATGAGAGTTTCCATTGATGAGTGCAATGAAAGAACCGCTAGGATGCGTGCTAAGAAAGATTGCTTTGTAAAAGTGTGTTCTTCTAGTTTTCATGATAATAGGGATGAAGATCTAAACATGATTGATGTGTCTCCTATTAATCTTTGTTTTGAAATATGAATCTTGATAGTGATGGGACTGGAGATGAGTCAACTTTAGTTAAAAGGCGTCCCAATGATCCGGAGTTTTTAGATCTTGATGCAAAAATTGGTAAAAGTGGGATTGAAGAGGTCAAAACTTTACATAGCAATGAACCCACTATTTTGGATTTCAAGGAATTTAATTATGATAATTGTTCTTTAATAGATTGTATTTCCTTGTTGCAATCCGTGTTAAATTCTCCTCATGCTTATAGTCAAAATAAAGCTTTTACCAAACATCGTTGATGCTTTAATGCAATCTCATGAAGAAAAGCTTGAATTAGAAGTTTCTATCCCTAGAAAACTTTATGATGAGTGGGAAACTACTATTAAAATTAAGATTAAAGATCATGAATGCTATGCTTTATGTGATTTGGGTGCTAGTGTTTCCTCGATTCCAAAAACTTTGTGTGATGCGTTAGGTTTCCGTGAATTTGATGATTGCTCCTTAAACTTGCATCTTGTGGATTCCACCATTAAGAAACCTATGGGAAGAATTGATGATGTTCTTATTGTTGCAAGTAGGAATTATGTGCCCGCAGATTTCATTGTTCTTGATATAGATTGCAATCCTACATGTCCTATTATTCTTGGTAGACCTTTCCTTAGAACGATTGGTGCAATTATTGATATGAAAGAAGGAAATATTAGATTCCAAGTTCCGTTAAGGAAAGGCATGGAACACTTTCCTATAAATAAAATTAAATTACCTTATGAATCTATTATGATAGCCACTTACGGATTGCATACCAAAGATGGTAATACCTAGATCTATCCTTGCCTTTATGCCTAGCTAGGGGCGTTAAACGATAGCGCTTGTTGGGAGGCAACCCAATTTTATTTTTGTTTCTTGATTTTTGGTTCTGTTTAGTAATAAATAATTCATATAGCCTCTGTTTAAATGTGGTTTTAAGTTTTAAATTAGTGTTTGTGCCAAGTAGAACCTTTGGGAAGATTTGGGTGAAGTCTTTATGTTCTTACTGTAAAAAATAGAAACTTTAGCGCTCACGAGATTAGCTGCCATTTTTTACTGGAGAGTGATTTTTGGTTGATTCTTTTTGCATATGATTAATAGATAAATTCCTCACATCCAACAATTTATTTCAGAATTTTTGGAGTTATAGAAGTATACATTTGATCCATATTACTACAGACTGTTCTGTTTTTGATAGATTCTGTTTTTCGTGTGTTGTTTGCTTATTTTGATGAACCTATGGCTAGTATCGGAGGGTATGAACTATAGAGAAGTTGGAATAAAATAGGTTTAACACCAATATAAATAAATAATGAGTTCATTACAGTACCTTATGGCGGTGATTTGTTTTCTTATACTAACGGAGCTCATAAGATTTTCTGTTGAGTTTTGTGTTGTGAATTATTCAAGTTTTGGGTAAAGATTTGATGGATTATGGAATAAGGAGTGGCAAGAGCCTAAGCTTGGGGATGACCAAGGCACCACAAGGTAAAATTCAAGGACAACCAAAATCCTAAGCTTGGGGATGCCCCGGAAGGCATCCCCTCTTTCGTCTTCGTCCATCGGTAACTTTACTTGAGGCTATATTTTTATTCACCACATGATATGTGTTTTGCTTGGAGCGTCTTGTATGATGTGAGTCTTTGCTTTTTATTTTACCACAATCATCCTTGTTGTACACACCTTTTGGGAGAGACACACATGAATCGAAATTTATTAGAATACTCTATGTGCTTCACTTATATCTTTTGAGCTAGATAATTTTGCTCTAGTGCTTCACTTATATCTTTTAGAGCACGGTGGTGGTTTTATTTTATAGAAATAATTGATCTCTCATGCTTCACTTATATTATTTTGAGAGTCTTTTAGAACAGCATGGTAATTTGCTTTGGCTATAAAATTAACATCCAAGATGGGTATAATAAAAACTATCATATAAAGTGCATTGAATACTTTGAGAAGTTTGATACTTGATGATTGTTTTGAGATATGAAGATGGTGATACTAGAGTCATGCTAGTTGGGTAGTTGTGAATTTGAGAAATACTTGTTCTAAAGTTTGTGATTCCCGTAGCATGCACGTATGGTGAACCGTTATGTGATGAAGTCGGAGCATGATTTATTTATTGATTGTCTTCCTTATGAGTGGCGGTCGGGGACGAGCGATGGTCTTTTCCTACCAATCTATCCCCCTAGGAGCATGCACATAGTAATTCATTTCAATAACTAATAGATTTTTGCAATAAGTATGTGAGTTCTTTATGACTAATGTTGAGTCCATGGATTATACGCACTCTCACCCTTCCACCATTGCTAGCCTCTCTAATACCGCGCACCTTTCGCCGGTATCATACACCCACCATAACTACCTATTATGGAATTTCCATAGCCATTCCGAGATATATTGACATGCACCTTACCACCATTCCGTTTGTTATGACACGCTCCATCATTGTCATATTGCCTTGCATGATCATGTAGTTGACATCGTATTTGTGGCAAAGACACCTTTATAATTCTTTCACACATGTCACTCATGAGTCATTGCACATCCCGATACACCGCCTGAGGCATTCATATAGACTCATATTTTGTTCTAAGAATCAAGTTGTAATTTTTGAGTTGTAAGTAAATAAAAGTGTGATGATCAGCATTATTAGAGCATTGTCCCAAGTGAGGAAAGGATGATGGAGACTATGATTCCCCCACAAGTCGGGATGAGACTTCGGACGAAAAGAAAAAAATAGGCCAAAAAAAGAGAAAAGGCCCAAATAAAAAATAAATAAAATAAAAATGAGAGAAAAAGAGAGAAGGAACAATGTTACTATCCTTTTACCACACTTGTGCTTCAAAGTAGCACCATGATCTTCATAATAGAGAGTCTCCTATGTTGTCACTCTCATATTCTAGTGGGAATTTTACATTATAGAACTTGGCTTGTATATTCCAATGATGGGCTTCCTCAAAATGCCCTAGGTCTTCATGAGCAAGCAAGTTGGATGCACACCCACTTAGTTTATTTTGTTGAGCTTTCATACACTTATAGCTCTAGTGCATCCATTGCATGGAAATCCCTACTCACTCACATTGATATCTATTGATGGGCATCTCCATACCTGTTGATACGCCTAGTTGATGTGAGACTATCTTCTCCTTTTTGTCTTCTCCACAACAACCATTCTATTCCACATATAGTGCTATATCCATGGCTCACACTCATGTATTGCGTGAAGATTGAAAAAGTTTGAGAACATCAAAAGTATGAAACAATTGCTTGGCTTGTCATCGGGGTTGTGCATGATTAAATACTTTGTGTGACGAAGATAGAGCATAGCCAGACTATATGATTTTGAAGGGATAACTTTCTTTGGCCATGTTAGTTTGAGAAGACATGATTGCTTTGTTAGTATGCTTGGAGTATTATTATTTTCATGTCAATATTAAATTTTTGTCTTGAATCTTTCGGATCTGAACATTCATGCCACAATAAAGGAAATTAAATTGAGAAATATGCTAGGTAGCATTCCATATCAAAAATCCTGTTTTTATCATTTACCTACTCGAGGACGAGCAAGAATTAAGCTTAGGGATGCTTGATACGTCTCCAACGTATCTATAATTTTTGATTGTTCCATGCTATTATATTATTTGTTTTGGATGTTTAATGGGCTTTACTAAGCACTTTTATATTATTTTTTGGACTAACCTATTAACCGAAGGCCTAGTGCAAATTGCTGTTTTTTGCCTATTTCAGTGTTTCGCAGAAAAGGAATATCAAACGGAATCCAAACAGAATGAAACCTTCGGGAGAGTTATTTTTGGAACAAACGTGATCCAGGGGACTTGGAGTGGACGTCAAGAAAGAAGTAAGGAGGCCACGAGGCAGGGAGGCGCGCCTGCCCCCTAGGCGCGCCCCCACCCTCATGGGCCCCTCACAGCTCCACCGACCTACTTCTTCCTCCTATATATATATATATCCATATACCCCAAAAATGTCCAGGAGCACCACGAAACCCTATTTCCACCATCGCAACCTTCTGTACCCGTGAGATCCCATCTTGGGGCCTTTTCCGGCGCTCTGCCGGAGCGAGAATCGATCATGAAGGGCTTCTACATCAACACCATAGCCTCTCCGATGATGTGTGACTAGTTTACCACAGACCTTCGGGTCCATAGTTATTAGCTAGATGGCTTCATCTCTCTTTTTGGATCTCAATGCAAAGTTCTCCTCGATCTTCTTGAATATCTATTCGATGTAATTCTTTTTGCGGTGTGTTTGTCGAGACCCGATGAATTGTGGGTTTATGATCAAGATTATCTATGAACAATATTTGAATCTCCTCTGAATTCTTTTATGTATGATTTGTTATCTTTGCAAGTCTCTTCGAATTATCAGTTTGGTTTGGCCTACTAGATTGATCTTTCTTGCAATGGGAGAAGTGCTTAGCTTTGGGTTCAATCTTGCGGTGTCCTTTCCCAGCGACAGAAGGGGCAGCAAGGCATGCATTGTATTGTTGCCATCTAGGATAAAAAGATGGATTTTATATCATACTGCTTGAGTTTATCCCTCTACATCATGTCATCTTGCCTAATGCGTTACTCTAGTCTTATGAACTTAATACTCTAGATGCATGCTGGATAGCGGTCGATGTGTGGAGTAATAGTAGTAGATGCAGAATCATTTCGGTCTACTTGTTGCGGACGTGATGCCTATATACATGATCATGCCTAGATATTCTCATAACTATGCACTTTTCTATCAATTGCTCGACAATAATTTGTTTACCCACCGTAATACTTATGCTATCTTGAGAGAAGCCACTAGTGAAACCTATGGCCCCCGGGTCTATTTTCCATCATATAAGTTTCCAATCTATTTTACTTTGCAATCTTTACTTTCAATCTATATCATAAAAATACCAAAAAATATTTATCTTATTATCTCTATTAGATCTCACTTTTGCAAGTGGCCGTGAAGGGATTCACAACCCCTTTATCATGTTGGTTGCAAGGTTCTTATTTGTTTGTGTAGGTACGAGGCGACTTGCGTGTAGTCTCCTACTGGATTGATACCTTGGTTCTCAGAAACTGAGGGAAATACTTACGCTACTTTGCTGCATCACCCTTTCCTCTTCAAGGGAAAACCAACACAGTGCTCAAGAGGTAGCACATATGTACCACGCGTACATAACTACGTATACGCACTAAAGATACCATGGGAAAGGACGGAGGCATACTAAAAACAAAGTCCACGGTACGGCTCGACCCTATCTGGACCTTCATATCCTTCCATATTTTTTCTTCTTGTTTATCCTTTTCAGGTTCTTTACAACCTATGTCACTTTCTGGTGATATCAAGGGCCCCTGTCTAGGCCCCTTATGAATACTCAATTGTTGATCCTCTCAAAGGATCATACACCAAGGTGCAAAGCGGCACAGACGTGCGGCAGAGTGTCCAAAGGATCTTCAAGATCATCTTTCCTTTTCAGGACCTATATACAGCTTTCCCTTGTTCTTGGCACGTAAAATAGCCTTGATGCTTATGGCATCTTTTGTAAAAAATCATTTTGACATACCAATAAGACTATAATGTAAACAGTTTCGCCCAACCTTGTTCGGTATTGGCTTATTTCTTAATCTGTTCTCCCCCTTTACGTCATATTGGCATATACACCTCGGTATGACTTAATCACCAGGGGCTTTATTCAGCCGTATACATTTTCGAAAACAAAAGTCCGAACACTTTTGTAGTGTACTTCGGCGTCCCGAATATGGCATTATATGCATCGGCTTCGAATCATGTCTTTGGTCAATAGTTGGGTTGTCCGGCTCCTGTGATTACCACCTTACGTTCTGCTTGTTCGGCTAAGGTAGTAAAGGGAGAACTATTGCGATTGTGTTTCTGGTTCGTCCGGTCAAGCACCTCAATAGAGAAAGCCGAAAACCGACTGTCATGATGTGGCGAGAGCTGGTCAGCAATTTGGCGACTTACTAAATCTCTAGCAATATCTTCCGTATTACACGAAGGACTGGCTATCTTCCAGTCACGCGCGTAAGGCACCCAGGTCCATAGCCACATACGCACCAGGGGCTACCTTACAACCCCATTGTCAAACTCCTATGGCTAAGTGAGGGTGATAAAGCCGCATAGTCCGATTGCCTGGTTCGCCGCACTGACACCTCCTTTATGGACCAAGACGTTGGGTTAACGTGTGGTCATGTGCTATTCCGAATACCCCTGTAGTATCTACGTGGGGGGTTGAAGCCGACGACTGGCAAACTCTCAGGGATACAAACGACCGCACAGGAGGAAAACCCTTTACTTTGAGCACTGGCCCTCTATCAAGCGGGCACCTTCCAGGACGTCTCAAAATAGCGCTTCGGTGTACGGTGGTCCTTGCCTCCGGGCGGACCTTGGACAGCCACGATGGCGGCCTTCATTTTGGCCCACTTCATCTTGACACGAGCAAAGGCCAGCCGCACACCTTCTGTACATGACGACTGCTTGACCGCGTCAATACGGGGTAGTGCGTCAACAAGTCACTGCACCAGGCAAAAATAGCTGCTCGGCACGGGTTCGGTTGGCCACAGCCGGACTATGACTTCCCTCATGGCCAATCCGGACATCCTATGTAGCTCATCCCACTTCGCCATCTGGTCATTCAGCAGCGCAGGGCGCTCCCGCGCCACGAACTGGGACCAGAATAGCTTCTCCGTCGCGTGCCCCTTCTGGGCCCGCAAAGGTGTCTTGAGCACTCCACAGTCGCGTGAGTAAAAACATACGTCTGATTGCCGAATTTACTCTGTAAGAGAAAGGGCTTACTAGCCGCTATTTGTCCGGCCTGCTTAATCTCCTCGCGCGCCGCTCGGGATTCGGCCCATGCCTCCTCGGCCTCTTTAAGGGCCTTTGCAAGGTCGGTCGCCCGGGCTTTACTCTTCTCCTCTAGGGACTTGCACTTGTTGGCAGCGTGCTTGAGTGCCTGCTCCACTTCGGTCATCCGCTCCTCGTATTGACAATGGACAACCTGCTCGGACTTCAAGTCCTCAGCTACTTTATCAGCGGCCGCCTTGTTCACCCATGCCTGCTCCTTGGCCTGGGCAAGTTCACCCCTAAGGGCCTCAATTGCAGCAACGCTGCCTGCAATCATACACATAGCAGCGCATGAGGTTTGACTCAAGACCTGCATATTAATATAGGAATGAACGAAATGTTCTAAAACATACCTTGCGCCTCATCAAATCTCTTATTGATGCAGACGAGATCCTCATCGGCCAGCCCCAGCTTACATCTAAGCTCGGATACTTCGGCGGCCTAGGCGGTCGCCGCTAATAGTGAAGCGTGCATTTCAACATATAAAAGTACATTATATCTTGCGAAAATTATTGATCCTCCGTTCGCCCCTTTTTTTAAAGAAAAAGGACGACCAGAGTCTCAGGGGCTACTATCAAAACACAAGCACCTTTTCAACCACCACAGCCATTAGGGTGTGGTGCTCCTCCATGATGGAAGCACGTTGTAGTGCCTCCATCCGTGTGTTCGGCACCTCCGAATTAGTGGAGATTGCTGCGGGAGTTGGCACTCCCCCTCCCTTGAGGGGGGTCGCTTATTCGATTCCGGAGCCACTTGGGTTTCCGGAATAGTGTTCGGCTGGGGGCCGGACTGGCCAAGGCCCCCGCCGTCAGTCCGTGTGGGAATTGTTCCCCCCGTGTTTTCGGCGGCCAAGGTGTTACCCTCTGGCGCCGTTTCGGCGGCTTCCCGTACCGCCCCGTGGCCCGGAGAGGCCCTTCGGGACAACACTTCAGCGTCGTCCATGGTGATTGGTAAGGAGGCTCGCGAAGGCGACTGGCTCTCCATCATCCTCGGATCCAAAGAATTTCCCTGCAATGATTATTGGGGAAGATCGTGGGTCGGCTACACCATATAATGTGTTAAATTACAATCATAAAGATTGGGTATATGAAGGGCACCCACGTATACTTACGATGCGGCAAGGGGCTTCGGCCTGGGGCGCCACTTGGGGATGGCGTCGGCATCCGAATCCGAGCCATCCGGGAGGGATATCCGAGGGAGTCCTGGACTAAGGGGTCCTTGGGCGTCCGACCTGTTATCCATGGACCGGACTGATGGGCTGTGAAGACGTGAAGGTCGATGACTGTACCCGTGTCCGGATTGGACTCTACTTGGTGTGGAAGGCAAGCTTGGCGACCGACTATGAAGATTCCTTCTTATGTAACCGACTCTATGTAAACCCTAGATTCCCCCCTGATACGTCTCCAACGTATCTATAATTTTTGATTGCTCCATGCTATATTATCTACTGTTTTGGAAAATATTGGGCTTTATTATCCACTTTTATATTATTTTTGGGACTAACCTATTGACCAGAGGCCCAGCCCAGAATTGCTGTTTTTTGCCTATTTCAGAGTTCCGAAGAAACGGAATATCAAATGGAGTCCAAACGGAATGAAACCTTCGGGAACGTGATTTTCTCACCGAACGTGATCCAGGAGACTTGGATCCTAAGCCAAGAAGCTTCAAGGAGGGCACGAGGTAGGGGGCGCGCCCACCCCCCAGGGTGCGCCCTCCAACCTCATGGGCCCCATGTTGCTCCACCGACGTGCTTCTTCCTCCTATATATACCTACGTACCCCCAAATGATCAGAGACGGAGCCAAAAACCTAATTCCACCGCCGCAACCTTCTGTACCCACGAGATCCCATCTTGGGGCCTGTTCCGGAGCTCCGCCGGAGGGGGCATCCACCATGGAGGGCTTCTACATCATCATAGCCCCTTCGATGAAGTGTGAGTAGTTTATGTCAGACCTTCGGGTCCATAGTTAGTAGCTAGATGGCTTCTTCTCTCTTTTTGGATCTCAATACAATGTTCTCCCCCTCTCTCGTGGAGATCTATTCGATGTAATCTTCTTTTTGCGGTGTGTTTGTTGAGACCGATGAATTGTGGGTTTATGATCAAGATTATCTATGAACAATATTTGATTCTTCTTTGAATTCTTTTATGTATGATTGGTTATCTTTGCAAGTCTCTTCGAATTATCAGTTTGGTTTGTCCTACTAGATTGGTTTTTCTTGCAATGGGAGAAGTGCTTAGCTTTGGGTTCAATCTTGCGGTGTCCTTTCCCAGTGAGAGTAGGGGCAGCAAGGCACGTATTATATTGTTGCCATCGAGGATAACAAGATGGTTTTTTTATCATATTGCATGAATTTATCCCTCTACATCATGTCATCTTGCTTAAGGCATTACTCTGTTTTCATGAACTTAATACTCTAGATGCATGTTGGATAGCTGTCGTGAAGGAAATATGCCCTAGAGGCAATAATAAAGTTATTATTTATTTCCTTGCATATCATGATAAATGTTTATTATTCATGCTAGAATTGTATTAACCGGAAACATAATACATGTGTGGATACATAGACAAACAGAGTGTCACTAGTATGCCTCTACTTGACTAGCTTGTTAATCAAAGATGGTTAAGTTTCCTAACCATAGACAAAAGGAGTTGTCATTTGATTAACAAGGTCACATCATTAGTTGAATGATCTGATTGACATGACCCATTCCATTAGCATAGCACCCGATCGTTTAGTTTGTTGCTATTGCTTTTATCCATGACTTATACATGTTCCTTTGACTATGAGATTATGCAACTCCCGTTTGCCGGAGGAACACTTTGGGTGCTACCAAACGTCACAACGTAACTGGGTGATTATAAAGGAGTACTACAGGTGTCACCAAAGGTAGATGTTGGGTTGGCGTATTTCGAGATTAGGATTTGTCACTCCAATTATGGGAGAGGTATCTCTGGGCCCTCTCGGTAATGCACATCACTTAAGCCTTGCAAGCATTGCAACTAATGAGTTAGTTGCGAGATGATGTATTACGGAACGAGTAAAGAGACTTGCCGGTAATGAGATTGAACTAGGTATTGGATACCGACGATCGAATCTCGGGCAAGTAACATACCGATGACAAAGGGAACAACGTATGTTGTTATGCGGTCTGACCGATAAAGATCTTCGTAGAATATGTAGGAGCCAATATGGGTATCCAGGTCCCGCTATTGGTTATTGACCGGAGACGTGTCTCGGTCATGTCTACATTGTTCTCGAACCGTAGGGTCCGCACGCTTAAGGTTTCGATGACAGTTATATTATTAGCTTATGAGTTTTGATGTACCGAAGGAGTTCGGAGTCCCGGATGGGATCGGGGACATGACGAGGAGTCTCGAAATGGTCGAGACGTAAAGATCGATATATTGGACGACTATATTGGGACATCGGAAAGGTTCCGAGTGATTCGGGTATTTTCGGAGGTACCGGGGAATTACGGGAATACGAGGAAGAAGCAATGGGCCTTGATGGGCCTTAGTGGGAAGGACCAGGAGGTGGCGCGCGCCCCTCCCAAGCCCAGTCCGAATTGGACAAGGGGTTTGGGGCGCGGCCCCTCTCTCCCTTCCTTCCCCTCTTCCCCTCTTTCCCCCCTTGACCTAGTTGGACTAGGAAAGGAGGAAACCTACTCCAACTAGGAGTAGGAATCCTACTCCCTGGCGCGCCCCTCCTAGGGCCGGCCTCCTTCCCCTTGCTCCTTTATATACGGGGGCAGGGGGGCACCCCATGACACACAAGTTGATCATTAAGATCGTTCCTTAGCCGTGTGCGGTGCCCCCCTCCACCATATTCCACCTCGGTCATATTGTAGCGGTGCTTAGGCGAAGCCCTGCGACAGTAGAACATCAAGATCGTCACCACGACGTTGTGCTGACGGAACTCTTCCCCGAAGCTTTGCTGGATCGGAGCCCGGGGAACGTCATCGAGCCGAACGTGTGCCAAGAACTCGGAGGTGCCGGAGTAACGGTGCTTGGATCGGTCGGATCGTGAAGACGTACGACTACATCAACCGCGTTGATATAACGCTTCCGCTTTCGGTCTACGAGGGTACGTAGACAACACTCTCCCCTCTCGTTGCTATGCATCACCATGATCTTGCGTGTGCGTAGGAAAATTTTGAAATTACTGCGTTCCCCAACAGTGGTATCAGAGCCTAGGTTTTTTTGGTTTGATGTTATTTGCACGAGTAGAACACAAGTGAGTTGTGGACGATACAAGTCATACTGCCTACCAGCATGTCATACTTTGGTTCAGCGGTATTGTTGGATGAGACGACCCGGACCAACCTTACGCGTACGCTTACGCGAGACCGGTTCCCTCGACGTGCTTTGCACACAGATGGCTTGCGGGAGACTGTCTCACCAACTTTAGTTGAACCAAGTGTGGCTACGCCCGGTCCTTGAGAAGGTTAAAACGAAGTCTATTTGACAAACTATCGTTGTGGTTTTGATGCGTAGGTAAGATGAGTTCTTGCTTAAAGCCCGTAGCAGCCACGTAAAACTTGCAACAAACAAAGTAGAGGACGTCTAACTTGTTTTTGCAGGGCATGTTGTGATGTGATATGGTCAAGACATGATGCTATATTTTATTGTATGAGATGATCATGTTTTGTAACCGAGTTATCGGCAACCGGCAGGAGCCGTATGATTGTCGCTTTATTGTATGCAATGCAATCGCCCTGTAATGCTTTACTTTATCACTAAGCGGTAGCGATAGTCGTAGAAGCATAAGATTGGCGAGACGACAATGATGCTACGATGGAGATCAAGGTGTCGCGCCGGTGACGATGGTGATCATGATGGTGCTGCAGAGATGGAGATCACGAAGCACAAGATAATGATGACCATATCATATCACTTATATTGATTTGCATGTGATGTTTATCTTTTATGCATCTTATCTTGCTTTGATTGACGGTAGCATTATAAGATGATCTCTCACTAAATTATCAAGAAGTGTTCTCCCCGAGTATGCACCGTTGCCAAAGTTCGTCGTGCCCAGACACCACGTGATGATCGGGTGTGATAAGCTCTACGTCCATCTACAACGGGTGCAAGCCAGTTTTGCACACGCGGAATACTTGGGTTATACTTGACGAGCCTAGCATATGCAGATATGGCCTCGGAACATGGAGACCGAAAGGTCGAGCGTGAATCATATAGTAGATATGATCAACATGATGATGTTCACCATTGAGAACTAATCCATTTCACGTGATGATCAGTTATGGTTTAGTTTGATTTGGATCACGTGATCACTTAGAGGATTAGAGGGATGTCTATCTAAGTGGGAGTTCTTAAGTAATATGATTAATTGAACTTTAATTTATCATGAACTTAGTCCTGGTAGTATTAGCATATCTATGTTGTAGATCAATAGCTCGCGTTGTTGCTTCCCTGTGTTTATTTTGATATGTTCCTAGAGAAAATTGTGTTGAAAAATGTTAGTAGCAATGATGCGGATTGGATTTGTATTCTGAGGTTTATCCTCATTGCTGCATAGAAGAATTATGTCCTTGATGTACCGCTAGGTGACAGACCTATTGCAGGAGCAGATGCAAACGTTATGAACGTTTGGCTAGCTCAATATGATGACTACTTGATAGTTTAGTGCACCATGCTTAATGGCTTAGAATCGGGACTTCAAAGACGTTGTGAACGTCATGGACCATATAAGATGTTCCAGGAGTTGAAGTTAATATTTCAAGCAAATACCCGAGTTGAGAGATATGAAATCTCCAACAAGTTCTATAGCTAAAAGATGGAGGAGAATCGCTCAACTAGTGAGCATATGCTCATATTGTCTGAGTACTACAATCGCTTGAATCAAGTGGGAGTTAATCTTCCAGATAAGATAGTGATTGACAGAATTCTCTAGTCACCATCACCAAGTTAGTAGAACTTCGTGATGAACTATAATATGCAAGGGATAACGGAAACAATTCCCAAGCTCTTCGTGATGCTGAAATCGACGAAGGTAGAAATCAAGAAAAACATCAAGTGTTGATGGTTAACAAGACCACTAGTTTCAAGAAAAGGGCAAAGGGAAGAAGGGGAACTTCAAGAAGAACGACAAACAAATTGCTGCTCAAGTGAAGAAGCCCAAGTCTGGACCTAAGCCTGAGACTGAGTGCGTTTACTGCAAAGGGACTAGTCACTGGAAGCGGAACTGCCCCAAGTATTTGGCGGATAAGAAGGATGGCAAAGTGAACAAAGGTATATTTGATATACAGATTATTGATGTGTATTTTACTAGTGTTCATAGCAACCCCTCGGTATTTGATACTGGTTCAGTTGCTAAGAGTAGTAACTCGAAACGGGAGTTGCAGAATGAACAAAGACTAGTTAAGAGTGAAGTGACGATGTATGTTGGAAGTGGTTCCAAGATTGATATGATCATCATCGCACACTCACTATACTTTCGGGATTAGTGTTGAACTTAAATAAGTGTTATTTGGTGTTTGCGTTGAGCATAAATATGATTTGATCATGTTTATTGCAATACGGTTATTCATTTAAGTTAGAGAACAATTGTTGTTCTGCTTACATGAATAGAGCCTTCGATGGTCATACACCCAATGAAAATAGTTCATTGGATCTCGATCATAATGATACACATATTCATAATATTGAAACCAAAAGATGCGAAGTTAATAATGATAGTGCAACCTATTTGTGGCACTGCCGTTTAGGTCATATTGGTGTAAAGCGCATGAAGAAACTCCATGTTGATGGATTTTGGAATCACTTGATTATGAATCACTTGATGCTTGCGAACCATGCCTCTTGGGCAAGATGACTAAAACGCCGTTCTCCGGAACAATGAAGCAAGCAACAGATTTGTTGGAAATCATACATACTGATGTATGTGGTCCAATGAATATTAAGGCTTGCAGCAGGTATCATTATTTTCTGACCTTCACAGATGATTTGAGCAGATATGGGTATATCTACTTGATGAAACATAAGTCTGAAACATTTGAAAAGTTCAAAGAATTTCAGAGTGAAGTGGAAAATCATCGTAACAAGAAAATAAAGTTTCTACGATCTGATCGTGGAAGAGAATATTTGAGTTATGAGTTTGGCCTTCAATTAAAACAATGTGGAATAGTTTCACAAACTCATGCCACCTGGAACACCACAACATAATGGTGTGTCCGAACGTCATAATCGTACTCTATTGGATATAGTACAATCTATGATGTTTCTTACCGATTTACCAATATCATTTTGGGATCATGCATTAGAGACAGCTGCATTTACATTAAAAAGGGGCACCATCTAAAGTCCGTTGAGACGACACAATATGAACTATGGTTTGGCAAGAAACCAAAGTTGTTGTTTCTTAAAGTTTGGGGTTGTGATGCTTATGTGGAAAAGTTTCATCCTGATAAGCTCAAACCCAAATCGGAGAAATATGTCTTCATAGGATACCCAAACGAGACAGTTGGGTACACCTTCTATCACAGATCCGAAGGCAAGACATTCGTTGCTGAGAATGGATACTTTCTAGAGAAGGAGTTTCTCTTGAAAGAAGTGAGTGGGAGGAAAGTAGAACTTGACAAGGTAATTGTACCTGCTCCCTTATTGGAAAGTAGTTCATCACAGAAATCTGTTCCTGTGACTACTACACCAATTAGTGAGGAAGTTAATGATGATGATCATGTAACATCAGATCAAGTTACTACCGAATCTCGTAGGTAAACCAGAGTGAGATCCGCACCAGAGTGGCACGGTAATCCTGTTCTGGAAGTCATGTTACTAGACCATGACGAACTTGCTAACTATGAGGAAGCGATGATGAGCCCAGATTCCGCGAAATGGTTTGAGGCCATGAAATCTGAGATATGATCCATGTATGAGAACAAAGTATGGACTTTGATGGATTTGCCCGATGATCGGCAAGCCATAGAAAATAAATGGATCTTCAAGAGGAAGACAGACGTTGATAGTAGTGTTACTATCTACAAAGCTAGAATTGTCGCAAAAGGTTTTCGACAAGTTCAAGGTGTTGACTACGATGAGAGTTTCTCACTCGTATCTATGCTTAAGTCTGTCCGAATCATGTTAGCAATTGCCGCATTTTATGAAAATCTGGCAAATGGATAAAACAAAACTGCATTCCTTAATGGATTTATTAAAGAAGAGTTGTATCTGATGCAACCAGAAGGTTTTGTCAATCCTAAAGGTGTTAACAAAATATGCAAGCTCCAGCGATCCATCTATGGACTGGTGCAAGCATCTCGGAGTTGGAATATACGCTTTGATAAGTTGATCAAAGCATATAGTTTTATACAGACTTGCGGTGAAGCCTGTATTTACAAGAAAGTGAGTGGGAGCACTACAACATTTCTGATAAGTATATGTATGACATATTGTTGATCGGAAATAATGAAGAATTATTCTGCAAAGCATAAAGGAGTGTTTGAAAGGAGTTTTTTTTAAAGAAAGACCTTGGTAAAGCTACTTACATATTGAGTATCAAGATCTATAGAGATAGATCAAGACACTTGATAAGTTTTTTCAATGAGTACATACCTTGACAAGATTTTGAAGTAGTTCAAAATGTAACAGACAAAGAAAGAGTTCTTCCTTGTGTTACAAGGTGTGAAATTGAGTAAGACTCAAAACCCGACCACGGCAAAAGATAGAAAGAGAATGAAAGTCATTCCCTATGCCTTGGCCATAGGTTCTATAAAGTATGCCATGCTGTGTACCAGATCTATTGTGTACCCTACACTGATTTTGGCAAGGGAGTACAATAGTGATCTAGGAGTAGATCACTGGACAACGGTCAAAATTATCCTTAGTGGAATAAGGATATGTTTCTCGATTATGGAGGTGACAAAAAGGTTCGTCGTAAAAGGGTTACGTCGATGCAAGTTTTGACACTAATCTAGATGACTCTAAGTCTCAGTCTAGATACATATTGAAAGTGGGAGCAATTAGCTAGAGTAGCTCCGAGCAAAGTATTGTTGAAATAGAAATTTGCAAAATACATACGGATCTGAATGTGGCAGACCCGTTGACTAAGATTCTCTCACAAGCAAAACATGATCACACCTTAGTACTCTTTGGGTGTTAATCACATAGCAATGTGAACTAGATTATTGACTCTAGTAAACCCTTTGGGTGTTGGTCACATGATGATGTGAACTATGGGTATTAATCACATGGTGATGTGAACTATTGCTGTTAAATCACATGCCGATGTGAACTAGATTATTGACTATAGTGCAAGTGGGAGACTGAAGGAAATATGCCCTAGAGGCAATAATAAAGTTATTATTTATTTCCTTGCATATCATGATAAATGTTTATTATTCATGCTAGAATTGTATTAACCGGAAACATAATACATGTGTGGATACATAGACAAACAGAGTGTCACTAGTATGCCTCTACTTGACTAGCTTGTTAATCAAAGATGGTTAAGTTTCCTAACCATAGACAAAAGGAGTTGTCATTTGATTAACAAGGTCACATCATTAGTTGAATGATCTGATTGACATGACCCATTCCATTAGCATAGCACCCGATCGTTTAGTTTGTTGCTATTGCTTTTATCCATGACTTATACATGTTCCTTTGACTATGAGATTATGCAACTCCCGTTAGCCGGAGGAACACTATGGGTGCTACCAAACGTCACAACGTAACTGGGTGATTATAAAGGAGTACTACAGGTGTCACCAAAGGTAGATGTTGGGTTGGCGTATTTCGAGATTAGGATTTGTCACTCCAATTATGGGAGAGGTATCTCTGGGCCCTCTCGGTAATGCACATCACTTAAGCCTTGCAAGCATTGCAACTAATGAGTTAGTTGCGAGATGATGTATTACGGAACGAGTAAAGAGACTTGCCGGTAACGAGATTGAACTAGGTATTGGATACCGACGATCGAATCTCGGGCAAGTAACATACCGATGACAAAGGGAACAACGTATGTTGTTATGCGGTCTGACCGATAAAGATCTTCGTAGAATATGTAGGAGCCAATATGGGCATCCAGGTCCCGCTATTGGTTATTGACCGGAGACGTGTCTCGGTCATGTCTACATTGTTCTCGAACCGTAGGGTCCGCACGCTTAAGGTTTCGATGACAGTTATATTATGAGCTTATGAGTTTTGATGTACCGAAGGAGTTCGGAGTCCCGGATGGGATCGGGGACATGACGAGGAGTCTCGAAATGGTCGAGACGTAAAGATCGATATATTGGACGACTATATTCGGACATCGGAAAGGTTCCGAGTGATTCGGGTATTTTCGGAGGTACCGGGGAGTTACGGGAATACGAGGAAGAAGCAATGGGCCTTGATGGGCCTTAGTGGGAAGGACCAGGAGGTGGCGCGCGCCCCTCCCAAGCCCAGTCCGAATTGGACAAGGGGTTTGGGGCGCGGCCCCTCTCTCCCTTCCTTCCCCTCTTCCCCTCTTTCCCCCCTTGACCTAGTTGGACTAGGAAAGGAGGAAACCTACTCCAACTAGGAGTAGGAATCCTACTCCCTGGCGCGCCCCTCCTAGGGCCGGCCTCCTTCCCCTTGCTCCTTTATATACGGGGGCAGGGGGGCACCCCATGACACACAAGTTGATCATTAAGATCGTTCCTTAGCCGTGTGCGGTGCCCCCTCCACCATATTCCACCTCGGTCATATTGTAGCGGTGCTTAGGCGAAGCCCTGCGACAGTAGAACATCAAGATCGTCACCACGCCGTCGTGCTGACGGAACTCTTCCCCGAAGCTTTGCTGGATCGGAGCCCGGGGAACGTCATCGAGCCGAACGTGTGCCAAGAACTCGGAGGTGCCGGAGTAACGGTGCTTGGATCGGTCGGATCGTGAAGACGTACGACTACATCAACCGCGTTGATATAACGCTTCTGCTTTCGGTCTACGAGGGTACGTAGACAACACTCTCCCCTCTTGTTGCTATGCATCACCATGATCTTGCGTGTGCGTAGGAAAATTTTGAAATTACTGCGTTCCCCAACATGTCGATGAGTGGAGTAATAGTAGTAGATGTAGGCAGGAGTTGGTCTACTTGTCTCGGACGTGATGCCTATATACATGATCATACCTAGATACTCTCATAACTATGCTCAATTCTGTCAATTGCTCAACAGTAATTCGTTCACCCACCGTAAAATACTTATGCTCTTAAGAGAAGCCACTAGTGAAATCTATGGCCCCCGGGTCTATCTTCATCATATTAATCTTCCATCACTTTATTATTGCCTTTGCTTTTATTTTACTTTGCATCTTTATCACAAAAATACCAAAAAAATTATCTATCATATCTCACTCTCGTAAGTGACCGTGAAGGGATTGACAACCCCTTATCGCGTTGGTTGCGAGGAGTTATTTGCTTTGCGCAGGTACGAGGGACTCGCACGTAGCCTCCTACTGGATTGACACCTTGGTTCTCAAAAACTGAGGGAAATACTTACGCTACTTTGCTGCATCATCCTTTCCTCTTCAAGGAAATCCGACGCAGTGCTCAAGAGGTAGCAAGAAGAATTTCTGGCGCCGTTGCCGGGGAGTCTACGCAAAAGTCAACATACCAAGTACCCATCACAATCCCTTATCTCCCGCATTACATTATTTGCCATTTGCCTCTCGTTTTCCTCTCCTCCACTTCACCCTTGCCGTTTTAATCGCCCTCTTCTTTTTGTTCGCCTCTTTTTTTGCTTGTCGCTATGGCTGGTCCCTTATCCACTCCGTTGTCCCCTGAGTTTGAAGTCTTTCACTTCAAACAAAGACAAGGAGAAAATTTAAAAGATGCCTGGTTTAGGATAATGGAGTTTTATCATAATTGTACGTTTGAAGTGAACCTGAGAATTTTGCTTCGCAATTTCTATGTTGGATTAAGTATGTCTCATAGGCAACTCTTGGATTGCGTTGCCAAAGGCAATTTTATTGAAATTGATCCCCATATTGCGCTTGAAATTATAGAAGGTATAGTGGGAACACTAGGTCAACAAAAGGGGCCTCATCCTACCCAGGAAGAGACACAAGTTTTTGAAAAAATTTGTGAAGTTACTAAGATTTTACAGAAGTCTCTTGAACCTCATAAGAACGTTAGCGGAAATATTCACCGCATGAAAATGTTGATTACTCTTTGCAATAAGCGGTTGGATTCTTTAGATATAAAAATTTTGGAATATGAAGGGAAACGTAAAGAACCTCCCGGATTCGAGCTAGATTCCGCTAAAAATTTGAAAACCAAAGATGGCAATACCTAGATCTATCCTTGCTTTTATGCCTAGCTAGGGGCGTTAAACGATAGCGCTTGTTGGGAGGCAAACCAATTTTATTTTTAGTTTTTTTTGCTTTTTGCTTCTTTTTAGGAATAAATATTTGATCTAGCCTATGGTTATATGTGTTTTTATGTTTTAGTTAGTGTTTGTGCCAAGTTAAACCTATAGGATCTTCTTGGATGATAGTTATTTGATCTTGTTGTAATTTCCAGAAACTTTTTGTTCATGAAAACAATTGTTAAAAATAACCAGAACGTGATAAAATACTGATTCTAATTGCTGCTGATCAATAAACAAATTGTCTAGGTCTTCCTATTTTGGTAGATTTTTTGGAGTTCCAGAAGTTTGCGTTAGTTATAAATTACTAGAGACTGTTCTGTTTTTGACAGATTCTGTTTTTCGTGTGTTGTTTGCTTATTTTGATGAATCTATGGCTAGTAAAATAGTTTATAAACCATAGATAAGTTGGAATACAGTAGGTTTAACACCAATATAAATAAAGAATGAGTTCATTACAGTACCTTGAAGTGGTCTTTTGTTTTCTTTCGCTAACGGAGCTCACGAGATTTCTGTTGAGTTTTGTGTTGTGAAGTTTTCAAGTTTTGGGTGAAATCTTTTGATGGATTATGGAACAAGGAGTGGCAAGAGCCTAAGCTTGGGGATGCCCATGGAATCCCCAAGATAGTCTAAGGACACCAAAAAGCCAAAGCTTGGGGATGCCCCGGAAGGCATCCCCTCTTTCGTCTACTTCCATCGGCAACTTTACTTGGAGCTATATTTGTATTCACCACATGATATGTGTTTTGCTTGGAGCGTCTTGTATTATTTGAGTATTTTTTTGTTAGTTTACCACAATCATCCTTGCTGTACACACCTTTTGAGAGAGCCATACATGATTTGTAAATTATTAGAATACTCTTTGTGCTTCACTTATATCTTTTGAGTTATATAATTTTGCTCTAGTACTTCACTTATATCTTTTAGAGCACGGTGGTGGATTTGTTTTATAGAAACTATTGATCTCTCATGCTTCACTTAGATTATTTTGAGAGTCTTAAATAGCATGGTAATTTGCTTAAATAATCTTAATATGCTAGGTATATAAAAATAGTAAAAGCTTTCTTATGAGTGTGTGGATACTAAGAAAAGTTTGATGCTTGATGATAGTTTTGAGATATGGAGGTGATAATATCAAAGTCGTGCTAGTTGAGTAGTTGTGAATTTGAGAAATACTTGTGTTGAAGTTTGCAAGTCCTGTAGCATGCACGTATGGTAAACGTTATGTAACAAATTTGAAACATGAGGTGTTCTATGATTGTCCTCCTTATGAGTGACGGTCGGGGACGAGCGATGGTCTTTTCCTACCAATCTACCCCCCTAGGAGCATGCACGTACTGCTTTGGTTTTTGATGGCTTGTAGATTTTTGCAATAAGTATGTGAGTTATTTATGACTAATGTTGAGTCCATGGATTATACGCACTCTCACCCTTCCATCATTGCCAGCCTCTTCGGTACCGTGCATTGCCCTTTCTCACATTGAGAGTTGGTGCAAACTTCGCCGGTGCATCCAAACCCCGTGATATGATACAATCTTTCACACATAAACCTCCTTATATCTTCCTCAAAACAGCCACCATACCTACCTATTATGGCATTTCCATAGCCATTCCGAGATATATTGCCATGCAACTTTCCACCATTCCGTTTATCATGACACATTCATCATTGTCATATTGCTTAGCATGATCATGTAGATGACATAGTATTTGTGGCAAAGCCACTGTTCATAATTCTTTCGTACATGTCACTCTTGATTCATTGCATATCTCGGTACATCGCCGGAGGCATTCATATAGAGTCATACTTTGTTCTAGTATCGAGTTATAATCATTGAGTTGTAAATAAATAGAAGTGTGATGATCATCATTTTCTGGAGCATTGTTGTCGGTGTCAAAACCAGCGGATCTCGGGTAGGGGGTCCCGAACTGTGCGTCAAGGCCGGATGGCAACAGTAGACAAGGGACACGATGTTTTTACCCAGGTTCGGGCCCTCTCGATGGAGGTAATACCCTACTGCTGCTTGATTAATATTGATGATATGGGTAGTACAAGAGTAGATCTACCACGAGATCAAGGAGGCTAAACCCTAGAAGCTAGCCTATGGTATGATTGTTGTGTATGGAGTTGATTGTCCTATGGACTACAACCCTCCGGTTTATATAGACATCAGATAGGGTTAGGGTTACACAGAGTCGGTTACAATGGTAGGAGATCTTGAATATCCGCATCGCCAAGCTTGCCTTCCACGCCGAGGAAAGTTCCATCCGGACACGGGACGAAGTCTTCAATCTTGTATCTTCATAGTCTAGGAGTCCGGCGAAGGTATAGTCCGGCTACCCGAACACCCCCTAATCCGGGACTCCCTCAGTAGCCCCTGAACCAGGCTTCAATGACGACGAGTCCGGCGCGCAGATTGTCTTCGGCATTGCAAGGCGGGTTCCTCCTCCAAGTCCTTCATAGAAGATTGTAAATACCCAGAATAGTGTCCGGCTCTGCAAAATAAACTTCCACATATTGCCATAGAGAGAATAATATTAACACAAAATCAAATCTGTTGACGCATTCCGTAGTGCGTCATCACACTATGGCCAACTCCTTTACGAATCATTTTTACTTTTCCACCTCAGCACGTTTTGCGAGGCGGTTTCCTTGACACGTCTTGTCAAAGCAGAGATCGTGTGCCCTTTTTATGGGATTCTCATTAATACGGACGTGGGTAACCCAATCATGCCCGTTAGCACGTTTCCTCGATTTAAGGCGAGTCCCAAACGGTTACGGGGAGGGCTCTTGGTATTCGACCTCTTATAAAGAGACCAAGGCCTTACTCCTTCTTTCAATCTCAAGCAAGTTCGTCCATCGCTTCGAGTTCCAACACCCTAGGCTCCAGATTCCAGGCGCTTCGGACCTTCGACAATGTTCGGTTCTGACCTTCAAGGCCGATGGACGCCCTCCGCCGTCACGGAGGAGGACGTACTAAAGTTGAGGGAGGCTAAGTTCCTGACCGGCGAAATTTCGCATAGGTTGCCTGCTCAAGGGCAGGTCATTCCTAGTCCCCAGCCCGGTGAGAGCGTGGTGTTCATGTCTCACTTCCTTCGGGGGTTGGGCTTCCCAATGGATCCCTTTGTGAGGGGACTGTTGTTTTATTACGGGCTGGAATTCCATGACTTAGCTCCGGAGTCCATCCTCCACATCTCCTCGTTCATTGTCGTGTGTGAAGCGTTCCTCCGTGTTACCCCTCACTTCGGACTATGGCTCAAGACCTTCAAAGTGGATCCGAAGATGATCAAGGGACGGCACACAGAGTGCGGAGGCGCTGTTATAAGCAAAAATGCCGATGCTCCATGGCCCAAGGGCTTTTTTCAAGAGGAGCTAGGCTTGTGGCAACGAGAGTGGTTTTATATCACCGCTCCCCAGGGGTCCAAGTGGGTGGCGCCTCCTGCCTTTCGCTCGGGTCCCCCACCACGGCTAGCGTCATGGGTCAACAGAGGGTTAGATTGGGGTTTGCCCAAAGACGTGCCTTTGTTGCAGGGCCGTTTTAAGGATCTCTTGGAAGGAGACCTCAGCATGGTCAAGGTGACGCAGGTCATGTTGATTCGCCGAATATTGCCCGGCAAACGTCGCTCCCTTCTCCTGTCGGAGTTTAATCCAGAGGGACCGCGAGCTCTCCACAATTTCATGGGCGCAACGCCCGTGGAGATGTATAAACTGTTCTTCGGATCACAAGAAGCGTGTCCGGATTTAACCGAGGACGCAGGCCTAAGCTGCAATCGCCCGGATACTCAAGTAAGTAACCTTGTGCCCGGACCTTCTATCCGTATAATTGTTATAAACTTGCCCCTAAAAGAGCTGTCCTTTTAAGCAGGAGTGGATAGCGAAAGCAAAGCTGATCAGGTGTCCGGCCCCCCTTCCCGAAACCAGGCCGGATCTTGTGCTTGTCAGGATGTTGAAAATAATGCCTTTGGAGGGAAGTAAGGGGGAGGACAAGGAAACTATGGCCTCCTCGAAGGAGACTGTTCTGAAGGGAGGAGCCGACGATTCCTCTCCTAAGGGGAAGAAGAGGGCCGCCTCTGACGACCCGGAGACAATAGCCTCGAAGCGGGGAAAAAAATCCTCGTCAGAGGGTCCGGCGCCGGGGAGTTCCTCGGCTGAACTGCGCCCTCAAAGGGATCAGCCCTCCAGCGAGCCGTAAGTAGAGAAAGATTTTCCTTTTGAGGGATGAGAGAAATCCTTGATTTTATATCTGAGAAGATTAACCGAAATTTTAACTTGTAGGTCGGACCTCAGCCCTTCCCAGCGGAGCTCATCTTCGGGGGACCTCCTTCCGGAGATGATGGAGAGCGGGACGCCTCCCCCTGCCATGCCGCCTAGCGAGGCGGGCGACCCTGAGGTGTCGTCGCAGAGGGTTTCTCCGAGTCCGGCAGGGGCGGAAGATGGCTATGAACCCCCCAAGGTTCTTCGCGTCAGGCCTTCGAAAGAGGCCGTAGGACGAGTCCGGCACCGTATGGTGCTCGGCCGGAGGAGTTAAAGATTCTGCTGGGGCGAGCTTCTATCTCGGAGGAACACCATGCATTGATGGGCACGGTGATTGAAAGGATCTCATCCGCAGAGAGCGGATTGCATGAAGCCGTCAAAAGTTTACTGACGGGTTTTGAGGTACATTAGATAATGTACACTTTTGCCAGTTGCGCATAAATAAGATGCGCCCTGTGTAGATAGTAGCCCCTGAGACTCTGCGCGTTGTCAAGAAATGACGGCACGCGGAGGATCATAATCCCAGGTCTAAGATGTCGCCTTTGAATGTAGGTGGCAGGGTGTTCGGAATCAAGCCGAACTGATGATTTTGCCGTACTAAAGCGGCAACTGGACGTGGCCGATGCCAACATCGTGCTTGTCAACAAGCGGCTTGATGAGGCTCAAGGTATGTAATTCCTCGGGTGGCATTAGGTAAGAAGAGTTTAATGCCAGTGTCTTACGATGTATGTGCTTGACGCAGATGGTGCGGCTGCCGTGGAGAGTCTTAGGGCAGAACTTGCCCGAGCTAAAGAACAAGCTAGAAAAAGTGATGCGGCTGCCAAGGAAGCCTTTGAAGAGCCGAGAGTCGAACAGGCTGCTCACTGCCGAAGCAAGGAAGAGATGGCCGAGATGGCCGAAAAGTTAAAGAGCGCTGCAGACCATTGCAGGCTTCTTGAGAAAGAAAACCAGGTGAAACAGACGGACCTAGAGAAGGCTGTTGCCGATGTCAAGGATGCGCGCTCTGCGATGAGAGCTGCGAAGGAGGAGCTGCGTCAGGCCGAACAGATTGCATCTGGAAAGCTCTTTATGCTGCGAAGGAAATTTTGCGATCCGAAGTTTGCTCCGTTGGACCGGATGTGGAGTGTGGAGGATACCTATCTGGATTTGGCAGCGAGTGCTGCTGATGCGACCGAACACTTTCGAGATAAAAAAGATCGCGAAGTGGAAAAGCTTTTTTGGTCATAGTTTCACAATCCGGAGCATCTCCTTGCAGTGGACGATCGTTTGGCTCAATGGGCCGAACTGAATAGGTTGTCCGGACTCGCCATGAAGTACGTCATGGGTCATCTGTGGCCGGGGAGATCGGAGCCGAAGAGTTATTTCAGCTTGGTGCAGCAATTCCTTGATGCGGTGCCTCACATAAATGCAATGAAGAGGTCAGCATGCATAGAGGGCGCAAGGATGGCTCTTGCCCGTGTCAAGACATACCGGGCAGAGATGGAGACCACCGTTGTTGCGTTCCGAGATTCGGACAAAAGCCGAGTGTCCTCCGAGCACTATTTTCAGGAAGCCCTTGAAGGCGCTCGTGTAATAGAGACGCAGTGCTCGAAAGATGCTATGTTATTATAGCATATGTAATGATAAAGTAATATTTTGATAAACTGTAGTGGCCTTTTTATACTTGTGCCTTCAAGTATTGGGAACACCTCCTGTGCGGCCGTTTTAAGATATACAAAATCTGAAAGATGGCAGTCGTTGGCTTCAGCCCCCACGCACATAGTGCGGGGGTGCTCGCAGAAGACGCATTTTCACACTTAACCCAACGTCTTGGTCCTACAAAGGAGGTGATAGCGCAGCGGGCCAGGCAACCGGACTATAATGCTTTAACACTTTCACTTAGCCATAGGAGCTTGATAGTGGGACTATTTAAGTAGCCCCTTAGTGGCGACTGTGCTCGCCCGAGTTCGGGGCGCGTATGTGTCTGACCGGGAAGTGGCCCTTCGTTAAAGCGGAGGAATTCGATAGATTCCAATAGGTCATCGAGTGGCTAACCAGTCTCACGCTGCATCATGACAGTCAGTTTTCGGCTTTCTCTACTGAGGTGCTCGCCCGGCCGAACCGGGGGACAATCGCAGTAGTTCTCCTGGTGCTACCTTAGCCGATAGAGCGGAACGTAAGGTAGCCGAACTCAGGAGCCGGGCAACCCAACATTTGACCAAAGACATGATTCAGAGCTGATGCATATAATGCCAAAACTCGCGACGCCGAACACTCCCTAAGGTGTTCGGCCTTTATGAGTGCGGGCGAAACAACACTCTTTGTTAAAAAAGCCCCTAGTGTCCAGGTACGTGCAAAAATTCTGACGTGGCCACATGCCAATACGCCAGCCTCCTCCTTGGTTATATCGGAAAAAACCAGGGGATGTGTAGCAACAAGAGACAGTAAAAAAGGTTTACGCAGGGTCTTAATCTAAAAAGAATCCTTTAGGACGGGTCCCTACTGCACGTCTGCGCCTGTGTCTCTGTTGTGCCGTATCCTGGACGGGCGCCGCACGGCATTCATCTGTAAAAGAGAGGAACCAAGCTGAAAATGGGTCGTGCCGAACAAAAATGGATAAAGTATAAAGTAAATTATACAAAATTGAGCTTTATTGTCTCTGCATGTAGCCCCTAGTTCGGGGGTATATGGCTACGAAGCCTGCTTTAGTGATGATTTTGTACTGAACTCGTCTATCCGCATTCATGGTCTTTAATGACCTATTTCGAAGTTGTTTGGCCGGTGAGGCCATTTTACTGTGGGGTTGTCAAGGAGGCCGCACAGTCCTCCGCTTGGGGGAGGCGCGCTTTAGTGCTTCCCCTTTAAAGAGATGATGCCCCGTGGACCGGGCATCTTAAGCGTGAGGGATGTATAATGCGGTATCGCGTTAAAGCGAGCGAAAGCTTCACGTCCCAGTAGTGCTTGATAGCGACTTGAGAACGGGACGATATGGAAGGTCAGCTTTTCGCAATGGAAGTTATCGGCAGAGCCGAATATAACTTCGAGCCAGAGAAAACCCATACAATGGGTGTCCGGACCAGGTGTTACCCCTTGAAAGGAGGTTTTGCTGCGGTGGATTCTTGCTGGGTTTATCCCCATGTGATGGATTGTATCCTGATATATCAGGTTTAGTCCACTTCCGCCGTCCATAAGGACATTTGAAAACTGGACTCCGCCGATGATTGGATCGAGTATCAAGGCAGTCCAGCCTGCATTCTTGATACTTCTAGAATAATCTAGCTGATCCAAGATGATTGGTTTTGACAACCAGTGGCGAGACCCTTTGGGGATAGGTCGTGTGATGCGTGCCTTTATGGGCGCCGCACGTTTTGTTATGTGAAGTAAGTTCACTGTTTTTACTTCTTGTGGGAAGTTCTTTTGTTTCCTGGCGCTCTGCTTTTGGGGTTCGTCCTTGTCTTCACTTGGTGTGTCGAGCCCCTTGTGTTCAGCATTGAGTCTGCCGGATTGTTTGAAAACCCAACAATCTCTGTGGGTATGGTTAGCAGGCTTCCCAGGAGTACTGTGTATCTGACATATCCTGTCCAGGATTTTATTTAAACTGGATGGATCATCCCTGTTATCCTGGAGGGGCGGTTTTGTTTGATTTTGTCGTGAGCCTTTGAATCCGGCATTAACTGCCGTGATCTTTGGACTTTTTTCCTTAGTCCGGCGACGGTCCTTGTTGCGTCGCGGTTTTCCGTTTCCATCCCGAATTTCGGATGTACTTGGGTCGCTTGGGCTGCATCTTGCCAGCCAGCTGTCCTCTCCTGCACAAAAGCGGGTCATGAGGCTTGTTAGTGCGGCCATTGTTCTTGGCTTTTCTTGGCCGAGGTGTCTGGCGAGCCATTCGTCTCGGACGTTATGCCTGAAAGCTGCTAAGGCTTCGGCGTCCGGACAGTTGACTATCTGATTCTTTTTAGTGAGGAATCTATTCCAGAACCGCCGAGCTGATTCTCCGGGCTGTTGAGTTATGTGACTAAGATCGTCTGCATCCGGAGGGCGGACATAGGTCCCTTGAAAATTTGCTCGGAAAGCATCCTCGAACTCTTCCCAACTTCCAATTGTGTTTTCGGGAAGGCTTTTAAGCCAATGCCGGGCTGGCCCTTTAATCTTGAGGGGTAAATATTTGATGGCGTGAAGATCATCTCCTCTGGCCATATGTATGTGGAGGATATAATCCTCGATCCAGACTCCAGGGTCTGTTGTTCCATCATATGCCTCTATGTTTACGGGTTTGAAACCCTCTGGACATTCATAGTCCAGAACCTCATCGGTGAAACATAGGGGGTGTGCGGCGCCCCTGTATTTGGGTGTGCCGGATTCTGATGATGGCTTTATTGCATTGCTTACGAAAGCTTGCTTTCTTGGCCCATAAATGGACCTAACTGGGCCATGATGCGGATCCTTAAGTGGGTCGCATACCGATTTGAGTGCGGCGCCGCTTGCCGCTTTTTGGGGTCGTCTATCCAACCGCGTGGCTTTCTTATTTTTTGAATGCGAGGGCTCTAGGGCCTCTTCGTCGAATTCAGGAAGTAGCTTTCTTTTCGGATAGCTTTTAGTGCGGCGACCGTCGCCGTATTTGTCTGCGGTATTGATTACTTTGCTCCATCTGATCCGGAGTGCATCTTCTGCTGTTTTTAGCTTCTGCTTCTGCTTTTTCAGGCTACGTGCGGTTGCAACGAGCCTCTTGTGGAGACTCTTCTGCTCTATGGAATTATCCGGAATGCCGTTTTCGCCGGGGGAGGGATGTTCGGTTTCTCTATCCGTGTTGCCCTGTTTGGACGGTTGCTCTGAGGCCTGCTCGTCGTCTATTGACTCATCCTGCTCTATGGCTGGGTTTTTATCGAGGTGGGGCTTGGGTCGGCGTTTACGCCGACGCTTTGATTGCTTTCCGGGGGGTCGATCTCCCGTTCCATCCCCTTTTTCCTCATTGTCACTTCCTTTAGGGGTATCCACCATATACACATCGTGAGATGAGGTGGCTGTCCAGTGCCCTATGGGCGTTGATTCATCGGTATCTCCTACTTCGTCATGCATGCTGTCGATGTCTGCGGAGTCGAAGTTGAGCACGTCGTTTAAATTGTCGACGATGGCTACAAAGTGGGTGGTGGGTGGGTTTCGAATTTCTTCGTCGTCCGTATCCCATCCTTGCTGACCGTAATCCGGCCAGGGCTCTCCTGATAGAGAGAGAGAGACTTGAGAGAATTTAGGATGTCGCCAAAGGGCGAGTGCTGAAAGATGTCCGCGGCGGTGAACTCCATTATCGGCGCCCAATCGGATTCGATTGGCAGGGGCGCGGGGGGTTCGGAGTCCGGGGAGGAGTCCGGACCCTCGGAGTCACGGGTCACGCAGAGTGCGTGGCTCGCGTTCGGCTCGATCGCCTTTGAGATCGCAACCCCCGAGGTGACGTCCAACCGCTCCTCCTCGATCGGCGCAATAGGCTCCGAGTTAAGGGTCGGAACCAGTGCAGGTGCGGCCTCCAGGACACTGTTCGGAGGCAGAGCTAGATCATGCCCCTCGAGATAGTGCGGCACGCTTGGCTGTGGCTTGAACCCGTCGAAGATCAAGTCTCCATGGATATCAGCCGTGTAGTTTAAGCTTCCAAACCTGACTTGATGGCCAGGGGCGTAGCTTTCGATCTGCTCCAGGTGGCCAAGCGAATTGGCCCGCAGAGCGAAGCCGCCGAAGACGAAGATCTATCCGGGGAGAAAAGTCTCACCCTGGACCTCATCGTTGTTGATGATCAAAGGAGCCATCGGGCCTAAAGGTGACGGCACAGAGGAACTCTCAATGAAAGCACCAATGTCGGTGTCAAAACCGGCGGATCTCGGGTAGGGGGTCCCGAACTGTGCGTCAAGGCCGAATGGTAACAGGAGACAAGGGACACAATGTTTTTACCCAGGTTCGGGCTCTCTCGATGGAGGCAATACCCTACTCCTGCTTGATTAATATTGATGATATGGGTAGTACAAGAGTAGATCTACCACGAGATCAAGGAGGCTAAACCCTAGAAGCTAGCCTATGGTATGATTGTTGTGTATGGAGTTGATTGTCCTATGGACTACAACCCTCCGGTTTATATAGACACTGGATAGGGTTAGGGTTACACAGAGTCGGTTACAATGGTAGGAGATCTTGAATATCCGCATCGCCAAGCTTGCCTTCCACGCCAAGGAAAGTTCCATCCGGACACGGGACGAAGTCTTCAATCTTGTATCTTCATAGTCCAGGAGTCCAGTGAAGGTATAGTCCGGCTACCCGAACACCCCCTAATCCGGGACTCCCTCAATTGTCCCAAGTGAGGAATAAAAAAAAAGAGAGAGAAAGGCCATAAAAAATAGAAGGCCCAAAAAAAGAGAGAAGGGACAATGCTACTATCCTTTACCACACTTGTGCTTCAAAGTAGCACCATAATCATCATGATAGAGAGTCTCTTGTTTTGTCACTTTCATATACTAGTGGGACTTTTTCATTATAGAACTTGGCTTGTATATTCCAACAATGAGCCTCCTCAAGTGCCCTAGGTCTTCGTGAGCAAGCAAGTTGGATGCACACCCACTTAGTTTCTTTTATTGAGCTTTCATACATTTATAGCTCTAGTGCATCTGTTGCATGGCAATCCCTACTCCTTGCATTAACATCAATCAATGGGCATCTCCATAGCCCATTGATTAGCCTTGTTGATGTGAGATATTATCATTTTTTGTCTTCTCCACATAACCCCCATCATCATATTCTATTCCACCCATAGGGCTATGTCCATGGCTCGCGCTCATATATTGCGTGAAAGTTTATAAGTTTGAGATTATTAAAGTATGAAACAATTGCTTGGCTTCTCATCGGGGTTGTGCATGATGAGAGCATTCTTGTGTGACGGAAATGGAGCATGACTAAACTATATGATTTTGTAGGGATGAACTTTCTTTTGCCATGTTATTTTGAGAAGACATAATTGCTTAGTTAGTATGCTTGAAGTATTATTATTTTTATGTCAATATGAACTTTTATTTTGAATATTTTGGATCTGAATATTCATACCACAATTAAGAAGAATTACATTGAAATTATGCCAAGTAGCACTCCACATCAAAAATTCTTTTTTATCATTTACCTACTCGAGGACGAGCAGGAATTAAGCTTGGGGATGCCTGATACGTCTCCAACGTATCTATAATTTTTGATTGCTCCATGCTATATTATCTACTGTTTTGGACAATATTGGGATTTATTATCCAGTTTTATATTATTTTTGGGACTAACCTATTAACCGGAGGCCCAGCCCAGAATTGCTGTTTTTTTTGCCTATTTCAGAGTTTCGAAGAAACGGAATATCAAACGGAGTCCAAACAGAATGAAACCTTCGGGAACGTGATTTTCTCACCGAACATGATCCAGGAGACTTGGACCCTAAGCCAAGGAAGCTTCGAGGAGGGCACGAGGTAGGGGGCGTGCCCACCCCCCAGGGCGTGCCCTCCACCCTCGTGGCCCCCATGTTACTCCACCGACGTACTTCTTCCTCCTATATATACCTACGTACCCCCAAACGATCAGAGACGGAGCCAGAAACCCAATTCCACCGCGTAACCTTCTGTACCCACGAGATCCCATCTTGGGGCCTGTTCCGGAGCTCCGCCGGAGGGGGCATCCACCATGGAGGGCTTCTACATCATCATAGCCCCTCCGATGAAGTGTGAGTAGTTTACCTCAGACCTTCGGGTCCATAGTTAGTAGCTAGATGGCTTATTCTCTCTTTTTGGATCTCAATACAATGCTCTCCCCCTCTCTCATGGAGATCTATTCAATGTAATCTTCTTTTTGTGGTGTGTTTGTTGAGACCGATGAATTGTGGGTTTATGATCAAGATTATCTATGAACAATATTTGATTCTTCTCTGAATTCTTTTATGTATGATTGGTTACCTTTGCAAGTCTCTTCGAATTATTAGTTTGGTTTGGCCTACTAGATTGGTTTTTCTTGCAATGGGAGAAGTGCTTAGCTTTGGGTTCAATCTTGCGGTGTCCTTTCCCAGTGACAGTAGGGGCAGCAAGGCACGTATTGTATTGTTGCCATCGAGGATAACAAGATGGGTTTTTTATCATATTGCATGAATTTATCCCTCTACATCATGTCATCTTGCTTAAGGCGTTACTCTGTTTTCATGAACTTAATACTCTAGATGCATGCTAGATAGCAGTCGATGAGTGGAGTAATAGTAGTAGATGCAGACAGGAGTCGGTCTACTTGTCTCGGACGTGATGCCTATATACATGATCATACCTAGATACTCTCATAACTATGCTCAGTTCTGTCAATTGCTCAACAATAATTCGTTCGCCCACTGTAAAATACTTATGCTCTTGAGAGAAGCCACTAGTGAAATCTATGGCCCCCGGGTCTATCTTCATCATATTAATCTTCCATCACTTTATTATTGCCTTTGCTGTTTTACTTTGCTTTTATTTTACCTTGCATCTTTATCACAAAAATACCAAATAAAATATCTATCATATCTATCAGATCTCACTCTCGTAAGTGACCGTGAAGGGATTGACAACCCCTTATCGCGTTGGTTGCGAGGAGTTATTTGCTTTGCGCAGGTACGAGGGACTCGCGCGTAGCCTCCTACTGGATTGATACCTTGGTTCTCAAAAACTGAGGGAAATACTTACGTTACTTTGCTGCATCATCCTTTCCTCTTCAAGGAAATCCAACACAGTGCTCAAGAGGTAGCACCCCCCGGTGTCTATATAAACCGGAGGGGTTAGTTCGGAGAGGATACACATTACCATAGTCATATAGGCTAGACTTCTAGGGTTTAGCCATAACGATCTCATGGTAGATCAACTCCTGTAATACTCATATTCATCAAGATCAATCAAGCAGGAATTAGGGTACTACCTCCATAGAGAGGGCCCGAACCTGGGTAAACATCGTGTTCCCCGTCTCCTGCTACCATCGACCCTAGACGCACAGTTCGGGACCCCCTACCTGAGATCCGCCGATTTTGACACCGACATTGGTGCTTTCATTGAGAGTTCCACTATGCCTTCGATGAAGGGCTCGATGGCCCCTTCAATCGTCTATAGTGGCGCTGTCCAAGGAGGGAATTTCCTCCCCGGACAGACTTTTGTGTTCGGCGGCTTTGTACTGTGGGCCAACTTGCTTGGCCATCTGGAGCAGGTCGATAGCTACGCTCCTGGCCATCAGGTCAGATTTGGAAGCTTGAACTACGTAGCAGACATTTGTGGAGACTTGATCTTCAATGGATTTGAGACCGCAGCGATCGCTCCCCTTCGCCCTGATGAACATGACTTAAATCTGTCATCAGATCACATCCAGGAGATGGTTCCTGTTGCTGTAACGGCCTCAGAACCGAAGCAGATCGTGCCATCCGAGGCCACAGAGCCCGCGGTGTTGGAGCCGCACACGGACTCGACACCCCGCAATATTTGCGTCCATGGAACTCCGGACTCGTCTCCGGCTATAAGTTCCAGACCGGGTGCGCCAGCGGATACCGAGCTGGCTCGGTTATTGATTTCCGAATTTAGCGCCGCAGACATCTTCTAGCACTCACCTTTGGGCGATGTGCTGAACTCTTTAAAGAATTTGTCCTTGGGGAAGGACTCAGCCGAACTATGTTCGGTTTGAGTTAGAGGTTGATGATGGGGAATTTTGCTTCCCACCCGCCACCCACTTCATATCCACTGTCGATGACTTAACCGACGTGCTTGATTATGGCTCCGAAGACATCGACAGTATGGATAACGATGCTGACAAGGAGCAAGGCCAAGACCCTCCATTCACTGGACGCTTGATGGCCACCTCTTTTTACGACGTGTACATGGTTGACAGGCCTAAAAAAGCTAGCGACGATGACAAAGAAAACCCAGTTGCGAATAAACCTTCTGAGACGCAGTCCAAGCGCCGGCGCCCTAAACGCCGTTCTAAGCCTCATCACTCAAAAGATGGCAACACTGGCATCGGAGAAAATAGTACTCCGGGCGACGCCGAAAACATGGAAGACCTTGTGGGAGCCGCGTCCGAACAGGAGGAACAAGACAACGGGCAAAATAACCCTGATAAACAGGCCGTGCCCAATGACCCGGATGACGATACCTATCGTCCAGTCTCCGAGGATGAGGAAAGCCTCGGCAGCGAGGATTTCATCGTGCCTAAGGCACCCCTCGAGCAGGAGCGCTTCAAGCGCCAGCTAATAGCTACTGCAAGAAGCCTAAAGAAAAAGCAGCAACAGCTCCAAGTCGATTTACCTACTCATTGACAGATGGACCGATGTCCTGGCAGCAGAAGAAAACAGCCCCAAGCGCCCAGCCAAGAGTTACCGAAAGCGCAGATTGCTACCTCAGTTCGATGAGGAGGCACCAAATCCCATACCTCCCTCGCGTAATGCGGAACGACCACCACGCTGCCGGGATAGTGTGGCAGACCGACCACCCCATGGTCGGGATAAAACGGCAACTCAGGCCGAACAGCAGCCCGCCCCACCGACTCGCAAAAACAAGGCCAGAACAGCTCAGGACCATACATACAACCTTCGACAGGACCTGGACAGGAGAGCAGGACACACCAGATCAATGTACGGATCGCGAGGACGCTCCCCCACCCGGGATGCCAGCCACCTATTCGGACGTGACCAACTTAATCACACCCGGGCCGATAACCGTAGACGTACTTCATCGGAGGTGTACCGTGACGCGGCCCACTATAGAGGTGCCACACACCCTCTCTGTTTCACAGACGAGGTGCTGGACCACGAATTCCCCGAGGGGTTCAAGCCTGTCAATATTGAATGGTACGATAGAACAACTGATCCCATAGTGTGGATCGAAGATTTCATTCTCCACATCCACATGGCCCGAGGAGACGACCTCCACGCCATCCAATACCTCCCACTAAAGCTCAAAGGGCCAGCCCGGCACTAGCTAAATAGCCTGCCTGAAAACTCCATCGGTAGCTGGGAGGCATTGGAAGAAGCCTTCCTTGACAACTTCCAAGGTACATATGTCCGGCCACCTGATGCCGATGACTTAAGCCACATAGTTCAACAACCTGGAGAATCAGCCAGAAAATTCTGGACTAGGTTCCTAACCAAAAAGAACCAGATCGTTGATTGTCCGGATGCTAAAGCCCTAGCGTCCTTTAAACACAACATCCGTGACGAATGGCTAGCACGCCACCTTGGCCAAGAAAAGCTAAAGTCTATGGCAGCCCTTACGGCACTCATGACCCGTTTTTGCGCGGGTGAGGACAGCTGGCTGGCTCGAAGTAAAAATACAGCCAGCGAGGTAGGCCCCACTGAGGCCAAGAACAGCATCGGCAAGCTCCGGCGCAATAGACACAAATGCCGAAGCAATGGCGACAACACCGATGACACCACAGTTCACGCCGGATTCAGCGGCTCCAAGTCCGACCAACAGAAGAAGCCCTACAAAAGGAACAATGAAGGACCTTCCAGCCTGGACCGCATACTCAATCGTCCGTGCCAGATACACGGCACACCGGACAAACAAGCCAATCATGCCAATAGGGATTGTTGGGTTTTCAAATAGGCCGACAAGTTAAATGCCGAAAACAAGGAAAAGGGATCACAAAGTGAGGACGAGGACGAAGAGCCCCGACAGCCGAACACCGGGGGGCAGAAGAAATTTCCCCCTCAAGTCAAAACGCTGAACATGATATACGCTACACACATTACCAAAAAGGAGCGTAAGCGAGCACTCAGGGACGTCTACACGGTAGAGCCAGTCGCCCCAAAATTCAATCCGTGGTCATCATTCTCGATCACCTTTGATCGTCGAGATCACCCAACTAGTATCCGGCATGGCGGTTCAGCCGCACTGGTCCTCGACCCAATCATCGACGGGTTTCACCTAATACGAGTCCTAATGGACAGTGGTAGCAGCCTCAACCTGCTCTATCAGGATACATTGTGGAATATGGGCATTAATCACTCATGAATCAAACCCACAAAGATTACCTTTAAAGGAGTCATACCAGGCGTTGAGGCCTGCTGTACAGGCTCAATCACGCTGGAGGTGGTCTTCGGTTCTTCGGACAACTTCCGAAGCGAAGAGTTAATCTTCGATATCGTCCCCTTCCGCAGCGGCTACCATGCACTGCTCGGACGAACCGCGTTTGCTAGATTCAACGCGGTACCACACTATGCTTATCTCAATCTTAAGATGCACGCTCCACGCGGCATCATAAGTCATAACAGTCAGTGGAAACACAGAGCGCTCCCTCCGGACAGAGGAGCACACCGCCACCCTAGCAGCAGAGGTACAAAGCGGCCTTCTAAAGCAGCATCACAGTCTGGCTGCCGAGCCCCTGGACATCATTAAGAGGGTCCGGACTACACTGCAACAGGACAGCGCGGCTCGTCAGGAGCTCGATTAGCAATTCGGCCTCCATCCCAATCCTGATGAGGTAGTGGCATTCATACCACACGTACATAATTACGCACTCAAAATTCCATGGGCATCGACGGAGGCATAAGCTAGCCCGGGATCTATGGTTCGGCTAGACCGATCTCGGACACACATATAACTTTACTATCTCCTTTTTCCCTTGTTTCAGGTTTCTCCTATGCGGGCCTCCTTCAATGGCATGATTAATGATCCTTTCAAAAGATAAACACACCAGACTGACACGGAGCACATGCGTACATGGGAAGCCCTAGAGGTTAACCGTTTTTGGGACCCACGCGCAGCTCGCCTTCGGTTGTGGCATGTCAAATAGCCGGTTGCTTATTGCATTATTTTGTACCAATGCGCTTGGAAGCATTCACCCAACTATAATGGAAACAGTTCATGATCCAAGTTCAAGGGCCCCAGATCCTATCTCTGTTCTCCCTCTGCTTTCCTTTAAAATTACTTATTTCCTAGCAACCATACACTCTGGTACGTTTCATATTTGCCAGGGCCTCCCCATCGCCCCACGTTACTATAAGTGCATCAAGTGCCCCTTAGTGATTTTGGTGTATTGAAGACTTATAGGTTAAGGATCTAATGTGTTTATGAGTGTACACATGTCTATAAGTCTATGAGGAATTTGATATTTACAGAGAAAGTCGACCCCTAAAAATGAAGTTCTTCGACTGAAGACTTTGATATTCTGAAGACTTTCTGAAGACTTTGAAAGTGAAGAAATTGGTGTGACCTTGAAGACTTGGTATTCATTCGAGGAACATGAAGCGTGAAGACTTTTGTTTTCGTAGTTTCATTTTCTCTTTCTTGAGTCATAGGAAACACCGTACTGTTAAAGGGGGTTGAGGAAATACTAAGGAAAAATTTCCATTTGATGCTCAACTCAAATCCTACACCTACCAATCCCTTCGAGTGAAGCCATTGGAAATCTCATACAGTTCAGTTAATTTCTTCAGTGACAGAGGCCAGTTCTTCTGGTCACTGAGGACTTTGCTTTGACTGAGGAGTTAGGAATTCACCAGTGCGAATTGCCTACACTGTGAGGAACATGATAGCCCTGAGGAATTTGTACCTCAAATTTCCGACCGTTGCTGTGCTACGCGCCAGCTGTCCCAAAATATCTTATCCACCTAACAGTCATATCATTGAAGGGCATTTATGTCTTATCATGTCGGGCTGCTCCCTAGGCTATAAATAGCCGCCCCCTACAACCACTAGCTGGTTGGCTGTTCCGTGAGAACTTGACACCTGTCATTTGAGAGCAACCCATCCTCCGAGGACTTTGAGTGAAAATCATCAAGTGAGGAAAATCCAAAACCCAAACCCAAACACCTACAAACCCAAAGTGATTGAGCATCACTGAAGAGATTGATCCTGTGTGGATCCGACGCTCGTTACGTTTGAAGACTGTGCTTCTTCCATACGGTTCGGCGTCATGGTCTAGAGCATCCAAGAGGAATTGTGGATCGCCGAGTGACCGAGTTTGTGAAGGTTCGGAAATCACCTGAAGACTTACCATGAGTGATTGGGCGAGGACTGTGTGTCCTTAGCTCAAGGAGAATGCAGTGAGGACTGTGTGTCCGGGACTAGGTGTCCTCGAGTTTAAATACTCAGCCGCTCCAACCAGATGTACAACTGAGACAACAGTTGGAACTGGTCTACCAAATCATTGTCTTCACCAAGCCAACTGGTTCTATTTCCTCATTACTGTGTTGTGTGTTTCTTCATATCTGTGTTTGAAGACTTTGACTGAAGACTTTCTCAATTTCCTCAGTTCAATTTCTGAGTTTTAGTTATGTCGACCACAGGTATGAAAAAAGTGACATGCCCCATCTTTGACGGTCACGAGTACCCCAAATGGAAGGCCATGATGAAGAAGCGTCTCATGGCGATGAACAGTGAGCTGTGGACCGTCACTGAGATTGGTCTGACCGATCTGTGCAAGATGGCGGAAGCTGATGACATTCGCAAGTACACCCATCTCAACCTCACAGCAAAGGCCGTCATCTGCTCTAGTCTTTCTCGAAATCAGTTCAGGAACGTCATGCATCTCGATCAGGCGAAGCTTATTTGGGACCGTATCTCTGATGTCTATGAAGGTCATCGGACCTGTCATGATCCTTGGTTTGAGGACTTCAAGGAATCTCTCAAGTCAATGACATTTGAACCAGAATCATCATCTTCCTCACCATGTCTTATGGCAGATGGTGAAAAGGTAACTGAATGCTATCTGTCTGAATCTAGTGATGATGAATCTGGTGATGAATTTAGACCCAGTTATGTCAAACTTGCTTCCCTTGCTGCTAAACAACAAAGAGCTTTGGAAAAAGCTCACGAAATGCTTAGTAAGAGCGATGGTATGTTGGGTGAAGAAATGGATCAGTCAAAAGCTTTGGCTGAAAGTCTTCAGAGACTTCATTCTAAGTATGACTCCCTTCAAGATCAGCTTAACTCTCTCTTATCTGATCATGAGAAGCTAAGAGTGAGTTATGAAGATCTTCAGAAGGAGCGTGATTCATTGCTTGCTCAACAAATCAGCGCTGCTCAGGAAGAATTTATTCCTCCATGTTTGAAATGCATTGAACGAGAATCTGGTAATCCCACACCTGAATGTTCAAATGCTTCTAATGTTACAAATTCTTCACCTGTCTCTACTATCACTAATTCCTCATCTGAGGACATTGCTAGTATCACTGACGATGCAGGGCTAAAGGAATTGTACATGATAGGCATGTACAAAAGCCTCAAAGGGCATCCGACCCTTTGTGATGTGCTTAAAAAGCAGATCCTCAACAGGAACCCTAGGAAAGAGGGTATTGCCTTTGAGAGGAAACTCAATGCTGATGGTACATATTGGAAGCCTGAGCAGTACCCCAAAACCTCATGGGTTGCTGCAAAGGGACCTCCAGTTGACCCATCTAATTTATCTGGCTATACATGTGAATCTTCTCATTCTTCTGATGAGTCATTTGACTCCAACTATAAACTGTTCAAAAATCAGAATGGTGAATTATTTGCTCGATATGTTGGCACTAACTGCAGGAACGGTTCCCCTATGAAATCTGGGTTCCCAAAAGGTGCCTTGAAAGTCTTCAGGTGAATGTCCTCATGACACCACCTGTGAAGAATAGGAACCCCAGATCAAATTCTTCATATGGACCCAAGCCCTCATATGGACCATATTCCTCAAGGGGATCAAATTCCTCACATGGATCAAAGTCCTCATATGAACATCATCGTGCTAACAACTCTGTTTCGCAGGGAAGAGCCAAGGGCTATGAATATGAGCTTTATTCTTCTAATCATTATGTTCATAAGTCCTCGAAGAATTTCTCTGCTTATTAATATGCTTACCCTAACCACTCTTATGTGAAACGAAATGGTTTGGCCTCCATGCCACCATTTTCATATGGAGCTCGCAGAGTGATGAACTCTTTGCCACCCCTTCAGATGTGGGTGGTGAAGAAAAAGAACTAATCTCTTATGCAGGGTCAGGTCTCCAGACGTACTGTAACGTCTGAAGAATTTGCTGGGGACCTGACAAATTGCCTGAAAGGATGCAGGCTAACCATGATGAAATGAACTTTCATTTCACACGTCCTACCTCTGTTTTATCTGTCTTACTGCTTGATGAAATTGATCTGATGAATTGTGATATCATATTCTTCACTGCTGAAGTATATGAGTTTGTAAGTTGCACTAATTCATCTGCATGATGATCAACCCAAAGCCACTGAGTGGGTACTTGATAGTGGATGTACAAATCACATGACTGGTGACAGGAATCTGCTGATGGATGCTCCTTTATCGTCATCACATCTGAAGCATATCATCTTCGCTGATAAAAGCAAAAGTCAGGTATTGGGTCTAGGTAAAGTTGCTATCACAAAGGATCGACACATGGACAAAGTCATGCTTGTTGAGTCCTTAGGATACAACCTTATGTCTGTATCAATGCTTTGTGATCTTGATATGGTTGTTGTCTTTGGCAAGTATCATTGTGTTGTGATTATGGAAGCTGACAATTCCAAAGTCTTCGAAGGCTTTAGGAGAGGAGACTTGTATATTGTTGATTTCTCTGCAGATTCAGAACCAGCCGTGTGCCTATTTGCAAAAGCTTCAGAAGGATGGCTATGGCATCGACGACTTGGTCATGCAGGCATGAGGAATTTACACACGCTTGCGAAGAAGAAGCATGTTATTGGCATTGAGAATGTCAAATTCCTCAAGGACCACTTATGTGGTGCCTGTGAAGCTGGAAAGATGACAAAGGCTAAGCATCCAGCTAAGACTATCATGACTACTACTCGCCCATTTGAATTGCTTCACATGGATCTCTTCGGTCCTAATCATTATTCTTCTATTTCAAATGAAGCATCTCAATATGGCTTTGTTATTGTTGATGATTACTCTCGTTACACATGGGTACACCTTGTCTCTTACAAACATGAACTGCAGGAAGTCTTCAAACGATTTTCCTCGAGGTCTTCAACTAACTTTGGTGTGAAGATCAAGCACATCAGAAGTGACAATGGCACTGAGTTCAAGAATTCGGGTCTCAATGAATATCTTGATGAACTTGGTATTACTCATGAGTTATCTACTCCTTATACTCCTCAATAGAATGGCGTCGTGGAACGCAAGAATAGGACTCTTGCTGAGATGGCTCGCACTATGCTCGATGAGTACAAAACCCCTCGTCGCTTCTGGGTTGATGCAATTGATACTGCGTGCCATATCATCAACAGAGTATATCTTCACAAATTCTTCAAAAAGACTGCCTATGAACTCCTCACTGACAAGAAACCCAATGTGAGTTATTTCAAAGTCTTCGGTGCTAAATGCTGGATTAGAGATCCTCATCACAACTCTAAATTTGCACCGAAAGCACATGAAGGTTTTATGCTTGGTTACGGAAAGGACTCGCACACCTACAGAGTCTTCAACAATGTTCTTCACAAGATTGTTGAAACTATAGATGTGCGGTTCGATGAAACTAATGGCTCGCAAAGAGAGCACCTACCTTCTGTGTTAGATGAAGCAGCACCTGAGGATTCTATCAAGCACAAGGCTACTGAAGATGTCATTCCTACTGAATAATCTGCTGAAGAAGTCATTCTAGAACGTGAAGAACGTCGAGCTGACGCACCTGAAGAAAATGCTGAGGAAATTGAAGCTGAAGAAAATGATCAAATTCCTCAACGACAACCAGCGCACCCTCATGTTGCAAAAGAAGTGCAAGTGGAGAAGATCATCGATGACATTAGAGCACCAGGTCCTCTCACACGCTCAAAAGCTTCACATCTATCTAACTTTTGTGGGCACTTTGCTTTTGTCTCTATCACAGAGCCCACTAAGGTAGATGAAGCATTTCTGGAGCCTGAGTGGATTTAGGCCATGCAAGAAGAATTACATCAGTTCAAGCTCAACAACGTCTGGGAACTGGTAAATCGTCCCGATCCTCGCAAGCATAACATCATTGGCACAAAGTGGATCTACCGCAACAAGCAAGATGAAAATGGTGTTGTGGTGAGGAATAAGGCATGACTAGTAGCTCAAGGCTATACACAGGTTGAAGGAGTTGATTTCGATGAAACTTTTGCACCTGTTGCTAGACTTGAGGCTATTCGTATATTACTTGCTTATGCTAACCATCATGATATCATCTTATATCAAATGGATGTGAAAAGTGCATTCCTCAATGGTAAGCTTGAGGAAGAAGTATATGTTGCTCAACCCCCAGGTTTTGAAGATCCAAAACATCCTGACAAAGTCTTCAGACTCAACAAGGCCCTCTTTGGCCTCAAGCAGGCCCCACGGGCGTGGTATGATACATTGAAGGAATTCTTCATGAAGAAAGGCTTCACACCCGGTTCACTCGATCCTACTCTCTTTACTAAATCTTATGATGGTGAACTATTTGTGTGCCAAATATATGTTGATGATATTATCTTTGGCTGTACTGACCAACGTTATTGTGATGAATTTGCCTATATGATGAGTGAAGAATATCAAATGTCTATGATGGGAGAGTTGAAATTCTTCTTAGGTCTTCAAATTCGTCAACAGCGCAATGGCATATTCATATCTCAGGAGAAATACCTCAAGGATGTCCTGAAGAAATTCGGCATGCAAGATTGAAAAGGCATCAAAATTCCTATGCCCACAAATGGTCATCAATGCACTGATGAAAATGGTATTGACTTCGATCATAAGGTATACCGCTCCATGATTGGCTCTTTATTGTACTTATGTGCATCTAGGCCAGATATAATGCTTAGTGTTTGCATGTGTGCCCGATTTCAAGCTGCACCGAAGGAATCACACCATAAGGCTGTGAAGCATATTCTTCGATATCTAGCTCACACACCAACACTAGGATTATGGTATCCCAAGGGCTCGGATTTTGATCTCATTGGATATTCTGACTCCGACTATGCTGGTGACCGTATGGACCGCAAGTCAACATCTGGTACTTGTCATTTCCTCGGACGATCCTTGGTCTGTTGGTCCTCGAAGAAACAGAACTGTGTATCACTGTCTACTGCTGAAGCTGAGTATATTGCTGTTGGTTCTTGCTGTGCTCAACTGCTATGGATGAAGCAAACACTCAAGGACTATGGCATCAACGTGAAGAATGTGCCTCTCCTCTGTGACAATGAGAGTGCCATCAAGATTGCTCATAACCCAGTTCAGCACTCGAAGACAAAGCACATTCAGATTCGTCATCATTTTCTTCGTGATCATGTGTTGAAGGGAGACATTTGTATTGAGCATGTGAAGACTGAAGAACAGCTAGCCGATATCTTCACTAAGCCCTTGGATGAGAAGAGATTTAGCAAGTTGCGGTGTGAGCTAAATATCTTAGAGTCTTCAAATGTACTTTGAAAAGGCACTCATCCTAACACTTATGCAAAATTGATGACTTAGATGTGCAACACATGAAGAAACATTTTTCTTCAATCAATGAAGAATAACACTCTAAGTGTGGAGAAATTAATGAAGAATTTGATTCTCAGAACCCTACGACAATTATACGCGGTGTCTGAAATCATCATTCTTATACGGTGGGTCACGCCACCACAAAAGTTGAAAATCTTCAATTTGAGTTTTTTTGGTTTTGAAATTCCTCAGCTATTCAAATTCTTCAACTTGCAAAATCTTCACTTGTGCCGTCATTTTTCTTCATTGGCTATATATATATATATATATATATATATATATATATATATATATATATATATATATATATATATATATATACGAGTTTATGTCCTCTACAGCATTCACTTATAGCTATTTCTTCAAGTTGGTTTTTCTGCTAAGTGAATGTGATCGGACCTTTCCCCTCTATGCTATACTCAATCCAATCTATTCACAAATTCTTCATATGCATTCTATTTGAAACTCGTTCAAAATCTTCACCGTGTCCTTGTCAGCTGAAGAAATTGCGAACGAAACGTTAAAACTAATCTTATCCAAATTTTCGGTTTTGCCGCTCAAACCGTTCCGCATCCCATGATGCATTATTTAATTCACCCACGATCTTACACGATCTCCACTACACAGTACGTGGGTGACACATGTCGTGAGAAGGAGAATGGTCAGGGGCACGTTCATCCCAAAATCTTCGGGGGAACAGTTTTTCACTGCCTCTATAAATACCCCTCGCCCCTTCCTCACTTCTTTTACTCCGCTCGATCTCTCTCTCCTGCTCGAGCTTCTCAAACCCTAGCGCCGCCGCTACTCCATCGTCGCCGGTGAGGAAGAGCTTCACTGCCTCGACCTCGTCGCCGTCGTACTCGCGTCGACTGCGGAAATCTTCACCTCCGCCGCCGCCGTAGACGTCTTCCTCCGCCAAGTTAGGGCGTGGAAGATCTACACCGACGAACTCCACTGTTTCACCTCTCTGTTCGTCGTGTTCTTCATTTAGGGTAATTAAAAGTTACTTTTACTGCCCTCTTTGATTCAAAAGTTTTCTACAAAAACTTCAAAGGTGTTTTATTCTTCAAATCTTCACACACAAAACACCTCACATGTCATCTGTTCTTGATTCATTTTCCTAAGCATCATTTTCTTCAAGATTCCTCAACTATGTGGATCTTCGATCTATACAACTCTGGAACCTAAGATAAAGCGCGCTTAGTGAAATTCTTCAAGATGCATCTGGTCAAATTCCTCAAACTTGTTCTTTTTGAAAAACCCTCTGAGAACGCATATGACCTCTCCAAATTCCTTGCAACTATACTCTGTTCACAGAGACACACGTCCGCTGCTGAATCACTAGGTTCTCATCAACTTAACTCATTTGCAGCGTTCCTTGAAGAAAAGTTGCACACTTCTTCAGAAAATTCAATTGTTCAAATTCCTCAACTGAAGAAAATGGCTGACGGAAAAAGGCCACAGAAAGGAGGAAAGAAGCCTGAGGTCATGACTGCTTTTGAAGTCCCTGAGGACATCTATAAAGATTACTGCACGCCTGATGAAGCCAAGTTTGGCAAAGAAGATAAAAATCAGCGCAAGGTGCCCATTCGGAGGATAGAACGTAGATGGGCACGTGAATGGAGGGAGTACAAATACATCACTCCAAAGTACATGAAGAAATTCACACTGAATCCTCCATGCCCAAGAGCCCCATCGGCACCTGGCCAAGTGGCTGATCCCACTAGCATCAAATGCGGTGAGGATTTTCCTGAGGAATGGGCAAAGCGCCAAGCCAAATTGGCAAGACAAGCCAGAGAAGCAGTGAAGAAATTCAATGAATATTCTGCTGCTGCTGCTGCCACTGAGGCCTCTGTCAAGCTGCGGAAATCTATGCCAAAGAGGCCCGCTCGAAAGCCAAGTGCTTCACCAATAGTGCCATCACAGCCAAGTTCCTCAGCTGCGCCCACACGGCCAGGAACTTTAAAATCTTCAAAGGAAATTCCTCATGCTGCTCCTGCTCCACCAAAGTCCTCAGCACCTCCTCCACAATCCTAAGTTGTTCCGACAAAGTCCTCAGCACCTGTGCACCTGGCCTCATGCCAAAGGACTGTAGGCATCTCTATTGCCTCTGGTGTCTCAGCAAGTTCCTGAGCTGCGCCAAATTCCTCATCTGGCCCAACTCTACTGAAGACTAAAGCAACTGCTGGACGAGGTTCTCGGCCAAGCCCTAAGAAGAAGCAGGTTGTCTTTCATGTGCCGTCTGAAGAAGATGAGGCTGATGAAGAAGAACTTGCAGAAATCTTCAGGGACAGACAAGAAAGGGCCGCTAGAGCCAAAGGCACACCTATGCCACTGCTGCTGGATCCAAGGGCGATCCTCGATTATATTGATCTCTGGCATAAGGATCCAAACACACCTATGCCTGACTTCAAGTTGACACCTGGCCAAAGTCACATGCTGACTCACTTCATCCAAGAGGAGAAGTCGAAATATGATAGGGCCAGAGAGATCAAGAAATCACAGTACAGAAAAGAGAAACTGCTGAAGAAAAATGTTGTCAAGATGACAACTGAAGAACTTGTCAAGATGCAGGCTGACATCAAAGCCCTCAACGACAAATTTGACTCCTACTATGCTGAATGGAAGGGAGCCAAAGTCAGGTTTGTGAAACTGACTGAAAATTTCACCAATGTTGCAGCCCCATCGCAACAAGAAGTTCCTCAAGCTGAAGCTTCTGCTCAGCCAACTGAAGAACATGCCAACACCGTTGATGATTTTCAGGCTGCTAAAGAAAATGCTACTTCCAGGGCTGATGATTCCATTCCAGCCGCTGAAGAAATTGCCAGGGCATCCACTAGTGGTGTGCCTGAAGAAACTGAAGAAATCAGGGCAACTGCATCAGTTGCGCCTGAGGAAATTCAACCAGATTCCTCAGCTCCATCTGCGCCTACACCAACTCCTATCCTTCCATCTGCATCAGATGTGAAGAAGACCAAGGCTGCAGAGCGAGCTGCAGTGAAGAAAAGGAAAGCATCAAGTGCTTCAGAATCTTCAGTTCCAAAGAAGATGAAGCCTATGACCAGCTCGTTTGAAAATCCCATTGATGTTGTTCCATTCTCAACCATGCCATCAAAGGACCTTGTTCCTTTTGATGAAGAATATGTGATCCCAAGCGGATCTGATGAAGAAACTCAATCTGCTGCTTTGTCAGAGCAGATTGATGAGGAAATTGAAGTGGATGCAATCCCTTTAACCCCAGTGGTATCATCACCAATGCCTCAGTTTACTGCTGAAGAGGCTGGTGTTGAAGAAATTGATGATGAAGATGTGGACATTGGAAGCACAACTCTAGTGATGAATGACGACTTTTGGGAAAGTCAACACCCCAATTCTCCACTCTTCACCCCACTGCAGCAAATCCCTCACTCACCTGCACCAACAGTTCAATTGGGCTCTGAAGAAACTCATCCCACCTCATCTGTCCGTGAAGAAATTCCAGTCACTAGTGCTAAAGAAACTACTGCTGCTGAAAATGTGACTGCACCTGAGGAGGAACCAAAAATTCCTCAGCCTGGAGAACCTGAGATTGCGATTCCTGAGGTTGTGATGCAACTCACTGACACTCCTCTGCCAAAGCCAAAGGATCCGTTCTCAAGGAAGCAAAAGTTCAAGGCTGAAGACTTCTTTGGTGAGCATGTATTCTTCACAGATTACAACCCCTATGACTCTGCTCGCACAAGGAAGAGGCGCTTCTGGACTGCTAGTCAAGCCAACTTCTATTCCTCAGTGCTATTCAACAAAGACAAAGTCTTCGACCATGCACACATTCCTCATGTAGACATGGAGTCTTTGCCGTGCTTCACACCAGTCCTCGGTGTTCTTCACGATGCTGGGCTGCTCAATTTCTGCACTGACATATGCGATTGGAATGAAGAACTCATTCTTCAGTTCTACGCAACGCTGCACATCACCGACAACTCTAAAGATGTGAATTCATGGGTTCTGGACTGGATGACTGAGAACACTCATTATAAGGCACCAGCTTCTGAATTGCTTCGTGTCCTTCCTCTAAGTCCTCCCCTTGAAGATGCACGTTGTGTTTACAACGAACCCGAGCTTTCAAATCACTATATCCAAGTGCTGATGAAGCCTTTGAAGCCAGGGCAGGCTCCACGAACCAAATTCCTCGTCAAGGAATTGTTGTATGTGCCTTGGACCGTCTATCGCATTCTGTCAAAGACTATGAGTCCTATCAAAGGCCACGACTCCAATGATGAAGAACTCGTTGGTATCATGAAGAATATGCTTTTCAACATCATTCATGGCGTTCCCGTCAACTTCCATGATTTCTTCATGAGGACTCTGGCAAACATTGCTATGTCACCATTTGAGCTGAAGCCTTATGCGCCATGGATTATGAGATTCATCAGGACAAGGTCTTCACTCAATTAAAAAGCTGATACTCTGAACCACTGCAGCTACTTGCCTCCTATTGAAGTCTTCAAAAGGACATTTTCCTCAGCTGAAGAAAAGGGCAAGGCAACTGCTGTGATAGATGAAGGCATTCGTCCATTGGATGGTCAATTTCGCAAGGCTGCATCCTACTCTACCAATGATGACTCTGCCACCCATGACTCTGCCGCCAACAATGCCAAGAAAAATCCTCAAGCCACAGCACCCAGGGTGATGACTGATCGTGAGTTACTCCTCAGTCTTCATCAGAAGGTTGATCGCAATCACAAATGGGTCAAGCGTCAGTTTGGTTCAATTCTTCACAACATGACTTCAACACACAATGCAGTGAAGAAAAACCACTACTACCTTCATGAAACCCTCAACCGCACGTGGGCTGTTCTGTCTCACGTTTACAACGCCAAAGATCTGAAGAAAATGGGTCTCAAAGAAGAGTTTGCCTGGTCTGCACCTCCTCCGAAGAAATTCAAAAAGGTCCAGGTTCCTTCTTTGGTGGCCAGTTCCTATTCTTCATCGCACGCCACCGATGAACGTGAAGACTTGGACGACACTGCGGCAGGCCCTACTTCAACTACCGACCCCAACAACGCTGGCGTTCCTTCATCAACTTTATTATCTTCAGGGGCGTTAGTCCTCAGTTTCGATCCTTTTGGTCATTTGATGACAAAGGGGGAGAAATCTGAGTTAGTCTTCAAGCGGGTCTATTATAAGGGCGTTTTTTGCTAAGTTACAACTCTCGTTCTTCTGAAACTTTTATTGGATCGAGTTGTAATCTTAAACCCGATGGTGCTCTGATACTTTCGATGCACTGTGCTCTGATACTTTTGATGCACTACTCTGCATGCTTATTCCTCGTTAATATTATTGCACGCATGCTGAATTACATCAGGCACCATATTTCATCATGCATTTCAAATTCTTCATATTATATATCAAATGACCGCATTGAATTACAAGATATAGGTGGAGATCTCCATGATTCTACTCTTCAAGTGTGCATTGCTTCAAAAGCAAATTCCTCACTATGCACAACTTCAGGGGGAGTTCTTCTATATCTTGCAATCAAATTCCTCAATATCAGTATTTACACTTCATATATTTATCCCCGTTGAAAACTTAACCTATATTGTCATCAATCACCAAAAAGGGGGAGATTGTAAGTGCATCTAGTGCCCCTTAGTGATTTTGGTGTATTGAAGACTTATAGGTTAAGGATCTAATGTGTTTATGAGTGTACACAGGTCTATAAGTCTATGAGGAGTTTGATATTTACAGAGAAAGTCGACCCCTAAAAATGAAGTTCTTCGACTGATGACTTTGATATTCTGAAGACTTCCTGAAGACTTTGAAAGTGAAGAAATTGGTGTGACATTGAAGACTTGGTATTCATTCGAGGAACATGAAGTGTGAAGACTTTTGTTTTCGTAGTTTCATTTTCTCTTTCTTGAGTCATAGGAAACACCGTACTGTTAAAGGGGGTCGAGGAAATACTAAGGAAAAATTTCCATTTGATGCTCAACTCAAATCCTACACCTACCAATCTATCGACGTTCTGGGAACGGGGGTCCCCAGACTTGCCTGCCTGCTGCCTGCGGCATGGCTCAAAGGAGGCCCAGTACGGCCCACCTTCATCAACACGAGACTCAAGACCCTCGCGAGGGGCCAAACCTCGCGGGGAGGACGACGCAGCGCTTCCTCAGGCGCGGACTCCTGAGGCTGGCTCATGAGGAGGCGGAGAAATCAAGGCAGGGTACCTCACGAGGTGCCCATGACGCAAGCCATGACGACCAAGGGTGCCAGGCGGGCGCCGGACCGCACAATGTCCTCCCTTTCCTCTTTGGTGCAAAGGGGGCAAGCGCAGGCGAGAGGATCAAGCAAAGGCATCCATTTCGGTGCAACGAGACCAAGACCAGTCCAACGGTGGGAATGAGCTCATCGTGGAGCCCAGAACGGCGTCACCACAGGGCCTTTGGCAGGCGAGGACCAACTTTGGTCAGGATAAGTGTATCGGATGTTCCCCTTCAAATTGGCCAATTGTTGGTGCCCTTCCTGCTCAATATTTGGGGAGAGGCCCAGGGCCTTTGCCTATAAATAGGACTAGCCACCCCCAGGGTAGGGGGAGCATCGAGAGGTCGGAAAACTAGCAAGTAGGCTTCAAGAAAGCAAGTAGAGAGAGAGGGGCGGCTGAACTCCCCTAGCAGTTCATCGTCCCAGCAAGAACACGCCCTCGCGAGGCTGTTCACCTTTGTACTGTTCATCATCATCAGCCCGAGAGGCAATCCACCCACCACACTGGAGTAGGGTATTACACCACATCGGTGGCCCGAACCAGTATAAACTCTGTGTTCTTTGTGTTGTTCCTTTAGTAGTTTAGATCCTTGCGATACGGAGAGGTAGAGGGCAGAATCTTCGCGCGCACCCCAGAGTTCGAACCTTAAGGGTCTGCCAGAACCCAAGATCCGACATTTGGCGCGCCAGGTAGGGGTGCGCCAGAATCTGTCTTCCACCGCTCCGTTCTCCTCCGACCGTCGCATCCATGTCTGACGCTCGTCGGGCCCGCGCCGAGCGCCGGGCCGCCATCACTTCCCGCGTCGCCCAGATAGCTCCCGTTGGTGGGCGTCCTCATTGTTCCCCGTCGCCCGCCGTCAACGCCGCCATCGGCCCGGTGGGGAACGAGCAACAAGCGTCGTCTCAGCACCCGTCCGTGCGGCGAGACGGCCGCACCGCTACTCCGTCGCTCACGCCAGCTGGCTCTTCGTCCCACGCGCTCCGCGCGCCCTTGGAGGCTCGAGCTGCACTCATCGCGGCAAACGAGCTCCTGCGCTACCGTCCCGTCGACGACGTCTACGAAGAGTTGCTCGACCACGTCGCCGAGCTCGTCCACGCCGCAGGGGGCTCTCCTGCACCGTCTGCTCCGCTGCGCCGCACCCCGCCCCGCGCAGGCCATGAAGCTCCGGGGGCGTACCAGCCACCTCCACTCCAAGAAGACGCCATGGCTCCAAGGCGCATGGCTCCTGGGCGGAATCCGCTCCGTTAGGCGCCAGCCCAGCAAGAACGGAGCTGTCAAGAAGTCCCTCGGCCACAAGAGGCTGCTCGAGCTCTCCCTGCTCCGGCTCGCCGCGACCCTGCTCCAGCTCCGACACACCAAGACCCCGCGCTGCTCCCAGCTGCAGCACAAGGGGACCCGCAAGGCCAAGCTCTTCTTCAACCAAAGCCGCCCTTGGCCACCGCTGGCTGCCGTGCCTACACCACCGAGCTGCGTAGTGTCGCGTGGCCCGGCAAGTTCAAGCCGGACCTGCCTCCTCGCTACGACGGCACGACTGATCCCGCAGAGTTCCTCCAGCTCTACGAGCTGGGCATCGAAGCTGCCAGCGGGGATGAAAAGGTCATGGCGAACTGGTTCCCCATGGCGCTAAAGGAAGGAGCCCACACCTGGCTCCTGAATCTGGCTCCAGGCACGATCTCCTCCTGGGACCAGATGCGCACCCGCTTCATCGCCAACTTCCAAGGTACTCGCGACCGGCCGCCCGCCGTGAGCGACATGCGCTGCATCAAGCAGCAACCTGGGGAGACCCTGCAAAAGTACATCCATCGCTTCAACAGTGCACGCCTCAAGATCCCCAAGGTGTCCGAGGAAGCCATCATCTCAGCCTTCTCCGATGGCGTGCGCGACGTCAAGATGAAGGAGGAGCTGGCGATGCATGAAGACCTCTACACCTCCCTGGAGCTGTTCAACTTGGCGACCAAGTGCGCCAGGGCTGAGGAAGGACGTCTCTCCCTCCTCGAGCTGCCCGCCGCAGATCCAGAAGAGAAGAAGCCCAAGGCCAAGGACGTGAAGCGCAAGGGGGCTGCCTTCTCGCGGCAGAACCGGACACCAAGCGGGGCAAGGATCTGCCCGAATCCTCCAGGGGCAGCCGGTACTGTGTGTACCACGACCTCCACACCCACAACACCAACGAATGTCAAGAACTCCGCGTTGTGCGAGAAGGAAGGATCGGCCGTCGCCCTGACCGCGACGACCGGGGCTACGGCCGAGGAGGAGGAAGAAACCCAGGACGCTGGGAAGATCGCGGCCTGCGCGAGGGGTGGCGTGACCAACCTCGCGAGGACCGCTGGCGGGACCTGCCTCACGAGGGGGACTGGAGGGATCCGCCTCGTGAGGACCGCCCTCATGGCAACGCAGGCCTTCCACCGCTGCCGCCTCAGCCAAGGAGGAACGAAGACCGCCATCAAGACGAGGGGGCTGGGGGCTTCCAAGAGCCGCGCGCAATCGCCTGCATCCTAGGCGGAGCTCAAGCCCAACCTCCCAACGCATCTTCAAGCAGTTTTCCCGTGAAGTCAATGCAGTCCTCCCCAAGCTCGAAGCAACGCGCCCCCTCAAGTGGTCGGCGCGTGCCATCACGTTCAGCTCAGCAGATCAGCTCAAGTGCGCGGCCACAGCCGGGGTCCTCCCGATGCTTTGCTCCCCAGTCATCAGCAACGTACTGGTCACCAGGACCCTCATCGATGGTGGAGCAGGGCTCAACGTCCTGTCCGTGGAAACATTCAACAACCTCCATGTGACGCCCCCGATTCAATCGTACACTAATCATGCACGCAAATGTGTACGATCAAGATCAGGGACTCACGGGAAGATATCACAACACAACTCTACAAATAAAAATAAGTCATACAAGCATCATCATACAAGCCAGGGGCCTCGAGGGCTCGAATACAAGTGCTCGATCATAGACGAGTCAGCGGAAGCAACAATATCTGAGTACAGACATAAGTTAAACAAGTTTGCCTTAAGAGGGCTAGCACAAACGGGGATACAGATCGAACGAGGCGCAGGCCTCCTGCCTGGGATCCTCCTAACTACTCCTAGTCATCATCAGCGGGCTGCACGTAGTAGTAGGCACCTCCAGAGTAGTAGGAGTCGTCGTCGACGGTGGCGTCTGGATCCTGGGCTCCATCGTCTGGTTGCAGCAACCGGGTAGAAGGGAAAGGGGGAAAAGGGGGAGAAAAGCAACCGTGAGTACTCATCCAAAGTACTCGCAAGCAAGGAGCTACACTACATATGCATGAATATATGTGTAAAGGGCCATATCAGTGGACTGAACTGCAGAATGCCAGAATAAGAGGGGGATAGCTAGTCTTATCGAAGACTACGCTTCTGGTCGCCTCCGTCTTGCAGCATATAGGAGAGAGAAGACTGAAGTCCTCCAAGTAGCATCGTATAGCATAATCCTACCCGGCGATCCCCTCCTCGATGCCCTGTTGGAGAGCGATCACCGGGGTGTATCTGGCACTTGGAAGGGTGTGTTTTATTAAGTATCCGGTTCTAGTTGTCATAAGGTCAAGGTACAACTCTGGGTCGTCCTTTTACCGAGGGACACGGCTATTCGAATAGATAAACTTCCTTCCAGGGGTGCACCACATAGCCCAACACGCTTGATCCCATTTGGCCGGACACACTTTTCTGGGTCATGCCCGGCCTCGAAAGATCAACACGTCGCAGCCCCACCTAGGCACAGCAGAGCGGTCAGCACGCCGGTCTAAACCTAAGCGCGCAGGGGTCTGGGCCCATCGCCCTGAGCACACCTGCACGTTGCGTACGCGGCCGGAGAGCAGACCTAGCAACCTCCATTTCAAAGGAAGTCACGTTACGCGGTCCAACCCGGCGCGCGCCGCTCAGTCGCTGACGTCACGAAGTGCTTCGGCTGATACCACGACGTCGGGATACCCATAACTACTCCCGCGTAGGTGGTTAGTGCGTATAGACCAAATGGCCAGACTCAGATCAAATACCCAGATCTCGTTAAGCGTGTTAAGTATCGCGAACACCGACTAGGGCCAGGCCCACCTCTCTCCTAGGTGGTCTGAACCTGCCCTGTCGCTCCGCCACAAAGTAACAGTAGGGGGCCGTCGGGAACCCAGGCCCACCTCTACCGGGATGGAGCCACCTGCCCCTTCAGCCCCCATCTCCGAACAGTATCACATGTAATGTAACAGTGTATAGTATATAGTATATGCCCGTGATCACCCCCGAGTGATCACGGCCCGATAGTATAGCATGGCAGACGGACAAGAGTGTAGGGGCACTGGTGGAACACTAGCATCCTATACTAAGCAGTAGGATTGCAGGTAAAGATATCAACAGCAGTATCAAAGACAGGCTATGCATCAGGATAGGAATAACGAAAGCAGTAACAAGCTACACTACTCTAATGCAAGCAGTATAGGGAAGAGTAGGCGATATCTGGTGATCAAGGGGGGGGCTTGCCTGGTTGCTCTGGCAAGAGAGAGGGATCGTCAACTCCGTAGTCGAACGGGGCAGCAGCAGCGTCGGTCTCGGTGTCTATCGAGAGAAGAGGGGGGAGAACAATAAATATTTAAGCAAGCAGTTGCATAGTGATGCATGGCATGACAAGTAACGGCGTTAGAGGTGCCCTAACGCGGTATGGGATGATACCGGTGAAGGGGGGAATCATCCGGGAAAGTTTCCCCGGTGTTCCGCGTTTTCGGGCAGAGGAGCCGGAGGGGGAAAGTTGCGAGTTTGATATGTTAGGGGTGTGCGGCGGATGAACGGGCTGCGTATCCGGGTTCGTCTCGTCGTTCTGAGCAACTTTCATGTACAAAGTTTTTCCAACCGAGCTACGGTTTATTTTATAATGATTTTAAAAGATTAAAATCAATTTTAGCATTTATTTAATTATTTTAATCCAACATTATCCAAAACAGTGTTTGCTGACGTCATCATGACGTCAGCATGACGTCAGCAGTCAACAGGGGCGTTGACTGGTCAAATCTGACGTGTGGGTCCCACCTGTCATTCTGTGATTAAGCTAATCAGAGATTAACTAACTAATCATTGTTTAATTAGACTAATTAGGTAATTAGGTTAATCTAATTATGATTAATTAGATTAATTAATTCCTTAATTAATAATTAATTAATTAATTATTTACTTATTTATTTATTTATTTATTTATTTTTATTATTATTAATTTTAATTCTTTTTTTTTAAATAAACGTTCAGGGGGCGGGCCCCACTTGTCTGTGACCCTGAGGGCCTAAGCGGGCGCACGGGCGCTGGGCACCCGCTCGAACTGGCGCAGCGGGCGGTTGGGTGCGGGCGCACCCGAGCGGGCGCTCGCCCGCAGGGCGGGGCGAGGACGCCGCGGCACCGATGGCGGGGCACGCCGGCGCGGCCAGTGGCGCGGTGGAGACGAAGGGCGCCGGCGGGGCGGGCGGGTCGGGCACGGGCGACGTGGGGAGCGCGCGAACTGGGCGCGTGTAGAGCGGGCCGCGGCTCGACGAGCACGTGCGCGCGCGGTGGCGCGGGTGCGCGTCGAGCAGGGGAGGCCGTGGCGAGGCAGGGCGCGGCCATGGGGCACGGGTGGGCGCGTGCAGGGAGGGGCGGCGAGCGGCGTAGCGGGCGAGGCCAGCGACGCTAGCGCGCGGCACGCGTGCGGTGGCGGCCGGGGCGATAGCGGCGCGATGCGGCTAGATCCGGCAACGGGAGCAGAGGGGGAGAGGAGAGGGGAGCCGCTCACGTGCGAGGAGGGAAGAGGCGGCGAGCGTGGACGAGGAAGTCCGGCGACGGCGGTGCTCCGCGCGGCGACGTCGGCCTCGGGGCGCCGCGGGTGTCGGGGGCGAGACGGGGCAGCGCCGGGAACGGGCGCCGGCGTCGTGGAGGAGGGAGCGGGACGCGGTCGCCGGCTAGGTGGGGGTGGGCGCGGGGCGCGGTCGCCGGGGCGGCGTCAGGGGCAGCGGTCCCGGGCGCTGGGGGGGGGGGTGGGGTTCGATCCCGCCCCCAGATCGGATCGGGAGAGGGGGAGAGGAGTGGGGCGACGGGGGGGGGGGAGTGGCGTGTAGGGGTTAGGGTTTCGGGGGCGTGGGGAGTTAAGGCGACGGGGTGGGCCTTGGCCCAGTGGGGCAGGCCAGCTGGGCCGGAGCCCAGTGGGGGTGTTGTTTCTTTTTTTTTGGTTTTCTATTTTTGCAATCTCTTTTCTTTTATTTATTTTCCTTTTCTCTTTTATTTTAATTTGTAAAAATATAGTTTCAACTCCTAAATTTAGCATTGTCACTAAACCCACTGTCATAAAAAGATTTACCCTAAACAGAACAGTTTAGTATTTTACCTAATACAAAAGGCATTTAATTTAATTGTTTTATCTACACTTTTATTCATCTTATAGTTTTATAAATATTTTATAAAAGTGTGGTTTCTCCACCATAATTACCTACACATTATTTGGTACAACCCGAACATTTTAGTTTTATTGTTTGAAAACTTTTGTTGTTTGCCTATATTTTAAATTTGAAATTGAATCTGTTCCGAACTAACTCGAGATTAGCAACTATAATCGAGGTGACATGGCATCATTAGCAGAGGATCACTGTAGCTTAATTACCCGGGCGTCACAATTCTCCTCCACTACAAGAAATCTCGTCCCGAGATTTAAGAGGTAGTGAAAGGGGGAAAGGTTTGGTAACGAATCTAGCGGGTCTCCTCATTCTGGCTTGCTCTTCTCGAAGAGACCTGTCCAATACATTGATGTCTTCATTCCTCCGCTTCGGGTCATCATGAGGAAGTCGGCATCCTTTCTTCGGGATCTTCATCGTATTTACGAATAGGTAACGGGACAGGTCGGCAACGACAGAATGTTATAAGGGTTATAATTTGGGATTAACCCCTGAATGAGCATATGAGTACCTCTCGAGTTGAACATTTAAAAGGCATCGAGAGTAAAGTTGGGAGGCACAATAAGAAGTTTCAAGCAGCCAGGCAATCGTTTGTTGCCTAACACGAAGTGTGAAAGAGGGTTCAAAGCAATGGGAATAAGTATTGCGTCTGATACCATAATAGATCACTAGGCACGTGGCCCGTGAATTACATACGAAGTCAAGCACGAGGAATAATTTTGACAACAGGTTGAACAGGAGAGTCAGGTTTCGATCCTGGGACCTGTGGGTTATGGGCCCACCATGTGGGTTAAAAGTAGAAAGGGGGCTGACATCTTGTACGATCACGGTAGCCAGGCATGTCAGAGAGTAGCATGTCAGTTATGTCGGCAACAATGTCGGTACCAAGGGCGAGGGACGAAGAGAACCATTTTCCTGCTCGTTGAAACGAGGCGGGCCAAGAGGCAATGTTCCCGTCCATCGGTGGTTACCGAAATGTCATCAACAATAGTAACAGGATCTGACTGATAAGGTGGTACACCGAGGTGTTTTCATAAGCAGGAAAATATTACTGCTTAGATCATATAGATCACCGAAAGGTTAAACAAATCAAAGGAAAGGAAAAGGTGATCTTTAAATTCAACAGAACAATGGGGAGGAAAATGTGTATGCACACATATTTCAGGGGTATATCCTTCCCAAGGACAAGCAGAGCATGATATCCATGACAGGATATTATGTAGAAAACTCCCTAGGTAGGGGAGAGAAATTTCATGACATTACCCATACAACGGTGTTTGGATAATAGTGCAGGAAACATTTAGCATTGGGCTTCAAATGTTCTTGTTGAAAATCAGAGTACCATAGACATGCTTCGAGATAGCATTGACATGGTCATCCTGTGAATATCAGACTCTGGAAACACAAAGGATCCATCAGGAATAACTTGTAGAATAAGTCTTACAATTTCCTCATGAAAGAATGGTTAACCTTGTTAAAAAGGAAACTATAATGACAGGTCCTCCAGCTGGGGGGGTGGGGGTGCTAGGCATGACATCAACTTACTGGGTCATATAAAGATCAATGTTATAACTCTTGGAAATATGTTCGAACCATCATATCTGACCGAGTTTCAGATCTGATCGGTGCCAGGATACCTCAGACTCAGGATCCTGAGAAGAAAGATGCAACACAAATTGTCGAGATGACATTGTAAAATTCTCGGGAAATGAACTATGGGAGTGAGTACCGACACAAGAGTTCATCATTTAAACCAAAGAGAGGATGACGGGGTAGCTGACGGAGTTAGCGACAATCCTCGAGATTTCCAAAAAGGTGGATTTCCACAGTTACGTGGACAAGGAGATAACATTTGTCGGATCAAATGATATAATGATGTATGCTCGAGGAAAACATACACAATTAACAATTGGTTGAAAAGTGCACCCGAAATATGGGCTTATAGTAGCATGATCAACGTTAGAATGGTGGTTCCGCAACCGATAGGCTAAGAATGAATTATCGGTCATTAACTTCAAAGCAATAGGGTTGCTAGAAGTGCAGAATACAACCCACACCGTTCGCTTGTGGGTACCCCGGTTGGAATCAACACGAGGACCAAGAAGAATGGTGATGGTGAGAAGTATCATTATAGCAAGAATTTCTTAAGAGGTGGAGCAATCCTCACAACATTCTTGACATCAAAGATGGTAATACTCCGCGGTAGATCATAACATAAGTTGGATAGCAAGGAACTCAAGGTATAGCCACAACACGGACAAGTTTGTGTTGGTGGGAAGGCAATAAAGTGGTCGATGATAATACAGATCATCAAGGGCAAGGATGCTATTTCTCATCATGAACTCAATTGATATCCTGGTAGAGCTCATAAGGTTGATGATGATCACGACACATTTGTCGAGAGATTTCATGAAGATGTAATCAATCAGCGACGACATCAAGTCAAAGGAATGATGAAGCGGAAGGTTATTGGAACCATGGGTAGGACACAAACTTGAAATCAAGCTTGTTGTTCAAGGCGAACTGATATGACAAGGAAGATCGACGTAAGCTTAGCTCATCGTCGAAAATTTGTGCTCCGGGAAGAAGGACCGGGTAGCACAGTTAGAAGTTTGCACGATAATGATATAGCCGATAAGGCTAGGAATGACTTGAAGGATTAATAAACTCATCAGCAACGGAGATTATTTAGAGCTATTGAATCGGAGTGCGAAATTGATTCACTTACCAGTGTCCTTGAGTGTCTAACAACTCATAACTCGGGGAAAATTGGGATCGGTAAGAAATAATACTTGAAGAACTCATAAGAAGTAATATGGTTCTGTGCTATTATCGAGATACCACGGGTAATACTCGAAGGCAGATCATAGTAGAGGTTGGACTGGGGTACTGATCTGCAGAAGGCAAGTACTCTAACTTGTCCGAGAAATGGGATCAAGAAGAAAATATGGTCGGAACCCCAATTGCAAAAGGTCAGATCCCAGATATAAGATGAACTTACACCAAAGGAATAATTAATTTAAGAGAAGTTTTAATGATAAGATCTACATCATGTCCATGGGCATGAACACAAAGTTCAAGGTCGACTCCCACTTCTTCAATGCATAACCTTTCATTCACTGCTCGTATTTCAAAAATGACATCAGTTGTTGAAAGTTTTACCTGGTGAAATACCAGATGAGTATGACTCGTGAAAACTTCCGAGTTCACACATATAAAGGAAGGCATAGGTTCAACCCGTCAGGGTATCATGGAAACATATACCACAAGCTTCAAGAGTAATTAACACAAACCCGAAAGCAGAGCATGGTTGGCCAAGCAGAGGATAAACTTAACAAACGCATTATGTATCAGGGGGAGAACTCACAAAGTGATCAAAAGTGAAGGACACTGTCGGATAACAATCCAACAAAGGACTTGATTTTCCACAAAGGATCTGATGTGAGTATCGATACTCAACCAGAAGAGGAAGGAATTTAAATGCAACCGGTTATGGAATCATCTGAATAATTCAAAGCTTAAATGCAAAGGAATTATAATTTCCAAAACAAAGGATCAGAAGTAGACGCTCTGATCAAGGATGGATAAGTTGGATAGACCAGAGGCACAATTGACGACAATAGTTCGGTCGAGAACCAGCTCATGTTCAAAAATGATGTCTGAGCCGGAAAGATAATTTAGAAGGGTTGATAGATGATTGTGTGCTTTCGCACACATGTAATCAATAGGATCAAAATGACGGTGTCAAAAGATACTAGTGAATATTGCCAGATATATGGGAAGCATCCATAATGCAAGTAGACAAGTATTTGCAAAGCAATAAAGCTGTTAAGGATTTTCGGGGGATTGAATAGTATTTCAAAGACTTTTGTGAAACACCTGAACAACTCGGGAGGAGCGGATACTCGGAAAGTGCGAGAATTTATTCTTAGGGGTATTCAGGTGGCAAGGAACTGCAAGGCAGTAGGCCCAAAATATTCTCGGGGTATCTTGTAATAACAAGATCGAGTGGGAATAAAAGTAAGCACGACAGGTGTAAGTATTTATCCATAGGGATATTTCGATGGGAGGGAATTGCAAAAGCAATGGGCACCAGGTCTCAAGAGAATATCAGAGAGTATCTTCGAAATCTTCTGGTGTAGCCGGCGATCATCTGTAATGAAAGGGCTCTCCGGCAGGAAGTGGTAACGAGATCCTAATGTTAGATTTAGCAGAATTCATTTATCCCGAACAGAAGAGAGGTCAGAGTCCCAGAGTAAAGGTCGAGGAGTAAAAGATCCTAGTACCACCCGATGGCGACGTGGGCCCGTAAGGCACACAGCCATGTTAGTAAAAGTTTTTGCAATATCTAGACTCGACTTCGGCCAAGGAGTGTGGAAGGGGGATTCCTACAGGCAGTCGGCTCTGATACCAACTTGTGACGCCCCCGATTCAATCGTACACTAATCATGCATGCAAATGTGTACGATCAAGATCAGGGACTCACGGGAAGATATCACAACACAACTCTACAAATAAAAATAAGTCATACAAGCATCATCATACAAGCCAGGGGCCTCGAGGGCTCGAATACAAGTGCTCGATCATAGACGAGTCAGCGGAAGCAACAATATCTGAGTACAGACATAAGTTAAACAAGTTTGCCTTAAGAGGGCTAGCACAAACGGGGATACAGATCGAACGAGGCGCAGGCCTCCTGCCTGGGATCCTCCTAACTACTCCTAGTCGTCATCAGCGGGCTGCACGTAGTAGTAGGCACCTCCAGAGTAGTAGGAGTCGTCGTCGACGGTGGCGTCTGGATCCTGGGCTCCATCGTCTGGTTGCAGCAACCGGGTAGAAGGGAAAGGGGGAAAAGGGGGAGAAAAGCAACCGTGAGTACTCATCCAAAGTACTCGCAAGCAAGGAGCTACACTACATATGCATGAATATATGTGTAAAGGGCCATATCAGTGGACTGAACTGCAGAATGCCAGAATAAGAGGGGGATAGCTAGTCTTATCGAAGACTACGCTTCTGGTCGCCTCCGTCTTGCAGCATATAGGAGAGAGAAGACTGAAGTCCTCCAAGTAGCATCGTATAGCATAATCCTACCCGACGATCCCCTCCTCGATGCCCTGTTGGAGAGCAATCACCGGGGTGTATCTGGCACTTGGAAGGGTGTGTTTTATTAAGTATCCGGTTCTAGTTGTCATAAGGTCAAGGTACAACTCCGGGTCGTCCTTTTACCGAGGGACACGGCTATTCGAATAGATAAACTTCCCTGCAGGGGTGCACCACATAGCCCAACACGCTTGATCCCATTTGGCCGGACACACTTTTCTGGGTCATGCCCGGCCTCGGAAGATCAACACGTCGCAGCCCCACCTAGGCACAACAGAGCGGTCAGCACGCCGGTCTAAACCTAAGCGCGCAGGGGTCTGGGCCCATCGCCCTGAGCACACCTGCACGTTGCGTACGCGGCCGGAGAGCAGACCTAGCAACCTCCATTTCAAAGGAAGTCACGTTACGCGGTCCAACCCGGCGCGCGCCGCTCAGTCGCTGACGTCACGAAGTGCTTCGGCTGATACCACGACGTCGGGATACCCATAACTACTCCCGCGTAGGTGGTTAGTGCGTATAGACCAAATGGCCAGACTCAGATCAAATACCCAGATCTCGTTAAGCGTGTTAAGTATCGCGAACACCGACTAGGGCCAGGCCCACCTCTCTCCTAGGTGGTCTGAACCTGCCCTGTCGCTCCGCCACAAAGTAACAGTCGGGGGCCGTCGGGAACCCAGGCCCACCTCTACCGGGATGGAGCCACCTGCCCCTTCAGCCCCCATCTCCGAACAGTATCACATGTAATGTAACAGTGTATAGTATATAGTATATGCCCGTGATCACCCCCGAGTGATCACGGCCCGATAGTATAGCATGGCAGACGGACAAGAGTGTAGGGGCACTGGTGGAACACTAGCATCCTATACTAAGCAGTAGGATTGCAGGTAAAGATATCAACAGCAGTATCAAAGACAGGCTATGCATCAGGATAGGAATAACGAAAGCAGTAACAAGCTACACTACTCTAATGCAAGCAGTATAGGGAAGAGTAGGCGATATCTGGTGATCAAGGGGGGGGCTTGCCTGGTTGCTCTGGCAAGAGAGAGGGATCGTCAACTCCGTAGTCGAACGGGGCAGCAGCAGCGTCGGTCTCGGTGTCTATCGAGAGAAGAGGGGGGACAACAATAAATATTTAAGCAAGCAGTTGCATAGTGATGCATGACATGACAAGTAACGGCGTTAGAGGTGCCCTAACGCGGTATGGGATGATACCGGTGAAGGGGGGAATCATCCGGGAAAGTTTCCCCGGTGTTCCGCGTTTTCGGGCAGAGGAGCCGGAGGGGGAAAGTTGCGAGTTTGATATGTTAGGGGTGTGCGGCGGATGAACGGGCTGCGTATCCGGGTTCGTCTCGTCGTTCTGAGCAACTTTCATGTACAAAGTTTTTCCAACCGAGCTACGGTTTATTTTATAATGATTTTAAAAGATTAAAATCAATTTTAGCATTTATTTAATTATTTTAATCCAACATTATCCAAAACAGTGTTTGCTGACGTCATCATGACATCAGCATGACGTCAGCAGTCAACAGGGGCGTTGACTGGTCAAATCTGACGTGTGGGTCCCACCTGTCATTCTGTGATTAAGCTAATCAGAGATTAACTAACTAATCATTGTTTAATTAGACTAATTAGGTAATTAGGTTAATCTAATTATGATTAATTAGATTAATTAATTCCTTAATTAATAATTAATTAATTAATTATTTACTTATTTATTTATTTATTTATTTATTTTTATTATTATTAATTTTAATTCTTTTTTTTAAATAAACGTTCAGGGGGCGGGCCCCACTTGTCTGTGACCCTGAGGGCCTAAGCGGGCGCACGGGCGCTGGGCACCCGCTCGAACTGGCGCAGCGGGCGGTTGGGTGCGGGCGCACCCGAGCGGGCGCTCGCCCGCAGGGCGGGGCGAGGACGCCGCGGCACCGATGGCGGGGCACGCCGGCGCGGCCAGTGGCGCGGTGGAGACGAAGGGCGCCGGCGGGGCGGGCGGGTCGGGCACGGGCGACGTGGGGAGCGCGCGAACTGGGCGCGTGTAGAGCGGGCCGCGGCTCGGCGAGCACGTGCGCGCGCGGTGGCGCGGGTGCGCGTCGAGCAGGGGAGGCCGTGGCGAGGCAGGGCGCGGCCATGGGGCACGGGTGGGCGCGTGCAGGGAGGGGCGGCGAGCGGCGTAGCGGGCGAGGCCAGCGACGCTAGCGCGCGGCACGCGTGCGGTGGCGGCCGGGGCGATAGCGGCGCGATGCGGCTAGATCCGGCAACGGGAGCAGAGGGGGAGAGGAGAGGGGAGCCGCTCACGTGCGAGGAGGGAAGAGGCGGCGAGCGTGGACGAGGAAGTCCGGCGACGGCGGTGCTCCGCGCGGCGACGTCGGCCTCGGGGCGCCGCGGGTGTCGGGGGCGAGACGGGGCAGCGCCGGGAACGGGCGCCGGCGTCGTGGAGGAGGGAGCGGGACGCGGTCGCCGGCTAGGTGGGGGTGGGCGCGGGGCGTGGTCGCCGGGGCGGCGTCAGGGGCAGCGGTCCCTGGCGCTGGGGGGGGGTGGGGTTCGATCCCGCCCCCAGTTCGGATCGGGAGAGGGGGAGAGGAGTGGGGCGACGGGGGGGGGGGGAGTGGCGTGTAGGGGTTAGGGTTTCGGGGGCGTGGGGAGTTAAGGCGACGGGGTGGGCCTTGGCCCAGTGGGGCAGGCCAGCTGGGCCGGAGCCCAGTGGGGGTGTTGTTTCTTTTTTTTGGTTTTCTATTTTTGCAATCTCTTTTCTTTTATTTCTTTTCCTTTTCTCTTTTATTTTAATTTGTAAAAATATAGTTTCAACTCCTAAATTTACCATTGTCACTAAACCCACTGTCATAAAAAGATTTACCCTAAACAGAACAGTTTAGTATTTTACCTAATACAAAAGGCATTTAATTTAATTGTTTTATCTACACTTTTATTCATCTTATAGTTTTATAAATATTTTATAAAAGTGTGGTTTCTCCACCATAATTACCTACACATTATTTGGTACAACCCGAACATTTTAGTTTTATTGTTTGAAAACTTTTGTTGTTTGCCTATATTTTAAATTTGAAATTGAATCTGTTCCGAACTAACTCGAGATTAGCAACTATAATCGAGGTGACATGGCATCATTAGCAGAGGATCACTGTAGCTTAATTACCCGGGCGTCACAATTCTCCTCCACTACAAGAAATCTCGTCCCGAGATTTAAGAGGTAGTGAAAGGGGGAAAGGTTTGGTAACGAATCTAGCGGGTCTCCTCATTCTGGCTTGCTCTTCTCGAAGAGACCTGTCCAATACATTGATGTCTTCATTCCTCCGCTTCGGGTCATCATGAGGAAGTCGGCATCCTTTCTTCGGGATCTTCATCGTATTTACGAATAGGTAACGGGACAGGTCGGCAACGACAGAATGTTATAAGGGTTATAATTTGGGATTAACCCCTGAATGAGCATATGAGTACCTCTCGAGTTGAACATTTAAAAGGCATCGAGAGTAAAGTTGGGAGGCACAATAAGAAGTTTCAAGCAGCCAGGCAATCGTTTGTTGCCTAACACGAAGTGTGAAAGAGGGTTCAAAGCAATGGGAATAAGTATTGCGTCTGATACCATAATAGATCACTAGGCACGTGGCCCGTGAATTACATACGAAGTCAAGCACGAGGAATAATTTTGACAACAGGTTGAACAGGAGAGTCAGGTTTCGATCCTGGGACCTGTGGGTTATGGGCCCACCATGTGGGTTAAAAGTAGAAAGGGGGCTGACATCTTGTACGATCACGGTAGCCAGGCATGTCAGAGAGTAGCATGTCAGTTATGTCGGCAACAATGTCGGTACCAAGGGCGAGGGACGAAGAGAACCATTTTCCTGCTCGTTGAAACGAGGCGGGCCAAGAGGCAATGTTCCCGTCCATCGGTGGTTACCGAAATGTCATCAACAATAGTAACAGGATCTGACTGATAAGGTGGTACACCGAGGTGTTTTCATAAGCAGGAAAATATTACTGCTTAGATCATATAGATCACCGAAAGGTTAAACAAATCAAAGGAAAGGAAAAGGTGATCTTTAAATTCAACAGAACAATGGGGAGGAAAATGTGTATGCACACATATTTCAGGGGTATATCCTTCCCAAGGACAAGCAGAGCATGATATCCATGACAGGATATTATGTAGAAAACTCCCTAGGTAGGGGAGAGAAATTTCATGACATTACCCATACAACGGTGTTTGGATAATAGTGCAGGAAACATTTAGCATTGGGCTTCAAATGTTCTTGTTGAAAATCAGAGTACCATAGACATGCTTCGAGATAGCATTGACATGGTCATCCTGTGAATATCAGACTCTGGAAACACAAAGGATCCATCAGGAATAACTTGTAGAATAAGTCTTACAATTTCCTCATGAAAGAATGGTTAACCTTGTTAAAAAGGAAACTATAATGACAGGTCCTCCAGCTGGGGGGGTGGGGGTGCTAGGCATGACATCAACTTACTGGGTCATATAAAGATCAATGTTATAACTCTTGGAAATATGTTCGAACCATCATATCTGACCGAGTTTCAGATCTGATCGGTGCCAGGATACCTCAGACTCAGGATCCTGAGAAGAAAGATGCAACACAAATTGTCGAGATGACATTGTAAAATTCTCGGGAAATGAACTATGGGAGTGAGTACCGACACAAGAGTTCATCATTTAAACCAAAGAGAGGATGACGGGGTAGCTGACGGAGTTAGCGACAATCCTCGAGATTTCCAAAAAGGTGGATTTCCACAGTTACGTGGACAAGGAGATAACATTTGTCGGATCAAATGATATAATGATGTATGCTCGAGGAAAACATACACAATTAACAATTGGTTGAAAAGTGCACCCGAAATATGGGCTTATAGTAGCATGATCAACGTTAGAATGGTGGTTCCGCAACCGATAGGCTAAGAATGAATTATCGGTCATTAACTTCAAAGCAATAGGGTTGCTAGAAGTGCAGAATACAACCCACACCGTTCGCTTGTGGGTACCCCGGTTGGAATCAACACGAGGACCAAGAAGAATGGTGATGGTGAGAAGTATCATTATAGCAAGAATTTCTTAAGAGGTGGAGCAATCCTCACAACATTCTTGACATCAAAGATGGTAATACTCCGCGGTAGATCATAACATAAGTTGGATAGCAAGGAACTCAAGGTATAGCCACAACACGGACAAGTTTGTGTTGGTGGGAAGGCAATAAAGTGGTCGATGATAATACAGATCATCAAGGGCAAGGATGCTATTTCTCATCATGAACTCAATTGATATCCTGGTAGAGCTCATAAGGTTGATGATGATCACGACACATTTGTCGAGAGATTTCATGAAGATGTAATCAATCAGCGACGACATCAAGTCAAAGGAATGATGAAGCGGAAGGTTATTGGAACCATGGGTAGGACACAAACTTGAAATCAAGCTTGTTGTTCAAGGCGAACTGATATGACAAGGAAGATCGACGTAAGCTTAGCTCATCGTCGAAAATTTGTGCTCCGGGAAGAAGGACCGGGTAGCACAGTTAGAAGTTTGCACGATAATGATATAGCCGATAAGGCTAGGAATGACTTGAAGGATTAATAAACTCATCAGCAACGGAGATTATTTAGAGCTATTGAATCGGAGTGCGAAATTGATTCACTTACCAGTGTCCTTGAGTGTCTAACAACTCATAACTCGGGGAAAATTGGGATCGGTAAGAAATAATACTTGAAGAACTCATAAGAAGTAATATGGTTCTGTGCTATTATCGAGATACCACGGGTAATACTCGAAGGCAGATCATAGTAGAGGTTGGACTGGGGTACTGATCTGCAGAAGGCAAGTACTCTAACTTGTCCGAGAAATGGGATCAAGAAGAAAATATGGTCGGAACCCCAATTGCAAAAGGTCAGATCCCAGATATAAGATGAACTTACACCAAAGGAATAATTAATTTAAGAGAAGTTTTAATGATAAGATCTACATCATGTCCATGGGCATGAACACAAAGTTCAAGGTCGACTCCCACTTCTTCAATGCATAACCTTTCATTCACTGCTCGTATTTCAAAAATGACATCAGTTGTTGAAAGTTTTACCTGGTGAAATACCAGATGAGTATGACTCGTGAAAACTTCCGAGTTCACACATATAAAGGAAGGCATAGGTTCAACCCGTCAGGGTATCATGGAAACATATACCACAAGCTTCAAGAGTAATTAACACAAACCCGAAAGCAGAGCATGGTTGGCCAAGCAGAGGATAAACTTAACAAACGCATTATGTATCAGGGGGAGAACTCACAAAGTGATCAAAAGTGAAGGACACTGTCGGATAACAATCCAACAAAGGACTTGATTTTCCACAAAGGATCTGATGTGAGTATCGATACTCAACCAGAAGAGGAAGGAATTTAAATGCAACCGGTTATGGAATCATCTGAATAATTCAAAGCTTAAATGCAAAGGAATTATAATTTCCAAAACAAAGGATCAGAAGTAGACGCTCTGATCAAGGATGGATAAGTTGGATAGACCAGAGGCACAATTGACGACAATAGTTCGGTCGAGAACCAGCTCATGTTCAAAAATGATGTCTGAGCCGGAAAGATAATTTAGAAGGGTTGATAGATGATTGTGTGCTTTCGCACACATGTAATCAATAGGATCAAAATGACGGTGTCAAAAGATACTAGTGAATATTGCCAGATATATGGGAAGCATCCATAATGCAAGTAGACAAGTATTTGCAAAGCAATAAAGCTGTTAAGGATTTTCGGGGGATTGAATAGTATTTCAAAGACTTTTGTGAAACACCTGAACAACTCGGGAGGAGCGGATACTCGGAAAGTGCGAGAATTTATTCTTAGGGGTATTCAGGTGGCAAGGAACTGCAAGGCAGTAGGCCCAAAATATTCTCGGGGTATCTTGTAATAACAAGATCGAGTGGGAATAAAAGTAAGCACGACAGGTGTAAGTATTTATCCATAGGGATATTTCGATGGGAGGGAATTGCAAAAGCAATGGGCACCAGGTCTCAAGAGAATATCAGAGAGTATCTTCGAAATCTTCTGGTGTAGCCGGCGATCATCTGTAATGAAAGGGCTCTCCGGCAGGAAGTGGTAACGAGATCCTAATGTTAGATTTAGCAGAATTCATTTATCCCGAACAGAAGAGAGGTCAGAGTCCCAGAGTAAAGGTCGAGGAGTAAAAGATCCTAGTACCACCCGATGGCGACGTGGGCCCGTAAGGCACACAGCCATGTTAGTAAAAGTTTTTGCAATATCTAGACTCGACTTCGGCCAAGGAGTGTGGAAGGGGGATTCCTACAGGCAGTCGGCTCTGATACCAACTTGTGACGCCCCCGATTCAATCGTACACTAATCATGCACGCAAATGTGTACGATCAAGATCAGGGACTCACGGGAAGATATCACAACACAACTCTACAAATAAAAATAAGTCATACAAGCATCATCATACAAGCCAGGGGCCTCGAGGGCTCGAATACAAGTGCTCGATCATAGACGAGTCAGCGGAAGCAACAATATCTGAGTACAGACATAAGTTAAACAAGTTTGCCTTAAGAGGGCTAGCACAAACGGGGATACAGATCGAACGAGGCGCAGGCCTCCTGCCCGGGATCCTCCTAACTACTCCTAGTCGTCATCAGCGGGCTGCACGTAGTAGTAGGCACCTCCAGAGTAGTAGGAGTCGTCGTCGACGGTGGCGTCTGGATCCTGGGCTCCATCGTCTGGTTGCAGCAACCGGGTAGAAGGGAAAGGGGGAAAAGGGGGAGAAAAGCAACCGTGAGTACTCATCCAAAGTACTCGCAAGCAAGGAGCTACACTACATATGCATGAATATATGTGTAAAGGGCCATATCAGTGGACTGAACTGCAGAATGCCAGAATAAGAGGGGGATAGCTAGTCTTATCGAAGACTACGCTTCTGGTCGCCTCCGTCTTGCAGCATATAGGAGAGAGAAGACTGAAGTCCTCCAAGTAGCATCGTATAGCATAATCCTACCCGACGATCCCCTCCTCGATGCCCTGTTGGAGAGCAATCACCGGGGTGTATCTGGCACTTGGAAGGGTGTGTTTTATTAAGTATCCGGTTCTAGTTGTCATAAGGTCAAGGTACAACTCCGGGTCGTCCTTTTACCGAGGGACACGGCTATTCGAATAGATAAACTTCCCTGCAGGGGTGCACCACATAGCCCAACACGCTTGATCCCATTTGGCCGGACACACTTTTCTGGGTCATGCCCGGCCTCGGAAGATCAACACGTCGCAGCCCCACCTAGGCACAACAGAGCGGTCAGCACGCCGGTCTAAACCTAAGCGCGCAGGGGTCTGGGCCCATCGCCCTGAGCACACCTGCACGTTGCGTACGCGGCCGGAGAGCAGACCTAGCAACCTCCATTTCAAAGGAAGTCACGTTACGCGGTCCAACCCGGCGCGCGCCGCTCAGTCGCTGACGTCACGAAGTGCTTCGGCTGATACCACGACGTCGGGATACCCATAACTACTCCCGCGTAGGTGGTTAGTGCGTATAGACCAAATGGCCAGACTCAGATCAAATACCCAGATCTCGTTAAGCGTGTTAAGTATCGCGAACACCGACTAGGGCCAGGCCCACCTCTCTCCTAGGTGGTCTGAACCTGCCCTGTCGCTCCGCCACAAAGTAACAGTCGGGGGCCGTCGGGAACCCAGGCCCACCTCTACCGGGATGGAGCCACCTGCCCCTTCAGCCCCCATCTCCGAACAGTATCACATGTAATGTAACAGTGTATAGTATATAGTATATGCCCGTGATCACCCCCGAGTGATCACGGCCCGATAGTATAGCATGGCAGACGGACAAGAGTGTAGGGGCACTGGTGGAACACTAGCATCCTATACTAAGCAGTAGGATTGCAGGTAAAGATATCAACAGCAGTATCAAAGACAGGCTATGCATCAGGATAGGAATAACGAAAGCAGTAACAAGCTACACTACTCTAATGCAAGCAGTATAGGGAAGAGTAGGCGATATCTGGTGATCAAGGGGGGGGCTTGCCTGGTTGCTCTGGCAAGAGAGAGGGATCGTCAACTCCGTAGTCGAACGGGGCAGCAGCAGCGTCGGTCTCGGTGTCTATCGAGAGAAGAGGGGGGAGAACAATAAATATTTAAGCAAGCAGTTGCATAGTGATGCATGGCATGACAAGTAACGGCGTTAGAGGTGCCCTAACGCGGTATGGGATGATACCGGTGAAGGGGGGAATCATCCGGGAAAGTTTCCCCGGTGTTCCGCGTTTTCGGGCAGAGGAGCCGGAGGGGGAAAGTTGCGAGTTTGATATGTTAGGGGTGTGCGGCGGATGAACGGGCTGCGTATCCGGGTTCGTCTCGTCATTCTGAGCAACTTTCATGTACAAAGTTTTTCCAACCGAGCTACGGTTTATTTTATAATGATTTTAAAAGATTAAAATCAATTTTAGCATTTATTTAATTATTTTAATCCAACATTATCCAAAACAGTGTTTGCTGACGTCATCATGACGTCAGCATGACGTCAGCAGTCAACAGGGGCGTTGACTGGTCAAATCTGACGTGTGGGTCCCACCTGTCATTCTGTGATTAAGCTAATCAGAGATTAACTAACTAATCATTGTTTAATTAGACTAATTAGGTACTTAGGTTAATCTAATTATGATTAATTAGATTAATTAATTCCTTAATTAATAATTATTTATTTATTTATTTATTTATTTATTTATTTATTTTTATTATTATTAATTTTAATTCTTTTTTTTAAATAAACGTTCAGGGGGCGGGCCCCACTTGTCTGTGACCCTGAGGGCCTAAGCGGGCGCACGGGCGCTGGGCACCCGCTCGAACTGGCGCAGTGGGCGGTTGGGTGCGGGCGCACCCGAGCGGGCGCTCGCCCGCAGGGCGGGGCGAGGACGCCGCGGCACCGATGGCGGGGCACGCCGGCGCGGCCAGTGGCGCGGTGGAGACGAAGGGCGCCGGCGGGGCGGGCGGGTCGGGCACGGGCGACGTGGGGAGCGCGCGAACTGGGCGCGGGTAGAGCGGGCCGCGGCTCGGCGAGCACGTGCGCGCGCGGTGGCGCGGGTGCGTGTCGAGCAGGGGAGGCCGTGGCGAGGCAGGACGCGGCCATGGGGCACGGGTGGGCGCGTGTAGGGAGGGGCGGCGAGCGGCGTAGCGGGCGAGGCCAGCGACGCTAGCGCGCGGCACGCGTGCGGTGGCGGCCTGGGCGATAGCGGCGCGGTGCGGCTAGATCCGGCTACGGGAGCAGAGGGGGAGAGGAGAGGGGAGCCGCTCACGTGCGAGGAGGGAAGAGGCGGCGAGCGTGGACGAGGAAGTCCGGCGACGGGGGTGCTCCGCGCGGCGACGTCGGCCTCGGGGCGCCGCGGGTGTCGGGGGCGAGACGGGGCAGCGCCGGGAACGGGCGCCGGCGTCGTGGAGGAGGGAGCGGGACGCGGTCGCCGGCTAGGTGGGGGTGGGCGCGGGGCGCGGTCGCCGGGGCGGCGTCAGGGGCAGCGGTCCCGGGCGCTGGGGGGTGGGGTTCGATCCCGCCCCCAGATCGGATCGGGAGAGGGGGAGAGGAGTGGGGCGACGGGGAGGGGGGAGTGGCATGTAGGGGTTAGGGTTTCGGGGGCGTGGGGGGTTAAGGCGACGGGGTGGGCCTTGGCCCAGTGGGGCAGGCCAGCTGGGCCGGAGCCCAGTGGGGGTGTTGTTTCTTTTTTTTTGGTTTTCTATTTTTGCAATCTCTTTTCTTTTATTTCTTTTCCTTTTCTCTTTTATTTTAATTTGTAAAAATATAGTTTCAACTCCTAAATTTAGCATTGTCACTAAACCCACTGTCATAAAAAGATTTACCCTAAACAGAACAGTTTAGTATTTTACCTAATACAAAAGGCATTTAATTTAATTGTTTTATCTACACTTTTATTCATCTTATAGTTTTATAAATATTTTATAAAAGTGTGGTTTCTCCACCATAATTACCTACACATTATTTGGTACAACCCGAACATTTTAGTTTTATTGTTTGAAAACTTTTATTGTTTGCCTATATTTTAAATTTGAAATTGAATCTGTTCCGAACTAACTCGAGATTAGCAACTATAATCGAGGTGACATGGCATCATTAGCAGAGGATCACTGTAGCTTAATTACCCGGGCGTCACACTCCAAGTGCCCTATGACCAGCTTTAGCCAACCAAGCCTTTCTCCGGAGTCACCGACGGTTCCACAATCCCGATCGGGCAGGTCCGCTTCCCTGTCACCTTCGGGGCCCGCAACAACTACCGCACCGAGCTCATCGACTTTGACGTCGCTCACATCCTCCTGACGTACAACGCCATCCTCGGGTACCCAGCGCTGGCCAAGTTCATGGCCGTAACTCACCACGGCTACAATGTCCTCAAGATGCCAGGGAGTGGCGGCGTCATCACGGTGTCATGTGAAGAGAGGGATGCAGTGTGTTCCCTGGAGCGAGCCTTTCAGGCCGCGTCGCTGGAAGACCCAGATCGCGGAAGCAGGAGGCTTCCCGAGACCACACCCAAGAAGAAGAAGACGTTGTCAGGCTCCGCCCCTCAGGAGGCAGGCCCCTCAGGGCCCGTGCCGGACCAAGGGGACCCTCCTTCCATCGCATAGGAAAGCGCGCCCGGCGCCCTCCTCAGGCAGGGCTCGGGGGCTCTCACCTTGAGGGCCACCGACCTAGCCAGGGTCACGAGGGAGGCGCTTGGGCATCACGTGGAGGCGTGCTTCGAAGCACGTTTCCCTTAAGAAGGAGCGAGGCAAGCAGAGTCAGCCCAGCAGGAGTTCGTTAACCAGGCCATTCAAGAACTACAAGAGTCAAGAATCATGAGAGGTTGCCGCCGCTTACCGGCTGTGGCTCCCCATCCAGGCGAGGATGGTGGGCTGCGTGTCTGCATCAACGTACCAGGGCTCAATCAGGTCGCCACGACGGAGCGCCTCTGGGCCTCACGAGTGGGGCGTTGTGGGGTCCACCACACGGCTATGTTCGCATGCCTTACGGCTTGCCGAGCGTGGCTGCAACGTACCAGCGCCTCATGAGGGGCATCATGGAGACTCAGGAAGACAGGCGTTCCGCAGTCCTGGCGGAGATGGAGATGATTCGCGAGGAGCCACCAGCGCCTCCGGAGCCTCCCGAGGCCCCAGGGCCCGGGGGCTCGTGAGGATCGGCTTCCGCAGCCCACCGAGTCTGCCGCACCAACGCCATTTCGCCGTCGACATCTTCAGGTGACATCTTTCAAGCTCCATTCCCAGCTGGGAGCGCCCTCCTAGGGCTGCATTACTCCCAGGCCGCGTGGGTCCGTCCCTGCGGCGTGTATCCCTTTTTAGTTTTCGATCGTTAGCTTGCTTTGTTGGGGGCGCCCCTCGGGCTGCATCATCCCCAAGCCGCTCGGGCTAGGCCCAGCGACATGTATCTCCCTCGCGTTTATTTCCAACTATGCATTCGCCTATCATGCTTGATCACCTGATGCCTGTCCACTACAACTCTTCTTCTCCATGTCGACCACTTGCACGTTAAAGGGGGTGTGCCTGAGCATCGCGACTCAGGGCTCTTACCGGCTCTCCAGCCCTCACCCTCTGGCCTTGTCCACGGCATCGCGACCTGGCATACCAGCGACGGCTGAGACAAGCTCGAGGACCGGGACCCGAGGACGTAGAGTGCCGGCATCTAACCGAATTTTGCAGGAACACATCTCAAGATACGGCCCAGCGCCAGGCGCAACCCGCCTAGAGGTAGGGCCTCATGAGTCCCGCGCTGGCTCACGGGCGCCCAGGTACACCTCAACTGCCCCAGCCAACGAGCTCTCGGGCGACTAACGGTCGACTAATGACTGTCATGGCAGCCCCTTCTTCTTTCTGTGATGAGTCTGCAGGATCCTTGGAGGGAATTGCGCTAATCGAGGCCCTCACGGAGTCCTCTTCACCCTCGCTCGCGCGTTAAAGGGGGGGTGCCTGAGCATCGCGACTCAGGGCTCTTACCGGCTCTCCATCCCTCACCCTCTGGCCTTGTCCACGGCATCGCGACCTGGCATACCAGCGACGGCTGAGACAAGCTCGAGGGCCGGGACCCGAGGACGTAGAGCAGAAAGGGGAGCAGAGGCGAGGGAGAAGGGGCGCACGAGGACCACGCCGAGCAACTCCGTTCTAACTACCCCACGGACCCGACGATGCGCTGGGGACGACCCCCGATCCTCCAGATAAGTCACCATCCAAAGCACTGGCTACCATGGCGCTACCCCCGCACCCAATGCAATTCCGTACCAGCGACGTCGTTTCCCTTTCTCATCAAGCGATGGCTGCTTGGGCGCCAAAGGTGACCTCCTGAGCATCGTGACTCAGGGGCTCTTACCGGACCCCAGGTCGCTCACCTCCTGGCCTTGACCACGGCATCGCGACCTGGCATACCAGCGACGGCTGACGCCGCCTTGGGACTGGGACCTGTCGACGCAGAGCGCCAAGCCCTCGCGAGGTTCGAAAGGGAAGACTAAGCTACGACGGAATTAGCGACCCGCACAGTTCCATAGCAAAAGTCACATATTAACAGAAAGGATCACAGACACCTTACAAGCCCCCACGGGGCGCAGTATGATTCCTTGCAGGAAACGGATCCTAAGGGATGCTATCTACATGCGCCCCAGCAGACGACGCCATCATCAACAGTGGGCCGTCAGGCACCGGCGCCAACCCCATCCAGATCAGAGTCGGCGGCGGCCGAGCGAGCCCGCCCTGCTTCGGGAGCGGCGCTGGCCCGCGGGCTCGTAGCTGTCGTCGCTCGTCTCCGGAGTCGTGAAGACCTCGCTGGGGTCGCTGGATCCTCCGGCGCTCCCGTCGCTTGTGGAGCTGTCCATTGGGCGGTCGGCGGGCCCAGCTGTCGCCATCGCGAGGTCCTGGCCACCTCTCCTGGGGCAGGACTCAAGCCGGCGCCCGCTCGCGTCGAAGACCTTGAAGAACATCACCGAAGCGCCATCGTACTCCAGGTGGATCATGAGGGCGCCCCTTGCTCTGCAGCCCCGAGCGATCTCGCCCCAGCCACGAGTCATGAAGACCTCGCCCGAGGCGAGCATCGCGACCTCTGCCTCGGTCGCGGGGGTGCTGCAGTTGGCGTGCTGCAGCCACAACTCTATGAGTCTTCCCTGTGGGAAGACGGAGGCGAAGAAGGAAGGAAAGCGAATCCAAGTTCGCGGAGGCATGGCAGCGTGGAGCACGAGCTCATAGGAGGAGCCCTCGGCATGGACTCCAGGCGGAACGACCAACACCTTCGTGACCCGGCGGCGACGGCGCCTGCCGCTGGGATCGAGGTCACCCCCTCCGAGGCCCTCGGCGTGGGCAAACAAGGGAAGCGGAAATCCCGGCGGAGGCCGCTCGTACCAAGGCCTTGATACCACCTAGTGGTCTCCTTCGTCTCGGCTGCGAGGGGCAAGTCGCTTCTTCGGCGGGAGTGGGTCTGGCACTTCTTGGAGAGCTTTTCCCTTCTTCGCCGCAGAGAACCGGCGAATCGGGGCCATCACGTCAAGAGGGAGCAAGAATCAAGGCGAAGGAGAAAACAAGAAGAGATGGACTGGAAGGGCATGCGCGGTGCCGTACTTATAGCCAGCGGAGGCCAACCGTCAGCCTCCATGATCACAGGTAATCATGACACGATTTTTATGCAGGGACTCGTCCAATCCGCGCGATCGTCGAGGCGTCGTGGGGAAGCGGGGACGCCCGCGCCCAGTCAACCGCCACGCGACGCCCAAGGCCGCAGGCTGTTAGGGCCCGCGGCGCTTCGCCCTTGCCCTTTCGCCTCTCGGCACGGCCAAGTCCGGGCGCGCCTTGGGCCCGGGGGCTACTGTCGGCGTTTTGGGAACGGTGGTCCCCAGACTGCCTGCCTGCGGCCTGCGGCGTGGCTTAAAGGAGGCCCAGTACGGCCCACCTTCATCAACACGAGACTCAAGACCCTCGCGAGGGGCCAAGCCTCACGGGGAGGATGACGCAACGCTTCCTCAGGCGCGGCCTCCTCAGGCTGGCTCATGAGGAGGCAGAGAAATCAAGGCAGGGTACCTCACGAGGTGCCCATGACGCAAGCCATGACGACCAAGGGTGCCAGGTGGGCGCCGGACTGCACAGTGTCCTCCCTTTCCTCTTTGGTGCAAAGGGGGCAAGCGCAGGCGAGAGGATCAAGCAAAGGCATCCATTTCAGTGCAACGAGACCAAGACCAGCCCAACGGTGGGAATGAGCTCATCGTGGAGCCCAGAACGGCGTCACCACAGGGCCTTTGGCAGGCGAGGACCAACTTTGGTCAGGATAAGTGTACCGGATGTTCCCCTTCAAATTGGCCAATTGTTGGCGCCCTTCCCGCTCAATATTTGGGAAGAGGCCCAGGGCCTTTGCCTATAAATAGGACTAGCCACCCCCAGGGTAGGGGGAGGATCGAGAGGTCGGAAAACTAGCAAGTAGGCTTCAAGAAAGCAAGTAGAGAGAGAGAGGGGGCAGCTGAACTCCCCTAGCAGTTCATCGTCCTAGTAAGAACACGCCCTCGCGAGGCTGTTCACCTTTGTACTGTTCATCATCATCAGCCCGAGAGGCAATCCACCCACCACACTGGAGTAGGGTATTACACCACATCGGTGGCCCGAACCAGTATAAACTCTGTGTTCTTTGTGTTGTTCCTTTAGTAGTTTAGATCCTTGCGATACGGAGAGGTAGAGGGCAGAATCTTCGCGCGCACCCCAGAGTTCGAACCTTAAGGGTCTGCCGGAACCCAAGATCCGACACAATCCCTTCGAGTGAAGCCATTGGAAATCTCATACAGTTCAGTTAATTTCTTCTGTGACAGAGGCGCAGTTCTTCTGGACACTGAGGACTTTGCTCTGACTGAGGAGTTAGGAATTCGCCAGTGTGAATTGCCTACGCTGTGAGGAACATGATAGCCCTGAGGAATTTGTACCTCAAATTTCCGACCGTTGTTGTGCTACGCGCCAACTGTCCCAAAATATCTTATCCACCTAACGGTCATATCATTGAAGAGCATTTATGTCTTATCATGTCGGGCTGCTCCCTAGGCTATAAATAGCCGCCCCCTATAACCACTAGCTGGTTGGCTGCTCTGCGAGAACTTGACACTTGTCATTTGAGAGCAACCCATCCTCCGAGGACTTTGAGCGAAAATCATCAAGTGAGGAAAATCCAAAACCCAAACCCAAACATCTACAAACCCAAAGTGATTGAGCATCACTGAAGAGATTGATCCTGCGTGGATCCGACGCTCGTTACCTTTGAAGACTGTGCCTCTTCCAGACGGTTAGGCATCATGGTCTAGAGCATCCAAGAGTAATTGTGGATCGCCGAGTGACCGAGTTTGTGAAGGTTCGGAAGTCACCTGAAGACTTATCATGAGTGATTGGGCGAGGACTGTGTGTCCTTAGCTCAAGGAGAATACGGTGAGGACTGTGTGTCCAGGACTAGGTGTCCTCGTGTTTAAATACTCAGCCGCTCCAACCAGATGTACAACTGAGACAGCAGTTGGAACTGGTATACCAAATCATTGTCTTCACCAAGCCAACTGGTTCTATTTCCTCAACACTTTCATTTCCTCATTACTGTGTTGTGTGTTTGTTCCTATCTGTGTTTGAAGACTTTGACTGAAGACTTTCTCAATTTCCTCAGTTCAATTTCTTCAGTCTGTTTGTCTTCATCTTGTGCTATCCTGTGTTTACGCTTTCTGTACTCTGTGTTTGTCTTCATTTCATTGTGATGACCATGCATGTATTCTGCTATGTTTACCTCTGAGTACTTATTCCGCTGCTAGTAGTTCTTCGCTAAGGAATTTCCTCACTAGCAAATTCCTCAGTGAAGAATTTCATAAAAATCGCCTATTCACCCCCCTCTAGTCGATATAACGCACTTTCAGTTACGACAACAAAGTCCGAACACTCCTTAAAGATAAGTTCGGCACCCCGAATTTAGCATTATATGATTGGCTCCGAATCATGTCTTTGGTCAATATTTGGGTTGCCCGGCTCCTGTGCTTGCTACCCTACGTTCCGCTAAATAGGCTAGGGTAGTAAAGGGAGAACTACTACGATTGTGCCCTGGCCTTGACCAGATGAGCGCCTCAGTAGAGAAAGCCGAAAACTGACTGTCATGATACGGCGAGAGCCGGTCAGTTGTTCGAGGGTTACAAATCGTTGGAGATTTTTCCCACATTATGCAAAAGATCGGCACTTCCCGATCAGATGCTGACAACACTCGGGTTTGAACCAGGGGCTGCGCCCATGCTCTATTATAAAACTCTTATGACTAAGTGAGGGCGTTTAAGCCGCATAGTCTGATTGCCTTGTTCGTTGCGCTAAACAACTCCTTCAAGGATAATATAATTGGATCAAGATTGTTTAGATTCCATCCTGAACACCTCCGTACTACCTACGTGGGGGCGGAAGCCGACGAATGGCCAACCCTCAGATTACATACAACACGACCGCACAGGAGGAAATAGTTAAAGCATAACAAAATTATATTACAAACAGGCTTTGTTTTCATAATACAAAGGCACCACAAATACATTTATTCAAATACAATGTCCTGCGAACATTGTGCTGCCGCAAGGCGAGACCCCTCTAGGACATCTGCAAAATACCTTTCGGGTGTGCGGTACTCCTTGCCCTCCGATGGCCCTCTGGTCACCTCGATGGCGTCCATCTTCTCCCACCACATCTTGCAACGGGCAAAGGCCATGCGCGCGCCTTCAATGCAGGCCGAGCACTTGACGACGTCCAACCGAGGACATGCATTCACCATCCGCCTCACGAGTCCGAAGTAGCTGCCTGGCATAGCTTCGGCTGGCCATAGCCGGATTATCAAATCCTTAATGGCTAGTTCGGCCACCCTATGCAGCTCCACCAGCTGTTTCAGCTGATTGGTGAAGGACACTGGATGCTCTGGCACCGCATACTGCGACCAGAATAGCTTCTCCGTAGAACCCCCTCCTTTGGCTCGATAGAACTCCGCGACGTCTGATACACTGCATGGTAAATCCACAAAAGCCCCTGGGGAACTCCGAACCTGGGTTAGTAAAAGGTACTGCTTCTCCGCATACTTGCTTTGCATCTTAAATGCCTTACCCGCCGTGATCTTCTTGGCCTCCTGGATCTCCTGGAGGGTGGCCTGGGCCTCATTCCGTGCGGTCTCTGCACTCTGACGAGCCTTGGTGAGTTCAGTCCCTTGAACTGATGCATCATGCTCCAAGGCCTCACATTTTTTCACCGCATCCTGAAGCTCCTGCTGGAATTCTTTGACCCGGGCCTTGAGCTTCTTGCGGGCGGCTTGCTACTGGACAGCCTTCTCCTCGGCCTCGCTCAGGGCCTTGCTCAGGGCCTCGACCTCGGTCGCGGCTCCTGCACATGTTACGACACTGCGGTCAACATAAAGCGCCTACTCTTTCCGAACACACAGGAAGTCATTACTCGCCTTGCTTCTCCCAGAGCCGAACCCTAACCTCGCCGAGCTCGTTCTCGGTCCGCTCCAGCCTCTGCCTCAGTTTAGGGACTTCAGCAACATGCGAGGTTGCGGCCAACAACGACGCCTGCTTATCCGTACATATTACGTTAGTCTCCTATAACAAAATTGATCCTCTGACCGGTTCTTCTTGCCAAACACCAGACAATATCTCAGGGGCTACTGTTTACACGAGGTTTTTCTCTTTCTTACCTCGAAACCTGTCAACAGGTTGTTGCAGGCTCCATTCAGTACACTCTTGGCAGACTCAACCTTCTCGATCACCGCACCCATAAGGGCACGGTGCTCGTCCACGACGGAGGCACCTCGTAGCGCCTCCATCAGGTTGTCCGATGCCCCTAGATGGACAGGGGGCACCGGTGGAAGCGGCGCACCCCCTCCTTCAAACGGGGCTGCTCGCCCGACTCCGGAGCCATATGGGCCTCCGGAATCGTATTCGGCTAAGGGCCGAACTGGATGCAGCCCTCTTTGCGAGTCTCCATGGGGATCGGCTCCCCCACATGTCCAGCAATGGAGGTCTTACCTTGTGGCGCCTCCCGGACAGCGTCCTGGGCTCCTCCCCGGTTCGGAGCGGCCCTCCGGGACAACACTTCGGTGTCGTCCCTGGCCCCGGGGGAATAGGCAGGCGGTAGTGAGATGCTCGCCATCTCCGACGGAGCCAACGAACCTCCAGATGAGGATCGCTGGATAAGATCGCGGGCCGGTCTGCAATGATACAGTTAACTATGTCAAGATAATGAAGAGAAAGGGCCGGCTGTGCGCATGAGCAAGCCGTATCACTTACGATGCGGCCTGGGGCTTAGTGCGGGGGCGTCGTTCCGGACTACTGTCAACGTCCCATGCAGTGTTGACCGCTGGGACGTCCTTCCCCTTCTTGGGCGTTTCCGCCTCCAGATGCGCCGAAGCCGCCCTCTTCTTCTTCCTCTCCTCGGGGGGGGGGGGGGGAAGGGTTGTTCTCCTCCTCCTCCTATTCCTCGTTATTGTCCTAAGGGATAGAGGAATGAGCTTTGTCATCCTCGAACGTCACGTCCGAAGTGCCCTTGCGACGGGGACCACTCTTGGCCCCCTTGGTCTTCTTCTTAGCCTTCTTCTCCGACGCCTTATACGGTGCCGGCACCAGCATCTTCACTAGACGCGGGATGACCAGTTTTTCAGGCAGCGGAGCCGGACACTGGATCCGCTTCGCCCTCCGTCAGCCACGCAGTGGTTTGCCTTCACATCCAAACCGGCTTGCTGTGTCTTTCTACAAGTCGCCGAGCGACTTTGTTGTTACCACGGCCGTACTCCGTTTCACATACTGTTAATCCGGACCCAAATCCGTCACCAGGACGGCCGCTGTTCACCTCCGTCAAAGCTGCGGCTTTCCCACCAGTTTCACTTTTAATCGCCGAGATCAGCAGAAGTGGTTCCGCCGCAATCAAACATCAGTAGCGTATGATGGAAATCGTACTATTAGTGTTATGTCCCATTGAACTAGCAATAGTACGAAGCACCATACGTCAATAAGAATATACTCGGATGGGGATGATTCTCAACCACAACGACCGGATGAGGAGTCAAACCCTCCAGGCTTCCGCTACTGCAACTTAACCACGGCCGGCGCGCCGTTCCACAGTTTCTACCGGCGCACCACGCCGCCAGAGTTGCTGCATCGAGACGCCGCCCTGGTCCGACCTACCCTCGCTGCGAGTTTTTTGGTCAAATCCACCGCCGCCCATGCCCGCGGACCTGCCTTCCTCTGCTCAGAGCCGCCGTAGCTCGAGCCACGCCTTGAACCGCCCTGCTGCTGTGGCCTTGACCCGAAGCTGCACCTCGAGCTGTCCCTCTGCTATTTGCCTCACTGCGCCCCTCCGCACTGCGCCGCCTTGCCGACTCGTACCCTGAACGCAGCCACGCGCCGGTTCGCTGCCCGGCTAGCTCCGCCCGGTTTCAGTATCAAGGTGAGCAAACACATCAAAGTACGATTTCAAATCGTCGTCGTCAAATCGCCGCTTCTGCCGAGTCCCGCCAAGTCAAACCGGCCTCTGCGGCCAAAGCTTCCATGGACACGGGCTGGCTCCGCTGCTGTACTAAGCCGGCTCCACCCCTGCCTTGGCCGCGGTAGTGTTCCGCCGTCTGATGCGCGCGCTGCTCCGACCGCAAGCTGGCCCCGAGTCACCGTCGATGCAGGCTGCCACTCCAACCCGTTGCGGCAGCGGACGCACTTCGTCAACCCGCCAGTGTCTCCAATGTGACCGATTCATCTCCGCGCCTGAAACACGCCTCCGAGCCTGGGTAAACATCGTGTCCCCTGTCTCCTGTTACCATCGACCCTAGACGCACAATTCGGGACCCCCTACCCGAGATCCGCCGGTTTTTACACCGACAATATCTTCCTCCTCTTAGGAGCCTCCGCTTCTAGATCTACAGAGGCCACCCTTTTCTTCCTTCTCCCCTTAGGGGGAGAATTGTTCTCTGCTTCCTCCTCCTCCTCCTCTTCACCTTCATCCTCCTCATGGCAGGAGTGAGTTTCAGTCTCTCTGGACACTGCGTCTGAAGTACCCTTTTGGCGAAGGCCACCTTTGACCTCGCTCTTTTTTCTTGGGTTTTTTCTCCGGCGCCTGATAGGGCGCCGGAATCAGCATTTTCATTAACAGAGGATCAGCTGGGTTTTTGGGGAGCGGAGCCCGACACCTGATTCGCTCCGCCTTCTTTGTCCAGCCGTGTTATAATACAAAAAGTCTCAGTACACCCTTTTCTTTTGATTGATGAACTAAGTTATGATCAGACATACTGCACTTACCGAGGAAGCTGGATGATTGTAGTCAAGGCTGATGTCTTTGGACGTCTATGGCATGACTTTTGAGTTTTGAAGAGTAGCTTCCAGATTGCTTCGTTCATCATGCCGAAGAATCACTGTAGGGTTCGCGGCCCTTCCGGATTGAACTCCCACATGCGAAGAGGCCGACATTGGCAGGGAAGGGTTCGGCGGATGAGCATAACCTAGACCACGTCAGTGAGGCTGGTGTCCTTCTCTATGATACTTTTGATGTGCTTTTGCAGCCTCAACACCTCGTCGGATGATCCCCAGTCTAGACCCTTGTTGGTCCACAACGCAAGCCGCAGTGGGGGTACGGATCTGAAAGAAGGAGCGGCTGCCCACTTGGTGCCGCGAGGTTTGGTGATGTAGAACCACTCCTGTTGCCACATCTTGACGGTCTCCACGAAGGCCCCTCTGGTACAGGTGACGTTGGGGAGTTTGCTCACCATGGCGCCACCACAATCTGCGTGCTCTTCGTCGACCACCTTCGTCTTCACGTTGAAAGCCTTGAGCCATAGGCCAAAGTGTGGGGGGATGCGGCGGAATGCTTCAGACATGATGATGAAAGCCGAGATGTGGATAATGGAGTTTGGGGCTAGATCGTGAAAATCTAGCCCGTAATAGAACATGAGACCTCGAACAAAGGGGTGGAGGGGAAACCCTAGTCCGCAGAGAAAGTGAGGGAGGAACACAACCCTCTCACGGAGGAGGCCACCCACATGCCTTGAGAGCCGGATCCGGACATGGCTAGAGTGTTTGCTGGGGACGGAAAGGATTGAAACTTGAGCGCTGGAGCTCGAGGGCGGATGGGCTGAGGAGGAAGAAGGCGTGGGGTAAAAAGATGGATCCTTATCCTCTTATAGAGGCAGTGAATATCAAGCGCCCCCCACGAGCCTTAAAACTCGCCTATTCCCAAGGGGTCGTGCAAACAACACGGTTGGATTACCCAAACCAATATTGATGAGAATCCCGCAATAAGGGGACACGAGCTCTGCTTTGACAAGACGTGTCAATGAAGACCGCGCCTCGAAATGCGAAGTGGTGGGGCTAAAAAACGGTTCGAAATGGTAACAAGGCCAGAACATAACGTCTCGCCGAAAAAGTTGTTAGTGGACATAACCTATTTTGTTTAAGTATTTTGCCCTTGTGGTTCAGGGTTGTAACTATTATACAGAGACGGATATAGATCTCATGTTCAACTGCTCTGTAGTATTCTGAGGAGGAACCCGCCTTGCAATGCCGAAGACAATCTGCCCACCGGACACATCATCATTGAAGCCTAGTTCAGGGGCTACTGAGGGAGTCCTGGATTAGGGGGTCCCTGGGTGTCCGGGCTATGTGACATGGGCCAGATTGATGGGCCGTGAAGATACAAGATAGATGGCCTTCCCCCATGTCTGAATGGGACTCTCCTTTGCGTGGATGGCAAGCTTAGCGTTCGGATATGAAGATTCCTTTCTCTATGAACCGACTTTGTATAACCCTAGGCCCCTCCAGTGTCTATATAAACCAGAGGGTTTATTACATAGAGGCAATCATAATCATACATGCTAGACATCTAGGGTTTATCCATTACAATCTCGAGGTAGATCAACTCTTGTAACCCCTATACTCATCAAAGTCAATCAAGCAGGAAAGTGGGGTATTACCTCCATTAAGAGGGCCCAAACCTGGGTAAACACCGTGTCCCTTATCTCCGGTTACCTTCGATCCTCAAACGCACAGTTTGGGACCCCCTACCCGGGATCGGCCGGTTTTGACACCGACACCACCTGCCAGCCACAAGGGTGGAGGGGGCGCCCTACCCTCTAGGCACGCCCCCCGACCTTGTGGGCCCCCTGGCAGGCCTTCGGTGCCCATCTCTGGCTATATGGTGTCTTTTACCCGGAAAAAAAATCAAGAAGAAGCTTTTAGGACGAAGTGCCGCCATCTCGAGGCCGAACCTGGGCAGAACCAATCTAGGGCTCCAGCGGAGATGTTCTACCGGGGAAACATCCCTCCGGGAGGGGGTAATCATTGCCATCATCATCACCATCGATCCTCTCATCAAGAGGGGGTCAATCTCCATCAACATCTTCACCAGCACCATCTCCTCTCAAAACCTAGTTCATCTCTTGTATTCAATCTTGGTCCCAAAAGCTCAGATTGGTACTTCTGGGTTGCTAGTAGTGTTGATTACTCCTTGTAGTTGATGCTAGTTGGTTTATCCGGTGGAAGATTATATTTCCAGATCCTTAATGATAATTAATACTCCTCTGATTATTATTACTAATATGCTTTGTGAGTAGTTACGTTTGCTCCTGAGGACATGGGAGAAGTCTTGTTATAAGTAATCATGTGAATTTGGTATTCGTTTGGTATTTTGATGAGATGTATGTTGTCTCTCCTCTAGTGGTGTTATGTGAACGTCAACTACATGACACTTCACCATTATTTGGGCCTAGGGGAAGGCATTGGGAAGTAATAAGTAGATGATGGGTTGCTAGAGTGACAGAAGCTTAAACCCTACTTTATGCGTTGCTTCGTAAGGGGCTGATTTGGATCCATATGTTTCATGCTATGGTTAGGTTTACCTTAATACATCTTTCATAGTTGCGGATGCTTGCGAGAGGGGTTAATCATAAGTGGGAGATTTGTCCAAGGAAGGACAACACCCAAGCACCGTTCCACCCACATATAATATTATCAAAGTAACAAACGCGGATCATATGAGCATGATGAAAACTAACTTGACAACAATTACTATGTGTCCTCGGGAGCGATTTGCTTTATATAAGAGTTCGTCTAGGCTTGTCCTTTGCTACTGATACGTCTCCACGATATCTATAATTTTTTATTGTTCCATGCCAATATTATGCAACTTTCATATACTTTTGGAAACTTTTTATACTATTTTTGGACTAACATATTGATCCAGTGCCCAGTGCCAGTTCCTGTTTATTGCATGTTTTATGTTCCGCAGAAACCCCATATCAAACGGAGTCCAAATGGGATAAAATAGACGGAGAATGTTTTTGGAATTTTATGATTTTTGGGAAGAAGAATTAACGCGAGACGGTCCCCGAGGGGGCCACGAGGCAGGCGGGCGCGCCCCTGACCCTTGTGGGCACCCCATAAGGCGGTTACTGCTCTTCTTTTGCCGCAAGAAAGCTAATTTTCGGAAAAAAATCATGGCGAAGGTTTCAATCCAATCGGAGTTACGGATCTCCGGTTATAAAAGAAATGGTGAAAGGGCAGAATCTGGGAACGCAGAAACAGAGAGAGACAGATCCAATCTTGGAGGGGCTCTCGCCCCTCTCATGCCATGGAGACCAAGGACCAGAGGGGAAACCCTTCTCCCATCTAGGGAGAAGGTCAAGGAAGAAGAAGAAGAAGGGGGGCCCTCTCCCCCTGAAAGCACAAGTGCTCCTCAGGTGGTTTTGGGAATTAATGTCAACATATCTTTTGTTGGACTAAAACTTTTATCTAGTATGTTTCAGATAAGTTCAACAATGGAGTGGCATGGACTAAAGGTTGTGGGAACTCCTTCAAGATTCTAAGGACAAAGGATTGGCTAAATCTTCAAGCTCAAGACTCTTCATTTTACACTTTTAGTGATCCAAGATCACATTGAGTCCATAGGAAAAGCCAATACTATCAAGGAAGGATGAGGTGTTGTTTAATGAGCCTTTTGCTCCATGTGCTTAATGATATGCTCCAAAAACCCTCAGCTACTTTCCCACTTCCACATATGACCTAAACCCTAAGCCAAACTCGGTCATACCGATTCTTTCTATCCGGCGCCACCGAGTCTTCATATGTCATAAGCCACTGCCAAAACCCTAGCAAATCGGTTTCACCCATAGGGATCTCGGTCTCACCGAGATGGGATTGCAATCTCACTGTGTATGTCCATTCACAAAATCGGTCTCACCGAGTTTAGGCAATCGATACTACCGAGATTACAATGCAAACTCTCTGGTTAACTCATTACCAAAATCGGTCTCACCGAGTTTAGTAATCGGTCCCACCGAGTTTGCGTGACCAACTCTCTGGTTAGCTAATTACCAAATCGGTCTCACCGAGTTTGTGTAATCGGTCTCACCGAGATTACGTTATGCCCAAACCCTAACCATATCGGTCCTACCGAGATGCATGTCAGTCCCACCGAAAATCTCTAACGGTCACTAGGTTTACCTTTTCGGTCCGACCGAGTTTATTGATTCGGTCCCACCGAGATTGGTAAATTGTGTGTAACGGTTGGATTTTAAGTGGAGGCTATATATACCCCTCCACCTCCTCTTCATTCGTGGAGAGAGCCATCAGAACACATCTACACTTCCAACTCATATGTTCTGAGAGAGAACCACCTACCCTTGTGTTGAGACCAAGATATTCCATTCCTACCATATGAATCTTGATCTCTAGCCTTCCCCAAGTTGCTTTCCACTCAAATCTTCTTTCTACCAAATCCAAATCCTATGAGAGAGAGTTGAGTGTTGGGGAGACTATCATTTGAAGCACAAGAGCAAGGAGTTCATCATCAACACACCATTTGTTACTTCTTGGAGAGTGGTGTCTCCTAGATTGGCTAGATGTCACTTGGGAGCCTCCGACAAGATTGTGGAGTTGAACCAAGGAGTTTGTAAGGGCAAGGAGATCGCCTACTTCGTGAAGATCTACCGCTAGTGAGGCAAGTCCTTCGTGGGCGATGGCCATGGTGGGATAGACAAGGTTGCTACTTCGTGGACCCTTCGTGGGTGGAGCCCTCTGTGGACTCGCGCAACCGTTACCCTTCGTGGGTTGAAGTCTCCACTAACGTGGATGTAGGATAGCACCACCTATCCGAACCACGGGAAAAACATCCGTGTCTCCAATTGTGTTTGAATTCTCCAAACCCTTCTCTTTACATTCTCGCAAGTTGCTTGCTTTACTTTCCGCTGCCTATATATTCTTTGCATGCTTGCTTGCTATGTATTGTATGTGCAGAAATTGTGCCTAAAACTTCACTCAAACCAAAAAGGCTTAAAAACTGCAACTTTAGCACTAAGTGTCTAATCACCCCCCCTCTAGACACACCTACTTCTAGATCCCACAAGTGGTATCAGAGCTTTGGTCTCCATTGCCTTGGTTTAATCACCATTGGAGGAAGATGGATGTGTCTACTTTAGGGAGTCTTAGACATAGAGTTCCTATTCTTGATGGAGAGTATTTTCATGAGTGGAAAAATGAGATGCTTGTGATTTTCAATCAATATCATTTAAACAAGTATATTGCTAGTCTTTGTGCACCTCATGTTGATCCTATACATCCCACTCTAGATGAAGATATTGACATGATTCGCAATCTTAGAACCGCTGAGCTCATCATTAGAGGATTGCCCAAAAACTTGATTGCTAGTTTACCTACTCTTAATTGTGCCTATACTATATGGAAATTTCTTGAGGAACGATTCCCCAATTATTCCTTGAAAAATTTGAATGAAATTCTCCATAAATCTATTGCCTTGAGTAAGATGAACTCTAGTGATACTAGTTTTGGTAATTGTCTATTTGAGCTTACTAATCTCATGCGTGCTAAAGGAAATGTTGGAATCATTGGTGATATCATAACCGACTCCATAAGAATTCATAAAAGTGACCACTTTGATGATCATTTATCTAATGAATTACCCTCTCTAGGATATGATCAATCACAAGATGATGTTGAACATGGATACTATGATGAAGATGATGATAGTGACTCCGATCTTGATGATGCAATGAGACACTTTGGTCTTATGGCTAATCTTCGAGGATATGTGTCAGGAGGAAAGGAATGGGTTCTCGACAGTGGATGTACTGATCATATGACCGGAGATGAAGAGATGTTCCGTCAGCTTGCTGAAAATGACGGCCCTCGAAAATATGTCACCTTTGGTGATAATTAAAAGGGTAAGGTGGTTGACCTTGGTAAGGTGGCCATCTCACACGATAGCTCCATTCAAAATGTCATTCTCATTGAATCTCGTGGGTACAATTTACTTTCAGTATCTAGACTTGCTGATTTCGGTTTGAACGTCCTATTTACTGAGGTAGATTGTCAAGTGTTTCGACAAGACAATCATAAAATGGTCTTTACCGGTATACGTAGAGGTGACCTTTACATTGTCGATTTCTCTAAAAAGGCACAACCTAAAACTTGCTTTATTGCTAAATCCTCAAACGGTTGGTTGTGGCATAGACGACTAGGTCATGTTGGCATGAGAAACCTTGACAAGCTTATTAAAGGAAATCATATCATTGGAGTTAACGATGTCATATTTGATAAGGATAGACTTTGTAGTGCTTGTCAAGCAGGTAAACAGGTTGGAGGAAGGCATCCCGTGAAGAACATCATGACCACAAGGAGGCCACTCGAGCTACTTCATATGGATCTTTTTGGTCCTAATGCCTACAAGAGTCTCGGTGGAAATTCTTTTGGTCTAGTCATAGTTGATGATTTTTCAAGATTTACGTGGGTGTTCTTTCTTGATGATAAATCGCAGGTCCAAAAGATCTTCAAAAACTTCGCTAGGAAGGCCCAAAATCAATTTGACGTGAAGATCAAGAAGGTTCGGAGTGACAACGGAACGGAGTTCAAGAACGTAAATGTGGACACCTTTCTTGACGAAGAAGGGATTTCACATGAGTTCTCGGCTACATACACACCTCAACAAAATGGAGTTGTTGAGAGGAAGAACCGGACGCTCATCGAAATGGCGAGAACGATGCTTGATGAGTACAAGACGCCGAAGCACTTCTAGACAGAAGCGGTTGAGACGGCTTGTCATGCAACAAATCGCTTGTATCTTCACAAGCTACTCGGCAAGACGACATACGAGCTCCTCACCGGTAACAAACCCCAAGTTGGATACTTTCGAGTATTTGGCTCAAAGTGCTACATTCTAGATAAGCATCGTCGTTCAAAGTTTGCTCCTAAATCTCATGAAGGTTTCCTACTTGGTTATGGCTCAAACTCTCACACTTACCGTGTCTACAAAATTTCACCCGAAAGGTTGAAGAAACGGTAGATGTGAAGTTTGATGAATCTAATGGCTCACAAGTAGAGCAATTGCCAATTGATGTAGGTGACAAAGACCCTTCGGAAGCAATTCAAGACTTGTCTATTGGCAAAATTCGTCCAACGGAGGTGAAGGAGGATACCTCGTCCGTCCAAGTGGAAGCTTCTACTTCACTACAAGGTGAACCAAGAGTTGACACGGAAGCATCCACAAGTGGGACACACCAAGATGAAGAAAACAAGGAAATGCATCAAGACGAACATCAACAACCTCCTTCTCCACCACGACAAGAGAACAACAACGTCAACAATGAAGAAGATCATGAAGAAGAACAAGATGAAGAAGAAGTTCAACGAAGACCCAAGCAAAAGCTTTCACGAGTTCGAGCAAGAATTGCCAAAGATCATCCCGTCGAACAAATCTACAATGATATCCAAACCGGGAGAATCACTCGCTCTAAAACTCGTTTAGCTAACTTTTGTGAAAACTATTCATTCATCTCTAGCATTGAACCTATGAAGGTTGAAGAAGCATTGGAAGATCCGGATTGGATAAATGCTATGCATGAAGAGCTACACAACTTTGAGAGAAACCAAGTCTGGACATTGGTTGAGAAGCCCGACAACAACCACAACATCATTGGTACCAAATGGGTGTTTCGCAACAAGCAAGATGAAGATGGAAAAGTGGTTCGCAACAAAGCACGTCTCGTCGCCCAAGGGTACACACAAGTCGAAGGTATGGACTATGGTGAGACATATGCTCCCGTTGCTAGACTTGTGTCCATTCGCATCTTACTTGCCTTTGCTAATCATCATAATATCACCTTGTACAAAATGGACATTAAAAGTGCTTTTCTAAATGGTGAAATAGAGGAGGAAGTTTATGTCAAACAACCTCCCGGCTTTGTCAATCCTAAGAAGCCTAATCATGTTTACAAACTTCACAAAGCACTTTATGGTCTTAAACAAGCTCCTAGAGCATGGTATAAATGCTTGACTAAGTTCCTTATTGGAAGTGGTTTTGAAATTGGAAAAATTGATTCTACACTTTTTACTAAAAGAGTTAATGGAGAACTATTTGTATGCCAAATTTATGTTGATGATATCATATTTGGTTCTACTAACCCTCTTTTTAGTGAAAAGTTTGGAAAGCTTATGTCAAAGAAGTTTGAGATGTCAATGATGAGTGAACTCAAATTCTTTCTCGGTTTGCAAATCAAGCAAACTAAGGAAGGTACATTTATCTCTCAAACGAAGTACACCAAAGACCTATTCAAGAAGTTCAATATGCAAGAATGCAAAGGTATGTCTACACCCATGCCTACTAATGGACATAATGATTTGACCAAAGATGGTGAACCGGTTGATCAAAAGGTTTATCGCTCTATGATTGGTTCATTGTTATACCTATGTGCCTCTCGTCCCGACACTATGCTAAGTGTGTGCATGTGTGCACGATATCAAGCTGCTCCTAAAGAATGTCATCTTAAGGCCATGAAAAGGATAGTGAGATACTTAATCCATACACCAAATTTTGGCATTTGGTATCCTAAGAGGTCCTCTTTCGATCTTGTTGGGTATTCCGACTCGGATTATGCCGGAGACAAGGTTGATAGAAAGTCCACTTCGGGTACATGTCAATTTCTTGGTAGATCTCTTGTGTCTTGGTCCTCCAAGAAACAAAACTCGGTATCCTTATCCACCGCCGAAGCAGAATACATTGCCGCTGGTTCATGCTGTGCTCAATTACTTTGGATGACCCAAACTCTTAAAGATTATGGGGTCTATGTGAAACATGTTCCATTGCTTTGTGACAATGAAAGTGCTATCAAAATTGGTCATAATCCTGTGCAACATTCTCGAACTAAGCATATTGAAGTTTGTCATCATTTCATTCGAGACCATGTTGCAAAGGGTGACATTGATCTTAAACATGTTCGCACCGATAAGCAATTAGCGGATATATTCACTAAACCACTTGATGAGAAAGTGTTTTGCAGGTTGAGAGGAGAATTGAACATCATTGATGCTTCAAACTTGGAGTAGAAACTCCATTGGATACATGCAAGACATGAGCTTATGACTAATCCTTGATATATCTCTTATGATAACTATCAAATGTCTTGGATATATTTGCTTCTTGCATGTTATCTAATCCATGTAGGTACTTGGATGAATCTATTTCTATGAGATTGCAACTCTCTCACATCTTGAGCAATCTCTACATCACCAAGTCTCTACACAACGGTGGTTGACGACAAGGAAGCACGAAACCATTCGAACATATCCTTTGACAAATTCTATGTTGAGCTTCATGATTGTCATTTTTGGATATACAAGTGCTTTTCCTTGCAAGAACTAACCCATGTAGGTATATGAACTCAAACTCCAAGTGGTGCTCCCAACTCTTGATGATCTACATCAACTTCGAGCACTCACACAAGTTCAACTACATGAGCAAGATCCACACCACCACCCAAGGTATGTTGTTCCATCTTAGAGAAGCTTTACTCCAAGTCATGAGTTAAAGCAACTCCACAAGATGAGAATACATCAAAATGCTTAAACGAAAAATGGTAACCCCATTTTGAGCTTAAACGATGAGTATGGCCTATGATCAAGTGTTCTCACTTGACTCCTAAGTCAATATACTCTAACATAGGTGACTATGTCATCGCCCAATTCTAGATGAAGTTCTCTTGTGTTCTTTTCTGTGTTATTGCATTTGTCCCTTGCATATTTGTTTCCCTCTTTTTCACACAAAAAAAACTTCATCTAGAACTTTCATTCTTTTCTTTTTGCTTCTAGTTCTGCATATTTCTGCATCAAATTCCTTGCAAATCCTTCAGTTAATTCATTGCAAATCTTTGAGAGATTTTACTTGACTAGTGAGCTGAGGTGACAAGTGTTTTCTCTGTAATGAACTCGGTTTCACCGAATTGTAACTTTCATTCCAACCAAATCCCTTCGGTACCACCGAAACATGCCACTCGGTGTCACCGATTTCATAACAGGAAAAACAGTTTGCCAGTTATTTTATATTTCTTCTGATCCAGCTCCACTCAATGAATCTTGTCCTCTACAAGCATCACAGTTTTATCCATTGCTTTGTGCTGGATCTCAAGGACCAAACCTATTCGACGGATTCTAGGAAAAACCTTCTTGGAAATTAATGTCAAAGGGGGAGAGAGAGATCACATCAAAGCTTATCATCGGGGAGAAAGAGATCACATTAAACTTATCACCTACAAAGGAGAAAGTACTAAGGGGGAGAGAATACTCAAGGATCCCAAATATTAAGGGGGAGAAAGAAATCTCCAGGGGGAGAGAATACTCAAGGATCCCAGATGCTTGATGTTCAAGAGAAGAGATGCCACATGTCTTTTTGGGGGAATGACATGTTCATATGTACTCATTTGAATTAATTTCTATTCATATCTTTCAGCTTTCAGCTCTGATTTTCTGTTCCCTATCTTCTCCCAACATCCCATGTCAGATTTAGGGGGAGCAAGACATCTAAGGGAAAGAAATCATTCAAATTCATTGCATATCTTCACTCTTGGGGACATGTCTAATTCAATGTGGTACCTTGTACTCACTCTTTACATGTCATCCCAGTCTTGGTATTCTTGTGGTTTCTTTTGGTTTGCTCTGGCTATTGGATGTACCTGTGTTATCTAACCTTGTTTGTGCAGGTTCATTCCATCCTAAGCCAACTCAAGACTACAAGGTAAGTATATGCATCAGAATCATGAGTATGAGGAATTCTTGCTTTTGTACATACTGTTTGCAAGAAGGACTCATAAGCATGAAGGTATTTCTCTTAATAATCTTTTGCTCTGATGCATATGGCCAAGATACATGTAACACATTGCCTACTCTGTCATGGTTATGCTCTCACATGCTTCTATATTCTATATTCACATGATTGCATACATATAGGGGGAGCCTATGCTTGTTACATGTTCTTCCAAAGCTTTACTTGCTATTCTTTGTATCTTTATCTAAAGCTTTGATGTATGTTGCCATCAATTACCAAAAAGAGGGAGATTGAAAGCACAAGTGCTCCTCAGGTGGTTTTGGTAATTAATGTCAACATATCTTTTGTTGGACTAACACTTTTATCTAGTATGTTTCAGATAAGTTCAACAATGGAGTGGCATGGACTAAAGGTTGTGGGAACTCCTTCAAGATGCTAAGGACAAAGGATTGGCTAAAGCTTCAAGCTCAAGACTCTTCTTTTTACACTTTTAGTGATCCAAGATCACATTGAGTCCATAGGAAAAGCCAATACTATCAAGGAGGGATGAGGTGTTGTTTAATGAGCCTTTTGCTCCATGTGCTTAATGATATGCTCCAAAAACCCTTAGCTACTTTCCCACTTCCACATATGACCTAAACCCTAAGCCAAACTCGGTCATACCGATTCTTTCTATCCGGCGCCACCGAGTCTTCATATGTCATAAGCCACTGCCAAAACCCTAGCAAATCGGTTTCACCGATAGGGATCTCGGTCTCACCGAGATGGGATTGCAATCTCACTGTGTATGTCCATTGTCAAAATCGGTCTCACCGAGTTTAGGCAATCGGTACTACCGAGATTACAATGCAAACTCTCTCGTTAACTCATTACCAAAATCGGTCTCACCGAGTTTAGTAATCGGTCCCACCGAGTTTGCCTGACCAACTCTCTGGTTAGCTAATTACCAAATCGGTCTCACCGAGTTTGTGTAATCGGTCTCACCGAGATTACGTTATGCCCAAACCCTAACCATATCGGTCCTACCGAGATGCATGTCAGTCCCACCGAAAATCTCTAACGGTCACTAGGTTTACCTTTTCGGTCCGACCGAGTTTATTGATTCGGTCCCACCGAGATTGGTAAATTGTGTGTAACGGTTGGATTTTAAGTGGAGGCTATATATACCCCTCCACCTCCTCTTCATTCGTGGAGAGAGCCATCAGAACACATCTACACTTCCAACTCATATGTTCTGAGAGAGAACCACCTACCCTTGTGTTGAGACCAAGATATTCCATTCCTACCATATGAATCTTGATCTCTAGCCTTCCCGAAGTTGCTTTCCTCTCAAATCTTCTTTCTACCAAATCCAAATCCTATGAGAGAGAGTTGAGTGTTGGGGAGACTATCATTTGAAGCACAAGAGCAAGGAGTTCATCTTCAACACACCATTTGTTACTTCTTGGAGAGTGGTGTCTCCTAGATTGGCTAGGTGTCACTTGGGAGCCTCCGACAAGATTGTGGAGTTGAACCAAGGAGTTTGTAAGGGCAAGGAGATCGCCTACTTCGTGAAGATCTACCGCTAGTGAGGCAAGTCCTTCGTGGGCGATGGCCATGGTGGGATAGACAAGGTTGCTACTTCGTGGACCCTTCGTGGGTGGAGCCCTCCGTGGACTCGCGCGACCGTTACCCTTCGTGGGTTGAAGTCTCCACTAACGTGGATGTAGGATAGCACCACCTATCCGAACCACGGGAAAAACATCCGTGTCTCCAATTGCGTTTGAATTCTCCAAACCCTTCTCTTTACATTCTCGCAAGTTGCATGCTTTACTTTCCGCTGCCTATATACTCTTTGCATGCTTGCTTGATATGTATTGTATGTGCTAAAATTGTGCCTAAAACTTCACTCAAACCAAAAAGGCTTAAAAACTACAACTTTAGCACTAAGTGTCTAATCACCCCCCCTCTGGACACACCTACTTCTAGATCCCACACCCCCTCTCTTCCGGTGGCGCCGGAACGCCGCCGGGGCCATCATCATCACTGCAATCTACACCAACAACTTCACCGCCCTCATCACCAACTCTTCTCCTCTATGCAGCGGTGTAACCCCTCTTTTACCCGCTGTAATCTCTACGTAAACACGGTGCTCAACGCTATATATTATTTCCCAATGATGTATGGCTATCCTATGCTGTTTGAGAAGATTCGTTTTGTCCTATGGGTTAATTGATGATCGTGATTGGTTTGAGTTGCATGTTTTATTATTGGTGCTGTCCTATGGTGCTCTCCGTGTCGCGCAAGCGTGAGGGATCCCCGCTGTAGGGTTTGCAATATGTTCATGGTTCGCTTATAGTGGGTTGTGTGAGTGATTGAAACACAAACCCGAGTAAGGGGGTTGTTGCGTATGTGATAAAGAGGACTTGATGCTTTAATGCTATGGTTGGGTTTTACCTTAATGATCTTTAGTAGTTGCGGATGCTTTCTATAGTTCCAACCATAAGTGCACATGATCCAAGAATAGAAAGTATGTTAGCTTATGCCTCTCCCTCAAATAAAATTGCAATAATGATTAACGGTCTAGTTATCGATTGCCTAGGGACAAATAACTTTCTCGTGACAACAAGCTCTCTACTAAAACTAACTTAGTTGTGTCTTATTCTAAACAGCCCCTACTTTTTATTTACGTGCTCTGTATGATCTTGCAAACCTATCCAAAAACACCTACAAAGTACTTCTAGTTTCATACTTGTTCTAGGTAAAGCGAACGTTAAGCGTGCGTAGAGTTGTATCGGTGGTCGATAGAACTTGAGGGAATATTTGTTCTACCTTTAGCTCCTCGTTGGGTTCGACACTCTTACTTATCAAAAGAGGCTACAATTGATCCCCTATACTTGTGGGTTATCAAGACCTTTTTCTGGCACCGTTGCCGTGGAGTCATAGTGTGGGGTGAATATTCTCGTGTGTGCTTGTTTGCTTTATCACTAAGTAATTTTTATTTGCTATTCTAAGTTGTTTTCTATCTTTAGTTATGGGTAGGAAACGCAAAATACCAAAAAAATAGTTGTACCTGCTACACCAATGGTTGAAGAACCACTCAAAATCTATCACACTCCTGAAGCTTTCTACTTGGATCATCTTTGATCCCTATGTGCTCGTGTTGAAACCCCAACTAGCTTAGTTGAGGGAAAATCTTTAGATGAGCATGCTTATTATGTGTGACACCGCTTATATCATAAAGGGGAACTTTTACTGGATCAAATTCATCGTTTGCAATGCTATTCTTGGAATTTATGTGAAATATATGATGTTACTTGTTGTTCCGAAAACCCTAAGAAACACCTTCTCTACCAATGTGAGTTTAGTGATAATGGAATCGTATCTTCGTATGCTAAGGGTGTTTATAATTATTATGATGTTCAACAAATTGAAGAATTCATTGCTTTTAAGGGTGCTTATGAAATTGCTTCTTTGATTGAAAAGTATGATGCTACTCTTTACAAATCTGAAAATTTTGCCATACTTAAATATTGTTATGATAATTATGCTTCTAATGCCTATGTTAAACCATATATTGAGGACTCCTCCGCTGTCCAAGAAGAGACTAATACTTTGCAGGAGTCTATGGAAGAAGAAATTGATGAAACTGTGAGCTCATTGGATGAAAAAGATGACGAGGAGAGCGAAGAACAAAAGGAGGAAGAGCGGATTGATCACCCGTGCCCACCTTCTAATGAGAGTAACTCTTCAACTCATACATTGTTTAATTTCCCTTCGTGCTTACCGAAGGATGAATGCTATGATGATTGTTATGATCCCGTTGATTCTTTTGAAATATCCCTTTTTGATGATGCTTGCTATGCTTGTGGCCAAGATGCCAATATGAATTATGCTTATGGAGATGAACTTGCTATAGTTCCTTATGTTAAACATGAAATTGTTGGTATTGCACCCATGCATGATAGTCCTATTATCTTTTTGAATTCTCCCGACTACACTATATCGGAGAAGTTTGCCCTTATTAAAGATTATATTGATGGGTTGCCTTTTACCGTTGCACATGATGATTTTGATGAATATAATATGCATGTGCTTTCTGCTCCTACTTGAAATTGTTGTGATAGAGGAACTACATCTCCACCTCTCTATGTTTCTAACATGATAAAATTGCAAGAAACTGTTTATACTATGCATTGACCTTTACTAGGTGTGCATGAATTATTCTTTTATGACATGCCGATGCATAGGAAGAGAGTTAGACTTCATCGTTACATGATATATGTTACTTTGTGCTCACTACTAAATTCTAAATCATTGTTGATTCAAATTGGCTTTGATATACCTTAGGATCGGGGTGGATTCATTACTTGTGCACTATATGCCTAGCTTAATGGCTTTAAAGAAAGCGCTGCCAGGGAAACAACCCGGAAGTTTTAGAGAGTCATTTATTTCTGTTGAGTGCTTTTATATAGTTTAAAAACAAAATAAATAAATAGGGGAACCCAAAACTTTTCAAAAAGGAAAGTGAAAGTGAGAGAGACAAGCATTGTTGAAGTGGGGGAGCTCCTTGAACTTTGTTCATGCTCACGGAAACTTTGTGAATCTTGATTACATAAACTTTTCAACAAAAATAATTATCCCCTTGTGCAGTTCCATTGTATTATAAAAATAATGTGCCAAGGTTTGCCTTTAGGATGTTTACAATGCTTGTTGGTTTGTGCGGTGTAGGACAGAAACTTTGGCTGTAGTGAGCGATTTTACATTTTTTACTGGAATGTCAAACGGTTCTATAACTTTTGCAATGTCTTTCTATACAAAGTTTTTATTTTTCTTAATTTTGGTAGAATTTTTGGAGTAACATAAGTATGGTGAATGTTCAGATTACTACAGACTGTCCTGTTTAAGGCAGATTCTGTTTTTGATGCATAGTTTGCTTGTTTTCATGAAACTATCGATTCCTATCAGTGGATTAAGCCATGGAAAAGTTATTTGCAGTAGTTACAACGCAAAAACAAAATATGAATTAGTTTGCAACAGTACTTAGAGTAGTTATTTGCTTTATTTTACTAACGGATCTTACCGAGCTTTCTGTTGAAGTTTTGTGTGGATGAAGTGTTCGAAGATCGAGGATGTCTCGATGTGAGGACAAGAAGGAGAGGCAAGAGCTCAAGCTTGGGGATGACCAAGGCACCCCAAGTAAATATTCAAGGAGGCTCAAGCGTCTAAGCTTGGGGATGCCCCGGAAGGCATCCCATCTTTCTTCAACAAGTAACAGTATGTTTTCAAATTCGTTTCGTTCATGCGATACATGCAATATTGGAGCGTCATTTGCATTTAGTTTTCACTTTTCTTTTATGCACACCATGATAGTATGGGATAGTACTTGGTTGATTTATAGAATGCTCATTGCACTTCACTTATATTTTTTGAGTATGGCTTTATAGAATACTTCATGTGCTTAACTTATATCATTTGAAGTTTGGATTGCCTGTTTCCCTACACATAGAAAACCGCCATTTGTAGAATGCTCTTTTGCTTCACTTATATTTGTTAGAGCATGGGCATATCTTTTGTAGAAAGAATTAAACTCTCTTACTTCACTTATATCTATTTAGAGAGATGACATGAACTGGTCATTCACATGGTTAGTCATAAAATCCTACATAAAACTTGTAGATCACTGAATATGATATGTTTGATTCCTTGCAATAGTTTTGCGATATAAAGATGGTAATATTAGAGTCATGCTTGTGAGTAGTTGTGAATTTGAGGAATACTTGTGTTGGAATTTGTGATTCCCGTAGCATGCCCGCATGGTGAACCGTTATGTAACGAAGTTGGAGCATGAGGTATTTATTGATTGTCTTCCTTATGAGTGGCGGTCAGGGACGAGCAATGATCTTTTCCTACCAATCTATACCCCTAGGGGCATGCGTAGTAGTACTTTGCTTCGAGGGCTAATAAACTTTTGCAATAAGTATATGAGTTCTTTATGACTAACGTGAGTCCATGGATTATACGCACTCTCACCCTTCCATCATTGCTAGCCTCTTCGGTATCATGCATTTCCCTTTCTCACCTCGAGATTTGGTGCAAACTACGCTGGTACATCCAAACCCCGTGATACGATACACTCTATCACACATAAGCCTCATTATATCTTCCTCAAAACAGTCACCATACCTACCTATCATGGCATTTCCATAGCCATTCCGAGATATATTGCCATGCAACTTCCATCATCATCATATACATGACTTGAGCATTTATTGTCATATTGCTTTGCATGATCGTAAGATAGCTAGCATGACGTTTTCATGGCTTGTCCGTTTTTTGATGTAATTGATACGCTAGATCATTGCACATCCCGGTACACCGCCGGAGGCATTAAAATAGAGTCATATCTTTGTTCTAGTATCAAGTTGTAAGTAAATAAAAGTGTGATTATCATCATTATTAGAGCATTGCCCCAAGAAAAACAAGAGAGGCCAAAGAAGGCTAAATAAAAAAAGGGGGCGAAAGAAGCCCGCAAAAAAAAGAAAAAATAAAAAAATAAAAAAAATAAATGGGGGCAATGTTACTATCCTTTTACCACACTTGTGCTGCAAAGTAGCACCATGTTCTTCATATAGAGAGTCTCTTGAGTTATCACTTTTATATACTAGTGGGAATTTTCGTTATAGAACTTGGCTTGTATATTCCGATGATGGGCTTCCTCAAATGCACAACCACTTAGTTTCCAGTTTGAGCTTTCATACACTTATAGGTCTTAGTGCATCCATTGCATGGCAATCCCTACTCCTCACATTGACATCAATTGATGGGCATCTCCATAGCCCGTTGATTAGACGCGTCGATGTGAAACTTTCTCCTTTTTTTGTCTTCTCCACACAACCTCCATCATCATATTCAATTCCACCCATAGTGCTATGTCCATGGCTTGCGCTCATGTATTGCGTGAGGGTTGAGAAGGCTGAAGTGCGTTAAAAAGTATGAACCAATTGCTCGACTTGTCATCGGGGTTGTGCATGATGTGAATATTTTGTGTGGTGAAGATGGAGCATAGCCAGACTAATGATTTTGTAGGGATAACTTTCTTTGGCCTTGTTGTTTTGAAAAGACATGATTGCTTTATTAGTATGCTTGAAGTATTATTGTCTTAATTTCAAATGATAGACTATTGCTTTGAATCACTTGTGTCTTAATATTCATGCCATGATTAGATTACATGATCAAGATTATGCTAGGTAGCATTCCACATCAAAAATTATCTTTTTTATCATTTACCTACTCAAGGACGAGCAGGAATTAAGCTTGGGGATGCTGATACGTTTCCGTCGTATCTATAATTTTTGATTGTTCCATGCCAATATTATGCAACTTTCATATACCTTTGGCAACTTTTTATACTATTTTTGGACTAACATATTGATCCAGTGCCCAGTGCCAGTTCCTGTTTGTTGCATGTTTTATTTTTCGGAGAAACCCCATATCAAACGGAGTCCAAACGGGATAAAAACGGATGGAGAATATTTTTGGAATATTTATGATTTTTGGGAAGAAGAATCAACGCGAGACGTTGCCCGAGGGGGCCACGAGGCAGGGGGCGCGCCCCTGACCCTCATGGGCACCCCATAAGGCGGTTACTGCTCTTCTTTTGCCGCAAGAAAGCTAATTTTCGGGGAAAAATTGTGGCGAAGGTTTCAATCCAATCGGAGTTACGGATCTCCGGTTATAAAAGAAACGGTGAAAGGGAGAATCTGGGAACGCAGAAACAGAGAGAGACAGAGAGACAAATCCAATCTCGGAGGGGCTCTCGCCCCTCCCATGCCATGGAGACCAAGGACCAGAGGGGAAACCCTTGTCCCATCTAGGGAGAAGGTCAAGGAAGAAGAAGAAGAAGGGGGGCCCTCTCCCCTCTCTTCCGGTGGCGCCGGAATGCCGTCGGGGCCATCATCATCACCGCAATCTACACCAACAACTTCACCGCCCTCATCACCAACTCTTCCCCCCTCTATGCAGCGGTGTAACCCCTCTTTTACCCGCTATAATCTCTACTTAAACATGGTGCTCAATGCTCTATATTATTTCCCAATGATGTATGGCTATCCTATGATGTTTGAGTAGATCCGTTTTGTCCTATGGGTTAATTGATGATCGTGATTGGTTTGAGTTGCATGTTTTATTATTGGTGTTGTCCTATGGTGCTCTCCGTGTCGCACAAGCGTGAGGGATCCCCACTGTAGGGTTTGCAATATGTTCATGGTTTGCTTATAGTGGGTTGCGTGAGTGACTGAAACACAAAACCGAGTAAGGGGGTTGTTGCGTACGGGATAAAGAGGACTTGATGCTTCAATGCTATGGTTGGGTTTTACCTTGATGATCTTTAGTAGTTGCGGATGCTTGCTAGAGTTCTAATCATAAGTGCATATGATCCAAGAAGAGAAAGTATTTTAGCTTATGCCTCTCCCTCAAATAAAATTGCAATAATGATTACCGGCCTAGTTATCGATTGCCTAGGGACAAATAACTTTCTCGTGACAACAAGCTCTCTACTAAAACTAACTTATTTGTGTCTTCTTCTAAACAACCCCTACTTTTTATTTACGCGCTCTGCATTATCTTGCAAACCTATCCAAAAACACCTACAAAGTACTTCTAGTTTCATACTTGTTCTAGGTAAAGCGAACGTTAAGCGTGTGTAGAGTTGTATCAGTGGTCGATAGAACTTGAGGGAATATTTTTTCCACCTTTAGCTCCTCGTTGGGTTCGACACTCTTACTTATCGAAAGAGGCTAAAATTGATCCCCTATACTTGTGAGCAAGGTGGCCTGATCCTTTTGTAGCTGATAACCCTTGTTTACTTTTTTTACTTGTTACCTGTTACGATTTACCTTATCACAGAACTATCTGTTACTAATAATTTCAGTGCTTGTGGAGAATACCTTGCTGAAAACCGCTTGTCATTTACTTCTGATCCTCGTTGGGTTTGACACTCTTACTTATCGAAAGGACTATGATAGATCCCCTGTACTTGTGGGTCATCAAGACTCTTTTCTGGCACTGTTGCCGGGGAGTGAAGCGCCTTTGGTAAGGAAACATTTATATAGTGTGCTGAAATTTACTGTCACTTGTTACATGGAAAATAATCCTTTGAGGGGTTTGTTTGGGGTATCTTCACCTCGGCCAAAACCACAATTAGCTACCCCTCAACCTACTGCACCTACTGAAAATATTTATTATGAAATTCCTTCAGGTATGATAGAGAAACTGCTAGCCAATCCTTATGCAGGAGATGGAACATTACATCCCGATATGCACCTAATCTATGTGGATGAAGTTTGTGGATTATTTAAGCTTGCAGGTATGCCCGAGGATGTTGTCAAGAAGAAGGTCTTCCCTTTATCTTTGAAGGGAAAGGAATTGACATGGTATAGGCTATTGGATGATATTGGATCATGGAACTACAACCAATTGAAATTTGAATTTCATCAGAAGTTTTATCCTATGCATCTGGTTCATCGTGATCGGAATTATATATATAATTTTTGGCCTCATTAAGGAGAAAGTATCGCTCAAGCTTGGGGGAGGCTTAAGTCAATGCTATATTCATGCCCCAATCATGAGCTCTCAAGAGAAATTATTATTCAAAACTTTTATGCTCGGCTTTCTCATAATGATCGATCCATGCTCGATACTTCTTGTACTTGTTACTATATGAAGAAGGATATCGAATTCAAATGGTACTTATTGGAAAGGACTAAACGCAACTCTGAAGATTGTGATCTTGATGAAGGTAAGGAGTCAGGTATAAACCTTAAGTTCGATTGTGTTAAATCCTTTATGGATACCGATGCGTTTCGTGATTTTTGCACTAAATATGGACTTGACTCTGAGATACTAGCTTCTTTTTGCCACTCATGTTGATATCCCTAAGGAGAAGTGGTTTAAATATCACCTCCCATTGAAGTTAAAGTAGTTGAACCTATTAAAGTTGAAGAAGAAACTATTACTTATAATGCTGATCTTATTGTTCCGACTGCTTATATTGAGAAACCACCTATCCCTGTTAGAATAAAGGATCATGCTAAAGCTTCAACTGTGGTTCGTAAGAGTTATACTAAACACATGCACCCTCTGAACAAATTAAATTTGAACCTAGTATTTCTATGGTTAATGATCTCTTGGTTGATAATATTGATGGGCATGTTATTTATTTTTATGATGAAGCTACTAGAATTGCTAAACCCGATATGAAAGGTAAACATAGACCTGTTGTTGGCATGCCTGTTGTTTCTACTAAAATAGGAGATCATTGTTATCATGGCTTATGTGATGTGGGTGCTAGTGTGAGTGCAATTCCTTACACATTATATAAAGAAATTATGAATGATATTGCACCTACTGAGATAGAAGATATTGATGTTACTATTAAGCCTGCTAATAGAGATACTATATCACCAATTGGGATTGTTAGAGATGTTGAAGTCTTGTGTGGGAAAATTAAATATCCTACTCATTTTCTTGTTCTTGGTTCCCCACAAGATAATTTGTGTCCCATTATATTTGGTAGACACTTCTTGAACATTGTTAATGCTAGGACATACTGCGATAAAGATATTGTTACTGTTGGTTTAGGGGATATGTCTCATGGTTTTAATTTGTCTAAATTTCACAGACAACCCCATGATAAAGAATTGCCTAGTAAAGATGAAATTATTGGTCTTGCTTCTATTCCCGTGCCTCCTGCTGATCCTTTAGAACAATATTTGCTAGACCATGAAAATGATATGTTTATGAATGAAAGAAGGGAAATAGATGAAGTATTCTTTAATCAGGGACCTATATTGAAACACAATTTGCCTGTTGAAATCCTTGGTGATCCTCCTCCACCTAAGGGTGATCCCGTGTTTGAGCTTAAACCACTACCTGATACTCTGAAATAGGCTTATCTAGATGAAAAGAAGATATATCATGTTATCATTAGTGCTAACCTTTTAGAGCATGAAGAACATAAATTATTGAAAACTCTGAAGAAGGACCGTGCCGCTATTGGATATACTCTTGATGATCTTAAGGGCATAAGTCCCACTTTATGTCAGCAAAAAATTAAATTGGAGAAAGATGCTAAACCAGTCGTTGATCATGAACGACGGTTAAATCCTAAGATGAAAGAAGTGGTAAGAAATGAAATACTCAAGCTTGTGGAGGCAGGTATAATTTATCCTATTGCTGATAGTCAATGGGTAAGCCTTGTTCATTGTGTCCCTAAGATGGGAGGTATTAGTGTTGTTCCTAATGATAAGAATGAGTTGATTCCTCAAAGAATTGTTACAGGTTATAGAATGGTAATTGATTTCTGCAAATAAAATAAATCTACTAGAAAAGATCATTAACCTCTACCTTTTATTGATCAAATGCTAGAAAGATTATCCAAACATACACATTTTTGCTTTCTAGATGGTTATTCTAGTTTCTCTCAAATACCTGTGTCAAAAGATGATCAAGAGAAAACCACTTTTACTTGCCCTTTCGGTACCTTTGCTTATAGACGTATGCCTTTTGGTTTATGTAATGCACCTGCTACCTTTCAAAGATGTATGACTGCTATATTCTCTGATTTTTGTGAAAAGATTGTTGAGGTTTTCATGGATGATTTCTCCGTTTATGGAACTTCTTTTGATGATTGCTTAAGCAGCCTTGATCGAGTTTTGCAGAGATGTGAAGAAACTAATCTTGTCTTGAATTGGGAGAAGTTCCACTTTATGGTTAATGAAGGTATTGTCTTGGGGCATAAAATTTCTGAAAGAGGTATTGAAGTAGATAAAGCTAAAGTATATGCTATTGAAAAGATGTCGTGTCCTAAAGATATCAAAGGTATAAGAAGTTTCCTTGGTCATGCCAGTTTCTATAGGAGGTTTATTAAGAACTTCTCTAAAATTTCTAGGCCTCTCACTAATCTCTTACAAAAAGATGTCCCTTTTGTTTTTGATGAAGATTGTGTAGAAGCATTTGAAATACTTAAGAAAGCCCTGATTACTGCACCTATTGTTCAGCCACCTGATTGGAATTTACCCTTTGAAATTATGTGTGATGCTAGTGATTATGCTGTTGGTGATGTTCTAGGACAAAGAGTTGATAAGAAATTAAATGTTATTCAATATGCTAGTAAAAATCTAGACAGTGCCTAGAGAAATTATGCTACCAAAGGAATTTTTAGCAGTTGTATTTGCATGTGATAAGTTCAGACCTCATATTGTTGATTCCAAAGTAACTGTTCACACTGACCATGCTACTATTAAATATCTTATGGAAAAGAAAGATGCCAAACCTAGACTTATTAGATGGGTTCTCTTGCTACAAGAATTTGATTTGCATATTATTGATAGAAAGGGAGCTGAGAACCCCATTGCAGACAACTTGTCTAGGTTAGAGAATGTTCTTGATGATCCATTTCCTACTGATGATAGCTTTCCTGATGAGCAACTAAATGTCATTAATGCTTCTCATTATACTCCATGGTATGCTGATTATGCGAATTATATTGTTGCTAAATTTATACCACCTAGTTTCACATACCAGCAAAAGAAAAAGTTTTTCTATGATTTAAGACATTAATTTTGGGATGACCCACACCTTTATAAAGAAGGAGTAGATGGTGTTATTAGACGTTGTGTACCTGAGCATGAACAGGAACAGATCCTACGCAAGTGCCACTCCGAGTCTTACGGAGGACACCATGCGGGAGATAGAACTGCACATAAGGTATTGCAATCTGGTTTCTATTGGCCCACTCTCTTTAAAGATGCCCGTAAGTTTGTCTTGTCTTGTGATCAATGTCAAAGAATTAGTAATATTAGTAGATGTCAGGAAATGCCTACGAACTATTCACTTGTTATTGAACCATTTGATGTTTGGGGCTTTGATTATATGGGACCTTTTCCTTCCTCTAATTGGTCTACACATATTTTAGTTGCTGTTGATTACGTTACTAAGTGGGTAGAAGCTATTCCAACTAGTAGTGTTGATCATAGCACTTCCATTAAGATGCTTAAAGAAGTTATTTTTTCGAGGGTTGGAGTCCCTAGGTATTTAATGACTGATGGCAGTTCACATTTTATTCATGGTGCTTTCCATAAAATGCTTGCTAAGTATGATGTTAATCATAGAATTGCATCTCCATATATCGTCCGTCTAGTGGTCAAGTAGAATCAACAATAGAGAGATTGAATTAATTTTGCAAAAGACTGTTAATAGATCTAGAAAGAATTGGTCTAAGAAACTTGATGATGCTTTGTGGGCTTATAGAACTGCTCATAAGAATCCTATGGGCATGTCTTCGTATAAAATGGTTTATGGAAAAGCATGTCACTTACCTCTTGAGCTAGAACATAAGGCATATTGGCCTATTAAAGAGCTCAATTATGATTTCAAACTTGCCGGTGAGAAGAGGTTATTTGACATTAGCTCACTTGATGAATGGAGAACCCAAGCCTATGAGAATGCCAAGTTGTTTAAAGAAAAAGTTAAAAGATGGCATGATAAAAGGATAAAAAAGCATGAGTTTAATGTAGGTGTTTATGTTTTGCTATACAACTCTCGTTTAAGATTTTTTGCAGGAAAACTTCTCTCTAAATGGGAAGGCCCTTACATCATCGAGGAGTTCTATCGTTTCGGTGCCATAAAAATTAATAATGCCGAAGGTGGTAAACGGTCAAAGACTCAAACATTATATCTCAGGTACTCCCATAAATGTTGAGACCAATATAATTGATACCGCAGTACATAAGGGACACTTTCCAGAATGTTTCAGACTCCAAAAAGAATAGGTATATGGTACAGTAAGTAAACCGACTCCAAAACATTTCCAATGATAAATTTTCTCCATTTTGGAATATTTAAAAAATTAGGAAAATTAAAAGTAGTCCGGAAGAGACACGAGGCCACCACAAGGGTGGAGGGCGCGCCCTAGCCCCCTGGGCACGCCCCCAACCTTGTGGCCACCTCGTGTTCCCTCTGGACTCTGTTTTCTTGCAGAATACTTCTTATGGTCGGTAAAAATTCATTATATAATCTCCCGAAGGTTTTGACCACCGTACCATGTAAATATCTCACGTTTTTGTTTCGAGCTATTTTTCTGACAAATCTAGATCATCATGACATCTCTAAGCGCCCCCAAGGACAAGTTTTTTGAGAAGGTCATGAACCCTTACCTCGCGGAGGTGCTTCAACACCCTTAAACCATTGAGATGCGTGAGGGGGTGCTGCACATCCGCGATGTTGAGGGGCCGAAGAAGACCGGAAGCATGGAGACAAGACTTGAAGCAATGGAGCAACAAGTTTTCAAGTGTCAAGGGATGGTGGAGCATGGACTTAACACCAATCACATGACGATTGTGGAGTTCACCAACAATCACAAGCTGGATGCCAAGAACATTGGGGAGACCATCTTCAAGCTTCACGATAAAATCGAGCACCTCCAAGCCCAGATCTATGACCTGCAAAACCAAAATTGTGAGTATGAATACAAATTTAATAGGATGAGTTTGGCTGCAGATTTGAGGATCCCGGAGAGTTGTTCATCTTTCTATGATGGTGAGCCTATGCCTTGGAAGATGGATGACAAGCCTACTTCATCAACAACTCCACCATCACCACCTTTGAAGAAAGAGATCTAAATACATGGGTATGGGCACTCCCCTTGGCAACTTCCAAGCTTGGGGGAGTGCCCCGGTATCGTGTTACCATCACATCTTTATGTTTATCACTTTTCTTAGTTCGATCCTTATGGTTATATCTTGATCTAGTAGGATAAAGTTTTAGTATGATCTAGCTTTGAGTTTTGCTTTATGTTCCCTCTATGTAATCGAGTCTGTGAGATATATAATAAATAGTAGTTTTGAGTTAGGGGCTTTGCTTTCTTGCTAGGATCTTGAGGGAATTAAATAGAAGAAAGAATAAAAATAAATAAAAAGATCATATGTTGATCTTATGGAGAGTAATGACTTCACATATAAGGAGTATGTTGAATATAAGTTGCTGAGAGTTGGCAAACATAGTTTTGGTCATTGTTGCAATTAATAGGAAGTAATAAAGAAAGAGAGGCTTCACATATAAACATACTGTCTTGGACATCTTTTGTAATTGTGAGCACTCATTAAAATATGACATGCTAAAAAGTTGATGTTGGACAAGGAAGACAACATAATAGTTTATGCTTTCTTATATCCGAATAGAATTTATATTGTCATGGATCATCCAACATGTTGAGGTTGCCTTTCCCTCTCATGCTAGCCAAATTCTTTGCACCAAGTAGAGATACTAATTGTGCTCCCAAACATCCCTAAACCCAATTGTGCTCGGGTGTAGGTTTTTATAAAGTATTATTGTTGACATTATCCATGAGGTAAAAAGTTGGGAAGCGAAACTATAAGCCCCTATATTTCTCTGTGTCTGATTGAAACATTGAACCCATAAGTATCGCGTGAGAGTTAGCAATTGTGAAAGATTATATGATAGTTGAGTATGTGGACTTGCTGAAAAGCTCTTTAATTGACTCTTTCCAATGTTATGATAAATTGCAATTGCTCCAATGACTGAGATCATAGTTCGTTAGTTTTCAATAAAGTTTCTGATTCATACTTTACCTTGTGAACGAATTGTTACTTTAGCATAATAAATTATATGATAATATATGTTGTTGTTCTAAAGATGATCATGATGCCCTCATGTTTGTATTTTATTTTTATCGACACCTCTATCTCTAAACATGTGAACATATTTTTCGATATCGGCTTTCGCTTGAGGACAAGCAAGGTCTAAGCTTGGGGGAGTTGATACGTCCATTTTGCATCATGCTTTTATATTGATATTTATTGCATTATGGGCTGTTGCTACACATTATATCACAATACTTATGCCTATTCTCTCTTATTTTACAAGGTTTACATGAAGAGGGAGAATGCCGGCAGCTGGAATTCTAGACTGGAAAAGGAGCAAATATTAGAGACCTATTCTGCACAACTCCAAAAGTCCTGAAACTTCACGGAGCTTACTTTTGGAATAAAAAAAATATTGGGCGAAGAAAGAACCAGAGGGGGGCCACCTGCCAGCCACAAGGGTGGAGGGCGCGCCCTACCCCCTAGGCGCCCCTCGACCTTGTGGGCCCCCTGGCAGGCCTCCGGTGCCCATCTTTGGCTATATGTTGTCTTGGTGTCTTTTACCCCGTAAAAAACCAAGAAGAAGCTTTCGGGACAAAGTGCCGCCGTCTCTAGGCAGAACCTGGGCAGAACCAATCTAGGGCTCCGGCGGAGCTGTTCTGCCAGGGAAACATCCCTCCGAGAGGGGGAAATCATCGCCATCGTCATCACCATCGATCCTCTCATCGAGAGGGGGTCAATCTCCATCAACATCTTCACTAGCACCATATCCTCTCAAACCCTAGTTCATCTCTTGTATTCGATCTTGGTCCCAAAACCTCAGATTGGTACCTGTGGGTTGCTAGTAGTGTTGATTACTCCTTGTAGTTGATGCTAGTTGGTTTATCTGGTGGAAGATTATATTTTCCGATCCTTAATGATATTTAATACTCCTCTGATTATGATTATGAATATGATTTGTGAGTAGTTCCGTTTGTTCGTGAGGACATGGGAGAAGTCTTGTTATAAGTAATCATGTGAATTTGGTATTAGTCCGATATTTTGATGAGATGTATGTTGTCTCTCCTCTAGTGGTGTTATGTGAACATGGACTACATGACACGTCACCATTATTTGGACCTAGGGGAAGGCATTGGGAAGTAATAAGTAGATGATGGGTTGCTAGAGTGGCAGAAGCTTAAACCCTTGTTTATGCGTTGCTTCGTAAGGGGCTGATTTGGATCCATATGTTTCATGCTATGGTTAGGTTTACCTTAATACTTCTTTCATAGTTGCGGATGCTTGCGAGAGGGGTTAATGATAAGTGGGATGCTTGTCCAAGGAAGGGCAACACCCAAGCACCGGTCCTACCACATATCAAATTATCAAAGTAACGAACGTGAATCATATGAGCATGATGAAAAATAACTTGACAACAATTCCCATGTGTCCTCGGGAGCGCTTTGCTTTATATAAGAGTTCGTCCAGGCTTGTCCTTTGCTGCAAAAAGGATTGGGCCACCTTGCTACACCTTGTTTACTTTATTTACTTGTTACCCATTAGGATTTACCTTATCACAAAACCATATTTTACCGATAATTTCAGTGCTTGCAGAGAATACCTTGCTGAAAACCGCTTGTCATTTCCTTATGCTCCTCGTCGGGTTCGACACTCTTACTTACCGAAAGGACTACGATAGATCCCCTATACTTGTGGGTCATCAGAGACGTATCAGCGGCTCTGGGGGAGAAGGACATAGGGGCGGGGGTTGTGAGGGAGTCCTGGACAAGGGGGTCCTTGGGCTACCGACCTAACCCTCATGGGCCGGACAGTCGGGCCGCGCTACAGCTGCTAGAAGTCCGGACTATTTGACAGCATCGTATCTAGACAGGAGGCCTTTGGTGCCTCGGTGTGTACTCCAAGGCACGATGGGAGATTCAACATGTTTATCCTCTTGTTGTAACCATCCATGTGTAACCCTAGTACCCCTGGTGCCTATATAAACGAGAGGGTTTAGACCGTAGAGGCTAGAACAACAACCATCTTGAGATTTACGAAGTCACCGTAGGCGCCTCGTCGTCGACGGGAACGTCTCCTCCCACTGAAAGCACATCGCCGGAAATCCTGAAATAAATCCAGGAATAATGCGAGCACCAGGATTTGAACCCTGGTGGGTTGGGGATACCACTGTCCACCTAACCAACTCAACCACAGGTTGATTCGCTAGAACAACAACCATCCTCCCACTAGCTTAGGGTTTAGTTCACCTGAACTCGTGGTACATCGACTTTGTAATCCTCATATATACCAGTAATATAATCAAGCAGGATGTAGGGTTTTACCTCTTAAAGAGGGCCCGAACCTGGGTAAACATCGTGTCCCTAGTCCCTTGTTCCCCATTGATCCAAGATACAAACCTCGAGACCCCCTACCCGAGATCCGCCGGTTTGGGCACCGACATTGGTGCTTTCATTGAGAGTTCCGCTGTCGGATTGCCGAAAGGACTAATGGCTCGCATGTTCAACAATAACCCCATCCGTACCAAGGATGCATCCATTCTCGGCCAAGATCCCGTGTTTGGCAGTGTCATACTACATTCCGATCCAGTCGGCTGCCTCGACCAGGTGGGAAACTTCGCCCCCGGCCAGAAGGTCAGATACGGGAGCCTAGAGTTCACTGTCGACCCCCGGGGAGACCTCACTTTGACAAGAACCTCAGCCCCCTTAGAGCTCGCCAATCCCGATGGTTTGACATCGAGGGAGGTAGACTCGCCAGGGACTGATGCAACACGGAGCCGGCCCTAAAGCCCGACTCCATCAGTTCGGCCGGGTTTATTCTGGCCGAGCACCACCAGGGCTCAACCTCGAGCGTCCCCATGGCAGTCGCGTGATACGTCTTCAACGTATCTATAATTTTTTATTGTTCCATGATATTATATTATCCGTTTTGGATGTTTTATATGCATTAATATGCTATTTTATATTATTTTAGGGACTAACTTATTAACCTAGGGCCCAATGACAGTTTCTGCTTTTTCCTTGTTTTTGAGCTTCACAGAAAAGGAATACCAAACAGAGTCCAAACAGAATAAAACTTTCACGATGATTTTTCTTGGACCAGAAGACACCCCGGAGACTTGGAGATGAAGTTAGAAGAGCCACGAGGCGGCGACAAGGGGGGAGGGCGCGCCCAGGGGGCAGGGTGCCCCCTACCTTGTGGGCCCCTCGTGACTCCCCTAACCTAATTCTGCCTCCTAGCTATATATTCACGTATATTCCCAAACCACCAAAAGCATCCATGAAAACACTTTTCCACCATCGCAACCTTCTGTTCCCGTGAGATCCCATCTAGGGGCCTTTTCCGGCATCCTGCCGGAGGGGGATTCGATCACCGGAGGGCTTCTACATCAACTCTATTGCCCTTCCGATGAAGCGTGAGTAGTTTACCTCAGAACTACGGTTCCATAGCCAGTAGCTAGATGTATTCTTCTCTCTCTTTGATTCTCAATACCATGTTCTCTTCGATGTTCTTGGAGATCTATCTGATGTAATCTTCTTTTGCGGTGTGTTTGTCGAGATCCATTGAATTGTGGATTTATGATCAGCTTATCTATGAATATTATTTGAATCTTCTCTGAATTTTTTATGCATGATTTGATATCTTTGTAATTCTCTTCAAATTATCAGTTTGGTTTGGCCAACTAGATTGGTTTTTCTTGCAATGTGAGAAGTGCTTAGCTCTGGGTTCAACTTGCGGTGTCCTCTCCAAGTGACAGTAGGGGCAACGAGACACATATTTTATTGTTGCCATCGAGGATAAAAAGATAGGGCTTACATCATATTGCTTGAGTTTATTCCTCTACAACATGTCATCTTAGTTAATGCGTTACTTTCACTACAAAAAAGACACATCCGTGACATTTTGGGCCGAACGAAATTTTTTTCTGTCATACATATGACACTTCTATGACAATAATTGTGACAAAACCCGGTATCATCATAGATGTGGTGGGCTCCTACTTCTATGACAAAAAATCATGACACAATATGGGCTTTTCGTCCTGGGCTGGCCGGAGACGCAGCTGCATGACATTCTTTGGGCCGTCCATGACGGAAAAAACCGTGGTAGAAGCGAGGGCGAGGAAAATTTCGGGGAGTTCCCGGTTACTGTGGGAGGTCAGGGGCCGAGTGATGCGCGTTTCTCTCCTACACGTACACGCGTGTGTGTGAGGCGTTGGCTCTAACTGAACCCGAGCGAGGCATTGGTCTCTAACTGAACCCGAGCGATTGCACTGCAGGCTACGCGTTACTGAACCCGAGCGATGGATCGATGGCTGTTAACTGAACCCGATCGAGCGATTCCTTTGCTGCTATAGCTGCTAACTAAAGCCGATCGATGCTGCCTCTGGGATGAACAGTGAGCGTTGCGGGGGGGGGGGGGGGGGTTGGATGAACAGTGAGCGGTGGCGTTGCCTCTGGATGAACATGACCCCGTGGTGTGGTGGAGGGCTGGATGAATAGTAGACGGTGGAGGGGTGCCCGTGGAGGGGTGGTTGAACAGGACCCCGTGGTATGGAGGGATGGATGAATAGTAGACGATGGAGGGGTGCCCGTGGAGGGGTGGTTGAATAGTAGCCGGTGGAGTAGCGCGCGGTGGAGGCTGGATGAATAGGAGCCCGTGGAGGCTGGAGGAGGTCGACGGTAGCCCGTGGAGGCTAGAGGAGGTCAACGGTGGAGATGAACAGTATCCCGTGGAGTCCCTTTTTGCGGTACGCCACACCCCTCCCGATGAACAGGACCCCCGTTTCGACCGTAGGAGGTCCGTTTCGTCCGTTTTGCGGTACGCCACACCCCTCCCGATCAACAGGACCCCCATTTCAACCGTAGGAGGTCTGTTTCGTCCGTTTTGCGGTACGCCACACGCCTCCCGATCAACAGGACCCCCGTTTCGTCCGTTTTGCGGTACGCCACACCCCTCCCGATCAACAGGACCCCGTTTCGAACGTAGGAGGTCCGTTTCCTTCGTTGTGCGGTACGCCAGGCCTCGTTTCCATCGCCCGTTCCGTCCAAGCCCTCCCGATGAACATGAGCACGCATTTCGTTCCGACCCAGCCGGTTGGCTCCCACTCGTTCCGTTGCCTCCCGATGAACATGACGCATTCCGTTGCCTCCCCATGAACATGAGCATTCCGTTGCCTCCCCATGAACACGACGACGATGCTGTTTCTCCGTTCCGACCCAGCCATGTACACGAGCCCTAGCCGTACGTATGCGCGAATAGGCGTTCGAGACCCCGCCCGTATGTACACATACGTGGCCGTATTTTCTTTCTTGCACCCTGGCCGCTGTACGTACGTGTACATGCCACGTGCGCGCCTCTACTACGACACGTACGCGCCTCTACTACGACACGTGCGCGCCTCTACATCCACTAGTATATATGTACGTACACGTTCGCAACCAGAATGACAACGCTACGTATGCTTCGACCAGGTGGGTCCCGACTGTCAGGCACATCCTTGCCTGCGAAGATGTAGCTGATGGGTCCCAGCAGTCAGGGGGCGAATCATTTTTTTGCCCGGACGCACTTCCTTGCATGCGAAGATGTAGCTGGTGGGTCCCAGCAGTCAGGGGCAAACGTTTTTTTTCGCGAAATACGGCGGCCCGTCTAGTGGGTCCCCGCTGTCAGGTGGAGGAATAATTATTTTGCACGTAATAAGGAGGCACTTCCTTGCTGCGGCCGTGGACCCAGCTGTCAGCCTCTCCACGTACAGTCCACATCCGATGGAAGCCGTTCCTTGACCACGTTGACCACGCCGCGCCGAGAGCACCAGGGCGGTGGATGACGGCGAGGCCTAGGAAGGGGATGACGCGGAGCCGGGGAAGACGCGGCAGTGGATTCCCACGCGTAGAGGAGTACGAGGGTTCACTGGTTCGCTGTGGTGTGAGGCTGCCGTCGCCGCAGAATAACAGGGGGTGTGGGTGAGTAGAGGGATGGCCTGGCCAGCGGTGGGAGTAGTAGGGGCGGTGAGGCCTCCGCCGCATCGCAGCCGGCCACGGGAGGCAGGAGCACGAGGCACGACCGGCGCTGATTTGGGCGGCTGGAGCAATAAGACCAGAGGTTGAAGAAGCACTACGGCCGTTGAATGGACATCGTACGGTCACTGGAGCTAGAATCGTGCATATTGACTAAGTTGACAAAGCCCTCCGTCCCCGTCAACTTAGTAGGCCCACAAGTCAGCCTGCCACTATACTGGGTTCCCAGCTAACAAGGGGAGTATTCATTTTTTTGTGCGTAATAAGGAGGCACTTCCTTGCGTGCGAAGATATAGCTGGTGGGTCCGAGCTGTCAGCGGCGGTAACGTTTTTTCGCGAAATACACAGGACCTTTCGGTGGGTCCCTGATGTCAGGTGGAGGAATCATTATTTTGCGCGTAATAAGGAGGCATTTCCTTGCGTGCGGCCGTGGACCCAGCTGTCGGCCTCTCCACGTACAGTCCACTTCAGATGTATGTCGGTCATTGACCACGTTGACCAGGCCGCGCCGAGAGCACCAAGGCGGTGGACGACGGTGAGGCCTAAGAAGGGAACGGCATAGAGGTAGGCAAGACTCGACAATTGTTTCCCACGCGGAGGGGAGTACGACTGTACGAGGGTTTACTGGTTCGTCTGCCGTCGCCGGATAATAACAACAGGCGTGGGTGAGTAGAGGGATGGCTAGGCCAGCGATGGAAGTACGGTGAGGCCTGCGCGGCAGCAGAGCCGGCCGCGGGGAGGAGGGAGAAGGCAGTCCCGCCGACGCTTGTTTGAGCGGCTGGAGCAGGAAGAGCAGAGATTGAAGAAGCACGACGGCCGTTGGATGGCCATCCAACAGTCACTGCTTGTGCGTCAACCTTTTTTTAGGAAAGCCTCAAATATGTGGAAAACAACATACAACCCATCTGCGATTATTTCTAATAATTTACAGCCCATATTCTTTTTGTTAGCATTACAGCCCATATTATGGCCACAGTTAAAAAATTATACGAAATTTTTCGTATTTCGGTGCGGTCCGAACTGTTTTTAATCCCGAAATTCCGACTCACATTCAAAATGATTTTAAAAATAAATGTATATCAATATAAAATCCAACAAGTTCTCCACGCATAAAAATTAATGTAATTTAAAATCTCAAAATAAAAAAAAAGATATTTGAAACTAATTGCCGGTTTGATGTGTTTTAAAAATGTATAACCCATTTCTCATTACTGATGGGCCATTTTCTCGGCCAGCCAAATGAAAGCTCTCCTCGTCTTGAAAGATTTGCAGCCCAACAGGGCTGACAAAGCGACTTACTTGGCAAACCACAAAAAAACTGGGCTGTGGCCGTGGACCCAGCTGTCAGCCTCTCCACGTACAGTACTCTTCCGATGGAAGTCGTTCCTTGACCACGTTGACCACGCCGCACGGAGAGCACCACGACGGTGAACGACGGCGAGGCCTAGGAAGGGGACGACGCGGAGCCGGGGAAGACGCGGCAGTGGAAGCCCGCGCGGACAGGAGTACGAGGGTTCACTGGTTCGGCTACGGTGTGAGGCTGCCGTCGCCGCCGGGCCTGGCCAGCGGTGGGAATAGTAGGGGGCGGTGAGGCCTCCGCGGCAGCATAGCCGGCCACGGGAGGCAGGAGCATGCGGCACGACCAGCGCTGCTTTGGGCGGCTGGAGCAAGAAGACCAGAGGTTGAAGAAGCACTACGGCCGTTGGATGGACATCGTACGGTCACTGGAGCTAGAATCGTTCATATTGACTAAGTTGACAAAGCCCTTCGTCCCCGTCAACTTAGTAGGCCCACAAGTCAGCCTCCCACCAAGGTGGGTCCCAGCTAGCCGGGGGAGTATTCCTTTTTTGTGCGTAATAAGGAGGCAGTGGGTCCGAGCTGACAGCGGGGGGAACGTTTTTTTTCACGAAATACGGTGACCCGTCAGGTGGGTCCCAGTAGTCAAGGGGCAAACGTTTTTTTTTGCAAAATACGGTGGCCCGTCCAATGGGTCCCTGCTGTCAGTTGGAGGAATCATTATTTTCTGCGTAATAAGGAGGCACTTACTTGCTGTGGCCGTGGACCCAGCTGAGACTCTCCATGTATAGTATACTTCTGATGGAAGTCGTTCCTTGACCATGTTGACCTCACCGCGTTCCGTTGCATGCATGCGTCCATGGGCGTGGTGCGTCCCCACTCTCACCCTCTCACGTACAGTCATCTTCCGATGACTCTCGGTTGTTGACCATGTTGACCACACCGTGTCGAGCGCACCCAGACTGGAATGACCTGGAGATGGGGAAGACGGGGCAGTGGAGTCACAGATGGAGAGGAGTGGGAAACTTCACTGGTTCGGGTGCGTGGCAGCACAGCCGCGGTGCCGCCCACGGGAGAGAGGAGCAAGAACAGAGGTTGAAGAAGGATCACGGCTGTTGGATTAACATCCAACGGTCCAGCTGCTAGAATCATTTGTTGATTAAGTTGACAAAGCCGTACGTACACGTCCGCTTAGTAGGCCCACAAGTCAGTCACCAAATCTGATGGGTCCCAGCTATCAACGGGATGAATATTTTTTTGCAAAACAAGGAGGCACTTCCTTCCATGCGAAGATACAGCCGGTGGGTCCCAGCTGTCAGGTGGAGGAAACATTTTTTTCAGCTTAATAAGGAGGAACTTTCCTTGCGTGCGACCATGGACATCGTGGGTCCCAGCCGTCGGGCTCTCCACGTACAGTCCTCTTCCGATGACTCTCGTTTGTTGACCACGCCGCACCAAGCGCAGCGAGGCGGTGGACGATGGCAAGGCCGCAGACGGGAACGACTTGGAGATGGGAAAATGCGGCAGTGGAGTCATAGATTGAGAGGAGGAGAAGGGTTATAACTGGTTCTGTTGCGGCGTGGGGTTGTAGTCTGTGGAGAATAACAGGAGGTGTCGAGGGGTGGAGGGATAGCCTGGCCGACGGTGGGGTAGCGCTTCGCAGCGATGCGTGCTAAGCAGAGCCGCTAGCCGCCGGAGGCCGGACCAGGCAGTCCCGGCGACACTGGAGGAAGAAGGCGAGAGATTGAAGGTGCATGCCGGCCGTTGGATATAAATCCAATGGCTGTGGATGACACAATCATTTGTTGACCAAGTTGACAACGCCCTGCGTAGGCTTTGACCTATTGGCCCACATGTCAGCCTGCAAAAATGTGGCATCTCATGTTTTCTAGAATGTACAGTCCATTTGCTGGGCTGGGTGAACAAATAATTTCGCGTCAATCAGGCCCATTTATATTTTCTAAGAAATCCCAGCCCATTTGCACTTCCTTGAAATACACGTATTAGGTGGGCTCGTTATATATATAATGTTATGTTAGAAGGAGCAATTAATATCAAAGAATAAACCAGAGAGGCACATTATATATATATATATATATATATATATATATATATATATAAAATTAAGAAATTAGCGAGTTATTGCTCAAAATAAAAATGAGCGCGTTATTATTAAATTGGTCCTTAAAATCTTTGCAAGCTTTTGTACGCAATCACCAGGATTTTCCTTGCCCGTGAGTCAAAAACAACTAGGATTTTCCTTGCCAACTTCCGTTAAACATTTACTTTTATAAGTTAATAACATGTGGGATGTTTTTATAATGTATATATAAGTCTCTATAAAATATACAGTAATAGTAATAATATAAATTTCTATAATGTGGTTAGAAGGGAAAACATAAATTGGACACAACATTACTTTTATAAGAGACCTACGTTTTATACCCCGCAGTAGGCATACTAACAAGTTCACACACAAATACAACAGAAAAGGTAAACATTCATATCAAACTCAGGTTCACAGGACACGTTCATATTCATAGCCAACATTCACTATCAACAACTCAAAAGATTCATATATACACAAGCTCATCATATCTATGCATCCAAATGATTGATAGATCACACGACAATATTCATACATAATTCACAAAAAGATTCAGATATACACATGTTCAATATGTTTATGCATCCAAATGATTGAGATCACAGCCAATATGATCCATGGACGAACTTTAATTACCTAGGGTACAGACTGTTGCGATCCCCTATACTTGTGGGTTATCAAGACCTTTTTCTGGCGCCGTTGCCAGGGAGCAATAGCGTGGGGTGAATATTCTCGTGTGTGCTTGTTTGCTTTATCACTAAGTAATTTTTATTTGCTGTTCTTAGTTGTTCTTTATCTTTAGTCATGGATATGGAACACGAAATACCAAAAAAATTAGGTGTACCTGCTACTCATGGAGATGGGGTCACTCCTAAAACCCTCGATTCTCATTATGTGAAAGATATTATGTACTACTTTGATAATCCTGAGAAAACCCCATTCAACTTTATAATGGGAGACACGTTGGATCAACGTGAATACTTTAGGGATTATCGCTTGACACAAAAATGGAAACTATTATGGGACCAATTTGTTATGTTGCGTTGGTATGCCTGGGATCTATGCTTGAGATATGATATTACTTGTTGCTCTAGGATGAAGGCTCCACACCTTCCCTTTTCATGCAAATTTAATGTTAATGAAACCTTAGCTTCTTATGCTAATGGTATATATGATTACTATGATGTGGAACAAATAGAAGAATTTGTTGCTTTTAAGGCTGCTTATGAAATTGAATCTTTGTTTGAAAAGTATGAAGCTTTAGATGATGATGTTTATACGCCTGAAAATCTTGCTATACTTAGATATTTCTATGAAAATTATCAATACAATTACTATATCAATGCATTAATTGAGAAAGTCTCCGCTGTCCAAGAAGAGACTAATATTTTGCAGGAAGCTATGGAAGAAGAAATTGATAAAACTGTGAGCTCATTGGATGAAAAATATGATGAGGAGAGCGAAGAACAAAAGGAGGAAGAGCGGATTGATCACCCATGCCCACCTTCTAATGAGAGTAACTCTTGAATTCATACATTGTTTAATTCCCCTTCTTGCCTACCGAAGGATGATTTCTATGATGATTGTTATGATCCCGTTGATTATCTTGAAATATCCCTTTTTTGATGATGCTTGCTATGCTTGTGGCCAAGATGCCAATATGAATTATGCTTATGGAGATGAACTTGCTATAGTTCCTTATGTTAAACATGAAATTGTTGCTATTGCACCCACGCATGATAGTCCTATTATCTTTTTGAATTCTCCCGATTATACTATATCGGAGAAGTTTGCACTTATTAAGGATAATATTGATGGGTTGCCTTTTACCATTCACATGATGGTTTTGATAGATATAATATGCATGTGCTTTCTTCTCCTACTTGCAATTATTATGAGAGAGGAACTATATCTCCACCTCTCTATGTTTCCAACACGATAAAATTGCGAGAAACTGTTTATACTATGCATTGGCCTTTAATTACTAGGTGTGCATGAATTGTTCTTTTATGACATGCCGATGCATAGGAAGAGAGTTAGACTTCGTTGTTGCATGATATATGTTGCCTTCTGCTCATTACTAAATTACAAATCATTGCTAATTAAAATTGGCTTTGATATACCTTGGGATCCGGGTGGATTCACTACTTGAGCACTATATGCCTAGCTTAATGGCTTTAAAGAAAGCGCTGCCAGGGAGACAACCCGGAAGTTTTAGAGAGTCATTTATTTCTGTTGAGTGCTGTCATATAGTTTAAAAACAACAAAAATAAAGAGGGGAACCCAAAACTTTTTCAAAAAGGAAAGTGAAAGTGAGAGAGACAAGCATTGTTGAAGTGGGAGCTAGCCTTGAACTTTGTTCATGCTCACGGGAACTTTGTGAATCTTGATTATAGAAACTTTTCAATAAAAATAATTATCCCCTTGTACAATTCCATTGTTTTATAAAAATAATGTGCCAAGGTTTGCCTTTAGGATGTTTACAATGCTTGTTGGTTTGTGCGGTGCAGGACAGAAACTTTGGCTGTGGTGCGCGATTTTACATTTATTACTGGAACGCCAAATGGTTCTGATTCTTTTTGCACTATCTTTCTGTACAATTTTTTATTTTTCCTAATTTTGGCAGAATTTTTCAAGTATCATAAGTATGGTGAATGTTCATATTGCTACAGACTGTTCTGTTTTAGAGAGATTCTGTTTTTGATGCACAGTTTGCTTGTTTTGATGAAACTATCAATTTATATCAGTGGATTAAGCCATGAAAAATTTATATTATAGTAGACACAATGCAAAAACAAAATATGAATTGGTTTGCAACAGTACTTAGAGTAGTGATTTGCTTTATTATACTAACGGATCTTACCGAGTTTTCTGTTGAAGTTTTGTGTGGATGAAGTGTTCGATGATTGAGAAGGTTTCGATGTGAGAAGAAGGAAGAGAGGAAAGAGCTCAATCTTGGGGATGCCCGAGGCACCCCAAGTAAATATTCAAGGAGACTCAAACATCTAAGCTTGGGGATGCTGGGAAGGCATCCCCTCTTTCTTGAACAAATATCGGTATGTTTTCAGATTCATTTCGTTCATGCGATATGTGCAATCTTGGAGCGTATTTTGCTTTAGTTTTATTTTTTTTCTTTTATGAATCATGATGGTATGATATAGTCCTTGGTTGATTTATAGAATGATCTTTGCACTTCACTTATATCTTTTGAGTATGGCTTTATAGAATGCTTCATGCGCTTCACTTATATCATTTGAAGTTTGGATTGCCTGTTTCTCTTTACATAGACAACCGCCATTTGTAGAATGCTCTTTTGCTTCACTTATATTTGTTAGAGCATGGGCATATCTTTTGTAGAAAGAATTAAACTCTCTTGCTTCACTTATATCTATTTAGAGAGATGACAGGAACTGGTCATTCACATGGTTAGTCATAAAATCCTACATAAAACTTGTAGATCGATGAATATGATATGTTTGATTCCTTGCAATAGTTTTGCGATATAAATATGGTGATATTAGAGTCATGCTAGTCGAGTAATTGTGAAATTGAGAAATACTTGTGTTGAGGTTTGCAAGTCCCGTAGCATGCACGTATGGTGAACCGTTATGTAACAAAGTCGGAGCATGAGGTGTTTATTGATTGTCTTCCTTATGAGTGGCGGTCGGGGACGAGCGATGGTCTTTTCCTACCAATCTATCCCCCTAGGAGCATGTGCGTAGTACTTTGTTTTGATGACTAATAGATTTTTGCAATAAGTATGTGAGTTCTTTATGACTAATGTTGAGTCCATGGATTATACGCACTCTCACCCCTTCCATCATTGCTAGCCTCTTCGGTACCGTGCATTGCCCTTTCTCACCTCGAGAGTTGGTGCAAACTTCGCCGGTGCATCCAAACCCCGTGATATGATACGCTCTTTCACACATAAACCTCCTTATATCTTCCTCAAAACAGCCACCATACCTACCTATCATGGCATTTCCATAGCCATTCCGAGATATATTGCCATGCAACCCCCATCATCATCATATACATGACTTGAGCATTTATTGTCATATTGCTTTGCATGATCGTAAGATAGCTAGCATGATGTTTTCATGGCTTGTCTGTTTTTTGATGTCATTGCTACGCTAGATCATTGCACATCCTGGTACACCGCCGGAGGCATTCATATAGAGTCATATCTTTGTTCTAGATATCGAGTTGGAATATTGAGTTGTAAGTAAATAAAAGTGTGACGATCATCATTATTAGAGCATTGCCCCAGTGAGGAAAGGATGATGGAGACTATGATTCCCCCACAAGTCGGGATGAGACTCCGGACAAAAATAAATAAATAAATATATAAGAGAAAGGCCAAAAAAAAGAGAAGGCCCCCAAAAAAGAAAACAAAAAAATGAGAGAAAAAGAGAGAAGGGGCAATGTTACCATCCTTTTACCACACTTGTGCTTCAAAGTAGCACCATGTTATTCATATAGAGAGTCTCTTGAGTTATCACTTTCATATACTAGTGGGAATTTTCATTATAGAACTTGGCTTGCATATTCCAACGATGGGCTTCCTCAAATGCCCTAGGTCTTCATGAGCAAGCAAGTTGGATGCACACCCACTTAGTTTCAGTTTGAGCTTTCATATACTTATAGCTCTAGTGCATCCGTTGCATGGCAATCCCTACTCCTCACATTGATATCTATTAATAGGCATCTCCATAGCCCGTTGATACGCCTAGTTGATGTGAGACTTTATCCTTTTTTGTCTTCTCCACATAACCCCTACCATCTTATTCTATTCCACCTATAGTGCTATGTCCATGGCTCACGCTCATGTATTGCGTGAAAGTTGAAAAGGTTTGAGAAACGTCAAAAGTATGAAACAATTGCTTGGCTTGTCATCGGGGTTGTGCATGATGTAAATATTTTTGTGTGGTGAAGATGGAGCATAGCCAGACTATATGATTTTGTAGGGATGAGCTTTCTTTGGTTGTGTAATTTCAATAAGACATAATTGCTTGGTTGGCATGCTTGAAGTGTTATTATACTTTATGCCAAAGGATAGACTATTGCTTTGAATCACTCGTGTCTTAATATTCATGCCATGATTAGACATATGATCAAGATTATGCTAGGTAGCATTCCACATCAAAAATTATCTTTTTTATCATTTACCTACTCGAGGACGAGCAGGAATTAAGCTTGGGGATGCTGATACGTCTCCGTCGTATCTGTAATTTTTTATTGTTCCATGCCAATATTTTTCAAATTTCATATACTTTTTGGCAACTTTTTATACTATTTTTGGGACTAACATATTGATCCAGTGCCCAGTGCCAGTCCCTGTCTGTTGCATGTTTTTGGTTTTGCAGAATATCCATATCAAACGGAGTTCAAACGGGATAAAAACGGATGGAGCTTCATATTATTATCCAATGATGTGTTGCCATCCTATGATGTCTGAGTAGATTTTTGTTGTCCTATCGGTGGTTGATGAATTGCTATGATTGATCTAATTTGCTTGTGGTTATGTTGCTGTCCTTTGGTGCCCATGAAATGAGCGCGCGCGTGGATCACACCATAGGGTTACTTGTATGTTGATAGGACTATGTATTGGAGGGCAAGAGTGACAGAAGCTTCAACCTAGCATAGAAATTGATGCATACGGGATTGAAGGGGGACCAATATATCTTCATGCCATGGTTGGGTTTTACCTTAATGAACGTTAGTAGTTGCGGATGCTTGCTAATAGTTCCAATCATAAGTGCATAGAATTCCAAGTAAGGGATGACATGCTAGCAGTGGCTTCTCCCACATAATACTTGCTATCGGTCTAGTAAAGTAGTCAATTGCTTAAGGGACAATTTCGCAACTCCTACCACCACTTTTCCACACTCGCTATATTTACTTTAGTTGCTTCTTTACTTACAACAGCCCCTAGCTTTTATTTTCGTGCTCTTTACTTTCTGGCAAGCCTATCCAAAAACACCTACAAAGTACTTCTAGTTTCATACTTGTTCTAGGTAAAGTAAACATTAAGCGTGCGTAGAGTTGTATCGGTGGTCGATAGAACATGAGGGAATATTTGTTCTACCTTTAGCTCCTCGTTGGGTTCGACACTCTTACTTATCAAAAACTGTTGCGATCCCCTATACTTGTGGGTTATTAGTAGTCTTGCTTAAAGAGAGGTATTAGTTTATTTAATCAGTGTCAATTAGCTCAACTCAACACTCAAAGCATTGCCATTTATCATAGGTTGCAAAACTTTAACGTGCAAAGACAAAGGAGTTTCTCATGACAGTAGCACGATACAAATAGAGATGATAGCAAACTAATATGGATGAAGGCCTTAGGCCCGTACCAACCTGAGAAAAAAACCTTATTCATGTAGTTCCATAAGAGATGATAAAGCACTCACTGGAATCACACAATAGTATATTTTTGTGCACTTCAAATGTATGGTTGAAATCACTCTTGTTTACCAGTGCTGAGATTATATCGAAATATTATCAAGAACTTCCAGCAGAGTAAAAGCACTGACTGGGATATAGTTCATTGTATTGTCTTGTGTAGTTCCACTAAAATGTATGATTGGCACAACATGATCCCTGTTTGCACAAGTAGGAACAAGGTGAAACCTTCATTAGCTTAGTGAGAAAGGATAGGAAGACATTAGCATATTACTCAAACAGTAGCATCAAATTCATGATGGACAATACACAAAATATTGCCTCATTGAACCAATGGCAATAAATTGACATGCAAAACAATAGCACTATTATGTCATGACACTAATAATATTCCCTCCCTGCTCCACCACATGATTCACCTCCATAGACAAACATACACACGTACATGATTCAGCATAGGGTCCTACTAAAGATTTGTTTAACTCCAACAGGAAAATTAGGCAGTAATAAATTAGTGGTACTTAAGTACTCCTAATTAATTAAGTGAGACAACAGAAGTGGAAGGGCTCCCCGGAGGATTGTCTCACATGTAAAGTAGTCGTTGCCGGAGCCCTTGAATGGACTCGACTGAGGCCTCTGGCTTCAGCAAGATCGCCTTGGCACTATTTATTCTTCTTCTTCTTCCTCTTCACGCTCTGTTTCTCTTTTTCCTCACTAGTTGGTGAAACCAAGTACATGATTGGCCTTCTAATTCAGAATTGGTTTTGTCAGTGAGGGAGTACAAGTGTACTAGTAAAAAACAACATTATTTTCTCATGGCAGTCGGAAAATAGAGATGAACACATGCATTAAATATCATTCTTACCTAAAGGAAGGTTATGGCGCCAATATGGATGATGAGGATTGGAACACAGATCTCCCTGTTTGCAGTTCCACCAAAATGAACCAACTATTCCATTCTGACATTCCAGTTAAACAACACAAAAGTCACTTCTTTTAAGAAGAGTTTTGTGCAGTGCACCAAAAGGTCACAACATGAACCAGATGAATTGGATATCCCTATTTGCACAAAAGGCACAAAGGAAACAGTCAGAGTCTCAAACAATTATAGGCAAAAACATTTGGCTAAACTTGTCATGGCTTATAACAGTGGCATAGCTTCATTTTCACCAGGGACATTAGATTAAGAGCATCTAAGGCTGCGTTCGGTTCACATGTTTGGTGCAGGATTTTCGTAGGAACACAATTCCTACGGTATTCTTTCCCTTCCAACCGTTTGGAACACAGGAAAGGTGAATAGTGTTTCATAGAAAAGCTGGTCTGGTAGTACTGATTCCATAGGATTAGAAACATCCATGCGATGCTCATTTATTGGGCGGAAGCCCGAGGCCGGCGCTCGCTGCCATGCGATAGACAGGTTGTTGTGCTGTGTTGCCGGAATAAAAAAATCAACCTATGTGTGGTACATGAGGTGAGGACAAGAGTAGTCACTGTGCAGCTGAATAAACAAATAGCGTCTCATACTGCCAAGCATGCTACTCTAAAAAAACAAATCTGTACATTTCGTAGTCCATCCGAACACATTCTCTTGAGAGTTCCCTCCGGTTCGTTGTTCCATAGTTTTATACCTACATTCCTTTCCTATTCCTCTATTTTCATCAAGACCTATATTTTCTGCCCCTTTATTCCGAATGGAGCCTAAATATTTGGTATAAGGGCATGGGACAGTGGGTGCACCAGCAGTCCAGCACCATGTACGTAACAGGGGCATAAAGTGGTGATTCATAGTTTGTTGCCTCGAGAAACAAACATCCAAGAAACATATCTGGGTTGGTCCCATTTTTGTTCACTCTAGCCACCTACTCCTATGTGTGGATAGAAAATCTAGTCCTGGTCATACCACTGTGTACAACGTTACCCCTATATTTCCCTTTTCGACCAAGAGACCGGTTGGATGACCAGTCTGTACTACTTTCACCCCATTTCCTTCTTGTTTGTACCAAGTTCGGTGTACATACTAAATTCCCCCACCCCCACTTTATTTCTTGTTTGAACCAAGTACTCCCTCCGTCCGGAATTACTTGTCATCAAAAGGCATGTGTCTAGAACTAAAATACATCTAGATACATCCATTTCAATGACAAGTATTTTCGAACGGAGGGAGTACAAGGTTTGACTCCATGAAGTAGCTTTACCTCTAACAATAGAAGAAAAAATGTGACGTTGGACCATCCGATCGAGAGGGGCTGAGAGGTAGAAAATGACGCACATGCACCGGCGTAGCGAGCCGGGGAAGTAGAGCTAAGGCGGTTTCGAACGAAGATATACCTGAAGGTCGTCGGGATGTGGATAGGTGGGCGGCAGGAGGACCTCCCGCGCTGGCGCTCAGCCAGAGATAATGGTGCGGCCGACAGTGGGTCTCCTCCCTCGCTATCGACGACGGCCTAAATGCTGCCCCTCCTCCCCTTCACCGGCGGAGGGGGATACGTCCGGATCTTTAACCAGCGGTGAGGATAGAAAGCCAGTGTTTTTTGAAGGGAGAAAGATAGTGTTACTACCCCTATCTTGTTTAGATCTGGAGAGGATGAGAGTGTGTGAATAGAGCAACCCTAGCAAGCAAGCGCGGAGGCTCCGGCCTATATATACGTAGTGGGGTAGTTTTCCTTTTTCACTCCATCAAAACAATCGTTTAAAATTGTGTACTACTACATGCCAGGTCACGGTTTTTTAGTTGTTGATTGTTTTTTGAGATAGCTACCCGCTTGTTCCAAGTGGTGTTACAGTGTGCCAGGTCGCACTTTGTATCGTTCAAGTCTGGTACTACAAGTCCCTCCATTAAATGGACAACCACCCCCTCGTAAAAATTGTGAACAAGCCCACGGCTAAAATTAGCGGAAACGTGGGTTGCCCCAACATGCATTATTATTTATATTTTCTACTCCCTCTGTTCCTAAATATAAGCATTTTTTATTAGCCACACCTAAGACAAGAATTTTTTTATTAGCATTGAACCCCACATGTCATAGACACAAAAATTGTGGCAAGATTCCCTTAGGCAAGCCAAAGTGTGTCTAACAATTTGAGCAACTCAGGTTAGGCAAGTGTGGCAAGCGTGGGAAAAATAATGTGGCAACATAAGACAAACATAGTCACAATACAAACAGCCCCGTAATTTTTTGTGACATGCATGAAAATTTGGTTAGTTAAATTTATAGTCAAAATTTGGCAAGGTGCATCAAATCAACACATGCAAGTATCAAAAGGAAAGTCACGACATGCATGCATGCGTTGTACTCCCTCCTTTTCCAAATATAAGTCTTTTTAGAGATTGCAACAAGTGACTACATACGAAGCAAAATATGTCTACTCCTACATACGAAGTAGCCCATTTGAAATGTGTAAAAAGACTTATATCAAGTGCAGTGCTTTGATGTGTCGCCTCAACTCGTACAAGACCGAGAAGTTTGATTACTACAACGCCATCTCCCTCGCGGACTGAGCTCCGGTGCCTTAACTGCACCTGCCTTTGGCTGCATGACAGGAGGGCCAACCACCTGTTGGGCCCACCTGTCATAGACGCAAAGGCAGGAGCAGTAACTAGAAGCTTTCGCTACACGCTATCCCTCCCGCACGAGGTGGACGGACATGCAGCAGTGGATTCGATACTGTAGAAGCAGGAGTAACACCATTGTTCGTCTTCTCGAAGAGGCGAAGAGCTAAGCTCAACCTGAACGTGGCAGTTGCAAACGCTTGCGTGGTGCGGTTCCTTGGAGTACTAACCAGGCTCTTGCATGAGACAAAATTGCCATTGTTCAACAATTAAACTCCATTATCCATTGGTTGATACTCATTCTGCATAGGTCCACGCGCTTAGCACCGTTTCCTCCTGGGGTCACCAATGTTTATTTGCTAATTAATAGCATTGCATGCAATGAACTAGCCATTGCAAGTCATTAAAAGCATGCACACCTCTCATCTCTTATTGGTTTATATGTCAAGAAGCAAGAAACAAGGTAGAAGTTAGTGCACCACGCCTAAGTGTTTTGGGACTATTTGGTTTTGGTAAGATGACTTACACACCTAGACGGAGGGAGTAGTATAGCCCTGTAAATCGGAAAGGAGTATTTTCCTTTCTAGAGATTTCAACAAGTGACTAGACTACACCGTGTGCAGTACTCCCTCCCTTCCAGTTTATAGGGCTCAAATCTCAAATCTCATGAACCAAGGCATTTTGCGATTGGAGGAATGTATCTCGTACTTTACAAAACTACCCTAATTAAACTCATGCATTAATTACGTAGTTCTCTCGTTTTCCTCTCTGCCTTGGTCGCGGTGCACAATATTGAGCACTCCTATATGACTAGCCGCTCTATCTACATGCGGGACATTTCAAAGCATCCGGGCCCGCGTGCCATCCACCAAATCACAGCGAGGTGCTACAGTCAAGACTCAGCTGTCACCCCGGTGTGGCCGTCATGACCCGTCATATCACAAAACCCACACCTTTACCAGCAGTGGTAAGGTGGCCTCCAAGTTGGACTGGACGAAGCAACCATCATTCCACCGGAAAGCTCGTTCAAGCCCTTTCTTCCCTTTCTTGAAGAAAACCTCACTCCAGGCTACTCACTTCTGTCATTTTTCTTCTGTACCGACGAAGGAAAGGTGGACGAATCAGTTATGCTGCTATATTTTCATTCCAAGAATCTTATTTTTGCGAAGCACCGACCGATTCTCACATCCTATTCCTTTCCCGTTTTCATTGCGATTGTGGTTTCCTTTTGATTGCTTTTTGTTTGTTAGTTCATTGATGGATCCTGGAGCACTAGACAAAGAGTTGCCGGCGGACAACCCACTGGAGACAACGATCTCCAGGAAGGAGCACCGACCAACGAGTTGACCATGTTGGCGGGCCAACCCATGGAGACAAAGAACTCCAAGAAACAAGCACTGGCCAAAGGTTGAGGACGTTGGTGGACGAACTCCTCAAAGAAAGTTGGAAGAACAGCAAGGGCCCCACCGTGCCTACCCCAGGAACTCTGATTGCCACCTATGTGAGGCTCAAGACCAAGTTTGAGGAGATAGTCGCTGTTGAGAAGCAGTATTCCCCTGGCAAGGTGATGGCCCCCATCAAGGACAAGGAGATGGCCCCCGGAGGGATGAGATCCCCCGGTGAGCTGCACAAGGTAAAAAATAATGGCTTATTACCATAGTTGTGTTTTTTGATTATTTGCAATGTGCTTGCTAATATGTTAAGATTGTGCAGGTGCCGGTGGACGTCCTCGATGATTCCGATGTCATAGCCCGTCCTGTTGGCATCGCCTCGGAGATCGATTCCGATGCCGCTGTCCATCCTGTGGATATCGCCCCAGAGATCGATTCCGATGTTGTGGTCAGTCCTGTGGACATCGCCCCAGAAATCGATTCTCATGCCGCTGTCCGTGCTGTGGTCATTGCCCGAGAGATCGATGACAAGAAATAGTTGGTCGCGCTAATCCTTTAGGGTAGTTTGCATTGCCCTGTGTTTAATTACTAGAACGATGCGTGTTATCAAACCATCTTAGGGCTAGTGCACTGTCTTGTGTGGGCGGATCTTGCTACTTTTGTTTGATAGTGAATCATGCGATGAATCATGCGAACCCTCTTCAAGTTATGGAAACAGATGTATCCTCACCAGCTTTTGATGTAATATATGGCATGCTTAGATGTAAGTTTGAACTGTTTATCATACAACAGGGCTTCTTTGATGATTCTTGGTGTTAGTAGGCTAGCTACTTTGCGAGCTATAGTACTTGCAAAACACTCACCGAAGAGAAACGTTGGGGCTGATGAGCTCGTGGTACGCTTATACTTATCCCTCGTCGATCGACCAATAGCCCTAGCTCCTAAAATTGTAGGCTTAGTGATTGATCAGACAATAGTCAACATACATTCAGGCCTCATTTGGTTCATAGGGTAGGAAAATCATAGCAAAAGTACAGAGAACGTGCAACACAAAATCATAGCAGTGCAGAGATGTACTCCCTCCATTCCAAAATAGATGACCTAGGCGGGCTAGTTTGGCCTAGTGGATTTCAGTGATATGACGTGGTACAGTGTCGTCCAGTCTTCGCGTGTGGTAGCAGTATTGCGGGTACAGTAAGTTTTCTTGAAGAAGCGGAATTCAACGAAGTCATGATGGTTCCTTCGTCTTAACAACTTACAGTGGGAAAGGTTGGGCCTGCGATACGACCGGGGTAGACCAGGATAATTTTGTGCATGGCAGGTGGACCAGGATGGTCGACGTCCCACATGTCGGCGAATGAAAGTATTCTTTCCGATATAGAGGACGAGCAACGAGTATTCATTGTTTATTTTTTATGAAAGCTATTGTCTCCACTGTTACGACGGAGGAGTGTGAAACACGGCAGCCCGGTGAACTTGGCATGTGCACCACTCACTCCTTCCTCATGTAATGCCCAGGTTACATCTTTTTCTCACGTTCTCCCTATCTATTTCCTCTCAAATGTTTTTTACCTTTCTTTTTTTAAGACGCAATTGTTTTTTATGCCTTTTTAGAATTATTCTTTTATACCTAGGAGCATGTGTAGAGACGGGCTCTTGCAGAGCCCACTCCCTGACTTTGTCAATGCCTCTCTCTCCTCCACATAAGGAGTACTACTTGCTATGCATGCATGCGGCGGGCAGCTGGCGTCCTGAGGGGCCAGGGCGGTGAGAGCGGGCTCCTGAAGCGGTCCGGACTCTAGCATGGCCCACCTCACATTATCACCATATATTTCTTGGAGTCCGTGCGCGGTGGGCGGGCGATATCTTCTCCCTCCCCCGTTTCTCTCTTCTCAGCTGATGCCCGCTGAGCGATTAGATTTCGGCTATCGACGGTTTATTCAATTACGGTCCCACATGTCAGTGAAATTGCAAGATAACGCGTGTCCCCTCTGGTAAGCGGCGTGCAAGCCAGACTGTCGGGGTTGTGACGCGTACGAGTCATAAGTGTGCCGCCTTTTCCTTTAGAACTTGCGAAGCGTAACATTATCGCATGATCGATCGATAGAAATCTAGAACAAAATGACGAGGGTGGCGCTTTCCCGCTCGTTAGGCGTGATAGTTCGAGTGATATGACGTGCTACGGTGCCGTCCACTTGCTCCATTTTTATGTAAGCAAGAGTTTACACTCTTACGCGGGAGGAGTGCGAAAAATCGCGGATCTGATTTTGATCGAGGGATAACTGTTCCCTGGCAAATAATGGAGGATTGTTAGCGATCATAGCATGATAGTTAGGGCATCTCCAGCGCTGGCCCACAAATTTACATCGGCATCTATTCGAGGACACTGATGGATGCCATCCGATATTGCCCGCATACCTTTCAACAACTATATGAACTAACCGGACGAAATTCGTGCAAACGAAGCAAATTTCAAATTAACCGGATGAAATTCATTACATTCCAAAAACTTTTCCTACAAACTGGACGAAATTCATTACATATTTCGCACAAACCGTACTAAAACCTACTGTAAACCTAATCTAAACGATCGCCGGCGCCCGACCACCATGTCCGGCCATGAACCCGAGAAAGCCGACCATTGCCTTTGCGTCCTCCTCATCTGCCTTGATAACCTCCTCCTCCGGAGCACAAGGTTCTGAAGATTTCCGCCTCCACGTCGCTGTCAAGCGGCTAATCGGCCACCGATGTTTACCCCACCAAGCTTGGCGTCGACTGAGTGGAGTAGCGGTGGCTTCCTGGGACCAGAGCGGCGGCGACCTACCGTGTACTACTCTTCCTCGCTGCCGGTTGCGCCCGCCGCACGCGCACGCGCGCCGGCTTCATGGTCGTGGCGGCCGAGGGCGGCCGGGGGGTGCCGGCGATCTCCTTCGTTTTCTCCTGCGACAGTACGTCGAAGAGAGCTTTGGAGTGCTCCGTTGAGCGGATCCGCCGACGTCCCTTGTCTGCTCCTACGACAGTACGTCCAAGAGAGCTTCGGAGCGCCAGGAGGCCATGGTTGAAGTGGTGCCGACAAAAGGAAGGGACCGGAGGAGAATAAGTGTGGGTCTTTGGCAATGGCTGGGAGCTGGGGCTCAAGTTAACATAGCGGGCGAATGGCAATGAGCCGCGGCAGACGGATGGACAACTAGTGCCGGAGTAGGTTCGTCGGGCGTGAATGCGGACGCTGCTTCAGTGACTTAACTGCAGATGCGTTTGGGTTACTGACATGTGGGCCCAACGGGCATCTGGCCCGAATGTCAGTGACACACCAATTGCACCTGCAGTTAAGTCCGATGAATGTGGCATTGACATTCTGGAGAGACGGTGACCGTTTCAGGCGGGAAGCGCGCGCTAGCGATGGAAGGGGTTTCGGTGTGCAGTGGCACTAAGATCGGTCGCTCACGATAGTACATACTCCGTACCATACTACCATAGTACCCTCTCTAGCTTAGGCTGTTTTATAGATTGTCGTTGTGATGGACGATATACATGAGCAAGGCGGTCCGAGTATGATCGTTGGTGTTGAGCCAGGTGAATACATGCTCGGCGTTCGTGTAGGCCTCCATCAAACGTCTAAACAGTAATGTCAGGCACCGCCGGGGCGCGCAGGTGATGGGCTTGCCGTTTGCGTTGCGCCATGAGCAGGACTTTGATTTAGAGGGCGACGTGCTTGCATTAGCATGCTTTGACAACGTGAGCATGAGTGTCTGATGCGAAGTATTTCATTTTCATTTGGCTGACGAGGGTGCGTTGCAGCGACGAGTCCGTGGTTTGATTCCCCACATACGCATAATTTTGGTTTTTACAGTATTTCTTTCTCCATTGACAAGTAGGCCCGCGTAGATAGATAAAGAACACGAGCTGATGAGGCACATGTAGACTGTTTGACTGGTCAACCAGACAAATACGGAGCTATACGCTGAGCTAGTGATCGTATAATCACCATATCTCGTATACAATGATCAAAGTGAGCTATCAAGACAAGTTCAATGACCGTCAATGCATTTTACTCGGTAATAAATGACCAGGATTGAAGGGGAATCCAAATTTGCTTCGTCTTCTGTCCTTGAGCTCTTGATAAACCAATGCACTATACGGTTGTCCGGCCACTCCACCCCATAGCTCTCACCAAGTGTCGTTCATGCCACCGTGCCGCACACTAACCGGTAAGGTAGCGATGGCATCCCGCCGCGCCGAGTTCCTCGCCGCCCACGAGTGCACACAAAATGGTCGGGAAACTATGTGGGAGGAATTTGAAGATGCCAAGGCCGAATGGGCGGTAGAGCAAGAGGCGGCCAAAGCCGCACAAAGGGAGCGGAAAAGTCAGAAAGCACTCAAGAAAAGAGAGGCCCTCTGCCGCAAGAAAGAAAAGGACGCACGCGCTGCTGCGGAGAGGTTCGTGGAGATCCAAGCACGGTGGGGTGTCACCGACAAAGCCGAGAAGGAGAACGACGGCGTCTGGCCAACATGTGAGAAGTAGTAGTACTAGTAGTTAGTGTGTGTGTCTATGTCTAAATACGAGCATGTACCAATACTACTAGTTACTACTGTAGTTTTTAGAGCAAATTACCAGTACATTAGCCTAGACTAAATGGAAAAATTCCTATCCTAAGCATCAAATGGCATCTCTTTCTCTATAGGAATTGAGATGCATGTCATCTCACTTCCTATGATTTTCATATTCCTATCCTATGAACGAAATGAGGCCTCTGTTGGAGTAACTACTGTAGCTAGCAGTACTGCTGTTACAGTAGTTTTCTTCAAGAAGCGTAATTCAACGAAGTCATGATGGTTCCTTCGTCCGAGCAACTTCAAAGTGGGAAGTGGGCCTATGATTTGACGGCTCATTAGTCATTGTTACTGCGGCGCAACGACCTGGGTCACTCTCCCTTGGAGTTCTGCGTGCATGGCAAGTGGACCAGGATGGTCGACGTCCCACATGTTGGCGAACAGAAGTATTCTTTCCGATATCGAGGAGCAAGGAAACCGCGTGGTATAGCATCACTGCTGATTGGTTTGCAAAAAAAATAGTATCACTGCCGATTTATAATTTTTTTTATTTCTGATGAATGCTAGCGTTTCAACTCTTATGATGAAGGGTGCCAAACACGACACGTGCTGGATGTCCCACACGTCAGCGAAAGGAGTGGGACATGAACAGCGTGGTAGAGCCCAGTGTAAAAAAACAGCGTGGTAGAGCATCTCCACTTCTTCCACTTTTGGGTCGGAGACCACACGTAGTAGTACTTAGTGGTATGAACGATACAAAGTTCGACCTGAAGAAAAAGACACGTCTAGTTGGAAGGTCTCGGGGCATACACGTAAACAAATATAAAAGTTAATATGTGCCTCCAACTAATATATTAGTAGTAGAGTACTTAGGCACGTACTCCATAACATCACCGTGCATTGCACGTACAACATTTAGTGGTAATACGTAGTAAGAGACAAATGCCTCCCAAGAGTTCCCTTCTCGACCTACTTTTGGGTGTTTGGTAGAGTGTATGGAGGGTGCATGAGTCCACACTAGTTTAGCACAAATACACTAGAAGCATGCATGAAGAGAGCATGCATGAAGAGGGGTGTTGAGTTGAGCATGCATGAAGAGGGAACAACTATGCTGAGACAAGAACGCAACCAAACACACCCTATATGCCACGCATGTTCATACCATTTGTGCCTTTCTAATTCACTTGTTGCGCTACATTACTCAGGTTGGTACGTCCACTCCTGGGTACATGTCCGTCTCGTAGTTCCAGTCCCGCGTGTTCTTCATATAGATGGAACGATCCTTGCATAACACGTGCACCTGGATGCTAGATGTCTCGCGTGTTGGCAAAAGGATGAACAAAGCTCACGTAAAAAAATAGAGTCGAAGAACATAGATTCCGGACGACCGAGGAGGAGCAAGGAACCTCATGGTGGAGCATCTGCACTCATAATATTTAATATTATTCATCGATATAAAATTAACCAATCATCTCCACAGTGGACTGTAAGAGTACGAAACACGGCAGCCCAGTGTAGTTACATCATACTAGTACATGGCTAACCCACGCTATCACCATATTTCTTGGCTTCCGTGCGACACCTATCTCTAGTAATCCAGCAGCCTGCATCGCTTCTCCCTCCTCGTCTCTATCAAAGTGCGGCGGGCTGGCGTTTCTGCCGTCTATTGAGGTCGGTTAACTATCACATGTTAGCGACATGCCAAGAGCATTCTAAAAAAAATTCCTTTCACATTTCGTTATCAAAAAGAAAAAATCCTTTCACGTACGAATTTGCCTGTATGCTTTGAGCAACTTGCATGTCCTATACTGCTCCTGTTTGATACTCTAACTTAGCTAGAGGTTAGACTAACTCATGACTAACCCTGAACTAACTGTAGCCAAAGAGGTGTTTGGGTGACAGGGTTAGATTGATAATAAATGCACTTCATGGAGAGAGAAAAGTGATTTTCCAGTGGTCCGAATGTGAACTATCTCCAGTTAGCACCTCTTGGGTGGGATAGTTTTTTTTGGTGGGTTCGGTGCAACTTGCTCCAATTTAAACCCTCATGCTTGGATACTTTAGGGCTATTTGAGCCCCAACTAGCTCAAACTAACTCTAACCCATGGATTCAAACAGGGCCTACACTACAAAAAAAAGACACATCCGTGACATTTTGGGCCGAACGAATTTTTTTTCTGTCATACATATGACACTTCTATGACGATAATTGTGACAAAACCCGGTATCATCATAGATGTGGTGGGCTCCTATTTCTATGACAAAAAATCATGACCGAAAATGGGCTTTTCCTCCTGGGCGGGCCGGAGACGCAGCTGCATGACATTCTTTGGGCCGTCCATGACGGAAAAAACTGTGGTAGAAGCGAGGGCGAGGAAAATTTCGGGGAGTTCCCGGTTACGGTGGGAGGCCGGGGGCCGAGCGATGCGCGTTTCTCTCGTACACATACACGCGTGTGTGTGAGGCGTTGGCTCTAACTAAACCCGAGTGAGGCGTTGGGCTCGAACTGAACCCGAGCGATTGCACTGCAGGCTACGCGTTACTGAACCCGAGCGATTGATCGATGGCTGTTAACTGAACCCGATCGAGCGATTCCTTCGCTAATGCTGCTAACTGAAGCCGGTCGATGCTGCCTCTGGGATGAACAGTGAGCGTTGTGGGGGGGGGGGGGTTGGATGAACAGTGAGCGGTGGCGTTGCCTCTGGATGAAGAGGACCCCGTGGTGTGGTGGAGGGCTGGATGAACAATAGACGGTGGAGGGGTGCCCGTGGAGGGGTCGTTGAACAGGACCCCATGGTGTGGAGGGCTGGATGAACAGTAGACGGTAGAGGGGTGCCCATGGAGGGGTGGTTGAACATGACCCCGTGGTGTGGAGGGCTGGATGAATAATAGACGGTGGAGGGGTGCCCGTGGAGGGGTGGTTGAACAGGACCCCGTGGTGAGGAGGGCTGGATGAACAGTAGACGGTGGAGGGGTGCCAGTAGAGGGGTGGTTGAACAGTAGCCGGTGGAGTACCGCGCGGTGGAGGCTGGATGAACAGGAGCCCGTGGAGGCTAGAGGAGGTCGACGGTAGCCCGTGGAAGCTGGAGGAGGTCGACGGTAGCCCGTGGAGGCTGGAGGAGGTCGACGGTGGAGATGAACAGTATCCCGTGGAGTCCTGTTTTGCGGTACGCCACACCCCTCCCGATGAACAGGACCCCCGTTTCGGCCGTAGCGCTCCAACACAAGTCCGTTTCGTCCGTTTTGCGGTACGCCACACCCCTCCCAATCAACAGGACCCCCGTTTCGACCGTAGGAGGTCCGTTTCGTCCGTTTTGCGGTACGCCACACCCCTCCCGACCAACAGGACCCCCGTTTCGAGCGTAGGAGGTCCGTTTCCTCTGTTTTGCGGTACGCTAGACCCCTCCCGATCAACAGGACCCCGTTCCGAACGTAGGAGGTCCGTTTCCTCCGTTGTGCGGTACGCCAGGCCTCGTTTCCAACGCCTGTTCCGTCCAAGCCCTCCCAATGAACACGACCACGCATTCCGTTCCGACCCAGCCGGTTGGCTCCCACGTGTTCCATTGCATCCCGATGAACATGACGCATTCCGTTGCCTCCCCATGAACACGACGCATTTCGTTGCCTCCCCATGAACACGACGACGACGCTGTTTCACCGTTCCGACCCAGCCACGTACACGAGCCCTGGCTGTACGTATGCGCGAGTAGGCGTTCGAGATCCCGCCCGTATGTACACATACATGGCCATATTTTCTTTCTTGCACCCTGGCCGTTGTACGTACGTGTACATGCTACGTGCGTGCCTCTACTACGACACGTACGCGCCTCTACTACGACACGTGCACACCTCTACATCCACCAGTATATATGTACGTACACGTTCGCGACCAGAATGACAACGCTACGTACGCTTCGACCAGGTGGGTCCCGAATGTCAGGCACTTCCTTGCGTGCGAAGATGTAGCTGGTGGGTCCCAGCAGTCAGGGGGGAAACATTTTTTTTCATGAAATACGGTGGCCTGTCTGGTGGGTCCCCGCTGTGAGGTGGAGGAATAATTATTTTGCACGTAATAAGGAGGCACTTCCATGCTGCGGCCGTAGACCCAGCTGTCAGCCTCTCCACGTACAGTCCATGTCCGATGGAAGCCGTTCCTTGACCACGTTGACCACGCCGCGCCGAGAGCACCAGGGTGGTGGACGACGGCGAGGCCTAGGAAGGGGACGACTCGGAGCCGGGGAAGACGCGGCAGTGGATGCCCACGCGTAGAGGAGTACGAGGGTTCACTGGTTCGCTGCGGTGTGAGGCTGCCGTCGCCGCAGAATAACAGGGGGTGTGGGTGAGTAGAGGGATGGCCTGGCCAGCGGTGGGAGTAGTAGGGGGCGGTGAGGCCTCCGCCGCATCGCAGCAGGCCACAGGAGGCAGGAGCACGAGGCACGACCGATGCTGGTTTGGGCGGCTGGAGCAAGAAGACCAGATGTTGAAGAAGCACTACAGCCGTTGGATGGAAATCGTATGGTCACTGGAGCTAGAATTGTGCATATTGACTAAGTTGACAAAGCCCTCCGTCCCCGACAACTTAGTAGGCCCACAAGTCAGCCTGCCACTATCTAACATTGGGAGTATTCATTTTTTTGTGCGTAATAAGGAGGCACTTCCTTGTGTGCGAAGATATAGCTGGTGGGTCCGAGCTGTCAGCGGGGGGAACATTTTTTCACGAAATACAGAGGCCCTTTCGGTGGGTCCCTGATGTCAGGTGGAGGAATCATTATTTTGCACGTAATAAGGAGGCATTTCCTTGCGTGCAGTCGTGGACCCAGCTGTCAACCTCTCTACGTACAGTCCACTTCAGATGCATGTCGGTCGTTGACCAGGCCGCGCCAAGAGCACCAGGGCGGTGGACGACGGCGAGGCCTAGGGAATGACACGGAGGCGGGGAAGACTCGGCAGTTGTTTCCCACGCGGAGGGGAGTACGACTGTACGAGGGTTTACTGGTTCTTCTGCTGTCCCCGGAGAATAACAGCAGGTGTGGGTGAGTAGAGGGATGGCTAGGCCAGCGATGGGAGTATGGTGGGGCGGTGAGGCCTCTGCGGTAGCAGAGCCGGCCGCGGGGAGGAGTTAGCAGGCAGTCCCGCCGGTGCTTGTTTGAGAGGCTGGAGCAGGAAGAGCAGAGATTGAAGAAGCACGACGGTCGTTGGATGGGTATCCAACAGTCGCTGCTTGTGCGTCAACCTTTCTTTTAGGAAAGCCTCAAATTTGTGGAAAATAGCATACAACCCATTTGCTAATTATTAAGGTTTTTATGGAGCCCATATTCTTTTTGTTAGCATTACAGCCCATATTGTGGCCACGGTTAAAAAATTATACGAAATTTTGCATATTTCGGCGCGGTCCGAACTGTTTTTAATCTCGAAATTTCGACTCACATTCAAACTGATTTTAAAAATAAATGTATATCAACATAAAATCTAACAAATTCTCCATGCATAAAAATTAATGTAATTTAAAATCTCAAAATGAAAAAAAAGATATTTGAAACTAATTGCCGGTTTGATGTGTTTTAAAAATGTACAGCCTATTTCTCATTACTGATGGGCCATTTTCTTGGCCAGCCGAATGAAAGCTCTCCTCGTCTTGAAAGATTTGCAGCCCAACATGCCTGACAAAGCGACTTACTTGGCAAATCACAAAAAAATTGGGCTGTGGCCATGGACCCAGCTGTCAGCCTCTCCACGTACAGTACTCTTCCGATGGAATGTCATTGACCATGTTGACCACGCCGCGCCGAGAGCACCAAGGTGGTGGACGACGGCGAGGCTTAGGAAGGGGACGACACGGAGCCGGGGAAGACGCGGCAGTGGATGCCCACGCGGAGAGGAGTACGAGGGTTCACTGGTTCGACTGCGGTGTGAGGCTGCCGTCGCCGCAGGGCCTGGCTAGCGGTGAGAGTAGTAGGGGCGATGAGGCCTCAACGGCAGCATAGCCGGCCACTGGAGGCAGGAGCAGGCGGTCTCCCCGGCGCTGGTTTGGGCGGCTAGTGCAAGAAGAGCAGCAATTGAAGAAGCAGCGGGACCGTTCGATTTAAATCCAACGGTTACTGCTGCTAGAATCGTTTGTTGACTAAGTTGACAAGCCCTGCGTATGCGTTAACTTAGTAGGCCCACATGTCAGCCTCCCAACCGGTGCGCCCCAGATGTCAGTGGGAGGAATCATTTTTTTCACGTAATAAGGAGGCACTTGATTGCGTGCGGCCAGGCCAGCGGAGGGAGTAGGGTGGGCCGGGGAAGCCTGCGCGGCATCACAGCGGGCCACAAGGGGAGGGAGCAGGCAGTCCCATCGGTGCTAATTTAGGCAGCTGGAGTAGGAAGATCAGAGATTGAAGAAGCACGTCGGCCGTTGGATGGACATCCAACAGTCACTGCTGCTAGAATCGTGTGTTCACTGACAAAGCCTTGCGTAAACAAGTCAGCCTCGAAATCTGTGGCGTGTACAACCCATTTGCTATTATTTTTATAATTTTTACTCATTTTCTAATTCATATGGAATTTATTGCAGCCTGTTTTCCATTTTTAGAATTGCTGGCCATTTCCCGGTCAGTACCAGGGTAAACAATATAACTAAATATGTGGGAAATTTTGAAAATTCGCAAATTTTTTCTGGGGAACGAAATATTCTTAATCCAAAAAATAATAGCCATATTAAAACAAATTTAAAAATAAATTAGTACTATGTCATGTTAAAACCAATGAAATACGTATAAGATATCAGTGAAGAACAAAAACAAAAAAAGAAACTTATATCCCATTTGCTATAATTTTTTTGGAATTTTCAACCCCTTTTGATATTACTTTTAACAGACATTGACCATACTCTTAAGCCAGGCCGGAATGCATCCCTCCTCGTCTTGAAATATTTGCAGCCCAGTAATTCGGAGAAAACAAATAGGCCTAGCTTGGGTATTCTTCAAAAAGAAATACTGGGCTACCTATTTTCCCAAAGAACTGGTGCATGAGCATTTAGCTTTATTTATTTATTTACTTATTTATGTTTAGGGGACCATGAGCATGTACCTGGGCCGGATTCATGTGAGAGCCTCCCTTCTAGTTAATTATGGGTTTCTCTATTGGGCCTTCATCAGTGGGCTGCATGTTATCAACAAGTGGAAAATGTGTTCCGTACGAAAAATAGGATGCGCTACGTACAGTACGGGGCACTAAAGGATCGAACCGTGCAACGACTTCCAAAACATTGTGTTTTTCATTCTAACAAAACATTTATTCAACCAACAGACGAAATATACTACTGATTGTACATTGAAAACAGCAACAACAACCAGGGCTGGGGGTGCAACAGAAGCAGTAAGCAGGCCAGAAGAGTGAAGACGCAGCTCTCTCTTCCAAACCAAACATCAGCCATCATTACAAAAGGGCTACCAAAAAAGAACAAGTGTATGCATCAAACAAAATAAAGATCCTACTACACCAAGTGTACGCATCTAACTAACTGGCTCAGTTCGACGTTACTATTTATTAAGCTGTGGAGATTGGCTGACGGCTTGAACCAGATGGGTGCCTGACGGGGGAAACTCCAGCCAGCAGGTTGAAGTCTGATACTTGCGACCGTCTCTCCTACTTTGGGCTGCAGAGCGTGGCGGCACATATCAGGGTATGGTGCATGCAGAGACGCATGGTACGCTGTGTACACACAGTTTTTCCTGATGAACGAAACCGCGCTGCCATCATGATCCTTGCCGTCGGTTATCTCCTGGTTAATCGGATAATTCAGTCCGACAAACAGAGAGCGTGTACTAAGGCTACTTACCAGCCTCTAGTCAAAAATTCCTAAAGGCCCAGAGAAGCTGGGATCTTGCTCAAAGACATTGCAGTGACTGTGATTGTATTCCACGAAACAACACGTCCAGTACGTGCGAACGATCATCAATCTTTCGCCGTCGTCTGATCGAGCCAGGAACCACCTGCAACTACCATGCCACTTTTCTTAGAAAGGTTCTGGGATTAGGAAGGGTAGGGACACCATGCGGCCTACAGCATCATATCAAGTTGGAGTCAAATAAAAAGGGCTCTTGATTTAGTCAATCTTAAGAATAGCATGTTATGAGCACGAATATTTTTCGGCAAATGTTGACAGTAATATAAGCAAGCCATCATGATATCATAGGAAAGTAACATATTGCTGTAACAGCCGTTTGTAGCGATGACTGGAGTAGGCCAGCAATACATCCAGCCATAGAAGGAGTCGACAGCGTAAATGAAGCCCTTGTGTTCAATGGCATCAGAGAACCATGGAGGATGTATGATCCTGTGATGGACGTGCAGATTTATCCACTTACCGCGGTGACCTGTCAGATAAGCGAGACTATGGTTGAAGAACGCAATTAGCCTGAAGTCTTTATAATTTGTAGATCTTGTGGGCCCTTGGCAGATTACAACCTTGAGCAAATCAAACTTGGTATCATGTTGGCTACTGTAAGATTCCGAGTATTCTGGGCCGCGGTGCCAAAGCAGTGCAGTGTTAATCGAAGGAAGGGGGATCAATCGCCGGGTGTAGACCTCTACGAGCATCCAGCTGCCGCGACCGTCGACGAGCACCATCCAAGACGTGTTCATGCCGACCCAGTACATACCGTTAATGTAGTTGAGGCTGACGGGGATTGGATCGCAGTCAAGGGGGTTGATGCTCGCCACCCTATGATTGTTATGCTGCGTGATACGCCGTTTCTGAAGATCAGGCGGCATCAGCAAGCAAGGAGCTGGCTTAAAAAGCTCCGGTCTGAGGGATTTGAGTAAATGGTACAGCCCCGATGAGCACGCGGCGAGCGGCATGGTACTGAGATTGTCCACACGCGAAACAATGAGCTTGATTACCTCTGTGGGGAGCGAATTCCAGCCACTCTTTCGGTGGACGCTGCTCGGTTATGCCATTGTTAGTGCTTGGGTTTCGGACGAGGGGGGGGAGCACCTTAGCGGGGATGGAAGATTGGACGATATTATGTGCGGACAAAGATGGAGAAGCGAATATGTGCTGCGGGAAGTGGACAGGTGATGATGACTAGAACACGCCGCTTGACTTACGAGACACATACCAACAGCGTAGGGTCATGTCGATGCCAGACAACTTGCTTGAGTGATCACAGTACTGGTACTCCATATAGTGCTATGCCCTAACTTGCTTGAGTAGAGTAGTAGAGTAGGACTCTGCTCTACTACTAGCACCGGAGGAGTAGTATATTCTAATCTAAAATAGTTACAAACTTCAATGCCCGAGTGTGGAACGACTACGAACCATGCTCAAAGACCGTGTCTACGTGGTGTTTGGACATGGGCGACAACCTCAACGCCAACGGGGCTGCTCCCGTTGCATCGTATGTGTATTTGTCCTTCCTGTTCGAAATCGTGGTAGAATTCATGTTTCTACTCTGTATCCTACTACTATGCTAGTCCACATGATTAGTTTCATCTCTGTAATAGCCGTCATGATTTATTTTGTGCTTATTCGGATTAAATCTCGTAGTAACTTGCTCATGTGTTCAACTGGCGCAACGTCCCCTACATCCACTCCCGTTTCATGGACGGCCTGGTCGATGCCTCCAAGGAGCCCTTCGTCCACTGCTATGAGTGCCCGATGCTGTTTTGTGGCTCGCCGGCGGACATGGTGCATCACCTCAAGGATGCATGCAGCGGTCACTGTTGGCCCTTGGCGGAGAACATCAAGTATGAGACATGCTACCCGTTCACCATGCCGGAGTCGCTGGAGGATCACCGCTGCCTGCTAGTCTTAGAGGAGGACGACAGCGTCTTCCTCTTGATCATGGGCACCGGCGAGGCCCGCGCAGCACTACAAAAAAATACACTTCCGTGATGATACGTGTTTGTCACAGTAGGTCGCTTTTTTGTCATGCATGTACATCCATGACAAATTTATGACAGAATCAAGATAGTTATACCTGTGCTGTCGTAGAAGTGTTCCATGACATTACCAAAATTATCATCACGGAAGTGTCCACTTCTATGACGATAAATTGCGCATCACAGAAGTGCTTTCGTCAAGGGTGACCGACACGTGGCATCCACCATAACGGAATGCCGTTAAGCTATCGGGTCGGGTTTTGGGTCCGATAACCCGTTAACAACCCCGACTAATGGGAAATTTCCACGTGTAAAATTCTTATTGGCCGGACGAAACACGTGTCAGCTCGTCAGTGGGTCAGATAGGCGCCTATGATATGTCGACACATGGCACGGCCCAACAGTGGCCCATTCCGGTGAAAAAGGCCGGCCCAGTAAAAATTAGCAGGCCGGCCCATATAAGGCCTACTTGTGTCAGGTGCATTTAAGCCCAAGGCCCATATGAGATGTGCCAATTCGGCCCGTTAAAGATTTGACACCATTGCAGCCCATCGTCAGTTCGAGCCCGTTAACAGCCCGCTATATACTTGGGCTCAATATCGGCCCGATGAGATTTCGGCCTGTTAACGGCCCATTTAATGGATGGGCCAATTTTCAGGATGTACATCTTTCGGCCTTTTAGCGACCCATTTAAATGTTGGGCTAATTTTCGGCCCAGTGTGTCTTTTAGCCTGTTGACGGCCCATAAATCTGATGGGCCATTTGTAGTCGGACCTGAGTTTCGGCCTTTTAGTGGCCCATTTAAGTGTTGCGCCAATTTCTAGCCCAGTGTCACTTTCAGCCTATTGACGGCCCATAAATCAGTTGGGCCAATTATAGTCGGACCTGAGTTTTGGCCTTTTAGCGACCCATTTAAGTGTTGGGCCAATTCCCGGCCTTGCGTGCCTTTCGGCCTGTTAACGGACCATAAATGAGTTGGGCCATTTGTAGTCGGACCTTAGTTTTGCCCTCTTAACGGCCCATGCCCTTCATGGTCCAATACCAGCCCGGTTTCTCTTTCGGCCTGCTAAAGGCCCACAACACAGTTGGGCCGTTTACAATACGACCTGACTTTCGGCCTCTTAGCGGCCCATGCTCTTCATGGTCCAATACAAGCCCGCTGTCTCTTTCGGCCTGCTAAAGGCCTACAGTATAGTTGGGCCATATGTAGCCCAAACTTAGTAACGGCCCATGAAATAAATTGGGGCAACCTGTTGCCCGCTTCGATGTTGGCCTGTTAACAACCCGGGAGGTAAGAGGGCCGACCATTAACTTTCGAGCTAGTAACGGCCCATTAACTCAATGGGCCCACTAAAGTTCGTTCATGTTAGGCCAAATTAGATAATTTGAGCCCATTACGACGAGCAAAGGTACGACATACAGGGAATAACGTTGCACATCCAGAATATATTACAGGAAATTACATCCACTTGGCAATCAAAGATTGATGCCAGTGCAAATAAATGAGCAGAAACTAACCATCTACAACGTCACAATCTGCAACCTCAGCACAGGTGACGCCCATAAGCATGTGGGCAAGTTCTTGCTGCTTTGCCACACTGTCTCTAAAAACATTGATCAGTTGTTGTGTCGCACGACTCTGCACCTCTGATTCATCCACCATTTCCATCATTGCTTCAGCCATTAATTGGTTCACAAACATACATTTATTCCGTTGCATTCGAGACAGAGGATACTGAACAGATTCAGATGGCGATTTTGGCTGGCTTGTATTATTGATAGTGGAGAGTGTCTTGACCACTGCATCATAACGTATATTAGGACGGGAACCAAACAGATTAATCATGAGTTATAGCCATATTACCTGGCCTAGATTTACTGGAAAGAAACAATGGGGTTGCCTTGCTGTTTTCAGAGTTTGTCTTCTTATCTTTAGCAGCCTGCACAAAATTAACACACTAGCATTGCTATCATTGGCCAAGTCAGATAATAGGAAAGCAACATTGACACAACAAATGTTTGGGCAACTAGCCTACACCAAATGAACACAATATGGCACAACTATCATCAGCCAGGTAAGGTAATACGAAAGCAACATTGACACAATGAATGAATGGGCAACCAGAGAAGCACAACAATTCAGTAATGTGCGTGATATGAGATAGCACATTCATGCAGCTCAGTACGCAAAACTACCAGGCAGTTTTCCTTACAAAAATCAACATTGGCGCCTTTAACATTTTGCTACAACTAATTTTAGATTAGATAAAGGTTAGATTCACGCCGATTAACAAAATACATGCTGATGTAAAAATATAGTGATATACAACAGGTACTTACATCAGCACTGGAGCACAGAGGATTCCCGGAAGATATTTTCCTCGAATACGATCCCAATGGAGGAAGTCTTGTATCGTTTAACCTTATTTTCTAAAAGAGAGACGGGTAAGAAACATGTAGAAAATATGATCAGAATGCTATAAAATTTCATGATGCGAGGATACGCACATGCTTCTTAGAATGGAGTTGACATTCTTTTGCTGGACTGGAGCAGACTAGTTCTTTGGCCACTGGAATCTGCTTATTATAAGTGGGAGTTGGGTTTCTCTGTGCTGGAGCAGTATCTATGAAAAATGGAGTTGGTTTATTATCTCCTGGTGTTTGGATCTTTTGCAAAGACCTGGTTTGTAACCCTTCAGATTCTAACATACCCGTCTTCCCCTTGCATGCCTTATATAGAAGAATGGTGATTCAGTTATAAAACATGCTATAGCAGAGATGGAATAGGTACTGAAGAATAGAAAGGCATGACATATTGACATGTATTCACTCCATCCGGAAATAAATGGATGGGTCTATGCGTATTTCAGTTCTAGATACATCCAGTTTTATCCATTTCTGCGACATTTAATCCGGACGGAGGGAGTATGATGTAAGAGCTAGGGATACAACAGGACAACACAGTAAAAAAACACTAAAAAACCCACTGCAGAACCAAAGTATTCAAACCCACTGATATGAGATAGTACACTCATGCAACTCAGGATGCAAAACTACCAGGCAGTTTTCCTTGCAAAAATCAACATTGTGGCCTTTAATCATACATTTTGCTACAACTAAATTTAGATCAGATAAAGCTTGGATTCACGCCGATTAACAAAATACATGTTGATGTAAAATATAGTGATATACAACAGGTACTTATATCTACATTGGAGCACAGAGAATTCCTGCAAGAATCTTTCCTCATAAACGATACCATTGCAGAAAATCTTCTATCTGTTAAGCTTATTTTCTAAAAGAGAGATGGGTAAGAAACATGTAGAAAATATGATCAGCATGCTATAAAATTTCATGATGCAAGGATACGCACATGCTTTCTTAGAATTGAGTTGACATATTTTTGCTGGACTGGAGCGAACTAGTTCTTTGGCCACTGGAATCTGCTTATTATCAGTAGGAGTTGGGTTTCTCTGTGCTGGAGCAGTATCTATAAAAACTGGAGTTGGTTTATTATCTCCTGACGTTTGGATCTTTTGCAAAGGCCTTGTTTGTAACCCTTCAGATTCTAACATAGTCGTCTTCCCCTTGCATGCGTTGTATAGAAGAATGGTGCTTTAATTATAAAACATGCAGCAGCAGAGAGATGGAATAGGTACTGAAGAATAGAAAGGCATGATATATTGACATGTATTCCCTCCATCCAGAACAAAATGGATGGGTCTAGGCGTATTTCAGTTCTAGATACATCCTTTTTTATCCATTTCGGCAACATGTAATCCAGACGGAGGGAGTATGGTGTAAGAGCTAGGGATACGACAGGACAACACAGCAAAAAAACACTAGTTGAATGTAAAACTGTATGCTAGCGGAATACGTACAGAAATAACTAAGGCAACATACACGTGTATGATTGGGAAAATAAGATGGCATTGCAACAGAGCACTAGAACATCACTTCAATGTAAAAAACATGGTATGGTAGATAGATGAAGTACATACTGATGAATAACGATGCATAAGATATTCAGAAGCATGATGTCCAAATTAAGCAGATGGCATTGCGATAGAGTAGAATGACATTACTTGAATTTGAAAACATGTTATCATGAATGGAATAGGTACTGAAAAACAGGAAGGCATGACAAATTACATGCATAATCAGCATGCTAAGCACATGGCATTGCAATAGAGTAGATACACTCCAGGACATTATATGCATGTTGTACCCATATCACAGGCCAAGTTAGAGCAAGGACCTTGTGGGGTGAAGAGGATTCATCATCTTTCTGCAAGTCTTCTGAAGAACTGCCTTTACATGTTCCATCATATTGGGTATCATTGACATCAAGTTTATTGGCCTTTACATTGCTCCGTGAGGTTCTTGTGGATATATCAGTGTGTGCAATTATATCTGACATGCATGGAAGACAACTAGTAGTTAGATTTATGTAATGAGTGCCTGTAGGAGACGACATAAATAGTAGGACTGGGGTTAACTAGCAGCAACAGGTCTCATAAACTAAAGGGAGAACACATATGAAAGCTACAGACTATGTATCGTTTTTACTCGAGATTAACTAGATGGCACACAAAAGTATTAAAGAACAACATAGGAAATACTAGAAGTGGTATAATACTATAATCACTAGCCTGTGGGATAGCATTGGCTGATGGATGATAACTATGGAATAGTGTTACCTAAAGAACAAGTATCTTAGCTTAACTATGGAACATCGTTAACTCCTGAACAAGACCCATAAGAGATCAGCATGAATATACAGTGAAATGTGATGATCTATTTTCCATGCTTAGATGAATAACAAAGCCATAAATGTTGCACACAAGTAAGATGAGGGTACAACCTATCGGGCTCCCATCCATAGGAGTGAGCATCATGTGCTGACTTGTCGATGGCCCTGCAGTTGTTGTGGCTGTGCATGTCGGGCATGCGCATTCGATGCAGGGAACTGTTGAGCGGGGACTATAGCTCCCTTCTGGTGTATGCTTCCCTTGTTGGAGCAGCTGCGGTGAGCCGGAAGACGGTGTGTCTGAAGATGCAGATAACGCATAATGTTAAGAACGACATATCTCTTTGATCTGAAGAAATACACTAAGAGATCAAGAGCAAGGTACGAGAGTGGTCACACGTCTGTTGACTGAAGACTAAATTGGGGTCACACGATTTTATTTTATTTTGGTACTGTCCGATCTACGCCGGATGGCTGGCCGTCTTGTGCCTCGCGGCTGACACTATTTGGAATCTTCCCCGAAGAGCCAGCGACCAACGGTAGAGCAGCCTACCTCCGTCGTCCGTGGCCCCGGCCAAAACCCCGCTCCCCGCCCCACCGCACTGCCGTGGTTGCGCCACCCCCTGGCCAATCCACAAAGACTCCCCGTCATCCAGATCCGGCGGCGGTAGTACCTTCAACCCACGCAACTCTAAAAGATAGCCATCTAAGCGCTGCTTCCGCGGCGAACTTGCGGCACCGCACCCTTACGTTAGACACCAGCCAACCAGCAGCCTAGGAGCTCCGCCGCCTCGAGGGGTGCTGCTTCCCATTGCAAATCGATTGGCCCAGAATAAAAATTCAGACAACTGACACCTAAATAAAGTGATTTGAGATGAGGGTGCGACCTATTTGGCGGCATGGTGACGTAGGCAGGTCCAGCTGCCGAGTCGGTGAGGCCGGCGTGGTTGTGGTGGTGACCGGCAGCATAGAAAGAGCGATGTCGCGACGGTCGACGGCTACGCCGAAGCAGCGCCAGGACTCTGGACGGATCCGAAGTTGGAGCTACTCCGGCGCCGTGAACAACAGCGGGGGTGAATCGGTTCCGGTACGGTTCACGCGGCCGTCGTCGAGGCAGCACCAGCAGCACGGAGTAAGAGGCACACGGCCTAGTGCACGACGGCAAATGGACAACGTCTCCGGCATTAGGGAGGAGGGCGGCTGTGAAATTGGTGCGGTGGGGGGCGCCATGGAGGTGGGGCTGAGGTTTCGTGGCTCGGGAGAAGGGAGCTTCCCAGGGAGAAGGTGATTTGGCGCCCATGAGGTATGAATGGGTGCGAGTGGGGGGGAATTGGGAGGGGAGTGGAACCATGTCTTACGGACGCATTTGTCTGAAATGTGAGGGGGAGTTACAGTTCTACCCTTGCCTATAGGCTTCTCGGCCTGGGTCTGTGTACTGAGGGTTGGGGATAGTAGAGTAACTTTGCTTCTCCCCCAAATAGTGGGCAGGAGCGATTTCGGGCGAGGAGGGTGTGTTTTGAACTATAGTGGGCGCGAGCGATTTCGGGCGAGGAGAGCGTGTTTTGAAATAGTGGGTGCGAGCTATTTCGGGCGAGGAGAGCGTGTTTTTCCGACCATGGTTTATGAATTATTCAGCACATGTCATTTCGGCCGACGAGAAGGTGCGCTTGGATGAAGTTACGAACCTACCCTCGATGTACAATGGGCCAATTGATGCGTGTCCCACATAGGACAGTGATTTCGCGTCTCCCATTTATTTGCTCGGGCGAATTCCACCGAGCAGAGAGGATGTTTAACGGTTCATTCAAGTTTTGGGAGAACGAGCATCCACGTCTACCTTACCAAGTCGATTCGGATCAAATTTTAAAATATTAGCTTGCCACTTGTTTTTTAGATGGAGAGATGATGCTCGGGAGTAATGTGTTTTTACATGCTCGTTGCTAGCGATTTACTATATGACAAATAGTTGACCCACTCAAAAACGCGAATCAAACCCAAAATGAAATATCTCGATTCAATGAAATAGCTCGTTCAGTAGGTCAAAATGGTGAACTAAATCCAAAATTGAACACCTCAATCGAGTAGCATGTTGTACAGTATTATAGTACTCCATGAACATGTTGAAAGTCAAATTAATGAACTTTTTTGATATACGCATATATCCGTTCATGTGTGGATTGCAGACAAAATCTTCTCCAATTTAAATATTTGAATGCAAGTTTATATCGAAACATGGTTTATATCAGTCTTTGATGCATAAAACGCGACCTCTCCCTCTCCCGGACTCCTGTTCTCTCTCTCTCTGTCTCTCTCGCCGACAATCTTCAATTCTGTCGCATGCATTCGACACAAAAACCTTGTTGGTCCCTCTCCCTTTCTCTCCATCTCTCTCTCTCTCTCTCTCTCTCTCTCTCTCTTTGTGTGTGTGTGTGTGGGGGGGGGGTCTTTCTAGTTCGCATGCATATATACACCATCTATAGGTCTCTCTCGCACACTATGTATGATACTCTAGCTGGTCCAAGCTAGATATCTTGGGTGCACTCATCGTACGCACACAGATTCCTTGGCTCTTTGCCTGTAACTCTCTCACGCACCACTATGTCGTCTCGGAGCTCTTCCGCCCTCTCTCAAACTCTCCATCCACCTGGGTCACACATACACATGCATATCTCACTCGCACTCGATTGGCCCATCTAAAACTCTATCTCTCCCCTCGTTCTCTCTCCATCTCACACGCGCACACACACAATCTCATGCCCAGCTAGCCAAGTATGATGGTCTCTTACTCAATTGTAGGCACACGCAGTCCCCCCTATATGTATATGACTAGCTCATCTTAGTCTCCATCACAAACATGTGCATGGTCTATCTCGATTTCTCTCGGGGCATCTTTCTATCGCGCACGCACTCCCTCGATCTCCCACCCATATAGTCCCCTCACGATCTCGACGGGATCTCTCTATCACAAACACACCCTCTCTCCCTCCCCATGCGTCCATGCCATCCATGTGTCCCTCTCGACCTTTGTTCCTTGTTGGCCACACCTCTATTGGACATGTGCTACAGGGGTGTCTCTCTCCGTTGCAAACAATCACACACTAGCTATCTTCGTGTATCTCCTCGCATCGCTTTTCCATCTCGGAGATGCATGCGTGATATGTTCGCATAAGAAACGAAAAACACCCTCTCTTTCTAATTTATCGTTTGTTGTCACTTTCTCTTTCACACGCATACTATTTTTTCACACTTACTCATTCTCCTTCACACGCACTTGATCTGTCTCGACTGAGGCACTCTCCTCGGTCCATAGCATACAAATTTATTGAAAAGTCAAACATCACAAAGTTTGACCATGTACGTGGAGAAAAAGAATTACATCTAGTACGGCAAACATATACCATTAGATTCACCATGAGATGTAGTTTTGTGTGATGTATCTTTGGTATTGTAGATATAAATAACATTTGCGTAAACCTGATCAAAGTTTCCAAAGTTTGACTTCTAAAAAATTTACATGCACTGCATTATCGAGCGGATGGAATATCTCATTCCCCCTCTCAGCTATCTGACGCACCACTCAGCCTTATCGGGGCTCCTCAATCTCTCTCAAACTTTATTGGTCAGTTTGGTTCGTGACCGGACCGTCATGCCTTGATGGCCGGTACTGCATGGTGTGGACATGAGATGTAAAATATTTCTGCCTGGCGGACTTTCTTTTTCACAGGGTAGCAACCAAACAAGCGTGCATGAAATCCAGCCACAACCCCAGGCCAGGCAAAAGATGCTCAGGACAAAAGCCAAACTGGCCTTATATCTCCCTGGTTCACACATACACATGTCTCGCTCGCGCTATACATATAGACCCATCCAACACTCTCCGCCCTTGTTCTCTCTCCATGTGACACGCACCCCCCTAAGTACCATAATCCCTCAATCCATTATAGGCGCAAGCACTCCCCCCCCCCTCGATCCTAAGTATGATTATCTCTTACTTGCCATCAGGAACACACGTATTGTCTCCTTCCATCCATACGTCTATCTCGATATCTCTCAGGGCATCTTCTATCGCGCACACACCTTGTCACTCGATCTCCCACCCATGTAGTCCCATCACGATCTCCAGGGGATCTCTCTATGACAAACATACACTCTCTCCTCCCCATGTCTGCATTTTCTCCGTACGTCTCTCTCGACCTCTCTCCCTTGTTTGTCAGACCCCTCTTGGCCACGTTCTAGGGGTCTTGCTCTCTCGATTCCAAACAACCACACACTATCTCCTCACCTTGCCTCCGTTGTCGAAGATGCATGTGTGATATGTTTGCATAAGACACGTACGCTTTTTCTCTACTTTTATCGTGTGTTGTCCATGTCTCTTTCACACACGCACACACACTTTTTTCACTCTCTCTCTCTCTCTCTCTCTCTCTCTCTCTTGTTAGGGACTCTGTCACGTCCATAAGCATATGGATGTTTTGAAAAGTCAAACCTCAGAAAAGTTTGACCAGATATATGTGGAGAAAAACATTTACATCTGGAACGATCATTAGATTCATCACAACATGTACTTACTTCATACTATCATTTATCTTTGGTATTGTAGATATAAGTAATTCCTTTATAAACTTGGTCAAAGTTTCAAAAGTTTGACTTAAAAAAATGTTGGAACTACATTATCGAACGGAGGGAGCAGCTCTTTCTCTCTCTCTCTCTCTGCTATCTCTCACGGGCCTCCCCTCTCACTCGAACTCTCTATACCGACGGATTATACGCTCACTGTGTCAGCGTATAGCTCCGTATATTGTTTAGTTGACCGGTCAACCAATCCACATGCTGCCTTGTCAGCTCGTGTTCTGTATCTTCGTGTGCTAGCCCATGTGGCAATGGGTGAAAATAAGTAAACTAGAGGCCCATCTAACACGCGGTGAAGTAAACAAAGTTGAAACCACTTGGGGTAGCACCCCACACGCTAGTAAATTGAGGGTGCATTGAGCACAAACTTCTTGCGCGGGAAGGACGCACTCGCGCACAATTCACCACTGCGCGGTGGCATGCACAGAAGGACGCACTCGCGCACACCCAGCACACAACACACACCAGCACACGTGTACACCGGCGTCGCCGCTGGTTGAGATGGACGGCGAGGCAGCCAACAAGCGGAGGCGGCTCAAGCCAAAACCGCATCCGGTGAGCTTGGACTTCATCAGCAGCCTCCCATACGACACGCTGCACGTCAACATCGGCCTCCTCCCCACCAAATCTGCCGTGTGGACCACCCTGCTCTCCCGGCGGTGGCGCCCCCTCTGGCGCTGCGTCCCCCTCAACCTCACCATCGACAGTTGCCTCTGCGATGGGGATTGCAAACGCATGGCCGCAGTCTCCAAGATCCTTTCATCGCACCCTGGGCCAGCCAGATGCCTTGACATCTGCATGTTCAGTACCAACTGCAAGGTCCAACCCAAGTTCGACGAGTGGTTCTTATCCCCCGCCCTAGAACAGCTCGAGGAGCTCAGCTTTGAAGCTGGACGATGTCGCTCTCTGCCGCCGTCCGCGCTCCGCCTCACGCCAACGCTGCGCCGCGCCAGCTTCAGCTCCTGCTATCTTCCCCAGATTAATGCCACGCCCGCTCTTCTTCTCCCTCAACTCAAGTAGCTCGACCTCTTCGACGTTGTCATCTCGAAGAAGGCTATGGAGCACCTGCTCTGCAGCTGTACTGTGCTCGAGTACCTTCGTCTTGAGCAGATCCACGGGTTCATTAGCCTCCACATCGCCTCGACGAATCTCCGATGGATTTATGTGTCTTGCTAGCCCCGCAACAGGACATCAATTGGGAAGAGATCACTCCAGCTGTTCCACGTTATGGTCATTGAGAATGCGCCTTTCCTTGAGAGATTGCTTGTATCGGATCTAGAAGGTCCAACAAAAATCAGGGTCATTGACGCGCCGAAATTGACAGCGTTGGTGTACTCATCTGCCAAATTCTCGAACTCTTTATTGGATCCGTAATCGTTCATGTAAAACACTCATCTTCTTCTCTGTCTTCTTGAAATTCACATTTTTAAATTTCTTCTTGATGTATTTACGACCGTCTTCCAGAAAATGATTCCCACAAGCTTGACCCAGTCCATGCGCACAGTGAAGATCTTAGCACTAAAATCTATCGGCCCCAATCTGGATCAAGTTGTTTGATTCCTTACGTGCTTTCCGTGCACGGAGAAGCTACTCATCGAGGTGAAACTTCTTTCCTATAAGTAAACGGTAATCACAACGTAGCTCAATTTTTTCGTAATTTTCCCAAATTACGATGACAAGTGTAGTGTTCAAAACTGCATCTACGCACTACACCGAAAGAAATGTTTTTAGTATTTTTTCTCACGTGATCACCTGCATCGTTTTTATGCTGTACTACTATAGTAGCCTAGGCTAGTCATAGTGTAAAGTAACTTATGGTTACCCTAAGAGCAAGTACTACCTCCATCCTGGTTTACTCTTCCAATTTTGTAGTATCAAAATTTGACCATAGATTTAACTGACAAAATGTTAATGCATGTCACTAAGAACTATATCGTTGGATTCGTATTTGAACATAATTTCAAATGGTGTAATTTTTAGTGACATGCATTGGCATTTTCTTAGGTAAATCTATGGTCAAAATTTTATACTAAATAAGAGGTAGTATTACAAAAGTGGGCTATGTAGGCCAAAACATGTGCCAAATTCACTTGTGATGCATTTGCATCGATGCCCCTCCATTGCTCACCTGGTGTCCCAATCTGGATCACCTACTTTGCTCCGGTGCCAAATTAACTCACGCAATGAAAAAACCCTACGTGGAAGAGAGAGAGAGGACTGAGGCAGTAAAAAAACACTTGTTTGGGAGAGTGAGAGGCTGGTGTAGTTGGTTTGATTAATCTGTTTATACATGTGGGTCTGTGTGCATAGCGGTGCCAACTCTCTCACATCGCGAGAGCGGTGCCAAAATATTTTGATTTGACATCGGTGCGTATTATGTGGCATACTTTTGCGAAATATGGCATCGGCCACATAGTGGAAGGAAACAAATGCCCAAGCTCTTCACGTGCTCCTAGTTAAATGAGAGGAAACAGAGAGAGAGAGAGAGAGAGAGAGAGAGAGAGAGAGTAGAAAAAATATCACTAGCCAGCCAACCCTATCGTATGAGCGAATGATATTGGTACCTCTTGATGACACGACAATCTTATGCAGCCAGCTGCTCTAATATGTTCTCTTCTTTTGCAGATAAAAAAAGACCCGGAAGTGAAAAATGTGCTGCACTATAACAATCTCATTGAATGCCTTGATCTCCATCTTACAGAAATTGATTTGATCGACTACCGAGGCAGCACATCTGAGATTAAATTGGCCAGGTTCTTTGTTCTGGAGGCAAGTGTGCTCAAGGTAATGAGGTTTGGCGTTCTGTGGCGCAACAATGAATGGCGTGCTGATCACCGCAAGCGTCTAAGCCTAAATGACAAGGTCTCCGCAGAAGCTGAATTTCTTTTTGAAACATCAAGTGGCCAGAGACTCGAAAACTTATTTGCCCATTAGTGACTTGTCAGGGCGGTGGATTTTAGTTTGTACGATAATGCTGCATCCACCTAAAGTAACGAAAGTTCTTACGTAAACTTCCTAGTAATTCCCTCTTCGTAGGTGCAGCATTACTCCTAACATTTGTAATATCAGTTTGAAACTTGTAATATTGTCGTGTCCTATTCCTGCGTTTTCAAAATCCTGCGAATCAAACAGGTTCTGAGTTGGTGATGATGTTGTGCCTCCCATCTTTCACCAATAGCCATCTGATCTAGATATGACGCATACAAACCAAGCTTCTCCATTTTTGCAAAAAGATGCCCGCACTTGTTCCCTATTTACAAACAACTCCTTGTCTCTCAGAATCAGCATCATCTCCTCCCCACCACATCTAGGAGTAGAAGGCCGTGAAAAAATCTGGCGCGATGGCCGCTGCCGGAGCCGTCCACCCCCAATCTTGGTGTTCCGTGCAATGCACGGGCATCTACGCACGAGAAATTAGGTCGAACAGGGCTAGTTGTAAGTAGGCTAGCTCTACAGCCATGACGATAGTGACTGCAGACGGTGAGGCTGACTATGGTATGCTGAACATGGCGCCTATACTCAGGTGTCATCTCCGGTGCAGGGTCTTGTCACTTCACTGTGAGGAGCAGCACATAATAATTTGACCAACGGGTAGTACAGTGCTAGTACTCCTACTACTACATTGGTAGTACTACTACTAGTACTAGTAGCACCACCGTCTGGATTTAGGAGTACTACCACGTCCATCTGGATTTTAGTATTGACTAGCAATATCTAGTAATGCATGTCACCAAAAATGTACTACTCCCTCTGTAAATAAATACATGGTGTTTTATTCCTATCGGAGAGAGAACTTAATGTTTTTTGCTAACTAGAGTACTGTAATAGGATTACATGCAATGAACTAAACACTGCATGTCATGTTTGGTACTAGTCTCAAGTCATTGAAAGCATGCACGGCCCACATCTCTCATTGGTTGATATGTCACGAAATAAGAAACAAGGAGGGAGTTAACGCACCTTGCCTAAGTATTTTGGGATTATTTGGTTTTCGTAAGGTGACTTACACAACATTTTTGTTTACATGCATTAACATTTTATTAGTTAAATCAAAGATCAAAACTTGGCGCAAAATGCAAAGGGGACCAATAAACCAGTAAACATCAAACTTCTCTCGTTTGGCCCCAACTAGAGGTCCGGTGAGATGACTATGCTGCACCGGCACGGAGGGGGGCGCAGCTTCATTGACTTACGGCAACTGCCTTTGGGTGAATGACACGTGGCCCCAGGGGGTGGCTGGTCCACCTATCATACATCCAAAGGCAGGTGCAGTAGATGGCCAAGGAGTAGTACGAAATCCTACGCACCTACGCATGCTAACCAAGGGCTGAGTGATCACTCGAATCGCAAGATCAGTTGACTAGAAGCTACGCTAGACCCATGGAGGCGATGAGCGCAAGCATCAACCGGCTGTGCCAGATGGTCCACGACGCCGGCCTGCGGCCCGGCAGGTAGTATTGCTTGAGGCCGCCAGGGCGAGGGGCTGCTTGGACGACAGCTTCGTCTCCTTGTTCGACGAGGTCCTTGTCGGTTTCCTCAACAAGTTCACCGTCGTCAAGAAGCTTGCGGACGACTTTGACGTAAGCCTCCAGCCGACACGCCTAGGCTCTGCGATGCCCACCACCCTCAACGACCACTATGGTAACAGCCTCTCCGACGCACTGGTGGCCCTGCGACTGCCCGCCGTCGCGCCGAAGAATGTCCACCTCGAGGTCGCGCTCGCCATGCAGCTCCTGGCGCAGCAAGACACCATCGACATAATCACCCACGTCTACGCGCAAATCGTCCACAAGGACTAGTACATGCAAGAGGAGGACGATAGGACGCTGGCCTTCTTGGAGCGCAGGGCAACCTTGGACGGCACTGTTCAGAAGCAGGTTGAGCTCGCCGCCAACGCCGCTGCTCCTCACACGTCGGTTGGTGACCCGGCGCACTAGGGCGTGAGGATGTCGTTGAACGTTGATGGATCTGTATGTATTTTTATCCGTCCGTCAAATCCATGTAGTAGTATATGATACTACAGTAATTATCTTACCTTTCGCATCAACTTCATAATTTTCGTACGTACTCCATGCATGAATGGCGCCAGAAGCAAACTTCTCATTACTCTAGGAAAACTCGTTATTTTCTATCTATCGGTCGCGCCATGGAGCAGAACCAAATTTTACAAGTTACGATTTTAAAAGGAAAAGCCTATCGTGTTCGCGTCGCACCCCCACACGGTTGGTCCGGCACGCCGCTCAAGCGGGAATGTGTGTGGTGTTGCATTTTCACTTACAAGTGGGACCGCAGTTGAGCAAACCGACTATCGGCAAACCTCCACCCCGCCCACCGCGCGATGGCTGAGAAAAGAGGACAGCAGGGAGAAGAGATGGCTGTAGCACGGACTCCAAGAAAATTGGTGTCGGATGGGACTCGTGTGGGTGGCGTGTGCCGTACTGCTAGACGTGAATGCTAGTTATGGCCCATGCTACCCCACTATATCGAGCCTATATCGAGGTACGTAGAACAAATTTCCTACAGTCCGTGCTCAGCCCTCCTCTATCTCTCTTCTCAGGCAGCCAGTAGACGCGCGGAGCCCATCATCTGTTTGCTCACATGCGGCCCCACATGTCAGTGAAAACGCAAGAGGACCCACTGAACCTGCACATCTTTCACCTCGACGTGCTGGTGATGAAAAACAAATCCAATAAAGATCTTCGGTGGCCGCTTTTGGAGTTACTCAAGAGTAGTAAGATTCTATTTATAGTTTAACCCAAGATGCACATCTCGTGGCTTCAACTACCACTCTATTTTCTTTCATGACACGACCTGGATGCTGGATGTCCCACGTGTCGGCAAAAGGAGGAAGAACCCGACCAAATCTTCGGTTCTGCTCCCGAATTAGACTAGTTGTGCTAACTTAAATTTTTTATTGTGTACTCCCTCCGTTCCAAAATACTTGACTTCCATTTGTCCAAAAATGGATGTACCTACATACTAAGACATGTCTAGATACATATATATTTTGACAAATAGAAGGCATGTAGTATTGTGCAACGGAGGGAGTAGAATGGATGTACCTATATACTAAGACATGTCTAGATACATATATATTTTGACAAATAGAAGGTATGTAGTATTGTGCAACGGAGGGAGTAGAATGGATGCAAGTTTTTGTATTGGGAAGAACAGTACATCCATATATTGATAGAGCGCAATTTAGTAGATGTTCTATCACTTTTAGCTAGTATAGAATATTGGCTAGACATGAGACTAGATGCGAAGAAGCAATGTCTACTTCTTTACACTCGAAGAAGAAAGAAGCACACAAGATCGAGCCTCCGCAGATCAACAATGAATGCATCGAGAAGGCACTAATCCAACTTACTACAGGAGTAGTCAAAATTATCGTTGGAGTTCGTGCAAAATGGAGGTCCGTTTGGGGTCGTGCGTTGGAGTTGGCCTTACTAGTGGGACCGCAGTTAAGGAAACCGACTATCGGCAAACCCCCACCTCGCCGGCCGCATGATGGCTGAAGTTAGAGAAACGACGAGGTTGAAGAGATTGCTCTCGCACGGACTCCAAGAAATAATATGCTGTCAGATGGATGTCGTGGTGGCGGCGTGTGCCGTACTCCTTGACGTGAATGCTTGTTCTGGCCCATGCCACCCTACTACTCCTACTACTTACTCCTACTATATAGTATACTAGTAGTATCGAGGATTCGAGGTGCTGGTTACGTACAGCGAACACATTAACATATGGCTACAGTAAAAACACCCGCCCAACGCGCGAAGCATGTGAAGCTAGTACAAATAGTGTACTACTATTGTTGATTGGCCTCATCCGATAACTTGTTGCAATGCACGTACAATTATGTATTCGGAAAAATATTTTTTTGCCTTGCCGCACCACTCACTCAGAGAAGCGACTCGAAAGCCATTCATAAATTTAGTACAATAAGTTTATCACAGGCATATAATTTTATTACATAGAACAACAGATCATCAACCCACATCGACAACGAGGATACATTATAAATACTAAAGTTTTCACCGCACAACAAATAACAAGCAATGAAATGAGCTTCAACTCAACCATTCCTCGGCGTTGGAAATGCTTGCTTTGAACCACAAGTGATTCTCTGGACGGGCCATGCATTGTCGATCTGGAGACCAACGCAGGACTGATCATCCAGGCTGAAGCGGCCTACTATATCAGTACCAGGGTAGGGAACCACACAAATGTCCGAGGTATAGACACAGCTGCTTCTCATAAATGTGTTGTCGGTGTCAAAACCGGCGGATCTTGGGTAGGGGGTCCCGAACTATGCGTCAAGGCCGGATGGTAACAGGAGACAAGGGACACGATGTTTTTACCCAGGTTCGGTCCCTCTCGATGGAGGTAAAACCCTACTCCTGCTTGATTAATATTGATGATACGGGTAGTAGAAGAGTAGATCTACCACGAGATCAAGGAGGCTAAACCCTAGAAGCTAGCCTATGGTATGATTGTGTATGATGATTGTTCTGTCCTACGGACCACAACCCTCCGGTTTATATAGACACCGGATAGGGTTAGGGTTACACAGAGTCGGTTACAATGGTAGGAGATCTTGAGTATCCGCATCGCCTAGCTTGCCTTCCATGCCAAGGAAAGTCCCATCCGGACACGGGACGAAGTCTTCAATCTTGTATCTTCATAGTCCAGGAGTCCGGCGAAGGTATAGTCCGGCTACCCGAACACCCCCTAATCCAGGACTCCCTCAGTAGCCCCAGAACCAGGCTTCAATGACGTCGAGTCCGGCGCGCAGATTGTCTTCGGCATTGCAAGGCGGGTTCCTCCTCCAAGTCCTTCATAGAAGATTGTAAACACCAAAATAGTGTCCGGCTCTGCAAAATAAGTTTCCACATATTGCCATAGAGAGAATAATATTATCACAAATCAAATCTGCTGACGTATCCCGCAGTGCATCAACACACTGCGGCCAAGCTCTTTATACAAATTGTTTTCACTTTTCCACCTCAGCGCTCTTAGCGAGGCGGTTTCCTTGGCACGTCTTGTCAAAGCAGAGATCGTGTGCCCCTTTTAACGGGATTCTAATCAATACGGACGTGGGTAACCCAACCGCGCCATTTACCACGGCGCTTGGGAGCAAGCGAGTTTTATTAGGTAGGTGGGGACGCATAACCACATTCGCCCATATAAGGGGATAAGGATCCACCTTTTCACCTACGCCTTCTTCCTCCTTTGCCAATCCATCTCTCGTGCACTCAACCTCCAGCGCCCAAGCCCACTCTTCCCACCTCAACCTTCTCCAGCAATGTCAGGAGCGGGAGGCAAGTGGATGGTCTCCTCCATTATGGAGGCTCAAGTAAAAAAGCTAAGGAAAGCCGGATACCTGTCCAAGGACATCCCGCACCGGCTTCCTGAGTAGGGGCAGCTTCTCCCCACCCCAAGGCCCCATGAGAGGGTAGTTTTCCTTCCCCACTTCCTCCACGGACTGGGTTGTCCACTTCACCCATTTGTCCGGGGACTCATGTTCTACTATGGCCTAGATTTCCACGATCTGGCCCCGAACTTCATCCTCAACATCTCGGCGTTTATCGTCGTGTGCGAGGCCTTCCTCCGCGTCCGCCCCCATTTCGGCCTTTGGCTCAAGACCTTCAACGTAAAGCCCAAGGTGGTGCGCGGTAGCCAAGCGGAGTGCGGAGGTGCTATGGCTGGCAAGATAGCCAACGTCCTCTGGTTCGAGGGCTCCTTTGTGGAGACCCTAAAGGGGTGGCAAGCCGGGTGGTTTTACATCACCGAGCCCCGCGATCCGGAATGGGTCGCAGCCCCTGAATTCAGATCCGGACCCCCCACGCGGGTTGTGTCCTAGAAAGAGACGGGCCTGTCATGGGCAACGAGGAAGAGGTGACCGGACTGAAGACCTGCATCAAGTCCCTGGTAGACAAGCCAATCTGGCTGGTCAATATAGTCCAGGTCATGCTCGTTCATCTGATCCTCCCGTGCCAACGACAGGATTTCAATTTGTGGGAGTTCGACCCGGCGCAGCACCGAACCCTCAACCGGCTCTTCGACACGTCGTATGAAGACGTCTGGAAGGTGCTAATCAAAGGCGCCGGAGCCCCCGCATCCGCTTCCAAGGACCGCGGATACAACACGCAGCGTCACGCTAGCGAGGTAATCTATCTATGCCTTTGACAGGATTATTAAGCTCTTTTTCATAGATTAACTCTATGCGGGATCTAAACTCCCTTACCTTTGACAGGCTTGGCAGGCGATATCCGGACCAATTAACTGACCGGCTCCCCTGCCCGAAGACCCAGCCCCAGCTCTCCTGGTGCAGCTGCTGACTCCGGCACCTTACGTGGTGCCGGAGAAGAAGGTCAAGAAGAAGATGACCACCGGGACTCGAAAGAGTGCCCGTAACTTGGTGGTGTCGGACTTGTCGTCTGACGAGTCCGAGGCGCCCTCCTCTCGTGAAAACGAGGAGGAGGAAGAAAAAAGTTCTCCCCCCAGTGGGGGGAGAAAAGAAGAAGAAGGCCGCCCCATCGGGGGGGGCGAGGGGTCTAGGAAAGGAAGACCCCTCCGCCGGACTACTCCCACGACGCCGCAGAGAGCGGAGAGGAGTGGTCGGACAGGGCCAAGCGTCCGGCGAGATCGTAAGTATTCGCATACCAGAGTAGCTCATGATATTCCTTTAATTGGCAACTTTCCCTAATGTCGAATGTGATTTATGCAGCCCGCCCCGGGCCGAACTCGACGATTCGTCGAGCGGCTCCCTGGATACGTCGGATGTGAACTCAGTTCCGCCCGCTGTCTCCCCCCGCGCTGCGGACGATGCCTAAGTGGCGTCGCAACAAGCTCCGGGGCAGGATGAGGTGCTCCTGGAGGAGCCGAAAGGTGACCTCCCTAACCCCAGGAATAGAGGGGACAAGACCCCCCAGGGCTCCGAGTCCGGCTTTGTGCCGTACGCCGCGCCGGACTCTTCAACAGTTCCGGTCCGCGGTAGGCGAACTCCTTCCAAGAGGAGCAAGCCTTCTGAGCCGGTGGCCTCCGTCCAACCGGAGGTGCCGGACAATCTGCTGGAGGTGCTTGACGGCGCCTCCATCGACGAGGAACACCGTACTATTATGAGTACGGTGATCCGAAGGGTTCAGTCCGCCAAAAGCGGACTGACTGAAGCTTGCGCTAGCCTTCTGACAGGCTTCGAGGTAAGTAAAAATGTGTCAAAATATGACCGCATAGACAGTAGCCCCTGATGCTCTGTTCGGCGTTCGAAAAGAAAAGTCGAATAGAGGATCTAGTAATTTTCGCAGGAGTCTAACAATAAAGAGTCAATATGCGTATGCAGGCTTCGCTGCTATCCACCGCCGCAGTGTCTGCACAGGTGGAAGTCCTAAAGAAGGACCTCAGGCGGTCCGAGCAAGAGCTCGGCCTTGCCAAACGGCAGCTCGAGGAAAAAGAAGGTAAGAAATACCCTACAAAGAAAAAAGGTGCCAATAGAGAGGCGTGATTGCAAAAAATAATAGGATCGTACTGCTTATTGTAGGGGCCACAAATGAGGTGGCGACCCTCAAGCAGGCGCTCACTGAGGCCAAAAAGAAAACGGCCGAGGAGCGCACCGAGCGAGAGAGGCTTGGGGCTCAGGTTGGCGAGGTGCAGCAAGAGTTGCAGGCTCTCATGAAAAAACATGAGAGCTTGGAGCTTGAGTCAAAGGCGCAACTATCCGAGCTCGCGTCGGCCCACGAGACCGCCAAGGGTGCCAAGGCCGAAGCCCAAAAGGCCCTCCAAGAGTTGGAGGAGATGAAAAAGATAGCAGCGGGTAAGGCATTCTTGATGCAAAGTAGGAATATAAAAGTAAACTACTTGTCACTTACCCGAATCCGGAGTTCTCCAGGGGCGTTCACAGATCTTCCCCGCAGCGTATCCGATGTCGCCGCATTCTACCGAGCTGAAGAGGGCAGCTCGACGGAGAGTGTGTTCTGGTCTCAGTATTCTGAGGCCGGACACCCTATGCCTTTGAGCGACCAGCTGAAACAGCTGGTCGAGCTCCACAAGGCGGCCGAACAAGCCATGAAGGGCTTCCTAGTTCGGTTGTGGCCCGGAGAGGCCCTGCCTGGGAGCTACTTCGGGCTGGTGCCGCGGCTGGTGGAGGCATGTCCACGGCTTGAGGTCATCAAGCGTTCCGCCTGCATTGAAGGTGCCCGGAGGGCCCTTGCCCGTGCAAAGGTGCACTGGGGTAAGCTTGACGGAGAGAAGCTGGTGAAGGACGGGCCGCCGCAGGGGAAGGAGCATCGCAAGCCCGAGAACTACTACAAGGATGTTCTTGCCGGTGCCCGCCTTATTGCGGATGAATGTACTAGAGATGTAATATTTGAATGAACTCGCTCGTTTTTATCCTGTGCGCTGAAAACTTGTTCATATGCGCTAAGCAATGCTTATGGAATTTAAAATATTATTTTTTGTGCGGCCGTTTATCAAAAATTGAGAGATGGCCAGTCGTCGGCTTCTGCCCCCATACCGCTAGTGCTGGGGTGTTCAGGATAAACCTGAGCGCTCTTTTTCCCATGGTTGGGTCCTTCGAGGGAGGCGCTCAGCACAACGAACCAGGCAATCGGACTATAATGCTTGAACACTCTCACTTAGCCATAGAACTTTATAATTTTTAATTTCGGCGAAGCCCCTAGTTCGGAAGGCCGAATTCGGGGCGCTATCCACGCCTTTGGCCGGACAGAGCCAGCTCCTCGCTCGAAGCGGCATAAGTCTTTAGGGACTCGAAAAACCTCTTGAATAGCGACCGGTCTCTCGCCTTATCATGACAGTCAGTTTTAGCTTTCTCCACTGAGGTGCTTAACCCAGCTGAACCGGGGCACAATCGCAGTGGTTCTCCTAGTGCTACCTTAGCCGATATAGCGGAACGTAAGGCACCAAAACATAGGAGCCGGGCAAACCCAACTATTGACCCAAATCATGATTCGGAGCCGATGCATATAGTGCTATAAGTTCGGGGTGCCGCACTTGTGAAAGTGTATGGACTTCTCACGCCAGATCAAAGGGTACTGAAGCCCCTGGCGTGTTTGCCGTACCATGGTGTACGGGTGCGATCATGTTATTTAATAAACATATATATTAAAAGAGAATAATACAAAAAATAGGCGAAAAGCTATGCATTGTTTATAAAGAGGCTATTTATCAAAGCCGAACGATACAAGTAGTGCGATAAGCAAAAAGATATTAGACTATTTAACATGTCCTGACCAGGGGCAGGCCGCGAAATTGAGTTCGGAACAGATATACCGCTCGTAATAGAGACCACATGAGAATTCCATAATGCGGCGTAGCTTTGTCTGCTTCCCTGGATCTTGCATCGTTTGTGCGGCAGCCGAATTGCCAAACAGGTCGTCCGAAGTGTGGAGTCCTGAAAGTAAAAAAGAATCCGGCAGCCCCTAGTACGTTTTAAGCCGTATTGCGGGCATGCCGTTACTGTGCCCCTTCCCCTGTGCCCATGGTATTTCAAGGGCGTAATTATGTACGCGAGGTACTAGCTCCGCTATGTCGCGATGGCTGGGGTTGGGGCCGTATTGCTACGCCTGCTCAGAACGTCCCAGGCGGTCTTGTTGTAGGTTACTCTGGGCGCACTTGGCATTGTCTGGCTTTTTAACGGCCGGACTGGAGAGTTGCCTAAAAAGGCCGCTTTGTACTTCCGCTGCGAGAGCCGCCGTGTGCTCCTCCGTACAGAGGGAGCGTTCGGTGTTTCCGTTGACCGTGATTACTCCTCGAGGGCCTGGCATCCTGAGCTTGAGGTATGCGTAGTGCGGCAGCGCATTGAATTTGGCAAATGCGGTTCGTCCGAGCAGGGCGTGATAGCCACTGCGGAACGGGACTATGTCGAAGATTAACTCTTCGCTTCGGAAGTTACCCAGAGATCCGAAGACCACATCAAGTGTTATGGAGCCTGTACAGTTGGCTTCTACACCTGGTACAACGCCTTTAAAGGTCGTTTTTGTGGGCTTAATCCTTGATGGATCTATGCCCATTTTCCGCACTGTATCCTGATAAAGCAGGTTCAGGCTACTGCCGCCGTCCATGAGGACTCTTGTGAGATGAAATCCGTCGATGATTGGGTCGAGAACCAATGCGGCAAAGCCGCCATGACGGATGCTGGTGGGGTGGTCCCTTCGATCAAAAGTGATCGGGCAAGAGGACCATGGGTTGAACTTTGGGGCGACTTGCTCCATCGCGTATACGTCCCGCAGCGCACACTTCCGCTCCTTCTTGGGGATGTGGGTTGCGTATATCATGTTCACCGTCTGCACTTGTGGGGGAAACTCCTTCTGTCCATTGCTGTTCGGCGGCTTGGGCTCCTCCTCGTCATCGCTATGCAGCCCCTTGTCTTTGTTTTCGGCTCTCAACTTGCCTGCCTGCTTGAACACCCAACAGTCCCTGTTGGTGTGATTGGCCGGCCTTTCGGGGGTGCCATGGATCTGGCACAAGCGGTCGAGTATTCGGTCCAAACAGGACGGGCCCTGAGTATTCTTTTTAAATGGCTTTTTCCGCTGACCGGATTTATAGCCTCTGAATCCGGCGTTGACTGCCGTATCTTCATTGCTGTCGCTGCTACCGCGGCGCTTTTGCTTATTTCGACGTGTCCTGCCACTTTTGTCCTTGGTATCCGAATTACCAGGGTTCTTTGATAAGTTGTTGCTGCGAGCTAGCCAACTATCTTTGCCCGCGCAAAAGCGGGTCATGAGTGTCGTGAGGGCTGCCATAGATTTCGGATTTTCCTGTCCCAGGTGCCGGGCAAGCGACTCGTCGCGGATGTTATGCTTGAAGGCTGCTAGGGCCTCTGCGTCCGGACAGTCGACTATCTGGTTTTTCTTTGTTAGGAACCGTGTCCAGAATTGCCTGGCCGATTCCTCTGGCTGCTGAATTATGTGGCTTAGGTCGTCGGCATCCGGTGGTCGCACATAAGTGCCCTGGAAGTTGTCGAGGAATGCGGCTTCCAGGTCCTCCCAAGAACCGATTGAGTCCGCTGGCAGGCTGTTAAGCCAGTGCCGGGCCGGTCCTTTGAGCTTGAGAGGGAGGTATTTGATGGCGTGTAGATCATCGCCCCGTGCCATGTGGATGTGAAGGAGATAATCCTCGATCCATACCGCCGGGTCTGTAGTGCCATCGTATGATTCGATGTTTACGGGTTTGAAACCCTCTGGGATTTTATGATCCATTACTTCATCTGTGAAGCATAGTGGCTGTGCGGCGCCCCTGTACTGGGCTATGTCACGATGCAGCTCGGAAGAGCTATGTCTGTTGTGTTCGGCCCGGCCGGATTTATTGTGTCCGGAGTGAAGATCATCATCACGTGTCGTCGGGCGCCTGCGCGATCCGTAGATAAATCTTGTTTGCCTTGCTTTATCCTCCAGTACATCTCGCAGGTCTGGCGCGTTTTCGCGTGCCTTGGTTGAGCAGCGCCGGGGCATGGCTTGGGTGGAGGTTCGACATGCCTCTCTGTCGCGGCCGCGAGGTGGCCGGTCTACCATGTCGTGTGTTGGTGATGTAGGTGCTTCCTCCTCTGATCGGGGTAGCGGCCTGCGCTTAGGATAATTCTTGGAGGGTCGCTCAAGTTCGTACTCTTCGGCCGCAAGGACTTCAGTCCATCTATCAGCTAGCAAATCTTGATCAGCTCTAAGCTGTTGCTGCTTTTTCTTTAGGTTGTTCGCCGTGGTTAAAAGCATGCGTTTGAAACGCTCTTGTTCGTCAGGGTCTGATGGTACGACGAATTCGTCGTCATCGAGGCTTGCCTCGTCTTCGGAGGGAGGCATATAGTTGTCATCCTCAACCTCTTGTTCTGCCGTTCTCTCATGAGGGCTGGCTTCTCCATCTTCCTGCGCTGAATCTTGCTAGGTTGGGTGTTCTTCGGCGCTATCCGGGGTAGTATTATCTCCCGTGCCGGAATCACCATTTTTGCTATGGCGGGATTTAGAGCGGCACCACTGACGTCGGCGCTTTGGCTGTTTCTTGGAGGTGTCATCCCCCGCTGTTCCATCGCCATCTCCGTCTTTTGGAGTATCCACCATATATACGTCATATGACGAGGTGGCCGTCCAGCGCCCTACAGGTGCTGGTTCCTGTTCGTCTCCTACTTTGTCGTCCATACCGTCAAAGTCTTCGGAGCCGAAGTCAAGCATGTCGGTGTAATCGTCGACAGTGGCTACCAAGTGGGTGGTGGGAGGGCTTTGAATTTCTTCATCATCTGTATCCCATCCTCGCTGACCGTAATCTGGCCAGGGCTCTCCTGATAAAGAGAGAGACTTGAGAGAATTCAGGATGTCGCCAAAAGGCGAGTGCTGAAAGATGTCCGCGGCGGTGAACTCCATTATCGGCGCCCAATCGGCTTCGACTGGCAGGGACGCGGGGGGTTCGGAGTCCGGGAAGGAGTCCGGACCTTCGGGATCACGGGTCACGCAGAGTGCGGGGCTGGCGTTCGGCTCGATCGCCTTTGAGATCGCAGCCCCCGAGGTGACGTCCAACCGCTCATCCTCAATTGGTGCAATAGGCTCCGAGTTAAGGGTCGGAACCGATGCGTGTGTGGCCTCTAGGACACTGTTCAGAGGCAGAGCTAGCTCATGCCCCTCGAGATAGTGCGGCGTGCTTGGCTGTGGCTCGAACCCGTCGAAGATCAAGTCTCCACGGATATCCGTCGTGTAATTTAAGCTTCCAAACCTGACTTGATGGCCAGGGGCATAGCTTTCGATCTGCTCCAGATGACCAAGTGAATTGGCCCGTAGAGCGAAGCCGCCGAAGACGAAGATCTGTCCGGGGAGAAAAGTCTCACCCTGGACCTCATCGTTGTTGATGACCAAAAGAGCCATCGGGCCTAAAGGTGACGACACAGAGGAACTCTCAATGAAAGCACCAATGTCGGTTTCAAAACCGGAGGATCTCGGGTAGGGGGTCCCGAACTGTGCGTCAAGGCCGGATGGTAACAGGAGACAAGGGACACGATGTTTTTACCCAGGTTCGAGCCCTCTCGATGGAGGTAAAACCCTACTCCTGCTTGATTAATATTGATGATATGGGTAGTACAAGAGTAGATCTACCACGAGATCAAGGAGGCTAAACCCTAGAAGCTAGCCCATGGTATGATTGTGTATGATGATTGTTCTGTCCTACGGACCTCAACCCTCCGGTTTATATAGACACCGGACAGGGTTAGGGTTACACAGAGTCGGTTACAATGGTAGGAGATCTTGAGTATCCGCATCGCCTAGCTTGCCTTCCACGCCAAGGAAAGTCCCATCCGGACACGGGACAAAGTCTTCAATCTTGTATCTTCATAGTCCAGGAGTCCGGCGAAGGTATAGTCCGGCTACCCGAACACCCCCTAATCTAGGACTCCCTCATGTGTCAACAGCGGTTGGATCGCCTTTCACCATCATCGGATAGTTTCGTCCAAGGAAGAGCGAGTTTTCTCCAAGACTATCAATTCTGTGCCAGGGAGAGAAGGAGTTGGCGCTAGCACACTAGTATCCATACCGAATACCATGCAACGTGTGTTGGAATAGGTCCGGAGAGTGCGACCATGGGAGACTACACCTGCTTCCTTAGCAGTAACATCATTAGTGAGCTGTATACACACAAGAAGAGGTGATCCATCGGAATTAGTTGCCAGGCGCCACAGAGTATATCGGCGCTGCTTGTCCTCATGCTCGTGATCATCACCATCGTCATCTCCCCCTTGGTTATAAAAATCTTCAAGTATAGGTGGTGGGATGTCCACAGGACCTTGGAAACACAAGAAGAAGGTTAATTAGTAAAGTAAAAGTTGCTAACCCGCATGCATGTGGATGAAACAATTATAATTACGGTGGAAGACAAACATACCGAAAAAACGAGGATCCCATGCAAAAACAGTGCCACGAGAGGTGGCAGCAAACATAAGATCCTTGTATTCAATTGCATCACAGTACACATCCGTGTATAGAAACTGGTTTTTGAGTAATATCCATCCATTCGAACCACGAAGGACGGCAACTAGCTTGTCGAAGATAGCAACAACTTGATAGTTCTTGTAATTCCAAGAGCGGTTGGGAACTCGACAAATTGCTATCTTCAGTACACGACAGTCACCATAATCGTATTTGAACGTACGTAGATCATCTGTGTGCTCAACCTCAGGGCACTCGGAGATTTTTGGAAGTGGAATCCGCTGACGAGTGTACACATTCACAAGTTCCCACTCGCAATTGTACCCAATATAAACAACCCAATCTCCATTTGCGCCAGCCCAGGACTTACCCTTAAGCGATGGCATCTTTACATCACACGTATCATTATCAAGCGGCATCAACTTGCACAAGGTGAGGTCTCCGTCGTCCGCTCGCCAGCGAGCAGGGTCACGACGAAGAAGATAGGGGAGATCAAACTGCTCCTTGACCCTTGGGTTCCTTGCAATTATGATATTAGTTGTGTCGGGAATGGGCTTGAACGAACCTTCCGTGCTAGCCGAGGTGATGACATCGCACCGATCAGTGAGTTCCTCCACCACGTCATCTTTCAGATCGGGGCAAGAATAACGGGGTCGTTTCCGGCCTGTTCCCGTGCCATTGTCAATGTAGTCAATAAATGAGAGAATTGCACAACGAGCGGCTGACACTAGGGACCCAGCAGCTCGCCCAATTATTTTTGTTTTGGGTTAATTTGATAAATGCCACTCCAAATCTGGTGTATCCGAGAAATGCCACTGCATTTTCCAAACTTTGAAAAATGTCATTTCATGCCATTTCTAGTGGCATTTTTCGAAGTCTGGAGTGGCGTTTTTCAAAGTTTGCAAACTGCAGTGGCGTTTTTCAAAGTTTGCAAAAATTGCAATGGCATTTTTTAAAGTTTGGAAATTGCAGTGGCATTTTTATGAATCGCCATAATTGGAGTGGCATTTATCTAATTTGTTTTTGAGACGGAAGCAGGGTGTCAACTGGGCTGTGCGGGACACTCTGGCCTGTCTAGACAGCCTTTTCTTTTATGTTTACCATAGACAAGCCCAATAGTTTTTTTTCTTTCTGAAAATGGCTAGCCCAGTTTTTTTGTGATTTGTCAAGTAAGTCGCTTTATCAGGCCTGTCGGGCTGCAAATCTTTCAAGACGAGGAGAGTGGCCTATTAGTAATGAGAAATGGGTTGTACATTTTTAAAACACATCAAACCGACAATTGTTTTCAAATATCTTTTTTCATTTTGAGATTTTAAATTGCATCGATTTTTATGCGTGGATAATTTATTGGATTTTATATTGATATACATTTATTTTTAAAATCAGTCTGAATGTGACTCGAAATTTCGGGATTAAAAACAGTTCAGACCGCACCGACATATGCAAAATTTTGTATAATTTTTTAACCGTGGCCACAATATGGGTTGTAATGCTAACATAAAGAATATGGGCTCCAAAAAACCCGTAAGAATTAGCAAAGGGCTGTAAATTATTTGAAATAATGGCAGATGGGTTGTATGCTGTTTTCCACAGATTTGAGGCTTTCCACATATGGCATGTATACTGTTGGATGTCCATCCAACGGCCGTCGTGCTTCTTCAATCTCTGCTCTTCGTGCTCCAGCCGCTCAAACAAGCGCCAGCGGGACTGCCTGCTCCCTCCTCCCCGCGGCCGGCCGTGCTGCCGCGCAGGCCTCACTGCCCCACCGTACTCCCATCGCTGGCCTAGCCATCCCTCTACTCACCCACACCTGTTGTTATTCTCCGGCGACGGCAGACGAACCAGTAAACCCTCGTACAGTCGTACTCCCCTCCGCGTGGGAAACAAAAACAACGGTCGAGTCTTCCCCGCCTCCGTGTCGTTCCCTTCCAAGGCCTCGCCGTCGTCCACCGCCCTGGTGCTCTCGGCATGGCGTGGTCAGCGTGGTCAACGACCGACATGCATCTGAAGTGGACTGTACGTGGAGAGGCTGACAGTTGGGTCCACGACCGCACGCAAGGAAATGCCTCCTTATTACGCGCAAAATAATGATTTCCTCCACCTGACATCTGGGACCCACCAAAACGGCCTCTGTATTTCGCGAATAAAACGTTACCGCCGCTGACAGCTCGGACCCACCAGCTATATCTTCGCATGCAAGGAAGTGCCTCCTTATTACGCACAAAAAAATGAATACTCCCCCTGCTAGCTGGGACCCAGTATAGTGGGCCTACTAAGTTGATGGGGACGAAGGGCTTTGTCAACTTAGTCAATATGCACGATTCTAGCTCGACTGACCGTACGATGTCCATCCAACGGCCGTAGTGCTTCTTCAACCTCTGGTCTTCTTGCTCCAGCCGCCCAAACCAGCGCCGGTCGTGCCGCCTGCTCCTGCCTCCTGTGGCCGGCTGTGCTACCGCAGAGGCCTCATAGCCCCCATACTACTCCCACCGCTGGCCAGGCCATCCCTCCACTCCACTCACCCACACCCCCTGTTATTTTGTGGCGACGGCAGCGCAGCCGAACCAGTGAACCCTCGTACTCCTCTCCGCGTGGGCATCCACTGTCGCGTCTTCCTCGGCTCCGCGTCATCCCCTTCCTAGGCCTCGCCATCGTCCACCACCGTGGTGCTGTCGGTGCGTCGTGGTCAATGTGGTCAACGACTGAATTCCATCGGAAGAATACTGTACGTGGAGAGGCTGACAGCTAGGTCCACCGAGCCGCAAGGAAGTGCCTCCTTATTACGCGGAAAATAATTATTCCTCCACCTGATAGCAGGGACCCACCGGACGGGCCACCAGTATTTTGCGAAAAAATCGTTTCCCCTGACTTCTGGGACCCACCGGATGGGCCACCGTATTTCGTGAAAAAAATGTTCCCCCCGCTGTCAGCTCGGACCCACCGGAAGTGCCTCCTTATTACGCACAAAAAATGAATACTCCCCCGACTAGCTGGGACCCACCTTGCTGGGTGGCTGACTTGTGGGCCTACTAAGTTGACGGGGATGGAGGGCTTTGTCAACTTAGTCAATATGCACGATTCTAGCTCCAGTGACCATACGATGTCCATCCAACGGCCGTATTGCTTCTTCAACCTGTGGTCTTCTTGCTCCAGCCGCCCAAACCAGCGCCGGTCGTGCCTCGTGCTCCTGCCTCACGTGGCCAGTTGCGATGCGGCGGATGCCTCACCGCCCCCTACTATTCCCACCACTGGCCAGGCCATCCCTCTACTCACCCACACCCCCTATTATTCTGCGGCGATGACAGCCTCACACCGCAGCGAACCAGTGAACCCTCGTACTCCTCTACGCGTGGGCATCCACTGCCGCGTCTTTCCCGGCTCCGCGTCGTCTCCTTCCTAGGCCTTGCCGTCGTCCACCGCCCTGGTGCTCTCGGGGCGGCATGGTCAACGTGGTCAAGGCCGACTTCCATCGGACGTGAACTGTACGTGGAGAGGCTGACAGCTGGGTCCACGGCCGCAACAAGGAAGTGCCTCCTTATTACGTGCAAAATAATTATTCCTCCACCTGACAGCGGGGACCCACCGGACGGGCCACCGTATTTCGCCCTCCTGACTGCTGGGACTCACCAGCTACATCTTCGCAGGAAAGGAAGTGCCTGACAGTCGGGACCCACCTGGTTGAAGCGTACGCAGCGATGTCGTTCTAGTCGCGAACGTGTACGTACATATATACTGGTGGATGTAGAGGCGCGCACGTGTCGTAGTAGAGGCGGCCAGGGTGCAAGAAAGAAAATACGGCCACGTATGTGTACATACGGGCGGGGTCTCGAACGCCTACTCGCGCATACGTACGACGAGGGCTCGTGTACATGGCTGGGTCGGAACGGAGAAACAACGTCGTCGTCGTGTTCATGGGGAGGCAACGGCATGCGTCATGTTCATCGGGAGGCAACGCGGCTGGGTCGGAACGGAATGTGTGGTCGTGTTCATCGGGAGGGCTTGGACGGAAGAGGCGATGGAAACGAGGCCTGGCGTACCGCACAACAGAGGAAACAGACCTCCTTCGGTCGAAACGGGGGTCCTGTTGATCGAGAGGGGTGTGGCGTACCGCAAAACGGAGGAAACAGACCTCCTACGGTCGAAACGGGGGTCCTGTTGATCGGGAGGGGTGTGGCGTACCGCAAAACGGAGGAAACAGACCTCCTACGGTCAAAACGGGGGTCCTGTTGATCGGGAGGGGTGTGGCGTACCGCAAAACGGAGGAAACGGACTTGTGTTGGAGCGCTACGGTTGAAACGGGGGTCCAGTTCATCGGGAGGGGTGTGGCGTACCGCAAAACGGGATTCCACGGGATATTGTTCATCTCCACCGTCGACCCCCTCCAGCCTCCACGAGCTACTGTTCAACCACCCCTCCACCGTCTACTGTTCATCCAGCCCTCCACACCATAGGGTCCTGTTCAACCACCCCTCCATGGGCACCCCTCCACCGTCTACTGTTCATCCTGCACGGGATGGTCCTGTTCATCCAGCCCTCCACGGGGTCCTATTCATCCAGCCCCAACCGGCTCGATCGATCGGGGTCCTGTTCATCCAGAGGCAACACCACGGGGTCCTGTTCATCCACCCCACCAGGAACTCAACCCCCCCCCCCACAATGATCACTGTTCATCCAGAGGCAGCATCGATCGGCTTCACTTAGCAACAGTAGCCAAGGAATCGCTCGATCGGGTTCAGTTAACATCCATCGATCGATCGCTCGGGTTCAGTAACGTTTAGCCTGCAGTGCAATCGCTCGGGTTCAGTTAGAGCCCAACGCCTCGCTCGGGTTTAGTTAGAGCCCAATGCCTTGCTCGGGTTCAGTTAGAGCCAACGCCTCACACACACGCGCGTACGTGTACGAGAGAAACGCGCATCGCTTGTCCCCCGACCTCCCACCGTAACTAGGAACTCCCTAAAATTTTCCTCCCCCTAGCTTCTACCACGGTTATTTCCATCATGGACGGCCCAAAGAATGTCATGCAGCTGCATCTCCGGCCTGCCCAGGACGAAAAGCCCATTTTCTGTCATGATTTTTTGTCATAGAAGTAGGAGCCCACCACATCTATGATGATACCGGGTTTTGTCACAATTATCGTCATAGAAGTGTCATATGTATGATAGGAAAAAAATTCGTTCGGCCCAAAGTGTCACGGATGTGTCTTTTTTTGTAGTGCAGGCCGCCGCCCCATCTCTGTAATGTGCGTCAGGGGCGACGACGCTGACGCTGACACTGACACGAGGCCGATGTACGGGTGCGTGGTCAGTGTTACTACCCCTTCGGGTCACGTGGGCGATGACACCGGCCTCATCGAACGGACTTGGACTCTTGGGAGCTGGGACTATCCTGCCAATGTGGACTTGGAAAACCCCGTGCATCCTTTACCCGCCGACGTGGTGCACAGGGAGGTTCACCTGGACATACACATTATCAAGTTAAATGTTGATCATTAGTCTTCGCTCAATGTAATCCGTTGTCTAAGCATGTGGAGACTTCCATGCAGGATCTTGCTCTATTGGAGTATCGCGCATGAATAAAAGTGTATCCATTTATGGTTTAGTCTAGAATCTTCCATGTATGAATTTTTACTACAGTACTGGTGAAAGACTTACGATAAACCATTTCTTACATATCCTCTGCCCGCTTGCAAGTCATCCTGATTTAATCGCTCTGTCTAGGTGTATAAGGGCATGGTTAATATTACTTAATAGTAAGAAAGTGCCATGTCATCTGTAGCCAACATGTATAACAATCGATACTCAAAAACTAATTCTTAAAGATCATTTCTTGCAAAGCACAATAAGTGTTATTTGTTCACAAGTTTTGGATGCAGGTTGAACAGTTGAATGCTTTTGTTTGCAAAAGATACTTTTTTATCTATTTCACTCGGATGTTTGTGAGCTCTAGAGATGAAATAATATCCGAAGAAACCTATCGATACCCGTTACACATGAGATAACCCCCACATCCTTTGTCAAAATAAACAACTCCTCGATCAATGCATTTCACTCTTCGGTGCAACGCACGGGCACCTTACTACTATAGATTAGTACGACCAAAAATTGAACTAACATTATATATAGTACGATAAATGTTGATGCATGTCACCTAAAATTATATCATACAAAACTATGTTCAAATACAAATCAAACGATATAGTTTTTGTTGACATGCACTAACATTTTGTCAGTTAAATCTTCAGTCAAATTCAATGGGGGACTAATAAACCACGACCGATGTAGTACAAGTGTAGAGGGTGGCGCTGCACGGGAGTCTCACCTCCACCCCGCTCGTGGCGCGGCAGTAAAGCCGTCATATCACAAAACCCAACCACTCCCAGTAATAAGTGGCCTGGTAAAATAAACGGACAAGCAACCATCACATCCCTCCGTCTTTTTTGCATTTCATCTCTCTGCATTTACTTTCTCCGGTTCGTCTCGCACACTCGATCCCTAGCTACTACTCCTAGGGCCAATTCTTTTGGCGCCCCAGCTTTTCCCGCAAGACTAGTCACAGTGGAGAGTAACAATAAGGCGCCTCACTCATTTATTTGGGCTTCTAAACTACTACTCCGTCCTGGTTTATTCCTCACCATTGTAATTTGTGCTAAATTTTGACCAAAGATTTAACTGGTTTATTCCTCACCATTGTAATCCCTCCGTCTAGGTGTGTAAGTCATCTTACGAAAACCAAATAATCCCAAAACACTTAGGCGCGGTGCATTAACTTCTACCTCGTTTCTTGTTTCTTGACATATCAACCAATAAGAGATAAAGAGTGTGCATGCTTTTAATGACTTGAGATATCAAACACAACATGCAGTGGTTAGTCCATTGCATGCAATACTATTAATTAGCAAATAAACATTAACGTTTCTCGTTTTCTCCTCCTCCTTGGTCAAGGTGCACAGCCTAAGATGACTTACTCACCTAGACGGATGGAGTAGTGCATGTGACATGCACTAACATTTCATTAGTTCAATTTATGATCAAAATTTGACACAGATTACAATGGGGACCAATAAACCAGGACGGAGGTAGTAGTTATGGGATTACTAATCTAGAAGCCTAAAAGAATTGGCCCCTGGTACTCCTACAAGTAGTAGTACTCAAGTTGGAATTCCAATTGCACGGCACAACTTGTTAGGCAAAAAATTCAATACAGGGTGTAGGAAGCGGTTTGGGAATTTGCATGCCTGTCCAACCAGTGAGATACTCCGTACAAAGTACGACAGAGAAATAACCACGGAGAAGGAAGCTAAAAGTAAACAATCAAACGAGCATTTTTGCATTTGTTTTGCATTGAATCATTTCACAAGCTTGACTAGTGCTGTTTTTCTACTTTTACAAAAACCGCATCGTAATGTTAAAACGTGCATTTGCACGTACATAAGTAATAGTAGTACTCCCTCCGTCTAGGTGTATAAGTCTTCCCTCCTTCTTGGTCACGGTGCACAACCAAAGATGACTTATTGACCTAGACGGAGGGAGTAGCACAGTCTGCAAGCATATATCGAGAGAGACGTGTAGTGCGATAGTATATAGTAAAGTTTGTGCTATATGCACGTACTTGCAAAATGCGTACGAATACACAAGGTTTCCAAACTTTCCCTTTTACATACTTAATTAAGGACGCTAAAAATTCCTGAACGTTTGGGATTTATCATTTGCGTCCCAAAACTAATGAGATCGCCTTACGATACAAAAATTATACTCCTCCTAAAAGCCACGACCCTCGCAGGAGCGCTTGCGGCGCGCCACGAGTGCCCTGGTGCGCGGCCATTTTCCAGCGTGCCGACACAACGCCTCTTCCTCAGCCTCGCAACTCGCGAGGTGCTGATTGGCGGCTTGCCGGTGGGCGAGCACGATCTCACCGGTGTGGTGATCCGGCGCCAACAGTTACTCCTTGCTGGAAGCGTGCACCCGGTCCATGTACCGCCAAGCGTAGATGATGCGCTTGGGCCCAACTGCACTTAGGGCGTCGGCACGGGCGTCCTCCGCCACCCTCACGGCCCTCGCACGAGCCTTCTGCCAAAGAGCCAATTGCCTAACTCTCTCAGACGCGACATAGGCCTCCCAGGCAGCTTGTTCCGCGGTACGCTTCTCTTCCTCGGCCTTCTTCTCTGCCTCTATTTTGGCGCGCTCTATTGGAGGCAAAGCCTCCCACAAGGCGACATCCATTTCCTTGCAAAGCTCCTCAAGGCTGGGGGCCTCGGCGGGTGGCACGGTGTTCTCCTCATAGCGGGGAGCCGAGGCGTCCTCCGGCGCGCGTGCTGGCGAGATTGGGAACGCCAACGCGTCTACCTCGATGCATCACGGCGAGGAGCGGAACACCGACGTGTCCTCCTCGACTAGTGGCGGCGAGGAACGGAACGGCGACGCGTCGCGTCGCGGCGAGGAGCGGAACGCCGACGCGTCCTCCTCGACTAGTGGCGACGAGGAACGGAACAGCGACGCATCGCGTAGCGGCGAGGAGCGGAACACCGGCGCGTCCTCCTCAACTAGTGGCGGCGAGGAATGGAACGGCGACGCATGACCATCCGCGCAGTGCAGCGAGGGGCTCCTAGGGCTTGGAAGGGGCTATGCCATGGTGGTCGACATGAGAGGGAGGGGGAGGAGATAGCGATGAACGTGAATGTGAGGGGGAGGAGATAGCGATGTCGTGGGAGGCGCAGTATTTATAGCGAGCAATGGCACACCTACGTAAGATATGGACTGAGCTACACTGACTTAACTGCAGGTCTAGTTGCGTCACTGACATGTGGGGCAGACCCCTGTTGGGCCCATATGGCAGTGACCCAATGCACCTGCAGTTAAGTAACAACTATGGGGGCATATTTGTTGGAGTAAATTACGGGGGAGCGAAGGGGTGGAAATATTGCTGGTCACAACAGATTGGACGAGCGTGGGGGGAGGAGAGTCATACATGCAGATTCTTTCACACGGGGTGGAGTGGTGGGACCGCCGGAGGGAGAAGGAGAGTTTGGCAGGCATATTGTTTCCACACATGGAGAGGAAAAGATTTGGAGATGAATGGGCTTCCTGTAGGTATGGGGAACAGTGCATAATAAGTCATCTTGCATGCCGGGCTAGGTATAGTCTCAAGTCATTAAAAACATACACGCCCCACACATGTTCATATTTCAAGGTGCACTAAATTATTGCATGCGATGATTAAGGCTGGCCATAATGGTGGTATCTTAGCTGGTATCATGCACACGGGAATAGCAAACATGCTGATGTGGCAAAGAATTAAAGAACAGAGGGGGGTTAGAGTAACTAGTGTTCATGCATGCATTGGTAAACACATTTTTTGTGAAGAACGACAACACTAGTTGAGTACTTTTGCAGACTTCAAAAACTATTCCACCGCCTCTACTATCTTGCTAAGAGTAGGTGAAATTTTTGAATCGAGCCCTTTAAACTAGAAGGGAGGTAGCGGTACTCTAATAGCTAACCTTGTTGTGATGACAAGATAGGACATGGCACGCACCTGGACGGAGGAACTAGTCTGCATTGTGCATTTAAGTTTTGTCTGAAGTCAATGTACCCCTACTTTCACTAGACTTATAGAAAAATGTGTCAACATTCACAATGTCAAATCAATATTTTTACACTCATTATAAAACATAGTTCTTATACTCATTATAATCAGTCTTAAGCTGGTTGCACGCGGCGAGGAGGCGTGCTCGGCCGGGCCTGCAGCGAGTGCGGCCCTCTTGGCCGGCGCGCTGGTTCAATGCCTACGCTATGAGAGGTCGCGTCCGTATCAGAGCAATCACCCTCTCTAGTCCTTTTTTGTTTGGGTATAACAAAATCTCGTTTTCCATTCACATTTTACAAGTAAAATTCGTGGACAAACTTTGACCCAAAGTACGACGGGGACTAGTAAACCAAAATGGAGGTAGTAGTTTTTTTAATCAAAGAAGGGTTTCCCCTTCCGATTTTCATTACTGAAAACCAGCATCTAAATCTAAACCATAGTATTTGCCCTAGAACTACCAGGTTCAACATCTCACAACATAAACCCATACAACCTCCATCGCAAAAAAAAAACATACAACCATACGCCAAGGAGGTACGTAGTACTATGAATTCCATTTTCGCTCCATACCAATCGTTCTAAAAACTACTTACTACTTATAACGCGCCATTGAAAATCGGAACTCTTAACCCCGCTAAAAGAACGATATTTTAAACATGGCTACTCGATCTGTGGCAACTGGCGAGCCACCGCGCTCCAAGTCGTTCACCTGTGGTCCCGACCATCAACTCCTACGGATCAAATTATCACGCGAGCTGACTATTCCGACAAAGGTGCTCCACCATGTACCCGGTACCCGCGAATGCAGCAATTGTGCACCTAGGGTTTTAGGGTTTATTTGTTAACGTCGCCTTTACATAACACTCATGTGTGCAAGGCAGCGAGAGGCCGACTGCGTGTGTGCGCCTCTTCTCTTCGTATATGTACTCCACCGTTTGTCTGGTGTCCAAAAAATTATAATAACTACTAGCAATGTGCCAATGCGTTGCCACATGATCAAAGTAGATTAATACATATTCACCGATTTGATAGAAAAAAGTCTAGTTTTGAAATACGTATATCACTAAATATATGTTATGTTTCACTCAAAATACATTCCTTTGGCGGTTTTGATGAGATAAGGGAGGAATGTTGTTGGTTTCAAGATTCGAGAAGTGGTATATGCCTAATTTCTACTCTTACTAGCAAGATGCCCGTGCGTTGCATGGAACATCAAGATCTTGTGGGATAAAAGGATGAACGAGGGAAGGCCTTATCTGCAAATGTGGTGAAGAGTGCGGGTAAATTGCCATATTTTCCTTCCTATCCATTAGATATAAATCGGACGACCTACATTGCAGGATGGCAGGCCCACCATCATCACCAACTATATTTTTTATCCCTGAGCATGTCAGACTGGGATGGATACGAAAAGAAGACCGCAACAAATGTTGTGTCTACAGGAGAGAGAGAGAGTAATTTTAGTGGTATGAGTCTATGTAGAGACATATAGGGTGTGTGAGAAAATCCCATAGAGAGAAAGACAAAGTGAAAGATGAGTGGAGACTCTGTGTGTGGCGGTGAAAAAGAAAGCTTAGGTACCGAGTGATACCAAAGAACAGTAAATACGTGAGAGATAATGAAAACTGTGTAATGTATAATGATAGGGAGAGTGTGACACTTCTCAAGGGAGACGTCGAGAGACCATGTTTGCGAGGATAGGGGAAACATGAAGTGAGCGTGCGGGTGAGCTGGAGAAAAGAGAGTGATAGCTACCTAAGGAGCATGCATGCGAGAGAGATGGGTGTGAAAGGAGTGAACAAAAAAGGGATTCAAATATTTGAGTCCGAGATGATGATACATGTAATCAATACTCGAACCAAAATTGATCTATCAAACATGCATACTCATATGAATTCATGCACATCTACCTTATTTAATATGTAGATATTACTGATCCATATATTTTAGTAGAACATAATTTGGTTAAATTTTTTCAAAATTCAACCTTAAGATTTCGAGATCGTTGTATTTGTAAATCATATTATACATATAAAGGAGTAGAATTCTTTGTTGTGCTTTTGAAAGTATATATAAAAAATGATGTATATAGAATGTAATTCCAATTGAAAATGGATCCCGCCCGGAAAAAAATGGAATACAAACGGGATTCGAATTGAGTTGGCTCGGTAAACGTGCACTTTGCAAAATTTGAACAAAGCGGGGAAAGTCGCAGTAACCGCCCGAAACCAAAATCTGCGAGATGGAAATCACTACTGCCTATCCCTGCCACGCAAAGCCTATCTGCTGGATTTCTATAGGTTATGATAGGGGTAGGTTTGTAATTTCACCCAAACGTGACGTAACCGCCTCTCACCCAGATTCATACATGGTGGGCGCCAAAACACAGTGTGTCCTTGGTCGAAATCGACTCCCTCCCTGATTCATATTCATACACGGTGGGAGCCAAAAACAAACTCTCGTCGGCAAATATTCGGTGTATGCGAGATTACCGTTCTATCCCCAACCGACTAATGTTGCTGTGATGTACTAGAAATTTGAAACGGGGGCTAAGTTTGTAAATTTCCTCGCATTTGAGACAAGCGCGCCCTGAATACATGGTTCCCCCTTCCTCTCTACCTCCCTTTTCCCCATTCGTACTCCGTGGGCGCCAAAACACCCTCTCCACCCCACCCTCCTCCGTCCGCCGCCGTTCGCCACCCCATCCACCGCCGTCCTCCTCCACCAAGCCAGAGCTGATACCCCGACGCCGCCGTCCCTTACAAGAGATCGACCTCTCTCATCCATGGCTTCGGACTGGGATCCTTGCATCCCGTCCTCTCGCTTCATCCCCGCCGTCGTCCACCTTGCCGGCGCCGCTCCTACGACCGTCTCGTCCACCGCGCCTCGCCGCCACCATCTACCCTCCTAGATCTGCTTCCACGCCACCGACAGCCATCGCTACCGCAGCACCGTCAAATTCTCAGCAGATGTGTACACCACGCCGCACCAGAGGCGGTACCCTTTCGTATCTGCTCAACTTATTTATCGCAGCAAGAAAATAGATCGCCACTGCTTTACTCTGATTTCTTGTCTTGGTTGCGAAGTTGCCTTTGTCCGGTTTGCACCTTCAGATCCGCCATGGCACGCTCAACACTATACTCCCGATTCTTATGGTTTTCCCCTTTTATATTCCACACTAGTTTAATCACAGTAGACTAAATTTCAAAATTGGGTCAGTCGATTTTTTTGAGAGCTCGCCGGAGTTCGCCTGTGCGATCGAAGGGGCTCGGGGGGTTGTGGGGCCTCGCCGAACGAAGAAAACTCGACGCGGGTGGGGGTTGGGGCGGGGGTGGGGGTGGGGGTGGCAGAGGAACACGGGCGGTGGGGCCGGTGGTCTGGCCAGCGACCAGTGCGGTGTTCTGTATGGGAAGAATCAGAGACGAGGAAGAAGAAGGGTTAGGAGACGTAGGATCTTCATCCAACCGCCTGAAATGGTCGAGAGACAGCTGGGAGTTGCATTCTTAATGCGCTCTGGTTCATCATGTGTGGGCACTACGCAACCAACATTTTATTATCCAAAATCTGCTTGCTCTTCTTTACCATGTTCCTCTTCCGTTCTTCTTTAATATGTACTCTCTCCGTTCCCAAATACAAGTCTTTGTATAGATTCCACCATGGACTACATATGGAGCAAAATGAGTGAATCTACACTCTAAAATGTATCTGGATACATCTGTATGTGATCCATAGTGGAAATCTCTACCAAGACTTACATTTTGGAACAGAGGGAGTATGATAGTAGTACAGTATGTTCCTTGTACTGAAGATGAGCAGGGACATTTGCGGTGTAGAGGTCTATACGGTCGGTTGTGATGGACACTTTGAGCCTCTTTGATTCGTAGGATCTTGTAAACATAGGAATATGATTTGTAGTGGCGTGCCCACTTGAATCCTATAAGAATAGCAAGGAAATGCAGGGAGTTGTGTCACCTTTGAGAGTTACGTTGATATTAATAGTACCGCACCTTCACTTGAAGAGAGTTGGTATCCGAAGCCTTTATAGCTGTACCGGCAATACTAGCACATATATTCCAGCAAGTTCCGCTTTGCTGATTTTACTCTGATGCTTAAGGTTTTCCTGTTATATCTACACTATGATCTGTGTAGCTGCTTTGTGTCGCACTAGAAGTAGTCCACTCTTGAAGCTAAACACTGCAATGACTTACAAAATTGGCACCAAGGCATTGAGTGCCATTCTGGATGCAATGAAACTCATACGCTCCCCACCTGTTGATTCTTGTTCAGAATATGATCCTAATGACTATTTTAACCTCGAGGAGTCAAAGGCAGATGGCCTGTCCTGTTCACCCATCAAGGTGCCTGTTCTAATTTGGCAATGTTTTATGGATTGCGGGTGTCTTGCATATGTTGTATTGCATTTCTTCTAATTTGTTGCACCGCCATCTGCTTAGTTTACTCATCATATATGTCGAGATGCCATGACCATCCATTATCAATACATATTCCATCTGTCATCATACCATGTTTTTCCACTCAAATGTTGTTCTTGTGCATCAGTCATCAAAAAGGAAGAGGGTGATTGCCGAAACTGAAGGAGCACCAGTAAAGTCCTTGAAAAACATGGTGGTGCCGGAGAAATCAGACAACACCCCACTTATATTGGCTATACAACTAGTGACACAAAACGTAGGACCGACTCCAGCTGACTGTACCCATACTTCACTGGCCACACCACTAGCACGCCACACAGGACCTGCACTCCAGCAAAAGGTATACCGATTTCATTTGCCATAGCACCAGCTGTACCACAGAAAAATCCCACTCCAGCAAAAAGTACAGCAAGTCCACCGGCCGAAGACCTATCCCAACTGCAGAGACGGCCAATTCCTACAGATTGGAACCCCATTCCATTTATTCCCAGTTTAAAAGATAATGCTTTCAATGTTGTTAGGGACTATGTGCATATATTCCCATCATGGGAAGATTATTGTGAAGACAAACACCCTTTTCACATCTTCCTGTCCAACTTACGTGTAAATGCTATTATTCATGGTTATTATTTTCCTATTTTCTGCTGATTGAACACATCAATGATTTACATTACATTGTTGTAACTAGGCGAAGGTCAATCTGGATAGTCATGACGAGCAAAGCTTGCTTGTGCTTTTCAAGGAAGCATTGCAGCAGTACCGGTGTTACCTGAGGAAATCACACTTTGATGGCAAGTCTATAAACGAATTTCCGATGAAGTCTCCTGTGCTAAATTTAGAAGACATTGAATGGAAAACCTTGTTATGCACTAGTATCGTTCCCAGGATGAGGTACTGTCTATGAAATCACATGAGAATTTGAACTTCTACTTTTCCGCAAGTGCCTTACGGATCTTTTTTGCAGGAACTCTGCTCGAAGAAGAATTCCAGTTTGACAAGAACGACAGGATATCGCAAATATGCTGCTCGCTGCTTTGCTCTTGTTACTACCTGTTGTCCTGTATCATTGTACTTGCATACATACCTGATTCATTATGTGACAGCAGTATGCATGATAGCTTGCTTATCAATTGTTCGCTCCAAATTATCTTATCTGTATGAATGGTTACATTAGTGTAGAATATATCCAATGCCAATGTTTTTTAGCTCTCCATTGTTCTTGTACGTACATGTTGTCCTTTATCAGTGTACTTATAATGACATGTAGTTGTTCATGTACCATCACCTTGCAGCTTATTTTCCTTTGCCCTCCATTTTATACACATCAGATCTATATTTACTCTTACCATAAGGTTGGGACTGAAGAAGTTTAGCTGCGCATTGCTCTTGGCTGTACCTTTTGCCTGTATCGCTGCACTTACATTTATAGGTACTTGGTTATGTAGCATCACTCTTCATCTTATCTTAAATATTCTCCATTTTTTCGTATATTATCACATCTATATTTACTCTTAACAAAATGTAGAATAAAGGCAATGCTTTTGAAGAAGATTCTGTGGTAAACTTCTTGAATTGCCCCCCCCCCCACCAGCATGGACAAGGCCTTTATAGAGCATGTCTTCACCAATAATGTAAGTTTGTCCATCTCAAGCCTTCAAACTTTGTTATATATATTTGGTTAGTCATGACTGCAACAGCTGTTTATTTTTGGTGTTTGCATCAAATTGCTTGTTTAAAGTTTATTATGTAGTTCATAAGCAAAAGTTTGTTCTTTCTCAATTTAAGTTTTCAGTTGTACAACCAAGTTCCTTCTTCATACCATGTAAATTAAACTATACAGAGCAAGTGATCTTCTTTTGCACTACATGTATGCTTTTGTTCTTCACCCGTAATCCAGTGGTATGGTGAACCTACCCACTACAGCACAATGTCATATTCTGCAATGTCTTAACTATGAACAATGTCATATCATTCTACTATTATTTAAACCGTCTCTTTATTTGCCAATCTGAAATGGTATAAATTGACAGCACACTAACCATTGATACTTATGAGTTCTTGATCTGTAATCCAGTGGTGTCGTGAAGCTGCCAACTCCTTCACAATGTCATTTCCTGCCATGTCTTGACCTGAACAATACCATATTGTGTTAATGCAATTTTAAATTGTGTCACTTTATTCGTCAGTAAGAAATGTGATGAATTGTCAGCACTGATACTTTTATGTGCAAAACCTGTCATATGTCTACTTGTTTATCTTTCAGAGTGAGGAAGATATAAGTGTTGAACAAGCGCAGTCTCATCATCTTGCTCAGTTGCTTGCGCTACAACTCCCCAGCAGGGCTAAGCTTTCTTGAACTCTATTGAAGTGCTGTCGGTTTTGTATATTATTTTGTCGGCGTGTTTATTTGCACTGGTGGCGATCTTTGATGCCCAGTGTATGTAATTTGTTGTCTGCTTGTGCTTTATTATCATAGTGGCGAACTTCGATGCCCAGTGGATGTAATATGCCATAATTTCTTTATTGTATAGTCTAGGTTTTTTCTTATTCACGATACTGCAGTTATTTTACTGTATATATATCCTGTCTTTGCAGTAAACCGGCCAAACCGTAAAATTACGGTACATAATCGGGTCGTCATGCAATCACGATGTAGGTTGGGCCTGAAACATGCCGAGCAGCTCACGGGCCGGCAGCAGCCCGAAATGAACCCCGGCCCATGATTGTGCGAATCAAATCACGGACTTTTAACAGGCCAAAATTGTCTCGTCCTTGTTTGGCTCAATCAGATATCGGCTGCGAGCAAGCCGGATGCAAACCGGGCCGTAGTTAGGCCCTACTATATGACGGGCTTTTAACAGGCCGAAATGTTAAACGGGCCCTTAACAGGCCAAAACTAATATTAGGCCGAATTACTAAGTGGGCCTTTAGCAAGTGGGCCCAAAAGCATAGTGTCCAGTTGACGGGCCGAATCTGATATGGGCCATAATTGAGCCCAAAGCCTCTTAAAGGGCCGGACCTGATCTGGGCCGTAATTTGGCCCAGAACATGGTAGGCTTTTAACGGGCCGGATCTCATATGGGTCACTATTAGGCCCGGAGCATGGTAGGCCATTAATGGACCAGATCAAATATGGGTTGGCATTTGGCCCAAAACATGGAAGCCAGTTAATGGGCCGGCCTACTAGGGTCCTCAAAATCTTGTGGGCCTACAGCTAGGCCAGCCCATTAATGTCGGCGAAATCTCGTGGGCCTTTAGCTGGGCCGGCCCATTATGATCCTCAAGAATCTTGTGGGCCTTTACCTGGGCCGGCCCATTATGGCACACAAAAATCTTATGGGCCTTTACCTGGGCCAGCCCATTATGGCCCGCAAAATCTTGTGGGCCTTTAGCTGGGCCAGCCCATTATGGTCCGCAAAATCTCGTGGGCCTTTAGCTGGGCCGGCCCATTATGGTCCGCAAAATCTTGTGGGCCTTTTGTTGGGCTAGCCCATTTGAACTTGATGGGCCGGTCCACGTGTCAACATATCATAGGCGCGTCTCACCCATTGGATGAGTGACACCTGTGCCAACGCGGACCTGACACGTGTCTCCTCCAGCCAATGATGATTTTACACGTGGAAAATCCCCATTGGTCGGGGCTGTTAACGGGTTATTGGATCCAAAACCCGACCCGATAGCTTAACGGCATTCCGTTACAGTGGATGCCACGTGTCGGTCACCCTTGACGAAAGCACTTCTGTGACGCCTGATTTATCGTCATGGAAGTGGACACTTCCGTGATGATAATTTTGGTAATGTCATGGAACACTTCTACGACATCACAGGTATGACTATCTTGATTCTGTGATAAATTTGTCATGGATGTACATGCATGACAAAAAACGCGACCTACTATGACAAACACGTATCATCACAGAAGTGTATTTTTTGTAGTGCTATGGCCATTCTCGACGCGGAGCAGTCGCGTGCACCGTGAAGCGGCGCTTTCTCGGCCGTCGTGCCACTTCAAAGCCGGTGCCAGTGAGAGGTCACCTCCGCTCTGGCCAGGAATTAATGCGGCACTAACGCTCCAGGGCGACGCTGACCGTTTCACGCGGGAAGCGCGCGCTGGCAAGGGAGTATAGGTTTTGAACCGTTTCAAGTGTAGTACTGGTAGTTTGCAAAACTACTCAATTATTGCACTCAGTTACCTAAGAAATTACGGTAAAAAACGTTACTCCATAGCCCGCTTCCCTTCTCCTTCCTCTTCCACCGCCCGCGCACGTCCCCGGGAAGCGACCAGTCAACCCTTATATAGGAGTGCTAGCACAAAAAGATGCATGCATGACCACTAAAATTTCCATATTAAAGCGCCGCTCCGGCGGGAGTATGGCGTATGTTGTTACCTTCGGCCGGCCAATGGCTACCGAGCGACGGCAACTAGAGAAGAGGCGGCGGGAGGGGAATGAATGCATCTACTGTTTGGGTTCGCCTTCCGGCTTAAATAAATGCGCAGCATCACATGTACCCGTGGGTGCACAAATTGTAACATACGTGTCTGCTTAAGTGGGCGTCACGTAACTGGTGTGTGTGTGAGAGAGATTCTGAGAGACAGAGTGCGTGTGTGTGACTCTACTCTTCGGACATGTACTCAACCTTTTGCATCAGGATATAAGTATAATGGTATTTACTTCAGCTAGTGATTTACGTGGCCATGTTAACGTGGTTGTGTCAAAAAAAATGTCACTTCCTGCTCGTGATTTGCGTTATATAATTACAAGCGAGATTCTCGTGCATTGCACGGAACATCAATATGCATTTTTTACACAACGCCTATTGTGATTGACCCATGCAGGAGTAATCCCACGTGTAAAAACTAATGATATCTCGAGAATTTTATCGGAAAACTGGTATCTCGAGAATGTCATCAAAAAAATGAAAGATGAGAGATAAGGCGAGGAGGAGTGGAGCGTGGTGGTGACTGGTGGTCGGAATGGGCGAAGGCATGGGGATGGACGACACCGGCAGGCGGCAGCGGCCACCATGCATGCTAGATTGTTCCAGAGACTTATTCCTTTTTTAGTTGCTGAGCAATGAGGTTGCGGGAGATAATGATGTGGAGAGAGGTGCAGGTATATTTTGTAAAATTATCATAGTTTGCTTTCTATCCTCAGATATAGATCATACGGTCTATATTACAAGATGGCAGGCACACCATCACCGCCAACTCATTTTTTATAAGGGTACAGATGATAAGTTTGCTGACTACTAAAGTAAAGTGGAATTTGTCCATATTATGCAAGTAAATAAAGGTGATTGTTTATCATATGGATAAGGTTGGATGAAGGGTGGTAGGAACAAATGCTCCGCCTAGAGCATGTGTGTGTGAGATGGAGTGTTAGTGTGTGTGTGTGGGGTGTGTGTGTGAGAGAGAGAGAGAGAGAGAGAGGAGAGAGAGATGTAGTCTTAGTTTGTGCGTGTGTGTGAGAGAGAGATGGAGTCTTAGTGTGTGTGGGGGGGGTGCGTGCGTGCGCGCGCGCGCGCGTGTGTGTGTGTCTTAGTGTGTGTGTGGGGGGCGTGCGTGTGTGTGTGTGCGTGTGTGTGTGTGTGTGTGTCGCGGGGTCCTCTCTGGAGGATGTAATTTAAGTGTGCATGGCTTCATCATAGAGAGGTGATGTCTATGGCAGAGGCCACCAACGATGGGTGCGAGAGAGAAAATGCCCGTAGAGAGGGAAGAGAAGGTGTGTGCGCGTGAGAGGAGTCGACATCGAGAGAACATGTTTGTTCGAGAGACACCGAGGAAGACTACTATATATCGATGGTGCATGTAGGCGGGAATTAAACAAAGGGATGGTCTCATTGGTTTCGGGGATATAGGGGAAGAGTGAGAGGCGGGGGAGGGGGGGTAGCTAGAAGGAGATTGTTAAGTGTGAGTTGTGTGTTTTACCCATCCAGGCGGAAGTTATGTGCACAAAAGAGGAGAATGATTCGATGTGGCGTTAGGATTGAGGGTAATTAACTACGTATGGAGACATAGAGACCTTGAACGTGCACGTGTGAGAGGTGTACATGTATAAGTGGGATGTGTGTGTGTGCGCGCGCGCATGATCGAGATAAAAGAAAGAAGACATAAGTCATAAGATCAACGACATGGGAGAGACGGATCGGTATGACAATATGCATGCATGTGAGAATGCAGGGAAGAAGGCCCGACAATTGAGCATGTGTTTTTGTCTTTAAGAGATAGTGGCGTGGGCTGGAGCATGCATCTATGGCGAGCAGAGGGAGTGAGGTGCAACGATTGTGCAAAAGAGACCAACCTATAAATGCATATGTATGGAGAGACATATATAGTGTGGGTGATAGGAAGCAAGACTCCGTGCGAGAAAGAAATGTTGACGGAGAAACTACAGATAGACACATAGATGGAGATACTAGCTAGAGGGACATCCGCTAGTTTGGGTGTTGGAGATGACCGTCGAGTGTTTCAAAGGGTTAAGTTATATATGTGTGTGAGAGGGCACTTGACTGCATGTAGAAAGAAACATATGTAGTGTGCGTGATAGGAATCAAGAGTGAGGGCGAGAAAGAAGGTTGATGGAGAAACAGATAAATAGAAAGATAAAGATGCTAGCTAGTGTGTGTTAGAGATACGAGTCGAGTGGATCAGAAAGCTGGGTTATGTGTGTGGGTGTGAGAGAGATAGAGAGAGGGTGCATGTGAGTCACATACAAACAGATATCAGAGAGAAATGAGATCCAGAGAGACGGAGTTTTGTGTCTGCGAGAGAGAAAGATATTTCACAAGGAGAGTGATAGATAGAGAGACATACGAGGGAACGCAAGATATCTCTAGGGAGAGAGGGTGTGTGTGAGCGACATACAAGAGAACTATGGAGAAATATGAGACCCTGAGAGACAGAGTTTGTGTTTGTGTGTGAGAAAGAGATATTGAAGAGGAAGAGTCGTAGGTTCTCATATCTAAGGAGCGAAAGACATCTCTGTATGAGGGGTGTGCGAGTGGCACACATGGGAATAGTAGAGAGAAATGAGACCCCGGGAGACAAAGTTTTGTGTTTGTGTGAGAGAAAGAGATTCCACATGGAGAATCATAGTTAGAGAAACATAGCAGGGAGCGAGATATACTTAGAGAGAGATAGAGTGATGAAGGTCAAGGGAGAGAGTACCGTCAGTGTGTTATGAAGATAAAAGATCATTGTCGACCTACAGGTAGCACGAGAGATACCTGAGAGACGATGAACGCGTATAGGTCCAGAGAGATAGTCCTATATAAGCATGAGTGATAGCTATATGAGGCGAATATCTGGATTAAAGGGGATTCAAATATTTAAACTGGAGATCACGACATCGATAATATCATAACGCAAATTGGTGTATCAAACATGCATATTCATTTGAATTTGGTCACACGTGTAATGTTATATAGTTTATCAATATTGGTGATCCATAGATTCTTCAGTTACAAACAATGCATCGTTTATATGCAATTAATGTCTAAACGGGATTACACTATATGTTGCGTGTGTGAAACACATTATACATGTTTGAGAAGTAAAAAAACCCGGATGAAACACACATTAATTGGAGACAGTTAGCGAGGAATGCATACATTGGATTTCAACATAAAGTGGTTTCAAATATTTGAAAATACAAATTGATGGATACAACCTTATGAATTTGAGATCATGCCATTTGTAAACCATTTTTATGTATAAATGGTGTTGTGCTTTTGAAAGTATATATAAAAAATGATGTATATAGAATGTAATTCCAATTGAAAATGGATCCCGCCCGAAAAAAATTAGAACACAAACGGGATTCGAATTGAGTTGGCACGGTAAACGTGCACTCTGTAAAATTTGAATGACGTGGGGAAAGTCGCAGTAACCGACCGAAACCAAAATCTGCGAGATGGAAAGCACTACTGCCTATCCCTGCTACGCAAAGCCTATCTGCTGGATTTCTATAGGTTTCGATAGGGGTAGGTTTGTAATTCCACCCAAACGTGATGTAACCGCCTCTCACCTGGATTCATACACGGTGGGCGCCAAAACACAGTGTGTCCTCGGCCGAAATCGACTCCCTCCCCGATTCATATTCATACACGGTGGGCGCCAAAAACAAACTCTCGTCGGCAAATATTTAGTGTACGCCAGATTACCATCCTATCCCCAACCGACTAATGTTGCTGTGATGTAGTAGAAATTTGAAATGGGGGCTAAGTTTGTAAATTTCCTCGCATTTGAGACAAACGCGCCCTGAATACATGGTTCCCCCTTCCTCTCTACCTCCCTTTTCCCCATTCATACTCCGTGGGCGCCAAAACACCCACTCCACCCCACCCTCCTCCTCCGCCGCCGTCCGCCACCCCATCCACCGCCGTCCTCCTCTACCATGCCGGAGCTGATACCCCGACGCCGACGTCCATTACAAGAGATCGACCTCTCTCATCCACGGCTTCGGACCGGGATCCTTGCATCCCGTCCTCTCGCTTCATCCCCGACGTGGTCAACCTTGCCGGCGCCGCTCCTACGACCGTCTCGTCCACTGCGCCCTGCTGCCACCGTCTACCCTCCTAGATCTGCTTCCACGCCACTGACAACCATCGCTACCGTAGCACCGTCAAATTCTCAGCAGATGCATACATGGCGCCGCACCATAGGCGGTACTCTTTCGTATCTGCTCAACTTATTTATCGCATCCAGAAAATAGATCGCCACTGCTTTACTCTGATTTCTTGTCTTGGTTGCGAAGTTGCCTTTATCCGGTTTGCACCTTCAGATCCGCCATGGCACGCTCAACACTATACTACCAATGATGATGGTTTTCCCCTTTTGTATTCCACACTATTTAAATCATAGTAGACTAAATTTAAAAATTGGGTCAGTCGATTTTTCAGAGCTCGCCAAAGTTCGCCGGTGCGATTGAAGGGGCTCGGGCGATTGTGTGGCCTCGCCGAACAAAGAAAACTCGACGCGAGTGGGGGTTGGGGCGGGGGTGGGGGTGGGGGTGGCGGAGGAACACAGGCGGTGGGGGCCGGTAGTCCGGTCGGCGGCTCGTGCGGTGTTCTGTATGGGAAGAATCAAAGACGAGGAAGAAGAAGGGTTAGGAGATGTAGGATCTTCATCCAACCGCCTGAAATGGTCGAGAGACAGCCGGGAGTTGCATTCTTAATGCGCTCTGGTTCATCATGTGTGGGCACTGCGCAACCAACATTTTATTATCCAAAATTTGCTTGCTCTTCTTTGCCATGTTCCTCTTCTGTTCTTCTTTAATATGTACTCTCTCCGTTCCTAAGTACAAGTCTTTGTATAGATTCCACCATGGACTACATCTAGAGCAAAATGAGTGAATCTACGCTCTAAAATGTATCTGGATACATCTGTATGTGATCCATAGTGGAAATCTCTACCAAGACTTATATTTTGGAACGGAGGGAGTATGATAGTTGTACAGTATGTTCCTTGTACTGAAGATGAGCAGGGACATTTGCATTGTAGAGGTCTATACGGTCGGTTGGGATGGACACTTTTAGCCTCTTTGATTCGTAGGATCTTGTAAACCTAGGAATATGATTTGTAGTGGCCTGCCCACTTGAATCCTATAAGAATAGCAAGGAAATGCGAGGAGCTGTGTCGCCTTTGAGAGTTACACTGATATTAACAGCACCGCACCTTCACTTGAAGAGAGCTGGTATCCAAAGCCTTTCTAGCCGTACCGGCAATACTAGCACATATATATACCAGCAAGTTCCACTTTGCTAATTTTACTCTGATGCTTAAGGTTTTCCCGTTATATCTACACTATGATCTGTGTAGCTGCTTTGTGTCGCACTAGCAGCAGTCCACTCTTGAAGCTAAACACTGCAATGACTTACAACACTAAGGCACCGAGTGCCATTCTGGATGCAATGGAACTCATACGCTCCCCACCTGTTGATACTTGTTCAGAATATGATCCTAATGACTATTCTAACCTCGAGGAGTCAAAGGCAGATGGCCTGTCCTGTTCACACATCAAGGTGCCTGTTCTAATTTGGCAATGTTTTATTGATTGCAGGTATCTTGCATATGTTGTCTTGCATTTCTTCTACTTTGTTGCACCGCCATCTACTTAGTTTACTCATCATATATGTCGAGATGCCATGCCCATCCATTATCAATACATATTCCATCTGTCATCATACCATGTTTTTCCACTCAAATGTTGTTCTTGTGCACCAGACATCAAAAAGGAAGAGGGTGATTGCTGAACCTGAAGGAGCACCAGCAAAGTCCTTGAAAAACGTGGTGGTGCCGGAGAAATCAGACAGCACCCCACTTATATTGGTTGTAGAACCAGTGACACAAAACGTAGGACCAACTCCAGCAGACTGTACCCATACTTCACTGGCCACACCACTAGCCCCACCACACAGGACCTGCACTCTAGCAAAAGGTATACCGATTTCATTTTCCATAGCACCAGTTGTACCATAGAAAAATACCACTCCAGCAAAAAGTACAGCAAGTCCATTGGCCGAAGACCTATCCCAACTGCAGAGACGGCAAATTCCTGCAGATTGGGACCCCATTCCATTTATTACCAGTTTAAAAGACAATGCTTTCAATGTTGTTAGAGACTACTTGCATATATTCCCATCATGGGAAGATTATTGTGAAGACAAACACCATTTTCACATCTTCCTGCCCAACTTATGTGTAAGTGCTATTATTCATGGTTATTATTTTCCTGTTTTCTGCTGATTGAACACATCAATGATTTACATTACATTATTGTAACTAGACGAGGGTCAATCTGGATAGTCATGACGAGCAAAGCTTGCTTGTGCTTTTCAAGGAAGCACTGCAGCAGTATCGGTGTTACCTGAGGAAATCACACTTTGATGGCAAGTCTATAAACGAATTTCCAGTGAAATCTCCTGTGCTAAATTTAGAAGACATTGAATGGAAAAACCTTGTTATGCACTGGTCTCGTTCCCAGGATGAGGTACTGTCTATGAAATCACATGACAATTTGAACTTCTACTTTTCCGCAAGTGCCTTACGTATCTTTTTTGCAGGAAATCTGCTCAAAGAAGAATTCCGGTTTGACAAGAACGACAGGATATCGAAAATATGCTTCCCGCTGCTTTGCTCTTGTTAGTACCTGTTGTCCTGTATCACTATACTTGCATACATGCCTGGTTCATTATGTGACAACAGTATGCATGATAGCTTGCTTATCAATTGTTCGCTCCAAATTATCTGATCTGTATGAATGGTTACATTAGTGTAGAATATATCCAATGCCAATGTTTTTTAGCTCTGCATTGTTCTTGTAAGTACATGCTATCCTTTATCAGTGTACTTATAATGACAGGTACTTGTTCATGTACCATCACTCTGCAGCTTATTTTCCTTTGCCCACCGTTTTCTACACATCCGATCTATATTTACTCTTACCATAAGGTTGGTACTGAAGAAGTTTAGCTGTGCATTGCTATCGGCTGTACCTTTTGCCTGTATCGCTGCACTTACATTTATAGCTACTTGGTTATGTAGCATCACTCTTCATCTTATCTTAAATATTCTCCATTTTTTCGTATATTATCACATCTATATTTACTCTTAACAAAATGTGGAATAAAGGCAATGCTTTTGAAGAAGATTCTGTGGTAAACTTCTTGAATTGCCCCCCCCCATCAGCATGGACAAGGCCTTTATAGAGCCTGTCTTCACCAATAATGTAAGTTTGTCCATCTCAAGCCTTCAAACTTTGTTGTATATATTTGGTTAGACATGACTGCAACAGCTGTTTATTTTTGGTGTTTGCATCAAATTGCTTGTTTAAAGTTTATTATGTAGTTCATAAACAAAAGTTTGTCCTTTCTCAATTTAAGTTTTCAGTTGTACAACCAAATTCCTTCTTCATACCATGTAAATTAAACTATATAGATATAGTGATCTTCTTTTGCACTGCATGTATGCTTCTGTTCTTCATCTGTAATCCAGTGGTGTGGTGAACCTACCCACTACAGCACAATGTCATATTCTGCAATGTCTTAACTATGAACAATGTCATATCATTCTACTATTATTTAAACTGTCTCTTTATTTGCCAATCTGAAATGGTATAAATTGACAGCACACTAACCATTGATACTTATGAGTTCTTGATCTGTAATCCAGTGGTGTCGTGAAGCTGCCAACTCCTTCACAATGTCATTTCCTGCCATGTCTTGACCTGGGCAATACCATATTGTGATTTTAAACTGTGTCACTTTATTCATCGGTAAGAAATGTGATGAATTGTCAGCACTGATACTTTTATGTTCACAACCTGTCATCTGTCTGCGTGTTTATCTTTCAGAGTGAGGAAGATATAAGTGTTGAACAAGCGCAGTCTCATCATCTTGCTCAGTTGCTTGCGCTGCAGCTCCCCAGCAGGGCTAACCTTTCTTGAACTCTATTGAAGTGCTGTCGGTTTTGTATATTATTTTGTCGGCGTGTTTATTTGCACTGGTGGCGATCTTTGATGCCCAGTGTATGTAATTTGTTGTCTGCTTGTGCTTTATTATCATAGTGGCGAACTTTGATGCCCAGTGGATGTAATATGCCATAATTTCTTTATTGTATAGTCTAGGTTTTTTCTTATTCATGATACTGCAGTTATTTTACTGTATATATATCCTGTTTTCGCAGTAAACCGGCTAAACCGTAAAATTACGGTACATAATCGGGTCGTCATGCAATCACGATGTAGGTTGGGCCTGAAACATGCCGAACAGCTCATGGGCCGGCAGCAGCCCGAAATGAACCTCGGCCCATGATTGTGCGAATCAAATCACGGACTTTTAACATGCCAAAATTGTCTCGGTCCTTGTTTGGCCCAATCAAATATCGGCAGCAAGCAGGCCGGATGCAAACCGGGTCGTAGTTAGGCCCAACTATATGACGGGCTTTTAACAGACCGAAATTAATATAGGGCCGAAATGTTAAACGGGCCCTTAACAGGCCAAAACTAATATCAGGCCGAATTACTAAGTGGGCCCAAAAACATAGTGTCCAGTTGACGGGCCGAATCTGATATGGGCCATAATTGAGCCCAAAGCCTCTTAAAGGGCCGGACCTGATCTGGGCCGTAATTTGGCCCAGAACGTGGTAGGCTTTTAACGGGCCGGATCTTATATGGGCCACTATTAGGCCCGAAGTGTGGCAGGCCATTAATGGACCAGATAAAATATGGGCCGGCATTTGGCCCAAAACATGGCAGCCAGTTAATGGGTCGGCCTACTAGGGTCCTCAAAATCTTGTGGGCCTACAGCTGGGCCGACCCATTAATGTCGGTGAAATCACGTGGGCCTTTAGCTGGGCCGGCCAATTATGATCCGCAAGAATCTTGTGGGCCTTTACCTGGGACGACCCATTATGGCACACAAAAAATCTTGTGGGCCTTTACCTGGGCCGGACCATTATGGCCTACAAAATCTTGTGGGCCTTTAGCTGGGCCAGCCCATTATGGTCCGCAAAATCTCGTGGGCCTTTAGTTGGGCCGGCCCATTATGGTCCGCAAAATCTTGTGGGCCTTCAGTTGGGCCGGCCCATTTAAACTTGATGGGCCGGTCCACGTGTCAACATATCATAGGCGCGTCTCACCCATTGGATGAGTGACACCTGTGCCAATGCGGACCTGACACGTGTCTCCTCCAGCCAATGATGATTTTACACATGGAAAATCCCCATTGGTCGGGGCTGTTAACGGGTTATCGGATCCAAAACCTGACCCGATAGCTTAACGGCGTTCCGTTATGGTGGATGCCATGTGTCGGTCACCCTTGACGAAACACTTCTGTGACGCCCGATTTATCGTCATGGAAGTGGACACTTCCGTGATGATAGTTTTGGTAATGTCATGGAACACTTCTACGACAACACAGGTATGACTATCTTGATTCTGTCATAAATTTGTCATGGATGTACATGCATGACAAAAAACGCGACCTACTGTGGCAAACACGTATCATCACAGAAGTGTATTTTTTATAGTGTTTGTTCTTCATGAACTTAATACTCTAGATGCAGGCAGGAGTCGGTTGATGTGTGGAGCAATAGTAGTAGATGCAGGTAGGAGTCGGTCTACTTGACACGGACGTGATGCCTATATTCCATAATCATTGCCTTAGATATCATCATAACTTTGCGCTTTTCTATCAGTTGCTCGACAGTAATTTGTTCACCCACCGCATTATTTGCTATCTCGAGAGAAGCCTGAAAACTATGGCCCCCGGGTCTATTTTCCATCATATAAGTTTACGATATACTATTTTACAATCTTTTACTTTCCAATCTATAAACCAAAAAACCCAAAAATATTTACTTTATCTTTTGTTTAGTTTTATCTATCTCTATCAGATCTCACTTTTGCAAGTGACCGTGAAGGGATTGACAACCCCTTTATCGCGTTGGGTGCAAGTGTTTGATTGTTTGTGCAGGTATTGGTGATTTGTGCATTGTCTCCTACTGGATTGATACCTTGGTTCTCTAACTGAGGGAAATACTTATCTCCACTTTGCTGCATCACCCTTTCCTCTTCAAGGGAAAAACCAACGCAAAATCAAGAAGTAGCATCGCCCTACGAATCGACCCCGAACATTCGGAGGGAATAGACACGTCTGATCTTTCGTCATTGAACGATCTTCTAGATCAGACTCGAGCCATGGGTATCTCTGTCGGCCAGCCCTCGGTCTATGATCAGATCGGGCTCAGGTGCGACAACAAGGAAATCTACATCCCGCTTATTGATACGTCTCCAACGTATCTATAATTTTTTATTGTTCCATGCTATTATATTGTTTGTTTTGGATATTTTATATGCATTAATATGCTATTTTATAATATTTTTGGGACTAACCTATTAACCTAGAGCCTAGTGCCAGTTCCTGTTTTCCCCTGTTTTTGAGTTCCACAGAAAAGAAATACCAAATGGAATCCATACGGAATAAAACCTTCGCGATGATTTTTCTTGGACCAGAAGACAACCAGGAGACTTGGAGATGAAGTCGGAGGAGCCATGAGGCGGCCACAAGGACGGAGGGCGTGCCCAGGTGGTAGGGTGCGCCCCCACCCTTGTGGGCCCCTCGTGCACCTCCTGGCCTAATTTTTGCGCCTATATATTCCCATATATCCCAAAACCTCCAGAACAGAACCTATATTGGGAGTTCCGCTGCCGCAAGCCTCTGTAGCCACGAAAAAACAATTGAGAGCCCGTTCCGGCACTCTGCCGGAGGGGGAAACCATCACCGGTGGCCATCTTCATCATCCCGGCACACTCCATGATGAGGAGGGACTAGTTCACCCTCGGGGCTGAGGGTATGTACCAATAGCTATGTGTTCGATCTCTTTCTCTCGTGTTCTTGATTTGGCACAATCTTGATGTACCGCGAGCTTTGCTATTATAGTTGGATCTTATGCTGTTTCTCCCCCTCTACCTTCTTTTAATGCATTGAGCTTTCCCTTTGAAGTTATCTTACCGGATTGAGTCTTTAAGGATTTGAGAACACTTGATGTATGTGTTGCATGTGCTTACCTATGGTTACAATGGGATATTCACGTGATCTACTCGATGTATGTTTTGGTGATCAACTTGCGAGTTCTGTGACCTTGTGAACTTATGCATAGGGGTTGGTACGCGTTTTCGTCTTGACTCTCCGGTAGAAATTTTGGGGCACTCTTTGAAGTTCTTTGTGTTGGTTTGAATAGATGAATCTAAGATTGTGTGATGCATATCGTATAATCAAACCCGCGGATACTTGTGGTGACATTAGAGTATCTAGGTGACATTAGGGTTTTGGTTGATGTGTGTCTTAAGGTGTTATTTTAGTACGAACTCTAGGGATGTTTGTGACACTTATAGGAATAGCCCAATAGATTGATCAGAAAGAATAACTTTGAGGTGGTTTCGTACCCTACAATAATCTCTTTGTTTATTCTCCACTATTAGTGACTTTGGAGTGATTCTTTGTTGCACTTTGAGGGATTGTTATATGATCTAATTATGTTATCATTGTTGAGAGAACTTGCACTAGTGAAAGTATGAACCATGGGCCTTGTTTTCAAGCATTGCAATACCGTTTTTGCTCACTTTGTTACTTGCTACGTTGCTGCTTTTATATTTCCAGATTACAAAAACCCATATCTACTATCCATATTACACTTGTATCACCATCTGTTCATCGAACTAGTGCACCTATACAATTTACCATTGTATTGGGTGTGTTGGGAACACAAGAGACTCTTTGTTATTTGGTTGCAGGGTTATTTGAGAGAGACCATCTTCATCCTACGCCTCCCATAGTTGATAAACCTTAGGCCATCCACTTGAGGGAAATTTGCTACTATCCTATAAAACTCTGCGCTTGGAGGCCCAACACGAGTCTACAAGAAGAAGGTTGCGTAGTAGACATCAAACTCTTTTCTGGCGCTGTTGCGGGGAAGGTTAGTGCTTGAAGGTATATCTTTAGATCTCGCAATCGAATCTTTTGGTTTCTTGTTTTATCACTAGTTTAGTCTATAAAAGAAAACTACAAAAAATGGAATTTAGGTTGCCTCATATGCTTCATCCTTTTAATGTTTTTCGTGAAAACAAGGATTCAGATAATTGTGCCAAAGTGTTAGAAGAGGAATGCAATAAAATGTTTGGCACTAAATCTTTGAATGATGAGCATGATTGCAATGTTGTTAGTATGAATTCCTTGAATATCCATGATGCTAATGATATGCAAAGCCATAAGCTTGGGGATGGTATGTTTGATGAAGATAGTATTTTTTGTCCCCCAAGTTTTGATGAGCAAATTTATTATGATGATAGCATGCCTCCTATTTATGATGATTATGTTTATGAAAGTAGGTTTGGAAGAGTGTCAACTTTAGATAATAATGGTCCCACTATTTTGGAGGATGTTGAATCTTTTCACTAAATTGATGAAAGTGGATTTGGACAGGTCATGACTTTACTTAGTGATGAATCCACTATTTTGGAAGAGGTTCCAATTGATTATGAGAACAAAGTTGCTATCAACGATGATTATTGTGATGACATGTATGCTATAAACAATAATGATAACCATGAAACTTGTCATCATGATTTTAATTTTCAATTGGATTATGCCTCCCATGATAGTTATTTTGTTGAGTTTGCTCCACTACTATGAATGAGAAGAATTTTGCTTATGTGGAGAGTAGTAAAATTTCTATGCTTGTAGATCATAAAAGTAATGCTTTATGTGATGGTTATATTGTTGAATTCATTCATGATTCCACTGAAAATTATTATGAGGGAGGAATATATGCTTGTAGGAGTTGTAATATATAATATCAAGTTCCCTCTCTATGTGTTGAAAATCTCGAAGTTATGCTTGTTTTGCCTTCCTATGCTAGTTGATTGTTGCTCCGATAAGTTATTTGCTCACAAAATCCCTATGCATAGGAAGTGGGTTAGACTTAAATGTGCTATCCATATGCTTCATGATGCTTCCTTTATGTTTCAACTCTTATCTTTTATGTGAGCATCATCAAAATCATCATGCCTAGCTAAACAGTCATTAAAGAAAACCGCTTGTTGGGAGACAACCCAACACTTTACCTACTATTTTTGTGTGTTAACTTGATTAAGCTATTGTAATAATCATGTTTTATAGCTTTTGCTTGAATAAAGTGCCAAGTAAAGCCTTTGGGATAGTATGGATGATAGCTGACTTGATTTTGTGCAAAAAACAGAAACTTTTGCATCTAGTACATAAATTCCTATCTTTTATGGAATATGGAAAATCTCTGAATTTTTCAAAGTTGATTGGTATACCAAATGTCTACGTTGTCCTAATTTTTCAGAATTTTTGGAGTAACATAAGTATGATTTCAATTCAGATCTTCACATACTGTTCTGTTTTTGATAGATTCTGTTTTTGATGCATAGTTTACTTGTTTTCTAGTTTCTATGGCTTATATTGCTTAATATAAATTGCAGAAATGATAGGGTACAATAGGCATCATGTGAGAAAATTATGAATCTCGTCTTGACAGTACCAAAGTGAATGATTTGTTTTATTATACAACGGATCTCATGAAGGTTTTGTTAAGTTTTGTGTGATTGAAGTTTTCAAGTTTTGGGTGAGATACCTATATGAGGAGAATAAGGAGTGACAAGACCCTAAGCTTGGGGATGACCAAGGCACCCCAAGGTAATATTCAAGGAATATCCAAGCAACTAAGCTTGGGGATGCCCCGGAAGGCATCCCTCTTTCGTCTCCAACATTATCGGTAACCTCACTCGGAGCTATATTTTTATTCGTCACATGATATGAGTTTTGCTTGGAGCATCACTTCATTTTATTAGGACTTGGTTGTTGTTATTTATAATAATGTTTTGTATCTTTTAGTTCAATGAAAAGGTCAAGTATAGCATTTACCATGCTTATTTTGCATGTCTATATGTTGCTATTTTGAAAACAGAAGGTTCTCTATCATTGTCTGAATTCTTCTGGAAAGTCAGAACGTGGTAAAATATTGAAAATTTTACATAATGAGTAACAACAAATTTTCTACAGTTTGGTAATTTTTCAGAATATTTGGAGTTAGGGAAGTATGAGTACAATTGCACTTTTTATAGACTGTCCTGTTTTGACATATTGCTGTTATGTTTGCATATGTTTGCTTGTTTAATGATTCTATTTGAGGATAGGAGTATTAAATATGCAGAGGCATTTAGTATGCAATGTTAAATAATAATTTTAGTTATTTGCTGCAGTATAGAATGATAAGGTTTTGCATTTGATTTATACTAACTTTTCTCACGAGTTCTCGTTGAGTTTTGTGTGGATTAAGTTTTTAAGGTTTAGGGAAACCGCGATATGAGAGGAATTAAGGAGACACAAAAGCTCAAGCATCTAAGCTTAGGGATGCCCCGGTAGGCATCCCACCTTTCTTCTTCAACAATGATCGGTTAGTATTGGTTGAGCCTAAGTTTTGCTTCTTCACATGATATGTGCTATCTTTAGAAAGTCATTTATCTTGTTTTGCTTGTTGTTTGAATAAAATATTAAGATCTGAAATACTTAAATGTTAGAGAGTCTTCACATAGTTACATAATTATTCGACTACTCATTGATCTTCACTTATATCTTTTGGAGTAGTTTTCCATTTGCTCTAGTGCTTCACTTATATATTTTTAGAGCACGACGGTAGTTATATTTTGAAGAAATTGTTGGACTCTCATGCTTCACTTATATCATTTTGAAAGTCCCTAAATAGCATGGTAATATGCTTAGGTTATGAATTTAGTCCTAATATGATGGGCATCCAAGAGGGATATAATAAAAACTTTCATATAAAGTGCATTGAATACTATGAGAAGTTTGATTCCTTATGATTGTTTTGAGATATAAAGATGATGATATTAGAGTCATTGCTAGTGAGTAGTTATGAATTTGAGAAATACTTGTGTTAAGGTTTGTGAGCCCCGTAGCATGCACGTATGGTGAATCGTTATGTAACAAAGTTGGAGCATGAGGTATTTTTTGATTGTCTTCCTTATGAATGGCGGTCGGGGACGAGCGATGGTCTTTTCCTACCAGTCTATCCCCCTAGGAGCATGCGCGTAGTACTTCGTTTCGATAACTAATAGATTTTTGCAATAAGTATGTGAGTTCTTTACGACTAATATTGAGTCCATGGATTATACGCACTCTCACCCTTCCACCATTGCTAGCCTCTCTAGTACCGCACAACTTTCGCCGGTACCATAAACCCACCATATACCTTCCTCAAAACAACCACCATACCTACCTATTATGGCAATTCCATAGCCATTCTGAGATATATTGCCATGCAACTTTCCACCGTTCCGTTTATTAGGACACGTTCCATCATTGTCATATTGCTTTGCATGATCATGTAGTTGACCTCATATTTGTTGCAAAGCCACCATTTATAATTCTTTCATACATGTCACTCTTGATTCATTGCACATCCCGGTACACCGCCGGAGGCATTCATATATAGTCATATTTTGTTCTAAGTATTGAGTTGTAATTCTTGAGTTGTAAGTAAATAAAAGTGTGGTGATCTTCATTATTAGAGCATTGTCCCATGTGAGGAAAGGATGATGGAGACTATGATTGCCCCACAAGTCGGGATGAGACTCCGGACGAAAAAAGAGGCCAAAAAAAAATGAAAGAAGGCCCAAATAAAAAAGAGAGAGAAAAGAGAGAAGGGGCAATGCTACTATCCTTGTACCACACATGTGCTTCAATGTAGCACCATGATCTTCATGATAGAGAGTCTCCTATATTGTCACTTTCATATACTAGTGGGAATTTTTCATTATAGAACTTGGCTTGTATATTCCAATGATGGGCTTCCTCAAATTGCCCTAGGTCTTCGTGAGCAAGCAAGTTGGATGCACATCCACTTAGTTTCTTTTTGAGCTTTCATAAACTTATAGCTCTAGTGCATCCGTTGCATGGCAATCCCTACTCACTCACATTGGTATGTATTGATGGGCATATCCGTGGCCCGTTGATACGCCTAGTTGATGTGAGACTATCTCCTTATTTTTGTCTTCTCCACAACCACCTTCTATTCAACCTATAATTCTATGTCCATGGCTCATGCTCATGTATTGCGTGAAAGTTGAAAAGGTTTGAGAACGTCAAAAGTATGAAAAAATTGCTTGGCTTGTCATCGGGGTTGTGCATGATGTGAATTTTGTGTGTGATGAAGATGGAGCATCACCAGACTATATGATTTTGTAGGGATAAGCTCCTTGCTATTTTGAGAAGACATAATTGCCTTATTAGTATGCTTGAAGTATTATTGTTTTTATGTCAATATTAAAATTTTATTTTAAGTCATACGGATCTGAACATTCATGCCACAATAAAAAATTACATGGATAAATATGTTAGGTAGCATTCCACATCAAAAATTCTATTTCTATCATTTACCTACTCAAGGACGAGCAGGAATTAAGCTTGGGAATGCTTGATACGTCTCCAACATATCTATAATTTTTTATTGTTCCATGCCATTATATTATCTGTTTTGGATGTTTTATACGCATTAATATGCAATTTTATATTATTTTTGGGACTAACCTATTAACCTACAGCCCGGTACCAGTTCCTGTTTTCCCCTATTTTTGAGTTTCACAGAAAAGGAATACCAAACTGAGTCCAAACGAAATAAAACCTCCGCGATGATTTCTTGGACCAGAAGACAATCAGGAGACTTGGAGATGAAGTCGGAGGAGCCACGAGGGGGCCACAAGCACGGAGGGCGCGCCCCCACCCTTGTGGGCCCCTCGTGGACCTCCTGACCTAATTTATGTGCCTATATATTCCCATATATCCCAAAACCTCAAGAACAGAACCTAGATCGGGAGTTCCACCGGCGCAAGCCTCTGTAGCCACGAAAAATCAATCGGGAGCTGATATGTCTCCAACGTATCTATAATTTTTTATTGTTCCATGCTATTATATTATCTATCTTGGATGTTTTATATGAAATTTTATATGATTTTTGGGACTAACCTATTAACCTAGAGCCCAGTGCCAGTTTCTGTTTTTCCTTGTTTTTGCGCCTTGCAGAAAAGGAATATGAAACAGAGTCCAATTGACCTGAAACTTTACGACGATTTTTTACGGACCAAAAGAAGCCCATGGAGTACCGGAGATGCACCAGAGGAGTGCCGAGGCCACCACAAGAGTGGGGGGTGCGCCCCCCTAGGGTGCAGCCCCTGACATTGTGGGGCCCTCGTGGACTCCCCTGACTTGTTCTTGACGCCAACACCTCTTATATATCCCAAACCTCCATAACAGAACCTAGATTGGGAGTTCTGTCGCCGCAAGCCTCTATAGCCACCAAAAACCAGTCAGGACCTTGTTCCGGCACCCTGGGAAATCATCACCGGTGGCCATCTTCATCATCCCGACGCTCCCCATGGCGAGGAGGGAGTAGTTCACCCTCGAGGCTGAGGGTATGCACCAATATCTATGTGTTTGATCTCTCTCTCTCTCTCTCTCTCTCTCTCTCTCTCTCTCTCTCTCTCTCTCTCTCGTGTTCTTGATTTGGCGTGATCTTGATGTACCGCGAGCTTTGCTATTATAGTTGGATCTTATGATGTTTGTCCCCCTCTACCTTCTTGTAATGGATTGAGTTTTCCCTTTGAAGTTATCTTATCGGATTGAGTCTTTAAGGATTTGAGAACACTTTGATGTATGTCTTGTATGTGCTTATCTGTGGTGACAATGGGATATTCACGTGATCTACTTGATGTATGTTTTGGTGATCAACTTGCGGGTTCTGTGGCCTTGATGTATGTTTTCGTCTTGACTCTACGGTAGAAACTTTGGGGCACTCTTGAAGTTCTTTTTATGGTTTGAATAGATGAATCTGAGATTGTGTGATGCATATCGTATAACCCACGCTGTTCTTCAAGGTCTTCGATGTGGAGGGCCACCACTTGGAGTGCTGGTGGGGAGCGCCAGGACGACACACGCCCCGCCTGTGGCTCCCTCAGCAGCAGCGACTCTTGGGAGTCCATCGGTTCTCCTGAGCTCTACGAGACTCCGGAGACGAGCGACGACAGCTACGTGCCCCCGAGCTCTCGCAGCGCCCGCAGCGAGGCTGCGGCGTCCAGCCGCCGCCGTCGCTGATCTGGATGGGCTTGGCGCCGTCCTCCCGTGGCCTACTGTTGATGATGGCCTCGGACGCGGGGGCATGTAGATAGGATTCTCCTAAGTTCTCGTCTTTTGTTCCCTGCGAGGAATCAAGAAGTATCCCGTGGGGGCGTGTAAAGGGTCTGTAATGTCCTCTGTTGATATTATCCTTACTGTGGAAACTTGTGAATGCATGTCCTGTTTAGTCTCGGTCTCCCCTTTCCAACCTCGCGACGGCTTGTTGCTCTACGCTGACAGGTCCCGGTCCCCAGACAAGCTGCAGTCGTCGCTGGTATGCCAGGTCGTGTGCCGTGGTCAAGGCCAGGAGGTGAGCGTCCCGAGGTCCAGTAAGAGCTCCTGAGGTGCGATGCTCAGGAGGTCCCCTTTAGCGCTCAAGCAGCCGTGGCAAAGTAAGAAAGGGAGGCGGCGTTGCCGCAACAGGACTGCGATAAGCACGTCTCCAAGGCCCCAATGATTAGCTGGTCTGAGTGCGAGACTTATCTTGTCGATTTGGGGTTAATTCCTCGTGATGCGCCAGGTTTGTGCGCAGGTGTCCGCAACGTAGCTAGGTCTGGCCCATACAAGTCTCCCCCTCTCCCACGCTCTCCTTCGTGCTCTACGTCCTCAGGTCCCGGCCCTCGAGCGAGCTCAGCCGCCGCTGGTATGCCAGGTTGCGTGCCGTGGTCAAGGGCAGGGAGTGAGGGCTGGAGAGCCAGTAGGAGCTCCTGGGCCGCGATGCTCAGGAGCCCGCCTTTTAACACGCAAGCGGATTGCGTGGGAGAAGAGGGAGCTCGCGGTGCCGCCTGCTGTTATCCTCATGAGATTCCTGCAAGCCAGCACAAGGAGAAACACAGTTTGCCATTACGGTTGTCGGTCTACCACCGGTCGCCTTGCCAGAGCATGGAGGCATTGAGGGCCTGGTGAGGTGGCGCGCGTGGCCAGAGCTCGGCCGATCAGATTTGTCAAAGTTGCAGGGACGGACCCGTGCACAAGCGTCGTGCCAGCGTGGGTAGCCCCCGCGGGAGGTGAGAGTCAAACAGGTGATAGTCATAGATAGGTTAAGCATGGAAAGCAACTGGCTTGAGTAAATGCAGGGAAGATACACGCCACTAGGTCAGGCCCGAGCGTCTTGGGGATGATGCAGCCCGTGGGGTGCCCCCAACAAGATAAGCTAAAGACATAAAAGGGATACATACCACAGGGATGGACCCACGCGGCCTGGGAATGATGCAGCCCTGGGGTCGCTCCTAGCTAAATAAACTTGGAAAATGTCACCTGATTTTGTTGGTGAAGGAGAGTTGGGGCAGCTGAAGGTGTGCGGCGAAGGGGTTGCTCCTCATGAGCCACCGGGGCCCTGATCCTCGGGAGGCTCTGGGGGTCCAGGTGGTTCCTTGAGGACTGTCTCCATCTCCGTCAGCACAGCGTGGCGCCTGGCCTCCTGAGCCGCCAGGATGCTCCGCAGGTTGCGCTGATAGGCGGTCGCCACGCTCGGCAGGCCAAAAGGCATGCGAACGTAGCTGTGAGGTGGGCCCTCGCAGCATCCCACGTGCGAAGGCCAGAGAAGCTCCTGAGAGGCGGCTCTATTGAGCCCTGGGACGTCGATGCAGACGCACCCGACATCCTCGCCTGGATGGAGAGCTCCGCCTGGTGAGCGGCGGCCGCCGCGCATGGCCCTTGCGTCTTGCAGTTCCTGAGCGGTCTTGGTGATGAACTCCTGAGCGGTGGGCGCTCCTTGCCCTGTGTCCTCCTGAGGGAAATGAGGCGTGAAGCATGCCTCCAAGTGGTGCCCAAGCGCCTCCCTCGTGATGTTGGCAAAGTCCGAGGCCCTCCAGAAGAGAGCCCCCGAGCCCTGCCCGAGAGGGGTGCCGGGCACGCTTTCCTATGCGATGGAGGGAGGCGCCCCAGGCGCGGGCGCCGATCCTGACGAGGCGCCGCTTGCCTGAGGCCTTGCATGGTGCAGCTACTTCTTCTTATTGGGGGTGGCCTCAGGAGGGCGCTCGCCCTTGCTGTCGGGGTCGTCGATTGCTGCAGCTTGGAAGGCACGCTCGAGGGAGCACACCGCATCTCTTTCTTCGCAAGGGACCATGATGATTCCACCGTTTCCTGGCATCTTGAGGACATTGTACCCGTGATGGGTCACCGCCATGAACTTGGCCAGGGCTGGGTACCCGAGGATCGCATTATATGGCAGGCGGATGTAGTCGACGTCGAAGTTGATGAGTTCGGTGCGGTAGTTGTTGCATTCTCCGAAGGTGACAGGGAGGCGGACCTGCCCTATCGGTGTGGTGGAACCGTCAGTCACTCCTGAGAAAGGCTTGGTAGGCTGAAGCTGGTCATATGGCACTTGGAGGTTGTCGAACATGTCGACGGATAGGATGTTGAGCCATGCGCCACCGTCAATGAGGGTCTTGGTGACTTGCACATTGCTGATGACTGGTGAACAAAGCATTGGGAGGACGCCTGCAGTAGCTGCACACTTGAGTTGGTCTGCCAAACTGAACGTGATGGGGCACTTGGACCATTTGAGCGGGCGCATGGCCTCGAGCTTGGGGAGGACTGCATTCACTTCGCGAGCAAACTGTTTGAAGATCCGTTGTGAGGCTAGGGCTTGAGCTCCGCCCAAGATGCCGGCGATAGCGCGTGGCTCCTGGAAGCCCCCGGCCCCCTCGTCTTGATGGTGGTCATCATTCCTTCTAGGCGGTGGCGGCAGTGGAGGAAGGCCAGCGTTGCCTTGAGGACGCTGCTCACGAGGCTGATCCCTCCAGGTGCCCTCGCGAGGCTGATCCTGCCAGCAGTCCTCACGAGGTCGATCGCGCCACTCCTGGCGTGGGCCACGGTCATCCCAGCGTCCGCCACCACGTCCTCCTCCTCGACCGTAGCCCCGGTCGTTGCGCTCGGGGTGTCGACCAAAGCGTCCTTCTTGAATGGCTCTGAGTTCCTGGCAGTCACTGGTGTTGTGGGTATGCAGGTTATGGAAGGCGCAGAACGGTCGGCTGCTCTTGGATGACTCGGGCTGGTCCCTGCCGCGCTTGGTGTCCGGCTCCGCCGCGAGCACGGCTGCTCCCTTACACTTCACGTCCTTGGCCTTGGATTTCTTCTCCTCCGGGCCTGCAGCTGGGAGCTCGAGGATGGAGAGATGCCCTTCCTCAGCTCTAGCGCACTTGGTCGCCAGGTTAAACAGCTCCAGAGACATGCACAGTTCCTCGTGGGTAGCGAGCTCCTCCTTCATCTTGATGTCGCGAACGCCATCAGAGAACGTGGAGATGATGGCCTCATCCGTCACCTTGGGAATCTTGAGGCGAATGTTGTTGAAGCGTTGGATGTACTTCTGGAGGGTCTCTCCTGGTTATTGCTAAACACGGCGCAGGTCACCCGCGGGCTGGGCGGTCGCGAGTGCCCTAGAGGTTGGCGATGAAGCGGTTGCGCATCTCATCCCAGGAGGAGATCGAGCCTGGGGGCAGGTTCAGGAGCCAGGAGCGGGCGCTATCCTTGAGAGCCACGGGGAACCAGTTCACCATGACTTTCTCGTCGCCGTTGGCTACCTCGATGCTCAGCTCGTAGAGCTGCAGGAACTCCGCGGGGTCGGGTGTGCCGTCATAACGAGGAGGCAGGTCTGGCTTGAACTTGCCAGGCCAGGCGACACTACACAGCTCAGGGGTGAAGGCGCGGCAGCCTACCGTGGTCACAGGGACTCGATGCAGGTGGGGGGCTTGCTCTTGATGGGGTCCGTGCACCACCACCGCAGGCGGCGCGCGGTCTTGCCGTGGTGGCGCAGGGAGGGCAGGGGCGTTTTCTCGTGGCCGAGGGACTTCTTGGCAGCTTCTTTCTTCTTGCACGGGCGCCGGACGCGGCAGGTTGCGCTGTGGGGCCGCGTGCCTTGGCAGCAAGACTCTGTCTTGGGGCAGAGGTGGTGGTGGCGCTCCATGGGCCACGCCACCCGTGGCTGGCGGTGGGCGAGGCAGCGAAAGGGACGGCGCAGAGGAGCCCCCTGCGGCGCTGACAAGCTCGGCGATGAGATCGAGCCATTCCTCGTAGAGGTCGTCGACAGGGCGGTAGCGCAGGAGCTCGCGTGCCATGCACAGAGCAGTGCGCGTCCACGGGAGCGCGTCGTGCGTGGGATGATGAACCGACCGGGGTCAGCAATGGAGTGGCGGTGCGGCCGTCCCGCCGCACCAAGGGGTGCAGCAAGGATGCTTGCTGCTCGTTCCCCGCCGGGCCGGTGGCGGCGTTGGCGGTAGGCGACGGAGAACGACGGGGTGGCCCGCCGACGAGAGTTGTCTGAGCGACGCGGGCGGTGAGGTCAGCCCGACGCTCAGCACGAGCGCGGCGAGCATCCGCCATGGAGATGATGGAGCGACGGGACGCGGAGTGACGGAAAGGAAGCTTCGGCACCCCCCTACCTGGCATGCCAAATGTCGGATCACGGGTTCCGGCAAAACCCTCAAGGTTTGAACACTGGGGTGCGTACGAAGATTTCCCCCCTACCGATCCACGTCCTAGTTTCGCTAAGATCTCGTGGACTAACTCTACGAACTCACAACACAAGGGACACAAGATTTATACTGGTTCGGGCCACCGTTGTGGTGTAATACCCTACTCCAGTGTGGTGGTGGTGGATTGCCTCTTGGGCTGATGATGAACAGTACAAGGGGAAGAACAGCCTCCTGAGGTTGAGGTGTTCTTGTGCTTGGTGGGTGTGAGGATGAGTTGGATCTAGTCCAAGATCAGATGCCTGTGTCTTCGTTCGAGACGAGTTGCCTCCTACTGTGGTGGCTAGTCCTATTTATAGAGGCCCTGGTCCTCTCCCTAAATATTGAGCAGGAAGGGAGCCAACAACGGCCAATTTGAAAGGGGACAACTAGTGCAGCTTATCCTCACAAAAGTAGTCTTCGCCTGCAAAAGGCTCTGGTGATGATGCCGCCTTGGGCTCCATGGTGACCTCCGTCTTGCCAGCCTGCTGGTCTTGGTCTTGTTGCACCGATATGAAAACCTTTGCTTGATGCCTCGGTACTCCGCGCCTGCGCTAGCCTCCTTAGCACCAAAGAGGAAACAAGGACGCTGCGCGCGCTGGCGCCCGCCTAGTCTCGATCGTCATGGCTCACGTCACGAAAACCTCGCGAGGTTTGCCTTGCCTTGATCTCTCTGCCCCTCGCGGGCCTGCCTGGCGAGGCCGCTCCTGAGGAGGTCTTGCATCGTCCGCCTCGTGAGGGTCCTGAATGCCTTGTTGATGAAGATGGGTCGTACAGGCCTGCTAGCACAGCCACACCATGGGCCGCAGGCAGGCAAGTCTGTGGACCCCCATTCCCAGAACGCCGACAGAAGGGCTTGAGCTAAGCCCAAAGAAAAAGAAAAGAAAGATGAAAGAAACTAGGAAAAAAGCTAAAACAACATAAAACAAAAGGAAAAAGAATAAAGAAAAAAGTAAAAGAAGCTAGAAAATAATTACAGCAAGGTATCCAACCAAGCAGAGAATTGCACTTCATATTTCTTCTTTATCCAGAATTTCAGAAGCTTGAGCTCTTGTGTGAATATAAATTTCCAGCCTCGAAAAGATGGTGTGATATTCTCAAAGATTTTGTTGTTTCTGGATATCCAGATGGCCCATGATCCCAATATGATGATCTCCATAAAGAAAGGGTAGTGGAGCTTGTCTTTGAGGTCTAGATATGCTTCCAATATAGACAGATTTGGTGTTCTGGTTGGACAGATAAAATCCCAACATCTGTTTTCAAAAGGACACCCCCAAAAAGATGATGTAATTTTATTCTTGCTGGCAATCCCTGACTGCACAATTATAAACTTCTAATTCAAAGTTTTTCCTTCTTAAAAGATTCCTTGTGTTTACTCTGTCATGTAGTAACATCCAGAAGAATACTTTGTGCTTAGGCTGACAAGAGCTTTTCCGAATCCAGGAGAAGTGAGGTGGAGTTTGTTTTTGTCCAATAAGCACATTATAGGTTTTCATTGATGAATAAAATTCATTTCCCCATATGTAGCTCCATGTATCCATTGCATCCAAGTACTCAGATTGCCTTAAATAAATACATATGTATTCCATTTGTAGGAACTCCTCATATGCTTGTGTAGTCAGAGGCAAGTGGAAAAGATCTTGAAGATATTTTGTGTTGAGCACTTGTTGCACACTTGTGAGTGGATCTCCGACAAAGGAGTAAAGGTGATCAAATTTCTATTTGAGGACATAATGATGCCACATATCATCCCAGAGCAGAGCACTTCTACCATCACCCACATTACTGTGGCACCCCGGCTCAGAGCAACCGGTTTACCTTGCATTGCCAACCCAGAGATCAAGTCTTCTGGCAACACAAAACAACATGGTACAGAAACAACTGCTTTATTGATGCTAGCGGATTACATAGGTCTGATAATACATCGAGATAAGAGGCCAAGCGGCACACACGGTGCGGCTGAACAGTATGTACATTATTTAATGAACATGAAGGGGCCTCAATCACATGAACTACGTGGCAGCGGAAGAATGACGAAGTGGAACTCCATAGCACAGGGACACTGACATGGACACGGCCTAGATGCGGGAAGCTCTCTGATGCGAAATGACTTACCTAAAAGCTGGCATGACACGCCAGGTCAGTACATTGAATGTACTTGCAAGCTCACAACAAACATAAGCACAATGACAAACAATATCATGACAATTATTCAGGTTAATGCAATGCAAGTAATGCTACTAATGCGGTGAAACCAACATGTGCACCGAGTCCCACAGACTCGCTAACCAGACGGGTTACCTCGTAACCAAACGGTGATCGTACCAGGATCACAACTAAAACCAATCACTCAAGATCAACTCATGATCTCCAGACTCTTCACGAAACCAGTGCCATCATCAGTTATTTAGTGTGCAAGATTAATTATAAAAGTTGATCCATGGTGTGACTTACTTCCGAGTTGTGCCCATAACCAAGGACGCGACTATCGATAGATTTAATACACTCTGCAGAGGTAGCGCACTTTACGCACACCACGGAACGCAAGGCCTCGCACTCCCATTCGGGTGGACCAACGGCATTCCGACGAAACCCTCCCCTTGTCATGACATTCTCCCGACCACTCTGACAAATTCCCTCTCAGGGCTATGTCCTGGGTGGCCCCGTGCCTACCAAAGGCACCAACGGCCACCGTCGTGGCAAAACGGTCCCAAACAGGGACAAGGTACCATAAAAACAAACGGGCACACAAGGCTATGTCTGCTTACCGGGCCAGGGTATGCACACCCATAACCTTCCCCCGTTGGAGGCACCGGCGAGAGGCACAACAAAGGACCGAATCAAGACCTCCCACAAGGTAAATGTGGTCGCACTGAGAAAACCCCGATTCGGTGGCACCATGACTTGATCAATGTTATATTCAAGTTGGACTATTAACAGGTCTAACTTGAAAATAAAAATTTATATACCAAGTCATACGATGCCATGATCATGCAACTAATCGACATGCAAAGCCAGCAACTCCCATGTACGGATCAAACTTATCAACATAACTTTCTTGCACTGCTCATGATTAAACTTTACTGGTTCTACCTCATTTTTATTATCATGCAGTATTTTGATTAACTCATAATTTATATGAAAATATCACTTAACAAAAACAATTATCAATATTTATCATAGCAATATAACTAAGGCAAAATTTTATTCTACTAGACCAAACTAGTCCATGCATTCAACCAGTAACTTAAACAAACATTTCAAGCATGACAAAGTAACTAGCAACCAACCATATTCATTTAACAAATATTTAAATGCATATAAGAACTCATATTTAAGTAAAAAAATAATAGATATTGAAATGACACCATCCAAATGCTGGTGTGGCTTGCCTTAGTGTAGAGGAGGGTCACACTCCTCCTGGTTATCTTCAAGGCAAGTTCCTCCTTCTGAAAATATTTAAAACCATAAAAAATATATCAAAAACCAATCTAAAAATCACCAGAAAATCTAGGCAGCAAGGAAAATTCCACATTTTGGTGTGCTGCTAGAGCTTTCAGAAACAAACATAATGCAAAAAGAATCAGCTCATTTGGACTTGTGGGCTAGGAGTTATCACTGGTCAAAGTTGTGGTCAAATATTTGAATTTAAATTGAATTAAACAGAAAATCTGAGGGGGTGACGTCGATGGCGTAAAGCCAGGATATGCCTCCACTCGTACCGCTTCGGGTGCAAGTGGAGAGGCTGACACTAGGCCCCACCAGTCTGGAGAGAGAGGGGGAGAGAGGAACCAGAGCGCGGTGGCGCTCCGCCGGAGCTTACGCCGGCGATGAGTGGGTCTTGGGCAAAACCAGAGGGATAGAAGTGGAGAGGGGGTCGCGGCACATCTGCCCGTACCCATGGCTTGCCGGGGGATGGCCGGAGTTGCTCGCAACTAAGCTTGCAAGCGGCTGTGGCGTACGGGGTTTGCCGGAGAGGAAGAAGGCGACGGCGAGAGGCGACTCCAGGGGCTCAGTTGCGTCCAGGCGACACCAGTGGATCCCCAACGACGCGCCTGAGAGGTTGATTGAGATCGAGGGGCTCTGGAGCAGGGTGGTTGGACTGAGGGGATCACCGGCGATCTCTGGTCGAGGTCGACGGCCAGAGGCCTGCCCGACCGGGCTACGGCTCTCCTACGTGGTCGTGGTGGTTATGAGGTGCGGTGTGAGGCTACGAAGCGAAGGGAGCGGCTCTATATATAGCCGGAGCGAGTGGGAGTTACGTTGCGCCGCCGGAGTTCTCTGGAGACCGGCGAACGACGACGAAAGGCACCAGTGAGAGGGGGCAAGGGCTCAGTGTGTAGGCGAAAGCTGTCCACGCTCGCGAACGAGCACAGGAGGCAGGGGAGAAGAAGACAAGGGCACGAGCGCACTATGGCTTTTGGCCACAACGTGCCCGTGCTCGCTGCGGCATCTCCGGCATCGGCGAGTGCCAGGGAGGGGTCAATGGTGATGAGTCGAGGCTGGTGGCACGACACAACAGTCGTCGGCGAGCTCTGGCTCAAGCACACACCGAACAGAGGCGTTGGTGCAACGCAAAGCGCGTCGAGCACATGCCAGAACCCATGTCCACACGCGGTCATCGCCCTGGCATGGTCAAAACGGCGCCCACGATCGGCCAAACCTTGTCTGGGCTAAAGTCCATGCAGTGATAGGTCTAGGGAAGCTGAGGACTCATCGCCAGGCCGACCAGATGTGACTCAACCATCTTGGCAAGTTTTTGGACAGAAACTTGGCTGCTATGTTTGGTTAGCTTCTAGATGGCCATTAGGGCTGATCTCCTAGGGTTAAGTGTTGCTTAGGAGGGTGAAGAGGCTCAAGAAAAATCAGGGCCAAAGGATCAAGGAAAAATACACTTGCTGTACAATCTACATTTTTGGTCCAAAAGAGAAATGATTTTATGTAGCAAAAATATGACAAAAAGTCATGCAATATTTGTGCTTAGGGAGGTGGGCCATGGTTCAAAGAATATTCAGGAATTATTTTAGATTTTTGGGAGAATAAAAATGAGGGTTGCTTTGGAGCACTAGTTTCTGAAATGAGTTTCAAAAGAAAAAATGAATATTTTTCTTTTATGAAAAATATTCATTTGACCATTTTGGGGATTTTTCAGAGAAATAAGATTGAATGAGAAGTAGATTGGTCACTTGGGTGAAAGTCAAGGGCATTCCCAAGTGATAAGTCCATTTGAATTGATTCAAAAAACTCAAATCCCAGGGCAAAGGCAAACCAAGTCCAGAAAAAGAGAGAAGGCAAAATCCAGGCTGTCACAAACCTCCCCAGCTTAGGATGAATCTCATCGTCGAGATTCGGTTGCTTGGGAAAACAATTATGGGTAGGTTGTCCTTAAAACTTCCTCTCTTTCCCAGGTTGCCTCTTCCTCGATGTGATGCTCCCACTGAACCTTGTAAAACCTTATCACTTTGCTGCGAGTGACCCTTTCTGTCTCATCCAATATTCTGATTGGCTTTTCCTCATACATGAAATCCTTAGCCAGTTCTATTTCTGCCATATCAGTCCTTTTATCCAGTGGCGAGATACATCTCCTTAGCTATGAGACATGAAACACATTGTGTACCTCTGACAGTTCGGGTGACAATTCCAACTGATAGGCAACCGTTCCGACTCTGGCCATGACTGGAAATGGACCGATGTATCTGGGTGCCAATTTTCCTCAGGTATGAAACCTCTTAACTCCTTTCATAGGGGTGACTCGAAGATATACGTGTTCTCCGGGTTCGAAGCTGATCTAATGGTGTTTGGCATCATAATAACTCTTCTGTCGAGATTTGGCCAACTATAGTCTGTCTCGGATTTCCTTGACTTGCTTCTCATCTTCGATCATCAAATCAGTCCCGAAAATATGGTTGTCTCTAGTTTGAGACCAGTTCGGTGGTGTGCGGCACTTACGGCCATACAGAGCTTCATAGGGTGACATCTTTAAGATGTTCTAGAAACTGTTGTTGTAGGAAAACTCGGCGTATGGCAGACAGTCTTCCCACTTGGATCCTTGGGCTAATGCACATGCTCGGAGCATATCTTCGAGTATTTGGTTTACTCGGTCAGTTTGTCCATCTGTCTGGGGATGATAAGCCGTGCTGTATTTCAGAGCAGTCCCCAAGGCTTGATGTAGTCGGGACCAAAATGCTGAAGTGAAAAGAGATCATCTATCCGAAGTGATATTCTTTGGTACTCCATGCAGACTGATGATTCGGTACACATACAATTGTGCAAGTTGATCGGCACGGTAGGTGGTCCAGATGGGAAGGAAATGTGCCACCTTTGTTAAGGTGTCCACTATGACCCATATTGCATCATTTCCTCGATGAGTCCTTGGTAAACCTGTGATGAAATCCATGCAGACATCGTCCCATTTCCATTGTGATACGGGTAAAGGTTGAAGGAGTCCGGTGGGTTTTTGGTGTTCCGCCTTTGCCTTGTTGCATATTTCACAACAAGCCATAAAGTAAGCGATGCCGTTCTTCATTCCATTCCACCAGAATACCTGACGAAGGTCTTCATACATTTTAGTGCCACCTGGGTGAATTGAGTACGTCGATTCATGTGCTTCTGCCAATATCTTCTTCCTCAGACCTTCTTGGCTAGGTACGCAAATCCTTCCTCAGAACCTTAGCGTACCTTGCTGATCTCTAGAGAAATCATGTGTCTGTCCCTCTTGCATACGCTTGGCATATAATTGCAATGATTTATCATCTGCTTGAGCGCTGCGAATTTCTTCTTCGAGGGTAGGAGCAACTTCCAATATGCTGGCAAGACTAGCATCCACGATTACCAAATTGAGCTGAGCAATTTCTTCGTAAAGCTCAGGAGGCAAAGATTTCATTAGAGCATTCAGGTTGGCCGGTTTGCGGTTGAGGGCGTCAGCAACCACATTAGCTTTGCCCAGGTAATAATTTATACCGAGGTCGTAATCCTTAACCAACTCGAGCCATCTTCGCCGACGAAGGTTCAAATCGGGCTGAGTGAATATATACTTGAGACTCTTGTGGTTGGTAAATATCTTGCACCTCTTCCCAATAAGATAGTGTCTCCAAATCTTCAAAGCGTGCACCACCGCAACCAATTCAAAATCATGAGTGGGATAGTTTCCCTCGTGGGGCCATAGTTGTCAGGATGCATAAGCCACAACCTTGCCATCTTGCATAAGTACGCATCCAAGGCCTTTTCTGGAGGCGTCACATTAGACATCAAAACTGCGGTAGATGTCGGGAAGAGTCAATACTGGTACTGACGTCAGTCTGATTTTTAGCTCACTGAAACTCCGTTCGCAGTCCTCAATCCATCCAAACTTCTTATCCTTCTTTAGGAGCTCTGTCATTGGCTTGGCAATCTTGGAGAATCCTTCAATAAAACGGCGATAATATCCGACTAGTCCAAGGAAACTCCGGATTTCTGAGACTGTCGTGGGTGCGGACCAATCAAGCACATCTTTCACCTTGCTTGGATCCATGGCTATTCCTTCTACCAAGAGAACATGCCCTAAAAATCCAACTTGCTTGAGCCAAAACTCACATTTGCTAAACTTGGCGTAAAGCTGATGATCGCGGAGCCTCTGCAAAACTACTCGAGGTGGTCCTTGTGTTCGTATTCGCTTTTTGAGTAAATGAGGATGTCATTGATGAACAACGCCACAAATTTGTCCAAGAAGTCCATAAACACCTTATTCATCATATGCATAAAGAAGGCTGGTGCGTTCGTGAGGCCGAACGACATAACCGTATACTCATAGAGACCATACCGAGTGGTGAACGCGGTCTTGGGAATATCTTCCTTCTTGATTTTGAGTTGATGATATTCGGTCCTCAGATCAATTTTGGAGAATACTTTGGCCCCACTGAGTTGATCAAACAAATCATCAATCCTTGGTAGTGGATACTTATTTTTGATGGTGACGTCATTCAGCTGTCGGTAGTCTACGCACATCGGAAGACTACCATCCTTTTTATCCACGAATATCGCGGGTGATCCCCATGGTGAAGAGCTTGGGCGGATGTATCCTTTCTGCAGCATCTCATCCAGTTGTTTCTTTAATTCCACCAGTTCTGATGAAGGCATCCGATAATATTTCTTGTGTATCGGTGTGGTTCCAGGCACCAAGTCAATTGCAAACTCCAGTTCTCTCTCTGGCGGCATTCCTGGTAATTCCTCAGGAAATACATCGGGATACTCACTGACCACCTGAATCAATTCCACTTCTTCAGCCATGGTAACTTCTTGGGTATGCTTTTGCGGGCATAAAAACTTGTGGTGCGACCCTCCTGATTTGCCATGGTAACTTCTTTGGTCGCACAGTTGATGCATACTTGGTATTGGGTCAACCAATTCATTCCCAGAATAATATCCAATTTGTCAGAATCGATGATTATCAGAGATGTTGGAAACTTGACTCCCTTGATATCATTTTCCAGATTATGGCAGACCAGATTACTTCTGAGCAGGGATCTCGGGGATTGTACCAGCATATGTTTTCCCAAAATCGAGCATGGAAATTTGTTTTGGGCAGCAAAACTCCGTGAAATAAAAGAGTGGGAAGCCCAGAGTCAAACAAAATTATGGCGGGTATGTTATTAACAGGAAACATACCATTGACGACTTTCGGGTCCTCTTGGGCTTCATCGTAGAGATGTGATGGATTTGCCCTTGGATGGCACTCGGGACGGAATATGGCTCCAGATACTTGACTTGCAGACGGAATGGAGTTGTTGGCTTGCCGTTCTTGGGGCACTATCTAGCGTAATGTCTGGTTTGCCCACAACTAAAATAGGAATTTTTGCGCTGACAATCTTCATGTACCGGGCTGGTCATGACATTCTTGACTTGAGTGGTGGTCTTGTTGACATATTGCTGCCAGTCGGGTTTGTACTCAACCTGAGTTTGTTGCCAATAGCTGGCCTATTGTCGTGCATGAGCTTGTGTTCCCTTTCTGCGATGAGAGCCTTGTTCACGAGAGTTTGGAAGTCCGGAAAATCAAACATGCTGAGAGTGCACCTGAGATGCCGATTCAGTCCTCCAAGAAATCTGTTGACCTTCCGTTCTTCTGTGGCCACATCATAGAGAGAATAGCGGGCCAAATGGTTGAATTTATTTAGGTACTCGCTGACTGACATGCTTCCCTGAGTGAGAGATAGGAATTCGCGTTGCTTGATTTTCGTAATTCCGGAGGGAATATGATACTTGCGGAAATGATCCTTGAATTTAGTCCAAGTAATTTCCTCATCCGCGGGCCACATGGTCTTAGCGTTATCCCACCATATCGCGGTAGATCCTTTGATATAACGTGTTGCGAAAGGAACCTTGTCTCCTTCTTCAGTGCGATCAATTTCCAGTTTCTTCTCAATAGTCCTTAACCAATCATCAGCGTCCAATGGATCAATAACTTGACTGAAACTGGGAGGCTTGGTTCGCTAAAAATCTAACAGCTTGGAGTAATGACCATTCTGATGTCCATTTTGCCCAACCATAAATTGCACACTTTTAAGTAGTTCCATCAGATCGTTGTTCCTCCTTTCTTCAAACATTCGCATGATTTGCTCAGTAGAAGGCGGATGTGACGGTAGAGGCAGAGGTGGTTGATACGGCTCGGGGGAATGTCCTGCCTGTCTTGTGGAGCGACGAACAGGGACATCCTCACAAGCTTGGCTGCTGCTGCCTCCCCGCATCATCCTATTATTTATTTTCCCAATGCAAAGCAACCGGCGATGAGAAATATCCAAAATTGGGAGGAAAGCCAGTGACAAATCCAGAAGAAATCAACGAAAGAAACCAAGGCGAATAAAAAGAGAGTTCCAATAATTTTACATAGACTCAACATGAAAATAAACATCATGACAGGGTCACTACCCTCATACATGAAACTAAGCGTCATAACACATGCGACTACATCCATACATCATACTCATGACGAAAGTGATACTCTAACGGTCTACTGCTCGGATGGTGCTGCTGCGGGCTCCTCTCCTGAGCCGGACCTAGATCCTGAACTGATAGAAGTGACCTCCGGGTTAAGAGAGACGCGACGGCGCTGCCTCTAGGACTCTTCCTCAGGGGCAGGTGCGGGATGGGACCTAAGCATAGGAGCTGCAGGAGTAGCGACAAGGGAAGCCCACGCAGCAGGAGCACTGCGAGGGGTCACTGCCAGAGGGTTAATGGTACCCTAAGAAGTCACTGGGGTAACAGAGGCTGGAGAAACTCGAGGAGTGAAACTGACAGTAGGGAGAGGGTTCCTATTACGAGCAGCGGCAAGAGCTATCCGGGCGTGGGTTAACTCCCGAGCTAACTCGTGGATCAAGAGATAACTGGCAGTGATATAACGGGAAAGGTGGCTAGTAGGACGATCGCACGCCGGATTAACTAAAGGAAAGCGGATACACCCATTCTCGTGCAGAGATGGGTAGTAAAATAAACCTGGGTGGGTGTGCATGCGAACCTCGTTGTAGCGCAAGTCTACAAGAGCTTCGATTGCAGCAAACTGGACCGCCTGAGATGGCGTAGAAGCGAGACCACCCTTAGAAGAACGAGTGTAAGCGCCGGAAGGGGAACTGTGGTGTAGAGTGACCTCAGCATAATACTCATACAATGAACCGGTCAGATGCTCTCGATACACTGATACACTGGATAAGCACCCTCTAGGTAGAGTCATCGCCCCACGTTCTGAAGCAGGTGCGACGATGTGTACGGAGCTGGCTCAGGATGGTACAAGATCGGAACTAGAGCCATCTACACTCACAACCATCATACAGTTAGTAATAACAACAGGTAAATAGGCATGCAATGTAGCAACCAATTTCTATGACTGCCGGCACTCAGACGAAACTATCTACCGTTCCACTAACGCACTAACGGTCTAGCGTGTCCTAAAATCAGCGCGTCTCTAATACCAAGCATTGTGGCACCCCGGCTCAGAGCAACCGTTTTACCTTGCATTGCCAGCCCAGAGATCAAGTCTTCTGGCAACACACAACAACATGGTACAGAAACAACCGCTTTATTGATGCTAGCGGATTACACAGGTCTGATATTACATCAAGATAAGAGGCCAAGCGGCACACACACGGTGCGGCTGAACAGCGTGTACATTATTTAATGAACATGAAGGGGCCTCGATCACACGAACTACGCGGCAGCGGAAGAACGACGAAGTGGAACTCCATAGCACAGGGACACCGACATGGACACGACCTAGATGCGGGAAGCTCTCCGATGCGAAACGACTTGCCTGAAATCTGGCATGACACGTCAGGTCAGTACATTGAATGTACTTGCAAGCTCACAACAAACATAAGCACAATGACAAACAATATCATGATAATTATTCAGGTTAGTGCAATGCAAGTAATGCTACTAATGCGGTGAAACCAACATGTGTACCGAGTCCCACGGACTCGCTTACCAGACGGGTTACCTCGTAACCAAACGGTGATCGTTCCTGGATCACAACTGAAACCAATCACTCATGATCAGCTCATGATCTCCAGACTCTTCACGAAACTAGTGCCATCAACAGTTATTTAGTGTGCAAGATTAATTACAAAAGTTGATCCATGGTGTGACTTACTCCCGAGTTGTGCCCATAACCGAGGACGCAGCTATCAATAGATTTAATACACTCTGCAGAGGTAGCGCACTTTACCCACACCATGGAACCCAAGGATTCGCACTCCCATTTGGGTGGATGATAACCCACAAGTATAGGGGATCAATTGTAGCCTCTTTTGAGAAGTAAGAGTGTCGAACCCAACGAGGAGCTAAAGGTAGAACAAATATTCCCTCAAGTTCTATCGACCACCGATACAACTCTACGCACGCTTAACGTTCGCTTTACCTAGAACAAGTATGAAACTAGAAGTACTTTGTAGAACTTGTTGGATAGGTTTGAAAGAATATAAAGAGCGCGTAAATAAAAGTAGGGGCTGTTTAGATAAAGACACAACTAAATTAGTTTTAGTAAAGAGCTTTTTGTCACGAGAAAGTTATTTCTCCCTAGGCAATCGATAACTAGACCGGTACCCACTATTGCAATTTTATTTGAGGGAGAGGCATAAGCTAACATACTTTCTCTTCTTGGATCATATGCACTTATGATTGGAACTCTAGCAAGATCATTAAGGTAAAACCCAACCATAGCATTAAAGCATCAAGTCCTCTTTATCCCATACACAACAACCCCCTTACTCGGTTTGTGTTTCAGTCACTCACGCAACCCACTATAAGCGAATCATGAACGTATTGCAACAGCCTACAGCGGGAATCCCTTACGCTTGCACGACACGGAGGGCACCATAGGATAGCACCAATAATAAAACATGCAACTCAAACCAATCACGATCATCAATTAACCCATAGGACAAAACGGATCTACTCAAACATCATAGGATAGCCATACATCATTGGGAAATAATATATAGCATTGAGCACCATGTTTAAGTAGAGGTTACAATGGGTAAAAGAGGGATTACACCACTGCAGAGAGGGGGAAAGAGTTGATGATGATGGCGGTGAAGTTGTTGGTGTAGATGGCGGTGATGATGATGGCCCCGACGGCGTTCCGGCGCCACCGGAAGAGAGGGGGAGAGGCCCCCCCTTCTTCTTCTTCCTAGATGTGATAAGGGTTTCCCCTCTAGTCCTTGGTCTCCATGGCATGGGATGGTGTAACAGCCTGGATATTTGCCCTTTTCTTTTTCCCTTTGATTTTCTTGGATTTCTTGTTTGTTTTGCTTTTCCGTGGTTATGTGGTTGTGAAACTTGGGAAGATCAGGTCTTCCTAGGTTTTGTATTGTCTTGTCACCCTCACCATCATCCCAAGATCATGTCATTTCCTTGACCTAACCCAAAATTCTTTTGTCGGGAATATTCCTTTTCTGATAAAGGAATAACCCTTTAAACCCTAGGTTGTGAAGCAACCTATATTTCTGTCACTCCTAAAATTCCCAAATATTTCTCATAATTTTTTTGGGTCATATCTTTCTCAAATATGGTGAAATATTTCATTTGTCATGATTATCATCATGCTCAAATAATTCATTTCCTATTCTGTCCCGAATGGCAGAATGTGAAGCAAGTGCCATTTAGCTTTGCCCAATTGACCCCAAACTTTTTGGACATCTTTTCCTGTCCATATCATTGCCCCATGCCAAAATTCAACTCAATTGGCCTAGTAAATATTCCTGAGCATTTTTTCAAAGTTCGTGTGTGAGGGAAGTGGTTGTGAAGGAAGTACAATCTAGGCATATCCAAATGAGTTGAAATTTTGCAAAATCCTTCATATTATCAAATTTCACTCTCCACCAAATTTAAGCTTATGTAACTCATCTATGTGAGCCCAGCTCCAAATCTTAGTTTCTGGTCAGATTTTCAGGTTGTGAAGCAACTATATTTTATATTGCTTCATTTAAGCTGAAAATTTTCTAGGTCATTCTACTATCCATATAAACTCTCTCCACCAAAATTGGCTCAATCCATTACACCAATTGCCCTGTGCTATTTTTCCAAGTGTCTGTCCAGATCAAAGCTATATGAAGCAAGTGCTACTTTGGTTCATCCAAATGGCCTAAAACTTTTTGAGAATCTTCATATCTTCAAATAATTCAGCCATGACCAATTTGAGCTCAACTTGACTCTCCATGTGAGTGCATCATCCATATCCCTAATTCTGGCCATTGTAGTGGTTTCTACAGAAACCCTCCTCTAAACTCATCCTATTAGTCTTATTATTGGTGATCAGCATCACCTTAGTGTGTGATCATCAGCATACAAACTATTTACCACGTTACCCAGCTGGTTTAACCACAGAATGTTACAAACACCTTCTTCCTAATTTACTTTTGGAGCTAAGTGCAAATCTCTTCTTTTCCCCTTGACCGATTTATTTCTTCAGTTGGACTAAGGTCACCAAGTTCCATCCACTGGACATGTTTGGCCACGCCAAAGAGCGCCTCTTGCGCCAGTGCGCGTGGTGATCACGCTTGCGTCATGGCTGCAGGCGTGCTCTGGCTTGTTCCGGCCACTATGCTCGTCTCCTCCCTCCTCGTCTCGACCTCAAACCTTGTCCAGAAGCTCGCCCGTGCTCGACTGCGTCACCCTGAATCGGTTCCTCGTCGTGGTTATCCATCAATGCGCCGCTGGAACAGTGCCCGTGCCATGCCCTGCCTCTGCCCCGCCATTAAAGCTTGGTCGGGAGCTCGCCCGTGAACTCGAGAAGCCCCCCCCCCCCCCCCGCCTCGGCTATATAAGCACGACCCGAGACCCCCCTCAGCTCACCCATCTCCCCCTCGCCTCATTTGCCCTCTGGAATCGCCCCATCTCGCCGGAGTCCGTCGTTTTCCTCCATGGCCGCCTCGGCCTCGGCATGTTTCTGGCGAGCCTAGTCCTCCTCTCCACCTTATGACCCCTCCGCCGTGTTCCCCTCCTCCCAGAAAGCCTCCCCACCCCACTCGTTCGACCCCGGAGCCCCTCTGGCCGCGGTCTCCACGTTCGGCCGTCGCCTCTGCCTCTCGGTCACCTTGTCGTCCCGAGCCATCCGAGCTCTCCCTCTACCTCCCGACCACGCCAACATCCTCACCGGAGTCCTGTTCACCCTTCCCCACCCTTCATTCGTCGCCGGAGGACCGGAGCCCCTCGCCCCTAAGCTCAACCGCCGCCGGCCGCTCCTCTCGGGTGCCCCTCACCGCGGCCGCCCTAGCCCTCCCCAGCGCCGTCCTTCGTCGGGAACGGGCGCGGCTCGTCTCTGTCGTCCCGCCGGTGCCCTCAGCCGGGCGGGATACGGCCGGAGCAGCTCGCCCCGTCGCCGGCAGCTGACCCCCTCCTCTGCCTCCTCTGTCTCGCACGGGGGAGCAGCGAGGAAGAAGACGAGCGTGGCTCGGCCCCTCCCCTGCGCGCGGGACCCCCTCGTCAGCCACCCTGAAGCCGGCCCCGCCTCTGCCACGTCACGTAAGTGACAACGTTTTTTCCAAGAAATACGTTTACTTATCCTGAAGGTGTATTCCGGTCTTCTTTTGCACAAAATACGTTTGCCCTTCCGGAAAACGTATTTACCTCTACTGCGGCACGGAAGACGTTTTCTCGAATATTTCTGATTTTGCGCCTCTGCCTTATCCACTCAGGGACCCATTGGTGATAATTTTTTTACAAATTGGTCCTTCTTCTTCCACACCTCATAACTCCGCAACCATAACTCCGATTGAGGTGAAACCAACGCTCACTTCTTCGTATCGTCGAGCTCTATCTTTTGGTAACATTTTCACTAGGTGGTTTCATAGTCAAAATGACCATTTTGCCCTTGTCTCTAATCAGCCCCCTCCGAGAAAGAACCGTCCGACGCTTTGTTCCGCGGCTTCACCGCACTTCTTCCTGGAGTCTCCGTCACCCCCAGGCAAGCCACAATACCCACTTGCATGATAGTCATGCAGTAGCCATGGTTTTGAACTTGAATATTTAATAAATGTTTGCTTGTTTAAAACATGGTTATCGTTGTTTCGGTAATGCTTCTGGGTTAGTGCTTACTTTCTTGCTATGTTGTTATGCACCTGGTTATCATGCCGTGCTAGTTGCTAGTATTCCTCTCATATGCTTATGCTTGCTAGTAGTACATGTTGATGTTGGTAATGGTCTTCGGTGCATGACTGGCATCTGTCCCGAGTATCATTGTTATGCATGTTCCTTTGCATCCAGTCGGTTAAATGATTGCATGATAGCATTGTTGATATGTCTTGCATGATATTTATTATTGATGCTAGTGGTCATGCTAGGTTTCTATGAGTAGTGTTGTACTTGTGATATTCATTCTTGTCATTATACTATGCTCAGTTGGATATGATTCATTGTTGATATGGTGGATAGTTATGTGGTTCTCTCATGCTTATGTTGATATCACGTTCATGCATTGTAATTGCATCATGTTATTTTATCATGGCTCAGCATACCGCATTCAAGTTTAACCGGATTAACTTGAACTTGAACAACTGTTGGCTGAGTCATGGTGCCACCATATCGAGCTGACTAGTGCAACCACGCTTACCTTATGGGAAGGTCCTAACTGGGTCTATTGTCGTGCCTCTCGCCGGTGCCTCCCACGAGGGAAGGTTATGGGCGTGCGTACCCTGGCCCGGTAAGCAGACATAACCTTTTGTGCCCGTTGTTGCTGTTATGGATCTGGTCCCCGTGGGGGACGTTTTGGCCACGACGGTGGTCGGTGTGTCTTTGGTAGAAACGGGGCCACCCAGGACTAGCCCAGTTGGGAGTGGGTCGGAGTGGCCGGGAGAGTGTCATAGCAGTAGATCGGTTTTGTCGGAACGCCCTTGGTCCACCCGAATGGGAGTGCGAGGCCATGGGTTCCGTAGTGTGGGTACAGTGTACTAACCTCTGCAGAGTGCATATTAAATCTATCGATAGCCGCGCCCGCGGATAAGGGCCCAGTTCGTGTCGGTCATACTATGAGTCAATAGTATTAATAATAATGTGCTTAATAACAACCCCGGTTCGTTGAGGAGATAAGTTGGTTGTGATCGCCGGAAAGATCACCATTGGAGACCAAGTGTTGGTCATGGTTGTGATCACCGGAAAGATCACCGTGGTATCGAGGATACCGAGTTGTTGGATATTCGTGATGTTGTGCGAGAATCGTGGGTAAAGATCAAGCTCCTTGTGGTCATTTAATGATTGCTGCGGTATTGTTTATACCAAGCTTGATTTGATCCTAAGATGATCGTGTGATGTCCGAGGATGGTAAGTAATGCATGTGATGGTTACAAGGCAACCCGAGCAGAATAAATGATGCATATAGTGTCCTCATGTTGCATGCTAGTATCATCAGATTTATATGTTCTTGCCATGATCATATTGCTCTACCAGTATTATGTTCATGTTGTTCATGTTATGTTATCCTGATGATCTCATGATAATTTCTGCTTAACCTGTAATTGCCATGCTGTTGTTTGTCTTGAATGCTTCTGGTTATTGTGAGCTTGCAAGTACATTCAATGTATTGACCTGGCGTGTCATGCCAGTTTGCAGGTCGTGCCTGGATTTCTTGCTTGTTTGGTGTTGTTCCTGTGTTCGCGAGCTAGGATAAACGTTCCAGCTAGAGTCCCTGCGGATTGGAGTCCATCATCGTCGTTCGTTGTTCCGCTGCCGGTAGTTGTTCAGCTGCTTCGAGTGGTTATGTTGCTTGTATAGAGCAACCGTGGTTGGCGTAGTGTCGCCGTGCCGATGTTATTCATTGTAATATTGGAACCCTTGTATTCATATTCGTGTTGTAATAGAGAGCTGGTTTGTCCTATACTAAGCAGTGTCGTATTCCAGAAGACTTCACCTCGATCTCTGGGCTGGAATATGGGGCGTTCCGGTTTTCTCTGAGCTGGGGTGCCACAGATGGGCGAGAGCCCCTCCGAGATTGGATCTGTCTCTCTGCCTCTCTCTATTTCTGCGTTCCCAGATCTGGCCTTTCACCGTTTCTTTTATAGACGGAGATCCGTAACTCCGATTGGGCTGAATTTTGGACACGATCTCTATCCAGAAATTAGCTTTCTTGCGGCGAAAGAAGGGCTCCAACCGCCTTATGGGGAGTCCACGAGGGTCCAGGGTGCGCCCCCTGCCTCGTGGCCCCCTCGGGCATTGTCTAGCATTGATTCTTCTTCCCAAAAATCATAAATATTACAAAAAGTCTCCGTCAGTTTTTATCCCGTTAGGACTCCGTTTGATAAGATTTTCTGCGAAATAAAAAACATGCAACAAATAGGAACTGGCACTGGGCACGGGATCAATATGTTAGTCCAAAAAATAGTATAAAAAGTTACCAAAAGTATATGAAAGTTGTAGAATATTGGCATGGAGCAATAAAAAATTATAGATACGACGGAGACGTATCAGCATCCCCAAGCTTAATTCCTGCTCGTCCTCAAGTAGGTAAATGATAAAAAAGATAATTTTTGATGTGGAATGCTACCTAGCATAATCTTGATCATGTAATCTAATCATGGCATGAATATTAAGACACGAGTGATTCAAAGCAATGTTGGGGAACGTTGCAGAAAATTAAAAATTTTCCTACGGTTTCACCAAGATCCATCTATGAGTTCATCTAAGCAACGAGTCATGGGAGAGAGATTGCATCTACATACCACTTTGTAGATTGCGAGCGGAAGCGTTCAACGAACGGGGATGAGGTAGTCGTGCACGACGTGATCCAAATCACCGGAGATCCTAGCACCGAAAGGACGGCACCTCCGCGTTCAACACACGTACGGTCAGCGTAACATCTCCTTCTTCTTGATCCAGCAAGGCAAAGGAGAGGTTGAGGATGATGGCTCCAGCAGCAGCACGACGGCGTGGTGATGGTGGAGCTACAGTACTCCCGCAGGGCTTCGCCGAGCTCTACGGAGGAGGAGGAGATGTTGGAGAGGGAGAGGGAGGCGCCAGGGCAAGGGGTGCGGCTGCCCCCTTCCCCTCCCCCCTTTATATAGGCCCCCTGGGGGGGCGCCGGCCCTCGGAGATTGAATCTCCCAAGGGGGCGACGGCCAAGGGGGGTGGAGTGCCCCCCAAGGCAAGTGGGCGCCCCCCACCCTAGGGTTCCAACCCTAGGCGCAGGGGGTGGGCCTTGGGGGCGCACCAGCCCACTAAGGGCTGGTCCCCCTCCCACTTCAGCCCATGGGGCCCTCCGGGACGGGTGGCCCCACCCGGTGGACCCCCGGGACCCATCTGGTGGTCCCGGTACAATACCGGTGACCCCCAGATCATTCCCGATGGCTGAAACTGCACTTCCTATATATAATTCTTCACCTCCGGACCAATCCGGAACTCCTCGTGACGCCCGGGATCTCATCCGGGACTCCGAACAACATTCGGTTTACTACATATACATATCTTCACAACCCTAGCGTCACCGAACCTTAAGTGTGTAGACCCTATGGGTTCGGGAGACATGCAGACATGACCGAGACGGCTCTTGGGCAATAACCAACAGCGGGATCTGGATACCCATGTTGGCTCCCACATGCTCCACGATGATCTCATTGAATGAACCACGATGTCGAGGATTCAATTAATCCCGTATACGATTCCCTTTGTCAATCGGTATTTTACTTGCCCGAGATTCGATCGTCGGTATCCCAATACCTCGTTCAATCTCATTACTGGCAAGTCACTTTAATCGTACCGTAATGCATGATCCCGTGATCAAACACTTTGATCATATTGAGCTCATTATGATGATGCATTACCGAGTGGGCCCGGTGATACCTCTCCGTCAAGCGGAGTGACAAATCCCAGTCTCGATCCGTGTCAACCCAACAGACACTTTCGGAGATACCCATATTATACCTTTATAGTCACCCAGTTACGTTGTGACCTTTGGCACACCCAAAGCACTCCTACGGTATCCGGGAGTTACACGATCTCATGGTCTAAGGAAAGGATACTTGACATTGGAAAACTCTAGCAAACGAACTATGCAATCTTATGCTATGTTTAGGATTGGGTCTCGTCCATCACATCATTCTCCTAATGATGTGATCTCGTTATCATTGACATCCAATGCCCATAGTCAGGAAACCATGACTATCTATTGATCAACGAGCTATTCAACTAGAGGCTTACTAGGGACACGTTGTTGTCTGTTATTTACACATGTATTACGATTTCCGGATAACACAGTTATAACACGAATAAAGACAATTATCATGAACAAGGAAATATAATAATAATGCTTTTATTATTGTCTCTAGGGCATATTTCCAACAGTCTCCCACTTGCACTAGAGTCAATAATCTAGTTACATTGTGATGAATCGAACACCCATAGAGTTCTGGTGCTGATCATGTTTTGCCTTAGGGAGAGGTTTAGTCAACGGATCTGCGACATTCAGATCCGTGTGCACTTTACAAATTTCTATGTCTCCATCTTGAACATTTTCACGAATGGAGTTGAAGCGATGCTTGATGTGCCTGGTCTTCTTGTGAAACCTGGGCTCCTTGGCAAGTGCAATAGCTCCAGTGTTGTCACAGAAGAGTTTGATTGGCCCCGACGCATTGGGTATGACTCCGAGGTCGGTGATGAACTCCTTCACCCAAATTGCTTCATGTGCTGCCTCCGAGGCTGCCATGTACTCCGCTTCACATGTAGATCCCGCCACGACGCTCTGCTTGCAACTGCACCAGCTTACTGCCCCACCATTCAAAATATACACGTATCCGGTTTGTGACTTAGAGTCATCCAGATCTGTGTCGAAGCTAGCGTCGACGTAACCCTTTACGACGAGCTCTTCGTCACCTCCATAAATGAGAAACATTTCCTTAGTCCTTTTCAGGTACTTCAGGATATTCTTGACCGCTATCCAGTGTTCCTTGCCGGGATTACTTTGGTACCTTCCTACCAAACTTACGGCAAGGTTTACATCCGGTCTGGTACACAGCATGGCATACATAATAGAACCTATGGCTGAGGCATAGGGGATGACACTCATCTCTTCTATATCTTCTGCCGTGGTCGGACATTGAGCTGTGCTCAATTTCACACCTTGTAACACAGGTAAGAACCCCTTCTTAGATTGATCCATATTGAACTTTTTCAATATCTTATCAAGGTATGTGCTTTGTGAAAGACCTATGAGGCGTCTTGATCTATCTCTATAGATCTTGATGCCTAATATATAAGCAGCTTCTCCAAGGTCCTTCATTGAAAAACTTTTATTCAAGTAGGCCTTAATGCTGTCCAAGAGTTCTATATCATTTCCCATCAAAAGTATGTCATCTACATATAGTATGAGAAATGCTACAGAGCTCCCACTCACTTTCTTGTAAACGCAGGCTTCTCCATAAGTCTGCGTAAACCCAAACGCTTTGATCATCTCATCAAAGCGAATGTTCCAACTCCGAGATGCTTGCACCAGCCCATAAATCGAGCGTTGGAGCTTGCACACCTTGTCAGCATTCTTAGGATCGACAAAACCTTCCGGCTGCATCATATACAATTCTTCCTTAAGGAAACCATTAAGGAATGCCGTTTTGACGTCCATTTGCCATATTTCATAATCGTAGAATGCGGCAATTGCTAACATGATTCGGACGGACTTCAGCTTCGCTACCGGTGAGAAAGTCTCATCGTAGTCAACCCCTTGAACTTGTCGATAACCCTTAGCGACAAGCCGAGCTTTATAGATGGTCACATTACCATCCGCGTCTGTCTTCTTCTTAAAGATCCATTTATTTTCTATGGCTCGCCGCTCTACGGGCAAGTCAGTCAAAGTCCATACTTCGTTTTCATACATGGATCCTATCTCGGATTTCATGGCTTCTAGCCATTTGTCGGAATCCGGGCCCGCCACTGCTTCCTCATAGTTCGAAGGTTCACCGTTGTCTAACAACATGATTTCCAAGACAGGGTTGCCGTACCACTCTGGTGCGGAACGTGTCCTTGTGGGCCTTCGAATTTCAGTAGGAGCTTGATTAGAAGTATCTTGATCATCATCATTAATTTCCTCTATAGTCGGTGCAGGCACCTCAGGAACGTTTTCTTGAGTTTCACCATTTTCCGGTTCAAGAGGTAACACTTCATCAAGTTCTACTTTCCTCCCACTTACTTCTTTCGAGAGAAACTCTTTCTCTAGAAAGGATCCATTCTCGGCAACAAAGATCTTGCCTTCGGATCTGAGGTAGAAGGTATATCCAATAGTTTCTTTAGGGTATCCTATGAAGACGCATTTTTCCGACTTGGGTTCGAGCATTTCAGGTTGAAGTTTCTTGACATAAGCATCGCATCCCCAAACTTTTAGAAACGACAGCTTAGGTTTCTTCCCAAACCATAATTCATACGGTGTCGTCTCAACGGATTTCGACGGAGCCCTATTTAAAGTGAATGCGGCAGTCTCTAAAGCATAGCCCCAAAAAGATAGCGGTAAATCGGTAAGAGACATCATAGATCGTACCATATCTAATAGAGTGCGATTACGACGTTCGGACACACCATTACGCTGAGGTGTTCCAGGCGGCGTGAGTTGTGAAACTATTCCACATTTTCTGAAGTGCGTGCCAAATTCGTGACTCAAGTATTCTCCTCCACGATCTGATCGTAAAAACTTGATTTTTCTGTCACGTTGATTTTCAACCTCACTCTGAAATTCCTTGAACTTTTCAAAGGTCTCAGACTTGTGTTTCATTAAGTAGATATATCCATATCTACTCAAGTCATCAGTGAGGGTGAGAACATAACGATAGCCACCGCGAGCCTCAACACTCATTGGACCGCACACATCAGTATGTATGATTTCCAATAAGTTGGTTGCTCTCTCCATTGTTCCTGAGAACGGAGTCTTGGTCATTTTACCCATGAGGCATGGTTCGCACGTGTCAAACGATTCATAATCAAGAGACTCTAAAAGTCCATCTGCATGGAGCTTCTTCATGCGTTTGACACCTATGTGACCAAGGCGGCAGTGCCACAAATATGTGGGACTATTGTTATCAACTTTAACTCTTTTGGTATTCACACTATGAATATGTGTATCATCACGTACGAGATTCATTAAGAATAAACCATTAACCATCGGAGCATGACCATAAAACATATCTCTCATATAAATAGAACAACCATTATTCTCGGATTTAAATGAGTAGCCATCTCGAATTAAACAAGATCCAGACACAATGTTCATGCTCAAACTTGGCACTAAATAACAATTACTGAGGTTTAAAACTAATCCCGTAGGTAAATGTAGAGGTAGCGTGCCGACGGCGATCACATCGACCTTCGAACCATTCCCGACGCGCATCGTCACCTCATCCTTCGCCAGTCTTCTCTTATTCCGCAGCTCCTATTTTGAGTTACAAATGTGAGCAACTGCACCGGTATCAAATACCCCAAGAGCTACTACGAGTACTGGTAAGGTACACATCAATTACATGTATATCACATATACCTTTTGTTTTGCCGGCCTTCTTGTCCGCTAAGTATTTGGGGCAATTCCGCTTCCAGTGACCACTTCCCTTGCAATAAAAGCACTCAGTCTCGGGCTTGGGTCCATTCTTTGGCTTCTTCCCGGCAACTTGCTTACCAGGCGCGGCAACTTCCTTGCCGTCCTTCTTGAAGTTCTTTTTACCCTTGCCCTTCTTGAACTTAGTGGTTTTATTCACCATCAACACTTGATGTTCCTTCTTGATTTCTACCTCTGCTGATTTCAGCATAGCATATACCTCAGGAATGGTCTTTACCATCCCCTGCATGTTGTAGTTCATCACAAAGCTCTTGTAGCTAGGTGGAAGCGACTAGAGGATTCTGTCAATGACCGCTTCATCTGGGAGATTAACTTCCAGTTGAGTCAAGCGGTTGTGCAACCCAGACATCTTGAGTATGTGTTCACTGACAGAGCTATTTTCCTCCATCTTACAGCTAAAGAATTTGTCGGAGACTTCATATCTCTCGACCCGGGCATGAGCTTGGAAAACCATTTTCAGCTCTTCGAACATCTCATATGCTCCATGTCTCTCAAAACGCTTTTGGAGCCCCGGCTCTAAGCTGTAAAGCATGCCGCACTGAACGAGGGAGTAATCATCGGAACGTGACTGCCAAGCGTTCATAACGTCTTGTTCTGCAGGGAGAACAGGTGCGTCACCCAGCGGTGCTCGTAGGACATAATCTTTCTTGGCAGCTATGAGGATGATCCTCAGGTTCCGGACCCAGTCCGTATAGTTGCTGCCATCGTCTTTCAGCTTGGTTTTCTCTAGGAATGCGTTGAAGTTGAGGACTACGTTGGCCATTTGATCTACAAGACATATTGTAAATATTTTAGACTAAGTTCATGATAATAAAGTTCATTTAATCAAATTATTTAATGAACTCCCACTTAGATAGACATCCCTCTTCTAGTCATCTAAGTATAACATGATCCGAGTCAACTAGGCCGTGTCCGATCATCACGTGAGACGGACTAGTCAACATCGGTGAACATCTTCATGTGGATCGTATCTTCTATACGACTCATGCTCGACCTTTCGGTCTTCTGTGTTCCGAGGCCATGTCTGTACATGCTAGGCTCGTCAAGTCAACCTAAGTGTTTGCATGTGTAAATCTGTCTTACACCCGTTGTATGTGAACGTTAGAATCTATCACACCCGATCATCACGTGGTGCTTCGAAACAACAAACTGTCGCAACGGTGCACAGTTAGGGGGAACACTTCTTGAAATTATTATGAGGGATCATCTTATTTACTACCGTCGTTCTAAGTAAACAAGATGCAAAACATGATAAACATCAGATGCAATCAAATAATAACCGTGACATGATATGGCCAATATCACATAGCTCCTTTGATCTCCATCTTGGGGCTCCATGATCATCTTGTCACCGGCTTGACACCATGATCTCCATCATCGTGTCTCCATGAAGTTGCTCGCCAACTATTACTTCTATTACTATGGCTAACGCGTTAAGCAATAAAGTAAAGTAATTTACATGGCGTTTCTCAATGACACGCAGGTCATACAAAAAATAAAGACAACTCCTATGGCTCCTGCCGGTTGTCATACTCATCGACATGCAAGTCGTGATTCCTATTACAATAGCATGAACATCTCATACATCACATATAGATCATTCATCATTCATCACAACTTTGGTCATATCATATCATAAAGCACTTGCTGCAAAAACAAGTTAGACGTCCTCTAATTGTTGTTGCAAGTTTTACGTGGCAGAATTAGGGTTCTAGCAAGAACGTTTTCTTACCTACGTGAAAGCCACAACGTGATTTGTCAACTTCTATTTACCCTTCATAAGGACCCTTTTCATCGAATCCGCTCCAACTAAAGTGGGAGAGACAGACACCCGCCAGCCATCTTATGCAACTAGTGCATGTTAGTCGGTGGAACCGGTCTCACGTAAGCGTACGTGTAAGGTTGGTCCGGGCCGCTTCATCCCACAATACCGCTGAAGCAAGATAAGACTAGTAGTGGCAAGAAAGTTGACAACATCTACGCCCACAACAAATTGTGTTCTACTCGTGCAATAGAGAACTACGCATAGACCTAGCTCATGATCCCACTGTTGGGGAACGTTGCAGAAAATTAAAATTTTTCCTATGGTTTCACCAAGATCCATCTATGAGTTCATCTAAGCAACGAGTCATGGGATAGAGATTGCATCTACATACCACTTTGTAGATCGCGAGCGGAAGCGTTCAACGAACGGGGATGAGGTAGTCGTGCACGACGTGATCCAAATCACCGGAGATCCTAGCACCAAAAGGACGGCACCTCCGCGTTCAACACACGTACGGTCAGCATAACGTCTCCTTCTTCTTGATCCAGCAAGGCAAAGGAGAGGTTGAGGATGATGGCTCCAGCAGCAGCACGACGGCGTGGTGATGGTGGAGCTACAGTACTCCGGCAGGGCTTCGCCGAGCTCTACGGAGGAGGAGGAGATGTTGGAGAGGGAGAGGGAGGCGCCAGGGCAAGGGGTGCGGCTGCCCCCTTCCCCTTCCCCCTTTATATAGTCCCCCTGGGGGGGCGCCGGCCCTCGGAGATTGAATCTCCCAAGGGGGCGGCGGCCAAGGGGGGTGGAGTGCCCCCCAAGGCAAGTGGGCACCCCCCCACCCTAGGGTTCCAACCCTAGGCGCAGGGGGTGGGCCTTGGGGGCGCACCAGCCCACTAAGGGCTGGTCCCCCGCCCACTTCAGCCCATGGGGCCCTCCAGGATGGGTGGCCCCACCTGGTGGACCCTCGGGACCCATCTGGTGGTCCCGGTACAATACCGGTGACCCCCAGATCATTCCCGACGGGCCGAAACTGCACTTCCTATATATAATTCTTCACCTCCGGACCAATCCGGAACTCCTCGTGACGCCCGGGATCTCATCCGGGACTCCGAACAACATTCGGGTTACTGCATATACATATCTTCACAACCCTAGCGTCACCGAACCTTAAGTGTGTAGACCCTACGGGTTCGGGAGACATGCAGACATGACCGAGACGGCTCTCGGGAAATAACCAACAGCGGGATCTGGATACCCATGTTGGCTCCTACATGCTCCACGATGATCTCATCGAATGAACCACGATGTCGAGGATTCAATTAATCCCGTATACGATTCCCTTTGTCAATCAGTATTTTACTTGCCCGAGATTCGATCGTCGGTATCCCAATACCTCGTTCAATCTCGTTACTGGCAAGTCACTTTACTCGTACCGTAATGCATGATCCCATGATCAAACACTTTGATCATATTGAGCTCATTATGATGATGCATTACCGAGTGGGCCCGGTGATACCTCTCCGTCAAGCGGAGTGACAAATCCCAGTCTCGATCCGTGTCAACCCAACAGACACTTTCGGAGATACCCGTAGTATACCTTTATAGTCACCGAGTTACGTTGTGACGTTTGGCACACCCAAAGCACTCCTACGGTATCCGGGAGTTACACGATCTCATGGTCTAAGGAAAGAATACTTGACATTGGAAAACTCTTGCAAACGAACTATGCGATCTTATGCTATGTTTAGGATTGGGTCTCGTCCATCACATCATTCCCTAATGATGTGATCTCGTTATCATTGACATCCAATGCCCATAGTCAGGAAACCATGACTATCTATTGATCAACGAGCTAGTCAACTAGAGGCTTACTAGGGACACGTTGTTGTCTGTTATTCACACATGTATTACGATTTCCGGTTAACACAGTTATAGCACGAATAAAGAAAATTATCATGAACAAGGAAATATAATAATAATGCTTTTATTATTGCCTCTAGGGCATATTTCCAACAAGCAATAGTCTATCATTTAACATTAAGACAATAATACTTCAAGCATACTAATAAAGCAATCATGTCTTTTCAAAATAACATGGCCAAAGAAAGTTATCCCTACGAAATCATATAGTCTGGCTATGCTGCATCTCCACCACACAAAATATTCGCATCATGCACAACCCCGATGACAAGCTGAGCAATTGGTTCATACTTTTTAACGCGCTTCAGCCTTTTCAACCCTCACACAATACATGAGCGCAAGCCATGGATATAGAACTGTGAGTGGAATAGAATATGATGATGGAGGTTGTGTGGAGAAGACAAAAAAGGGGAAAGTCTCACATCGACGCGGCTAATCAACGGGCTATGGAGATGCGCATTAATTGATGTCAATGTGAGGAGTAGGGATTGCCATGCAACGGATGCACTAAGAGCTATAAGTGTATGAAAGCTCAAACTGGAAACTAAGTGGGTGTGCATCCAGCTTGCTTGCTCATGAAGACCTAGGGCATTTGAGGAAGCCCATCGTCGGAATATACAAGCCAAGTTCTATAATGAAAATTCCCACTAGTATATGAAAGTGATAACTCAAGAGACTCTCTATATGAAGAATATCGTGCTACTTTGAAGCACAAGCGTGGTAAAAGGATAGTAACATTGCCCCTTTTTTCTCTTTTTTTGGTGGGCTTCTTTGGCCCCCTTTTTTTATTTAGGATTCTTTGGCCTCTTTTTTTTCTTGGGGAAATGCTCTAATAATGATGATCATCACACTTTTATTTACTTACAACTCGATACTAGAACAAAGATATGACTCTATATGAATGCCTCTGGCAGTGTACCGGGATGTGCAATGATCTAGCGTAGCAATGACATAAAAAAACGGACAAGCCATGAAAACATCATGCTAGCTATCTTACGATCATGCAAAGCAGTATGACAATAAATTCTCAAGTCATGTATATGATGATGATGGAAGTTGCATGACAATATATCTCGGAATGGCTATGGAAATGTCATGATAGGTAAGTATGGTGGCTGTTTTGAGGAAGATATAATGAGGCTTAAGTGTGATAGAGTGTATCATATCATGGGGTTTGGATGCACCGGCGAAGTTTGCACCAATTCTCAAGGTGGGAAAGGGCAATGCACGATACCGAAGAGGCTAGCAATGATGGAAGGGTGAGAGTGCATATAATCCATGGACTCACATTAGTCATAAAGAACTCATATACTTATTGCAAAAGTTTATTAGCCCTCGAAGCAAAGTACTACTACGCATGCCCCTAGAGGGATAGATTGGTAGGAAAAGACCATCGCTTTCCCCCGACCGCCACTCATAAGGAAGACAATCAATAAATACCTCATGCTCCAACTTCGTTACATAACGGTTCACCATACGTGCATGCTACGGGAATCACAATCCTCAACACAAGTATTTCTACAATCCACAACTACCCACTAGCACGACTCTAATATCATCACCTTTATATCGCAAAACTATTGCAAGGAATCAAACATATCATATTCAGTGATCTACAAGTTTTATGTAGGATTTTATGACTAACCATGTGAATGACCAATTCCTGTCATCTCTCTAAATAGATATAAGTGAAGCAAGAGAGTTTAATTCTTTCTACAAAAGATATGCCCACGCTCTAACAAATATAAGTGAATCAAAAGAGCATTCTACAAATGGCGGTTTTCTATGTGAAGAGAAACAGGCAATCCAAACTTCAAATGATATAAGTGAAGCACATGAATCATTCTATAAAGCCATACTCAAAAGATATAAGTGAAGTGCAATGAGCATTCTATAAATCAACCAAGGACTATCTCATACCAGCATGGTTCATAAAAGAAAAGTGAAAACTAAATGCAAAAGACGCTCCAAGAGTTGCACATATCGCATGAACGAAACGAATCCGAAAACATACCGATATTTGTTGAAGAAAGATGGGATGCCTTCCGGGGCATCCCCAAGCTTAGACGCTTGAGTCTCCTTGAATATTTACTTGGGGTGCCTTGGGAATCTCCAAGCTTGAGCTCTTGTCTCTCCTCCTTCTCCTCATATCGAGACCTCCTCGATCTTCGAACACTTCATCCACACAAAACTTCAACAGAAAGCTCGGTAAGATCCGTTAGTATAATAAAGCAAATCACTACTCTAAGTACTGTTGCAAACCAATTCATTTTTTTTGCATTATAGCTACTGTAATATAACTTTTCCATGGCTTAATCCACTGATAAAAATTGATAGTTTCATCAAAACAAGCAAACTATTCATCAAAAACAGAATCTGTCTAAAACAGAACAATTTGTAATAATCTGAACATTCACCATACCTCTCATACTCCAATTTTTTTACCAAAATTAGGAAAAATAAACAATTTGTATAGAAAGACAGTGCAAGAAGTTTCAGAACCATTTGACGTTCCAATAAAAAATGTAAAATCACGCACTAGAGCCAAAGTTTCTGTCCTGCACCATACAAACCAACAAGCATTGTAAACATCTTAAAGGCAAACCTTGGCACATTATTTTTATTATACAATGGAATTGTACAAGGGGATAATTATTTTTGTGTAAAAGTTTCTGGAATCAAGATTCACAAAGTTTCCATGAGCATGAACAAATTTCAAGGAGCTCCCCCACTTCAACAATGCTTGTCTCTCTCACTTTCACTTTCCCTTTTGAAAAAGTTTTGGGTTCCCCTCTTTATTTTTTTGTTTTTAAACTTTATAAAAGCACACAACAGAAATAAATGACTCTATAAAACTTTCGGGTTGTCTCCCTGGCAGCGCTTTCTTTAAAGCCATTAAGCTAGGCATATAGTGCTCAAGTAATGAATCCACCCGGATCCCAAGGTATATCAAAGCCAATTTTAATTAACAATGATTTGTAATTTAGTAGTGAGCACAAAGTAACATATATCATGCAACAACGAAGTCTAACTCTCTTCCTATGCATTGGAATGTCATAAAAGAACAATTCATGCACACATAGTAAAGGCCAATGCATAGTATAAACAGTTTCTTGCATTTTTATCGTGTGAGAAACATAGAGAGGTGGAGATATAGTTCCTCTCTCATAATAATTGCAAGTAGGAGTAGCAAGCACATGCATATTATATTCATCAAAATCATCATGTGCAACGGTAAAAGGCAACCCATCAATATAATCCTTAATAAGGGCAAACTTCTCCGATATAGTGTAGTCGGGAGAATTCAAAAAGATAATAGGACTATCATGTGTGGGTGAAATAGCAACAATTTCATGTTGAACATAAGGAACTATAGCAAGTTCATATCCATAAGAATAATTCATATTGGCAACTTGGCCACAATCATAGCAAGCATCATCAAAAAGGGGTATTTCAAAAGAATAAACGGGATCATAACAATCATCATAGCATTCATCCTTCGGTAAGCACGAAGGGAAATTAAACAATGTATGAGTTGAAGAGTTACTCTCATTAGAAGGTGGGCATGGGTGATCAATCCGCTCTTCCTCCTTTTGTTCCTCGCTCTCCTCCTCATCTTTTTCATCCAATGATCTCGCAATGTCATTAATTTCTTCTTCCATAGACTCCTGCAAAATATTAGTATCTTCTTGGACAGCGGGGGATTCCTCAATATATGGTTTAACATATGCATTAGAAGCATAATTATCATAACAATATTCAAGTATGGCAAAATTTTCAGATTTGTAAAGAGTAACATCATACTTTTCAATCAAACAAGCAATTTCATAAGCACCCTTAAAAGCAACAAATTATTCAGTTTGTTGAACATCATAGTAATTATAAACACCCTTAGCATACAAAGATACGATTTCATTATCACTAAACTCACATTGGTAGGGAAGGTGTTTCTTAGGGTTTTCAGAACAACAAGTCACATAATATATTTCACATAAATTCCAAGCATAGCATTTCAAACGATGAATTTGATCCAGTAAAAGTTTCCCTTTTTGATATAAGCAGTGTCGCACAAAACAAGCATGCTCATCTAAAGATTTGCCCTCAACTAAGCTAGTTGGGGTTTCAGCACGAGCACAAAGGGATCGAATATGATCCAAGCAAAAGGCTTCAGGAGTGTGATAGATTTTGAGTGGTTCTTCAACCATTGGTTCAGTAGGTACAACTAATTTTTTTTGGTATTTTGCGTTTCCTACCCATAATTAAAGATAAGGAACAACTAAGAACAGCAAATAAAATTACTTAGTGATAAAGCAAACAAGCACACACGAGAATATTCACCCCACGCTATAACTTGCCGGCAACGGCGCCAGAAAAAGGTCTTGATAACCCACAAGTATAGGAAATCAATTGTAGCCTCTTTCGATAAGTAAGAGTGTCGAACCCAACGAGGAGCTAAAGGTAGAACAAATATCCCCTCAAGTTCTATCGACCACCGATACAACTCTACGCACGCTTAACGTTCGCTTTACCTAGAACAAGTATGAAACTAGAAGTAATTTGTAGAAGTTGTTGGATAGGTTTGAAAGAATATAAAGAGCACGTAAATAAAAATTAGGGGCTGTTTAGATAAAGACACAACTAAATTAGTTTTAGTAAAGAGCTTTTTGTCACGAGAAAGTTATTTGTCCCTAGGCAATCGATAACTAGACCGGTAATCACTATTGCAATTTTATTTGAGGGAGAGGCATAAGCTAACATAGTTTCTCTTCTTGGATCATATACACTTATGATTGGAACGCTAGCAAGCATCTGCAACTACTAAAGATCATTAAGGTAAAACCCAACTATAGTATTAAAGCATCAAGTCCTCTTTATCCCATACACAACAACCCCCTTACTCGGGTTTGTGTTTTAGTCACTCATGCAACCCACTATAAGCGAATCATGAACATATTGCAACACCCTACAGCGGGAATCCCTCATGCTTGCACGACACGGAGGACATCATAGGGCAGCACCAATAATAAAACATGCAACTCAAACCAATCACGATCATCAATTAACCCATAGGACAAAACGGATCTACTCAAACATCATAGGATAGCCATACATCATTGGGAAATAATATATAGCGTTGAGCACCATGTTTAAGTAGAGATTACAGCGGGTAAAAGAGGGGTTACACTGCTGCATAGAGGGGGGGGAAGAGTTGGTGATGATGGAGGTTGAGGGAGTCATGGATTAGGGGGTATCCGGACAGCCGAACTATAACCTTTGGCCGGACTATTGGACTATTAAGAAACTAGATTGAAGACTTCGTCCCGTGTCCGGATAGGACTCTCCTTGGCGTGGAAGGCAAGCTTGGCAATACGGATATGTAGATCTCCTTCCTTGTAACCAACTCTGTGTAACCCTAGCCCCCTCCGGTGTCTATATAAACCGGAGGGTTTAGTCCATAGAACAACAACAACAATCATACCATAGGCTAGCTTCTAGGGTTTAGCCTCTCTGATCTCGTGGTAGATCAACTCTTGTACTACGCATATCATCAATATTAATCAAGCAGGAGTATGGTTTTACCTCCATCGAGAGGGCCCGAACCTGGGTAAACATCGTGTCCCTCGCCTCCTGTTACCATCCGCCTAGACGCACAGTTCGGGACCCCCTACCCGAGATCCACCGGTTTTGACACCGACATTGGTGCTTTCATTGAGAGTTCCTCTGTGTCGTCATCGTTAGGATCGATTGCTCCTTCGATCATCGTTGGCGATGCAGTCCAGGGTGAGACTTTTCTCCCCGGACAGATTTTTGTATTCGGCGGCTTTGCACTGCGGGCAAATTCGCTTGGCCATCTGGAGCAGATTGAAAGTTACGCCCCTGGACATCAGGTCAGATTTGGAAGCTTAAACAACACGGCCGGCATTCGCGGAGACTTGATGTTCGACGGATTCGAGCCCCGGCCAAGTGCGTCGCACTGTCACGATGGGCATGATTTAGCTCTGTCGCCGAACAGTGTTCGGGAGACTGCACCTGCAACCGCTCCGACCTCCAATTTGGAGCTAATTGCGCCATCCGTGGGCGGGTGGTTAGACCCCGCCACAGATGCCGCATCCTCAATGATGATTGAGCCGAACACCAGCCTTACCCTTCGCGAGGCCCGTGACTCTGCATTGCCGGATTCTTCTCCGAACTCCGAACCACCCGCGCCCCTGCCAATCGAATCCGATTGGGTGCCGATCATGGAGTTCACCACCGCGGATATCTTTCAGCACTCGCCCTTCGGCGACATACTGAATTCACTAAGGTCTCTCTCCTTGTCAGGAGAGTCCTGGCCGGATTATGACCAGCAGGATTGGGATGCGGATGACGAAGAAATTCGACGCCCACCCACCACCCACTACGTAGCCACTGTCGATGATTTGACGGACATGCTCGACTTTGACTCCGAAGACATCGACGGTATGGACGACGATGCAGGAGACGAACAGGAACCACAGCCCACAGGGCAATGGACAGCCACCTCATCATAAGACATATATATGGTGGACACACCAAAAGAGGGCAATGGCGACGGAACAACGGAGGATGACCCCTCCAAGAAGCAACCTAAGCACCGGCGTCAGCGGCGCCGCTCTAAGTCTCGCCAAAGCAAAAACAGTGATACCGGCACAGGAGAAAATAACACCCCGGATAGTGCCGAAGACAACCCCCTCCAGCAAGATTCAGCGCAGGAGGATGGAGAAGCCAGCCCTCCTGAGAGAGCGGCAGATAGAAAGGTAGAAGATGATAATTACATGCCTCCCTCCGAAGATGATGCAAGCCTCAATGACGACGAATTTGTCCTGCATGAGGATCCCGTTGAGCAAGAGCACTTCAAGCGCAGGCTTATGGCCACGGCGAATAGCCTTAAGAAAAAGCAGCAACAGCCTAGAGCTGATCAAGACCTGCTAGCTGACAAATGGACTGAAGTCCTTGCGGCCGAGGAATACAAACTCGAACGCCCCTCCAAGAGCTACCCAAAGCGCAGGTTGCTACCCCGATTAGAAGAGGAAGCATTTAAACCTACATCTCCAGCGTATGAAGCAGCTGATCGGCCACCTCGTGGCCGCAACAGAGAGGCCTCTCGGCCCACAGCTCAAGCCGCACCCCGTCGTCACTCAAAAAATACCAAGGCACGAGGGAATGCGCTAGACCTGCGAGACATATTGGAGGACAAAGCAAAGCAAGCAAGATCGATCTACGGATCGCGGGGGTGCCCCACCACACGAGACGATAACCGTCACGCCGGATATAGTAAAAGTAAATCCGGACGGGCCGAACACAGCAGACAAAGCTCATTTGAGCTACGTCGTGATATATCCCAGTACAGAGGCGCCGCACACCCGCTATGCTTCACAGATGAAGTAATGGATCATCAAATCCCAGAGGGTTTTAAACCCGTGAATATCGAATCATACGATTGTACGACAGACCCCATGGTATGGATTGAGGACTATCTCCTTCATATCCACATGGCCCGCGGCGACGATCTACACGCCATCAAATACCTCCCACTCAAGCTTAAAGGACCAGCTCGGCATTGGCTCAACAGCTTGCCAGCAGAATCCATTGGTTGTTGGGAAGATCTGGAAGCCGCATTCCTCGACAACTTCCAGGGCACTTATGTGCGACCACCAGATGCCGATGACTTGAGCCACATAATTCAATAGCCAGAGGAATCGGCCAGGCAATTCTGGACACGGTTCCTAACAAAGAAAAACCAAATTGTCGACTGTCCAGATGCAGAGGCCTTAGCAGCTTTCAAGCATAACATCTGCGAGGAGTGGCTTGCCCGACACCTCGGCCAAGAAAAGCCGAAATCTATGGCAGCCCTCATGACACTCATGACCCGCTTTTGCGCGGGAGAAGACATCTGGCTGGCTCGCAGCAATAACATGTCAAAAAGCCCTGGTACTTCGGATACCAAGGACAGCAATGGCAGGTCACGTCGCAACAAACACAAGCGCCGCATTAACAGCGACAACACTGAGGAAACGACAGTTAATGCCGGATTCAGAGGCTCTAAACCCGGTCAGCGGAAAAAGCCATTCAAAAGAAGCACTCCGGGCCCGTCCAGTTTGGACCGTATACTCGATCGCTCGTGACAAATACACGGCACCCCCGACAAGCCAGCCAACCACACCAACAGGGATTGTTGGGAGTTCAAGCAGGCCGGCAAGTTAAATGCCGAAAACAAAGACAAGGGGCTACATAGCGATGATGAGGAGGAGCCCCGACAGCCGAACAACGAAGGACAAAAGAGGTTCCCCCCACAAGTGCGGACGGTGAACATGATATACGCAACCCACATCCCCAAGAGGGAGCGGAAGCGTGCTTTAAGGGACATATATGCGTTGGAGCCAGTCGCCCCAAAGTTCAACCCATGGTCCTCCTGCCCGATCACTTTTGATCGCAGGGACCATCCCACTAGCACCCGTCATGGAGGATTTGCCGCATTGGTCTTAGACCCAATCATCGACGGATTTCACCTCACCCGCATCCTTATGGACGGAGGCAGCAGCCTGAACCTGCTTTATCAAGACATAGTGCGCAAAATGGGTAAGGATCCCTCAAGGATTAAACCCACAAAACGACCTTTAAAGGCGTCATACCAGGTGTAGAGGCCCATTGCACAGGCTCAGTCACGCTAGAAGTGGTCTTCGGATCCCCGAATAATTTCCGAAGCAAGGAGTTAATCTTCGACATAGTCCCGTACCGCAGTGGCTATCATGCCCTGCTCGGGAGAACCGCATTCGCAAAATTCAATGCGGTGCCGCACTACGCATACCTCAAGCTCAAGATGCCAGGACCTCGCGGGGTCATCACAGTCAATGGAAACACAGAACGCTCCCTCCGAACGGAGGAGCACACTGCAGCCCTCGCAGCAGAAGCCCAAAGCAGCCTCTCAAGGCAATTCTCCAGTCCGGCGATCAAACGTCCAGACGCCATCAAGCACGTTCGGAGTAATATGCAACAAGACCGCCTGGCACGTTCCGAGCAAGCATAGCAATGCGGCCCCTTCCCTAGCCCCAGCCAAATAGCGAAATATGTGCCACGTATACACAATTACGCACTAACAAGACCATGGGCACAGGGGGAGGGGCACTACTACGGCACGCCTCAACCTCACTAGGGGCTCCTTACTTTAACATTTTTTCTCACTTTCAGGACTCTACTCTCTGGAGGCCTTGTCCGTTAGTATAATTGCTGAACACATGATACAAGAATCAGGGGGACGGAAAGCTCCGTCGCATCATGGAACTCCCAGGTGGTCTCTATAACGAACAAAATACCTCCTTTAAATACCATTCCGTAGCTCGCCCTCGGAGGGGACATGTCAAATAGTCCCATTTTTTGCTTATCGTACTATTTGTATCGTTCTGCTTTAATGCACTCTTTCAAATAAACAATGCATAGCTTTAGACTATTATTGCATTCTCTATTCCTTCCCTTTTATGTATATATGTTCATTCATGACATTTAGCACCCATACACTTTGGTACGGCTAATATGCCAGGGGCTTAAGCACCCCATAATACGGCGTGAGAAGTCCGAACACTTTCACAAGTGCGGCACCCCGAACTTATAGCATTATATGCATCAGCTCCGAATCATGTCTTGGGTCAATAGTTGGGTTTGCCCGGCTCCCATATTTTGGTACCTTACGTTCCGCTATATCGGCTAAGGTAGCGCTGGGAGAACTACTGCGATTGTGCCCCAGTTCAGCTGGGCTAAGTACGTCAGTAGAGAAAGCTAAAACTGACTGTCATGATAAGGCGAGAGTTGGTCGCTGTTCGAGAGGTTTTCGAGTCCTTAAAGACTTATGCCGCTTAGGGCGAGGAGTCGACTTTGTCCGGCTTAGGCGTGTATAGCGCCCCGAACTCGGTCTTCCGAACACTAGGGGCTTCGCCAAAATTTAAAATTATAGAATTCTCTGGCTAAGTGAGAGTGATAAAGCATTATAGTCCGATTGCCTTATTCATTGTGCTGAGCACCTCCCTCGAAGGACCCAAGAATGGGAAAAGGAGTGCTCAGGTTTACCCCGAACACCCCAGCACTCGTGGCACGGGGGCAGAAGCCGACGACTCACCATCTCTCAGATTTAATAAATGGCCGCACAGAAGGTAATATTTTAAATTCAAACAAGCGTTGCATAGCGCATATGAACAAGTTTTCAGCGTACAGGATCACACGAGCAAGTTCACTCAAATATTACATCTTTGGAACATTCATCCGCCATAAGGCGGGCACCCTTCAGGACGCCCTCATAGTACATTTCAGGGTGGCGATGCTCCTTGCCCTGCGGTGGCCCATCCTTCACCAGCTTCTCAGCGTCCATCTTGCCCCAGTGTACTTTAACACGAGCAAGCGCCCTGCGAGCGCCTTCGATGCAAACGGAGCGCTTGATGACCACAAGCCGCCTCACCAGCCCGAAGTAGCTCCCTGGCATGGCCTCTCCAGGCCACAGTCGGACTATAAGACCCTTCATGGCCTGTTCGGCCGCCTTATGGAGCTCGACCAATTGCTTCAGTTGGTCACTTAAGGGCACCGGGTGTTTGGCCTCAGTATACCGAGACTAGAACACCTTCTTCGTCGAGCTCCCCTCCTCAGCTCGGTAGTGCTTTGCAGCATCCGACACACTGCGGGGAAAATCTGTGAACGCTCCTGGAGAGCTCCGGACTCGGGTAAGTAACAAGTAATTTACTTTCACATGCTTGCTCTGCATAATGAATGCCTTAACCACCATTATCTTCTTCATCGCCTCAATTTCCTGGAGGGCCTTCTGGGCTTCGGCCTTGGCATGCTTGGCGCTCTCAAGGGCCGAGGCAAGCTCGGACTCTCGCGTCTTCGAGTCAAGCTCCAAACTCTCTTGCTTTTTCATGAGAGCTTGGAACTCTTGCTGCACCTCAGCAACCCGCGCCTCTTGCTTCTCTCGCTCAGTGCGCTCCGTGGCCGCTTTGTTTTCGGCCTCGGACAACGCTTGCTGCAGGGTCGCCACCTCGGTTGTGGCCCCTGGCACATTCGTACCGATCCTATCATTTTTGCAACTTCATCTTTTCTTTTATTACATATAGACAAGGCATTACTTACCTTGGTTCTCCTCGAGCTGCTTCTTGGCTAGCCCGAGCTCTTTCTTGGACTGCTTGAGGTTCTGCTTCAGCGAATCAACCTCCACAGTCAGTGCGGTAGAGGTCAAAGGCGAAGCCTGCATACGCATATCGACATATTGGTATTAGACTCCTGCGAACGTTATTTTGATCCTCTATTCGGCTTTTCTTTATGAACGCCAAACAGAGCATCAGTGGCTACTGTCTATGCGGTAATATTTTCATATATTTTAATACATACCTCAAAGCCTGTTAGAAGGCTGGCACAAGCTTCAGTCAGTCCGCTCTTGGCGGACTGAACCTTTTGGATCACCACACTCATAATAGTGCGGTGCTCCTCGTTGATGGAGGCGCCGTTAAGCACCTCCAGCAAATTATCCGGTGCCTTCAGGTGGACGGAGGTCACCGGCACGGTAGGCTTGCCCCTCTTAGTGGGGGGCCGCCTGCCGGAGTCCGGAACCAATGGAGGTTCCGGTGCGGTATTCGACCCAGGGCCGAGCTTGGAGCCCTTGGGAGCCTTGCTCCCTTTGCGCCTGGAGTTCGGAATGTCGCCTTGAGGCGCCCCCAGGACTACCTCCCCTCAGTTTGGAATCCCTTGGGACAATACCTCGGCATTGTCCGTAGGACGAGGAGAGGAGGCGGCCGGAAGTGAAAAGCTATTCACATCCGACGAACCCAAGGAACCGCTCGACGATACGTCGACACGGGCTCGGGGCGGACTACACGATTATATTCGGCGTTAGGAGGAACTGTGCAATAAAGGAACACTATGAGTCACTCTGGTGTCCGAATACTTACGACTTCGCCAGGGGCTTGGCCCTAGGTGGCCACTCGTCTTCACTATCGGCGGCGTTGGTGGAGTAGTCCAGAGGAAGGGTCCTTCCCTTCTTTTCTCCCCCTGCTGGAGGGGAAGAAGCTTCTTTTTCCTCCTCCTCATCTTCATGGGAGGAGTGCACCTCGGAGTCATCGGACGATGAGTCTGACACCACCGGGCGCCGGGAACTCTTTCAGGTTCCCGTGGCCTTCTTCTTGGCCTTCTTCTCTGGCACCATGTAAGGTGCCAGAACCAGCAGCTCCGCTAAGTGAGCGTCTGCTGGGCCTTCGGGCAGAGGAGCCAGACAGTCAATCTGTTCGGCTGTCTCCTGCCATTCCTGTCAAAGGTATGGGAGTTTAGATCCCGCATATGATTAAACTATGAAAAATGAATACCCTATAAGAGGTAAAATAGCTTACCGCGTTGGCTTGGCACTTCGCGCTGAATTCGCGATCCTCGGTAAGGGGAGGAGGAACCTTGGCGCTCTTAAATAGCACCTTCCAAGCATCCTCGTGTGTTGTGTCGAAGAGCTCGCTCAGAGTTTGGTGCTGGGCCGGGTCGAACTCCCACAAGTTGAACGCCCGTTGTTGACACGGGAGGATCCGGTGGATGAGCATTACCTGGACTATGTTGACAAGCTTGAGTTTCTTGTTCATCATGTTTTGGACACATGTTTGGGGTCCGGTCAACTCTCTCGGACTACCCAGGGCAGGCCCTTCTCTTTCCAGGAGGTGAGCCGTGTGTGGATTCCGGATCAGAACTCGGGGGCCGCTGCCCATCTGGGGTCACGCGGCTCGGTGATGTAGAACCACCCTGATTGCCACAACTTTATGGTCTCCACGTAGGAGCCCTCGAGCCATGCGACGTTGGGAATTTTGCCCACCATGGTGCCTCCGCACTCCGCCTGCTGGCCGCGCACCACCTTCGGCTTGACATTGAAGGTCTTCAGCCATAAGCCGAAGTGGGGCTTGATGCGGAGGAAGGCCTCACACACGACGATAAACGCCGATATGTTGAGGATGAAGTTTGGGGCCAGGTCGTGGAAGTCCAGGCCGTAGTAGATCATGAGTCCACGGACGAATGAGTGGAGAGGGAATCCCAGTCCGCGGAGGAAATGGGTAAGGAATACTACCCTCTCATGGGGCCTGGGGCTAGGGATGAGCTGCCCTGCATCTTGGAACCGGTGTGTGAGATATCCTCGGACAGGTATCTGACTCCCCTCAGCTTCTTGATGTGTTCCTCCATGACGGAGGAGGCCATCCACTTGCCTCCCGCTCCGGACATGATTGGAGAAGGTTGAGGAGGAAGATGTGGACTTGGGTGCTGGAGCTCGAGTGTGCGAGAATGGATGAGCAAAGGAGGAAGAAGGCGTGGGTGGAGAAAGGTGAATCCTTATCCCTTTATATGGGCGGACGAAACTATGCGTCCCCACCAGCCTGGTAAAACTCGCTCATCCCCCAAGCGCCATAATTGATGGCGCGGTTGGGTTACCCACATCCGTATTGATGAGAATCCTGCGATAAGGGGACACGATCTCTGCTTCGACAAGACGTGCTAAGGAAACCGCCTCGCGAAACCCGCTGAGGTTGGCTGTAAAAACGATTCGAATAAGGGCTTGGCTGTGATGTGGTGTCACGCTACAGGATACGTCAGCAGATCGGATTTGTGGAAATGTTATTCTCTCTACGGTGGTATGCGAAACTTGTTTTGCAAAGCCGGACACGATCCTCGTGTTCAAAACCTTTTATGAAGTATTCGGAGGAGGAACCCGCCTTGCAATGCCGAAGACAAATCTGCGCGCCGGACTCATCGTCAATGAAGCCTGGTTCAGGGGCTACTGAGGGAGTCATGGATTAGGGGGTATCTGGTCAGCCGGACTATAACCTTTGGCCGGACTGTTGGACTATGAAGATATAAGATTGAAGACTTCGTCCCGTGTCCGGATGGGACTCTCCTTGGCGTGGAAGGCAAGCTTGGCAATACGGATATGTAGATCTCCTTCCTTGTAACCGACTCTGTGTAACCCTAGCCCCCTCTGTTGGAAATATGCCCTAGAGGCAATAATAAAAGCATTATTATTATATTTCCTTATTCATGATAATTGTCTTTATTCGTGCTATAATTGTGTTAACCGGAAATCGTAATACATGTGTGAATAACAGACAACAACATGTCCCTAGTGAGCCTCTAGTTGACTAGCTCGTTGATCGACAGATAGTCATGGTTTCCTGACTATGGACATTGGATGTCATCGATAACGGGATCACATCATTAGGAGAATGATGTGATGGACAAGACCCAATCCTAAACATAGCATAAGATCGCATAGTTCGTTTGCTAGAGTTTTCCAATGTCAAGTATCCTTTCCTTAGACCATGAGATCGTGTAACTCCCGGATACCGTAGGAGTGCTTTGGGTGTGCCAAACGTCACAACGTAACTGGGTGACTATAAAGGTATGCTACGGGTATCTCTGAAAGTGTCTGTTGGGTTGACATGGATCGAGACTGGGATTTGTCACTCCGCTTGACGGAGAGGTATCACCGGGCCCTCTCGGTAATGCATCATCACAATGAGCTCAATGTGATCAAAGTGTTTGATCACGGGATCATGCATTACGGTACGAGAAAAGTGACTTGCCAATAACGAGATTGAACGAGGTATTGGGATACCGACGATCGAATCTCGGGCAAGTAAAATACCGATTGACAAAGGGAATCGTATACGGGATTAATTGAATCCTTGACATCGTGGTTCATCCGATGAGATCATCGTGGAGCATGTGGGAGCCAACATGGTTATCCAGATCCCGCTGTTGGTTATTGCCCGAGAGCCGTCTCGGTCATGTCTGCATGTCTCCCGAACCCGTAGGGTCTACACACTTAAGGTTCGGTGACGCTAGGGTTGTAGGGATATGTATGTGCAGTAACCCGAATGTTGTTCGGAGTCCCGGATGAGATCCCGGACGTCACGAGGAGTTTCGGAATTGTCCGGAGGTAAAGATTTATATATGGAAAGTCATCATACGGACATCGGGACAAGTTTCGGGGTTATCGGTATTGTACCGGGACCACCGGAGGGTCCCGGGGGGTCCACCGGGTGGGGCCACCTATCCCGGAGGGCCCCATGGGCTGTATGAGGGAGGGAACCAGCCCATAGTGGGCTGGTGCGCCTCCCCCCCATGGGCCCATGCGCCTAGGGTTTGGGGGGGGGGGAAACCCTAAAGGGGGCGCCCCCCTTGCTTGGGGGGCAAGCCCCCCTTCCCTGGCCGCCGCCCCCCCTAGGAGATCTCATCTCCTAGGGCAGGCGCCCCCCCTTGGGGGTTATATAAAGGGGGGGGGGAAGAGAGGGGGCTGATCACCCATTGCCCTGGCGCCTCCCTCTCCCTCTCCAACACCTCCTCCTCCTCCATTGAGCACGGCGAAGCCCTGCCGGAGTACTGCAGTTCCACCATCACCACGCCGTCGTGCTGTTGCTGGAGCCTTCATCCCCAACCTCTCCTTTGCCTTGCTGGATCAAGAAGGAGGAGACGTCACGCTTTCCGTACGTGTGTTGAATGCGGAGGTGCCGTCCGTTCGGCACTAGATCATCGGTGAATTGGATCACGGCAAGTACGACTACCTCATCCACGTTCACTCGAACGCTTCCGTTGCGATCTACAAAGTGGTATGTAGATGCTATCTAATCTGAATACTCGTTGCTAGATGAACTCATAGATGGATCTTGGTGAAACCGTAGGAAAAAATTTTAATTTTCTGCAACGTTCCCCAACACCCTCCGGTGTCTATATAAACCGGAGGGTTTAGTCCATAGAACAACAACAACAATCATACCATAGGCTAGCTTCTAGGGTTTAGCCTCTCTGATCTCGTGGTAGATCAACTCTTGTACTACCCATATCATCAATATCAATCAAGCAGGAGTAGGGTTTTACCTCCATCAAGAGGGCCCGAACCTGGGTAAACATCATGTCCCTTGCCTCCTGTTACCATCCGCCTAGACGCACAGTTCGGGACCCCCTACCCAAGATCCGCCGGTTTTGACACCGACAGCGGTGAAGTTGTTGGTGTAGATGGCGGTGATGATGATGGCCCCGGCGGTGTTTCGGCGCCCCCGGAAGAGAGGGGGAGAGGCCCCCCCCCTCTTCTTCTTCTTCCTTGACCTTCTCCCTAGATGGGAGAAGGGTTCCCCTCTAGTCCATGGTCTCCATGGCATGGGATAGGCGAGAGCCCCTCCGAGATTGGATTTGTCTCTCTGTCTCTCTCTGTTTCTGCGTTCCCAGATCTGGCCTTTCACCGTTTCTTTTATAACTGGGGATGCGTAACTCCGATTGGACTGAATTTTGGACACGATCTCTACCCAGAAATTAGCTTTCTTGCGGCGAAAGAAGGGCTCCAACCGCCTTACGGTGTGGCCACGAGGGTCCAGGGTGCGCGTGACCCCTTGGGGCGCGCCCCCTGCCTCGTGGCCCCCTCGGGCACCGTCTCGCGTTGATTCTTCTTCCCAAAAATCATAAATATTCCAAAAAAAATCTTCATCAGCTTTTATCGCGTTTGGACTCCGTTTGATATGGATTTTCTGCGAAACAAAAAACATGCAACAAACAGGAACTGGCACTGGGCACTGGATTAATATGTTAGTCCAAAAAAAAGTATAAAAAGTTACCAAAAGTATATGAAAGTTGTAGAATATTGGCATGGAACAATAAAAAATTATAGATACGACAGAGACGTATAAGTGGACCAACGACATTCCGACGAAACCCTCCCCTTGTCATGACACTCTCTCGACCACTCCGATAAACTCCCTCTCAGGGCTATGTCCTGGGTGGCCCTGTGCCTACCAAAGGCACTAGCGGCCACCGCCATGGCAAAATGGTCCCAAACAGGGACAAGGTACCATAAAAACAAACGGGCACACAAGGCTATGTCTGCTTACCGGGCCAGGGTATGCACGCCCATAACCTTCCCTCGTTGGAGGCACCGGTGAGAGGCACAACAAAGGACCGAATCAAGACCTCCCAGAAGGTAAATGTGGTCACACTGAGAAAAACCTGATTTGGTGGCACCATGACACTACAGAAAAAACGACACATCCGTGACATTTTGGGCCGAACGATTTTTTTTTTCTGTCATACATATGACACTTCTATAACGATAATTGTGACAAACCCAATATCATCATAGATGTGGTGGACTCCTACTTCTATGACAAAAAATCATGACAGAAAATGGGCTTTTCGTCCTGGGCGGGCCGGAGACGCATCTGCATGACATTCTTTGGGCCGTCCATGACGGAAAAAACCGTGGTAGAAGCGAGTGGGAGGAAAATTTCGGCGAGTTACCGGTTACGATGGGAGGTCGGGGGCCGAGCGATGCGCGTTTCTCTCGTACACGTACGCGCGTGTGTGCGAGGCGTTGGCTCTAACTGAACCCAAGCGAGGCGTTGGGATCTAACTAAACCTGAGCGATTGCACTTCAGGCTACGCGTTACTGAACTCGAGCGATCGATCGATGGCTGTTAACTGAACCCGATCGAGCAATTCCTTCGCTACAGCTGCTAACCGAAGCCGATCGATTGGATGAACAGTGAGTGTTGTGGGGGGGGGGGGTGGATGAACAGTGAGCGATGGAGTTGCCTCTGGATGAACAGGACCCCATGGTGTGGAGGGCTAGATGAATAGTAGACGGTGGAGGGGTGCCCGTGGAGGGGTGGTTGAACATGACCCCGTGGTGTGGAGGGCTGGATGAACAGTAGAAGGTGGAGGGGTTGTTGAACAGGAGCCCGTGGAGGCTGGAGGAGGTCGACGGTAGCCCGTGGAGGCTGGAGGAGGTCGACGGTGGAGATGAGCAGTATCCCGTGGAGTCCCGTTTTGCGGTACGCCACACCCCTCCCGATCAACAAGACCCCCGTTTCGACCGTAGGAGGTCCGTTTCCTCCGTTTTGCGGTACACCACACCCCTCCCGATCAACAGGACCCCCGTTTCGACCGTAGGAGGTCCGTTTCCTCCGTTCTGCGGTACGCCAGGCCTCGTTTCCATCGCCTGTTCCGTCCAAGCCCTCTCGATATACATGACTACGCATTCCGTTCCGACCCAGCCGGTTGGCTCCCACGCGTTCCGTTGCCTCCCGATGAACACGACGCATTCCGTTGCCTCCCGATGAACACGACGCATTCCGTTGCCTCCCCATGAACACGACGCATTCCGTTGCCTCCCCGTGAACACAACGCATTCCGTTGCCTCCCCATGAACAAGATGACGACGCTGTTTCTCCGTTCCGACCTAGCCATGTACACGATCCCTGGCCGTACGTATGCGCGAGTAGGCGTTCGAGACCCTGCCCGTATGTACACATACGTGGCCGTATTTTCTTTCTTGCACCCTGGCTGCTGTACGTACGTGTACATGCTACGTGCGCGCCTCTACTACTACACGTGCGCGCCTCTACTACGACACGTGCGCGCCTCTACATCGATCAGTATGTACGTACACATTTGCGACTAGAATGACAACGCTATGTACGCTTCGACCAGGTGGGTCCCGACTGTCAGGCACTTCCTTGCCTGCGAAGATGTAGCTGGTGGGTCCCAGCAGTCAGGGGGCGAATCGTTTTGTTTTTTTGCCCGGACGCACTTCCTTGCGTGCGAAGGTGTAGCTGCTGGGTCCTAGCAGTCAGGGGGGCGAATCGTTTTTTTCCCGGACGCACTTCCTTGCATGCGAAGGTGTAGCTGGTGGGTCCCAGCAGTCGGGGGGCGAATCGTTTTTTTCTGGACGCACTTCCTTGCGTGTGATGATGTAGCTGGTGGGTCCCAGCAGTCAGGGGGGCGAATCATTTTTTTGGACGCACTTCCTTGTGTGCGAAGATGTAGCTCGTGGGTCCCAACAGTCAGGGGGCGAATCATTTTTTCGCGAAATACGGTGGCCCGTCCGGTGGGTCCCCGCTGTCAGGTGGAGGAATAATTATTTTGCGCGTAATAAGGAGGCACTTCCTTGCGGCTGCCGTGGACCCAGCTGTCAGCCTCTGCACATACAGTCCACGTTCGATGGAAGTCGTTCCTTGACCACGTTGACCACGCCGCGCCGAGAGCACCAGGGCGGTGGACGACAGCGAGGCCTAGGAAGGGGACGACGCGGAGCCGGGGAAGACGCGACAGTGGATGCACACACGGAGAGGAGTACGAGGGTTCACTGGTTCGGCTGTGCTACCGTCGCCGCAGAATAACAGGGGGTGTGGGTGAGTGGAGGGATGGCCTGGCTTGCGGTGGGAGTAGTAGGGGGCAGTGAGGCCTCCACGGCAACACAGCCAGCCACGGGAGGCAGGAGCAGGCGGCACGACCGGCGCTGCTTTGGGCGGCTGGAGCAAGAAGACCAGAGGTTGAAGAAGCACGACGGCCGTTGGATGGACATCGTACGGTCACTTCAGCTAGAATCGTTTATATTGACTAAGTTGACAAAGCCCTTGGTACGTCAACTTAGTAGGCCCACAGGTCAGCTTCCGAAAGGGTGCGCCCCAGATGTCAGGGGGAGGAATCATTTTTTGGGCAGGTGAAGCTAGAGTATCTGAGATTGAAGAAGAAGCACGGCATCCGTTGGATTGACAACCAACGACCACTGCTGCTAGAACCGTGTGTTGACTATAAGTTGACAAAGCCTTGCATACGCGTCAACTCTGTTTTTTAGGGGACGCGTCAACTTAGTAAGGCCAGAAGTGTGTGGCAGAGAACTTATAGCCCATTTGAGATTTGTAAGAATGTGTAGCCCATTTTTGAATTCTAATGGAATTTATTACAACCCATTTACAGTTTGTTAAAAGTACAGCCCATTTCAACCAACCATTCAAAACAGAATTCAATAAAATTTCCCACATTTTGATGGGATCCGAAATATTTTTATCCCGAAATTTCTAGTCAGAATAAATACAATTTCATTATAAATTTATATTACGTAAAAATCCAACGAAACATTGCGCTCGCAACAATTAATGAAATTAAAATTTTCAATATCCAAAAATAATATTTTATAAAGTAATCATGTGTTTGGTGCTTTTTTATTAGTTACTACCCAGTTTTTGTAATTACATCCCATTTATTATTTCTTAAAGCCCATTGTCTTGTTAAGCCTAATGCATCCCTCTCCTAGGAAAGATTTGCAGCCCAGCGGGGCGGAGAATAAGAACTTGACCTTTCCTGGGTATTCCTAGAAAAAAGTATAGCTGGGCTAGCCATTTTTAGATTGAAAAAAAATTAATATCTGGGCTGGATATCTGGCCTGGGCTAGACGGGCCACAGCCCGCCCAGTTAATACCTGCAGCGATGTTTTCGTTGTTGTTCAGAGGAGAAAAATTAATATCTGGGCTAAACATCGAAAAACTCTGCAGTGCTCACACCTCAAAAACACAAATACTGCTCGAGCTGCTTGGTCCCAGCTGTCGGCCGCTTCTTGTGCAATTCTCTCGTTTATTGACTACTACATAGGTTGACAATGGTGTGGGACCGTGATGTCAGTAAACCAGGAGGAAGCAAAATAAATTATAGTTATATATATATATATATATATATATATATATATATATATATATATATATATATAAAAAATAAGGAGGCACTTGCGTACGTGAGGCTATGGACCTGGTGGGTCCCCATTTTCATCATCTCCAAGTAAAGTCATCTCCTCACCCGCGCGCGCTTTCCGCCCAAAACAGTCAGCACCGCCTGCCCCGCTTCCCGGTGCAGGCGATTGCTCCGCCTTCAAACGACACAAGTGACGTCCATCCGTCCATCTTCCGCCCACATTAATGATACGTGGTTGCCGTGGCGGCTACTCCGGCGCCACACGTTCGTCCCTCCACCCGCCCACCATTGCTATATAAACTATTGCGCCGGCCATAGACGCAGTCATTCGCATCCGTTCCCTTTCTCCTGTCCACACCACTATTGCCCACCATGGCTTCCTCGCGCTCCAGCGCTCTTCGGGACGGGCGGACGATGGACCACAAGGAGATGGCAGCCATTGCTGCCGACCGGCTGGCCGGCAGGTAGCCGGAGGACGACGACGTCCCAATGGAGAACATGGTAGTCGACGATCCGGCGCCAACCCCCTCCTCCGCGCCATCCTCGTCGGTGCATTGCACCATGACCATCGGCGAGGCCCATGCCCAATATATGGACAGGGCGAGGCAGATGCGTGAGGAACAGTTCTGGGAGGCGCAGGCCGCCGCCGCCTACAACCACCATCTGCTCCAGGAGCACCTGCAGGCGGAGGAGCAGATCGCCGTGGAGAGGGCGGAGCAGGAGGCGCTGCTCGACTCGTACCTCTCCGCCTGCAAGGGCCGCCTCGAGCGCTGGCGGTATCACATGCGGGTGGCGAAGGCTGCAGCCGCCTACAAAGAGGCTAGAAAAGAGGGCGATGAAGCGGGTGAGGCGCTGTTTGGTGAGACCGAGAACGAGGCAGAGGACAATGCCGGCTCCGACGAGTCCCTGCTCCGCTGGCGTCGACGAGGCCCTGCTCTGCCGAGGCCCCGCGGCGCCAACAACGAGGCAGAGGACACCACCAGCTCCGCCGAGGCCCCGCCCCGCTAACAACGAGGCAGAGGACATCGCCGGCTCAGCCGAGGCCCCACCCTACCGGCAACATGGGGGAGGATTTCCACCGCTCCGCTGAGGCACCTCCCGCCGGCAACGAGACAGAGGACATCGCCAGCTCCGCCGAGGCCCCGCCCTGCTGCCAACGAGGCTGCGCCACACAGGAAACAAGGAAGAGTAGAACACGGTAGGTTGCCGCCGCTCGGGTCCAAGTAAGGCCACCGCTGCTACCTTCCGGTTGAAGCCAAGCTAGGCGGGTTGACCATTGACGGCCGGTTAGCTTCTTAGCGGCGACATGGAGTCGAAGAGCTGCGCTGGAGAAGAACGCTGCTTCTACTTAACTGCTGGTGCAGTTGGTTGACTGACACGTGGGCCCAACAGGCCACATGTGAGTTACGCAACTGCACCTGCAGTTAAGTCACTGAAGCTTCTGTTCGGCTCAGCGGGACACAAGTGGGTAGCTTCGGTTAATTAATTATACCTCCAGCACACCCCTTTTTAGTTGAAGAATGTATGAAATGTAATGAAATCCGGCATGTTTATATGAAATCCGACCGTGTATGAATGAATTTATTTCGATTAGTTCGAATTTCTGTATCACTGGCATTGGATGAACATGCAAAACAATACGTACTAGCATTATTCCCAGGGTGATCGCCTTGTTTGCAGCAGTTTCACATGTACTCCCTCCGGTCCTTTCTAGTCTGCATACAAGTTTTGTCTGCAGTCAAAGTATCTCTACTTTGACCAATCTTATACAAAAAAGTATGTACTTTCACAATGTGTGAAGTAAAAAGGAACAGAAGGAGTACAAAGAGTTTGAGCAGCTTTTTAGCGTTTCTGTACATTGCAATCAAACACACATGCCTAGCAATTCATAGAGAACATTCAAAACAATCGATGATTATGCATCTCAGCGACTCATATGTCAGAGGCAATATTTACTTCACAACTAAAGAATAAAGAAAAAATTGATCGACGCTGCTGACAGCAAAGGGCGTCCCATTCAAAAATATCAAACGCATGTCTTGCTAAAATCAATGAGCAAAATTTGACAAGTTTGTCCCATTCCAAAATATCAATTGCCTACGATTATGGAATGGGCAGGGTTTTCCATTAGTTCAGACATTGACATAGCACCTTGTGCTAAATAAACCAGCTATTCTTTTTGTGCAGTTCCACCAAAATCAACCAAATTCGCGCGTAGCTTGTATGATTTCGCCCTTATATGTTGCAACGCCTTGAACTTATCGGCACCTCCTTTATTGTGGTGGAAATGAATGATTCGATCTATTCATGAACATTTTGTGCAGTTCCCATTGAAATCAAGCTGAGCACCCCTATTTGCACAAATACAAGAAAGTGATTAGTATAAAGCAAATTGTACTATGAATTGACAGTTTCAACAGGCACATACATGGTCCATGCAGAGCACACTTTTAGAAAAATGGAAATCACCAGAAAGAATCCTAGAACAACATTGTACTCGCGCATCACAACAAAAAAATAGAGATTTGTCAGTCCTTCTGAGCTAAAGTTAGTTTGGTCTTGTGGGGAGTAATGTAACCATCCTTCAACTGCTCCTTCTGATGAGAAGATAGATAGGGCTTCTTCATCCTGGCATAATCGGAACTAGTCACTTCACGTCCTCCATATTCTTCTTCAGAGGAAGATGATCCTGTTGTGCAAAGACAAGAGGACTACTAAATGCTAGCATCCCTGTTTGCTCGAAAAAAAGGAAAGGAAATATTTAAAACAACACAGATGAAGCACTTCTCAAGGACAATACCACTTTTTCATGACAGTATCTAAACAGTAGCACAACACCAATAGAGATGACAAAGCTCAATCATATGGATGAAATCAGTGGGCGAGTACCGACCTTTGTCAGGAGGCTTATTGTGTAGAGCATACAGATGAAGCACTTCTCCGGAACCATCTGTTGCTATCTACGGTGGTGGGCATGCTTACTATATACTCCTCGGTTAGTTTAATGTTTCCAACATCTTCTTGTGCAGTTCCACTAAAATATATGGTATCTTCAAAGAAGATCCCTGTTTGCACAAGTAGAGATAATTACATATTACATTAAGAGTGGCATCAAATCAGTGGCAAAACAATTGCTCGTTCCAGCCATAGCAATAAATTAAGATGCAAAACTATATCATTACTTGTGTCATCATAGTTCCAGTGCTTCATTACAACACCAAGAGTTGATTTTTGTTTTTCTTCCGCTTGTTCTTTCCCTTCATCACTTGGTTCAATAACAGACAAGCTTCGCCTTCAATGTAAGATTTGGCATGTCAATTAGGGAGCACAAGTATAGTACTAAACTTAATTTTCTGATGAAAGTGGCAAAATACAGGCCAGCAGTTGTGAAATATCCTTATCTTACCTCAATGGGATATTACGGTGCACATACGGATTGGAAGTCTTGTCTCCATTTGTGCAGTTCACTAAAATCAAGCAACATTATCGTACAAGTAGCACAACATATGAAAGCATACTGCAGAATCATGTGTAAGAAGGCTAGTACTGACCTCTCATGATGCGGAATTCAAACAACTCACAAGAAGAAGATCTGAACCAAATCCGCCTTAACGGATAGGAAGTAAGATCTGCTCTTGTGCAGTTCCACTAAGATCAAGCAATCAAGCAACGTTGTCGGTGTGACATTTTGGTTGAACTGCACAAAACACTCTTAAAACAAAAGTGTTTTGTGCAGTGCAACAAAAGGTCACAATGGCAACGAGGTGAAGTAGATAACCCTGTTTACACATAGGTGCAAAGGAAACAATTAGTGGTCAATAACGGTGGATGACACAGAAGCCAACAAAAAGAAGCATCTACCTTATCTAAATGGGAAAGAAAGCAAGACAATAGCATTTCTCAAACGGTGGCATTGATTAATATTAACTTAGAGATTATATTAACAATAAAATTTGTTAAACATGTAATTTGCTTTTAATTGTGGCATTGCATCAATTTTCCAGCGGCATTATTAGAGGGTGTTTGTTTACAGGGACATTTTGGTGTAGGGACTAAAAAGACTCCGTGTCAGTCCCATCTAAACCAAACAGGAGGGACTTTTAGGGACTAAAAGTGGGCATTTGGGACTAAAGAAAGAAGACCCCGAGGGAGTCTTTTTGGGACTTTTTCCAGCAGTTGCCCCTGCCACGCATCGCACCTTGTCTCTATTAGTTCATTACTAGGGGTAACATGGTCTTTTAGCATGTCATTTAATAACCTCTAGTCCATGTTTAGTCCCTGGAACCAAGCAGGTAGGAACTAGGGAGTTTTTAACCAAACATGGCCTTAGATTAACAACAGCTAATGAGTTACACGGGACAGTGGACGCACAAGCACCATGTGCATCTACCGATGTACTGTGGTCATGCACAGTCTGTTGCAACAAAGAACAAACAACCAAGGAGCATATTTGTGTTGGTCCCAGTTTTGTTATCTTTAGACACTTTTCCCTATGTGAGCGCAGCAAATCTAGTCCTGCTCAAACTCTAAAGCCTTGTCCCTTGCTTTCCTTTTTGAACTAGTACTTTCGCCCCTTCCTTTCCTCTTTGAACCACGTCCTAGATTTATGCGATACAACTTTCCCCACTACTTTCCCCCATTCCTTTCCTCTTTGAACCACATCCTAGATTCATGCTATACAACTTTCCCCCTTCATTTCCTCTTTGAACCACGTCATAGATTCATGCTATATACAACTTTTCCCACTACTTTCCCCCACTCCTTTCCTCTTTGAACCACGTCCTAGATTCATGGTATACATGCAGCTGGAGTAATGCATGTGGAGTAAGTAAATTATACCTTAAGGTTCTTGGGGCGTGGTTCGGTGGGGGATGGGACGACGGCGAAGAAGAAGGGGTCGGAGGCCCTCCTACGCCGCCGCTGGGTGGAAAGTGAACAGCTGCACCGGTAGTCCCTCGCCGACGGCGACAGTGTTAAGCCTCCTTCCCTTCCCGGCGGACGGATCCTGCCGGCTCTTTGAGCAGCAGTGAGGGGAGACAGAGGCCAACGAAGTCTTGTTTAGATCTGGAGAGGGCGAGAGAGTGTGAAGAGGGCAACTACAAGCGCTGAGGCTCCAGCGGGAGAGGGCGAGAGAGTGTGAAGAGAGCAACTACAAGCGCTGAGGCTCCAACGTGTGTATATATATATACTGGAGAGAGAGTGTGAAGCGTGCAAACCCTAGAAAACATTTTGAACAGTCAAAGAATCCTCCTGGCACAAATTATGCTCAAGTGTAGTTATCGAACCCGAGATCTCAAGTTTGATGAGCGAACAGGCTAACCAGCTACACAACCCTCCCGTTATGTTCAACGAGAGGGAAATAACCTTTTATACATTCCTGCATTCGCGTGACAAGCATGCTGTATTTTTTGTGTCTGTGTGGGAGTCATTGGGATTTCAATCATAATCGTGTCATGTGGCTTTGGTGGTAAGACTATCCACAATGGTGCAGAAATAATGCAGCCTTAGTCACCTTACCTCTCTCCACGTAGTACGTTGGGTCCCACCAGTCAGAGGGTGAAACAAACAAATTAATAAGAAAAATTAAAAGCGCTAGTGGTGTATCTTACCTCACACATCTCGCTACTGCTCGGGAACACTGTCCAATTGATCCCTCTGTTCGCTCATGTACTATTTTAAGTGAATCCTTATTATAACATGCACACAAATTTTGGGCACTTGTATTCGACTTAAGTCAGTGTGCCACCGTATCTCGTATACTTACTACTCCCTCCGTCTAGGTGTAATAGGTCACGTTAGAAGGTGCAACGATACCAAGGTGCGCGCGCGCGCGCGCGTGTGTGTTTAACAACATGTGTGTGTTAGAGAGAGCGACATATCGACCTACTCCTACAGACAGATGTTGTGCAGTGTACAATTTTAGTCGTGAGAGTCGGTGCATCCTCTCGTTTCCGGGCGTGTCCGGTAGGGACATGCGGACAGCTGCCACGCCCGCTCCTGACCAGCCTGGCCCACCCAAAGCCCCTCCATCGCCCGCGCGGCTTCCCGCCCGAAACGGTCAGCGCCGCTCCAAAGAATCAGTGCCGCATCCATGCCCGGGCAGAGCGGACGTGACCTCTCACTGGCGCAAGAGTGATGGTTGCTTCGTCCGTCCAACTTACTACTGGGTCTATGTGATTTGACAGCTCATTGGTCTTTATTACTGAGGTGGTAGGACTGCTGGATGTCCCACGCTTTCGGCAAAAGGAGGTACTACTACTAGATTACAATTTTCTCCATTCTTACAATGGAGGCGTGCAAGAGCAGTGAAAACACGTAGGCTCAGTGATTACATGGCCCACCTCACACTATCACCGTGCGACACCTAACTCTTTACATAGTACTCCCTCCGTTCCTAAATATTACTAGATGAGTCCCCGCACATTGCCGCGGAACAACGGTATATCTCTCTGCGCAAAATTATCGATTTCATAGAACTAAAAAAACTCTATAACCGCATGAAAAATGTGCTAGCCAAACTAAATAAACTCCCATAATCATTTAGATCATCCCACGTAAGTAAAAAAGATCAGCCAACTCCTACTGCATAATGGGATTATATTTTTCTTTTTGACATGTTAATGGGACTTAAAAGCTCACTTACATGCATGCTACCGGTGCATGCTTGCATGCAGACGTGTTGATGTGATTTAAAACCCACTCACATGCATGTGCCACGGTATTTATGCATGCTTGCATGTGGCTTAGTGCGGAGCCTCTCAACGTCTAGATCAGACGGCTATTATGGACTGATTTACTTCATCTAACGGCTACATCAATTTTGATGATGTGGCTCAAGGAGAGGATAGAGAATTCCTAGTAGTGGGGGCTAGCTATTACTAGTAGATAAGTCTTTGTAGAGATTCCACTACATATGGAACAAAATGAATGAATCTACACTTAAAATGCATCTATATACATCCGCATGTGGTTCATGGTGAAATCTCTACAAAGACTTATATTTAGGAACGGAGGAAGTACTAGTATAGTACGTACTATAATTTATCAGCGAGATAAATTTGTACAATGCTATGAAGCTTCCAGCTTCTGTTACATGTATCTTGCGTCCAAGGTTGCCCGTTGCAACACTTCATCAAATACAAAGGAGTCTAACATGCATGCTATTGCATCTCAATGATTGACAGATCATAGCAAATATGTACTCCATCCGTTCCAAAATAAGTGTCTCAACTTTGTGCAAACTTTAGTACAAAGTTGTACTACTACTAAAGTTGACACTTATTTTGGAACAGAGGCAGCTAAACAAAAAAACGATCCATGCAGTCCCTAGCCCTTGAACCGTGAACCCTGACCAGGCTTCAATTTGCTGGCAACGTTCGAGCTTCCTAATAAATGAAGTTTGCAACCTTTTGACCATCGAATCATTTTGTGCAGTTTCACCAAAATCGAGATGAGCATCCCTGTGGCAAAGAAATTGAAGAAGCGTGATTAGAATAAGATTACTGGGACTAGTTGATGAGACATAAACTCATCACAAATACAGTACGTAGAAGCCAGTAGAGGTATGTGCGGGGCAAACAAGTAGAGAAATATCCACAGGGAGTGATGTGGGCAGCTGGAGTAGTGGTGCAAGCCGACTATAAAGGGAGTTGTACCTGAGGGACATAGCTCAACCTTGAGGAGGGCGGCGGGAGGCGGCAACTGCCCACGTCGCGGCAGTGAGCAAGGGACGAAGGCAACCTCACCGGCTTTGTGAGAGAGAACGGCGGGGACCCCTGATCGGGACGTGCCGACAGTGGGTTTTCGCCGTCGGCGACGACCACCGCATCTACACTAAGCATCCACCCCTTCCCCAAGCGGACATGACCCGCCGAGATGTTAGAGATATGGCCACAGTCATTTTGTGCGAGAGAGTGTGAATAGAGCAACCCGAGCAAGCAACCGTGTAGGCTGGCCCGTCCTGACTATGTATATAGTGGAGTGGTTTCCTTTTCTCTCCATATGAACCTATAATATTGCATACATGCCACTGAAGAAGAAAAAAACTTTATTTATAAATGACGTGGCACCTACTACTCGTTCTCCTATAACCTTGCGCTTGGCATCTCCAAAATATTAACCTTGCGATTGGCTCTTCGCCTCTTCGGGAAGTCGAGCAATAATGGTAGTGCAGTATATATCGTTCTGGCTATATGAGACCGAATGAATTGCTGCACGTCCACCACGTGGGCGAGGGTCGAGGGGCGAGGGAGAGTGCTACATACGGAGCAAAATGAGTGAATCTACACTCTAAAATACGTCTATATACATCAGTGTTTGGAGTATGTACTAGTAGTTCATATTGAAATCTACTAAAGGACATATATATTCCAAACAATATGATATAATTTCTATAACCAAGGTAGTAGGGACGAGGAGTAAACGGAGGGAGTAGTAAATTTTTCTCCTCGTCCTACGAGCCATCGCGCGCATGGGCGAGGGAGCGGGCGTAAGGCGGAGCAAGCTTCACCTCATCCTGCGAGCCATCGCGCCCGTGGGCGGGGGAGACGGCGTACTAAGCAAGCTTCTCCTCATTCCGCGAGTTGACGGGACACATCAAAAGTACTCCAGTGTATAGAGCCTTGCCTCTAAGGTAGGCCCCACATGTTTGCCTCTTTTTTTAACATAACACGTCAAGTCGCAATTTGTTTGTTCACCCGTGGTAGACGATCCTCCCTCCACCAAGTGGACAACCAGTACATGTGCCAAATTACCACGTGGGCTGCCTTTTTCGTACAGAAATGGGCTCTACCGTGTACCCGCGCGGGTGTGGTTGGGAAAGAGACGGGAGTACGTGCATCGTGCATGCACCTCTTCTCTTCGTGCACGTCCCCCACCTATGTGGGTGTGTGTGAGAGATACAAACCGCGTTCGTGAGTGTTTTTTGTTTTGGGGTGGGGGTGGGGTGGGGGTTGATTTCATGAATTATTTGTGGGAATATGTGTCGATGACATCTCAAACAAAATTTTGCATGCAATGTGTGTGAAATGGAGGCCTATCCATATCATACATAGAGGGTCGGGCAATCCACGAGAAGAGAGGGAGGGGTCATAGCTATCGATAGAGTCGAAGAGAAAATCAAGTGGGTGGGTGCTAGATCTATGAAGAGAGCCATCGAAATTGTGTGTGTGTGCAAGTCAAAGATATAGGGCGACTGGCCTACCGAAACGTTAGAGGGCACATGTCAAGTTTGTGTGTGGCAGGGAGACATGACTAGAGCGCTCGATGTATCGGTGTGTGGGGGGGGGAGGGGGAGGGGTTGGAAGATGCCTAACTATAGAGGTAGAACGACTCGTATATGTGTTGAGAAGGAGAGACCCAGCTATGTCTTGAGGGAGATCGGTCGACCTCCATACATAAATGAAGGACGGGAAATATGATTGGAAAGAGAGAGAGAGAGAGAGAGAGAGAGAGAGAGAGAGAGGAGAGAGAGGGAGGTAGAGGGAGGGAGAGGGGTAGAGTGCTGGATGGGTGATGGAGTTGCTTCTCGGAGATGGTGGGAGAGGCCTACTAGACAAACTGAGGGTGGAACTACAATGTTATCAATAAGAGTGGGGATGTGTTTTTGTGTGTGTCTGTGCGTGATAGATCTATCGGGACGCATCCATGGATGATGAAGGGGAACCATGTGTTTGGTAAGTAAACCTAACTAGATCGGTAGATCAATTGTTGTTTGTCGGAGGAAGGGAGAGACACAACTAATGAGGTAGATCGATTCACGTGTGGGTAAAAATGAGTTATAAGGACCTAGCTAGCTATATGTATAGCGAGAGATCGATCGGTGTACGTCCATTTGTTTGAGGCAAATAAGGCCCAGCGAGATGGATAGACAGAGAGAATGGAGCTAGGAGGTGGTGCGAGAGGCCCAACTACTAGCTAGATAGGGGGAGGAGTGTGCGGTTGTGAGATCGATGAAAAGAGGGGCGAGAGTTTACACGTGTGTCTGACCGTATGAGAGACACGAGGCAAGGACACATAAAGGAGGAGATTAAAGGTGTGTGTGTATGTTGTAGGCAGGCATCGCTGGAGAGGTTTATCTGTCGGTGTGTGTCGGAAAGGAGTTGTGGAGACTCTAGGAGAATGACCTAAAGAAAAATATGAATGTGCCCGGTGGATAGAATGCCGAGGGAGGGGGAGGGCGAGGAGGGCGTGTGCATGCACGAGAGAAAGTTAGTGGTAGCTACAAATAGAGGATTGTGTGGGTGTAAGATACTAACAAAGATCATAATTTGATATGAAAGCGGATTCATATATTTGAATAGGAGATCATAGTGTTTTAAACATTGCATGCATGAGTATAGCGGTGATACACGTGCTGTGCACATGTTATACCATAATGTGATAATGCATGGCGCTTGCAACTCACAGCTAAATGCCGAAGAATCTAAACCATACTATACATCAAACAATCTCACATTTTATATGAATTTGTGATAATGTGTGGCGTTTGCAGCTTACAACTAAATATCGAACAATCTAAACAATACTATATATCGAAAATTCTCACATTTTATTTGAATTTGTGGTAATGTGTGGTGTTTGCAACTCACATCTAAATACTTGTAGGTGTAGGGGGCGGGGCACCATACATAATGTGATAAACACATTATACATATGAGACATGGTTTAGATTATGAAGATCTAGCTAGAGCTAGAAATGTAATGTGATTTGAAATCAAAATAAAGTGGATTCAAATAATCTAGTTCGAGTTCATATAGTACACATAGTTCATATGTAACTCGATACTAATCATGTGGTGTGCTGTGAAGATAATACACAAACGATGGTTTAACTTGACAATAATGATGATTGTAGATCTTATTAAAAGAGAGAAATGAATTCAAATGCTTTGACTTCACAACAATCATTATTGTAGATCTTATTCAAATAGAGAAACGAATTCAAATTTAGTTCATATTGAAGCGGTAGTATATATGTTTGGAATGCACTAAAACATTCATTTGAGTAGTAGGTTGCATGCATTATACACGTAGCGAAATATTTTAATTGAACATAACATGAATTCAAAGTTTTGAATGACATTTGTAGTGCGCATTGATTTGGTACAGTACACATTAGGCTTGTCCGGAAATTTCAACCCACGCCTTGTTAGCCCGAAATATTTAAGATATATCTTTGTCTCCTTGTGCTCCGACAACTCCCTCCATCTCAACCCACGCCTTGCTGTTCCGAAATTACAATGCGCGCAAAAACTCCCCCCTCCTATGAAATCCCGACACGCGAAATGCCCGTGGTACCCCTGAACCGAAAGAACCGCCTCAAATCGGTGGCGTACTTTCGTAACTTACCCCAGATTTCGGACAAGCGTGTCTCTAAGCCATGGTTCCCCACTGCCATCCCATCCACCCACCCATTCACACACCGAGGCCGCGAAAACCCGCGACGAAACCCCACACCCTGCTCTGTCCGCCACCCAGCCGAAGCCTCTTCCCGACGACGTCGTCCACAGCAACACCTCGACGTCCTTCATCCACCATACCGGATGAGGATCCGTCGTCGATCTCATCGTCCCGCCGGTTCAGCCACCCCGTCCTTCACCTCCAAGGAGCTGCCCTGATGTTCCCCTCGTCTTTCGTGCCACCTCCATTCCCACACCGCCGTCTTCACCTGCACCACCGGAAGAGCATCATCATCACCATTTCCTCAGATGAAGCTGCGGCCTAATCGGCGCCACCAAAGAGGTTGTACACTAATCGCCGCATTTTATTCTTGATTCGATCTCACGGTGCTGCCGGCGCTCGGTCCCGAGCCGACACGGCGCGTCTCCATCCACGGCGGCGTCGCCGGCCACTTCCTCCACGGCGTCGCCCCCTCGGCGGCGACGTCCACATCAGTAGGAGCTGCTGCTGCTTTAGCTCTCGCTCGCGCTGCTGCTCTGCTCTTGCTCTCGGTCCCCTGCCTGGTCTGCTCTTGCTATTGCTCTTGCTCGCGTTGCTGCTCTCGCTCTTGCTCTTTCTTGCGATGCTGCTCCGATTTAGCTACACTTCAGTCGACTGAATCGACTTTTGGGTCATTTGATTTTTAGGGGGTAGGGGGGCTCTCCGGGGTGAAGGAAGAACCAGCCGCAGCGGGGAGGCGGGCTCGCCAGAGAGGTACCCCACTATCTATTTTAGGGTTCAGGATGGGGGCAGTGGTCACCGGCGGTGGCGGGGCGCTGGCGGGGCGGTGGTGTGGGGATCGCCGGAGAAAAAGCTCGGCACGGGGGGCCTAGAGGGATGGCCGGGGCGGCGGCGGACCGGTGGTGGGGAGTGTTTTCGGGGCGGGCGGGGCGGCGCACCGCCGGCCACGGGCGGCGGTGGGCTGCTGTTTGGCCGGTGGTGGCTGGCGGCTCAGGGGGGTGGAGGTTGAAGATGAACCGCAGGCCCTTGATTTCGTATTCAACAGTTGCAAAATCGACTGACCAGAGATGAAAAAGTTAGTCGACCAACGTGTAGCCTCACCTTGCTGGTGCGTTCAGTTTCGACACCAAAATTCAGTTTCCACAGCAAAATTCAGTTTCGACAGCAAAATTCAGTTTCGACAGTTAAGTTCAGTTTCGACAGTTAAGTTCAGAGATGAGCGGCTGATGTATTTTACATCTAGAACTTTGTGGATATGTATTTTACGTCATGTATTGGAGATGCTATTAGAATTCCACTCAGGTTAACGTTGTTCGTTGTCTCTCTTGTCCTGCTTCAGCCTCGGCGTCGTACAACTCACCGGAGCTGCTCCAACGACGAAACCCTCCATCACAGCGGAGCAGTACCTTGGGCTCCATCTCCAGACGCCTAAGATCTTCTTCCCCTCCTCTGACAGCAAAGTCAGCCGGAGCATCCTCACCGGCCAACCCAATCACGCTGAGATCGACATGGCTTCGCCAAAGAGGTTGTACACTTGTTGCATCTCTTTTTTACTCTACATGTTATATATATTGTCCACTGAGCACACGGATTTGTTCCTTTAGTGTCTCCTTGAAAGAAAAAACGTAGGAATTTTAATTTTCACTTGTCCTCCTTTTCAAATTCCTATTCATGAAGCACAAGACTAAGAGATAGTAGCATAATAGCATTATAACCGTACATTTTCTTGTGGTTTGACTTAATCTCACCATGCTTCTTTGCATCCTGTGATCTTCCAATTGTTGTGAATCAAACACCCAGATTGGCAGAAATCCTGTGTTTTTAAATTCTCTGTTTTGCACGTGCATTCCTATCCTATTCCTATCTATTTCCTATCCCTGCATTGTTGGAATCCTCCAATTCAAACGAGCCCTTACAGAATTACTTCTCTTACAGATAGTTGTCAAAGAAAACCTTGCATGGTTTGTCCCGCTCCTGCTGCACCGTCGTCCACCCTAGCTCAGCTGCTCCAACGACAAAAGGGTCCATCACAGCAGGGATCTGGCCTCCAGACTGTCTTTCGCCGCCTCAGATCTTCTTCCCCGCCACTGGCAGCCATGAAAACTGCATTACCATCATCAACCGAGCAGATGACCTCGAGGACTACACGGGTCCGCAAGAGAGGTCACACTCTTTCGTGTCTGCTTACGTTATGCATCGCTTAATATTACATGCTACTTTATCGTCCTGTTCACCGATTAGACTCTGAGTCAGCTCCAAACTACTGGTCAAACTTGAGTTTTTAAATGATTGTGGGGTACATATCGGGGCAGCTATCAATAGTATCTACCTACTATCTGGTTAATCTCCGGTGTCTACTATGAGTTTCATGCTGGGTGGGAAACAAACAGTAAAGAAGCCATTATCTGTATTTTTTAACTGAAGCCGTTATTTGCCTGATATTATTGGTTTTGGGTGTATCCACAGGTTGCTACCATCACTTTGGATTTCTGCATGCACTCCTTACATAACCTCACTATGCTTTATTCCTATGCATGATAGTTATTGTAAACAATGGAACTGAACATTTATAGCAAAAGAGACGAGCCTTGCATGGCAATAAAATTTCATGCAGACGTCGCTCCATGGTAGGCGCAAAGGCAGCCCCCCTCCACGCATTTCGGATTGTAATCAAGAGGAAGATATCTGTTCTGAGGGGGATTCAGAAGGAGAAGACAACTCCTATTTACCCCCTCAGGTCTTCGCTCTAACTTGGCATGCTGATGTTGGTTATATCATGCATATGGTGTCTTGCATTGCTTAGTTTATACATCAAATATGTCATCTGCTTAGTTTAGAAATCCTTTGCGCAAATGCCATCTGTTTAGTTTATTCATCGTTTATGTGAATTATGCAGCTCCATCTTGTTTAGCCAGGCATCATATATGTGAATTTTGCAATGCCATCCTGCTTAGCCAGTCATCTTATATGTAAATTATATCAGGCCATCCTTTTTTTTCGTAGCATATTACATTTGTCAACAATTTTAGTACATTCAATAGCTCTTCGTGTGCATCAGCCATTTGACACGGTGATGGCAAATTCTGGAGTGAAAACAAGGTCTTCAGAGTAGACTATGCTATCTGACGAAGCGCATATCTCGCTGGTTACGGATAGCTCCTCAGAGGAGGATTCAGAGACAGATGACCAGTCCTATTCCCCCCCGAGGTGTATACTCTAACTTGGCAGGGTTATGTTGCTCATATCGTGTGTGTGGTGTCTCGCATTGCTATGTCATTTGATTAGTTTAGACATGCTTTGTGTTAATGCCACCTGTTCAGTGTCTAATTACCATATATGTGAATTATGCATTGCCATCTTGTTGCAAGACATTATATATGTGAATTATACAATGCTATCTTGTTGCAAAGGCATTATATATGTGAATTATGCAATGCCATGCTGTTTAGCCAATCATCATGTATGTGAATTATATCATGCTATCATTTTTTTGTATTACGTGTTCCATTTGTCGACAACGTTTGTATATTCAACTACTCTTCCTGTGCATCAGCCATTTGAAGCGGTGATGGAAGTATTTGGAGTGAAAACAAGGTATTCAGAGCAGACAATGCTACCTGCTGAAGCAGACATCTTGCTGGTTACAGAGAGCTCCTCAGAGGAGGATTCAGAGACTGATGACCAGTCCTATTTCCCCCCTGAGGTCTATGCTCAAACTTGGCAGGGTTATATTACCCATGTCATGCATGTTGTCTTACATTGCTTAGTTTTTACATCATATATGGATTGCCATCTGCTTACTTGCTTACTATATAAATCATATATTTGAATTATATCATGCCATCATGTTTACATAGTACATACACATCATCTATCTGAATTATGGCATGGCAACCCATTTAATAAAGACATCATATAGTTATATCATCTCATCCTGTTTAGTGTTTACAGTCATCATATTTTGAATTATGGCATTCTATCCGTGAATGTATGTGAATTATGGCATGCCAACCTATTAATAAACACATTATATAGTTATGTCATGTCATCCTGTTTACATAGTCTCATATTTTGAACTATGTCTTTCCATCTTTTTTAGTTATCCATCATAATGTGAAATTGTGTCATGTTATCCTATTTAGTTAGCCATCATATATGTGAAATTGTGCCATGCTATCCTGTTTGGTTAGACAACATAAATATGAATTATTTCATGCCCTCTTTTATTCCCCACTATCCATTGCACATGTCTATCATACAATGTCTATACTTTCAATTACTTTTCTTGCTTATCAGCCATTTGAATTGGAGAGCGTGATGGCAGTATCTAAGGGAGTAACAACAAGGTCTTTAGAAAAGATAGTGCTACCAGTTGATGCAGATAGAACCACGGTTGTACTTGCCCAAGGACCAGATCCACCACACATAACCCAGACTCTCGCAGATTGTACCCCTACCCAGTTGGACAGAGAACCAGCTACACCCCTTCTAACCCCAACCCCGACAGATAGTAGCCCAGTTCCAGTTGACACAACACTGTTCCACCACAGAGCACCCAAACACGAGCAGTTAGTATGGGAACTGCAGTGCCCAAAGCACGAGGACCACCACTCCGAATCCCAACTCAACGCTTAAAGGAGAAGAAGATTTGTTCTCAGGTCAGGTTATGTAGCTATGGTTCATACTCCTTTGCTCTTGCATTACTGTATTTACTCGCACCAACTATTTTCAAATTTGAAGGATGGAATTGAAACTCCAATGGCGCAACAGGTATGTCTTAAACCTGTTTCTTTAACTGGTTTGCTGTTGTAGCCTGCTCTATGTTGATTTCAGTTTCAATTGAATAAACAGTTATGTTCTCATGTCATGCACATTACAAGTGTTGTTATTGCTCTATAGTTACCCACACTTATATTCTGTCTATTCTACTTTGTCTTGAACAAATATTATTTGAACTGTGTCTCTATCTTGATTTGGCAAAAAACTAGAATGATATAGACCATAAAGTGACCATGGTACATAGATATATGTTTGTTTCATGATGTTATCCTGTCCACTTTACTACTGAACTCATTTACCAAAATGATTTTCATATACAACATGGTAAACATGTGATGTGTCTGCTTGTTTCTCTTTTAGAATGCGGACAAAATATTGAAGAACAGTACCGCGTTATCCAATGGTAAAGGAAGTAATGCAGATAAGGTTCAAGATAGTGAGACATCCCTGTTGGTCTCCAAGAAAGCTGATAAAAACTATCTTGACGACAGTGAGGGAACCCAAAAGTCCTGTCTTGATGTAGTGTTCGAGTTACTGACCACTACTGCTGGCACACGCTCTTCGAACTCGCTGCCTGAATCAGTTCGTCTTCTTGAGTCTCAACTTGAAGTTGAAAGACATCGATCAGATGTGCTGCGATAGGAAGCTAAAGGACTGAGGAAGTCCCTGCAGAATTCAGATGCATATTTTCAGGTGCAACAGCAAGCACTAGAGGATTTAAGCGCCAAACAAGAGAAAGTTAATAAGCTTGCTAAGCATCTTTCCAGCATTATGGGTACCCAGGATATTGTTTCTTGAGATCTTCTGAAGTGGTTTCAGTTCCGAATTTGTTTTGCTGCGGCGTTTATTTGCGCTGGTCGCCAACTTTGATAACCAGTGTATTGATATGCTGCTTTGTTCCCTATATTTGCACTGGTGGCGAACTTTGATGCCCAGTGGATGTAATATGTGTAATAGCCGTGATAGCCTAGCGTTAGTTGCTTGCTTATTTATTTCCTTGTTGTCTTGTTTATTTGTTTGCTTGTAGTCATTGCAGTTCTTTTTCCGCGGTTAGCTAGTGGCTGCAATAACCTACTCCCTCCGTCCCAAAATATAAGAACGTTTTTTACACTATACTAGTGTCAAAAACGTTCTTATATTTTGGGACAGAGGGAGTATTTTTTAAACTAGGCCACAATAACCATGGGCTAATATTTACTGTATTGAGACTGGGCCTCCTACTGGCCGTAGAAACAGTGGGCCTTCTACGGGCCGTAGAAACAATGGGCCTTCTACGGGCCGTAGAAACAATGGGCCTTCTGCGGGCCGTATCATCAATGGGCCTTATACGTGCCGTATGATCGATTGGCCAAACATGGGCCAAACATACCGCATTATGGCCGTAAACGGGCTAGAGTTGGAATCGTCCGTTCATGGGCCGACCATAATGGGCCATCGTTAATAGGCCGTATTTGATGATGCTATGAAAACGGCCCAACGTATTAACGGACCACAAACGGGCGACTGTAACCACAGGCTGAATTTGGTCCACAAGCAGAAAATGACACTAACGGGCCGTAAGTAAACAAATGCTGGAAATGAGCCCAAGAATAAATGGGCTCTGAGAAGGCCGAAAGATAACATGGGATGGAAACGGCCCAACGGAATAACGGGCCGTTAATGGGTATAAAGTGATACACTGTTCATTACGGGCCAGTTTCACCATGGGTCGTGGGTGTAAAGTGATATACTGTTCATTACGGGACAGGTTCACCACGGGCCGTTAATAGGCCAAGAGTTACATAGGGCCTCATATGGGTCGAAAGACATCATGGGCCATACATGCGCCAGAAGTGAAAATGGGATGGAATCATATTGGATGGCCCAGATGATGCTACTGGGCCTAATTTGGATAGGGCGACGGGCCTTGGGTTAGCGGGCTGTAAATGGGCTATATGCGAACATGCCATTAACAGGCTTTCCATGGGCCGGCCCGCGACCTTTTGACCAAGTCAAACGGGCCGGCCTTTTCACAGGAATAGGCCTCTGTTGGGCCGTGCCACGTGTCGACGTATCATAGGCGCCTTCCGTCCAATGAGTGGATGACATCTGTCCCAACGATGAGTCGACACTTTTTTCCTCCAGCCAATGATGATTTTACACGTGGAAAAACCCCATTGGTCGGGGCTGTTAATGGGTTATCGGATCCAAAACCCGACCTTATAGCTTAACTGTGTTCCGTTACGGTGGATGCCACGTGTCAGTCACCCTTGACGAAAGCACTTCTGTGACGGGCGATTTATCGTCATGGAAGTGGACACTTCCGTGATGATAATTTTGGTAATGTCATGGAACACTTCTACGACAGCATAGGTATGACTATCTTGATTCTGTCATAAAATTGTCATGGATGCACATGCATGACAAAAAACGCGACCTACTATGACAAACACATATCATCACGGAAGTGTATTTTTTTTGTAGTGTGACTTGATCAACGTTATATTAAGTTGGACTATTAACATGTTTAACTTGAAAATATAAATTTATATACCAAGTCATATGATGCCATGATCATGCAACTAATCGACATGCAATGCATGCAACTCCCATGTACGGATCAAACTTATCAACATAACTTTCTTGCACTACTCATCATTAAACTTTACTGGTTCTACCTCATTTTTATTATCATGCAATATTTTGATTAACTCATAATTTATATGAAAATATCACTTAACAAAAAGAAATATCAATATTTATCATAGCAATATAACTAATGCAAAATTGTATTCTACTAGACCAAACTAGTCCATGCATTCAACCAGTAACTTAAACAAACATTTCAAGCATGACAAAGTAACTAGCAAGCAACCATATTTATTTAACAAATTTTTAAATGCATATAAGAACTCATATTTTAAGTAAAAAAATCATAGATATTGAAATCACACCATCCAAATGCTGGCGTGGCTTGCCTTAGTGTAGAGGAGGGTCACACTCCTCCTAGTTATCTTCAAGGCAAGTTCCTCCTTCTGAAAATATTTAAAAACCACAAAACAAAATATCAAAAACCAATCTGAAAATCACCAGAAATTCTAGACAGCAAGGAAAATTCCACATTTTGGTGTGCTGCTAGAGCTTTCTGAAACAAACATAATGCAAAAAGAATCAACTCATTTGGACTTATGGGCTGGGAGTTACCCCTGGTTAAAGTTGTGGTCAAACATTTGAATTTAAATTGAATTAAACAGAAAATCTGGGGGGGTGACGTTGATGGCGTAAAGCCAGGATACGCCTCCACTTGTACCGCTTTGGGTGCGAGTGGAGAGGCTCACACTGGGCCCCACCAATCAGGAGAGAGAGGGGGAGAGAGGAAACAGAGCGCGGCGGCGCTCCGCCGGAGCTTACGACGGCGATGAGTGGGTCTTGGGCAAAACCAGAGGGATAGAGGTGGAGAGGGGGTCGCGGTGCACCTGCCCGTACCCGTGGCTTGCCGGAGTTGCTCGCAACCAAGCTTGCAAGCGGCGGTGGTAGACGGGGTTTGTCGGAGAGGAAGAAGGCAACGGTGAGAGGCGACTCCAGGGGCCCAGCTGCGTCCAGGCGACACCAGTGGATCCCCAACAACGCGCTTGAGAGGTTGATTGAGCTGAAGGGGCTCTGGAGTAGGGTGGTTGCGCTGCGGGGATCGTCAGCGATCTCTAGTCGAGCTCGACGGCCAGAGGCCTGCCCGACCGGTCTACGGCTCTCCTATGTGGTTGTGGTGGTTGTGAGGTGCGGTGTGAGGCTACGAAGCGGAGGGAGCGGCTCTATATATAGCTGGAGTGAGTGGGGGGTACGAGGCGCCGCTGGAGTTCTCCGGAGACCGACGAACGACGACGAAAGGCACCAGTGAGAGGGAGAAAGGGCTCAGTGTGTAGGCCGAAGCTGTCCATGCTCGCGGACGAGCACATGAGGCAGGGGAGAATAAGACAAGGGCACGAGCGCACTGTGGCTTTTGGCTGCGACGTGCCCGTGCTCGCTGCGGCGTCTCCGGCGTCGGCGCGTCGCCGAGCGCCAGGCAGGGGTCAATGGTGATGAGTCGAGGCTGGTGGCGTAGCGCGGTAGTCGTTGGCGAGCTCTGGCTTGAGCACGCGCCGAACAGAGGCATTGGCGCGACGCAGAGCACGTCGAGCACATGCCACACCCGTGTCCACACGCGGTCACCGCCCTGGCATGGTCAAAATGGCGCCCACGATCGGCCAAACCTTGTGTGGGCTAAAGTTTATGTCGTGATAGGTCTAGGGAAGCTGAGGACTCATCGCCAGGCCGACCAGATGTGACTCAACCATCTTGGCAAGTTTCTGGACAGAAACTTGGCTGCTATGTTTGGATAGCTTCTAGAAGGCCATTAGGGCTGATCTCTTGGGGTTAAGGGTTACTTAGGAGGGTGAAGAGGCTCAATAAAAATCAGGGCCAAAGGATCAAGGAAAAATACACTTGTTGTACAATCTGCATTTTTGGGCCATAAGAGAAATGATTTTCTATAGCAAAAATATGGCAAAAAGTCATGCAATATTTGTGCTTGGGGAGGTGGGCCATGGTTCAAAGAATATTAAGGAATTATTTCAGATTTTTGGGAGCAATAAAATGAGGGTTGCTTTGGAGCACTAGTTTCTGAAATGACTTTCAGAAGAGAAAAATGAATATTTTTCTTTTATGAAAAATATTCATTTGACCATTTTGGGGATTTTTCAGAGAAATAAGATTGAATGAAAAGTAGATATGTCACTTGGGTGAAAGTCAAGGGCATGCCCAAGTGATAAGTCCATTTGAATTGATTCCAAAAACTCAAATCCCAGGGCAAAGGCAAAACCAAGTCCAGAAAAAGAGAGAAGGCAAAATCCAGGTTGTCACAATTACACATGGCAATAGCCTTAAACTGATCAATGAGGGCCTGGTTTGACTTCCACCAGAAGGAGCCCACCTTTTGATCCCTTGGGAGCTGTCCATTGCTGTAGTAAGTTTCCCAAATTAGGTTCACCCAAGGAATATCATGTCTATTGAAAAATTTGTGTAGATTCTTCATGAGCAGAGTTTTATTTTGTGTGAAGATATCTAGGACTCCCAGTCCACCCTGATTTTTTGGTTTGCACACTGTGTGCCAAGCCACTAGTGATGGTCTTCTATCTTCCATGCCAGGACTCCTCCAAAGGCAGTGCCTCAAATATTTAATGATCTGGTGTTTTATAGTGATAGGAATGTCCGAACATCACATAAAGTAGACTGCTAAGGATGCCAACACAGATTTAACTAGCAGCACCTTCCCTGCCCGAGTCATAAAAGTAGAAATACCAACAATCCTCTTAGCAATTCTATTGACTAGAGGCAAACACTACTCCACAGTTGGTTTATAAATCCCCAATGGTAGTCCCAGGTAAGTAAAAGGAAAGTGTCCCCTGGCACACTACAGAGTATTTGTGAAAATGCTAACCCTGTCTTCTACAATATTTATGGGCACCATGATTGATTTTGCATAGTTAACCTTTAGTCCTGCAGCATCTGCAAAGGTGTTTAGAAGAGCTTTGAGGCACACTAACTGCCTAGCATTAGCTTGCATGAGAACTAGTGTATCATCTGCATATTGAACTATGGGGAAGTCTGGGCAAGAGTTAACTTGAAGTGGTGGTGTTATTAAATCTCTTCTCATAGCTTTGTTCAGAATTGATTGCAGCAGATCAGCTGCCAGAAAAAAGATTAAAGGTGAAAGAGGGTCCCCTTGCCTTACTCCTCTTATGCAATAGAATTTTTTCCCTGGCACTCCATTTAACATCACAGCAGATGAAGCAGATGTGAAAAGTAACTGCATCCAAGATATCCACTTTTCTCCAAATCCCTTAGCTCTCAGAATGTAAATAATAGCTTGGTGCTCAATAGGTCAAAAGCCTTTTCAAAGTCCAACTTGATTACTAACATTTCTTACTTTGATTTATGACACTGGTGAATATACTCATAGGCCCAACCAAGACAATCTTGTATCACTCTGCTCTTTAGAAATCCATACTGATTGATGTGTACCAGCTTGAGGATCACCTTTTGCAGTCTATTTGCCAGAAGTTTTGTAATGATTTTGAGCACCCCATTAAGTAAATATATTGGCCTAAAATCATTAGGTGAGACTGGGACTTCCTTTTTTGGGATGAGAGTGATATAAGAAGTGTTTATGCTCTCTAGATTAACATTTCCAGCATGAAAGGCCAAAATAAGGGCAGTAACATCCTCTTTAATAATATTCTAACAAGCTTTGAGAAACTCATTGTTAAATCCATCAGGCCCTGGTGATTTGTCTGTCGGTAAGTTCTTAACTACCTCATCAATTTCCTCCTGAGTGAAAGTTTTTTCAAGATCTTTAAAAAGTTGTGGGTCCACTTTGTTCTCATACAGAACCTGTAAATCAAAGTACATGGTATGGCCATTGGAGTGTCCAAGTCTCCTTTTAAAAGCCTCCCAAAGAATTGCAGCCTTTCCTTCATGATCAGTAATTTCCACTTGGTCCTCATTCAGGAGCATGGCAATTTTGTTATGTCTGTGATTAATTGAGGCCTTTGTATGAAAGATTTTTTTGTTCTCATCTCCAAATTTAACACCCTTGATTTTGCCTCTCTGCTTCCAACAGATCTTTTGATTGTTGAGAACTGTCAATAAGAATTATTTCAACATATTTCTACAATTGCTCTCAAACATGGTGAGGTCTCTGTATTCCTCCAAGAAGTCCCACAAGAAAATACATTCATTTAATTCCTGAATCTGCTTTTTAAGACAAGATAGACTTTTGGCCCAGAGTTTGAGTGCTCTTCTCAAGTCTTTGAACTTGGCATTAATCTTCTTGGCTGGGTCAGTATAGCCAACATGAATATTCTAGGCTGCTTGAACTATTTCTCTGAAATAGCTGTGCTTTAACCAATAATTCTCAAATCTGAAAACATTTGACTTGGGGATGGTTGTTCCAATTTTAGTTACACATGGCAGATAATCTGAGATTGGTTTTGCAAGTGGTAGAGCAGTGGTATCAGGGTAACTTGTCATCCTGGCTGCAAGGTGAAAAACCAGTCCAATTTTTCAAGTAAAGGATTGTTTTGCATGTTGCTCCAGCTGAACTATCTACCTTTAAGAGGTAATTCAATTAACCCCAAATTACTAATAGCTTCATTGAATAGTAGCATCTGATTAACATCCCCACCAGGTTTGTTTCTATCTTCAGGTGACCTAATGAAATTAGACTCCCCCATGACAATCCAATCCACATTGTCAGGCATTTGAATATTAGCAAACCAATCAATGAATTCCAATTTTCCCTCAGTGTTACAAGGACCATAGATATTTGTGAGAATCCAGGGCCTAAGAGTAGTTCTACAAGTGAATTGCATAGTCGGTGAGAATTTATTTTGGAAGAGTATTTCTCCAGAAAAAAGAGCCCCATTCCAAGCAGTTAAGATACCTCCAGATGCCCCAATGGAGGGCAAGTATTCAAATTTGTTGAATCTCTGTGGATAGAAGTTATGAACATAGGCAAGATCAAAATTTTCTGTCTTTATTTCTTGTAAGCATAAAATCCCAGTAGCACTTCCCTCAACTTTTTGCCTAATAGCCAGCCATTTCTCTAGGGCATTCAGACCCCTAACATTCTAGTTCAAAATATCCTAGGATCTGTTTCTATTCATGATTAACTATCTTTTTATTTATTTTGATATACCAAGCCTCATCTCCTGGTATAATACCCAGCTGAGTAAAAGTTTCAAAATTAGAGCTCTGTGATCTGAAATAGTTTGTGTTGTCATTGAAGCAGCAACAAGAACACATATGCAGACCCAACATGATAGTGAGTTGAAGTGACATTGCATTTCCAAAAGATAGCAGAGTAAAATCATCATGCTCATACAAGACATAGTACCAGGGTTCTAGCTGAGTGAACAAAAGAGCATGAAACAAAAGAAGCCACCAAGTCTCATAGTCAGACATGAAACATGTTCTGAATACAGTAGCCATATAAAACATCTTACATTCAACCACCAAACTATTCTTCCTGACCCTGAGACTATTACTAAGATGAGAGCACATCATGAACACTCTTGGAGGGATTTGTAGCACCAGTGGCCCTGGGAACCTTGGCCACATCTTCCTGACCTCTCTTCTTGGGCCTCTTGGAAAGCTTCTCCTGCAGCTCATCCTCAGATACCTTGCAGAAAGATTTTGTCAGGTTTTTGACCACTTTATTTTGCACAATTGGAGGTATAGCATTACAAGGCAAGCAAGATGTAGCATCACAAGACTTCCTTCTATAACCATTATTATCCTTCTTAATTCTATCACTCCTCCTTACCTCAATTTCCACCAGAGGCTCTTTGTCCCTTCTTTTCTTTGAGATGGCTTCACCTAGGGGTAGGTTTATGACCTTATTAGGAGATATTTGCTTTAGTGGGCTTCCAGCTCCACTTGAGGAGTGAGCAATAGGGCTAATGCCCTCATTTTCCTTGCCCAGGCCCAGCATTATCTCCTTACAACTTGGGGCATGTGTAGTAGCACATCCATCAGGGATATGAAACAAAATAGTCTCTTCAGAATCACAATTGGCAGTAAGCAGTTTCCACAGATTAGATTTGAGCAGATGCTTTACCCAACCAAATTTATCAGGTGTCAGAATAAGATGAATTATGAAGTTAAACCAACTTACATTAATGTCAATTTTGAAAGTGTTAACTTCTCCTTGTGTAGCTGGAGCAAAAATGCTGAATCCACAGGTCAAGACCTTCTTCAGAAATCAAATGAGCACCATCAATAATATCCATAGCATGATTTTCAACAAGTTTTTGAATTTCTATTAAATTGGGAGAGTTTGGTAATGAAAAACTCTCCATACCTTTTTTATGTCCATCAGATGAAGTGCCAACCTGTAGGATGTCAGCTTTGCCTTTCATTGCAGTCTTGTCAGCTAAACCCTAAATTTCCTCTGGTTCTTTAGGGACAACCACAGTTCCAGCCACCAGAGGAGTACCACTGTTATGAGAAGCAACATTAACATTGTCCAAGTTTAACTCTCCTTGTGGTATATCAGTTTCAATATTTCTCTCATTCCCAGCAGTTTCTTCAACAACAACTTCTTCTGGAATTGGTGGCGCAGGTTGTCGGACTTCTTGTAAAACCATAGGGACAACAACTTCTCCCTGCTGCTGAACCTCAACCAGGTTATCGTTAGCTAGCTGAACATCATCTTCTTCCCCTTCTGCTTGATATGCAAGTAAAATATTCTGTAGGCCCATGCCCATAGGGTTAACTGGAGCTCCTTGATTAACCTATTCACTAGCAGTGTGTGTATTAGACCAAATACCATCGGACACAGATACTGTAGTGGTAATGCTGCTGTTTGGAGCACCACCCTCTTGCATGATTGGCAATTCTGCTTGCTGTTGAGGTGGATTTGGATTGTTAGCCTGAGGAAATGCCCAATGACCTTGCTCTTCCTGCTCCTCCCAATCTTCCCAATCTTCATTTTGAGCTGGCTCATTGGTAAGTGGCACTGGCTGAAAACCTGGGAAATCATTGGCATGTTGTGCAACTGGCTGTGGGTCCAATCGAGGAGGTGGAATAGGGTCCTCATCAGCAGGGCCCCCTCCCAGGATTTCTTCTAATAAAACCTCAACAGAACTAGTCCAGGGCTCCTCTTCAAAACACTCTCCTTCAGACCATCTAATGCTTTTTGGAATATCAATGAGATCAGTCACTCTGGCCTTAACTAATTTTTTACCTCTCATAGCATCTTCCCTTTCCCAACTAATGATTCTGCCCCACTTGGCAATAGCAGCAGCAATGTCTTCAGTGTTGCAATAATCAAATGGAACTCCAATAAACAGTAACCAGCATGTTCTATTGAAATGAATTCTACGCCAGTTCCTACCCTCATTGTGCTTAGTGAATGAAATGAAAACATCACCAAACGGGTGTGGGCTCTGCTTGATAAGACGATCTCTATCTCTGACATGCAAGAACTGAACATATGGTTCACCAAATGGGCAAGGCTGGACTTCTCTGAACCCAATCTGCTCCACTCCTTGAAAAAACTCTTCTAGAACTTCTCAGACGTTGGGGGAAAATACCTCATTTGGATGCGGCTGAATGGTAGAAATCGCCCAATCTTCGTGTCTCCTTGGACGATGCGGCAAGATTGCCCTCGAAACCCCACTTCGCCCTTCAACTTCAAGAATCTGAAAACCATGGGGAACGACGAGAACATGGTCTATAGGAATGTTGGCCATGGATGGCGCTTCTGAAGAACGGACAACCAATTCCTGCTCCGCCGATGTTGAAGAAGACGGCGAGCTCGTCAAGGTGGAAGCAGAGTTGGTAAGAGCAGAGGAATGCGAGGAGGCCAGTAGATCGATCAGAAAGAATAACTTTGAGGTGGTTTCGTACCCTACAATAATCTCTTCGTTTCTTCTCCGCAATTAGTGACTTTGGAGTAACTCTTTGTTGCACGTTGAGGGATTGTTATATGATCTAATTAGTTATCATTGTTGAGAGAACTTGCACTAGTGAAAGTATGAACCATAGGCCTTGTCTCGAAGCATTGCAATACCGTTATCGCTCGATTTTACTACTAGTTACCCTGCTGTTTTTATATTTTCATATTACAAAAACCTATATCTACCATCCATATTACACTTGTATCACCATCTCGTCGCTGAACTAGTGCACCTATACAATTTACCATTGTATTGGGTGTGTTCGGGACATAAGAGACTCTTTGTTACTTGGTTGCAAGGTTGTTTGAGAGAGACCATCTTCATCCTACGCCTCCCACAGATTGATAAACCTTAGGTCATCCACTTGAGGGAAATTTGCTACTGACCTAGAAACCTCTGCACTTGGAGGCCCAACAACGTCTACAAGAAGAAGGTTGCATAGTAGATATCAAGCTAATTTCTAGCGCTATTGCCGGGGAGGTTAGTGCTTGAAGGTATATCTTTAGATCTTGCAATTGAATCTTTTAGTTTCTTGTTTTATCACTAGTTTAGTTTATAAAAGAAAATTACAAAAAAATGGAATTGAGGTTGCCTCATATGCTTATCTTTTTAATGTCTTTCGTGAAAATGATGGAAAGGAAAATTGAGCTCAAGTGTTAGAAGAAGTCTATAAAATGTTTGGCACTAAATCATTGAATGATGAGTATGATTGCAATGTTGTTAGTATGAATTCTTTGAATATCCATGATGCTAATGATATGCCAAGCTACAAGCTTGGGGATGCTATGTTTGATGAATATGACATTTTTTGTCCCCCAAGTTTTGATGAGCAAATTTAATATGATGAAAACATGCCTACTACTTAGGATGATTATATTGATGAAAATGGGTTTGGAAGAGTGTCAACTCTAGGTAATGATCCTGTGTTGAATCTTATAACATTTTGAAAGTGGATTTGGAGAGGTCAAGACTTTATTTAGTGATGAATCCACTATTTCGGAAGAGGTTTCAATTGATTATGAGAACAAAGTTGCTATCTATGATGATTATTGTGACGAAATTTATGATATAGAGAATAATGATAACCATGGAACTTGTCATCATGATTTTAAGTTTCAATTGGATTATGCCTCACACGATAGTTACTTTGTTGAGTTTGCTACCACTACTATGAATGAGAAGAATTTTGCTTATGTGGAGAGTAGTAAAATTTCTATGCTTGTGCATCATGAAAATAATGATTTATGTGATGGTTATATTGTTGAATTCATTCATGATGCTACTGAAAATTATTATGAGGGAGGAATATATGCTTGTGGTTATTGCAATAATATCAAGTTTCCTCTCTATGTGTTGAAAATCTTGAAGTTTGTTTCCTTTACCTTCCTATGCCAGTTGATTCTTGTTCCCATAAGTTGTGTGATCACAAAATCTCTATGCAAAGGAAGTGGGTTAGACTTAAATGTGCTTTTCATATGCTTCATGATGTTGTCTTTGTGTTTCAATTCTTATCTTTTATGTGAGTATCATTGAAATCATCATGCCTAGCTAGAAAGGCATTAAAGAAAAGCGCTTGTTGAGAGACAACCCAACACTTACCCTTACTGTTTTTGTGTGTTCACATGATTAAGCTACTGTAGTAATCACGTTTTATAGCTTTTGTTTCAATAAAGTGCCAAGTAAAGCCTTTGGGATAGTATGGATGATAGTTGACTTGATTCTGTGCAAAAACAGAAACTTTTGTTCTCATTGCCAGAATTTTAGAAATTCACAGAAGCGTGATTTTGATCTAATTTTTTTTACACAAGATTGATATACAAATTGTCTAGATTTTCCTAATTTTCAGAATTTTTGGAGTTACAAAAGTATGATTTCAATTCAGATCTTTACGGACTGTTCTATTTTTGGCAGATTCTGTTTTTGATGCATAGTTTGCTTGTTTTCTAGTTTCCATGGCTTATATTGCTTAATATAAATTATAGAAATTATAGGATACAGTAGGTATCATGTGAGAAAAAATTATGAATCTTTTCTTGACAGTACGAAAGTGAATTATTTGTTTTATTATACTTACGGAGCTTACGAGTTTTCTGTTGAGTTTTGTGTTTTGAAGTTTTCAAGTTTTGGGTAAAGTTTTGATGGACTACGGGAGCCTAAGCTTGGGGATGCCCAAGGCACCCCAAGGTAATATTCAAGGACAACCAAGAGCCTAAGCTTGGTGATGCCCCGGATGGCATCCCCTCTTTCGTCTTCGTTCATCGGTAACCTTACTTGGAGCCATATTTTTTATTCACCACATGATATGTGTTTTGCTTGGAGTGTCGTTTTCTTTATTTAGGATTTTGCTTGCTATTTGAATAAAGTACTTGAGATATGAAATTTTATTTATGAGAAGGAGTCTTCACATGGTTACATAATTATTCGACTACTCATTGATCTTCACTTATATCTTTTGGAGTAGTTTCCAGTTGCTCTAGTGCTTCACTTATATCTTTTTAGAGCACGGCGGTAGTTTTATTTTGAAGAAATTGTTGAACTCTCATGCTTCACTTATATCATTTTGAGAGTATCTAAACAGCGTGGTAATTTGCTTTGGTTATGAATTTAGTCCTAATATGATGGGCATCCAAGAGGGATATAATAAAAACTTTCATATAAAGTGCATTGAATACTATGACAAGTTTGGTTCCTTATGATTGTTTTGAGATATAAGGATGGTGATATTAAAATCATGCTAGTGATTAACTGTGGATTTTATAAATACTTGTGTTAAAGTTTGCGATTCCTGTAGCATGCACGTATGGTGAACCGTTATGTGATGAAGTCGGAGCATGATTTATTTATAGATTGTCTTCCTAATGAGTGGTGGTCGGGGACGAGCGATGGTCTTTTCCTACCAGTCTATCCCACTAGGAGCATGCGTGTAGTACTTTGTTTCGATGGCTAATAGATTTTTGCAATAAGTATGTGAGTTCTTTATGACTAATGTTGAGTCCATGGATTATACGCACTCTCACCCTTTCACCATTGCTAGCCTCTCTAGTACCACACAACTTTCGCCGGTACCATACACCCACCATATACCATCCTCAAAACAGACACCATACCTACCTATTATGGCATTTCCATAGCCATTCTGAGATATATTGCCATGCAACTTCCACCGTTTCGTTTATTATGACACGCTTCATCATTATCATATTGCTTTGCATGATCATGTAGTTGACATTGTATTTGTGGCAAAGCCACCTTCCATAATTCTTTCATACATGCCACTCTTGATTCATTACACATCCTGGTACACCGCCGGAGGCATTCATATAGAGTCATATTTTGTTCCAAGTATCGAGTTGTAAGTCTTGAGTTATAAGTGATGATCATCATTATTAGAGAATTGTCTCAGTGAGGAAAGGACGATGGAGACTATGATTCCCCCACAAGTCAGCATGAGACTCCGAACAAAAAAAAATAAATAAAATAAAAATAAAATAAAAAATAGAGGCAAAAAAAGAAGAAGAGAAGGCCCAAACAAAAAAACAAAAAAGAAAGAGAGAAAAGAGATAAGGGGCAATGCTACTATCCTTTTACCACACTTGTGCTTCAAAGTAGCACCATGAACTTCATGATAGAGAGTCTCCTATGTTGTCTATTTCATATACTAGTGGGAATTTTCATTATAGAACTTGGCTTGTATATTCCAATGATGGGCTTCCTCAAATTTCCCTAGGTCTTCGTGAGCAAGCGAGTTGGATGCACACCAACTTAGTTTCTTTTTGAGCTTTCATACACATATAGCTCTAGTACATCTGTTGCATGGCAATCCCTACTCACTCACATTGATATCTATTGATGGGCATCTCCATAGCCCGTTGATACACCTAGTAGATGTGAGACTATCACCTTCTTTTTGTCTTCTCCACAAGCACCTTCTATTCCACATATAGTGCCATGTCCATGGCTCACGCTCATGTATTGCGTGAAAGTTGAAAAGGTTTGAGAACATCAAAAGTATGAAACAATTGCTTGGCTTGTCATCGGGGTTGTGCATGATTTGAATATTTTGTGTGATGAAGATGGAGCATAGCCAGACTATATGATTTTGTAGGGATAACTTTCTTTGGCCATGTTATTTTGAGAAGACATGATTGTTTTGTTAGTATGCTTGAAGTATTATTGTTTTTATGTCAATATTAAACTTTTGTTTTGAATCTTATGGATCTGAACATTCATGCCACAATAAAGAAATTTACATGGATAAATATGTTAGGTAGCATTCCGCATCAAAAAAACTGTTTTTACCATTTACCTACTCGAGGACGAGCATGAATTAAGCTTGGGGATGATTGATACGTATCCAACGTATTTGTAATTTTTTATTGTTCCATGCTATTATATTATATACCTTGGATGTTTTATATGCATTTTTATGCTATTTTATATGAATTTTGGGACTAACCTATTAACCTAGAGCCGAGTGCCAATTTTTGTTTTTTCCTTGTTTTTGAGTTTTGCAGAGAAGTAATATCAAATAGAGTCCAATTGACATGAAGCTTTACGACGATTTTTTATGGACCAAAAGAAGCCCACGGAGTACCGGAGATGCACCAGAGGAGTCCCGAGGCCACCACCTTGTGGGCCCCTCGTGGACTCCCCTGACTTATTCTCGACGCCAACACCTCTTATATATCTCCAAACCTCGAGAACAAAACCTAGATAGGGACTTTCGCCGCCGCAAGCCTCTGTAGCCACCAAAAACCAATCGGTACCCTGTTCCGGCACTCTGCCGGAGGGGGGAATCATCACCAGTGGCCATCTTCATCATCCGGGCGCTCTCCATGACGAGGAGGGAGTAGTTCACCCTTGGGGCCAAGGGTATTTACCAGTATATATGTGTTTGATCTCTTTATCTCTCGTGTTCTTGATTTGGCACGATCTTGATGTACCGCGAGCTTTGCTATTATAGTTGAATCTAAGGCAATGATCATGAATATAGGCATCACGCCCGTGTCAAGTAGACCGAAACGATTCTGCATCTACTACTATTACTCCACACATCGACCGACTCCTGCCTGCATCTAGAGTATTAAGTTCATAAGAACAGAGTAACGCATTAAGTAAGATGACATGATGTAGCGGGATTAACTCAAGCAATATGATGAAAACCCCATCTTGTTATCCTCGAAGGCAACAATACAATACGTGCCTTGCTGCCCCTACTATCACTGGGAAAGGACACCGCAAGATTGAACCCAAAGCTAAGCACTTCTCCCATTGCAATAAAAACCAATCTAGTTGGCCAAACCAAATCGATACTTCGAAGAGACTTGCAAAGATATCAAATCATGCATAAAATAATTCAGATGAGATTCAAATAATATTCATAGATAAGCTGATCATAAATCCATAGTTCATCGGATCTCGGCAAACACACTGCAAAAGAGTATTACATCGAATAGATCTCCAAGAACATCGAGGAGAACTTTGTATTGAGAATCAAAGAGAGAGAGAGAAGAATCCATCTGGCTACTAGCTATGGACCCGTAGGTATGAGGTAAACTACTCACGCTTCATCGAAGAGGCAATGGTGTGTATGTATAAGCCCTCCGTGATCGAATCCCCCTCCATCATGATGACGGAAAAGGCCCCAAGATGGGATCTCACAGGTACGGAAGGTTGCGGCGGTAGAAAAGTGGTTTCGTGGCTCCCCTGGAAGTTTTTGGGTATAGGTGTATACATAGTAGGAAGTTCCATGTCAGGGGGTCACCGAGGGGCCCACAAAGTTGGGGGCGCGCCCTCCACCCTTGTGTCCGCTTCGTGGCTCTTCTGACTTGCACTCAAAGTCTCCTAGGTGTCTTCTGGTCCAAGAAAAATCATCGCGATAGTTTTATTCCGTTTCGACTCCGTTTGGTATTCCTTTTTTGCGAAACTCTAAAACAAGGGAAAAAACACAAACTCGCACCGGGCTCTAGGTTAAAAGGTTAGTCTCAAAATCATATAAAATAGCATATTAATGCATATAAAACATCCAAAGCAGATAATATAATAGCATGGAACAATAAAAAATTATAGATACGTTGGAGACGCATCAAACATCCCCAAGCTTAATTCCCACTCGTCCTCGAGTAGGTAAATCATAAAAACAGAATTTTGATGTGGAATGCTACCTAACATATTTATCCATGTAAATTTCTTTATTGTGGCATGAATGTTCAGATCCGTAAGATTCTAAACAAAAGTTTAATATTGACATAAAAAACAATTAGACCTCAAGCATACTAACAAAATAATCATGCCTCCTCAAAATAACATGGCCAGAAAAAGCTTATCCCTACAAAATCATATAGTCTGGCTATGCTCCATCTTCATCACACAAAATATTCAGATCATGCACAACCCCGATGACAAGCCAAGCAATTGTTTCATACTTTTGACATTCTCAAACCTTTTCAACTTTCACGCAATACATGAGCGTGAGCCATGGACATAGCACTATAGGTGGAATAGATGGTGGTTGTGGAGAAGACAAAAAAGAAAGAGATAGTCTCACATCAACTGGGCATATCAACGGGCTGTGGAGATGCCCATTAATAGATATTAATGCGAGTAAGTAGGGATTGCCATGCAACAGATGCACTAGAGCTATAAGTTTATGAAAGCTCAAAAAAAGAAAACTAAGTGTGTGTGCATCCAACTTGCTTGCTCATGAAGACCTAGGACGTTTGAGGAAGCCCATCATTGGAATATACAAGCCAAGTTCTATAATGAAAATTTTCCACTAGTATATGAAACTGATAGCATAGGAGACTCTCTATCATGAAGATCATGGTGCTACTTTGAAGCACAAGTGTGGCAAAAAGGATAGTAACATTGTCCCTTCTCTCTTTTTCTCTCATTTTTTCTTTCTGCTTTTTTTGGCCTTCTCTTTATTTTTTGGCCTTTCTCTCCTTTTTTTATTTCCTCACATGGGACAATGCTCTAATAATGAAAATCATTACACTTCTATTTACTTACAACTCAAGAATTACAACTCGATACTATAACAAAAATATGACTCAATGTGAATGCCTCCGGCGGTGTACCGGGATGTGCAATGAATGAAGAGCGACATGTATAAAAAATGATGAATGGTGGCTTTGCCACAAATACGATGTCAACTACATGATCATGCAAAGCAATATGACAATGATGATGTATGTCATAATAAACGGAACGGTGGAAAGTTGCATGGCAATATATCTCGGAATGGCTATGGAAATGCCATGATAGGTAGGTATGGTGGATGTTTTGAGGAAGGAGATGTGGTGGGTTTATGGTACCGGTGAAAGTTGCACGGTACTAGAGAGGCTAGCAATGGCAGAAAGGTGAGAGTGCGTATTATCCATGGACTCAACATTAGTCATGAAGAACGCACATACTTATTCCAAAAATCTATTAGTCATCAAAACAAAGTACTACGCGCATGCTCCTAGGGGGATAGATTGGTAGGAAAAGACCATCGCTTGTACCCGACTGCCACTCATAAGGAAGACAATCAAAAAACTTCTCATGCTCCAACTTCGTTACACAATAGTTCACCATACGTGCATGCTACGGGACTTACAAACCTTAACACAACTATTTATCAAATTCACTACTTACTAGCATGACTCTAATATCACCATCTTCATATCTCAAAACAATCATAAGGAATCAAACTTCTCATAGTATTCAGTGCATTTTATATGAAAGTTTTTATTATATCCCTCTTGGATGCCTATCGTATTAGGACTAATTTTATAACCAAAGCAAATTACCATGTTGTTCTAAAGACTCTCAAAATAAAATAAGTGAAGTATGAGAGTTCACCAATTTCTATAAAATAAAACCACCGACGTGCTCTATAAAGATATAAGTGAATGACTAGAGCAAAATTGCCTTGCTCAAAAGATATAAGTGAAGCACATAGAGTATTCTAATAAATCACGATTCATGCATGTCTCTCCCAAAAGGTGTGTACAGCCAGGATGATTGTGGCAAACTAAAAAGCAAAGTCTCAAATCATACAAGACTCTCCAAGCAAAACACATATCATGTGGTGAATAAAAATATAGCCTTAAGTAAAGTTACCGATAGACGAAGACGAAAGAGGGGATGCCTTCCCGGGGCATCCCCAAGCTTAGGATTTTTGACATCCTTGAATATTACCTTGGGGTGCCTTGGCATCCCCAAGCTTAGGCTCTTGCCACTCCTTATTCCATAGTCCATCAAATCCTTACCCAAAACTTGAAAACTTCACAACACAAAACTCCAACTAAAAATCTCGTAAGCTCCGTTAGTATAAGAAAATAAATCGCCACTTTTGGTACTGTTGTGAACTCATTCTTTATTTATATTGGTGTAATATCTACTGTATTCCAACTTTTCCATGGTTCATACCCCCCGATACTAGCCATAGATGCCTCAAAATAAGCAAACAACACGTGAAAAACAGACTATGTCAAAAAAGAACAGTGTGTAGAAATCTGGAAATTTTGAATACTTTTGTAACTCTAAAAATCCTGAGAAATTTGGAAGTCATAGATAATTTCTCTATTAATCTTCTGCAAAAATAATCAACTAAAAAGCACTCTCCATCTAAAAATGAGAATTGTTTTCGTGAGCACAAAAGTTTTGTTTTTTAGCAAGATCAAATCAACTATGACTATAGGCTATCCCAAAGGTCTTACTTGGCACAAACACTAATTAAAACACAAAACCACATCTAACGAGAGTCTAGATGAAATATTTATTGCAAAACATGACCTAAAAAGCAAGAACAAAAATAAAATTGGGTTGCCTCCCAACAAGTGCTATTGTTTAACGCCCCTAGCTAGGCATAAAAAACACGAATAGATCTAAGTGTAATCGTAATAATGATAAGGAAAGTCTCGAAAACTCATCTCATGCTCCCATCATTCAGCAGAAAGTTTTCTTTGAGGCAATCAAAAATAATCAAAAGGGCTAAATTTAATGGGATAAGAATCCCCAAGATCGACCTCGGGAGGAATTGGTTCCTCCTTCAGCCCTTGATATTGTATGACCAACTCTTCACTATAAGCATTCCTTTGGCAAAAAGTCATGAGCTTGTGTCCATAAGAGAAACCCAATCCGTTGCTTTGAATAGAAAAATCATCATTAAGCTTAGAAATCTTATTGACTAAAACATCGGTAGGAACCCTCTTTCTTAAAATTTCGTTATAAGCAACATGATCTAAAGACCGTAAACGCATTATATCCTCTTGATTAAAGGGAATTCCCTCTATGGGAGTGTCGGCGTTCTGGGAACAGGGGTCCCCAAACTTGCCTGCCTGCGGCCTGTGGCGTGGCTCAAAGGAGGCCCAGTACGGCCCACCTTCATCAACACGAGACTCAAGACCCTCGCGAGGGGCCAAGCCTCGCGGGGAGGACGACGCAGCGCTTCCTTAGGCGCGGCCTCCTCAGGCTGGCTCATGAGGAGGCGGAGAAATCAAGGCAGGGTACCTCATGAGGTGCCCATGACGCAAGCCATGACGACCAAGGGTGCCAGGCGGGCGCCGGACCGCACAGTGTCCTCCCTTTCCTCTTTGGTGCAAAGGGGGCAAGCGCAGGCGAGAGGATCAAGCAAAGGCATCCATTTCGGTGCAACGAGACCAAGACTAGTCCAACGGTGGGAATGAGCTCATCGTGGAGCCCAGAACGGCGTCACCACAGGGCCTTTGGCAGGCGAGGACCAACTTTGGTCAGGATAAGTGTACCAGATGTTCCCCTTCAAATTGGCCAATCGTTGGCGCCCTTCCCGCTCAATATTTGGGAAGAGGCCCAGGGCCTTTGCCTATAAATAGGACTAGCCACCCCCAGGGTAGGGAGAGGATCGAGAGGTCAGAAAACTAGCAAGTAGGCTTCAAGAAAGCAAGTGGAGAGAGAGAGAGGGGGGCGGCTGAACTCCCCGAGCAGTTCATCATCCCAGCAAGAACATGCCCTCGCGAGGCTGTTCACCTTTGTACTGTTCATCATCATCAGCCTGAGAGGCAATCCACCCACCACACTGGAGTAGGGTATTACACCACATCGGTGGCCCGAACCAGTATAAACTCTGTGTTCTTTGTGTTGTTCCTTTAGTAGTTTAGATCCTTGCGAGACGGAGAGGTAGAGGGCAGAATCTTCGCGCGCACCCCAGAGTTCGAACCTTAAGGGTCTGCCGGAACCCAAGATCTGACATTTGGCACGCCAGGTAGGGGTGCGCCGGAATCTGTCTTCCACCACTCCGTTCTCCTCCGACCGTCGCATCCATGTCTGACGCTCGTCCGGCCTGCGCCGAGCGCCGGGCCGCCATCGCTTCCCGTGTCGCCCAGATAGCTCCCGTCGGCGGGCGTCCTCGTCGTTCCCCGTCACCGGCCGTCAACGCCGCCACCGGCCCGGCGGGGAAGGAGCAACAAGCGTTGTCTCAGCACCCGTCCGTGCGGCGAGACGGCCGCACCGCTACTCCGTCGCTCACGCCAGCTGGCTCTTCGTCCCACGCGCTCCGCGCGCCCTTGGAGGCTCGAGCTACACTCATCACGGCAAACGAGCTCCTGCGCTACCGTCCCGTCGACGACGTCTACGAAGAGTGGCTCGACCGCGTCGCCGAGCTCGTCCGCGCCGCAGGGGACTCTCCTGCACCGCCTGCTCCGTTGCGCCGCACCCCGCCCCGCGCAGGCCATGAAGCTCCAGGGGCGTACCAGCCACCTCCATTCCAAGAAGACGCCACGGCTCCAAGGCGCATGGCCCCTGGGCGGAATCTGCTCCGTCAGGCGCCAGCCCAGCAAGAACGGAGCTGCCAAGAAGTCCCTCGACCGCAAGAGGCTGCCCGAGCACTCCCTGCTCCGGCTCGCCGCGACCCTGCTCCAACTTCGGCAGGCCAAGACCCCGCACTGCTCCCAGCTGCAGCGCAAGGGGACCCGCAAGGCCAAGCTCTTCTTCAACCAAAGCCGCCCGTGGCCACCGCAGGCTGCCGCGCCTACACCACCGAGCTGCGTAGCGTCGCGTGGCCCGGCAAGTTCAAGCCGGACCTGCCTCCTCGCTACGATGGCATGACTGATCCCGCAGAGTTCCTCCAACTCTACGAGCTGGGCATCGAAGCTGCCAGTGGGGATGAAAAGGTCATGGCGAACTGGTTCCCCATGGCGCTGAAGGAAGGAGCCCGCACCTGGCTCCTGAATCTGGCTCCAGGCACGATCTCCTCTAGGGACCAGATGCGCACCCGCTTCATCGCCAACTTCCAAGGTACTCGCGACCGGCCGCCCGCCGTGAGCGACATGCGCCGCATCAAGCAGCAACCTGGGGAGACCCTGCAAAAGTACATCCAGCGCTTCAACAGTGCGCGCCTCAAGATCCCCAAAGTGTCTGAGGAAGCCATCATCTCAGCCTTCTCCGATGGCGTGCGCGATGTCAAGATGAAGGAGGACCTGGCGATGCATGAAGACCTCTGCACCTCCCTGGAGCTGTTCAACTTGGCGACCAAGTGCGCCAGGGCTGAGGAGGGACGTCTCTCCCTCCTCGAGCTGCCCAGCACAGATCCATAAGAGAAGAAGCCCAAGGCCAAGGACGTGAAGCGCAAGGGGGCTGCCGTACTCGCGGCAGAACCGGACACCAAGCGGGGCAAGGATCTGCCCGAGTCCTCCAAGGGCAGCCGGTACTGTGTGTACCACGACCTCCACACCCACAACACCAACGAATGTCAAGAACTCCACGCTGTGCGAGAAGGAAGGATCGGCCGTCGCCCTGATCGCGCCGACCGGGGCTACGGCCGAGGAGGAGGAAGAATCCCAGGACGCTGGGAAGATCGCGGCCCGCGCAAGGGGTGGCGTGACCAACCTCGCGAGGACCACTGGCGGGACCTGCCTCGCGAGGGGGACTGGAGGGATCAGCCTCATGAGGAACGCCCTCATGGCAACGCAGGCCTTCCTCCGCTGCCGCCTCAGCCAAGGAGGAACGAATACCGCCGTCAAGACGAGGGGGCTGGGGGCTTCCAAGAGCCGCGCGCAATCGCCTGCATCCTAGGCGGAGCTCAAGCCCCAGCCTCCCAACGCATCTTCAAGCAGTTTGCCCGTGAAGTCAATGCAGTCCTCCCCAAGCTCGAAGCAACGCGACCCCTCAAGTGGTCGGCGTGCGCCATCACGTTCAGCTCAGCAGATCAGCTCAAGTGCGCGGCCACAGCCGGGGTCCTCCCGATGCTTTGCTCCCCAGTCATCAGCAACGTACTGGTCACCAGGACCCTCATCGATGGTGGAGCAGGGCTCAACGTCCTGTCCGTGGAAACATTCAACAACCTCCAAGTGCCCTATGACCAGCTTCAGCCAACCAAGCCTTTCTCCGGAGTCACCGACGGTTCCACAATCCCGATCGGGCAGGTCCGCCTCCCTGTCACCTTCGGGGCCCGCAGCAACTACCGCACCGAGCTCATCGACTTTGACGTCGCTCACATCCGCCTGCCGTACAACGCCATCCTCGGGTACCCAGCGCTGGCCAAGTTCATGGCCGTAACTCACCACAGCTACAATGTCCTCAAGATGCCAGGGAGTGGCGGCGTCATCACGGTGCCATGTGAAGAGAGGGATGCAGTGTGTTCCCTGGAGCGAGCCTTTTAGGCCGCGTTGCTGGAAGACCCAGATCGCGGAAGCAGGAGGCTTCCCGAGACCACACCCAAGAAGAAGAAGACGTCGTCAGGCTCCGCCCCTCAGGAGGCAGGCCCCTCAGGGCCCGTGCCGGCCCAGGGGACCCTCCTTCCATCGCATAGGAAAGCACGCCCGGCGCCCTCCTCAGGCAGGGCTCGGGGGCTCTCACCTTGAGGGCCACCGACCTAGCCAGGGTCACGAGGGAGGCGCTTGGGCATCACGTGGAGGCGTGCTTCGAAGCACGTTTCCCTCAAGAAGGAGCGAGGCAAGCAGTGTCAGACCAGCAGGAGTTCGTTAACCAGGCCATTCAAGAACTACAGGAGTCGAGAATCATGAGAGGTTGCCGCCGCTTACCGGCTGTGGCTCCCCATCCAGGCGAGGATGTTGGGCTGCGTGTCTGCATCGATGTACCAGGGCTCAATCAAGTCACCACGACGGGGCGCCTCTGGCCCTCACGAGTGGGGCGTTGTGGGGGTCCACCACACGGCTATGTTCGCATGCCTTACGGCTTGCCGAGCGTGGCTGCAGCGTACCAGCGCCTCATGAGGGGCATCATGGAGACTCAGGAAGACAGGCGTTCCGTAGTCCTGGCAGAGATGGAGATGATTCGCGAGGAGCCACCAGCGCCTCCGGAGCCTCCTGAGGCCCCAGGGCCTGGGGGCTCGTGAGGATCGGCTTTCGCAGCCCACCGAGTCTGCCGCACCAACGCCATTTCACCGTTGACATCTTCAGGTGACATCTTTCAAGCTCCATTCCTAGTTGGGAGCGCCCTCCTAGGGCTGCATTACTCCCAGGCCGCGTGGGTCCGTCCCTGCGGCGTGTATCCCTTTTTAGTTTTCGATCGTTAGCCTGCTTTGTTGGGGGCGCCCCTCGGGCTGCATCATCCCCAAGCCGCTCGGGCTAGGCCCAGCGACGTGTATCTCCCTCGCGTTTATTTCCAACTATGCATTCGCCTATCATGCTTGATCACCTCATGCCTGTCCACTACAACTCTTCTTCTCCATGTCGACCACTTGCATGTTAAAGGGGGGGGGTGCCTGAGCATCGCGACTCAGGGCTCTTACCGGCTCTCCAACCCTCACCCTCTGGCCTTGTACACGGCATCGCGACCTGGCATACCAGCGACGGCTGAGACAAGCTCGAGGACCGGGACCCGAGGACGTAGAGTGCCGACATCTAACCGAATTTTGCAGGAACACATCTCGAGATACGGCCCAGCGCCAGGCACAACCCGCCTAGAGGTAGGGCCTCGTGAGTCCCGCGCTGGCTCACAGGCGCCTAGGTACACCTCACCTGCCCCAGCCAACGAGCTCTCGGGCGACTAACGGTCGACTAATGACTGTCATGGCAGCCCCTTCTTCTTTCTGTGATGAGTCTGCAGGATCCTTGGAGGGAATTGCGCTAACCGAGGCCCTCACGGAGTCCTCTTCACCCTCTCCCGCGCAAGCCGCTTGCGCGTTAAAGGGGGGGTGCCTGAGCATCGCGACTCAGGGCTCTTACCGGCTCTCCATCCCTCACCCTCTGGCCTTGTCCACGGCATCGCGACCTGGCATACCAGCGACGGCTGAGACAAGATCGAGGGCCGGGACCCGAGGACATAGAGCAGAAAGGGGAGCAGAGGCGAGGGAGAAGGGGCGCGCGAGGACCACGCCGAGCAACTCCGTTCTAACTGCCCCACGGACCCGACGATGCGTTGGGGACAACCCCCGATCCTCCAGATAAGTCACCATCCAAAGCACTGGCTACCATGGCGCTACCCCCGCACCCAATGCAATTCCTTACCAGCGACGTCGTTTCCCTTTCTCGTCAAGCGACGGCTGCTTGGGCGCCAAAGGGGACCTCCTGAGCATCGCGACTCACGGGCTCTTACCAGACCCCGGGTCGCTCACCTCCTGGCCTTGACCACGGCATCGCGACCTGGCATACCAGCGACGGCTGACGCCGCCTTGGGACTGGGACCTGTCGACGCAGAGCGCCAAACCCTCGCGAGGCTCGAAAGGGAAGACTAAGCTACGACGGAATTAGCGACCCGCACAGTTCCATAGCAAAAGTCACATATTAACAGAAAGGATCACAGACATCTTACAAGCCCCCACGGGGCGCAGTATGATTCCTTGCAGGAAACGGATCCTAAGGGATGCTATCTACACGCGCCCCAGCAGACGATGCCATCATCAACAGTGGCCGTCAGGCACCGGCGCCAACCCCATCCAGATCAGAGTCGGCGGCGGCCGAGCGAGCCCGCCCTGCTCCGGGAGCGGCGCTGGCTCGCGGGCTCGTAGCTGTCGTCGCTCGTCTCCGGAGTCGCGAAGACCTCGCTGGGGTCGCTGGATCCTCCGGCGCTCCCGTCGCTTGTGGAGTTGTCCAGGGGGCGGTCGGCGGGCCCAGCCGTCGCCACCGCGAGGTCCTGGCCACCTCTCCTAGGGCAGCACTCAAGTCGGCGCCCGCTCGCGTCGAAGACCTTGAAGAACATCACCGAAGCGCCATCGTACTCCAGGTGGATCGTGAGGGCGCCCCTTGCTCTACAGCCCCGAGCGATCTCGCCCCAGCCACTAGTCATGAAGACCTCGTCCGAGGCGAGCATCGCGACCTCTGCCTCGGTCGCGGGGGTGCTGCAGTCGGCGTGCTGTAGCCACAACTCCAGGAGTCTTCCCTGTGGGAAGACGGAGGCGAAGAAGGAAGGAAAGCGAATCAAAGTTCGCGGAGGCATGGCGGCGTGGAGCACGAGCTCGCGGGAGGAGCCCTCGGCATGGACTCTAGGCGGAACGACCAACACCTTCGTGACCCGGCGGCGACGGCGCCTGCCGTTGGGGTCGACGTCACCCCCTCCGTGGCCCTCGGCATGGGCAAACAAGGGAAGCGGAAACCCCGGCGGAGACCGCTCGTACCAAGGCCTTGATACCACCTGGTGGTCTCCTTCGTCTCGGCTGCGAGGGGCAAGTCGCTTCTTCGGCGGGAGCGGGTCTGGCACTTCTTGGAGAGCTTTTCCCTTCTCCGCCGCAGAGAACCGGCGAATCGGGGCCATCACGTCAAGAGGGAGCAAGAATCAAGGCGAAGGAGAAAACAAGAAGAGATGGACTGGAAGGGCACGCGCTATGCCGTACTTATAGCCAGCGGAGGCCAACCGTCGGCCTCCATGATCATAGGTAATCATGACACGATTTGCATGCAGGGACTTGTCCAATCCGCGCGATCGTCGAGGCGTCGTGGGGAAGCGGAGACGCCCGCGCCCAGTCAACCACCACGCGGCGCCCAAGGCCGCAGGCTGTTAGGGCCCGCGGCGCTTCGCCCTTGCCCTTTCGCCTCTCGGCGCGGCCAATTCCGGGCGCGCCTTGGGCCCGGGGGCTACTGTCGGTGTTCTGGGAACGGGGGTCCCCAGACTTGCCTGCCTGCGGCCTGCGGCATAGCTCAAAGGAGGCCCAGTACGGCCCACCTTCATCAACACGAGACTCAAGACCCTCGCGAGGGGCCAAGCCTCGCGGGGAGGACGACGCAACGCTTCCTTAGGCGCGGCCTCCTCAGGCTGGCTCATGAGGAGGCGGAGAAATCAAGGCAGGGTACCTCACGAGGTGCCCATGACGCAAGCCATGACGACCAAGGGTGCCAGGCGGGCGCCGGACCGCACAGTGTCCTCCCTTTCCTCTTTGGTGCAAAGGGGGCAAGCGCAGGCGAGAGGATCAAGCAAAGGCATCCATTTCGGTGCAACGAGACCAAGACCAGTCCAACGGTGGGAATGAGCTCATCGTGGAGCCCAAAACGGCGTCACCACAGGGCCTTTGGCAGGCGAGGACCAACTTTGGTCAGGATAAGTGTACCAGATGTTCCCCTTCAAATTGGCCAATTGTTGGCGCCCTTCCCGCTCAATATTTGGGAAGAGGCCCAGGGCCTTTGCCTATAAATAGGACTAGCCACCCCCAGGGTAGGGGAGAGGATCGAGAGGTCGGAAAACTAGCAAGTAGGCTTCAAGAAAGCAAGTAGAGAGAGAGAGAGGGGCGGCTGAACTCCCCTAGAAGTTCATCGTCCCAGCAAGAACACGCCCTCGCGAGGCTGTTCACCTTTGTACTGTTCATCATCATCAGCCTGAGAGGCAATCCACCCACCACACTGGAGTAGGGTATTACACCACATCGGTGGCCCGAACCAGTATAAACTCTGTGTTCTTTGTGTTGTTCCTTTAGTAGTTTAGATCCTTGCGAGACGGAGAGGTAGAGGGCAGAATCTTCGCGCGCACCCCAGAGTTCGAACCTTAAGGGTCTGCCGGAACCCAAGATCCGACAGGGAGGACGACAGCCATCTACTTTATAATGAGCGAAAATTTCGCTAGCTTATTTCATAATAAATCTAAACTCATGAGCTAGGAATATAGTGGCGGCGCGCTTAACGGAAGAAAGCTCAATATTAGAAAACTCTAGGAAAAGTCCTTTGTATGGATGGATGCATGTGAATAAATTGTCTTTCAGGTTCAACAACAAGCAAAGATATAGCATTCACAAGGCTACTTGTTTTATGGAGGATAGATCCACCCATAGTGGGGAGTCCACCGGCACAAGTAAAGAAATCTTGAATAACCCCTTTTCCAATAATATTTCCGCTACCTATGCGGAATTTCTTAGCGTGCAAGATAGTAGTTTCTTCATGTGGATCAGAATTAGAAAAAGCATCAAAGTTTCCCCCATCCTTACTACTATCTTTTTCAGCGATAACTGACGATGACATGTACCTAGGGTAGGGTCATAGGCCTGACCTAGACGCCCTACCCAAGGACACTACCCTAGAGTCAAAGACATTCAAAGTACGATCGAAGATACCGACTGAAATCACCTTGGAGTGCAATCCACTCGACCAGATATACCACTCGGTATCCCAATTCCACTCGACTAAGATAGATTCACTCGACCTTACGGAGAAACACTCGGAGTATAGAAGATCTAAAGCCACTTCTGGATGGCAACAGTCAGGCGTTCACTCCATAGCCTTAAAGGTCATTAATAGTCATTATAGCGGGCGTTACCAGTAATGTCTCTATCTTAATCTACATTAAACCCTGTGTAATTGAGGCCTGTGAAGGAGTGGTGCACTCTATATAAGCCACCCCTCCCCTCTGGCACAAGGGTTTGCACCCAGTGTAACTTTCACGCATAATCAAGTCGACCAAGCCTCCGGGCACCGAGACGTAGGGCTATTACTTCCTCCGAGAAGGGCCTGAACTCGTAAATCTTGCATGCACAACCTCGCCGTAGTTAGGACCTTGCCTCCTCCTATGTACCCCCTATGCTTACTGTCAGACTTGCTCCCACAACAGTTGGTGCCCACCGTGGAGCAGGCGTCTTAGCGACTTCCGGTGAGGTTGCAGTTTTTCCAATCTTCATCAACCTGGTTTCCGGCGGTGGTTTGGCTTTGGGCTGCGAGATCCATCCCGGCGCGCTCATTTTCGTCGCAACCGACTCCGCCTGGCTCCAAGAGGCACCCCTCGATGTTCAGGCCCTTCCCATCCGCGGGGCGGCGCACTTCCGAGCGAGTGCCTGCGGCGTCCTCCTGTGGCAGCCTTTGACTCGGTATCAGTCGGCTCCCGCGTCATCCACTCTCCCCGTTGTACACCACCGCAAGCGATCCGGTCGGTCCCGGCTTCAGCGGTGGGTGAGGCATGCGGTGGCTCGACAGACGGCCACCCCTCAATTTCTGGCAATCGAGCCCGATGAATCTCTCTACGGACCATTCGACCTGTCGACTGGTTCCGCCGAGAGTCTGTCCGAGTGCGGAAGCAGCGACCCTGCGGCGGAAGTCCTCATGGTCGACACACCGTGCAACCCACCTGGGTTCTGTCGCGGCGGCGGCGATGGCGGTGGCGGCCCATCGCATGGTCATGACGAATATCATCCCAAAGCCCTCACTTCGGAGCAGAGGGACGAGCTCCATCGTCGCAACATGGAGGCACTCCACACCCACATCATTGGGGAGACCTTTGAGGCTCGGGCCATGGAGGATGTGCGTCTGACCACCTTGGCTGAGCGCGCACGACTGGAGAATCTTCAACATTGACTCGACGAGCGTGCCCGTCAGCAGATCCCCGAATCCAGTCGACGGCCTCGACCATTGTTTCCGCCAGAACCTCAGGTTTATCGCACACCAGTCCAGAATCTTGCAGCTGCAACCCGTATAGCAGAGTCGATTCAGCCATCCCGTTCAGAGGCTGGTAGAGGTTTGCTGCAGATCCGAGCGCTCCTCTGAGCAGCGGGTGAACAAAACTCTATCGTTTCTTAGTCTCGCAACAGTATCCACAACAGATATGTGGTTGCTGACACAGTACAGTCGGCTCACAGTCCTAGATCGCCTCCGCGGCATGAAGATCATGGGCACCGCCAAGATCAGTACCTGGATCGAGGCCACGAACTGTATGATCATCGGTACGGCCGTGATGACCACCGTCGAGTGCCTTCACCCCCTCTGAGGGGCGGATCGTACGTGCCCCAGCGGTATGATGAAAGGCGCCCATATGGTGAGGAACGGAGAGCTCCAGTCGACCCTAGAGAGCCTGGTTTTGATGCGAGATCTCTTCTTGTACAAGGTATGGTCGACAGAGGTTGGACACACAGAGAAGAACAAGACAGAAACCATCCGACTAGAAGTAGAGTACATGTTTCTGTGCCTGAATGTTTTAGCAGAGCTATCCGAGCCGCTGAGATACCTCCCAACTTCAGGTTGGCAACGGGTGTGAGTAAGTTCACCAGTGAGTCGAAGCCCGACACTTGGCTGGAAGATTACCGAGTGGCAGTGCATATTGGCGGCGGCAAAGATGATGTAGCCATGAAGCATCTCCACTTGATGCTTGAGGGTTCAGCCAGAGCTTGTTTGAATCAATTGGCCCCTAGTAGTATTTTCAGTTGGGAAGAGTTGGCCCGGGTGTTCACCAAAACATTTGAAGGCACCTGCAAGCGACCAGCTGGGCTGACTGAATTGTAGCACTGTGTACAGAAACAGAAGGAGACTTTGAGAGACTTCATTCAGAGCTAGACTACTCTCCATCACACTGTGGAAAATGTGTCTGAACATCAGGTAGTTTGCGCCTTCAAAGAGGGTGTTTGGTACAGAGAGCTCAACCTGAAGTCCAGTCCGTCAGGAGACATGTCCCTGGCTCGAATGATGGAAATGGCCACTCGGTACGCTAACGGCGAAGAAGAAGACTGACTCCACAGTGGTAAGAATAAACAAGTCGCCCAGGACACCGGAGGAGGAAATTCCAATCGGGAGCAGAAACACAAGGCTGAACCTGCAGGTCCTGCTGAGGCTGCAGTTTTGACTCAAGGAAAGTTCAAGGGAAAGCCTAAAGGGCCATGGAGCCCCAAAAAAGTGAAAGATCAGTCTGGAAATGATGTTCTCGATTTGCCATGTCACAAACACACCAAAAAAGATGAAGAGGGTAACTTGATTCTACCCAAGCATACCACTCGACAGTGTCGACTCCTGATTCAGAGTTTCTGAGAGGGTCAGCCCAGCGAGAAGGAGAAAGAATCTGATGAGGAGGACAAAGAGGAAGATGATGGTTACCCCAATGTCAATGCTACTTTGGTGATTTTGCTGACATTGAGAGCAAAAGTCAACTGAAAGTTATCAATAGAGAAGTGAACATGGTTGCTCCGGCAACTACGACGTATTTGAAGTGGTCAAAAACTCCCATTATATTCGACCAGTCCAATCACCCAGCGCACGTTGCTACCCCCGGGCGGCAAGCGTTGGTGGTCGACCCAGTCATTGGGGGCACCCGACTGACCAAGGTTATTAGGGATGGTGGCAGTGGATTGAACATTCTGTATGCTGAGACCTTCCGAGATTTGGGCATTCTGATGCCCAAGCTCAGTGAGAGCAACATGCGATTCTACAGAGTCATTCCAGGGAAGAAAGCAGATTCACTCGGTCATATCAATCTTGATGTGGTTTTCGGTGATTCAAAGAATTACCGCAAGGAGAAGTTGACCTTTGAGGTGGTGGATTTTCACAGTGCTTACCATGCTATTCTGGGTAGGCCCGCATATGCTCGTTTCATGGCTCGACCATGTTACGTGTACCTCAAGTTGAAGATGACTGGTCCTAGAGGCATGATCAGAGTCACAGGAAATCGGCAAAGAGCGGAAGAGTGCCTTCAGAAGGGCTCAGAGATTGCCGATGAGCATATGGCAACAGTAGAAATGGAAGAGTACAACAAGAATGCAGATCCGAGTGATTTGCTGCGAGCCAAGAAGCCTGCTTCAGAGTCCGCATTTCAGTCGGCCGGTGAAACAAAGCCTGTTCATATTCACCCGACTGATCCCAATGTTGCTCCTACCCACATCTCAACAACACTCGACAGCAAATAGGAAGAAACGCTCATCCAGTTCCTCCGTGAGAACTGGGACATCTTTGCATGGAAACCATCTGACATGCCGGGTGTACCCAGGGAACTGGCTGAGCACCGTTTGCGCGTTGACTCAAAAGTAAAACCTGTCAAAGAATATCTCCGTCGGTCCGCGTGGAGAAGAGAAAGGCAATCGGCAAAGAGGTGGCTCAACTTCTAGCAGCCAAGTTCATCCGCGAGATATACCACTCCGAGTGGCTCGCCAATGTTGTCATGGTCCCCAAGAAAGATGATTCACTTCGTACGTGTACCGATTTCAAGCACATCAATCGAGCATGTCCGAAAGATCATTTCCCTCTCCCTCGCATCGACCAGATCGTCGACTTAACTGCGGGATGTGAGTGTTTGCCCTTTTTGGATGCATATTCCGGTACCATCAGATCCGACTGTATGGACCCGATGAAATAAAAACAACCTTCTCACCCCATTTGGGTGTTTTTTCTATGTCACTATGCCCTTTGGTCTTAAGAATGCTGGCGCCAGATTCATGCACATGATTCAGAAGGCCTTCTCACTCCAATCAGTCGGAATGTGGAAGCACACATGGATGATATCATGGTCAAGTCACGTGGAGGTTCCGACCTGCTGACTGACCTCGCCGAAACATTTGCCAACTTAAGAATATACGACATCAAGCTTAATCCGTCAAAATGCACATTCGGAGTCCCAGGCGGAAAGTTACGCAGTTTTCTTGTTTTTGAACGAGGAATCGATGCAAACCGAGAGAAGATTGGAGCAATTCTCCGAATGAAACACCCTGTGCGTCTGCATGATGTTCAGAAGCTTACTGGTTGTTTGGCTGCACTGAGTCGATTCATCTCACATCTCGGTGAAAAGGAATTGCCTCTTTACCGACTGATGAAGAAATCTGACAAGTTCGAGTGGACTCCTGAAGCCGAAGCAGCGTTTGTAGAGCTCAAATCCCTACTTTCCAACTAGCCGGTGCTTGCTGCTCCAGTCAGCAAAGAGTCTCTACTGCTGTATAATGTAGCCACGGGACAAGTTGTCAGCACAGTGCTCACAGTCGAGCGTGAGGAAGAAGGCAAAGCATATAAAGTTCAGCGCCCAGTGTACTATATCTCTGAAGTTTTTACCCCGTCCAAGCAAAGGTATCCGCATTATTAGAAGCTTGTCTACGGGATATATTTGACCACAAAGAAAGTTGCACATTACTTCGCAGACCACTCGATTTCAGTCATCAGCGATGCTCCGTTATCGGAAATCTTGAAGAATTGGGATGCGAGCGGTCGAGTGGCCAAGTGGGCGATTGAACTCCTTCCTTTGGATATCAAGTTTGAGGCAAAAAAAGGCGATCAAGTCTCAGGCAATAGCAGATTTTCTGGCTGAGTGGATCGAACATCAGCAACCGACTCAGATTCACTCGGAACATTGGACCATTTTCTTTGATGGGTCCAAGATGTCGAATGGTTTTGGTGCTGGAGTGGTCCTGGTATCCCTAAGAGGTGGCAAGCTCAGTTATGTTCTCCAGATTCACTTCGATTCTTCAAACAATGAAGCTGAGTATGAAGCACTTCTGTATGGGTTGTGTATGGCCATCTCACTCGGCGTCTGTCGCCTGATGGTCTACGGCGACTTAGATTTGGTGATCAATCAAGTGATGAAGGAATGGGATATCAGGAGCCTAGCTATGACTGGTTACTGCAATGCGGTGAGAAATCTAGAGAAGAAGTTTGAAGGGTTAGACCTCCATCACATACCCCGACTCAAGAATCAAGTGGCTGATGATCTGGCGAAGTTGGGTTCCACTCGGAAACAATTTCCCAGTAATGTGTGCTTAGAACATCTTCACACCCCGTCAGTTCAAGAAGATCCTTTTACAGAGGATCCCCCACAACCTATAAGCTCAACCGATCCGACTAAGATTGAAGTCCCAGTTGTAGTCGACTTGATCATGGAGGTTTTAGTGATCACCCCCGACTGAATGGTGTCGTATATTGCATATCTGCTCAGGCAGGAGCTCCCAGAGGATGAGGATGAGGCCCGCTAGATCGTCCGCCGATACGTCTCTGTCGTATCTATAATTTTTTATTGTTCCATGCCACTATTATACAACTTTCATATACTTTTTGCAAATTTTTATACTATTTTTGGGACTAACATATTGATCCAGTGCCCAGGGCCAGTTCCTCTTTGTTGCATGTTTTTTGTTTCATAGAAAATCCATATCAAACGGAGTCCAAACAGGATAAAAACTGACGGAGATTTTTTCCGGAATATATGTGAATTTTGGGAAGTGGAATCAACGCGAGGCGATGCCCGAGGGGCCCACGAGGGTGAGGGAGGCGCCCCAGGGGGGTCAGGCGCGCCCTGGGCCCTCGTGGCCACTCCGTAAGGCGGTTGGTGCCCTTCTTTCACTGCAAGAAAGTCAATCTCCGGATAAAAATCGTGTCCAAATTTCAGCCCAATCGGAGTTACGGATCTCCGGGAATATAAGAAACGGTGAAAGGGCAGAATCGAAACGCAGAAACAGAGAGAGACAGAGAGGCAGATCCAATCTCTCACCCCTCCCATGCCATGGAAGCCAAGGACTAGAGGGGAAACCCTTCTCTCATCTAGGGAGAAAGTCAAGGAAGAACAAGAAGAAGGGGGGCCCTCTCCCCCCTCTCTTCTGGTGGCGCCGGAACACCGCCGGGGCCATCATCGTCACCGCAATCTACACCAACACCTCCATCATCTTCACCAACATCTTCATCACCTTCCCCATCTATCTACAACGGTCTACTCTCCCGCAACCCGTTGTACCCTCTACTTGAACATGGTGCTTTATGCTTCATATTATTATCCAATGATGTGTTGCCGTCCTATGATGTCTGAGTACATTTTCGTTGTCCTATCGGTAATTGGTGAATTGCTATGATTGGTTTAATTTGTGTGTGGTTATGTTGCTGTCCTTTGGTGCCCATCATATGAGAGCACGCGTGGATCACACCATAGGGTTAGTTGTATGTTGGTAGGACTATGTATTGGAGGGCAAGAGTGACAGAAGCTTCAACCTAGAATAGAAATTGATGCATACGAGATTGAAGGGGGACCAATATATCTTAATGCTATGGTTGGGTTTTACCTTAATGAATGTTAGTAGTTGCGGATGCTTGCTAATATTTCCAATCATAAGAGCATAGAATTCCAAGTAAGGGATGACATGCTAGCAGTGGCCTCTCCCACATAAAACTTGCTATCGGTCTAGTAAAGTAGTCAATTGCCTAGGGACAATTTCGCAACTCCTACCACCACTTTTCCATACTCGCTATACTAAATTTATTTCTTATTTACCTAAACAGCCCCTAGTTTTTATTTACGTGCTCTTTATGTTCTTGCAAACCTATCCAACAACATCTACAAAGTACTTCTAGTTTTATACTTGTTCTAGGTAAAGCGAACATTAAGCATGCGTAGAGTTGTATCAGTGGTTGATAGAACTTGAGGGAATATTTGTTCTACCTTTAGCTCCTCGTTGGGTTCGACACTCTTTCTTAGCGAAAGAGGCTACAATTGATCCCCTATACTTGTGGGTTATCATCCGCCAATCGAAAGCCTTCACAGTGATAAGTGGACAGCTTTAGAGAGAAACTGTTACCGGAGTTGCTCAGCGTTGCATCTCTCCAAAAGAAGGTCGACTGATCCTAAATGAGATCCACTCGGGGACCTATGGTCACCATGCGTCCTCTCGGACCATCGTGGCCAAAGCATACCTAGCAGGATTTTACTGGCCGCGTGCAAATGAGATGGCTAAAGATATAGTCGACAAGTGCGAAGGCTGCCAGTTTTATTCAAACATGTCTCACAAGCCTGCATCTGCCATGAAGACTATTCCACTCGTCTGGCCTTTTGCAGTTTGGGGATTGGACATGGTTGGACCTTCCAAGACCGACAGAAGCGGCTTCACTCATTTGCTCGTAGTAGTCGACAAAATCACCAAATGGATCAAAGCCAAGCCTATCAAGAATCTTGATTCAAGCACTGCAATTAGTTTCATCAGAGAGCTGATATTCAGATATGGAGTTCCTCACAAAATTATCATAGATAACGGCTCCAACTTTGGTTCTGATGAGTTCACAGCATTTTGCGTGTCCCAAGGCACTTGGGTCAATTACGCATCTGTTGCGCACCCGTAGTCGAATGGGCAGGCAGAAAGAGCAAATGGCCTGATCCTTCAAGGGCTGAAACCGCGACTGATGCGTGACCTCAAGCACGCTGCTAGAGCTTGGGTGATTGAATTGCCATCTGTCTTATGGGAACTGAGAACAACTCCCAACCGGTCAACTGATCGAACCCCTTTCTTCATGGTTGATGGTGCTGAAGTTGTGCTTCCGAGTGATTTGTTGCACAATGCTCCCCGAGTGGAACTCTTCTCAGAAGCTGAAGTAGAACAGGCACGTCAAGATGCAGTGGATCTCCTAGAGGAAGAGTGAGAGATGGCTCTGATCCGGTCGACCATTTATCAACAAGACCTGCACCTATTCCATGCCCGAAAAGTCAGAAGCCGAGCATTTCAAGAAGGAGATCTTGTGCTCCGAGTGCACCAGAAATGGCCTCACAAGCTTGCTCTGGCCTGGGAAGGACCCTTAATCATCACCAAGGTGCTCCACAATGGGGTGTATCATCTCTACAACATAGCCAAGAAAGAAGACAAGCCACGCTCATGGAATGCGGATCTGCTCCACCGTTTTTATACCTAAACACTCGGATCGACGAGTTGTAATAAGAATCCTTCAGTTTGCTTATCAAAGACAAGATTTTTTGCAATATATTAATCATTGTTATCCCATAAGAATATGTGTTCAAATCCCCGAGTGGGTGGCTTAGCCGCGAATCCGATTCGCCTAAGTTTCAAAAACACTCCGAGTGAAGAGCAACCCTCTCACTCGGGGGCTTAGCTGCGAACCCGATTCGCCTAAGTTTCAAAAACACTCCGAGTGAAGAGCAACCCTCTCACTCGGGGGCTTAGCTGCGAACCCGATTCGCCTAAGTTTCAAAAACACTCCGAGTGACGGGGGCTTAGCCGCGAACCCGATTCGCCTAAGTTTAAAAAACATTCCGAGTGAAGAGCAACCCTCTCACTCGGGGGCTTAGCTACGATCCCGTACTCGCCTAAGTTACAAAAACACTCCGTGTGAAGAGCAAGACTCTCAATCGAGGTCTTAGTTGCGATCCCATACTCGCCTAAGTTACAAAAAGACTCCGAGTGATGAGCAACCCTCTCACTCGGGGGCTTAGCTACGATCCCATACTCGCCTAAGTTTCAAAAACACTCCGATTGAAGAGCAACCCTCTCACTCGGGGGCTTAGCTGCGATCCCGTACTCGCCTAAGTTACAAAAACACTCCGAGTGACAAGAAACCCTCTCACTCGGGGGCTTAGCTATGATCCCGTACTCGCCTAAGTTACAAAAACACTCCGAGTGACGAGCAACCTTCTCACTCAGGGGCTTAGCTGCGATCCCGTACTCGCCTAAGTTTCAAAAACACTCCAAGTGAAGAGCAACCCTCTCACTCAGGGGCTTAGCTGCGATCAGTACTCGCATAAGTTACAAAAACACTCCGAGTGCAGAGCAACCCTCCCACTCGAGGGCTTAGCTGCGATCCCGTACTCGCTAAGTTACAAAAACACTTCGAGTGAAGAGCAAACCTCTCACGCAGGGGCTTAGCTGCGATCCCGTACTCGCCTAAGTTACGAAAACACTCCAAGTGATGAGCAACCCTCTCACTTGGGGGGCTTAGCTGCGATCCCGTACTCACCTTAGTTTCAAAAACACTTCGAGTGAAGAGCAATCCTCTCACTCAGGGGCTTAGCCGCGATTCGCCTAAGTTTGAAAAACACTCCGAGTGATGAGCAACCCTCTCACTCGGGGGCTTAGCTGTGATCCCATATTCGCCTAAGTTTCAAAAACACTCCGAGTGAAGTGCATTCCTCTCACTCGGGGGCTTAGTTGCGATCCCGTACTCGCATAAGTTTCAAACACACTCTGAGTGAAGAGCAACCCTCTCACTCGGGGGCTTAGCCATGATCCTGTACTCGCCTAAGTTACAAAACATACTCTGAGTGAAGAGCAACCCTCTCACTCGGTGGCTTGGCCGCATACTCAGAGCTGGGCCACAAGTACAACGTCTGGTTGCCCTCAGAGCTGCGCCACAAGTACAACATGATGACCCACAAGTATAGGGGATCTATCATAGTCCTTTCGGTAAGTAAGAATGTCGAACCCAACGAGGAGCAGAAGGAAATGACAACGGTTTTCAGTAAGGTATTCTCTGCAAGCACTGAAACTATCGGTCACAGATAGTTTTGTGATAAGGTAATTCGTAATGGGTAACAAGTAATAAAAGTAAACAAGGTTCAGCAAGGTGGCCCAATCCTTTTTGTAGCAAAGGAAAAGCCTGGACAAACTCTTATATGAAGGAAAGTGCTCCTGAGGACACATGGGAATTATCGTCAAGCTAGTTTTCATCACGCTCATATGATTCGCGTTTATTACTTTGATAATTTGATATGTGGGTGGACCGGTGCTTGGGTGCTGCCCTTCCTTGGACAAGCATCCCATTTATGATTAACCGCTATGGCAAGCATCCGCAACTACAAAAGAAGTATTAAGGTAAACCTAACCATACCATGAAACATATGGATCCAAATCAGCCCCTTACGAAGCAACGCATAAACTAGGGTTTAAGCTTCTATCACTCTAGCAACCCATCATCTACTTATTACTTCCCAATGCCTTCCTCTAGGCCCAAATAATGGTGTAGTGTCATGTAGTCAACATTCACATAACACCACTAGAGGAAAGACAACATACATCGCATCAAAATATCGAACGAATACCAAATTCACATGACTACTTATAGCAAGACTTCTCCCATGTCCTTAGGAACAAACATAACAGCTCACAAATCACATCCATGTTCATAATCAGAGGGGTATTAATATGCATAAAGGATCTGAACATATGATCTTCCACCAAATAAACCAACTAGCATCAACTACAAGGAGTAATCAACACTACTAGCAACCCACAGGTACCAATCTGAGGTTTTGAGACAAAGATTGGATACAAGAGATGAACTAGGGTTTGAGATGAGATGGTACTGGTGAAGATGTTGACGAAGATAGACCCCCTCCCGATGAGAGGATCGATGGTGATGACGATGGTGATGATTTCCCCCGCGCGGAGGGATGTTTCCCTGGCAGAACAGCTCCGTCGGAGCCCTAGATTGGTTTCGCCAGGTTCCGCCTCGAGACGGCTGCGCTTCGTCCCGAAAGCTTCCTTCTGATTTTTTTCTCAGACGAAAGACTTCATATAGCAGAAGATGGGCACCGGAGGCCTGCCAGGGGGCCCAGGAGACAGGGGGCGCGCCCAGGGGGTAGGGCGCGCCCCCCATCCTCGTGGCCAGGGTGTGGGGCCCCTCTGGTGGATTATTTCACCAGTATTTTTTATTAATTCCAAAACGTGCGTCCGTGAAGTTTCAGGACTTTTGGAGTTGTGCAGAATAGGTCTCTAATATTTGCTCCTTTTCCAGCCCAGAATTCCAGCTGCCGGCATTCTCCCTCTTCATGTAAACCTTGTAAAATAAGAGAGAATAGGCATAAGTATAATGTGTAATAACAACCCATAATGTAATAGATATCGTTATAAAAGCGTGATGCAAAATGGACGTATCAACTCCCCCAAGCTTAGACCTCGCTAGTCCTCAAGCGGAAACCGATAACGAAAAATATGTCCACATGTTTAGAGATAGAGGTGTCGATAAAATAAAATACGGACATGAGGGCATCATGATCATTCTTATAACATCAATATATATATATATATATATATATATATATATATATATATATATATATATATATATATATATAGTCATATGATTTCTTATGCTCAAGTAACAATCTATTCACAATGTAAAGTATGAATCAGAAACTTCATTGAAAACTAACAAACTATGATCTCGATCATTGAGGCAATTGCAATTTATCATAACATAGGAAAGAGTCAATATAAGAGCTTTTCAGCAAGTCCACATACTCAACTATCATTTAGTCTTTCACAATTGCTAACACTCATGCAATACTTATGGTTATGGAGTTTTAATCGGACACAGAGAAAGATAGAGGCTTATAGTGTTTCCTCCCAACCTTTTACCTCAAGGATAATGTCAACAATAATAGTTCATGCTAACTTACATCCAGTTGGATATATATATGTATGTGTGTGTGTGTGTGTGTGTGTGTGTGTGTGTGTATCAGGATCTTTCCAACACACTGTGCTTGCCAAAGGATAAAATATAAAAAGGAAAGGTGAAGATCAACATGACTCTTGCATAAGGTATAAGACAAAAGTAAAAGATAGGCCCTTCGCAGAGGTTGTCATGTGCTTTTATGGTTGGATTCACAAAATCTTAATGCAAAAGAACGTCACTTTATATTGCCACTTGTGATAAGGACCTTTATTATGCAGTCTGTCGCTTTTATTGCTTCCATATCACAAGATCGTATAGAGCTTATTTTCTCCACACTAATAGATCATACATATTTAGAGAGCAAATTTTATTGCACGCAACAATCACAACTTACTTGAAGGATCTTACTCAGTCCATAGGTAGGTATGGTGGACTCTCATGGCAACACTGGGTTTAAGGATATTCGGAAGCACAAGTAGTATCTCTACTTGGTGGAAAGAATCTGGCTAGCATGAGGGGGAAAGGCAAGCTTAACATGTTGGATGATCCATGACAACATAATTTATTTTGGATATAAGAAAACATAACCCGTTACGTTGACTTCCTTGTCCAACATCAACTTTTTAGCATGTCATATTTTAATGAGTGCTCACAATCATAAAAGATGTCCAAGATAGTATATTTATATGTGAAAACCTATCTTTCTTTATTACTTCCTATTAATTGCAACGATGACCAAAACTATGTTTCTCAACTCTCAACAACTTTTATTCATCATACTCTTTATATGTGAAGTCAGTACTCTTCATAAGATAAATATGGTCCCTTTAATTCTTTTTATTTTTTCTATTATTTTTATTACCTCAAGATTATAGCTAGATAATCAAGCCCTTGACTCAAAACTAATCCTTATTATATATATAGCTGACAGAATCGATTACATAGAAGGATCATAAAGCAAAACTCAAAACTAGATCATACTAAAACTTTATTCTACTAGATCAAGATATTACCAAAAGGATCGAACTAAGAAAAATGAGAAAGATAGGAGTGTGATGGTGATACGATATCGAGGCAACGACCCCAAGCTTGGCGGTTTCCAAAGGGAGTGCCCATGCCCATGTGATTATATCTCCTTCTTCGGAGGTGAAGAGGATGGTGATGATGAAGATAATTGTGCCTTTAGCTTTTTCATATTGTAATTGAGAAGAGCAATTTCCTCCTTTAAATCATCGATCTCCATGAAGGATTGTAACTGAAGCTTCTTGGTGTTGGCAACCTGGATAGCCGCCAGCTTCTCTTCTTTGACCTCCTTGCAATGAACACGGACCAGAGACAGAGCCACGTCAGCGCCACAGCAAGCAGAGGACTTCTTCCACGCCTGCACTCGGCCAGGGATTTCATTGAGTCGAGTCATCAGAGACTTGAGATCATTCTGGAATGTCACACCTGGCCAGAGCTCCATGTCGATCCGCGACACTGCCACTTTCACTTGATCAAGATAGTCCAAAACACTGGCGAGGCGGGATTCTAGTCGCAACACATTCATCGTGGCTTTGTCCTTGACGGGGGAGTTGATGGGATTCAGACTCATCTCAATCCGCCCAGTCTCTTCTTTGAAATTTTGACAGAATTCTGCACGCACAGAAAAATAATGAGTCGGAATTTGCTTGATGAAAAAGTTTTTTGCAAATCTGTCAAATAAGGGAAAGTACCTTCAAGCATAAGGAACATCCTCTTTGCAAGGCCTCCTAGATAAGTCTCCAATTCGTCTCTCTTCCGAGTGAGAACTTCGACTTTGTCGGTCAAGTCCACCTTCTCCTCCTTCAGCTACACAACTTCTTTATTCGCTTCATCAACACCAGTCTTCAACTTGGCGTTTTCTTCTTCCAACTTGCCAACTGAAGCCAGCTTCTTATCAGCAAGTTCAGTTTTCTCTCTCGCCGTCCCCTGCGCTGCTGCAAGGTCGAGGTCCTTTTCCTCCAGAGCCTGCTTCATTTTGTCTAAAGAAATAACATTCTTCAGACGAGCTTGGAGTTGCCGGTTTTTACTACGCACATTTGTTCGAGTGGATCACTCGGTTCAAAAGATGAAAAGAAAACATGACAAGGCAAACAGTCGACAAGTTATTACCTCCCATGGCAGTCGCTTCGTCCTTAGCCTTCTGCAAATTCTCCTTGGCCCACTTCAGATCGAGATTGAGTTGGATCTGTTTCCTCTCCAGATCAGCAAAATTGGTCCCAAGATCACAAGATTTCTGCAGTAAACAACAAGACAAGTCAGTTAATAGAAACAAGAATTAGTCACTTCCGAGTGATAAGATGCAAAGATCATATTATTATGGCAAAGGAGTTCTAAGACTACCGCTGAATCAAACATTCAAGAGTAGTCTCGGAGACTACACCCAGTGGGTGCACTTCGCGTGCCCCCACTGGCTTGATTTCCCACTCGACATGGTCTGCCCAGTATGAGTGGAAGGAGTAAAAAACGAAACGACAACATTTGTTCTCAGACCACCGCCGACTGCTCGCAGTCGACCGCGGTCTCGGGGACTACACCCAGTGGGTGCACTTAGCGTGCCCCCACTGGTTCGGTTCCCATTCGGCACGGCTTGTCTAGACCGAGTGGAGGTACTACAAACAAACATTTCGCAAAAACCCCCGCCGAATCAAACATTCAACGATGGTCTCAGGGACTACACCCAGTGGGTGCACTCTGCGTGCCCCCACGGGTTCAAAAGTTCACTCGACGTGACCTGGTCGACTCAAGTGAAAAGAACTACAGTACAAAAGAGAAACACCCACTGGGTGTATGGACTCAAGGAGCAAACTTATGATAGACACGCATAAGGTTCCAAAACGCTCATCCACGGACATCTTACGAGTAATAAAGCAGCAGTTCTGAAGTAGCATATCCTAACAGAGCAAAGATCAAGCTAAAAGCCGACTCAGAAATCAACTTACAATCCCACTTACTTGGATGTTGGCTTGAAGAGCAGAGCTGGCATCATAGGCGGCCTTGCTGGTCTCGTACTCCACCTTCATTCGGTCCATCATTAGGCCTGCTTGGAGTATGGCTTCCTTAGAAGCGCCTACTTGGTACTCCGGGACATGGTGAGTAATGAAAAGTGGAGTTTGTGGAGCAGACGAAGCAGTCAGATGAGCTGAAGCCTGGAGTTTTACAGTCGGAGCAAGGGCTTGAGCATTCGATGTTGATGGTCGATCAGTCGACATAGGATCAACAAAGGAAACATAAGTCCGAATGGGATCTCCGGGTTGCTGAATGACTTGTTCTAGCGCTGAAGTCGACTAGGACACTTTGCTGCTGGGCACCTTCTTGCTCAGAGTCCTGCCCCTTCTCCCTGTGCTCTTTTGTGGCACTTCTTCATCATCGTCTAGAAGTTCAATAACATTTGGCGGTGCTGCAAAACATTCGACCGTAAGACTTCAGTCGACCGTCGACATGGTTGGTAAAGTAAGAACATAACTGTGGAGTTGTACCTGCCCGAGAAGTGGCCGCGTCTGCAGTTTCCTCGTCATCTTGCTCCTTGTCAATATTCATGGACGTCCCAGAAGTAGCAGCACTGGAAGTTCCAAAACTCACTCGGTCAAGCAAGGGATGAGTCGGCAATAACAGAGAAGAAAAAAAGAAGAAGCAAACACTTACACGGAAGCAACAGGGACATCCACCTTGATCTTGGGCAGGGCCTTCCGAGTCTTCGGTGGGGTAACCTTGGGCTGCTTAGCGGCCTTCTCCGACGGTTCTGGAGACGAAGTACGAGTGTGCTTTTGCACTTGTGTGCTTGGTGGGGCTGCCTTGCCGCTCCCACCTGTAGGGTCTTGGGATTGTTTAGAACGACATTCTGAGCGGGGCGGTGAGTCGACCTCCTTGCTGCTGCCCGAGCCATCGCTCTCATCTTCACTGTCATCTCTGGATAGCCAGTCGGAGCTTTTGTGTGCGCTCTCCTCTCGTTCCTGGAGCTGTTCCCGTTTGGCATCAAGTACATCTTGGTATAAATCTGCAAAGCACAAGTCAACAAAAATCAATCAGATTCAAGAGTAACTACAGATCGAAAGAAGAAAGCAATCGGAATTTTGAGCCTGACCTCTTCCGGCTCGCGGTTGGTGTTGAATGGCTGAACTCTCCTGCACCCCCTGGGGTTGTCCTTGTTTCTCGTGATGCTTCACAGCCACTGAGCCACCGTCTCCTCAGCGACCTCCTCTGGGTGGACCCGAGCGGTGTCTCCAGGGCCTGAGTACATCCACATCGGATGGTCTCGAGCTTGGAGAGGCTAGATGCATCGACTAAGGAGCACCTCCAACAGATCCATGCGAGTCACACCCTCCCGAACTAAGTTAACAACCTGGTCGACTAAAAGAGACACCTCGCCTTTCTCCTCTGGGGTCACAGTCAATGAAGAAGGTTGGCGAAGTCGCTCTATAGTGAAAGGGGGGAGACCGGTCGACTGACCAGGAGTCGGGACGTCCTTGCAGTAAAACCAGGTCGACTGCCATCCCCGAACTGACTCGGGAAGGGTCATGGAAGGAAAAGTGCTCCTACCCCTAGTTTGGATTCCTAAACCCCCACACAGCTAGATCACATGGGTCTTTTCGTCATTCGGATTTGCCTTCTTCGCCGACTAGGGACGACAAGTAAATATGTGTTTGAACAGACCCCAGTGTGGTTGACAACCCAGGAAATTTTCGCACATCGAGATAAACGCAACAAGGTACGTGATGGTGTTTGGAGGGAAATGGTGGATTTGGGCACCGAAAAAGTTCAAGAAACCCCTAAAGAACGGGTGCGGAGGAAGAGAAAGACCTCGGTCGACATGGGTGGTGAGGAGGAAACGCTCACCCTTGCGCGGTTAAGGCTCGGTTTCCCCCGCCGGCAGCCTCCAAGATCCAACGGCAATTAGGCCGTCCTCAGCAAGCCTCTCCAAGTCGTCCCGCTCGACGGTGGAGCGGATCCAGTCACCCTAGATCCAGCCCGGCGGCAGACCGGACCGCGATGTCGTCCCCCGAGCCGTCTTCTCTCCCTTCGCTATCGTCGTCGCCTCCTTCTCGTGCTCCAAGGCCATCGTCTTATCCTTCACCATTGCGGCGGAGTGTGCACGGGCCGAGCGGGGGCATCGAGAGTGAAGGAGGGCAAGGTGGAGAAGCAGAGGAAGGAGAGAGAGAGGATGAGGCGCACTGTGCATTGCATTGGCTTCGACGCCTTTTATGGGCCTGCTTCCGAGTAGCTGACCCGTGGGCCGAGCAATCATGTCATATCCCGCAACAGTCGCTCACCTGATACGTGGCGAAAAAGGCGGCACGGGGATTGAGGCGCCCCTGTCTACCCGCTCCGATTGCCGTGGTATGCTCCGTCCCGCGTGCTTCTCCAAAATTTCGAATCCCGTGATATCCAGGAACCACAGAGCAACCAATCGCACCGAAGATTACACACCATAACAACACTCGAGGATTATCAACATAATTCACTCGACGGCCTCTGAATCGATCAAGGCGACTGAAACAAGGTTGATGCTTCTGCATGATTTTCAGATTCCAATGAAATGCCTCCGAAGTGTGCAATCGAGTCGGAACCAACTTCAACACCTTTTCACTCGGACCTCAATCCATTCGGGGGCTAATGACGATGACATGTACCTAGGGTAGGGTCATAGGCCTGACCTAGACGTCCTACCCAAGGACACTGCCCTATAGTCAAAGACATTCAAAGTACAACCGAAGATACCGACTGAAATCACCTTGGAGTGCAATCCACTCGACCAGATATACCACTCGGATATCCCGATTCCACTCGACTAAGATAGAGTCACTTGACCTTACGGAGAATCACTCAGAGTACAGAAGATCTAAAGCCACCTCTGGATGGCAACGGCCAAGCGTTCACTCCATAGCCTTAAAGATCATTAATAGTCATTATAGCGGACCAGTAATGTCTCTGTCTTAATCTACATTAAACCCTGTGTAACTGAGGCTTGTGAAGGAGTGGCGCACTCTATATAAGCCACCCCTCCCCTCTGGCACAAGGATTTGCACCCCCTGTAAGTTCGCGCATAATCCAGTCGACCAAGCCTCTGGGCACCGAGACGTAGGGCTATTACTTCCTCCAAGAAGGGCCTGAACTCGTAAATCTTGCATGCACAACATCGTCGTAGTTAGGACCTTGCCTCCTCCTACGTACCCCCTATTCTTACTGTCAGACTTGCTCCCACGACAATAACCCCCCTAGTTTCAGACATGGTGGCGGCAAATGAGCAAACGAGAAAGCGGAGAAGACGAACGGAAGAGGAGCGAAGAAAAGGAGAATCTTTTTCAAAAATCATTTTAGAATTGGGGGACAGGCGAAGCCGAATAATGTAACGCGAGGGATGAGAGTTTATGATGGGTACTTGGTATGTTATTGCTTGGCGCAGATCTCCCCGGCAACGGCGCCAGAAATCCTTCTTGGTACCTCTTGAGCTTGCGTTGGTTTTTCCCTTGAAGAGGAAAGGCCGAAAGGGTGATGCAGCAAAGTAGTGTAAGTATTTCCCGCAGTTTTGCGAACCAATGTATCAATCCAGTAGGAGACAACGCACAAGCCACCGAATACCTGCACAAACAAACACCAACCTTGCACCCAACGCGATAAAGGGGTTGTCAACCCCTTCACGGTTATTTGCAATGTGAGATCTGATAGAGATGGATAAACGGTAAAGTAATATTTTTGGTATTTTTGGTTTATCGAACGGAAAGTAAAAGATTGCAAAGAAAGTAAATAGGAAACTAGAATTGTAGATCGGAAACTTATATGATGAAAAATAGACCCAGGGCCATAGGTTTCACTAGAGGCTTCTCTCAAGATAGAAAATATTATGGTGGGTGACCAAATTACTGCCAAGCAATTGATAGAAATGTGCCAAGTTAGGACGATATCTAAGGCAATGATCATGAATATAGGCATCACGTCCGTGTCAAGTAGACCGAAACGATTATGCATCTACTACTATTACTCCACACATCGACCGACTCATGCCTGCATCTAGAGTATTAAGTTCATAAGAACAGAGTAATGCATAAAGTAAGATGACATGATGTAGCGGGTTAACTCAAGCAATATGATGAAAACCGCATCTTGTTATCCTCAATGGCAACAATACAATGCGTGCCTTGCTGCCCCTACTGTCACTGGGAAAGGACACCGCAAGATTGAACCCAAAGCTAAGCACTTCTCCCATTGCAAGAAAAACCAATCTAGTTGGCCAAACCAAATTGATAGTTCGAAGAGACTTGCAAAGATATCAAATCATGCGTAAAAGAATTCAGAGGAGATTCAAATAATATTCAAAGATAACTTGATCTTAAATCCACAATTCATCAGATCTTGGCAAACACACCGCAAAAGAGTATTACATCGAATAGATGTCCAAGAACATCAAGGAGAACTTTGTATTGAGAATCAAAGAGAGAGAAGAAGCCATCTATCTACTAGCTATGGACCCGTAGGTCTGAGGTAAACTACTCATGCTTCATCGGAGAGGTAATGGTGTTGATTTACAAGCCTTCCATGATCGAATCACCCTCCGGCAGGATGTCGGAAAAGGCCCCAAGATGGGATCTCACGGGTATAGAAGGTTGTGGCGGTGGAAAGTGGTTTCGTGGCTCCCCTGGAAGTTTTTGGGGGTATATGTGTATATATAGGAGGAAGATCTAGGTCAGGGGGTCACCGAGGGGCCCACAAGGTTGGGGGCGCGCCCTACCCCCCTGGGTGAACCTTCCACCCTTGTGGCCTCCTCGTGGTTCTTTTGACTTGCACTCCATGTCTCCTGGGTGTCTTCTGGTCCAAGAAAAATCATCGCGAAAGATTTATTCCGTTTCGACTCCGTTTGGTATTCCTTTTTTGCGAAACTCTAAAACAAGGGGGAAAACAAAAACTGGCAGTGGGCTCTAGGTTAGTAGGTTAGTCCCAAAATCATATAAAATAGCATATTAATGCATATAAAACATCCGAAACAGATAATATAATAGCATGGAACAATCAAAAATTATAGATACGTTGGATACGTATCAGGAGTATCTAGGTGACATTAGGGTTTTGGTTGATGTGTGTCTTAAGGTGTTATTTTAGTACGAACTTTAGGGCTATTTGTGAAACTTGTAGGAATAGCCCAATAAATCAATCACAAAGAATAACTTTGAGGTGGTTTCATACGCTACAATAAACTTTTTGTTTCTTCTCTGCTATTAGTGAATTTGGAGTGACTCTTTGTTGCATGTTGAGGGATTGTTATATGATCTAATTATGTTATCATTGTTGAGAGAACTTGCACTAGTGAAAGTATGAACACTAGGCCTTGTTTCGAAGCATTCAATACCGTTATCGCTCACTTTTACTACTAGTTACCTTGCTAATTTTATATTTTCATATTACAAAAACTTGTATCACCATCTTCATCATGCTGGCGCTCTCCATGACGAGGAGGGAGTAGTTCACCCTCGGGGCTGAGGGTATGTACCAGTAGCTATGTGTTTGATCTATCTCTCTCTCTCTCTCTCTCGTGTTCTTGATTTGGCACGATCTTGATGTACCGCGAGCTTTGCTATTATAGTTGGATCCTATGATGTTTCTTCCCCTCTACCTTCTTGTAATGGATTGAGTTATCCCTTTGAAGTTATCTTATCAGACTAAGTCTTTAAGGATTTGAGAAAACTTGATGTATGTCTTGCATGTGCTTGTCTGTGGTGACAATGGGACACTACTGCAGGATGCTGCTAACGCGACACTACGATCAGAGACCCTTTCATGAAACTGTGTGCGATGCATTAATCACAAACAAGGATGTAAAAAACCCGTCAAAAAAAGGTGCAAATGTTTGCGATGGAGGACGCATCAAACATGGTTCAGATTTTAGTTGCGTGTGCGATGTAGGGCACACGGTTAACCCGTTCGAACTGTTTGCGATGTGTGACGCCCGGATAATTAAGCTACAGTAATCCCACGTTAACGATGCCACGTCCCTTTGATTACTGTTGGTAATCTCGCGTTAGTTCGAAATTGATTCAAATTCTAATTCAAAATCAAGCAAACAATAAAAGTTTTCAAATAATAAAACTAAAATGTTCGGTGGTTGCCAAATATTACAAAGGTAATTATAGTGATGAAAACATAATTTTACAAAATACCTAAATGACCTAAACTAAATAAAACAGAAAAGAAAAAAAATAGAAGAAAGAGGGAAACCCCCTGCCCCCTGGGCTTCGGCCCAGCAAGCCGCAAGCCCCCCCTCTCCCTTGGCCCGGGTGGCCCAACTAACCACACAGCCGGCCAGCCCAGCAACCGGCCGGCCCAAACCCCACTCCTTATCCACTACCCTCACCCCCCCGCAACCCTAGCCGCCACCCTCTCGCCCCACTTCCCCTCCCCACACCCCGCTCCTCCCTCTGCTCCCCCGATCCAGATTGGATCGGGCGCTCGACGGCACCTCTCGCCGCACCGGCCCCGTCGGCCATCACCCCGCCTTCGTTGCTGGACGTCCTCCCCGAACCCCCCCTCCGCACGGGTCTCCACCACGCCTCGCAGCAGCAACCAGGAGCGCCTCCGCCTCGACCTCCCCGTCGCCGGACCCTCCCTCGCCGGACTGCTCCTCTCCGCCGCTCGTCCCCGTCGTCCTCCCCGACCTCCACCGAGCACACTGTCGCGTGCCCTACACTCCCCCTGTGAGCCGCGCCCCTCCTCTCCTTCCCTTGTCCCGTGTTCGCCCTGCCCTCACCGTGGCCGTCGCGCCCTCTGGCCGTGCTCGCTCGCGGCCTCCCCGCGCTCGTCGCGCCCGAGCCGTCCCCCGCCGTCGCCTCGCCGTACGCGGCCACCCAGGGCCGCACACCTCACCTCGCCGCCTCTGCGTGGCCACAGCCCGCCGCGGTTCGCCCGCGCGCGAACCACATCGCCCCGCCGCGCGCGCCCCGCGGCCCTTGCCGACCGCGACCCCGCCTACTGCTTCCACCCGCTGCCAACGACCGCCACACTCCGCCCTATCGACCAACGCCGCCGCCTGCATCCCCGCGCCGCCCCGCCTCCGTCCGCTGGCGCCTTCCGTGGGTGAGTGCGCCCACCCTCGTCTGCTCGCCCATGGCCGCGCTCCGACGAGCCAACGGTGGCGCCCCGGCTGACTCCGCTCGGGACTCGCCCGTTCGGGTGCCCACGCACGGCACCCGCAAACCCCACACCCGCTAGCCCCTGGGCCAATGACAAATGGGGCCCGCCCCACAGAACGTTTCCAAAAAAAGAGAATAATAAAAATAATAATAAATAATAAAATTAATTAATTAATTAACTTAATTAATTCTGATTAGATTAACCAATTAAGATTAATTAACCTAATGATTAATTAACCTAATTAACTAGTATGACAATGGGGCCCACCCCCCTAATTAATTTTGATTAGTTTAATTAATCTGTTTAATTAATATGTGTCACTGACCAGTGGGACCCACTGGTCAGGTTGACTAGTCAACTCGGTTGACTACTGATGTCAGCATGACATCATGCTGATGTCATAAATCTAATTTCGAATTAAATTAAATAATTAATTAAATTCCCGAAATTAATAAAATCTTTAGAAAATCATATCTTTTAATCCGTAACTCGGATTAAATTATTTTCAACATGAAAGTTGCTCAAGACGACGAGACGAACCCGGATACGCAGCCTGTTCATCCGCCATGCACCCCTAACATATCAAACTCGCAACTTTCCCCCTCCGGCTCCTTTGCCCGAAAGCGCGAAACACCGGGGATACTTTCCGGATGTTTTCCCCCTTCAGCGGTATCACCTCATACCGCGTTAGGGCACCCCTAACACCGATACTTGTCATGTCATGCATCGCTATGCATCTATTTGCTTAAATATTTATTGTTTCTCCCTCCTCTTCTCTCGCTAGACACCGAGACCGACGCTGCTGCTACCTAGTACGACTACGGAGTTAACGACCCCTCTCTCTTGCCAGAGCAACTAGGCAAGCCCCCCCTTGATCACCAGATATCGCCTACTCTCCTCTATACTGCTTGCATTAGAGTAGTGTAACATGTTACTGCTTTCGGTTAATCCTATTCTTATGCATAGCCTGCCTTTGTTACTACTGTTGTTACCTTTACCTGCAATCCTACATGCTTAGTATAGGATGCTAGTTTTCCACCAGTGGCCCTACATTCTTGTCCGTCTGTCGTGCTATACTATCGGGCCGTGATCACTCGGGAGGTGATCACGGGTATATACTATACATTATACATGATACATGTGGTGACTAAAGTCGGGTCAGCTCGAGGAGTACCCGCGAGTGATTCACGGATTGGGGGCTGAAAGGACCTTTGTCCCGACGGCCCTCTGTGTGGATCTTTGTGGCGGAGCGGCAGGGCAGGTTGAGACTACTTGGGTGAGAGGTGGGCCTGGCCCTGTCGGCGTTCGCGGATACTTAACACGCTTAACGAGATCTGGGTATTTGATTTGAGTCTGGCTACTGGCCTATACGCACTAACCAACTACGCGGGAAAGATATGGGCACTCGACGTCGTGGTATCAGCCGAAGCCTTCGTGACGTCAGCGACTGAGTGGCGCGCGCCGCATTGGATCGTAAGCTCGCGCTTGTATTAAGGGGGCTAGATCTGCTTCCGGCCGCGTTCGCAACGTGCAAGTGTGCTATGGGCAATGGGCCCAGACCCCTGTGCGCTTAGGATTAGACCAGCGGGCTGACCGCTCTGTTGTGCCTAGGTGGGGCTGCGACGTGTTGATCTTCCGAGGCCGGGCATGACCCAGGAAAGTGTGTCCGGTCAAATGGGATCAAGCGTGTTGGGTTATGTGGTGCACCCCTGCAGGGAAGTTAATCTATTCGAATAGTCGTGTCCCTCGGTAAAAGGACGACCCGGAGTTGTACCTTGACCTTATGACAACGAGAACCGGATACTTAATAAAACACACCCTTCCAAGTGCCAGATACAACCCGGTGGCCGCTCTCTAACAGGGCATCGAGGAGGGGATCGCCGGGTAGGATTATGCTATGCGATGCTACTTGGAGGACTTCATTCTACTCTCTTCTATATGCTGCAAGAGGAAGGCTGCCAGAAGCGTAGACTCCAACAGGATTAGATATCCCCCTCTCACTCTGGCATTCTGCAGTTCAGTCCACTGATATGGCCCCTTACACATATATCCATGCATATGTAGTGTAGCTCCTTGCTTGCGAGTACTTTGGATGAGTACTCACGGTTGCCTTGTTTCCCCTTTTCCCCATCTCTCTACCCGATTGCTGTAATCAGACGATGGAGCCCAGGATCCAGATGCCACCGTCGACGATGACTGCTACTACACTGGAGGTGCCTACTACTACGTGCAGCCCGCTGACAACGACCAGGAGTAGTTAGGAGGATCCCAGGCAGGAGGCCTGCGCCTCGTTCGATCTGTATCCCAGTTTGTGCTAGCCTTCTTAAGGCAAAATTGTTTACTTATGTCTGTACACAGATATTGTTGCTTCCGCTGACTCGTCTATGATCGAGCACTTGTATTCGAGCCCTCGAGGCCCCTGGCTTGTATTATGATGCTTGTATGACTTATTTTATGTTTTAGAGTTGTGTTGTGATATCTTCCCGTGAGTCCCTGATCTTGATCGTACACGTTTGCGTGCATGATTAGTGTATGATTGAATCGGGGGCGTCACAAGTTGGTATCAGAGCCAACTGCCTATAGGAATCCCCCTTCCACACTCCTTGGCCGAAGTCGAGTCTAGACATTGCAAAAACTTTTACTAACTTGGTTGTGTGCCTTACGGGCCCACGTCGCCATCGGGTGGCATTAGTATCTTTTACTCCTTGTCTATTCTCTGGGACTCTGATCTCTCTTCTATTCGGGTTAAATGAATTTTGCTAAATCTAACATTAGGATCTCGTTATCACTTTCACCCGGAGAGCCCCTTATTACTGATGACCATCTGCTGCACGTGAAGACCCTAAAGATACTCTCCGCTGTTAACCCGTGAACTTGTGTTCATCGCGTTTGCAATTCCCCTTCCACCGTCAACCCTTATGGATAACTACTTGCAGTTTTTATTCTTACATTCATCCCCAGTTGGTCTTGTCATTACAAGATACCTCGAAATACTCGTCGATGTTTCGATAATCCTTTGAGGTTACTGCCTTACTGTTCTTTGTCACCTGAATACCCCTACGGATAATTCTCGCACTTATCGAGTATCCGCTCATCCCCTAGTTGTTCATGTGTTTCACAATGGTCTATGAAATACTATTCGATCCTCCAAAAATTCTTAGTAGCTTATTGCTATGCAATACTTGTCTGCTTGCATGATGGATGCTTTCCATATGCCTGGCAATATTCGTTAGTATCCTTAGGCACCGTCATTTTGATCCTTTTGATTCAACAAGAGTGTGAATGCACGCAATCATCAGTTAATCATTTTAAATTATCTTTCTGGCTCAGACGTCATTTTAAACATGAGCTGGTTCTCAACCAATCCAAATGCCGTCGGTTGTACCCCTAAGGCTATTCAACTTATCCATCCCTAATCAGAACATTGCTTCTGATCCCTTGATTTGAAAATCATAATTCCTTTGCATTTGAGCTCTGGATTAGTCAGTTGTTTCTATAATCCAATGCCTTTGCATTGTTACTTCCTCTGGTTGTGTGCCGATGCTCACATAAGTTCTGTTATGGACCAGCAGATCCTTTAATGGATTCTATACGACAGCGTCCTTCATATTCAATAACCTTGTGAACCTTCCCTCGGATACATAATGCCTTTGGGAAATTGTATCATCTACTTTCTCAATCTTGCACTACTTTCGAGCTTGTGATATTTACTCTTGAAACTTGTGGTATATGTTTCTAAGGAGCCCTTATGAGTTGAACATATGCCTTCTCGAAACCGTATGAACCCGAAAGTTTTCACGAGTCATATTTTTCTGGTATTTTGCTAGATAAAATTTCAACACTAAAACTTCTTCGAAAGTGAGAAGTGAATGAAAGGTTATGCATTGGAGAAGTGGGAGTCGACCTTGAACTTGGTGTTCATGCCCATGGATATGATGTAGATCTTATCATTAAAGCTTCTCTTAAATTAATTATTCCTTTGGTATAAGTTCATCTTATATCTGGAAACTGTTCTTTTGCAATCGTGGTTCCGACCATGTTCTCCTTTAAATACCATTTCTCGGGCAAGTTCAAATACTTGTCTTCTACACATCAATACATCTAGCCAACCTCTATTCTGCTCTACCTGCGAGTATACCCTCTAGTATCTCGGGATTATCACGGAACTGCATAACTTCTTATGAGTTCTTCACCAAGTACTACATTCTCACTGATTCCAATTTTTCACGGGCTTTGAGTTATTAAACACTCAAAGACACCGATAACTGAACCGAGTCCGCACTACGGTTCAACAACTCTTAGAAATCTTCTTTACTTACGAGTTTGTACCCGATCACGTCATTCCTAGCCTGTTTGGCCATATCATTATTGTGATGATTTTAACTGTGCTACCTGGTCCTCCTTCCCAGAGCACAATTGTCGATGATGAGCTAAGCTTACGTCGATCTTCCTCTCCTTATCGTTCACCTCAAATAGTAAGCTTGATTCCGAGTTGATGTCGTACCCATGGTTCCAAAAACCTTTCGCTTCATCATTCCTTTGACTTGATGTCGTCGCTGATTGATTACATCTTCATGAAATCTCTCGACAAATGTGTCATGATCATCATCAACATTCTGAGCTCTTCCAGGATATCAATTGAATTAATGATGAGAAATACCATCCTTGCCCTTGATGATTTGTGTTGTCATCGACCACTTTATTGCCTTCCCTCCAACACAAACTTGTCCGTGTTCTGTGTTGTACCTTGAGTTCCTTGCTATCCAGCATTTTTTCTTCTTTACCTTGGAGTATTACCATCTTTTATGACAAGAATGTCATGAGAATTACTCCACCTCTTAAGAATTCTTGGTATCGTGATACTTCTCACCATCACCGTTCTTTCTTGGTCCCCATGTTAATTCCAACAAGTGAACGGTGTTGTTTGGATTCTTTCCTTCTAGCAACCCTATTGCTTTGAAGTTAATGGTCGGTCGTTCATTCTTAGACTATTGATTATTGAATCACCATTCTGACATTGGTCGAGCAACCCAACCCATATTTCGGGCGCACCTTTCAACCAATGTTTAATTGTGTATGTTTTCCTCGAGCATACTTCATTATATCATTTGATTTGACAAATGCTATCTCCTTATCCACATAATTGTGGAGATCCATCTTTTTGGATACCTAGTTGAATTATCGCTGAGTCCATCAGCCACCTCCTCACCCTCTCCTTGTTTTAATGATGGACTCTTGTTTTGGAACTTGCTTCCATAGTCCATTTCCCGAGAATCTTACAATGTCATCTCGTCAATTTGTTTTGCACCTTTCTTCTCAGGCATCCTGAGTATGAGGAATCCTAACACCAATCAGATCTAAATCTTGGTCAGACATGATGGTGGGAACATATTTTCAAGAATTATAACATTGGTCGTTATATGACCCGGTAAGGTGGTGTCATGCCGAGTACACCTGACCGGAGGACCTATTGTTATAGTTTTCTTTTTAACAAGGTTAACCATTTTTCCATGAGGAAATTGAATGCCTTGTTTAATAAGTTTATCCTAATGGATCCTTCGTGTATCCGAAGTCCGACCTTTGCTTAAAGACCATGTCAGTGCTATCTCGAAGCACGGATGTGGTACTCCTATCATCGATATGAACACTTGAAGCACAATGCTAAATTTTCTTAATCAAATTATCCAAACATCGTTGTATGGATAATGTCATGAAATTTCTCTCCCCTACCTATAAGGTTTTCTACATTATATCCTGTCATGGATATCATGCCTCTGCTTGTCCTTGGGAAGGGTATACCCCTGATATATGTGTCAAACACATTATCCTTTCAATTGTTCTGTTTGATCTGATGATCACATTTTCCTTCCATTGGTTTGTTTAAACCTCCTTGTGATCTATAATATATAAGCAGTAATATTTCCCTGCTTATGTAAACACCTTGTTGTACCACTCTGTCAGCAAGACCCTGTTGCGATTGTTGATGACATTTCGGTAACCACCGATGGACGAGAACTTTGCCTATTGGTCCGCCTCGCTTCAACGAGCAGGAGAATGGTTCTCTTCGTCCCTCGCCCTTGGTACCAATGTTGTTGCCGACATAACCGACGGACTATCCTCTGACATGCCCTACTCACATGATCGTGCAAGATGCCCTCATCCTTCTTACTTTTAACCCACATAGTGGGCCCATAACCCACAGTTCCACAGGATCGAAACCTGACTCTCCTGTACAACCCTGTTTCTAATGGTTATTCTCCATGTTTGGCTTCCTATTTAATTCATGGGCCACCTTCCTAGTGCCCTATTCTGGTACCAGAAGCAATACCTTCCCATTGCTCTGAACCCCTGTCACACCTCGTATCAGGCAACGAACGATTGTCTATGCGCTTGAAACTTCTATTTTGCACCTTCTTACTTGCTCTCGATAATGTCTTAAGTTTCAATTCGAGGGTTACTTCCCGCCACCTTCCTTGATGTTATCGACCAGATAGGCAACCTTGCAGAGGTCTGTTCTCCCGGACTACCCACCCTTTACTCTTTCATAAGTACGATGGAGTTTCCGAAGAAAGGATGCCGACTTCATCATGATGACTTGAAGCAGAGAAATGAAAACAACAATGTAATGGATCGAATTCTTCGATAAGACCAACCAATACTGAGAAGATCCATTAGATTTTTCGTAACCCAATCCCATTCCCCTTACTCCCCTCCTAAATCTCGGGACGAGATTTCTTGTAGTGGAGGAGAATTGTGACGCCCGGATAATTAAGCTATAGTAATCCCACGTTAACGATGCCATGTCCCTTTGATTACTGTTGGTAATCTCGCGTTAGTTCGAAATTGATTCAAATTCTAATTCAAAATCAAGCAAACAATAAAAGTTTTCAAATAATAAAACTAAAATGTTCGGTGGTTGCCAAATATTACAAAGGTAATTATAGTGATGAAAACATAATTTTACAAAATACCTAAATGACCTAAACTAAATAAAACAGAAAAGAAAAAAATAGAAGTGTCAGGACCCCGATCCTAAGCCACATCGATCTAGCATGTAACACATCATATCACTTTGCGGCCTCACGCACAGTATTCCCACGGGTGCCACCTTACCTGGCCCGGGACCGTTTGCGCCTTTTGGCTCACGTATATGCTAGTGTCGCTAGCATCCATATGACAGAGAACCCGGGCCGACATGGCTAGTCGTGAACCCAAGGTGGCACTAACCCATGAGGACAGGCATACATGAATCACATCGAGCATGTCGGTCAACAACGTATAAATCCGGGCTGTAGCACTGGGCTAACAGGACTCCGGTAACCCGGGCAGTAGCAGGCTAGGCAGGACTCCGGATAACACCGCGTGACATTTCCCCGAAGGGACAGACACAGGAACGACGTGAATCACATGCCGGCCAGTCAAGTGTTCCAAGCAGTAGTGCTGGGCTAGCAGGACTCCGGTGAACCGGGCTGTAGCGGACTACTATCGTTCAGAAGCACTAGACTTACATTTCCTCATATGATAGGCTGCCAAGGATAAATAACTAGATAGTCGGATCCCACTCATACCAAGCATTTCAATCATACACACAATATGCCCGATATGAGTAAATACAACATGGCATCACAACAAGACTCTACGACTCAAGTATTTATTCATTAGGCTCCGAGGAGCGAGATATTACAAACATGGGTCTCATGACCCAACATACAGAGCATACAAGCAACAAGCACATGTGGAAGCTTAACTTGTCTGAGTACAGACAACTACAAATGAAAAAGGCTGAGAAGCCTGACTATCTACCAGATCCTGCCGAGGGCACAAGATCGTAGCTGAGGTAACAAGCTAAACGTTGAAGTCCAAGCGGTACTACTAGCGAGACTGAAGTCTCTCTGCAAAAACATAAAATAGGCAAACGTGAGTACAAATGTACCCAGCAAGACTTACATCAGAACTAACTACATATGCATCAGTATCAATAAAGGGGGTGGTGGAGTTTGACTGCAGCAAGCCAGCTTTGACTCGGTGGCTATCCTGAACTACGACTGCAAGCAACTCTTTTGAGGTGGCGCACACGAGTCCACATATTCACCAAATCAATACACCACTATGGACCCACTTCCGTCTCCCATCGAGAAGGCCATCCATAGCACTCACGCTTATCTTGCGTATTTTAGAGTATCCACTTTCACTTGTCTATGAACTGTTATAGGCAACCCAGAAGTCCATTACCGCGGACACGGCTATTCGAATAGATGATGTTAACCCTGCAGGGGTGTACTTCTTCACACACGCTCTCACCACTTACCGCCGTTTACACGACATGTACTCGGCAACCTTCAAGCGGAAGCCCAGCGAGGGTGTCGGCCACGGCCTACCTAAACACTCAAGTCTCTAGTCCAGGTTTATCGCCTATTTGGGTTCCATCCGCAGGGAGTCCGGCCGAGGTTTCCACTAACGGCCCCGAACGATGTGTACAGGGTCCGAGACACCAAACGGGCGCCCGGCTGGCCCGGCCACGTGCCTACCGCAACACAGCCCACCCCTACGGTCAGCGCTGCGTGCGGCCCCCAGCATACTACAAACACCAGAAACTACTTTGCAACTCCTGGACAGAGGACAAGGGTGATCAAGAAGCCGAGAGAGTCAATTAAGGATCCCAATGTGTGGTAGCAACTGTTTCATGGATCACAAACACAGAACTCAGTTCCTGAGGACGGCTTCAATGAGACAACCCACCATGTACTCCTACATGGCCTCTCACCAATACCTTTACCAAATCGTATTCACACACTTAGCTCACACGCAGTAGGACATGTTCACACCTTCCAATTCAATCCCGATGAATCAGACCCGACTCAACTCTAAGCAGTAGCAGGCATGACAAACAAGCATGAATGAGTAGGCACATCAGGGCTCAAACAACTCCTACTCATGCTAGTGGGTTTCATCTATTTACTGTGGCAATGATAGGTCATGCAGAGGATAAGGGGTTCAACTACCGCAGCAAGTAACAGTTGAATCGTTGTTGTCCTAATGCAGTAAAAGAGAGCAGGAGCGAGAGAGTGGGATTGTATCGAAATGAACAAGGGGGTTTTGCTTGCCTGGCACTTCTAAAGATAATATAGTTCTTCATCGGTGTCATCGATCTCGTCGTCGAAACATCGTCTACTGAGAGGGGACGGTTACCGGCAAACAAGGAAGAAACGCAATCAATGCAATGCAACAATATGGTGCATGATCATGACATGGCAATATGATGTGTTTTGACTAATGCATACTAGGACAGGTTGATTTGAACCCATTTGAATCAAAGATTCAAATGTAAGCTCATGTATATAGTCATAATGGTGCATTATCTCGTTTCACCTAAACGGCAAGGTTAAAGTGTTCTAACATGCATGAGAATGGTATAGATGGATAGATTGGATTTTTCTGATCATTTTTCATACATAAATTGTTTCATTCTGAGCTACGGTTGAATTTTTATGATTTTTAGAAGTTTTGGGGATTTTCTGAAATTTTCTGAATTATTTTAAATGTAGAAATTATTTACTGCGCTAGCATGACGTCACAGTGACGTCAACAAGTCAACTGGGCGGTCCAGGTCAAACCTGGACGGTGGGTCCCGCGTGTCAGTGTAACAACTAATTAACAGGGTTAAGTTAATACTAACTAGACTGTTAGTGGGGGCCTGGGCCCACATATCAGTGGCTTAGGGTTAGTTTAGCGAGGGGATTAGCACTAGCAGGGTGATTAGCACTAACTAACACCTAACTAATCCAGTTAGGGCCGGCCCCACATGTCAGGACTCGGGTGGGGTCCAGCCGGGGTCAACGTGGGTCAATCCCACCGGCGTTGAGCCGCCGGCGAGAACGAACGCGGCGGAGGGCCTCGGGATTCCTCCTCCGGCGACCAAATGGCCGGCAGAGGGCATCTATGTGCTGCTGGTGAACTCGCGCGTCGAGTGGGGCAAGAGGTGTGTGCGGGGGTGGCCGGAGATGACGCCGGCGTCGAGCCAGGCGGCGGCCGGAGTTCGGGCGTGCACGGGAACGACGCTAGGAGGCACGGCAGGGGGCGCAGAAGGGTGCTACGGCCTCCTGGGGGTGCACTGAGCACGGTGACACGCTCGGACGCGTGCTTGCACGGTCGTAGCCACGACGGTGACATGGCCGGCGGCGAGGAGCGCTCGGGCTCGAAGGGGGCGGTGGCTACGCGGCGCAAACGAGCAAGGGGGGAAGTGGGGATCGAAGGAGAAGCTCACGGGGAGTGCAGCGGTGGTCTTGGGGAGCTCGGGGAAGCAACGGAGCGGGCGCACGGTCGCCGGCGATCTCGGCGGACCGAGGTTGAAGAAGACGGCGATGGCGGTGCTGCGGTGCGTCCGGGGCCTCGTGGCTAGGTGGAGAGGTAGAAGGGGTCGAGGCGGAGCCTCTGGGCGCGTCGGTGAGGCGAGGGGGAGGCGGTGGCTGCGGTGGTGGCGAGCGGCGTCGGCGGCAGCGCTTGGGTGCCCACGAACAGAGAGAGGAGAGGGAGCAGAGGTGGGGAAGAGAGAGCTGCGAGGGGAACAGGGGGAGAAGGACTCGGGCGTCTCCGTGGCGCGTTCAGAAGAGCCGGGGCGTCGCGGTGGAAGCAGGAGCTGGCGCGCGCGCGGCGACCACGCTCCCTGCCTACTGGCGCGGGGAGGAAGACGACAGAGGGGGATGCGGTGGTGGGCTGGGCCGGCCACTTGGGCCAAGTGGGCTGCCAGGTGAGCGCCAGGTAGGTTCTCTCTCTCTCCCTGGTTTCTATTAAATGAAGTTTTCTATTATTCTGTAAACTTCAGGGCTTTATTAAAAATGCCAGGGCATTTCCAAAAATCATAAAACTAATCATGACTACTGTTTAGAATATATCCCACAGTAAACATTTTAGTTTATGATTATTTGAGCATTTAAAATATTTTATATCTTTTAGATGCCCAAATGCAAATACAATATGAATTAATCCAGAGCCCAATATGTCATGCAAAAATGTGCATCACCTCTGGTTACTGTTTCCAGCATTTTCCATAAATGATGAACATTTTTGAAAGCCATTTGGATTTACTAAAAATATTTTAGTTGAACCTAGTTGGATTCCTTAATGCTAGGGTTTAAACAATCCCCATTTCAAATTTCTTTGGAATTTAAACATGATGATATGGTGATCATGCAAGGACAAGCAAAGGCTAAACTGGGGCTGTGACAAGAAGAAAGAGGGAAACCCCCTGCCCCTGGCTTCGGCCTGGCAGGCCGCAAGCCCCCCTCTCCCCTGGGCCGGGTGGCCCAACTAACCACACAGCCGGCCAGCCCAGCAACCGGCCGGCCCAAACCCCACTCCTTATCCACTACCCTCACCCTCCGCAACCCTAGCCGCCACCCTCTCGCCCCACTTCCCGTCCCCACACCCCGCTCCTCCCTCTGCTCCCCCGGTCCAGATTGGATCGGGCGCTCGACGGCGCCTCTCGCCGCGCCGGCCCCGTCGGCCATCACCCCGCCTTCGTTGCCGGACGTCCTCCCCGAACCCCCCCTCCGCACGGGTCTCCACCATGCCTCGCAGCAGCCACCAGGAGGGCCTCCGCCTCGACCTCCCCATCGCCGGACCCCCCCTCGCCGGACTGCTCCTCTCCGCCGCTCGTCCCTGTCGTCCTCCCCGACCTCCACCGAGCACACTGTCGCGTGCCCTACACTCCCCTTGTGAGCCGCGCCCCTCCTCTCCTTCCCCTGTCCCGTGTTCGCCCCGCCCTCACCGTGGCCCTCGCGCCTTCTGGCCGTGCTCGCTCGCGGCCTCCCCGCGCTCGTCGCGCCCGAGCCGTCCCCCGCCGTTGCCTCGCCGTACGCGGCCACCCAGGGCCGCACACCTCACCTCGCCGCCTCTGCGTGGCCACAGCCCGCCGCGGTTCGCCCGCGCGCGAACCACGTCGCCCCGCCGCGCGCGCCCCGCGGCCCTTGCCGACCACGACCCCGCCTGCTGCTTCCACCCGCTGCCATCGACCGCCACACTCCGCCCTGTCGACCAACGCCGCCGCCTGCATCCGCGCGCCGCCCCGCCTCCGTCCGTTGGCGCCTTCCGTAGGTGAGTGCGCCCACCCTCGTCTGCTCACCCATGGTCGCGCTCCGACGAGCCAATGGTGGCGCCCCGGCTGACTCCTCTCGGGACTCGCCCGTTCGGGTGCCCACGCACGGCACCCGCAAACCCCACACCCGCTAGCCCCTGGGCCAATGACAAATGGGGCCCGCCCCACAGAACGTTTCCAAAAAAAGGGAATAATAAAAATAATAAATAATAATAAAATTAATTAATTAATTAACTTAATTAATTCTGATTAGATTAACCAATTAAGATTAATTAACCTAATGATTAATTAACCTAATTAACTAGTATGACAATGGGGCCCACCCCCCTAATTAATTTTGATTAGTTTAATTAATCTGTTTAATTAATATGTGTCACTGACCAGTGGGACCCACTGGTCAGGTTGACCAGTCAACTCGGTCGACTGCTGACGTCAGCTTGACATCATGCTGATGTCATAAATCTAATTTCAAATTAAATTAAATAATTAATTAAATTCCAGAAATTAATAAAATCTTTAGAAAATCATATCTTTTAATCCGTAACTCGGATTAAATTATTTTCAACATGAAAGTTGCTCAAGACGACGAGACGAACCCGGACACGTAGCCTGTTCGTCCGCCACGCACCCCTAACATATCAAACTCGCAACTTTCCCCCTCCGGCTCCTTTGCCCGAAAGCGCGAAACACCGGGGATACTTTCCCGGATGTTTTCCCCCTTCAGCGGTATCACCTCATACCGCGTTAGGGCACCCCTAACACCAATACTTGCCATGTCATGCATTGCTATGCATCTATTTGCTTAAATATTTATTGTTTCTCCCCCCTCTTCTCTCGCTAGACACCGAGACCGACGCTGCTGCTACCCAGTACGACTATGGAGTTGACGACCCTCTCTCTTACCAGAGCAACCAGGCAAGCCCCCCCCCCTTGATCACCAGATGTCGCCTACTCTCCTCTATACTGCTTGCATTAGAGTAGTGTAACATGCTACTGCTTTCGGTTAATCCTATTCTTATGCATAGCCTGCCTTTGTTACTACTGTTGTTACCTTTACCTGCAATCCTACATGCTTAGTATAGGATGCTAGTTTTCCACCAGTGGCCCTACATTCTTGTCCGTCTGTCATGCTATACTATCGGGTCGTGATCACTCGGGAGGTGATCACGGGTATATACTATACATTATACATGATACATGTGGTGACTAAAGTTGGGTCGGCTCGAGGAGTACCCGCGAGTGATTAACGGATTGGGGGCTGAAAGGACCTTTGTCCCAACGGCCCTCTGTGTGGATCTTTGTGGCGGAGCAGCAGGGCAGGTTGAGACTACCTGGGTGAGAGGTGGGCCTGGCCCTGTCGGCGTTCGCGGATACTTAACACGCTTAACGAGATCTGGGTATTTGATCTGAGTCTGGCTACTGGCCTATACGCACTAACCAACTACGCGGGAAAGATATGGGCACTCGACGTCGTGGTACCAGCCGAAGCCTTCGTGACGTCAGCGACTGAGTGGCGCGCGCCGCATTGGATCATAAGCTCGCGCTTGTATTAAGGGGGCTAGATCTACTTCCGGCCGCGTTCGCAACGTGCAGGTGTGCTATGGGCGATGGGCCCAGACCCCTGTGCGCTTAGGATTAGACCAGTGTGATGACCGCTCTGTTGTGCCTAGGTGGGGCTGCGACATGTTGATCTTCCGAGGCCGGGCATGACCCAGGAAAGTGTGTCCGGCCAAATGGGATCAAGCGTGTTGGGTTATGTGGTGCACCCCTGCAGGAAGTTAATCTATTCGAATAGCCGTGTCCCTCGGTAAAAGGACGACCCGGAGTTGTACCTTGACCTTATGACAACTAGAACCGGATACTTAATAAAACACACCCTTCCAAGTGCCAGATACAACCCGGTGGTCGCTCTCTAACAGGGCATCGAGGAGGGGATCGCCGGGTAGGATTATACTATGCGATGCTACTTGGAGGACTTCATTCTACTCTCTTCTATATGCTGCAAGACGAAGGTTGCCAGAAGCGTAGACTTCGACAGGATTAGATATCCCCCTCTCACTCTGGCATTCTGCAGTTTAGTCCACTGATATGGCCCCTTACACATATATCCATGCATATGTAGTGTAGCTCCTTGCTTGCGAGTACTTTGGATGAGTACTCACGGTTGCCTTGTTTCCCCTTTTCCCCATCTCTCTACCCGATTGCTGTAATCAGACGATGGAGCCCAGGATCCAGACGCCACCGTCGACGACGACTCCTACTACACTGGAGGTGCCTACTACTACGTGCAGCCCGCTGACGACGACCAGGAGTAGTTAGGAGGATCCCAGGCAGGAGGCCTGCGCCCCGTTCGATCTGTATCCCAGTTTGTGCTAGCCTTCTTAAGGCAAACTTGTTTAACTTATGTCTATACTCAGATATTGTTGCTTCCGCTGACTCGTCTATGATCGAGCACTTGTATTCGAGCCCTCGAGGCCCCTGGCTTGTATTATGATGCTTGTATGACTTATTTTATGTTTTAGAGTTGTGTTGTGATATCTTCCCGTGAGTCCCTGATCTTGATCGTACACGTTTGCATGCATGATTAGTGTACGATTGAATCGGGGGCGTCACACGATGAGGCAGAACAACAGAAATGGGCAGCCATATCAATGTGTGTGCGATATACGGCATACAATTCGCCCTGATGAACTGTTTTCTATTAGGGAGTGCATCATAAAGGGTTAGCCAGATCAAGGTGTGTGTGATATAGGGCATACGGCTCACTCGGACGAACTGTTTTCGATTAGCGAACGCAACAGTAACGGTTCAACTTAGATATGATGTCTGTGATACATGGCAAAAAGCCGACTCGGATGAACTGTTTGCGATGAGAATTTACAACACAAACGGTTAATACAGTTAGTTCGTGTGTGATTCTGTGTGTACAAAAAACTTTGAAAATGCAAACTAGTTGCTTGCGGTGGCTAGGAGTATCGCACACGATGCGTCTGCGAGTACTCGTGTGCGATGATTAGTAAGTTACACATGCATTTCCTTATGTTAACACTTGTGTGATAAATAACACGTGGCACCGGATATAGTATTCGGGTTGTGTGTGTGCTCCACTTAGTCTTCCCACGCTCCACATGGGTGAATCGTAAAATCCATGCCTATTCCCTCACCAGTTTCTCGCTGATGGAGTCCTAGATTAAGGGGTCCTCGGACGTTCGGGCTATGTGACGTGGGATGGACTGGTGGGCCATGAAGATACAAGACAAAAGACTTCCTCCCATGTCCGGATGGGACTCTCCTTTGCATGGAAGGCAAGCTTGGCGTTCGGATACGAAGATTCCTTCCTCTATAAACCGACTCTGTGCAACCCTAGGCCCCTCCGGTGTCTATATAAACCGGAGGGTTTAGTCCGTAGAGAGAATCAAAATCATACAGGCTAGACATCTAGGGTTTAGCCATTACGATCTCATGGTAGATCAACTCTTGTAATCCTCGTATTCATCAAGATCAATCAAGCAAGAAGTAGGGTATTACCTCCATCAAGAGGGCCCAAACCTGGGTAAACATCATGTCCCCCGTCTCCTATTACCATCGACTTTAGACGCACAATTCGGGAACCCCTACCTGAGATCCACCGGTTTTGACACCGATTGGTGCTTTCATTGAGAGTTCCGTTGTGTCGTCATCAGAAGGTTCGATGGATCCATCAGTCATCTACAACAATGTCGCCCTGGGGGAGGTTTTTCTCCTCGGCCAAATCTTCGTATTCGGCGGCTTCACACTGCGGGCCAACTCGCTTGGCCATCTAGAGCAGATCAACAGCTACGCCCCAGGTCACCAGATTAGTTTTAGAAATCTGGACTATGTCACTGATATCCGAGGAGACTTGATCTTCCAAGGGTTCACGACCCCAACCTCCGCTCTGGCCTTAGATCCGGAGCGCATCACCAGGTCCGAAGACGGGATTCCTGAGCCCGCCGGACTATCTGCGGCCACTAAGCCCAGTACGGGAGAGCCGAAGGAAGTAGTGTCACGGGCAACCATCAGGAAGCTGGACTCTTCTTCGGAAACTGGATCCGAACCCTCGGAGTCAGTATCGTGTGAGCTCGGCCAAGGAGTCTTCTTCTCGCCATACTCCACGGACTCTCTCCTCCCTGGCCAAACCTCGCCTTTAAGCGAGGCTCTGGACTTGATGTGATCCCTTGTCATTACAGAGGAGCAATGTCCGAACTACGCCCAGCCCGGACTCGGGGCTAAGAGCAGGGAATTTTACGTCCCACCCACCACCCACTTCATAGCCACTGTCGAGGACTTAACTGACATACGGCTCTGAAGACATCGACGGTATGGACGAGATGCCAGAGAAGAGCAGGCCCAAAACCCGCAGTTTAGCGGATGTTGTACGGCCACCTCTTCGTATGACATGTACATGGTGGATACACCCAAAGAGGGTAACGACGATAACGAGAAAAATGCAGTCAAGGATAAACCTCCTGAGATACAACCAAAGCGCCGACGTTAGCGGCGCCGCTCTAAATCACGCCGTGGAAAAGACAGAAATATCGGCACGAGAGACAACAATACTTCAGACGACGCGAAGACCAAGAAGAACCTGTCAGCCAACCTCTGAACAGGACGACCGGGAAGATGGGCAAGTTAACCCTAATGAATAGGCCGTAAATGAAGACTCGGAGGACAGCAAGTATCTTCCACTCTGCGAGGATGAGGTGAGCCTTGGCGATGAAGACTTTATCATGCCTGAGGAACCTCTCGAGTAGGAGCGCTTTCAGCGTCGGCTAATGGCCACTGCAAGGAGCCTGAAAAAGAAGCAGCAGCAGCTTCAAGCTGATCAAGATCTACTCAACGACAGGTGGACTAATGTCCTGGCAGCCGAGGAATACGGCCTCGAGCGCCACACCAAAAGTTACCCGAAGTGTAAACTTCTACCTCAATTCGAGGACGAGGCACTTGAGCCTGTACCATTAACGCGTAACACGGCTGACCGACCACCACGTGGCCAGGACAAAACGACAACTCAAGCCGAACACCAGCCCATACTACCTTGTCGTAAAGGTAGAGACACAATAGCTAGGGGATATACATATGACCTATGGCATGACCTGGAAAATAGAGCAGGTCAGACCAGATCGATTTACGGATCGCAGGGGCGTGCCCTGACGTGCGACGACGGCTATCTAGCCGGACGTGACAAGCATAAGCACGTCCGGGCCAATAACCGCAGACGGACTCCATCCGAGCTACGTCGCGACTTGGCCCGATATAGAGGCGCCGCACACCCCCTCTTCTTCACTGATGAAGTAATCGAGCATGAATTCCCAGAAGGGTTTAAACCCGTGAATATCGAATCATATGAAGGAACAACAGATCCCGCAGTATGGATTGAGGACTTTCTTCTCCATATTCATATGGCCCGCGGTGATGATCTTCATGCCATCAAATACCTACTACTAAAACTCAAGGGACCAGCTCGACACTGGTTAAATAGCCTGCCAGAAAACTCCATTGGCAGCTAGGAGGACTTGGAAGATACCTTCCGCGACAACTTCCAAGGTACATACGTCCGACCTCCGGATGTCGATGACTTAAGTCACATAGTTCAACAGCCCGGAGAGTCAGCCAGGAAATTCTGGACTAGGTTCCTAACTAAAAAGAACCAGATTGGCGACTATTCGGATGCCGAAGCCCTAGCGTCCTTTAAGCATAGCATCTGCGACGAATGGCTCGCCCGACACCTCGGCCAAGAAAAGCCGAAGTCCATGGCAGCCCTCACGACACTTATGACCCGCTTTTGTGCGGGCGAAGATAGCTGGCTAGCCCGTAGTAATAATAATGCAAGCAAACCTGGCACTTCCGAAGCCAGAAATAGCAACGGCAAGCCCCAATACAACAGGCACAAGTGTCGAAGCAACGATGACAATACCGATGACATGGCGGTCAACACCGGATTCAGTGGCTCCAAGTCCGGCCAGCAGAAGAAGCCATTTAAAAGAAACAATCCGGGCTCATCCATCTTGGACAGCATACTCGATCATCCATGTCAGATCCATGGCACCCCCGATAAACCAGCCAATCATACCAACAGAAGTTGTTGGGTCTTTAAGCAGACCGGCAAGTTAAATACCGAGAACAAGGAGAAGGGGTCACAAAGTGAGGACGACAAGGAGGAGCCCCGTCCGTCGAACACAGGGGGACAGAAGAAGTCCCCCCCCAGGTTAAAACAGTGAGCATGATATACGTTACCCATATCCCCAAGAGGGAGCGCAAACGCGCGCTCAGAGACGTCTACACGATAGAGCCAGTTGCCCCAAAATTCAACCCATGGTCGTCCTGCCTGATCACCTTCGATTGCAGGGAACATCCGACCAGTATTCGTCATGGCGGTTCAACCACACTGGTCCTCGACCCAATCATTGATGGATTCCACCTCACGCGAGTCCTCATAGACGGTGGCAGCAGCCTCAACCTGCTTTATCAGGATACGGTCCGCAAGATGGGCATCGATCCATCAAGGATCAAGCCCACAAAAACTACCTTTAAAGGAGTAATACCAGGTGTAGAGGCCCGCTGCACGGGCTCAATCACATTGGAAGTCGTCTTCGGATCCCCGGACAACTTTTGAAGCAAAGACTTGATCTTCGATATCGTCCCCTCTGCAGTGACTATCACGCACTGCTCGGACGAACTGCATTTGCTCGATTCAATGCGGTGCCACACTATGTTTATCTCAAACTCAAGATGCCTGGACCACACGGTGTCATAACAGTCAATAGAAATACGAAACGCTCCCTCCGTACCGAGGAGCACACCGCGGCCCTAGCAGCGGAAATACAGAGCAGCCTTATCAAGCAGAATTTTAATTCAGCGGCCAAGCTCCCGGACACTGTCAAACGAGTCCGGACTACTCCTCAGCTTGACAGTCTAGCTTGTCGGGAGTTCGACTAGCAATTCGTCCTCTGTCTCAGTCCTGACCAAATGGCGGTGTACGTACCGCGCGTACATAACTACGCACTCAAAATACCATGGGCAAAGACGGAGGCATAAATCGATTGTGGTCCATAATACGACTAGACCTTCCCGGGGCATACATACTTTCCCTTTTCTTTTTATCCATTTTAGGTTTCTTTTCCACAGGCCCCTCACGTCCGCCTGATCATCGATCCTTTCGAAGGATGGATATACCAAGGCGGCAAGCAGCATAGACGTGTGGGGGAATCTCTAGGTGGTCTTCTTGACGATCAATCTACCTATTTTTAGGACCCGCACGCAACTCCCCCTTGGTCTCGACATGTTAAATAGCCCCATTTCCTATTGCACTATTTGTACAAATACGCTTTGACGTATTAATCAAATTATAATGGAAACAGTTTGCGGCCCAACTTATGTGGCACTGGCTTACTACTTCATTTTATTTCGCTATCCTTATCGATTGCACCCATACACTTTGGTACATTTTAATTCGCCAGGGGCTTCATTGCGCTCCATACTACGGCAACAAAGTCCGAACACTTTTTACAGTATAGTTCGGCACCCCGAATTTAGCATTATATGCATCGGCTTTGAATCATGTCTTTTGTCAATAGTTGGGTTGCGCGGCTCCTGTGCTTACTACCTTACGTTCCGTCCTGTCGGCTAGGGTAGTAAAGGGAGAACTACTGCAATTGTGTTTCTGGTTTATCCGGGTAAACACCTCAGTAGAGAAAGCCGAAAACTGACTGTCATGATGCGGCGAGAGCTGGTCAGCTGTTCAGAGGTTAAAATCTCTTGCGATTTTTTCCTGCATTATGTGATGGATCGGCCTCCACCCGATCAGGTGTCTACAACACCCTAGTCCGGATTAACAAGTACTAACTAGGGGTTGCACCTGCATTTCTATTGTTAAACTCCTATGTCTAAGTGAGGGTGATAAAGCCACATAGTCCGATTGCCTGGTTCGTCGCGCTAAACACCCCCTTCTAGGACCAAACTCTTGGATCAAGAGTGTTTAGGTTTCAACCCGAACACCCCCGTACTACCTACGTGGGGGCTGAAGCCGACGACTGGCCAACTCTCAGATTTAATAAAATGGCCGCACAGGAGGCAAAATTTTAAATAAACAACAAGAATTATATTACATATCCGCTTTGTTTCATAATACAGGACGAGATAACATGAATTTATTCATTAAAGATAATGTATTTTGCACACTGGCCCTCTACAATGCGGGATCCCTCCAGGACATCATCAAAATACAGGTCGGGCGTGCGGTGCTCCTTGCCCGCAGGCGGTCCCTCGGTAGCGAGCTTGACGACGTTCATCTTCGCCCACTGCACCTTGACACGGGCAAAGGTCATCCGTGCACCTTCTATGCAGACCGACCGCTTGATGGCATCAAGCCGAGGGCAGGCATCGACCAGCCGCTTCACGTGCCCGAAGTAGCTGCTGGGTATGGCTTTGGCAGGCCATAGACGGATTATCAAATCCCTCATGACCAATTCAGCCACCCTATGCAGTTCGGTCAGCTGTTTCAGCTGATCGCTATAGGGCACCGGATGCTCTGGAGTAAGGTATTGCGACCAGAACATCTTCTCTATTGAGCTCCCCTCTTCGGCTTGGAAGAACTTCGCAGCATCAGCAACACTGCGCGGCAGATCCGCAGACGCTCCTGGAGAACTCCAAATCCGGGTCAGTAAGAGGTACCTTTTCTTCACATATTTGCTCTGCATAATAAAGGCCTTACCCGCCGCGATTTCCCTGGCCTCCTGGATTTCCTGGAGGGCGCCCTGGGCTTCAACCCAGGCCTCTTGTGCGCTTTGGTGGGCCTTAGCAAGTTCGGACTCTTGGTCCAAAATCTTGCGCTCCAAGGACTCGCATTTCTTTACGGCGTCATGGAGCTCCTGTTCGACCTCCTCGACCCTTGCCTCGTGTTTTTCGCGGGCAGCTTGTTCCTTCGCCGCTCTCTTCCGGGTCGCGGCCAGCATGTTCTTGAGGGACTCCACCTCGGTCGCAGCTCCTATGAAATATCATGATAACATGATCAACACAAACAATTCATATCTTTCTAGATCTGAATAGGCCATTGCATACCTTGCTTGTCCTCTAGTTGTTTTTTCACACGGCCGAGCTCTTCCTCGGCCCGCTCCAGACTCTGCTTTAGTTTGGAGACTTCGGGAGAATGGGAGGTCGCAACCAGCATCGACGCCTGCTTATTCACATAGACATGTATGGTTAGTCTCCTGTGAAAATTATTTGATCCTCTGTCTGGCTTTTCTTTTCGAACACCGGACAGAGTCTCAGGGGCTACTGTCTATACTATGACATTCTTTTTGCATAATTACGTCGCATACCTCAAAGCCTGTTAGAAGGCTAGTGCAGGCTTCGGTCAGTCCGCTCTTAGCGGTTTGAACCCTCTCAACCACCGTACCCATAAGGATACGGTGTTCCTAAACAATGGAAGCACTTTGCAGCGCTTCTAGTAGAGTACCCGGTGCCTCTGGATGGACAGAGGTCACCGGCGGAATAGGTGCGCCTCCTTCTTCGAAGGAGGCTGCTTGCGTGATTCCGGAGCCGTATGGGCCTCCGGAATAGTATTCGGCTGGGGGCCAAATTGGATATGGTCCCCATCACCAGTCTCCAAGGGGATTTGCTCCCCCATGTGTCCGGCGGCCAAGGTACTACCCTCTGGCGCCACCCTGAAGGCCTCCTGTACCTCTCCCTGTCCTAGGAAGGTCCTTCGGGACAACACCTCGGCGTTGTCCGTGGCCTTGGGAGAGGAGGCCGCCAGAAGTGACCCATTGTCCATCACATTTGGATCCAGCGAATTCCACGAAGATGAGGATCGCTGGGGGCGGGCGTGGGCCGGACTACACCACATGATTTGACATATTAAAACCATGAAGTAAAGAAGTTGGATATATGCGTGTATCAGTGCCTTCGAGTGCTTATGATTCGGCCAGGGGCTTCTCCCTGGGGCGCCACTCGGAGCTGCTATCAATGTCCAACGCGGAGTTGTCCGCGAGGGATACCCTCCCCTTCTTGGACGCCTCTGCCTCCCGGTCCGAGGAGGACGCCCTTTTCTTCCTTCCCCCCTCAGGGGGAGAGTTGATTTCCTCCACCTCGTCGTCGTCCTCGGTGGAGGGGGAGGAGTGGGTTTCAGCATCTTCAGACGTCACGTCCGAAGTGCCTTTACGGCGAAGGCCGCCTCTTCCCGCTCGGCCCTTCTTATTGGCCTTCTTCTTCGGCGCCTGGTAGGGCGCCGGGACCAGCATCTTCGTCAGAAGTGGGATAGCTGGTTTTTCATGCAACAGAGCCGGACACTGGATCTGCTCCGCCTTGTTTGTCTAGCCCTGAAAAGAAAAATGGGGAAGCTTAGACATCTTCCTTGAATATACAGGTGAAGCATACACCTTGAAATACGAAAAACATACCGGACTGGCAGGATGGATCAGGTTGTACCCATGGTCCTCGGTCGTCTTCAGCCATGTCTCATTGGCCTTAAAAAGCACCTTCCAGATGCCTTCGTGTGTAGTGCCAAAGAACTGTTGCAAGGTCTGGTGCTTGGCCAGATCGAACTCCCACAAATGGCAAGTTCGGCTTTGAGAAGGAAGGATCCGGAGAAAAAGCATCACTTGGATCACGCTGACGAGCTTAATGTTCTTGTCCACCATGCCTCGGTGCGTGTCTGTAGCGTTGTCAGCTCGTCCGACGAATCCCAGTCTAGGCCCTTCTTTAGCCAGGAGGTGAGCCGCATCGGGGGCCCGGACTTAAATTCAGGAGCCGCGGCCCAGGTGGTGTCACGGGGCTCTATGATGTAGAACCACTGCTGTTGCCACCCTTTGACGGTCTCCATGAAGGTACCTTTGGGCCATGAGACGTTGGACAGCCTGCTCACCATAGCGCCTCCGCACTCTGCGTGTTGACCACCCACCACCTTCGGCTTCCCATTAAAGATCTTTAGCCAAAATCCGAAGTGGGGTGGGATGCGGAGGAAGGCCTCGCACACGGCAATGAATGCCGAAATGTTGAGGAAAGAATTTGGAGCTAGATCATGGAAATCTAGCCCATAGTAGAACATGAGTCCGCGGACGAAGGGGTGGATAGGAAACCCTAACCCACGGACGAAGTGGGGAATGAACACCACCCTCTCGTGGGGCTCCGGGGTGGGGACGATCTGCCCCTTGGCCGTAAGCCGGTGGGCGATTTCCTGGGCCAAGTACCCCGCCTCCCGGAGCTTTGTGATGTCCTTCTCCGTGATAGAGGAAGCCATCCATTTGCCTTGCGCTCCAGATCCGGACATGATCGGAGTGCTTTTTTGAGGCGGAAAGGATGGAAGTTTGGGCGCTGGAGCTCGAGAATGGGTGGGCAGAGAGAAAGAAGGCGTGGGTGAAAGGGTGAAATGTAGGATCGAAAGTATGTCTAGAGGGGGGGTGATTAGACTACTTGACCAAATAAAAACTTAACCTTTTCCCAATTTTAGTTCTTGGCAGATTTTAGCTACTTTAGGACAAGTCAAGCAATCATCACACAATTCAAGCAAGCATGCAAAAAGTATATAGGCAGCGGAAAGTAAAGCATGCAACTTACAAGAATGTAAAGGGAAGGGTTTGGAGAATTCAAACACAATTGGAGACAAGGATGTTTTTGTCGTGGTTCGGATATGTGGTGCTATCCTACATCCATGTTGATGGAGACTTCAACCCACGGAGGGTAATGGTTGCGCGAGTCCACGGAGGGCTCCACCCATGAAGGTTCCACGAAGAAGCAACCTTGTCTATCCCATCATGGCCATCACCCACGAAGGACTTGCCTCACTAGTGGTAGATCTTCATGAAGTAGGCGATCTCCTTGCCCTTACAAACTCCTTGGTTCAACTCCACAATCTTGTCGGAGGCTCCCAAGTGACACCTAGCCAATCTAGGAGACACCACTCTCCAAGAAGTAACAAATGGTGTGTTGATGATGAACTCCTTGCTCTTGTGCTTCAAATGATAGTCTCCCCAACACTCAACTCTCTCTCACAGGATTTGGATTTGGTGGAAAGAAGATTTGAGTGGAAAGCAACTTGGGGAAGGCTAGAGATCAAGATTCATATGGTAGGAATGCAATATCTTGGCCTCAACACAAGGGTAGGTGGTTCTCTCTCAGAACATATGAGTTGGAAGTGTAGATTTGTTCTGATGGCTCTCTCCACGAATGAAGAGGAGGTGAAGGGGTATTTATAGCCTCCACACAAAATCCAACCGTTACACACAATTCACCAATCTCGGTGGGACCGAATCAATAAACTCGGTCGGACCGATTTAGTAAACCTAGTGATCGTTAGTGATTTCGGTGGGACCGATATGGTTAGGGTTAGGGCATAACGTAATCTCGGTGAGACCGATTACTCAAACTCGGTGAGACCGATTTGGTAATAAGCTAACCAGAGGGTTGGTCAGGTAAACTCGGTGGGACCGATTTGCTCTTTCGGTGAGACCGAAAAGTTACAAAAAGGAAACGGAGAGTTTACATTGCAATCTCGGTGGGACCGATCCACTCTTTCGGTGAGACCGAAAATTTACGAAAAGGAAACAGAGAAATTGCAATCCCATCTCGGTGAGACCGAGATCCCTATCGGTAGAACCGATTTGCTTAGGGTTTGGCAGTGGCTATGACAAGTGAAACTTGGTGGCGCCGGATTGAAAGAAGCGGTATGACCGAGTTTGGCTTTGGGTTTAGGTCAAATGTGGATATGGGAAAGTAGTTGAGGGTTTTGGAGCATATCACTAAGCACATGAAGCAAGAGGCTCATTAAGCAACACCTCATCCCTCCTTGATAGTATTGTCTTTTCCTATAGACTCAATGCGATCTTGTATCACTAAAATATAAAATGAAGAGTCTTGAGCTTGAAGCTTTAGCCAATCCTTTGTCCTTAGCATTTTGAGGAATCTACTTTCATCATCCATGCCATGCCAATCATTGAGCTTTCCTGAAATAATTATCTTGGAATAGCATTAGCTCAATGAGCTATATGTTGTTATGAATTACCAAAACCACCTAGGGATAGTTGCACTTTCAATCTTCCCCTTTTTGGTAATTGATGACAACATATAGATCAAAGCTTCGACAAATGATAATAAGAATGAAATATATCGTTGCTTTGAGAAGTATGTGAAAAGTAAGAGCTCCCCCTAAATTTGTGCATATTTAAAATTTGCTTTGTACTGCTAATGCACAAAGAGTTAGAATCATGGGTTACTCTTCCATGTCACATACATCTTGGTGGAGCGCTCAAAATGATAAGAATTGAATACATGCACTCATCACCAATAAAAGTGAATGATCACATAAGATAGATAGGATAATATCAAGCATGCATAAGTGTAGCTTATGATCAAACACATGATCATCCATGTCTCACAAGCATATCATAGTATCTCAACCAAAAGCAAACAAAGTTTAAAAAAACACCAAATAAAGCAAGAGAGAATCAAAGCAACACTCTCTCTCGAAGCCTATGATCTATACATTTTTCTCCCCCTTTGGCAACAAGTTACCAAAAAGTTCCTAGAAAATGCATAGTGCTAGATCGACGCTCAGGCTTGATCTTCTGGTGGTGGTGGAGTCTGGATCACTCCAAGAACGAAGGCTTCTGTAGACGTGGTCGGAGCTGGAGCTGAAGTGGATGCTGGAGCTGGTTGGGCTGGTGCTGTAGCTGGAGCTGAGGTGGTGACTCTCGTGTCAGGATCTGGCACTGCTGTTGACCTCTGAGCTCGTGGCACTCTGGCAAATGCATCAGTTGTAGTCTTCCCTTTCCTCTCCTGCATGTCATCTTGAAGTTGCTCCACTGCAGACTGAATCTCCGTTACTTTGACATCCAAGTCATAGAACTTTCGTTCTACGATTCTCTCTAAGCTCTCCTGATTCTGAGTGAGGGTGGCCAATCCTTTCTCAATCCTCAGTGTGGATGCAGTCAAGTAACTAAGCTGCTCTTGCTTGGTTTTCAGGAAATACTCAGATGCCTCCTCTTGAGTTGACATATTGGCAGCTTTCTCCTTCCTTGCCTTCTCCTTCTTAGCTTGTGCATGAGCTGATGATGGTTCATCCTTGTTCATCACAACTTGATTATCTTCAAAATCTGGATGGATAGGCAAATGTTCCTTGTCCAATAAGTATATGCCTGTGCCCATCTTGGAGTTTATCAGCTCTTGGATCTGAGGGGCATAACCACAGCTCCTCTTCTGATCTGCTGAAGTCCTTTTGATAGTTTCTACCATGAGGCTCATCACCTTGAACTTCTGTGGCACATCAAAGATATGAAGCAAATTGATTGCATGGCCTCTGATCATCTTGTGATCACCTGACTTGGGCAATAAAGTGTGCCTCAGAATCCAATTGATAGTTGGTAGCCCTGACAGAAGATAATGTACTGACCCAAGTTTGAAAGTATCAAGTGCCTTGTTGGGGATCTCCTTGTACATGTTGGACATGGAGTTGTGATCCATCTTCTTCTTGGCATATATGTCCAAGTCATCCTCATTTTCCTCTGGGGCATTGATCAATTTTGCCCATTCCTCAACAGTTGATTGGTACCTTGTACCTTCAGACATCCACACAATTCTGCCATCTGGATAGAAGTGTGCTGTGGAGTAGAATTGCATGATCAGCTCTTCATTCCACTTTGTGAGCTTCTGCCCAACAAAGGCAGCTACTCCACAAGCCTTGAAGCTGTCTTGCACTCCAGGATAGTGCTCTTCATTGTCCTTGATGTATTCCCAGTCTACCCATCTCGTGTCACAAACGATAGGCTTCTTATCAAGCAAAACTGTCTCATAGAAGTCCTGTTGTTCCTTTGTGTGGAACCTGTAATCAACAGCAGTTCTTCTCCTTGTAGCATAAGGATCTTCTGCTCTCCACTTCCTCAGCCCTGAATCTCTTCTGATTTTCATATCCTCAGCCACAAGAAGAGCATCGTTGTGGTCTGGGATCTTGGGCTTTAGCTTCCTCAGAACTTGACCTTCTTCTTCTTCTGCAATGTTAGGCACTGGGGCCTTGTTCTTCTCAACAGCTGGGATGCTCCTTGTATTTCTCTTTGGAGCTGACTTGGCCTTTGATGCAGCTTTGGGTGCTTCCTTGGGCTTTGATGCAGTAGCCCCTGATCTTATAGCATCACCCATAAGCTTAGGTGCCTTAGGTGGTGGTGCAGCAACCTCTTCTTCTTCATCCTCTTCTTCAGAATCTCTCCTCATGGAGGGTTTGCCAATAACTCTGGCAGTGGTAGTTCTGGCTCTCTTCTTTCTCTTATCTTGGCCACTTGCTTCCTCTTCAGATTCCATGGTGAACTTTATAGTTTCTTCAGGTGCAGCCTTCCTGGGCTTAGAGGTAGGAACTCTTTTTGCAGGTGCCTTTCTGTGCATTCCAGGCTTGATGGCTGCAGCTGAGCCATACTCTTTCTTGAGCACTACTCTCTTGGAAGTAGCTTCCTCTTCCTCTGCCACATAATCTTCATCCTCTGATTCTGAGGTTCTCTTCTTCCTTTGTCTAGTGGCAGCTTTTGGCAAATTGCTAGGGGTACTCCTGCTGCCTTCATCTGAAGAACTGGAGGGACTAGTGCCCTCACTCATATGCACTTGCTCTTCTGACATATTCTGGCTGTCACTCTGATCAGACATGATGAAAAAGCTGACTGCTGACCCTGTGAAGAGTTTATAGATGAGGTAGAATAGATGAGCATCACAAAATGCAGAGGTTTTTGCAAAAGAATGATTCAAAATCTTAGTTTTAGTTTCCCACAGAAATCATTTCGGATCTACCGATTTTTAAACTCGGTGATACCGAAGCAGTTTTGGAACCTAAACTAGTGAACTCGGTCAGACCGAGTCACAGTTCGGTGGCACCGAGACTGCTAGGGTTTCACAAAGTTCCAAAATCGGTCACACCGATTAGTAATTCTTGGTCAGACCGAGTCTCACTTGTGCAATGGCATGAGCCAAATCGGTGGGACCGAGTTTTTCAACTCGGTGGGTCCAAGATGGTTTCGGCAGAAACCTAACCCTAAAATTTCAAATCAAACCTATTTTACGAATTGCATTGACTGGATAGGAGTGTTTCAATCGTGGCTAGAATCAATAAGATCACAATGTGCTAGGAATCAGATGGGGAATAGCACAAAGATCGAGTCCATACCCTAGTTCGGCGGAGACTCGCTACAGCGGCAACGGCGGGGTTGAATTTCGTTGACGGCGATGGAGACCAGCGACAGGAGGCGGCTGGCGGCGAGGAGACGATCCGGAGACCACATTGGCAGAGCGAGCTATCGCGCGGACGAAGGGGTTCGGAGAAATTTCCAAATTTTTGCCTGTGTCTATATATAGCCCGACCCTGTCGGTGTGACCGAGTGGAACAACTCGGTGGCACCGAGATGCAAAACTGTATACAGTTATTGCAACTCGGTGTGACCGAATAGTTCAAATCGGTTGCACCGAGATCGAAAACATAGATCGACTTAATGATCTCGGTAGGACCAAAAAGGAGATATCTGTCAGACCGAGAATCACAAAGAAGTTTTGGAAGTTTAAGTCTATGACGAATCGGGGACTCCGAGTGCTCCTCACACAGAGTGGTTCGAATCTAACTTGATCAAATTTTGTGATGTAGCATGAATAGAGTTTGAGACGAGAAAAGCATAGATAGCTAGAGGAGGTTCTTAGGCATTCTTGTCCATCCACTTGGCAAGAGAAAAGAAAATCAATCAATCAAAACAACAAGTGGATGTCCTCGAATGACTAAAATATGCAACCAACATGCTCACACAATAAAATGGCAATTGAAATATGTGACAAAGCATGCACAATCAATAATAGCATCTATCAAGCAATTGGCGATGACTAGGTCATCTATATATGAGTATATTGACTTAGGAGTCAAATGAGAACATTTGATCATAGGTCATACTCATAGTTTAAGCACAAGTGGGGTTACCACTTTTACATAAAGCATTGTTGTGTTCACATCATTAGAGTTGCTTTACCTCAAGTCTTAGAGTAAAGCTCCCCCTAGATGTGATATCCCCCCTAAGAGGGATGAACTAACCTTGGGTTTTGTCGATGATGACTTCATGTAGATGTTGAAGATGTGGACGCTCAATGTTGATGTAGAACAATTGGAGCTATCCATTGGAGTGAATTGCACTTTCAATACCTACATGGGTTAGTCCCACAAGGAACAAACAAGGATATCCATAGACATAGAGTGATGCACACACAAGATGATGTCCATGAAAGCTTTTAGGTTACCTTGTCCCTTGACTTACCAACAAGAGGGTTTGTGACTCCTTGAACTAGTGCAAGATGTGGAAGTTGATTGCACTTGTTCTTGCCAAAATGATTAGAGTGAAGTATGTTGGCGGAGTCACCCTCAAGAACTCTCTAGTTCTTCTTCTTTTGGATCCACACCATCTTGATGGGAATCCTTGGAGTTGTAATCATACTTGATGAAGTGGAACTTGAAGTAGTCTTGGGAATCCACTTGACTAAGGTCTTAGGAGCTTCTTCAAATGCATCAATTTCCTCTTGAAGCTTGTCCTTGCCTTTTTGTTTGTAGTCTTGTGGTGGAAGATCATCTTGAGCTTGTGTCCCCTTAAAGGAAGTAGGATCATACTTCTCTTGTTGAGGAACAAACTTCGTCTTGGGGTATTGATCTTCTTCCCACTCAACTCCATTGGCGTTGAACTTTCGTTCAAAACCAACACCTTGATTCTTCCGGTGTCTTCCTTGCTTGCGTACAATTTCCTCGAATTGCTTACTTCCGGCAAGGCTCTTGTAGACTCATTTCTCTATAATTCCCTTCAATAAACTATTTTCTTGCTCAAGTGTAACTTGGCTAAGAGAATCATTAGTGGAATCAAGAGAACTACTAGAAGCAACAATATTGGATTTAACATGATCATTGTTACTACTAGAGGAAGAATCTTTCTTGTTCTTGTTACTAGACTTGACTTGAGGCATGTAAGTGGATAAGAGTAAACGCTTGGCAATGTAAGAAGAACTTTTCTTGCGGAGATCATCATTGATTGCTTTTAAGAACTCATGCTCTTGCTCAAGATTGAGCTTTTCAAAGCGTAACTTCTCATGAGCTCTTAAAAGTTCTCGATGATCTTCGAAGATAGTTTCATGAGATAACTTAAGAGTGTTTAGTTCTTTAGTTAGAGCCTCAATCTTCTCCTTATCATTGTCATTCATTTTATCTTGATTAGCATGATTAATTGACGTTTCATCACAGTATTCATCACTAGAGTTTTCAACAAGTAAATCATCATCACCTAACAAGTCATCTTCATCACTATTGAAATCGACATACTCAGGATGTGTTACCTTAGGACCTTTGGCCATTAAGCATCTTCCAATTCCTTCATTTGATGAGTCAAATATGTCGTAGGAGTTGGTTGACACAAGTGCTAGACCAGCAACACCTTCATCTTGAGTATATTCGTAATCGGAGTGATAACTTCTCTCGGAGTGGTTGTCAGAGTCGGAGCCGGATACCCATTCACCAACATGAGCTTGATGTCTTCGTTTTGTGTAGCTCCTTGATGACTTTTCCTTTCTTTTCGAATCCTTGTTTCTCCGTGAGTATCTTCGTTCATAACGATCATCTCTACTCCTTCTCTCTCTTGATGGTGATTCTTCTCTTTTGCTTCTTCTTTTTGGAGAATCTTCTCTTCTTTTGTAGGGAGCCGTACACTCATTGGAGTAGTGTCCGGGTCTTCCACAATTGTAGCAGTTTCGCTCTCGACTAGAAGATCTTTTGTCATTGTAGGATCTTGACTTGGAGCTTCTATCTTTGCTTCTACTCTTGTAGAACTTGTTGAAGTTCTTCACCATTAAGCTCAATTCTTCATTGAAGGTTTGTTTCTCACTTGGTGATGTGGGGGCTTCACATGAGGCTTTATAAGCTCCACTTGATTTGTTTTGAAGTTCCTCTTTATCCTTGAGTGACATCTCATGAGCAACAATTCTTCCGATGACTTCCGTTGGCTTGAGATCTTTGTAATTGGGCATCATTTGGATCAATGTGCACACGGTATCATATTTTCCATCCAAGGCTCTTAGGATCTTCTTGATGATGAATCTATCGGTCATCTCTTCACTCCCTAAGACGGCAATCTCATTTGTGATGAGAGCAAGCCTAGAGTACATTTCAGCGACACCTTCACCATCCTTCATTTTGAACTTGTCAAGTTGACTTTGAAGCACATCCAATTTGGATTCCTTGACGGAGTCAGTACCTTCATGCATATCAATCAAAGTATCCCAAATTTCCTTTGCATTCTCAAGACGGCTGATTTTGTTGAATTCTTCGGGGCACAATCCGTTGAAGAGAATATCACAAGCTTGAGCGTTGTATTGCAGCATCTTCAACTCTTCCGCGGTAGCTTCACGGTTTGGTTCTTTCCCGTCAAAGAAGTCACCTTGCAAACCAACACACACAATAGCCCAAACGGCGGGGTTATGTCCAAGAATATGCATTTTCATTTTATGCTTCCAACTAGCAAAATTAGTACCATCAAAGTAAGGACCTCTACGATGATAATTTCCCTCGCTAGACGCCATAATCTCCTAGGTTGTGAAACCAAGGCTATGATCACCAAAAGCTATGGAAATCAAAGCAAATGGAGACCAAAGCTCTGATACCACTTGTAGGATCGAAAGTATGTCTAGAGGGGGGTGATTAGACTACTTGACCAAATAAAAACTTAACCTTTTCCCAATTTTAGTTCTTGGCAGATTTTAGCTACTTTAGGACAAGTCAAGCAATCATCACACAATTCAAGCAAGCATGCAAAGAGTATATAGGCAGCGGAAAGTAAAGCATGCAACTTGCAAGAATGTAAAGGGAAGGGTTTGGAGAATTCAAACGCAATTGGAGACAAGGATGTTTTTGTCGTGGTTCGGATAGGTGGTGCTATCCTACATCCATGTTGATGGAGACTTCAACCCACGGAGGGTAACGGTTGCGCGAGTCCACGGAGGGCTCCACCCATGAAGGGTCCACGAAGAAGCAACCTTGTCTATCCCATCATGGCCATCGCCCATGAAGGACTTGCCTCACTAGCGGTAGATCTTCACGAAGTAGGCGATCTCCTTGCCCTTACAAACTCCTTGGTTCAACTCCACAATCTTGTCGGAGGCTCCCAAGTGACACCTAGCCAATCTAGGAGACACCACTCTCCAAGAAGTAACAAATGGTGTGTTGATGATGAACTCCTTGCTCTTGTGCTTCAAATGATAGTCTCCCCAACACTCAACTCTCTCTCACAGGATTTGGATTTGGTGGAAAGAAGATTTGAGTGGAAAGCAACTTGGGGAAGGCTAGAGATCAAGATTCATATGGTAGGAATGGAATATCTTGGCCTCAACACAAGGGTAGGTGGTTCTCTCTCAGAACATATGAGTTGGAAGTGTAGATGTGTTATGATGGCTCTCTCCACGAATGAAGAGGAGGTGGAGGGGTATTTATAGCCTCCACACAAAATCCAACTGTTACACACAATTCACCAATATCACTGGGACCGAATCAATAAACTCGGCCGGACCGATTTAGTAAACCTAGTGACCGTTAGTGATTTCGGTGGGACCGACATGCAACTCGGTAGGACCGATATGGTTAGGGTTAGGGCATAACGTAATCTCGATGAGACCGATTACTCAAACTCGGTGAGACCGATTTGGTAATAAGCTAACCAGAGGGTTGGTTAGGTAAACTCGGTGGGACCAATTTGCTCTTTCGGTGAGACCTAAAAGTTACAAAAAGGAAACAGAGAGTTTACATTGCAATCTCGGTGGGACCGATCCGCTCTTTCGGTGAGACCAAAAAGTTACGAAAAGGAAACAGAGAAATTGCAATCCCATCTCGGTGAGACCGAGATCCCTATCGGTAGAACCGATTTGCTTAGGGTTTGGCAGTGGCTATGACAAGTGAAACTCGGTGGCGCCGGATTGAAAGAGTCGGTATGACCAAGTTTGGCTTTGGGTTTAGGTCAAATGTGGATATGGGAAAGTAGTTGAGGGTTTTGGAGCATATCACTAAGCACATGAAGCAAGAGGCTCATTAAGCAACACCTCATCCCTCGTTGATAGTGTTGGCTTTTCCTATAGACTCAATGTGATCTTGGATCACTAAAATATAAAATGAAGAGTCTTGAGCTTGAAGCTTTAGCCAATCCTTTGTCCTTAGCATTTTGAGGAATCTACTTTCATCATCCATGCCATGCCAATCATTGAGCTTTCCTGAAATAATTATCTTGGAATAGCATTAGCTCAATGAGCTATATGTTGTTATGAATTACCAAAACCACCTAGGGATAGTTGCACTTTCATGAATCCTTATCGCTTTATAAAGGTAGCGAATATCAAGTGCCTTAAAACTCGCCTATTCCCAAAGGGTCATGCAGACGGCGCGGTTGGATTCCCCATGCCCGTATTGATGAGAATCCCGCAATAAGGGGACACGATCTCTACTTCGACAAGACGTGCCAATGAAAACCGCATCTCGAAACATGGAGCGGTAGGCTAAAAAACGATTCGAAATAATGACCAAACAGGGACATAATGTCTCACTACAAAAGTTGTCAGTAGATGGGACTCATGAAATATTATACTCTCTGCGGTTGTGTGTGGTACTTGTTTTGCAGGGCCGGACACATTTTCTGTGTTCGAGGGCTGCTTTGGAGTATTTGGAGGAGGAACCCGCCTTGCAATGCCGAAGACAATCTGTGCGCCGGACACATTGTCATTGAAGCCTGATTCAGGGGCTACTGAGGGAGTCCTAGATCAAGGGTTCCTCAGACGTCTGGGCTATGTGACGTGGGCCGGACTGATGGGCCATGAAGATACAAGACAGAAGACTTCCTCCCGTGTCTGGATGGGACTCTCCTTTGCGTGGAAGGCAAGCTTGGCATTCAGATATGAAGATTCCTTCCTCTGTAAACTGACTCTGTGGAACCCTAGGCCCCACCGGGTGTCTATATAACTGGAGGGTTTAGTCCGTAGAGAGAATCACAATCATACAGGCTAGACATCTAGGGTTTAGCCATTACGCTCTCGTGGTAGATCAACTCTTGTAATCCTCGCATTCATCAAGATCAATCAAGCACGAAGTAGGGTATTACCTCCATCAAGAGGGCCCGAACCTGGGTAAACATCGTGTCCCCCGTCCCCTGTTACCATCGACCTTAGACGCACAGTTCGGGACGCCCTACCGGAGATCTGCCGGTTTTGACACCGACACCCGCCACCAGCTAACGGCTTGCTGCATATAACCCAGGTGGCAACGCACCGCCGCGACACTCTGCGAAGATCTAGTCCTCACCCATCTACCATTAGTTATTCCAAGGATGCCAGGCAACGACCAAAGCTTCGACGTTGACGCCTACCTGCGTTACATCGTCAGGGAGGAGAACGAGCCGGAGCAGGTCGGGGAGCAAGAGCTTCATCGGCCGGTGCAGGCACCATGGCCCATCGGCAGCGATATCAGCATCACAGTTCTTGGGAGCACAATCGACATATTGCAGAGGAGGTGTGATGAGCAGGTTGCCATCCACCGTGCAAAAGATCCAGAGCTGCTCGGCGGCATGATCGACGACCCACCCGAAGAACCGCCGTCACTAGTGCTCATCGAGAGCCTCATTCCCCGCAAGGAATGGGCAGAGGACCTCTGCGATTCCGTCAAGACAAAGGCAGCCTACGGCTTCATGATTGCCCGTGGCGGCCGTGTCAACCTCAATCCCGATGATGTGGTGGTCAGGCTCGAGCGCATCCTTGGCGGAGTTGACGTCCCGACGAAGTAGAAGATCGCCAATGTGATATCTTGAGGATGCAGGTGATCGACGGAATTTGCTACCAAGCCAGAGACATGGAAATGGAGCGGTTCCGCGGAGTTGTCATGCACGCGATTGCAGACTGTCAAGCTCTTCTCAAAGAAGCCCAGCAGCCCCAAGAGCCTCCCAGCGCCAGCAACTCCGTAGGCAGAGGCGGGTCGGGACACTCGGATTGAACGGTCGTAAAGGTGTTATGCTGATCATGGAGTCCGAGAAGACCATTCTCGAAAGGCTGCCAGCTCAGCCTTTTAGCTTATATTTTATTATAATTGTATGCATATGTAGGTCGTGAGTGTTCTGGGCCATGCCACATTTGGCATTTTAAATTATCCTGAATATGTAAGACAATTATTAAGAATTATTAACCGTTGCCATTGTAACTTTCCCTCAACGGCGAGCCGAGCGCGCGCAGGGACGCCAGAGCGGAGCACGCCGCGGCCGCCGCAACGGTGAGCAACCACGTGGTCAACCTTCTGCCATCAATAAATTTTGACCTTGTTTCTCGTCAGATTGCTGATTACAATGCAGTAAGTAATTGCAAATCTGTTCACACCTATCAAACTAATATGTGTTCACACTTAGCACCGGGCTATAAAAACTACCCACTCAAAAATTACTTCACAGTTCCACTCCTCATCACCCACAAAACTGGTTTTTTCTGTCAAGTTGTTCCGCCATGACCAGTAGGAGGAGTTTAGGGTGGACATATTAAGGGAGTCCTGGATTAGGGGGTCCCCGGATGGCCGGACTATATACTTTAGCCGGACTGTTGGACTATGAAGATACAAGATTGAAGACTTCATCCCGTGTCCGGATGGGACTCTCCTTAGCGTGGAAGGCAAGCTTGGGAATACGGATATGTAGATCTCCTCCCTTATAACCGACTCTGTGTAACCCTAGCCCCCTCCGGTGTCTATATAAACCGGAGGGTTTAGTCCGTAGGACAACAACAATCATACCATAGGCTAGCTTCTAGGGTTTAGCCTCTACGATCTCGTGGTAGATCAACTCTTGTAATACTCATATCATCAAGACCAATCAAGCAGGAAGTAGGGTATTACCTCCATCAAGAGGGCCCGAACCTGGGAAAACATTGTGTCCCCCGCCTCCTGTTACCATCTGCCTTAGACGCACAGTTCTGGACCCCCTACCCGAGATCCGCCGGTTTTGACACCGACATTGGTGCTTTCATTGAGAGTTCCACTATGCTGTCACCGTAAGGCTTGATGGCTCCTTCGATCATCGATAATGATGCGATCCAGGGTGAGGTTTTCCTCCCCGGACAGATCTTCATATTCGGCGGCTTCGCACTGCGGGCCAACTCGCTTGGCCATCTGGAGCAGATCGAGAGCTACGCCCTGGCCATCAGGTCAGGTTCGGAAACTTGAACTATACTGCCGACATCCGCGGAGACTTGATCTTCGACGGATTCAAACCCATGTCGGGTGCGCCGCACAATCACAACGAGCATGACGTAACTCTGCCGTCGGACAGTGTTCGGGAGATCACACCTGCAACTACCCCGGCCCTCAATCCGGAGCAAATCGCACCATCTGAGGACGGGTGGATAGACCCCGCCATGGAGGCCGCACTCTCAGTGGCGATAGAGCCGAATACTGACTTCACCCCTTACGAGAGCCGTGTTGCCGAACCATTGGATTCATCCCCAGCCACGGGCTCCGATCCGCCAGCGTCCGTGCCTATCGAATCCGATTGGGCACCGATCATGGAGTTTACCTCCACGGATATCTTTCAGCACTCGCCTTTTGGCGATATGCTAAATTCATTATGGTCCCTCTCCTTGTCAGGAGAACCTTGGCCGAACTATGTCCGGCTAGAATGGGATGCGGACGACGAAGAAATTCGCTTCCCACCCACCACCCACTTAGTAGCCACTGTCGACTATTTAACCGACATGCTCAAGTTCGACTCCGAAGACATCAACGACATGGACGACGATGCAGGAGAGGAATAGGAACCATTGCCCACAGGGCGCTGGACAACCACTTCATCACATGACATATACATGGTGGATACACCCAAAGAAAACAATGACGAGGAACGGAAGGATGCAGCGAAGGATAGCTCCCTCGAGAAGCAACCAAAGCGTCGGCGTAGGCGCCACTCCAGATCCCGCCTCGGCAAAAACAATGATAACAGCGATGCACCAGCAAACAGCGAACATAGTACTGATCCGTTGTCCGAACACGGCGACGCCGAGGATAAAGCTCATCAACCTCCCTCCGGAGAGGAAAACATTCCGGACGAAGATGAACACATCATCCCGGAAAGGCACTTGGAGCAAGAGAACCTCCGCAGAAGGCTTATTGCCACCGCGAGGAGTCTGAAGAAGCAGAAGCAAAGGCTTAAGGCCGCGCAGAATACGCTCAACAGTAGATGGAACAAAGTGCTCGAAAATGAAGAAAAGTATGGTGGTAGTTACCACACAAAGAGCTATCCAAAGCGCAAGCTATTGCCTGAATTTGATAATGAGGCCTTAGAGCCCACACAGCCGAAAAATAAAATGACCGACCGATCGGATCAACCACCATGTGGCCGCGATAGAGCTGCTAACAAGGCCGCACATAAGTCAGCACACGCTTCACGTGAGGACTCGCATCAGAAGACCGGCGCGACCAGATCCATCTATGGATCAAGGAAACGCGCTCCAGCGCACAATCAAAACCGAACAAAACAACCGTCAGAATGCCACGACACATCCAAATACAGGGGCACCGCACACCCCCTATGTTTCACCGATGAGGTGCTGGACCACGAATTTCTAGAAGGATTCAAACCAGTGAACATAGAGGCATACGACGGAACCACAGACCCTGGAGTCTGGATTGAGGACTTTATCCTCCATATTCATATGGCTCGCAGAGACGATCTCCACGCCATCAAGTACTTGCCCCTCAAGTTGAAAGGACCAGCTCGGCACTGGCTGAAAAGCCTCCCCGAAAACTCAATTGGAAGTTGGGAGGAGCTTGAGGATGCTTTTCGGGCTAATTTCCAAGGGACCTATGTCCGACCTCCGGATGCAGACGATTTAAGTCATATAATTCAACAGCCCGGAGAGTCAGCCCGAAAGCTTTAGAACAGATTTCTCACTAAGAAGAACCAAATCGTCGACTGCCCGGACGCCGAAGCCTTAGCAGCTTTCAAACACAGCGTCCGAGACGAATGGCTCGCCAAACACCTCGGCCAAGAAAAACCGAGAACAATGGCAGCCCTGACAAGCCTCATGACCCGCTTTTGCGCGGGCGAAGATAGCTGGCTAGCCCGTAGTAGCACCAGCGACCCAGGCACATCCGAAGTCAGGGATGGCAATGGAAAACCACGACGCAGAAAAAGCAAGCATCAAAATAAAGAAGACAGCCCAGATAACACGGCGGTAAACGCCGGATTCAGGGGCTCTCGATCGGGTCAGCGAAAAAAACCTTTCAAAGGCAGCAGAGATGGACCGTCCAGCCTAAACAAGATTCTAGACAAACTATGTCAGATTCATGGCACCCCCGATAAACTTGCGAATCACACCCACAGAGAATGTTGGGTCTTCAAACAAGCCGGTAAGCTAAACGCCGAACACAAGGGGAGGGAGACACCAAGTGAAGACGAGGATGAGCCCCGCCAGCAAAGCACTGGGAGATAGAAAAATTCCCACCATAGTTCAAAACAGTGAACATGACCCACGTGACGAAGAAGAGAAGCAAACATGCACTCCGAGACACACGCGCCGTAGAGCCCGTCACCCCTAGGTTCAACCCCGGGTTGGCCTGCCCGATCATTTTTTATCGCAGGGATCACCTGACAAGCATCCGGCACGAAGGATTGGCCGCCTTGATGTTAGACCCAATAATAAACGGATACCATCTCACATGAGTCCTTATGGACAGTGACAGTTGTCTTAATCTGATATGTCAGGACACAGTCCGCAAAATGGGGATAGACCCGACAAAAATCAGCCACAGTAATACTACCTTCAAGGGAGTAATATCAGGCCCATAGGCCCGATGCACGAGCTCTCTAATACTAGAGGTTGTATTCGGTTCTCCCGACAACTTCCGAAGCGAAAAGTTAACCTTCGACATCGCTCCATTCCGAAGTGGCTATCAAGCACTACTCGGAAGAGCAGCTTTTGCTTGTTTTAATGCAGTACCGCATTACGCTTCTCTCAAGCTCAAGATGCTCGGTCCACGCGGCATCATCACAATTAGCAGAAATATTAAACATTCCTTACGCGTGGAAGAATGTGCGACGGCTTTAACAGCCGAACACTAAACGACCCCTCCAACTAGAATAAATGATCGGTCGTCAAGACCGCGGGCATGGCTAGACGAGTCCGGCGCATTACTAGCTATAACAACTTAGATAAACCCGAGATTGGTTTGATGGTTATACCCCCATAAACGGTACCAGGGGCTTCCTGCGTGTAAACAGGGCTAGTTCAGCTCAACTTTACGTATCTTGAATTTTAATGGTTTATTGAGAATAACCAATTTTTAGCACGACAACTCTCACCTAAGTTCTTCTCTTTTACAGATGATAATCGTGCTACACCCTTCCAGGATACGGCACAACGAAGACATAGGCGCAGGCGTGCAGCAGGGACCCGCTCAAAGGTTTCTTTTTAGATTAAGACCCTGTGTAAACCTTTTTTATTGTCTCTTGTTGTTCACATCCTCCGGATACTCAGTATAACCGAGAAGGATGTTGACATTATTGGCATTTCACCATGTCAGAACATTGCATGTACCTCGACACTCGGGGTTCATTATCAAGGGCATTGCCCAGCCCGGCATATGTTATAAAGACCGAATACCTTAGGGAGTGTTCGACGTCGCGAGTTTGGCCTTATATGCATCAGCTCTGAATCATGTCTTTGGTCAAATGTTGGGTTTGCCCGGCTCCCGTGTTTTGCTACCTTACATTCCTCTCTATCGGCTAATGTGGCACCGGGAGAACTACTACGATTGTGCCTTGGTTCATCCGGATGAGCACCTCAGTAGAGAAAGCCGAAAACTGACTGTCATGATAAAGCGTGAGACTGGTCAACCACTCGATGACTTAGCGGAATCTTCGGGATTCCTCCGCATTAATGAAGGGCCGTTTCCCGGTCATGTATGTACGTGCCCCATATTCGGACGAGCGCGGAGGTACCAGGGGCTATATAGTAGTCCCACCGTCAAACTCCTATGGCTAAGTGAAAATGTTAAAGCAATATAGTCTGATTGCCTCGTTCGCTGCGCTATCACCTCCTTAATGGACCAAGACGTTGGATCAAGTGTAAATGCGCGTTTTTTGCGAACACCCCCGCATTATATGCGTGGGGGCTGAAGCCGACGACTGCAAACTTTTAGGTTATATACATATATACATAAACGGCCGCACAGGAGGCATCATAATACTTTCAGGCAAAAGTATAAACGCAGCCTTTATAATTTAATAAACATTGTTCTTACAATGGAATACATGTTACTAGAACATACTATTCTTCAAGCACTGAGCCTCTATTAAACGAGCACCTTCAAGGACTTCTTCAAAGTAGTGCTCGGCAGATACTCGGCCCACGGCCGAACTCTGGGTTGCAATAGCGGTGGCCTCCATCTCTGCCCAGTATGTCTTGACACAAGCAAGAGCCATCCGCTCACCCTCTATGCACGCCGACCTCTTCATAGCGTCGATGCGCGGCACAGCACCAAGGAACTATTGCACTAAACTAAAATAACTATTCGGCCATGGCCCTTCCGGCCACAGATGATCCACAACAGACCTGATGTCAAGCCCGCACAACCTATGGAGCTCAGCCCACTCGGCCATTCGCTCATTCAACAGCAGCGGACGCACTGGAACATTGAACTGTGACCAGTACAGCTTTTCCACTTCATGATATTTTTGATCTTTGAAATACTCGGCCACATCAGTAGCACTTGCTGCCAAATCCACGTATGCGTCTGCAAAACTCCATAGTTGATCAAGAAGGGCATACTTAGGATCCCCAAACTTCATCCGCAACAAAAAGGGCTTCCCAGCCACGATATCCCCGGCTTGACACAGCTCCTCCTTCGCTGCTCTGATTTTAGAGCGGGCGTCCTTGGCCGCTACCATGGCCTTCTCCAGGTCCGTCATCTTCGCTTGGTTTTCCTTTTCAAGAAGCTCGTAATGGTCGGCGGCATCCTTCAATTCAACAGCCATCTTGGCTATTTTATCCTTGCTTTGGCAATGCGCAGCCTGTTCGGCAATCAGCTCTTCGACCGCCTTTAGAGCGGCCGCATCACTCTTCCTAGCTTGTTCCTTGGCTCGGGCAAGTTCCGCCCGAAGGGTCTCCACGGCGGCAGCCCCATATGCAGTCACAACATATTAAAGATACTAGAATCATGCTCCTCTTACTATGTGTTGATCACCGGAGAAATTACATACCATGTGCCTCATCGAGCCATCTGTTTACAAGCACGATGTCGGCATCTGCCGCATCAAGTTGTCGCTTTAGCTCGGATAACTCACCAGTTCGGCTAGCCACCGGACCTTCCGCCACCTACACATGAAGGCAGCCTAATTATTACCTGGGACTATGATCCTCTGCTTGCCGCCGTTCTCGACAGCAACCAGAGTCTCAGGGGCTACTATCTGCATAGGGCACACCTAACGTGTGCAGTACCGTCAAAAACATACACTATTTCACGTACCTTAAAGCCTTTCAGCAGACTCATAAAAGCTTCATGCAACCCGCTTTCGGCGGATGAAATCCTCTCAACCACCGTACCCATTAGTGTACGATGCGCTTCTGAGATAGCCGCTTGCTCCAGAAGATCCTTCGGTGCGTCCGATCGCACACCGGACGGTTCCGAACTCTTTTTGTTCCTCTCCTTAGGAGTCGAATACTCCGGACTTCGGGTGGCCGAAGGATTGCCCTCTGGCCTTGGCGGATCAGGAGAAACCCTCCATGACGACACCTCAGGGTCGCCCGCCTCATGAGGCGGGGTGGCATGGGGAGGTGTTTCGCTCTCCATCATCTCCGGAAGAAGATCCCCCGAAGATAAACTCTGTCGAGAAGGGCTATGATCCGAGCTACAAGATATATGCTTCGGTTATTGTCCTCAGAAGTAAAGCAGGATATTTTTACTATTAAGTACTTTTTGTTTACTTACAGCTTGATGGAGGGCTGATCCCCTTGCGGGCACTGTGCGGCAAGGGTACCCTCTGAGGCAGGACCCTCTGGCGAAGACTTCTTCCCCTGTTTGGAAACCATTGTTTCCGGGTCTTCGGAGGCGGTCCTCTTCCTTCCTTGGGGAGAGGGAATTTCAGATTCTTCTCCACGGTTATCCTCCTTCGCGGAGGCGCTAATTCCCCTGGTTTGGATGAATAATGAGCGAGGCCTGCTTTCAGCCTCTTTATTCCCCCTTTATCTTCCCCTGAGGGCGCCTGATAAGGCACCAGCTCGAGCATTCTGGCCAGTACTAGATCTGCTGAGCCTTCGGGAAGGGGGGCCGAACACCAGATCATCTTTGCCTTTTTTACCCAGTCCTGGTCAAAGAGCGACTTTTCAAAATGATGTTGTGATAAATAAAGATACAACATGTTCAGCCGAAGGACTACTTACTTGGGTATCTGGACGATTGCAGCTCAGACCCGCATCCTCGATGGTATCCGGACACCTTATTTGTGGTCCGAAGAATAATTTATACATCTCTTCAAGCGTCATGCTGAGAAAGTGCTGAATAGCTCGCGGTCCCTCCGGGTTGAACTCCCACATACGGAGGGGTCGACGTTTGCAAGGCGGGACTCGACGAACTAGCATGACTTGCATTACCGTGACCAGGCTGACATCTCTTTCGAAGAGATCTCGGATGCGACTCTGCAATATCGGCACATCATTTACTGTCCCCCAGTCCAGCCCCTTGTTGATCCATTGTGGCGGGGGGCCCGAGCGAAAGGCAGGGGCGGCCACCCACTTGGTACCCCCGGGAGCTATGATATAAAACCACTCCCGTTGCCATAAAACGGACACCTCCGGGAAGGAACCCTTTGGCCATGGCACATTGAAGGTCTTGACCCATAGGCCGAAGTGTGGGGTAATGCGGAGGAAGGCTTCATACACGACGATGAACGACGAGATGTGAAGGATGGAATCTGGGGCTAGGTCATGGAAATCCAGCCCATAATAGAACATGAGCTCCCTAACAAAGGGATCTAGAGCGGGGCCAGGTCATGGAAATCCAGCCCATAATAGAACATGAGCTCCCTAAAAAAGGGATCTAGAGCAAGGCCTAGCCCTCGGAGAAAGTGAGAGATGAATACAGTGCTCTCGCTGGGTTCGGGAGTGGGAATGACCTGCCCTCGAGCAGGCAGCTTGTGCGAGATTTCGCCGGTCAAATACCTGGCCTCTCTTAGCTTCTTGATGTCTTCCTCTGTGACAGAGGAGGGCATCCACCAACCTTGAAGGTTGGATCCGAACATGGTTGAAGGTCTGAAGCGCCTGACCTGAGCCTTGGGTGTTGAAACTCGAGGCGGGGGAAGGATTCGATCGAGTACAAGAAGAAAGTACAAGCCTAGACCTCTTTATAAAGAGGGTGAATATCAAGCGTCCTCCTCGTGGTCGTTTGGGGCTTACCTAATCATACCAACGGGCGCGATTGGGTTACCCACATCCGTATTGATGAGAATCCCGTAATAAGGGGGACACGATCACTGCTTCGACAAGACATGCCAATAAAATCTGTTGGGGAACGTAGTAATTTCAAAAAAAAATCCTACGCACACGCAAGATCATGGTGATGCATAGCAACGAGAGGGGAGAGTGTTGTCTATGTACCCTCGTAGACCGAAGCGGAAGCGTTGACACAACGTAGAGGAAGTAGTCGTACGTCTTCCCGATCCGACCGATCCAAGCACCGAACGGACGGTACCTCCGAGTTCTGCACACGTTCAGCTCGATGACGCACCCCGGGCTCCGATCCAGCAAAGCTTCGGGGGGAGTTCCGTCAGCACGACGGCATGGTGAGGATCTTGATGTTCCACTGTCGCAGGGCTTCGCCTAAGCACCGCTACAATATGACCGAGGTGTAATATCGTGGAGGGGGGCACCGCACACGGCTAAGGAACGATCACGAGGATCAACTTGTGTGTTCTAGGGTGCCCCCCTGCCCCCGTATATAAAGGAGGAAGGGGAAGGTGCGGTTGGCCCTCTATGGGTGCGCCTGGAGGAGTCCTACTCCCACCGGGAGTAGGACTCCCCCCCCCCCTCTTGCCTTGTTGGAGAAGGAAAGGGGGAAGGGGAAGAGGAAAGGGGGGCGCCCCCCCCCCCTTCCTTGTCCTATTCGGACTAAGGGGGGAGGGGGCGTGCGGCCTGCCCTGGCCGTCCCTCCTCTTCTCCCTTAAGGCCCATGTTGGCCCAATAACCCCCGGGGGGGTTCCGGTAACCCCCCGGTACTATGGTAAAATCCTGATTTCACCCAGAATGATTCCGACGTCCAAATATAGGCTTCCAATATATCGATCTTTATGTCTCGACCATTTCGAGACTCCTCGTCATGTCCATGATCACATCCGGGACTCCGAACAACCTTCAGTACATCAAAACATAAACTCATAATAAAACTGTCATCGTGACGTTAAGCGTGCGAACCCTACGGGTTCGAGAACTATGTAGACATGACCTAGAACCATTCTCGGTAAATAACCAATACCGGAACCTGGATGCTCATATTGGCTCCCACATATTCTACGAAGATCTTTATCGGTCAGACCGCGTAACAACATACGTTTGTTCCCTTTGTCATCGGTATGTTAATTGCCCGAGATTTGATCGTCGGTATCCAATACCTAGTTCAATCTCGTTACCGGCAAGTCTCTTTACTCGTTCCGTAATGCATCATCCCGCAACTAACTCATTAGCCACAATGCTTGCAAGGCTTAAGTGATGTGCATTATCGAGAGGGCCCAGAGATACCTCTCCGACACTCGGAGTGACAAATCCTAATCTCGAAATACGCCAACCCAACAAGTACCTTCAGAGACACCTGTAGAGCACCTTTATAATCACCCAGTTACGTTGTGACGTTTGGTAGCACACAAAGTGTCCTCCGGTAAATGGGAGTTGCATAATCTCATAGTCATAGGAACATGTATAAGTCATGAAGAAAGCAATAGCAACATACTAAACGATCGGGTGCTAAGCTAACGAATGGGTCATGTCAATCACATCATTCTCCTAATGATGTGATCCCGTTAATCAAATGACACCTCATGTCTATGGCTAGGAAACTTAACCATCTTTGATCAACGAGCTAGTCAAGTAGAGGCATACTAGTGACACTCTATTTGTCTATGTATTCACACATGTATTATGTTTCCGGTTAATACAATTCTAGCATGAATAATAAACATTTATCATGAAATAAGGAAATAATGACTTTATTATTGCCTCTAGGGCATATTTCCTTCAGTCTCCCACTTGCACTAGAGTCAATAATCTAGTTCACGTCGCCATGTGATTTAACAGCAATAGTTCACATCATCATGTGATTAACACCCATAGTTCACATCGATATGTGACCAACAGCAAAAGGGTTTACTAGAGTCAGTAATCTAGTTCACATCGCTATGTGATTAACACCCAAAGAGTACTAAGGTGTGATCATGTTTGCTTGTGAGATAATTTTAGTCAACTGGTCTGTCATATTCAGATCCGTAAGTATTTTGCAAATTTCTATGTCAACAATACTCTACACGGAGCTACTCTAGCTAATTGCTCCCACTTTCAATATGTATCTAGACCGAGACTTAGAGTCATCAGGATTAGTGTCAAAACTTACATCGACGTAACCCTTTACGACGAACCTTTTGTCACCTCCATAATCGAGAAACATATCCTTATTCTACTAAGGATAATTTTGACCGTTGTCCAGTGATCTACTCCTAGATCACTATTGTACTCCCTTGCTAAACACAGTGTATGGTATACAATAGATCTGGTACACAGCATGGCATACTTTATAGAACCTATGGCCAAGGCATAGGGAATGACTTTCATTCTCTTTCTATCTTCTGCCGTGGTCGGGTTTTGAGTCTTACTCAATTTCACACCTTGTAACACAGGCAAGAACTCTTTCTTTGGCTGTTCCATTTTGAACTACTTCAAAATCTTGTCAAGGTATGTACTCATTGAAAACTTATCAAGCGTCTTGATCTATCTCTATAGATCTTGATGCTTAATATGTAAGCAGATTCACCAAGGTCCTTCTTCGAAAAACTCCTTTCAAATACTCCTTTATGCTTCGCAGAATAATTCTACATTATTTCTGATCAACAATATGTCATTTACATATACTTATCAGAAATGCTATAGTGCTCCCACTCACTTTCTTGTAAATACAGGCTTCACCCCAAGTCTGTATAAAACTATATGCTTTGATCAACTTATCAAAGCGTATATTCCAACTCCGAGATGCTTGCACCAGTCCATAGATGGATCGCTGGAGCTTGCATATTTTGTTAACACCTTTAGGATCGACAAAACCTTCTAGTTGCATCGTATACAACTCTTCTTTAATAAATCCTTTAAGGAATGCAGTTTTGTTTATCCATTTGCCGGATTTCATAAAATGCGGCAATTGCTAACATGATTCGGACAGACTTAAGCATAGATACGAGTGAGAAACTCTCATCGTAGTCAACACTTTGAACTTGTCGAAAACCTTTCGCGACAATTCTAGCTTTGTAGATAGTAACACTACTATCAGCATATGTCTTCCTCTTGAAGATCCATTTATTTTCTATGGCTTGCCGATCATCGGGCAAATCCATCAAAGTCCATACTTTGTTCTCATACATGGATCCCATCTCAGATTTCATGGCCTTAAACCATTTTGCGGAATCTGGGCTCATCATCGCTTCCTCATAGTTAGTAGGTTCGTCATGGTCAAGTAACATGACCTCCAGAATAGGATTACCGTACCACTCTGGTGTGGATCTCGCTCTGGTTGACCTACGAGGTTCGGTAGTAACTTGATCCGAAGTTACATGATCATCATCATTATATTCCTCACTAATTCGTGTAGTAATCACAGGAACAGATTTGTGTGATGAACTACTTTCCAATAAGGGATCAGGTACAGTTACCTTATCAAGTTCTACTTTCCTCCCACTCACTTCTTTCGAGAGAAACTCCTTCTCTAGAAAGGATCCATTCTTAGCAACGAATGCCTTGCCTTTGGATCTGTGATAGAAGGTGTACTCAACAGTCTCCTTTGGGTATCCTATGAAGACATATTTCTCCGATTTTGGTTTGAGCTTATCAGGATGAAACTTTTTCATATAAGCATCACAACCCCAAACTTTAAGAAACGACAACTTTGGTTTCTTGCCAAACCATAGTTCAGATTGTGTCGTCTCAACGGACTTAGATGGTGCCCTTTTTAACGTGAATGCAGTTGTCTTTAATGCATAACCCCAAAACGATAGCGGTAAATCTGTAAGAGACATCATAGATCGCACCATATCAAGTAAAGTACGATTACGACATTCGGACACACCATTCCGCTGTGGTGTTCCGGGTGGCGTGAGCTGCGAAACTATTCCGCATTGTTTCAAATGTACACCAAACTCGTAACTCAAATATTCTCCTCCACGATCAGATCGTAGAAATTTTATTTTCTTGCTACGATGATTTTCAACTTCACTCTGAAATTCTTTGAACTTTTCAAATGTTTCAGACTTATGCTTCATTAAGTAGATATACCCATATCTGCTTAAATCATCTGTGAAGGTGAGAAAATAATGATATCCGCCACGAGCCTCAACATTCATCGGACCACATACATCTGTATGTATGATTTCCAACAAATCTGTTGCTCTCTTCATAGTACCGGAGAACGGTGTTTTAGTCATCTTGCCCATGAGACACGGTTCGCAAGTACCAAGTGATTCATAATCAAGATGTTCCAAAAGTCCATCAGTATGGATTTTCTTCATGCGCTTTACACCGATATGACCTAAACGGCAGTGCCACAAATAATTTGCACTATCATTATCAACTCTGCATCTTTTGGTTTCAATACTATGAATATGTGTATCACTACTATCGAGATCCAACGAACTATTTTCATTGGGTGTATGACCATCGAAGGTTCTATTCATGTAAGCAGAACAACAATTGTTCTCTAACTTAAATGAATAACCGTATAGCAATAAACATGATCAAATCATATTCATGATCAACGCAAACACTAAATAACACTTATTTAGGTTCAACACTAATCCCGAAAGTATAGGGAGTGTGCGATGATGATCATATCAATTTTGGAACCACTTCCAACACACATCGTCACTTCACCCTTAACTAGTCTCTGTTCATTCTGCAACTCCCGTTTCGAGTTACTACTCTTAGCAACTGAACCAGTATCAAATACCGAGGGGTTGCTATGAACACTAGTAAAATGCACATCAATAATCTGTATATCAAATATACCTTTGTTCACTTTGCCATCCTTCTTATCCGCCAAATACTTGGGGTAGTTCCGCTTCCAGTGACCAGTTCCTTTGCAGTAGAAGCACTTAGTCTCAGGCTTAGGACCAGACTTGGGCTTCTTCACTTGAGCAGCAACTTGCTTGCTGTTCTTCTTGAAGTTCCCCTTTTTTTCCTTTGCCCTTTTCTTGAAATTAGTGATCTTGTCAACCATCAACACTTGATGTTCTTTCTTGATTTCTACCTTCATCGATTTCATCATCATGAAAAGCTCGGGAATTGTTTACGTTATCCCTTGCATATTATAGTTCATCACGAAGTTCTACTAACTTGGTGATGGTGACTAGAGAATTCTGTCAATCACTATCTTATCTAGAAGATTAACTCCCACTTGATTCAAGCGATTGTAGTACCCAGACAATCTGAGCACATGCTCACTAGTTGAGCGATTCTCCTCCATCTTTTAGCTATAGAACTTGTTGGAGTCTTCATATCTCTCAACTCGGGTATTTGCTTGAAATATTAACTTCAACTCCTGGAACATCTCATATGCTCCATGACGTTCAAAACGTCTTTGAAGTCCCGATTCTAAGTTGTTAAGCATGGTGCACTTAAACTATCAAATAGTCATCATATTGAGCTAGCCAAACGTTCATAACGTCTGCATCTGCTCCTGCAATAGGTCTGTCACCTAGCGGTGCATCGAGGACATAATTCTTCTGTGCAGCAATGAGGATAAACCTCAGATCACGGATCCAATCCGTATCATTGCTACTAACATCTTTCAATACAATTTTCTCTAGGAACATATCAAAATAAACATATGAAAGCAACAATGCGAGCTATTGATCTACAACATAGATATGCTAATACTACCAGGACTAAGTTCATGATAAATTAAAGTTCAATTAATCATATTACTTAAGAACTCCCACTTAGAAAGACATCCCTCTAATCCTCTAAGTGATCACGTGATCCATATCAACTAAACCATGTCCGATCATCACGTGAGATGGAGTAGTTTTCAATGGTGAACATCACTATGTTGATCATATCTACTATATGATTCACGCTCGACCTTTCGGTCTCCAGTGTTTCGAGGCCATATCTGTTATATGCTAGGCTCGTCAAGTTAAACCTGAGTATTCCGCGTGTGCAACTGTTTTGCACCCGTTGTATTTGAACGTAGAGCCTATCACACCCGATCATCACGTGGTGTCTCAGCATGAAGAACTTTCGCAATGGTGCATACTCAGGGAGAACACTTTTACTATGATAATTTAGCGAGGGATCATCTTATAATGCTACCGTCAATCAAAGCAAGATAAGATGCATAAAAGATAAACATCACATGCAATCAATATAAGTGATATGATATGGCCATTATCTTGTGCTTGTGATCTCCATCTCCGAAGCACCGTCATGATCACCATCGTCACCGGCGCGACACCTTGATCTCCATCGTAGCATCATTGTCGTCTCGCCAATTTTATGCTTCTACGACTATCGCTACCGCTTAGTGATAAAGTAAAGCATTACAGGGCGATTGCATTGCATACAATAAAACGACAACCATATGGCTCCTGCCAGTTGCCGATAACTCGGTTACAAAACATGATCATCTCATACAATAAAATTTAGCATCATGTATTGACCATATCACATCACAACATGCCCTGCAAAAACAATTTAGACGTCCTCTACTTTGTTGTTGCAAATTTTACGTGGCTGCTATGGGCTTAAGCAAGAACCAATATTACCTACGCATCAAACCACAATGATAGTTTGTCAAGTTGGTGCTGTTTTAACCTTCGCAAGAACCGGGCGTAGCCACACTCGGTTCAACTAAAGTTGGAGAAACTGACACCCGCTAGCCACCTGTGTGCAAAGCACGGTGGTAGAACCAGTCTCGCGTAAGCGTACACGTAATGTCGGTCCGGGCCGCTTCATCCAACAATACCGCCGAACCAAAGTATGACATGCTGGTAAGCAGTATGACTTATATCGCCCACAACTCACTTGTGTACTACTCGTGCATATAACATCAAACCATAAAACCTGGGCTCGGATGCCACTGTTGGGGAACGTAGTAATTTCAAAAAAATTCCTACGCACACACAAGATCATGGTGATGCATAGCAACGAGAGGGGAGAGTGTTGTCTACGTACCCTCTTAGACCGAAGCGGAAGCGTTGACACAACGTAGAGGAAGTAGTCGTACGTCTTCCCGATCCGACAGATCCAAGCACCGAACGGACGGTACCTCCGAGTTCTGCACACGTTCAGCTTGATGACACACCCCGAGCTCCGATCCAGCAAAGCTTCGGGGGGAGTTCCATCAGCACGACGGCATGGTGACGATCTTGATGTTCCACTGTCGCAGGGCTTCGCCTAAGCACCGCTACAATATGACCGAGGTGTAATATCATGGAGGGGGGCACCGCACACGGCTAAGGAACGATCACGAGGATCAACTTGTGTGTTCTAGGGTGCCCCCTGCCCCCGTATATAAAGGAGGGAGGGGAAGGTGCGGCCGGCCCTCTATGGGTGCGCCTGGAGGAGTCTTACTCCCACCGGGAGTAGGACTCCCTCCCTCTTGCCTTCTTGGAGAAGGAAAGGGGGAAGGGGAAGAGGAAAGGGGGGCGCCGCCCCCCCCCCCTTCCTTGTCCTATTCGGACTAAGGGGGGAGGGGCGCGCGGCCTGCCCTGGCCGTCCCTCCTCTTCTCCCTTAAGGCCCATGTTGGCCCAATAACCCCCGGGGGGTTCCGGTAACCCCCCGGTACTCTGGTAAAATCCCGATTTCACCCAGAATGATTCCGACGTCCAAATATAGGCTTCCAATATATCGATCTTTATGTCTCGACCATTTTGAGACACCTCATCATGTCCATGATCACATCCGGGACTCTGAACAACCTTCGGTACATCAAAACATAAACTCATAATAAAACTGTCATCGTAACGTTAAGCGTGCGGACCCTACGGGTTCGAGAACTATGTATACATGACCTAGAACCATTCTTGGTCAATAACCAATAGCGGAACTTGGATGCTCATATTGGCTCCCACATATTCTACGAAGATCTTTATCGGTCAGACCGCATAACAACATATGTTTGTTCCCTTTGTCATTGGTATGTTAATTGCCCGAGATTCGATCGTCGGTATCCAATACCTAGTTCAATCTTGTTACCGGCAAGTCTCTTTACTCGTTCCGTAATGCATTATCCCGCAACTAACTCATTAGCCACAATTCTTGCAAGGCTTAAGTGATGTCCATTACCGAGAGGGCCCAGAGATACCTCTCCGACACTCGGAGTGACAAATCCTAATCTCGAAATACGCCAACCCAACAAGTACCTTCGGAAACACCTGTAGAGCACCTTTATATTCACCCAGTTACGTTGTGACGTTTGGTTGCACACAAAGTGTTCCTCCGGTAAACGGGAGTTGCATAATCTCATAGTCATAGGAACATGTATAAGTCATGAAGAAAGCAATAGCAACATACTAAACGATCGGGTGTTAAGCAAATGGAATGGGTCATGTCAATCACATCATTCTCCTAATGACGTGATCCCGTTAATCAAATGACAACTCATGTCTATGGCTAGGAAACTTAACCATCTTTGATCAACGAGCTAGTCAAGTAGAGGCATACTAGTGACACTCTGTTTGTCTATGTATTCACACATGTATTATGTTTCCGGTTAATACAATTCTAGCATGAATAATAAACATTTATCATGAAATAAGGAAATAAATAATGACTTTATTATTGCCTCTAGGGCATATTTCCTTCAAAATCGCCTCGCAAAATGTGCAGTGGCAGTCTGATTGAGAAAAACGGTTCGAATAATGATCAGGCCGTGGTGTGATGTCATGTTATGAAAAGTCGTCAGTAGATTAGATTCGTGGAAATATTATTCTCTCTACGGTGGTATGTGGAACTTGTTTTGCAGAGCCGGACACTACCCTTGTGTTCAAGATCTTCTACGGAGTATTCGGAGCAAGAACCCGCCTTGCAATGCCGAAGACAAATCTGCGCGCCGGACTCATCGTCATTGAAGCCTGATTCAGGGGCTACTGAGGGAGTCCTGGATTAGGGGGTCCCCGGATGGCCGGACTATATACTTTAGCCGGACTGTTGGACTATGAAGATACAAGATTGAAGACTTTGTCCCGTGTCCGGATGGGACTCTCCTTGGCGTGGAAGGCAAGCTTGGCAATACGGATATGTAGATTCCTCCCTTGTAACCGACTCTATGTAACCCTAGCCCCCTCCGGTGTCTATATAAACCGGAGGGTTTAGTCCGTAGGACAACAACAATCATACCATAGTCTAGCTTCTAGGGTTTACCCTCTACGATCTCGTGGTAGATCAACTCTTGTAATACTCATATCATCAAGATCAATCAAGCAGGAAGTAGGGTATTACCTCCATCGAGAGGGCCTGAACCTGGGTAAACATTGTGTCCCTGCCTCCTGTTACCATCCGCCTTAGACGCACAGTTCGGGACCCCCTACCCGAGATCCACCGCTTTTGACACCAACACATATAACCAGGCAGCAAAGACCAAGGTCGCGGAAGCACTAGAGAGGTCCCGCTGCGAAGCCGCAGCCGAGCAGAGATGCCCCGGCGCGCCGCGGAGCCCTCAAACAAGCTCTCACGGGCATGCGAGGGCTCTCACAAGTGCATTCGCAGCGTCAGCCATTGTGACGAGCCGGTGTTCCTGAAGTCCTTCGCCGGCGACGGCGACATTCTCGCTGGCGTCACTACGCAGCAGGAGTTGGTCGACGGCTTGATGAAGCTGCTCAAGATCAGCGATGCCTCGGTTGACAAGGCGACCAGCCTCGTCGAGCAACTCATGGATGACAGTGCGAAGCTCCTCAAGTTGGTCGCCGAGAAGGAGGAGGAGGCCGTCGGCTGGAAGATGCTAAATGAGCAGAGCAGTGCCTCGGAGATGACGCTGGAAGCGGTCGTCGAGGAACTGTTGGGTGGCTTGAGGAAGCTCCGGATCGAGTGCGAGCAGGAGGTGGAGGAATCTGTGGCTGCTTTCAAGCAAAGTCGTGAGGAATTGAAGAAGGAGCTGGAGGATTTCGCCACCCGGCGATCCATCGACGAGTAGAGACAGTAGCAACCCAGATCGTTGTTTGCAATTTCCTTCTTCTCTTGCCCCCATGTCTTCCTGGCTTTGCCGCATGTGGCATTTTAAATTATCCAGAATATGTAAGACAATTATTATCTGTGCAATTGTAAATTTGTCGTCGTATTATCAGTTGCCATTTTATTTGTGGTCGTATTATCCGTTGCCCTATGTGGAAATTTAAATTAGGGCATAATACGAGTTGAAAACATGAACAAAGCAAATGCTGCCATGGGATCACAAGCAAACACCCAACGTCCAGGTGCTTTAATTAACCCATTAATGGAGAAGTTGTGAGTGAGGAGGGCGACGGCTGGTGCATGGAGGTCAAAGAGCTCGCTTCCCGGTGAGCATGGGAGGCCTTGCTGCTCGCACGTGTCTCGTCGAGCCTGTGAGGTGGACAGGATGCACGCGTCCCGTCGAGTCTGCGCGGCGGACTGCTCGCACGCGTCCCGTTGAGCCTGCATGACGGACTTCTCGTGCTCATCCTGTCTAATCAAACAGCTGCACGCACGCCACCGAGTATGGTTTAATTTCAACACGGTAAATATAATACAACCGTTTGCGATATTAACGTGTCAGCTTTTTGTTTCAAAAAGGACTTCGTTGGCTACTAGTGTGCGCGCCTCTTCTAAAACTGGACGATTTTTTACCATGGCATATATGTGCCATGTCATGAAACCATGCCAAGTTTCATGTTTTTTGGGTGACTTCTTGATTGACTGGGATTTAAAAACCGAGATTCTCATTGTTTCAGGACGACGACAAGTTTGTAATTCATTCTCATTCCTAAAACGAGACCTAAACATGCACCCAATGACACATGTACGATTTCCCACCCATTTTTCTTCACTGGAGCATGTGGTTGTAGTTAAAATTTGAATTATGGACTACATTAAATGCATAGAAAACTTAGTAATTAGTAATATATATATATATATATATATATATATATATATATATATATATATATATATACAATGGCCAAACGAACCCTGAACAGTTTCAAATTTCAGCCCGACACTCCTGTTATTCTATGTTGCCTGTAGAAAACAAAGTTCAAGGCGAGAAGAGGCAGTGATTATCGTTTTACCCACAAGAGGGGCATGTTTCCCTACCGGAACCACGAGGGTTGCAACAGGCTCCGGTTTGTAAAAGGCTTGTAATATAGCTTCGCCCAAATTGGAGAATTATATGTACCATGTAGTGACACCATGCCAAGTTTCATGATTTCCTGGTGAGTTTTGGATTTACAGACATTTAAAACCGAGATTCGCAATGTTTGTGGCCAAGCCAGGATGGTGAGATGGTTGAATTCGTTCCTATTCGTTCCATGGGACCTAAACATGCACCCCAAGGAAACATGTACGTTTTTTCTAGCCATTTTCGTGCATTGGAGCATGTATTTGTAGTTCGGATTTGAATGATGGACATTAAATGCCTAGAAAACTCAATTAATCTATACCTACTAATAAAAGAAATAGGTATTCTTAGTCCGTCATGCTATTTTATAGAAAACCCCCTAATGTTTCTAACATTAAACCCGCAGTACATATTAAATGTTTTTTTAAATACACATATCTTCTAAACCATAACTTCAATTTTAACATGTTATATATGGAATTTGATTAGAAAAATATATAGAATCTGAATATGATGTTATTTTACATGTTAACTATTTGAAAAAATACTATATAGGGTGCAATCTTAATCAATAGCGCATTATCCGTCTTTCTTTCATATCGGTACTGATTCGGATTATGGATGAACATCTCAGCAAAATCAGGATTGGAGACGAAATTAAAGATCACTTGCCCATTTCTCTGTACGTATTAAATCTACATGCAAGCCGTGTCTAAATAAAAGACATGTGGAATCTTGAACTTGCGCTTTTGTAGGCAAAAACCATCTTCGTTTGGGCCGTAGCTACAGATACTTAGATCATAGACCATTTTTTATAAATTAAGAGCGTGGGGTATTCTTTTATCTCGTTGCAACGCACGGGCCCTTTTGCTAGTGAATAAAAAGGTCAAACGAACCCTGAATAATTTCAAAGTTCAACGCGAATCTCTAGTTGTTCCATGTCGTGCGTAGAAGAAAATGCGAGGCTAGAAGAGGGAGTGATTATTGTTTGGCCCACAAGGGGACACATTTCCCTATCGAAACCATGAGGGTTCTTGCGATAGGCTCCGGTTTGTAAGAGGTTTGTAATAAAGCTTAGCCCAAATTGGCAATGTTTTTACCACGACATATATGTGCCATGGCGTGACATGATGCCACCTTTGATGACTTTCTGGTGAGTTTAGGATTTATGGGGACTTAAAACCCGAGATTCGAAATGTTTGAGGACGAGCCAGGACACCGGTACAGTTGTAATTCGTTCCAATTCCTGGCATGAGACCTAAACATGCACCCAAGGACACATGTATAATTTTTCTAGCCATTTTGTTGAACTGGAGCATGTATTTGTAGTTCAGATTTGAATTATGGACATTAAATGCCTAGGAAACTCAATTAGTGTATAAAAAGGCCAAACGAACCCTGAATAAGTTTAAATTTCAGCATAGATATCATGTCGTTCCATGTTGCTCGTGGAAGAAAATACAAGGCGAAAAGAGGCAGTGATTACGTTTCGCCCACAAGGGGAACACGTTTACCTATCAGAACCACAAGGCTTCTTTGAGAGAAGCTCCAGTTTTTGTAAGAGGTTTGTAATAAAGCTTGGCCCAAATTGGACAATGTTTTTACCACGACATATATGTGCCATAACGTGACACCATGCCACCTTTGATGACTTTCTGGTGAGTTTAGGATTTATGGGGACTTAAAAACCGAGATTCGAAATGTTTGAGGACGAGCCATGACACCGGTACGGTTGTAATTCATTCCCATTCCTGGCATGGGACCTAAACATGCACCCAAGGACACATGTATAATTTTTCTAGCCATTTTGGTGAACTGGAGCATGTATTTGTAGTTTAGATTTGAATTATGGACATTAACCCTGAATAAGTTTAAACTTCAGCACGGATATCATGTCATTCCATGTTGCCCGTAGAAGAAAATACAATGTGAAAAGAGGCAATGATTACGTTTCGCCCACAAGGGGACACGTTTCCCTATCGGAACCACGAGGCTTCTTTGAGAGAAACTCCGGTTCGTCAGAGGCTTGTAATAAAACTTGCGCCACAATGGACGAAAAAATTCCTCAACATATAAGTGCGATGTCGTGACACCATGGCAGGTTTCACGATTTTCAGCTTAGTTTTGGATTTATGAGGATTTAAAAACCGAGATTCTTCTCACGAAATTTTTTCAAATAGCACACGGTTCACTCACGAAAGTCAATATTCAATGAAAACTTCGTGGAAACCATATTTTAAATTTTCATAAAAATCTAAAAAAAATGTGGGATGTTAAGAAGGTGATGTTTTATTGCGACGCAAAATTTCAAGTTGAAAAACATTACGAGATGTGAGCTATGAAAAAGACAAATTCCACCCTGAATAGTTACATTACTATTCGGCACTATTCAACACCGATTTTGTCTTTATCATACCTCACATCTTGTAATGTGTTTCAACTTGAAATTTTGTGTGGCAATAAAACATCATCCTCTTAACATCCCGCATTTTTTTGAAACTTCAAAACATCTTTTTCTCGTGGTTTTCACCGGTTTCCATCGAATGTTGGTTTCCGTATGATATCCCCCCCCCCCCCCGCTGCGCGCGCGATCTGAGTCATGTCTTCTGACTGGCCAGAACCCAAACCCCGCGGATCGTATGTGTGCACCGTTGGATGCTCCTAGATCGAATGGCAACCCTGAGCCCTTTCGACAGCACATGCAGTACATGGGTAAGCACCGTGCGCATGGGTCGTGTAGCTCACCCTTCCTTCTCTACTTGGTTTTCATTCAAAACAGGCTACTATTTCTCGCCACTCCTCTCATCGGTTTCCCGCCTATTCTCCCAGATATGCATGATGTAGATGTTCGTTTAATTCTTATAGTTCATCTCATCCAAAATCAATTAGTTTTATAAACAACTATTTTAAGATTCATCGAATTATGCATTGTAAAGGTAAAAACAAAAAGTGACAATTCATTTAGAAAAAAAAAAGTTTGGGCAATTAAGATATGGAAGATTCTAGATAACAAAGGAGAAGTGCTTGTGTTTTGAGGTTTGTGCATTATGCTTAAGTTCAACCATGGAGTCTTCTAGATTATACATGTGGTAGAATCTGGTGGAATGTAGATGATATCCAATGGCCAGTAGTGCTCAGATTTGCCATCTCTGTACTGTTAGATTGGCTTCATCGCACAATATATAGGTGTATAGATGTATATATGTATAGATATATATAGATGTGTCCCATGCTAGACAAAATAAAGTTTGAGCGCATGCGTGGCACGACCCCCCCCCCCCCCCCGCCGCCGCCTCGAAGTTGGGAAACTGACATCATAGGTATTGAACCAGGCTTGGAGTCGGGTACAGTGTTCGGTTTGTAATGTAGTTGGCGTGGCCCATCGAAGTTGTGCATTTGGGATTTAAACAGATCATACACCATCATACCCATACATATTTTCGGGTCGCAGGCAATGTATATGGGGTCTTCTGATCGACCACATCTCCCTTGTGTGGTTTTTTGTGACGACACGGATATATGTGGCTCCCCGAGTGTATATATATCATTGATACGTCTCCAACGTATCTATAATTTTTTATTGTTCCATGCTATTATATTATCTGTTTTGGATGTTTATGGGCTTTATTTTACACTTTTATATTATTTTTGGGACTAACCTATTAACCCAGAGCCCAGTGCCAGTTCCTGTTTTTTCCTTGTTTCAGTGTTCCGTAGAAAAGGAATATCAAACGGAGTCCAAACGAAATGAAACCTTCGGGAAAGTTATTTTTGGAACGGAAGCAATCCATGAGACTTGGAGTAGACTTCAGGGAAGCTTTGAGGTGGCCACGAGGCAGGGAGGCGCGCCTGCCCCCTAGGCGCGCCCCCACCCTCGTGGGCCCCTCGTGGCTCCCCTGACCGACTTCTTTCTCCTATATATGTCCATATACCCTAAAAACATTGGGGAACAGAATAGATCGGGAGTTCCACCGCCGCAAGCCTCTGTAGCCACCAAAAACCAATCGAGACCCTGTTCCAGCACCCTGCCGGAGGGGGATCCCTCACCGGTGGCCATCTTCATCATCCCGGCGCTCTCCATGACGAGGAGGAATTAGTTCACCCTCGGGGCTGAGGGTATGTACCGGTAGCTATGTGTTTGATCTCTCTCTCCCATGTTCTTGAGGTGATACGATCTTGATGTACCGGTAGCTATTAGTGACTTTGGAGTGACTCTTTGTTCCATGTTGAGGGATAGTTTTATGATCCAATTATGTTATTATTGTTGAGAGAACTTGAACTAGTGAAAGTATGAACCCTAGGCCTTGTTTCCTAGAATTGCAATACCGTTTACGCTCACTTTTACCATTAGTTACCTTGCTGTTTTTATATTTTCATATTGCAAAAACCTATATCTGCCATCCATATTGCACTTGTATCACCATCTTTCGCCGAACTAGTGCACCTATACAATTCACCATTGTATTGGGTGTGTTGGGGACACAAGAGACTCTTTGCTATTTGGTTGCAGGGTTGCTTGAGAGAGACCATCTTCATCCTACACCTCCCACCGATTGATAAACCTTAGGTCATCCACTTGAGGGAAATTTGCTACTATCCTACAAACCTCTGCACTTGGAGGCCCAACAACGTCTACAAGAAGAAGGTTGTGTAGTAGACATCAAGCTCTTTTCTGGCGCCGTTGCCGGGGAGGTGAGTGCTTGAAGGTATATCTTTAGATCTTGCAATTGAATATTTTAGTTTCTTGTTATATCACTAGTTTAGTCTATAAAATAAAACTACAAAAAATGGAATTAAGGGTGCGTCATATGCTTCATCTTTTTAATATCTTTCGTGAAAATGATGGAAAGGAAAATTGTGCTCAAGTGTTAGAAGAAGAATGCATTAGAATGTTTGGCACTATATATTTATATGATGAGCATGATTGCAATGTTGTTAGTATGAATTCCTTGAATACCCATGATGTTAATGATATGCAAAGCCACAAGCTTAGGGAAGCTATGTTTGATGAAGATGATATTTTTTGTCCCCCAAGTTTTGATGAGCAAATTTATTATGATGAAAGCATGCCTCCTGTGTATGATGATTATTGTGATGACACGTATGCTATAAAGAATAATGATAACCATGAAACTTGTCATCTTGATCTTAATTTTCAATCACATGATAGTTATTTTGTTGAGTTTGCTCCCACTACTATTGATGAGAATAAATTTGCTTATGTGGAGAGTAGTAAAAAAATTATGCAAGTAGATCATGAAAAGAATGCTTTATGTGCTGGTTATATTGTTGAATTCATTCATGATGCTACTAAAAATTATTATGAGGGAGGAATATATGCTTGTAGGAATTGCAATAATATCAAGTTTCCTCTCTATGTGCTTAAAGTTTTGAAGTTATGCTTGTTTTGCCTTCCTATGCTAGTTGATTATTGTTACCATAAGTTGTTTGATCACAAAATCCCTATGCATAGGAAGTGCGTTAGAGTTAAATGTTCTAGTCATATTCTTCATGATGCTCTCTTTATGTTTCAATTCTTATCTTTTATGTGAGCATCATTGAAATCATCATGCCTAGCTAGGGGCGTTAAACGATAGCACTTGTTGGGAGGCAACCCAATTTTATTTTAGTTTCTGGCTTTTCTGTTTAGGAATAAATAATCTATATAGCCTCTGGTTAGATGTAGTTTTATGTTTTAATTAGTGTTTGTGCCAAGTAGAACCTTTGGGAAGACTTGGGTGAAGTCTTTATGATCTTGCTGTAAAAAAACAGAAACTTTAGCGCTCACGAGATTAGCTACAACTTTTTACTGGAGAGTGATATTTAGTTGATTCTTTTTGCAGATGATTAATAGCCAAATTCCTCAGTTTCACCAATTTATTTTAGAATTTTTGGAGTTACATAAGTATTCGAATGCTACAGATTACTACAGACTGTTCTGTTTTTGACAGATTCTGTTTTCTATGTGTTGTTTGCTTATTTTGATGAATCTATGAGTAGTATGGGAGGGTATGAACCATAGAGAATTTGGAATAAAGTAGATAATACACCCATATGAATTTATAATCAGTTCAAAACAGTACCTAAGTGGTGATTTATTTTCTTATACTAACGGAGCTTACGCGTTTTCTGTTGAGTTTTGTGTTGTGAAGTTTTCAAGTTTTGGGCAAAGATTCGATGGACTATGGAATAAGGAGTGTCAAGAGCCTAAGCTTGGGGATTCCCAAGGCACCCCAAGGAAATATTCAAGGACGACCAAGAGCCTAAGCTTGGGGATGCCCAGGAAGGCATCCCCTCTTTCGTCTTCGTTCATCGGTAACTTTACTCGGAGCTATATTTTTATTCACCACATGATATGTGTTTTCTTGGAGCGTCATTTTATTTTATTTTGTTTTGCTTGCTGTTTTAATAAAATACCAAGATATGAAATTCTTAAATGTTAGAGAGTCTTCACATAGCTACATAATTATTCGACTACTCATTGATCTTCACTTATATCTTTTGGAGTAGTTTGTCATTTGCTCTAGTGCTTCGCTTATATCCTTTTAGAGCACGGCGGTGGTTTTATTTTTAAGAAATATATGAACTCTCAAGCTTCACTTATATTATTTTTAGAGTCTTTAGAACAGCATGGTAATTTGCTTTGGTTATGAAACTAGTCCTAATATGATGGGCATCCAAGAGGGATATAATAAAAACTTTCATATAAAGTGCATTGAATTCTATGAGAAGTTTGATTCCTTATGATTGTTTTGAGATATGAGGATGGTGATATTAGAGTCATGCTAGTTGAGTAGTTGTGAATTTGAGAGATACTTGTGCTAAAGTTTGTGATTCCCGTAGCATGCACGTATGGTGAACCGTTATGTGATGAAATCGGAGCATGATTTATTTATTGATTGTCCTCCTTATGAGTGGCGGTCGGGGACGAGCGATGGTCTTTTCCTACCAATCTATCCCCATAGGAGCATGCGCGTAGTACTTTGTTCCGATAACTAATTAGATTTTTGCAATAAGTATGTGAGTTCTTTATGACTAATGTTGAGTCCATGGATTATACGCACTCTAGCCCTTCCACCATTGCTAGCCTCTCTAATACCGCGCACCTTTCGCCGGTATCATACACCCACCATATACCTTCCTCAAAACAGCCACCATACTTACCTATTATGGCATTTCCATAGCCATTCCGAGATATATTACCATGCAACTTACCACCGTTCCGTTCATTATGACACGCTCCATCATTGTCATATTGCCTTGCATGATCATGTAGTTGACATCGTATTTGTGGCAAAGCCACCATTCATCATTCATACATGTCACTCTTGATTCATTGCACATCCCGGTACACCGCCGGAGGCATTCATATAGAGTCATATTTTGTTCTAAGTATCGAGTTGTAATTCTTGAGTTGTAAGTAAGTAAAAGTGTGATGATCATCATTATTAGAGCATTGTCCTAGTGAGGAAAGGATGATGGAGACTATGATTCCCTCACAAGTCGGGATGAGACTCCGGACGAAAAATAAATAAATAAAAGAGGCCAAAGAAGCCCAAATAGAAAAAAAAGAGAAAAAAGAGGCCATAAAAAAAGAGAAAAGGCCCTAATAAAAAAATAAAATAAAAATAAAAAAAGAGAGAAAGAGAGAGAAGGGGCAATGCTACTATCCTTTTACCAAACTTGTGCTTCAAAGTAGCACCATGATCTTCATGATAGAGAGTCTCCTATGTTGTCACTTTCATATACTAGTGGGAATTTTTCATTATAGAACTTGGCTTGTATATTCCAATGATGGGCTTCCTCGAAATGCCCTAGGTCTTCGTGTGTAACATCCCAAAATTCTAAATTTTGGAATGTTATATTAAATAAATAGATTTGATTGATTGTTTGATTTTTTTTTTGTGATTGATTGATTGAAAGTGAGTGAAATTCGAGACTTTTGAACGTTAAATGAGAGGGAATAAAAGGACATTCCCAAACTTTCATTTTGCATTTATGATCTTCATGAATTCAAATTATTTTCAAATACAAAGCCCTAGAGAGAATATGACATGACTTCTTCCATTTAATTAAATGAAAAGGGTTTTGAAAAGATTTGAATTTTATTTGGAAATATTTTCCAATTCAGAAACTTTAAGCAACTCAATGATTTTCATGAGAGAAAATAAAATGACTTCTTCAAAACATATGAAATATGAGTTGGAAGTTTAAAAGGATCAAATTTAAAGTCCTTTTGAAATTACTTTCAATTTGGAGTTATTTGGGTATTATTTAAATTATTTTTCTCCAAAAATAAAATAAATGGAAATTATGGTAAAATGATTCCCTACATCAGAAAATTGGAGAGAAATAAATTTGAAATCATTTTAGTATTTTTTTTAAAATGATTTATATTGGATTTTATTGCACAAGTAGCACTCTTTGATTTATTTGAATTTTTGTGGATTTTATTTGATGCTTGAAAAATGTTCACGTTGTAGAAAATAATTTTCTGAAAATTTTGATATATTATATGCATATATAATATTTTTATTTATTTTGTTTTAGTTACTTTTGTTTGTTTGGAAAAATATTTTTTAAAAAACTCCCTTCCGCCGAACTGGGCCGGCCCAGCTCCTCAGCCAGGCCCAGCCCAGCTCGCCCGTCGCCCCCGTCACCCCCGTCCTCCTCGAGCGGACTCCGCTCGGGAGTCTGGCCGGCGCACGCCATCGCCGCCGTGGCCGACTCGGTCGCCGCCCGCGCCTTGCCCCTTCTGCAAGTCGCCGCCTCTCCCCTCCCTCCTATAAATCTGGAGCCCCGGGCCCCGCCTCTCTCTCCTTTCCCGCATCTCGCCGCCTCCCGCTATGATGCCCCGCCGTCACGCAGACCGCCACCGCCGCGCCGCACTCGCCGCTGTCCGCCGCCCCGCATCGCTTCCACCGCCGCCGCCCCGAGCGCCGCCGCCGGAGCCTCGCCGCACCGCCCCGCCTCACTGCTGCCATCGCCGGAGCTCACTGCCGCCGCCAACGACGCGGGAAAGCCGTCGGAAACCGCCCCGTCGATTGAACCGCCGAGAAACGTGGTAAAACCCGTCGCCGACCAGTCTGATCCAGATCATTTTTTTAATAAATCATTTTTATTATTATTTAGCGGATGTTCTCTGTTTAGATCTCCTTAGCGAACGGTTTTCGTCACGTATGCTTCTGTAGCGAACGTTCGTTCGATAGGATTTTCCTTTTTCTATTTAATTTCGGCCAGGGACCCATCCGTGGATATTTTATTTACAAACTAGTCCCTGTTTTTCAAACGTTCGCAACTTTTTGCTCGTTAGTCAGAATTAGATGAAACCAATGCCCACTTCTTTGTTATGATCTCCTCTATCCTGTAAAACAACTTAAACACATTTTTTTGAAAGTTTAAAATTTGATTTCAGAGATATTTGAATTTAAACTTCATTTGATCGTAACCTGAGTTTTATAACTCCGTTTGAGTTGATTCTTTTTGCAAATCGAAGCACTTGACCTAAACTTTCTGATAAGGCCAAATTCACTTAATTTTGGTATTGATAGAAATTGATTTCTGTTGCAAGAGTTATTTGCTTGGTTTTGAAGTTTTCCGAATTGTTTTCTTCATTCTTTCCGATCTTTTGAGTGATTGCTTTATGTGTGGTTACTATTGCTTGCTTACGATAGATTGACCGGAGTGTGACGAGTAGAACTATCAGGAGTTATGAGTGCGAATCATCTTCATCAACCGTACAAGGCAAGTTCACACTTTGATCATATCCCTTTCATACCTAGTTTTTATGCATTAGTTTCAACCCTCAAACATTGCATGGTTAGGAATTGATAACATGTGGGTATTGGGAAGTAGTTGATGAGGTAGGAACCTATTGCCCTATTACTATCAAACCCTTGGGAGTTACTACTACATTATGCTTATGTTGCCATGCTATGCTCGTAGACTTGGATTGGGTTTGAGTGTATTCCATTACAGTTGTGAGATTGTTTACTTAATGCTTCAACTTAAGGTGGCTACTTTAATACACATCTAGGTGGATTGGTTGCGGACACCTGGAGAATCCAGTGTTGTCCTAGGATATCCCGGAGTACCCGTGTGATCATCCTACGGCTCTCCACCCAGGCTCAAAGGTACCATAAGATTATTCATTCTAGAAACTTCCGTGTGCAGCCACAAGCCATTATGGGCTCTGGCATAGTTGAGTAAGTTGCGTGAAGCTCTTGAAGAGGTAGAATAGTAAATGTAGTGGGTTTTAGGTGGTATTGTCTATCCAGAGTAGAGACTTAATGCTTCTGAAAGACTGTGTCTCGGTCATCCGTTTCTCAAACACCCTGTAGTGCAAGAAATCCAACGGAGGAGATCGAGTCTTGTGGGGAAAAGTGCGCAAACCTCTGCAGAGTGTACAAACTAATCATGATTAGCCGTGTCCCCGGCTATGGACATCTTGAGTATCTTGTTCTTGGATTATCATGTTGATCTCATCACATTATTTAATTAATTTGATTGGGCTAATGATTAATATTTTAGGATTGAGTTGGAGGAACCTTCTCAATATTTATCAACCAACTTTGTAGTTAAATAAAATATATTCCTTTGATGTAGGAAAAAATTGGCTTTTCGCAAAAAACATTATAACCATAGAGCTTTTCCACCAGCCATATATGCATGTAGTGATAGCCATTATTCATCATTATCGTATGGTGTGAATTTGCCAGTACATTCAATGTACTGACCCTTTGTGACTGCAACGTCTCATGTTGCAGGACATCTTACGACGAGTAAGTGATACGTTAGGGTTACGATTTCTACACTCAACTTTGCCGTTGGTGTTGATGGGAATCCACAACCTTATTGTTACTTCCGCTATTTGGATTGAGGTAATAGTATTTACATTATTTTATACATGTGATTTACCTATGTTATAAATCCTCGAGTACTGTGTGTGTCAGCATACCGATCCAGGGATGACACTTAAGCACAGAGACTTGACCGTCTGAGGTTCGGTCGCTACATCGTGAGCAAGCGAGTTGGATGCACGCCCACTTAGTTTCTTTTGTTGAGCTTTCATACAGTTATAGCTCTAGTGCATCCGTTGCACGGCAATCCCTACTCACTCACATTGATATCTATTGATAGGCATCTTGTTGGGGATCATTGCAGAAATTAAAAAAAATTACGCATCACCAAGATCAATCTATGGAGTTTACTAGCAATGAGAGGGGAGTGCATCTTCATACCTTTGAAGATCGCGACACGGAAGCGTTACATGAACGCGGATGAGGGAGTCGTACTCGTAGCGATTCAGATAGCGGTTGATTCCGATCCAAGCGCCAAACAATGGCGCCTCCGCGTTCAACACACGTGCAACCCGGTGACGTCTCCCACGCCTTGATCTAGCAAGGAGAGAGGGAGAGGTTGGGGAAGACTCCGTCCTGCAGCAGCACGACGGCGTGGTGGTGTTGGAGCAGCGTGGTACTCCAGCAGGGCTTCGCCAAGCTTCACGGGAGGAGGAGGAGGTGTTGGGGAGGGGGAGGGCTGCACCTTGGATGTGGTGCGGCTGCCCTCCCTGCACCCCTCTATTTATAGGGTGAAGGGGGAAGGGGGACGGCCCCCTCCAGATGAATCTAGAGGGGTGCCGGCGGCCAAGGCGGAGGGGGCTTGCCCCCCAAGCCAAGGGGGGCGCCCCCTTTAGGGTTCCCCCCAACCCTAGGCGCATGGGCCCTTGGGGGCATGGCGCCCAGCCCACTTAGGGGCTGGTTCCCTTCCACAAACAGCCCATAGGGCCCTCCGGGGCAGGTGGACCCTCTCGGTGGACCCCCGGAACCCCTTCGGTGGTCCCGGTACAATACCGATAAACCCCCGAACCCTTCTGGTGACCGTATGATGACTTCCCATATATAAATCTTCACCTCTGGACCAATCCGGAACTCCTCGTGACGTCCAGGATCTCATTCGGGACTCTGAACAACATTCTGTGACCATGTACAAACTTTCCCTATAACCCTAGCATCATCGAACCTTAAGTGTGTAGACCCTACGGGTTTGGAAATCATGCAGACATGACCGAGACATCTCTCCGGCCAATAACCAATAGCGGGATCTGGATACCCATGTTGGCTCCCACATGTTCCACGATGATCTCATCGGATGAACCACGATGTCAAGGATTCAATCAATCCCGTATACAATTCCCTTTGTCAATCGGTATGTTACTTGCCCGAGATTCGATCGTCGATATCACAATACCTCATTCAATCTCGTTACTGGCAAGTCACTTTACTCGTTCCGTATTGCATGATCCCGTGACTAACTGCTTAGACACATTGAGCTCATTATGATGATGCATTACCGAGTGGGCCCAGAGATACCTCTTCGTCACACAGAATGACAAATCCCAGTCTCGATTCGTGCCAACTCAACAGACACTTTCGAAGATACCCGTAGTGCACCTTTATAGCCACCCAGTTACTTTGTTACATTTGGCACACCCAAAGCATTCCTACGGTGTCCGGGAGTTGCACAATCTCATGGTCTAAGGAAATGATACTTGACATTAGAAAATCTTTAGCAGACGAACCACACGATCTTGTGCTATGCTTAGGATTGGGTCTTGTCCATCACATCATTCTCCTAATGATGTGATCCCATTATCAATGACATCCAATGTCCATGGTTAGGAAACCGTAGCCATCTATTGATCAACGAGCTAGTCAACTAGAGGCTCACTAGGGACATGTTGTGGTCTATGTATTCACACATGTATTACGATTTTCGATTAACACAATTATAGCATGAACAATGGACAATTATCATGAATAAGGAAATATAATAATAACCATTTTATTATTGCCTCAATGGCATATTTCCAACAGTCTCCCACTTGCACTAGAGTCAATAATCTAGTTACATTGTGATGAATCGAATACCCATAGAGTTCAGGTGTTGTCATGTTTTGCTCGTGGAAGAGGTTTAGTCAATGGATCTGCGACATTCAGGTCTGTATGCATTTTACAAATATCTATGTCTCCATCTTGAACATTTTCACGAATGGAGTTGAAGCGACGCTTGATATGCCTGGTCTTCTTGTGAAACTTGGGCTCTTTGGCTAGGGCAATAGCTCCAGTGTTGTCACAGAAGAGAGCCATCGGGCCCAACGCATTGGGAATAACTCCTAGGTCGATAATGAGCTCCTTCATCCAGATTGCTTCATGTGCTGCCTCCAAGGCTGCCATGTACTCCGCTTCACATGTAGATCCCGCCATGACGCTTTGCTTGCAACTGCACCAACTGACTGCCCCACCATTCAAAATATACACGTATCTGGTTTGTGACTTGGAGTCATCCAGATTTGTGTCAAAGCTAGCATCGACGTAACCCTTTACGACGAGCTCTTCGTCACCTCCATAAACGAGAAACATATCCTTAGTCCTTTTCAGGTACTTCAGGATATTCTTGACCGTTGTCTAGTGTTCCATGCCGGGATTACTTTGGTACCTTCCTACCAAACTTACGGCAAGGTTTACATCAGGTCTGGTACACAGCATGGCATACATAATAGACCCTATGGCCGAGGCATAGGGGATGACACTCATCTTTTCTATATCTTCTGCCGTGGTCGGGCATTGAGCCGTGTTCAATCTCACACCTTGCAATATAGGCAAGAAACCCTTCTTGGACTGATCCATATTGAACTTCTTCAATATCTTGTCAAGGTACGTGCTTTGTGAAAGACCAGAGGCGTCTCGATCTATCTCTATAGATCTTGATGCCTAATATATAAGCAGCTTCTCCAAGGTCCTTCATTGAAAAACACTTATTCAAGTAGGCCTTTATGCTTTCCAAGAGTTCTATATCATTTCCCATCAATAGTATGCCATCCACATATAATATCAGAAATGCTACAGAGCTCCCACTCACTTTCTTGTAAACACAGGCTTCTCCATAAATCCGCGTAAACCCAAACGCTTTGATCATCTCATCAAAGCGAATGTTCCAACTCCGAGATGCTTGCACCAGCCCATAGATTGAGCGTTGGAGCCTGCATACCTTGTCAGCATTCTTAGGATCGACAAAACCTTCCGGCTACATCATATACAATTCTTCCTTAAGGAAACCATTAAGGAATGCCGTTTTGACGTCCATTTGCCATATATCATAATCATAGAATGCGGCAATTGCTAACATGATTCAGACGGACTTCAGCTTTGCTATGGGTGAGAAGGTCTCATCGTAGTCAACCCCTTGAACTTGTCGATAACCCTTAGCGACAACCGAGCTTTATAGATGGTCACCGCGTCTGTCTTCTTCTTAAAGATCTATTTATTTTCTATGGCTCGCCTATCATCGGGCAAGTCTGTCAAAGTCAATACTTTACTTTCATACATGGATCCTATCTCGGACTTCATGGCTTCAAGCCATTTGTTGGAATCTGGGCCCACCATCGCTTCCTCATAGTTTGAAGGTTCACCGTTGTCTAACAACATTATTTCTAGGACAGGGTTGCCATAGCACTCTGGTGTGGAACGTGTCCTTGTGGACCTACAAAGTTCAGTAGTAACTTGATCCAAAGTTCCTTGATCATCATCATTAATTTCCTCTCTAGTCAGTGCAGGCACCACAGAAATATTTTCTTGAGCTGCGCTAATTTCCATTTCAAGAGGCAGTACTCCATCAAGTTCTACTTTCCTCCCACTTACTTCTTTCGAGAGAAACTCTTTCTCCAGAAAGGATCCATTCTTGGCAACAAAGATCTTGCCTTCGAATCTGAGGTAGAAGGTACACCCAATAGTTTCCTTAGGGTATCCTATGAAGACGCATTTTTCCGACTTGGGTTCAAGCTTTTCAGGTTGAAGTTTCTTGACATAAGCATCGCATCCCCAAACTTTCAGAAAAGATAGCTTAGGTTTCTTCCCAAACCATAATTCATATGGTGTCGTCTCATTTTTCCTGTCACGTTGATTCTCAACCTCACTCTGAAATTCCTTGAACTTTTCAAAGGTCTCAGACTTGTGTTTCATTAAGTAGACATACCCATATCTACTTAAGTCATCAGTGAGTGTGAGAACATAACGATAACCACCGCGAGCCTCAACACTCATTGGACCGCACACATCAGTATGTATGATTTCCAATAAGTTGGTTGCTCGCTCCATTGTTCCGGAGAACGGAGTCTTGGTCATTTTGCCCATGAGGCATGGTTCACACGTGTCAAATGATTCGTAATCAAGAGACTCCAAAAGTCCATCTGCATGGAGTTTCTTCATGCGTTTGACACCAATGTGACCAAGGCGGCAGTGCCACAAGTATGTGGGACTACCATTATCAACCTTACATCTTTTGGCATTCACACTATGAATATGTGTAACATCATGTTTGAGATTAAATAAGAATAAACCATTGACCAGCGGGGCATGACCATAAAACATGTCTCTCATAAATATAACAACCATTATTCTCAGATGTAAATGAGTAGCCATCTCGCATTAAGCGAGATCCAGATACAATGTTCATGCTCAAAGCTGGCACTAAATAACAATTATTGAGGTTTAGAACTAATCCCGTAGGTAAATGTAGAGGTAGCGTGCCGACGGCGATCACATCGACCTTGGAACCATTCCCGATGCACGTCGTCACCTCATCCTTCGCCAGTCTCCGCTTATTCTGCAGCTCCTGCTTTGAGTTACAAATATGAGCAACCGCGCCGGTATCAAATACCCAGGAGCTACTACGAGCGCTGGTAAGGTACACATCAATAACTTGTATATCACATATACCTTTGGTATTGCCGGCCTTCTTATCCGCTAAGTACTTGGGGCAGTTCCGCTTCTAGTGACCGTTTCCCTTGCAATAAAAGCACTCAGTCTCAGGCTTGGGTCCATGCCTCGGCTTCTTCCCGGCAACTGGCTTACCGGGCGCGGCAACTCCCTTGCCGTCCATCTTGAAGTTGGTCTTACCTTTGCCTTTCTTGAAACTAGTGGTTTTATTGACCATCAACACTTGATGTTCCTTTTTTATCTCCACCTCCGCTGATTTCAGCATTGAATATACCTCAGGAATGGTCTTTTCCATCCCCTGCATATTGAAGTTCATCACAAAGCTCTTGTAGCTAGGTGGGAGCGACTGAAGGATTCTGTCAGCGACCGCGTCATCTGAGAGATTAACTCCCAGATAAGATAAGCAATTGTGTAACCCAGACATTTTGAGTATGTGCTCGCTGACAGAACTATTCTCCTCCATCTTACAACTGTAGAACTTGTCGGAGACTTCATATCTCTCGACCTGGGCATGAGCTTGGAAAACCATTTTCAGCTCTTGGAACATCTCATATGCTCCGTGCTGCTCAAAACGCTTTTGGGGCCCCGGTTCTAAGCTGTAAAGCATGCTGCACTGAACCAGGGAGTAATCATCACTATGCGACTGTCGGGCGTTCATAACGTCTTGAGTTGCTGGGAAAATATGTGCATCACCTAGCGGTGCTTCAAGGACATATGCTTTCTTGGCAGCTATGAGGATAATCCTCAGGTTACGGACCCAGTCCGTGTAGTTGCTACCATCGTCTTTCGGCTTGGTTTTCTCTAGGAACGTGTTGAAGTTGAGGGCAACATTAGCGTGGGCCATTTGATCTACAAGACATATTACAAAGATTTTTAGACTATGTTCATGATAATTAAGTTCATCTAATCAAATTATTTAATGAACTCCCACTCAAATAGACATCCCTCTAGTCATCTAACTGATACATGATCTGAGTCAACTAGGTCGTGTCCGACCATCACGTGAGACGGACTAGTCATCATCGGTGAACATCTTCATGTTGATTGTATCTTCTATACGAATCATGTTCAACCTTTCGGTCTTCCGTGTTCCGAGGCCATGTCTGTACATGCTAGGCTCGTCAAGTCAACCTAAGTGTATTGCATGTGTAAATCTGGCTTACACCCGTTGTATGCGAATGTTAGAACCTATCATACCCGATCATCACGTGGTGCTTCGGAACAACGGACCTTAGCAACGGTGCACAGTTAGGGGGAACACTTTCTTGAAATTATTGCGAGGGATCATCTTATTTAAGCTACCGTCGTTCTAAGCAAATAAGATGCAAAAACATGATAAACATCACATGCAATCAAATAGTGACATGATATGGCCAATATCATTTTGCTCCTTTTGATCTCCATCTTCAGGGCGCCATGATCATCATCATCACCGGCATGACACCATGATCTCCATCATCGTGTCTTCATGAAGTTGTCTCGCCAACTATTACTTCTACTACTATGGCTAATGGTTAGCAATAAAGTAAAGTAATTACATGGCGTTTTTAGTGACACGCAGGTCACACAATAAATTAAGACAACTCCTATGGCTCCTGCCGGTTTTCATACTCATCGACATGCAAGTCGTGATTCATATTACAAGAACATGATCAATTTCATACATCACATATATCATTCATCACATCCTTTTGGCCATATCACATCACACGGCATATGCTCCAAGAACAAGTTAGACGTCCTCTAATTGTTGTTGCAAGTTTTTACGTGGCTGCTATAGGTTTCTAGCAAGAACGTTTCTTTTCTACGCCAAAACCACAACGTGATATGCCAATTTCTACTTACCCTTCATAAGGACCCTTTTCATCGAATCCAATCCGACTAAAGTGGGAGAGACTGTCACCCGCTAGCCACCTTATGCAACTAGTGCATGTCAGTCGGTGGAACCTGTCTCACGTAAGCATACGTGTAAGGTCGGTCTGGGCCGCTTTATCCCACGATGCCGCCAAATCAAGATAAGACTAGTAACGGCAAGTAAATTGACAACATCGACGCCCACGACAACTTGTGTTCTACTCGTGCATAGAAACTACGCATAGACCTAGCTCATGATGCCACTGTTGGGGATCGTTGCAGAAATTAAAAAAATTCTACGCATCACCAAGATTAATCTATGGAGTTTACTAGCAACGAGAGGGGATTGCATCTTCATACCTTTGAAGATCGCGGCACGGAAGCGTTACACGAACGCAGATGAGGGAGTTGTACTCGTAGCGATTCAGATCGCGGTTGATTCCGATCCAAGCAACGAACAACGGCGCCTCCGTGTTCAACACACGTGCAGCCCAGTGACGTCTCCCACGCCTTGATCCAGCAAGGAGAGAGGGAGAGGTTGGGGAAGACTCCTTCCAGCAGCAGCACGACGGCGTGGTGGTGTTGGAGCAGCGTGGTACTCCGGAAGGGCTTCGCCAAGCTTCGCGTGAGGAGGAGGAGGAGGAGGAGGTGTTGGGGATGGGGAGGTCTGCGCCTTGGATGTGGTGCGGCTTCCCTCCCTCCACCCCTCAATTTATAGGGTGAAGGGGGAAGGGGCCGGCCCGAGGCGGCGGCCAAGGGGGAGGGGCTTGCCCCCCAAGCCAAGGGGGGCGCCCCCTTTAGGGTTCCCCCCCCCCCCGCCCAACCCTAGGCGCATGGGCCCTAGGGGGGATGGCGCCCAGCCCACTTAGGGACTGGTTCCCTTCCACAAACAGCCCATAGGGCCCTTCGGGGCAGGTGGACCCTCCTGGTGGACCCCCGGAACCCCTTCGGTGGTCCCGGTACAATACCGATAAACCCCCAAACCCTTCCGGTGACCATATGATGACTTTCCATATATAAATCTTCACCTCCGGACCAATCCGGAACTCCTCGTGAAGTCCGGGATCTCATCCGGGACTCCTAACAGCATTCGGTGACCACATACAAACTTTCCCTATAACCCTAGCGTCATCGAACCTTAAGTGTGTAGACCCTACGGGTTCGGGAATCATGCAGACATGACCGAGACATCTCTCCGGCCAATAACCAACAGCGGGATATGGATACCCATGTTGGCTCCCACATGTTGCATGATGATCTCATCGGATGAACCACGATGTCGAGGATTCAATCAATCCCGTATACAATTCCCTTTGTCAATCGGTATGTTACTTGCCCGAGATTCGATCGTCGGTATCCCAATACCTTGTTCAATCTCGTTACTAGCAAGTCACTTTACTCATTCCGTAATGCATGATCCCGTGACTAATTGCTTAGACACATTGAGCTCATTATGATGATGCATTACCGGGTGGGCCCGGAGATACCTCTTCGTCACACGGAGTGACAAATCCCAGTCTCGATTCGTGCCAACTCAACAGACACTTTCAGAGATACCCGTAGTGCACCTTTATAGCCACCCAGTTACATTGTGACATTTGGCACACCCAAAGCATTCCTGTGGTGTCCGGCAGTTGCACAATCTCATGGTCTAAGGAAATGACACTTGACATTAGAAAAGCTTTAGCAGACGAACTACGCGATCTTGTGCTACGCTTAGGATTGGGTCTTGTCCATCACATCATTCTCCTAATGATGTTATCCCGTTATCAATGACATCCAATGTCCATGGTTATGAAACCGTAACCATCTATTGATCAACGAGCTAGTCAACTAGAGGCTCACTAGGGACATGTTGTGGTCTATGTATTCACACATGTATTACGATTTCCGATTAACACAATTATAGCATGAACAATAGACAATTACCATGAACAAGGAAATATAATAATAACCATTTTATTATTGCCTCTAGGGCATATTTCCAACACATCTACATAGACCGTTGAAAGGATCAAGAAGAGGTGTCTAGAGGGGGGGTGATTAGACACTAAGTACCAAAAGTTGCAGTTTTTAATTTCTTTAAGTTGAAGTGGAGTTTTGGCACAAGTTTAACAAACACAATACATATCAAGCAAGCATGCAAAGAGTATATGAGCAGCGGAAAGTAAAGCATGCAACTTGCAAGAATGTAAAGGGAAGGGTTTGGAGAATTAAAACGCAATTGGAGACACGGATGTTTTTGTCGTGGTTCCGATAGGTGGTGCTATCGTACATCCACGTTGATGGAGACTTCAACCCACGGAGGGTAACGGTTGCGCGAGTCCACGGAGGGCTCTACCCACGAAGGGTCCACAAAGAAGCAACCTTGTCTATCCCATCATGGCCATCGCCCATGAAGGAGTTGCCTCACTAGCGGTAGATCTTCACGAAGTAGGCGATCTCCTTGCCCTTACAAACTCCTTGGTTCAACTCCACAATCTTGTCGGAGGCTCCCAAGTAACACCTAGCCAATCTTGGAGACACCACTCTCCAAGAAGTAACAAATGGTGTGTTGATGATGAACTCCTTGCTCTTGTGCTTCAAATGATAGTCTCCCCAACACTCAACTCTCTCTCACAGGATTTGGATTTGGTGGAAAGAAGATTTGAGTGGAAAGCAACTTGGGGAAGGCTAGAGATCAAGATTCATATGGTGGGAATGGAATATCTTGGTCCCAACACATGAGTAGGTGGTTCTCTCTCAGAAAATGTGTATTGGAAGTGTAGGTATGTTCTGATGGCTTTCTCCACGAATGAAGAGTGGGTGGAGGGGTATATATAGCCTCCACACAATTTACCAATCTCGGTGAGACCGAATTAAAAAACTCGGTCGGACCGATTTGGCAAACCTAGTGATCGTTAGGATTTTCGGTGGGACTGAGATGCAACTCGGTAGGACCGATATGGTTAGGGTTAGGGCATAACGTAATCTCGGTGAGACCGATTACACAAAATCGGTGCGACCGATTTTGGTAATTAGCTAACCAGAGAGTTGGTCAGGCAAACTGGGTAAGACCGATTACACAACCTCGGTGGAACCGATTTTGGTAATAAGCTGACCAAAGAGTTTGCATTGTAATCTCGATAGTGCCGATTCGCTCATCTCGGTAGGACCGAAATGTTACGAAGGGAAACGGAGAGATTACAATCCCATCTCAGTGAGACCGAGATCCCTATCGGTGAAACCGATTTGTCTAGGGTTTGTGGCAGTGGCTATGACATCTGAACTCGGTGGCGCCGGATAGAAAGAATCGGTGGGGCCGAGTTTGACTTTTGGTATAGCTCATATGTGGATGTGGGAAGGTAGTTGAGGGTTTTGGAGCATATCACTAAGCACTTTGAGCAAGAGCCTCATTAAGCAACACCTCATCCCTCCTTGATAGTATTGGCTTTTCCTATAGACTCAATGTGATCTTGGATCACTAAAATAGAAAATGTAGAGTCTTGTACTTGAAGCTTGAGCCAATCCTTTGTCCTTAGCATCTTATAGGGGTTCCACATCCTTTAGTCCATGCCACTTAGTTTGTTGAACTTGTCTGAAACACACTAGGTAAAAGTATTAGTCCAACAAGCGATATGTTGTCATTAATTATCAAAATCACCCAGGGAGCACTTGTGCTTTCACCCGTCGATACGCCTAGTTGATGTGAGACTATATTCTCCTTTTTGTCTTCTCCACAACCACCATTCTATTCCACCTATAGTGCTATGTCCATGGCTCACGCTCATGCATTGCGTGAAGATTGAAAAAGTTTGAGAACATCAAAAGTATGAAACAATTGCTTGCCTTTCCATCGGGGTTGTGCATGATTTAAATATTTTGTGTGATGAAGATAGAGCATAGCCAGACTATATGATTTTTTAGGGATAGCTTGCTTTGGCCATGTTATTTTCAGAAGACATGATTGCTTTGTTAGTATGCTTGAAGTATTATTGTTTTCATGTCAATATTAAACTTTTGTTTTGAATCTTATGGATCTGAATATTCTTGCTACAATAAAGAAGATTACATGGATAAATATGTTAGGTAGCATTCCACATCAAAAATTCTGTTTTTATCATTTACCTACTCGAGGAAGAGCAAGAAATTAAGCTTGGGGATGCTGATACGTCTCCAACGTATCTATAATTTTTGATTTTTCCATGCTATTATATTATCTGTTTTGGATGTTTATGGGCTTTATTTTACACTTTTATATTATTTTTGGGACTAACCTATTAACCCAGAGCCCAGTGCCAGTTCCTGTTTTTTCCTTGTTTCAGTGTTTCGCAGAAAAGGAATATCAAACGGAGTCCAAATGGAATGAAACCTTCGGGAAAGTTATTTTTTGAACGGAAGCAATCCAGTAGACTAGGAGTAGACGTCAGGGAAGCTTCGAGGTGGCAACGAGGCAGGGAGGCGCGCCTGCCCCCTGGGCATGCCCCCCACCCTCGTGGGCCCCTCGTGGCTCCCCTGACCGACTTCTTTCGCCTATATATGTCCATATACACTAAAAACATCGGGGAACAGAATAGATCGGGAGTTCCGCCGCCACAAGCCTCTGTAGCCACCAAAAACCAATCGGGACCCTGTTCCGGCACCTTGTCGGAGGGGGGAACGCTCACCGGTGGCCCTGTTCATCATCCAGGCGGTCTCCGTGACAAGGAGGGAGTAGTTCACCCTCGGGGCTGAGGGTATGTACCGGTAGCTATGTGTTTGATCTCTCTCTCCCGTGTTCTTGAGGTGATACGGTCTTGATGTATCGCGAGCTTTGCTACTATAGTTGGATTTTATGATGTTTCTCCCCCTCTGCTCTCTTGTAATGGGTTGAGTTTTTCCTTTGAAGTTATCTTATCGGATTGAGTCTTTAAGGATTTGAGAACACTTGATGTATGTCTTGCATGTGCTTATCTGTGGTGACAATGGGATATCATGTGATTCACTTGATGTATGTTTTGGTGATCAACTTGCGGGTTCCGTGACCTCGTGAACTTATGCATAGGGGTTGGCACACGTTTTCGTCTTGACTCTCCGGTAGAAAATTTGGGGCAATCTTTGAAGTACTTTGTGTTGGTTGAATAGATGAATCTGAGATTCTATGATGCATATCGTATAATCATACCCACGGATACTTGAGGTGACATTGGAGTATCTAGGTGACATTAGGGTTTTGGTTGGTTTGTATCTTAAGGTGTTATTCTAGTACGAACTCTATGATAGATTGAACGGAAAGAATAGCTTCGTGTTATTTTACTATGGACTCTTGAATAGATCGATCCGAAAGAATAGCTTTGAGGTGGTTTCATACCCTACAATAATCTCTTCGTTTGTTCTCCGCTATTAGTGACTTTGGAGTGACTCTTTGTTGCATTTTTTTCTTTTCGACAAAGGGTGGATTTTATTAACTCAAAATGAAGCATCAAGTGGATACAAACATAATGAGCACACACCCGGCCTCTGCATATCTAGGATGCACACAGCCAACACCAACACACACAAGTAAACACACGGCAAAGAGTAAAGTCATATAAGACCAAAGATATACCTAAGTGAAGAAAAAAATACTAAAGCGGTCAAAAAAGCAATTGACAAACTACAACAACGACCGTATCCACACCAATCGTCTCTTGACACCACAAAGACAACAAGGTTCTTCAACAGCAACGCCTTCAGGAAGGTAATGACGCTCAAGCGCCGCCATCACTGGATCCAACCGCCAGAGGCCAGATTCTAGGTTTTCACCTGAAGAACGAGTCTGAGCATATCCGATCAATGCCTTCAACAAGGTAACAATGCAAAAACATCGCCATTGTCAGGTATAACCCACTCGGGTAGACCTAGGGTGTTTCAACCCGGAGCTCGAGACTGGGTACTCAACAAGCACCACCACATCGAAGTCAATGTGTTGTCACCACCACTTTTACGCAATCTCAGCAGCTACTTGCTACCTCTTGAGCACTGCGTTGGTTTTCCCCGAAGAGGAGAGGATGATGCAGTAAAGTAGCGTAAGTATTTCCCTCAGTTTTTGAGAACCAAGGTATCAATCCAGTAGGAGGCCACGCGCAAGTCCCTCGTATCTGCACAAAGCGATAGCTACTCGCAACCAACGCGAATAGGGGTTGTCAATCCCTTCACGGTCACTTACGAGAGTGAGATCTGATAGAGATGATAGATAATATTTTTGGTATTTTTGGTATAGAGATGCAAAGTGAAAAGTAAAAGGCAAAGTAAAAAAAGCAAAGCAAGATTAAAGTGATGGAGATTGATATGATGAGAATAGACCCGGGGGCCATAGGTTTCACTAGTGGCTTCTCTCAAGAGCATAAGTATTCTACGGTGGGTGAACAAATTACAGTTGAGCAATTGACAGAATTGAGCATAGTTATGAGAATATCTAGGTACGATCATGTATATAGGCATCACGTCCGAGACAAGTAGACCGACTCCTGCCTGCATCTACTACTATTACTCCACTCATCGACCGCTATCCAGCATGCATCTAGAGTATTAAGTTAAATACAGAGTAACGCCTTAAGCAAGATGACATGATGTAGAGGGATAGTTTCATGCAATATGATAAAAAACCCATCTTGTTATCCTCGATGGCAATGATACAATACGTGCCTTGCTGCCCCTTCTATCACTGGGAAAGGACACCGCAAGATCGAACCCAAAGCTAAGCACTTCTCCCATGGAAAGAAAAACAAATCTAGTAGGCCAAACCAAACTAATAATTCGAAGAGACTTGCAAAGATAACCAATCATACATAAAATAATTCAAAGAATATTCAAATATTATTCATAGATAGACGTGATCATAAACCCACAATTCATCGGTCTCAACAAACACACCGCAAAAAGAAGATTACATTGAATAGATCTCCACGAGAGAGGGGGGAACATTGTATTGAGATCCAAAAAGAGAGAACAAGCCATCTAGCTAATAACTATGGACCCGAAGGTCTGAGGTAAACTACTCACACTTCATCGGAGGGGCTAGGATGATGTAGAAGCCCTCCGTGATGACGGCCCTCTCCGGCGGAGCTCCGGAACAGGCCCCAAGATGGGATCTCGTGGATACAGAAAGTTGCGGCGGTGGAATTAGGTTTTTGGCTCCTGTTCTGATCGTTTGGGGGTACGTAGGTATATATAGGAGTAAGGAGTACGTCGGGGGAGCACCGAGGGCCCATGAGGCAGGGGCGCGCCCTATAGGGGGGGGCGCCCCCCACCCTCGTCACCTCCTCTGGTACTTCTTGGAGTAGGGTCCAAGTCTCCTGGATCTCGTTCGGTGAGAAATCACATTCCCGAATATTTTATTCCGTTTGGACTCCGTTTGATATTCTGTTCTCTGAAACTCTGAAATAGGCAAAAAAACAGCAATTCTGCGCTGGGCCTCCGGTTAATAGGTTAGTCCCAAAAATAATATAAAAGTGGAAAATAAAGCCCAATATAGTCCAAAACAGTAGATAATATAGCATGAAGCAATCAAAAATTATAGATATGTTGGAGACGTATCACTACTCGCGAAGCTCTAGATCACACCATTGTTTTCGTTGCACAACCATATCCTCTGCGTCAAGCCGTCATCCATAGATTGCATCTTACCGTCGAAGGCAGACTGGCCGGTGAACTATTCCAGGGCACATGACCAGGGTAGTCGGTCGAGTGCCTATCCGTGACATGGACATAAGCACTTGATGACCAAACACATGCATGTGCTCCTAAATTGTCGTACAACTTGAAGAATGTCGTACGCAGCTTCGTCTCGTGAAGCAACGATGGCGCCAAGGCATAGGCATCTCCATCGTCGCCGCAAGCCATGGTCGCACCACCCATGTTCCACCGCTACACCGCTCCACACTGTTGTTGCAGCGCCGTCAGCTGTAGCATGGTGAAACAGATCCGCCTCCTCAACAATATCTGGCTACCGTGTCTCCATTTGATGGACACCAAGCCGGTCACCGCCGCTGAACAAGCAGGGCCAGCACACACGGCCAACAACCAGCCCTAGCCATGGCCGCTAAAGCATCAGTGCACAACCCAATCAGCATCCAGCCCGTGTAGCCTTCATGCATGGATTGAGCGACGTTGTAGATCGAGCAGCTTGCATCGCTGGAAGAAGCATCGCCCCGCCGCTGCCAACACCACGCGGCTTTGCTGGTGGCGCCCTCTAGCGGCGGCGAGGGGAAGGGAGAATGGAGGTGCCGCTGGTTCTTTTCACAAAAGATTTTATTCTGTTTGGACTCCGTTTGATATTCTGTTTCTCCGAAACTCTAAAATAGGCAAAAAAAACAGCAATTCTGGGCTGGGCCTCCGGTTACTAGGTTAGTCCCAAAAATAATATAAAAGTGGAAAATAAAGCCCAATATAGTCCAAAACAGTAGATAATATAGCATGGAGCAATCAAAAATTAAAGATACGTTGGAGACGTATCAGGCATGCCCAAGCTTAATTCCTGCTCGTCCTCGAGTAGGTAAATGATAAAAAGATATTTTTTGATGCGGAGTGCTACTTGGCATAATTTCAATGCAAATCTTCTTAATTATGGTATGAATATTCAGATTCGAAAGATTCAAGACAAAAGTTTATGTTGACATAAAAAAAATACTTCAAGCATACTAACAAAGCAATTATGTCTTCTCAAAATAACATGGCCAAAGAAAGTTATCCCTACAAAATCATATAGTCTGGCTATGCTCTATCTTCACCACACAAAGTATTTAAATCATGCACAACCCCGATGAAAAGCCAAGCAATTGTTTCATACTTTAACATTTTCAGAACTTTTCAATCTTCACTTAATACATGAGCGTGAGCCATGGATATAGCACTATATCTGGAATAGAATGGTGGTTGTAGAGAAGACAAAAAGAAGGGAAGATAGTCTCACATCAACTAGGCGTATCAACGGGCTATGGAGATGCCCATTAATAGATATCAATGTGAGTGAGTAGGGATTGCCATGCAACGGATGCACTAGAGCTATAAGTATATGGAAGCTCAACAAAAGAAACTAAGTGGGTGTGCATCCAACTCGCTTGCTCACGAAGACCTAGGGCATTTTGAGGAAGCCCATCATTGGAGTATACAAGCCAAGTTCTATAATGAAAAATTCCCACTAGTATATGAAAGTGATATCATAGGAGACTCTCTATCATGAAGATCTTGGTGCTACTTTGAAGCACAAGTGTGGTAAAAGGATAGTAACATTGTCCCTTCTCTCTTTTTCTCTCATTTATTTTGTTTGGGCCTTTTCCTTTTTTTATGGCCTCTTTTTTTTATTTTTTATTTTTCGTCCGGAGTCTCATCCCGACTTGTGGGGGAATCATAGTCTCCATCATCCTTTCCTCACTTGGGACAATGCTCTAAAAATGATGATCATCACACTTTTATTTTTCTTACAACTCAACAATTACAACTCTATTCTTAGAACAAAGTATGACTCTATATGAATGCCTCCGACGGTGTACCGGGATATGCAATGAATCAAGAGTGACATGTATGAAAGAATTATGAATGGTGGCTTTGCCACAAATACGATGTCAACTACATGATCATGCTAGCAATATGACAATGATGGAGCGTGTCATAATAAACGGAACGGTGGAAAGTTGCATGGCAATATATCTCGGAAATCATCCTTTCCTCACTTGGGACAATGCTCTAAAAATGATGATCATCACACTTTTATTTTTCTTACAACTCAACAATTACAACTCGATTCTTAGAACAAAGTATGACTCTATATGAATGCCTCCGGCGGTGTACCGGGATATGCAATGAATCAAGAGTGACATGCATGAAAGAATTATGAATGGTGGCTTTGCCACAAATACTATGTCAACTACATGATCATGCTAGCAATATGACAATGATGGAGCGTGTCATAATAAATGGAACGGTGGAAAGTTGCATGGCAATATATCTCGGAATGGCTATGGAAATGCCATGATAGGTAGGTATAGTGTCTGTTTTAAGGAAGGTATATGGTGGGTGTATGATACCGGCGAAAAAGTGCACGGTATTAGAGAGGCTAGCAATGGTGGAAGGATGGGAAATAGTGCATATAATCCATGGACTCAACATTAGTCATAAAGAACTCATATACTTATTGCAAAAATTTAGAAGTTATCAAAGCAAAGTATTACGCACATGCTCCTAGGGGGATAGATTGGTAGGAAAATACCATCGCTCGTCCCTGACCGCCACTCATAAGGAAGACAATCAATAAATAAATCATGCTCCGACTTCATCACATAACGGTTCACCATACGTGCATGCTACGGGAATCACAAACTTCAATGCAAGTATTCTTTAAATTCACAACTACTCAACTAGCATGACTCTAATATCACCATCTTCATATCTCAAAACAATTATCATGCTTCAATCTTTTCTTAGTATTCAACGCACTCAAAAGAAAGTTTCACATATCTTGAATACCAAGCATATTATTATTAAGCAATTTACCATGCTATTAAGACTCCCAAAATGATCTAAGTGAAGCATGAGAGATCAATAGTTTCTTTAAAACAAATCCACCATCGTGCTCTAAAAGATCTAAGTGAAGCACATAGAGCAAAATTACAACGCTCAAAAGATATAAGTGAAGCACATAGAGCAAAACTACAACGCTCAACAGATATAAGTGAAGCACATAGAGTATTCTATCAAATTTTAATTCATATATGGATTTCTCAAAAGGTGTGTACAGCAAGGATGATTTGTGGCACACTAGCAAACAAAGACACAAATAATACAAGACGCTCCAAGCAAAACACATATCATGTGGTGAATAAAAATATAGCTCCAAGTAAATTACCAATGGAAGTAGACGAAAGAGGGGATGCCTTCCGGGGCATCCCCAAGCTTTGACTTTTTGGTGTCCTTGGATTATCTTGGGGGTGCCATGGGCATCCCCAAGCTTAGGATCTTGCCACTCCTTGTTCCATAATCCATCAAAAGAATTTACCCAAAACTTGAAAACTTCACAACACAAAACTCAATAGAAATCTCGTGAGCTCTGTTAGAGAAAGAAAACAAAAGACCACTTCAAGGTACTGTAATGAACTCATTCTTTATTTATATTGGTATTAAACCTACTATATTCCAACTTCTCTATGGATTATAAACTATTTTACTAGCCATAGATTCATCAAAATAAGCAAACAACACACGAAAAACAGAATCTGTCAAAAACAAAACAGTCTATAGTAATCTGTAACTAACACAAACTTCTGGAACTCCAAAAAATCTACCAAAATAGGACGACCTAGACAATTTGTTTATTGATCAGCAGCAATTGGAATCAGTATTTTTATCATGTTATGGTGATTTTTAACAATTTTTTTCGTGAATAGAAAGTTTCTGGAAATTACAGCAAGATCAAATAACTATCATCCAAGAAGATCCTATAGGTCTAACTTGGAACAAACACTAATTAAAACACAAAAACACATCTAAACAGAAGGTAGATGGATTATTTATTCCTAAACATAAGCAAAAACAAAAAACTTAAAATAAAATTGGGTTGCCTCCCAACAAGCACTATCGTTTAACACCCCTAGCTAGGCATAAAAGCGAGGATAGATCTAGGTATTGCCATCTTTTGTAGGCAATCCATAGGTGGCTCTCATGATAGTTTCATATGGAAATCTTATTTTCTTTCTAGGAAAGTGTTCCATGCCCTTTTTTAATGGAAATTGAAATCTAATATTTCCTTCCTTCATATCAATAATCGCACCAACCGTTCTAAGGAAAGGTCTACCAAGAATAATAGGGCAAGAAGGACTGCAATCTATATCAAGAACAATAAAATCTACGGGCACATAATTCCTATTTGAAACAATAAGAACATCATTAATTCTTCCAATAGGTTTTTTAATAGTGGAATCCGCAAGATGCAAGTTTAGAGAGCAATCATCAAAGTCATGGAAATCTAGCAAATCACACAAGGTTTTGGGGATAGTGGAGACACTAGCACCCAAATCACACAAAGCATAAAACTCATGATTTTTAATTTTAATTTTAATTTTTGTTTCCCACTCATCATAGAGTTTTCTTGGGATAGAAACTTTCAACTCAAGTTTTTCTTCATAAGATTGCATCAAGGCATCAACGATATGTTCGGTAAAGGCTTTCTTTTGACTATAAGCATGAGGAGAATTTAGCATGGATTGCAACAAGGAAATACAATCAATTAAAGAGCAAATTTCATAATTAAATTCCTTGAAATCCAATATAGTGTGTTTAGCAATATCTAGGGTTTTATTTCTTTCAATCCCACTTTCATCAATTTCATCATCAAGATCTAAATACTCCGAATTTTTGGAACGCCTTGTAGGTAAAGGAAGATCATATTCAGTTTCATCAAGATTAATATAGTAAAACAAAGATTTGATAGGGGACACATCAATAACTTTTAGATCTTCATCTTGATTTTCATAGGAATTGGAAGAACACGCTTTAATAAAGGCATCTTTGGAAGCACGCATCCTAGCGGTTCTTTCTTTGCACTCATCAATGGAAATTCTCATGGCTTTGAGAGACTCATTGATATCATGCTTAGGAGGAATAGATCTAAGCTTTAGATAATCAACCTCAAGAGAAATTCTACCAACGTTCCTAGCCAAATCATCAACTTTAAGCAATTTCTCTTCAAGCAAGGCATTAAAATTCTTTTGTGAATTCATAAAATCTTTAACACTATTCTCAAATTCAGAGGGCATCTTATTAAAATTTCCATAAGAGTTGTTGTAGGAATTTCCATAATTATTAGAAGGATTACTAGGATAAGGCCTAGGGTTAAAATTCTCTCTATACACGTTGTTACCAAAATTATTCCTACCAACAAAATTCACATCCATAGATTCATTATTATTCTCAATCAAAGTAGACAAAGGCATATCATTAGGATCAGAAGAAACACTCTTAGTAGCAAATAATTTCATAAGTTCATCCATCTTTCCACTCAAAACATTGATTTCTTCTATAGCATGCACTTTTTATTAGTGGATCTTTTAGTGTGCCATTGAGAATAATTGACCATAATATTATCTAGAAGTTTAGTAGCATCTCCTAAAGTGATTTTCGTAAAAGTGCCTCCCGCGGCCGAATCTAAAAGATTTCTAGAAGCAAAATTCAATCCGGCATAAATTTTTTGTATAATCATCCACAAGTTCAAACCATGAGTAGGACAATTACGTATCATTAATTTCATTCTCTCCCAAGCTTGCGCAACATGTTCATGATCAAGTTGCTTAAAATTCATAATGTCGTTTCTAAGAGAGATGATCTTAGCGGGAGGAAAATACTTAGAGATAAAAGCATCTTTGCACTTGTTCCAAGAATCGATACTATTTTTAGGCAAAAACGAAAACCAAGCTTCAGCACAATCTCTAAGCGAAAAAGGAAATGGCTTCAATTTAACAACGTCATTATCAACGTCTTTCTTCTTTTGCATATCACATAAATCAACGAAGCTATTCAGATGAGTAGCGACATCTTCACTAGGAAGGCCGGCGAATTGATCTTTCATAACAAGATTCAACAAAGCATTATTGATTTCACAAGATTCAGTATTGGCAAGAGGAGCAATCGGAGTGCTAAGGAAATCATTATTATTGGTATTGGTGAAGTCACACAATTTGGTAGTATCCTGACCAATCGCGACAAACAAGCAATCCAACACACGAGCAAACAAAAGGCAAGCGAGAAAAGGCAAACGGGAAAAGAGAAGGAGAAGGGGATTGGGAAAGAGAGGGCGAATAAAACGGCAAGGGTGAAGTGGGGGAGAGGAAAACGAGAGGCAAATGGCAACTAATGTAATGCGAGAGATAGGGATTGTGATGGGTACTTGGTATGTTGACTTTTTGCGTAGACTCCCCGGCAACGGCACCAGAAATTCTTCTTGCAACCTCTTGAGCACTGTGTTGGTTTTCCCCGAAGAGGAGAGGATGATGCAGTAAAGTAGCGTAAGTATTTCCCTCAGTTTTTGAGAACCAAGGTATCAATCCAGTAGGAGGCCACGCGCAAGTCCCTCGAACCTGCACAAAGCGATAGCTACTCACAACCAACGCGATTAGGGGTTGTCAATCCCTTCACAGTCACTTACGAGAGTGAGATCTGATAGAGATGATAGATAATATTTTTGGTATTTTTTGTATACATATGCAAAGTGAAAAGTAAAGGGGAAAGTAAAAAGCAAAGCAAGATTAAAGTGATGGAGATTGATATGATGAGAATAGACCCGGGGGCCATACGTTTCACTAGTGGCTTCTCTCAAGAGCATAAGTATTCTACGGTGGGTGAACAAATTACTCTTGAGAAATTGACAGAATTGAGCATAGTTATGAGAATATCTAGGTATGATCATGTATATAGGCATCACGTCCGAGACAAGTAGACCGACTCCTGCCTACATCTACTACTATTACTCCACTCATCAACCGCTATCCAGCATACATCTAGAGTATTAAGTTAAAAACAGAGTAACGCCTTAAGCAAGATGACATGATGTAGAGGGATAGTTTCATGCAATATGATAAAAAACCCATCTTGTTTTCCTCGATGGCAACAATAAAATACGTGCCTTGCTGCCCCTTCTGTCACTGGGAAAGGACACCGCAAGATCGAACCCAAAGCTAAGGACTTCTCCCATGGCAAGAAAAACCAATCTAGTAGGCCAAACCAAACTAATAATTCGAAGAGACTTGCAAAGATAACCAATCATACATAAAAGAATTCAGAGAAGATTCAAATATTATTCATAGATAGACTTGATCATAAACCCACAATTCATCGGTCTCAACAAACACATCGCAAAAAGAAGATTACATCGAATAGATCTCCATGAGAGAGGGGGAGAACATTGTATTGAGATCCAAAAAGAGAGAACAAGCCATCTAGCTAATAACTATGGACCCGAAGGTCTGAGGTAAACTACTCACACTTCATCGGAGGGGCTAGGATGATGTAGAAGCCCTCCGTGATGACGGCCCTCTCCGGCGGAGCTCCAGAATAGGCCCCAAGATGGGTTCTTGTGGATATAGAAAGTTGCGGCGGTGGAATTAGGTTTTTGGCTCTTGTTCTGATCGTTTGGGGGTACGTAGGTATATATAGGAGGAAGGAGTACGTCGGTGGAGCACCGAGGGGCCCACGAGGCAGGGGAGCGCGCCCTATAGGGGGGCACCCCCCACCCTCGTGACCTCCTCTGGTACTTCTTGGAGTAGGGTCCAAGTCTCCTGGATCACGTTTGGTGAGAAAATCACGTTCCCGAAGATTTTATTCCGTTTGGACTCCGTTTGATATTCTGTTTCTCCGAAACTCTCTAATAGGCAAAAAACAGCAATTCTGGGTTGGGCCTCCGGTTAATAGGTTAGTTCCAAAAATAATATAAAAGTGGAAAATAAAGCCCAATATAGTCCAAAACAGTAGATAATATAGCATGGAGCAATCGAAAATTATAGATACGTTGGAGACGTATCACTACTCGCGAAGCTCTAGATCACACCATTGTTTTCGCTGCACAACCATATCCTCTGCGTCAAGCCGTCATCCATAGATTGCATCTTACCGTCGAAGGAAGACTGGCCGGTGAATTGTTCCATGGCACATGACCAGGGTAGTCGGTCGAGTGCCTATCCGTGACATGGACATAAGCACTTGATGACCAAACACATGCATGTGCTCCTAAACTGCCGTACAACTTGAAGAATGTCGTACGCAGCTTCGTCTCGCAAAGCAACGATGGCGCCAAGGAATAGGCATCTCCATGGTCGCCGCAAGCCGTGGTTGCACCACCCCTGTTCCACCGGTACACCGCTCCACACTGTTGTTGCAGCGCCGTCAGCTGTAGCATGGTGAAACAGATCCGCCTCCTCAACAATATCTGGCTACCGTGTCTCCATTTGATGGACACCAAGATGGTCACCGCCACTGAACAAGTTGGGCCAGCACACACGACCAACAACCAGCCCTAGCCATGGCCGCTAAAGCATCAGTGCACAACCCAATCAGCATCCAGCCCGTGTAGCCTTCATGCATGGATTGAGCGACATTGTAGATCGAGCAGCTTGCATCGCTGGAACGAGCATCGCCCCGCCGCTGCCAACACCACGCGGCTTTGCTAGCGGCGCCCTCTAGCGGCGGCGAGGGGAAGGGAGAATGGAGGTGCCGCCGGTTCTTTTCACCGCCAGATCGCCACCGGAGTCCAACTCCTTGTTGCATGTTGAGGGATAGTTTTATGATCCAATTATGTTATTATTGTTGAGAGAACTTGCACTAGTGAAAGTATGAACCCTATGCCTTGTTTCCTAGCATTGCAATACCATTTACGCTCACTTTTATCATTAGTTACCTTGCTGTTTTTATATTTTCAGATTACAAAAACCTATATCTACCATCCATATTGCACTTGTATCACCATCTCTTCGCCGAACTAGTGCACCTATACAATTCACCATTGTATTGGGTGTGTTGGGGACACAAGAGACTCTTTGCTATTTAGTTGCAGGGTTGCTTGAGAGAGACCGTCTTCATCCTACATCTCCCACGGATTGATAAACCTTAGGTCATCCACTTGAGGGAAATTTGTTGTTGTCCTACAAACCTCTGCACTTGGAGGCCCAACAACGTCTACAAGAAGGTTGTGTAGTAGACATCAATCATCCCTTTGACCGATAATGAGGGGTATGTGTTGGCCATGAATGGATTCCTCCTAGTCCGTGTTAGGGCCGGTCACCGTCAAATGTCGGTCAACCAAAGCTCGAGCTCATGCGTTGTAAGGATTCCCTCCCAGATACTCGGATTGCTGGGTTCGACCTACATCAAACCCTGTGTACGTATCTCTTCCTTAACTACCCTGCCTTCATGGTTGTTGTCTGTATCGAGAGGTAGGCACCACATCTAAATTGTACATTATTCCATATTGAAAACACACATCACCCCTTCCCAACGTACATCATTTTGGGCCGCATGCAAGAGGTGCTAGTTTTGTGGTCCCTCTCGTGCGATTTTTATGATGGTTCAATCTATTGGCCCAAGCAGTTTATCGACAACAACAACTATCATTTGACCAAACAAAAGATTCATTGGTTCGTCTTATGGTAGGTCATGGCGACATGCATGTATGACCAAAGTATCGATCATTACGTGCATCTGCCCCGCTGACACGAAGTGGGAGGTGGTGGGCCAAGCAGCCTAGCTAGGTACGACATTATGTCATTATATATATCCTAGCTAGGTGGTTGTTAGGGACTTAGGGTGCTTTCGGGTTTGTGAGGCAGGTGCCACCAAAGTTATGCATTGTGTATTTAAAGTTTTAAACATCCCCAATATTCGTACATATATTTGGCCACTTCTAGGTGGTTCTTGACTTCTGGCCCCTCTCATCGATCTTCAATGACACGCCCAACCGTGGGCCCACAGGGTCAAAGTTGTTAATTGGAATTTGAACACCACAGACCACCCTTTTCACTCATATATATTTGGGCCACATGCTGGTGTGATTGTCTTTTGACCCTCTCTAACGTTATTTTTTGCTGCAAAGACTCTGATGACCCTCAACGGACACGGGGTATAATATTTTAACCGTGTGCGATACAAGTGCGATGTGAATCACCATGACCGCGCAAGCGTGAGCAAATTAAGGTGGAGGTACTGGCTCAACCGTGTGCGATGCAAGTGCGCTGAAATCACCATGACCGCGCAAGCGTGAGCAAATTAAGGTGGAGGTACTGGCTCAACCGCGTGTGATGCAAGTGCGCTGAAATCACCACGACCGCGCAAGCGCGAGCATGCTGGCTCAACTGTGTGCGATGCAAGTGCGGTGGAATCACCACGACCGCGCAAGCGCGAGCAAAGGGTGGAGGTACTGGCTTAACCGTGTGCGATGCAAGTGCGCTGTAAAACCACCACTCGTGCAAGCTAAAGGCGGGTAAGTTAATTTGGACATTAGGACGAACCGTGTGTGATAGACCAGCTAGCTAGAAATATAAAAACAAACTACCCGCCTTGGGCGTTGCAAAAATCCGTGGATCCGTGCCACTTTTCCTTATTATCATACACGCATATTGTTATTGGACCGTGCGCGATCTTGGGCACTCCCGCCCCGCATCAATTCCTTTACCCAAATTTTAGTAGCCGGTACTTCAACCGTCGCCCACACTCCTCCAGCACCGACCTTATAGTAAAATTGTAGTAGCCGAGGCATTTGAACCGTCGCCCTACCTCGTCCACCACCATCTCCACCCACCATTACTAAAATTTTCAGTAGTCGCGGCGTATCCTCAAACACCACCCCACCCCCACCACCCCCCCCCTCCACAGTCCCCCACCCGCCCCCTCCCCCCTTCCAACCCTAACTCGCGGCAGCCGTCGGTGCCACCGCCAACCCTGCCAGTCTGCCCGTTCCTCCTAGCTTAGATAATAAAGTTCAGGTTATCCAGCGATTCCCATACCGTCGGCCCACTCCCTGAGTTTTTAGATGAGATCTGCGGTGTCCCTCCCCGCCAGATCCACATCCCCTACTCCAGAATGTCGCAGCCTAAGCTCGACCACATATCCTGGGGAGCCCGATGAGCGTTCAGCCAAGAAGAGGTTTATCATGGCCTCTCCGGCAGACGTTGGCGAGGTGGCCGCCATTCGCCCTGACCTGTCAATCCTGGAGCAACACGTCGTCGTGGAAGCCGGCAAAGACGTTGACTATGTTGCCATGCCGAAGGCTTCATGTAAGCGGGCTAGCGTATTACTGTATCTCGGGAAAGCTGGCTATGACATCAAGCTCGTCCACACAGACGGCTTCACGCGGGTCATGTCACAGGTTAAGTGGCCCATCCCCAACCCCTCTGGTTCAACCGCCGTCGATCTCTTCGATGGCCCTGCCGCTAATCTCCTCCGCCAAGCAGTCAAGGATTTGCAAGCTTTATACGCCATCGAGCCCATTTTGTCACTTCTGAAGGACACGTTCTACGGCGGCGGCTTGGGGTCCTCAATTGCCAAGTCAGATCTCACCGACCATGACTGTCGGTGTCAAAACCGGCGGATCTCGGGTAGGGGGTCCCGAACTGTGCGTCAAGGTCGGATGGTAACAGGAGACAAGGGACACGATGTTTTTTACCCAGGTACGGGCCCTCTCGATGGAGGTAATACCCTACTCCTGCTTGATTAATATTGATTATATGGATAGTACAAGAGTAGATCTACCACGAGATCAAGGAGGCTAAACCCTAGAAGCTAGCCTATGGTATGATTGTGTATGATGATGGATGTCCTATGGACTACAACCCTCCGGTTTATATAGACACCGGATAGGGTTAGGGTTACACAGAGTCGGTTACATAAGTAGGAGATCTTGAATATTTGCATCGCCTAGCTTGCCTTCCACGCCAAGGAAAGTCCCATCCGGACACGGGACAAAGTCTTCAATCTTGTATCTTCATAGTCCTGGAGTCCGGCGAAGGTATAGTCCGGCTACCCGAACACCCCCTAATCCAGGACTCCCTCAGTAGCCCCCGAACCAGGCTTCAATGACGACGAGTCCGGTGCGCAAATTGTCTTCGGCATTGCAAGGCGGGTTCCTTCCCAAATTCTGTGTACCTGTACGAATAATGTCCGATTTTTGTAATGTAGCACTCCTCGGCTTCTGCGCCCAATAATGGCTGTCTTCCGCGTGTTGAACGAATGCGAAAGGCCTGGGGCGTTTTTACATCCACACCCCTAGCCATATAAACGAGCCGCCTATTTAACGGGATGAGGATTTAGATCCAAACCGCATCTTCTCCTCTCCGCGAGTTATCATCAGAGCTTTCCCAGCTAAAGTCCATTCCAACATGGCCAGCCGTCGCAGCTCCTCCCCTCGCCCCTCCGGTCCTAAGCCCGGGGACTGGGAGAGTTGCACCATTCCGCATAGCGAGTTAGTGTCGCTTCAGGCCAAGGGATTTCTCCCTCAGGCATACATGATCCCGGTCCGAGCCGGTCTTGCCACCTACAATGGCGGAAAACAAGCGGAGAACACCCCCAATCTTTCTAAAGGAGAACGGGTGTGCCTTGTTCCCTATCTGATAAGGGGACTGGGATTTCCAATTCATCCATTTCTCCGCGGGCTTCTGGAGTTCTACGGCCTCCAGCTGCACAATCTCACGCCCGGCTCCGTGCTACATATTGCGGGCTTCGTTGCCCTTTGCGAGCTATTTTTAGGCGTCGAGGCTCATTTCGCGCTGTGGAAGAAGATATTCTGCCTGGTGCCCCATTCTCAAGAGGGGTCTATATACCAAGTGGGCGGAGCCGAAGTATGGCGCATCGCCGAGACTGGATACCTATCCGGAACCCCGAAGAAGGCATCCGAGGACTGGCCTTTGGAATGGTTTTACATAGACGACGTCCCGCTGCCGGACCCTATCCGGGCCGGTCTCCCTGAGTTCAACAGTGCTCCATTGAAGAAACGCTTGAGCTGGCGTCCACGGAACTCTCAGAGAGAAAGCGACAGAGACGTCCTTTACCTGATGGGCCGGATAAGACTGTTGGCTCATTCCGGACTAACCATGATCGGAGTCATGGCTGCATGCATTATGCGAGGGGTGCAGCCGCTTCAATACAGAGGCCACCCCATGTGGGATTTCAATGGGGAGGATGACGCCACGCATTACGGTCGTAAGGGGCCGGCCTCGGCTGCCGCCCTAATAAAGATTCGGTCCTCTTTGTACAAGGGAGAAAAGGAGGAGTTCCTCTGCGTTAATCCGCGGGCCGGATTCACTATGTATGAACCTCCAAGTTGGGTAAGCGAACAATTGCGCTTGCCCATTCATTTTTATACTTCCATGGTCAGATACGTAGTCTGACGACTTCAATGCAGGAACTGCGACAGGAAGTGAAAGATATAAGCAGCCGCCCTCCACAACCCGAGGACCCAGAATGGTCCCTCGATTCGGACTCTGAAGAGGATCCGGACATATCGGTGGAGCTTATCGACAGGGTGTTTCATCAGCTAAGCAAGGACAACACCTTGGTCGCTATTGTGGCTGATTACCCTGGGTTAATCCCGGCCTCCCAGGTGACAGAAACCGGAGTTTTTATTCCCTCGAGGGGGATTCCATTTTCACGTATTCCGGCGTTTCTAACAACAACCGTATTTCATAGGGGAGATTTCCGAGGCGGGAAGCCGAACCTGCGGCAGCTAGCCAACGAGGGGCCGCAGGGCCCCGTGGGGAAAAAAGAAATGTAGTCCGGACTGAGATGCCGGTGCAAAGGTATTACGCACCCTCCATTTCCGCGGTGTTTATTCCGTCAGGGCATATTAACGTTTGTGCTTTCTTTAGGATGAAGAGACCTCGCCGGACTATATCCGGAGAGGCTGCCAATCACGCCTCCACCAGCCAGGTTCCAGTGACCGGCCAGGAAGCGGAGGTGAGCACAAGGCGTGCACCGGGCGCTCCTCTGACAAAGGATGCGGACAGGCTGTCTGCCACAAATTCTGAAGTGGAGAGGGCCATGAACCACAGGCGTCGCCGGACAGTTTTATGCGACGCTTGTTTCTCCCAAGAGGCTTTAGATGCCTTTAATTCGGGAGATACGTACCTCCATGCCGCTCAAGATGGTTTAGCCAGAGCCACGGAGCAGTATGTGAAAGACATACGGGTAAGAAAATTTTGGTTAAATATATATATATATACCAGTAGCCCCCGAGACTTGAAACAGTTAAAGTAACTGATTTAAGGATCATATAACATGCAGGTTCTTACAGAGAAGAACACCATGCTGTCCCAGGAGCTGGAAAAGTGCAAGGCCCAACTAGAGGCCGCACTAGCCGCAGCAGGGGAGCCCAAAGGGACCCCCTCAGGTAATACACACTTCGAAGAGTATTGTGCGGTTTGGGTGCAAATCTGATAATTCATGTTGCAGATGGCGCCGGACTTGATCCGGAGAAGCAACAACTCTTACGCCGGTTAAAGGCCGGTGAGAGTATGTTGACAAAGGTGAGGCGAGAGAAGAATGATCTTCAGGATGCCAACACCAAGCTGGACATTGAACTTAAGTACGTTCGTGGCCAGCTGTCGGACTCCATGAAGGAGAATCAGCGGCTTCAACGCGGCATATTTAGTAAGTGCTTGAACGAACTTTGAAAAATGAGTTCAGCGAGGAAGTCGAATAACAGAGTATTGTCTGTAGGTATGCTCACAGGTCGTCCTGCAGAGGAGATGCCCGGTTCTACGGGTGACCTTCTTCCCTAACTCCTGCAACTGCACGAGCGAATTCGGCACGCAATGCAAGGCGTTGCCCAAGCCTTATGGCCTGCCCACTCCACGCCCGAGGGCCTTGGAGAGCTTGCGGAGAAGCTGAAGGGAGCTCGGCGGCGCCTCCAGTTGTGGAAGATATCAGCCTGCCGACAAGGCGCTAGGGAGGCCTGGGCCATGGTGAAGACCCGTTTTACGAAGTCTAACCCAAACCACATGGCCGAGGTCGGACCGGTGGGGCCTGACGGGAAGGAGATCCCCGTAAGCTTAGTGTACGGCCAAGTAGAATTGGCCGCAAAGTATTCCCAGCAGGACTGTAAATTAGACAGCCTGTTAGATGGTATAGAGGAGGAATACAATCAGTCGAAATGACTATGTACTTTTGAATTGACATATGTAATGCCTTCTAGCCGGATTGTAGATCGTTTGTCGTTGCCGACCTTTTCGCTTCAACCTCGGGACCTGACGGTCCGGAGTGTGTCCAAATACCATAGCGGTCATACAAGAACCGTGGTATGCGTGGAGATCAGGCGTAGGGGTCATTAGTGCTTCATCAGACAAGTGCCCAACTAGTTATGTTATATTACATGGTTAGTAAGAAACATCTTCCAGAGAGAATAGTTCCGTTAAGGGTTCCTTTCGCTGGGGAGGCATGCCCTAAAGTGCATGTCCGAACTGCAGAAAAAGACGCAGAAAAAGCATCTGGGGGCGCATGAAAATTAATAAAAAGATCATCTTTTATTTCACCGACCGAATATTCCCTTAAGAACGCTAGCTTTCGGCTTCACCCAGTCTGAGGTACACATCCGGCTGACCCGGTAGTAACAATCGCAGAGGTGCTCCCTTTACCGCCTAGCTGAACAATCGGGAACGTAGGGGTAAGCACAGGAGCCAGGCAACCCAGCTTGGCCAAAACTTAAGTCATATCGATGCATATAATGGTGAAGAAAAAGGTACATGCGGAAGTTTGACACATGTGTGGGGCATGAAGCCCGTATAAATAAGCTTCTGTTAAAGAAGCCCCCAGGTTAAATGAGCGCAAGTGGCGCGTCATGTAGTGAGCCTTTTAAGGGCTATAAAGGAAAAGAGGGGAAGGAGAGAAATATAAGACAGAAAAATGTAAAAAAAATGGGCAGGGGAAGGAGACGAACACGAAGTCCGGCGCTAGGCATAGAATCTTCGGAGACGTGTGGCGTTCCACGGGTTCGGCTCGAGTCGGTTATCCGACGCATCTCGCAGGCGGTACGCCCCACCAGTCAGGACTTGGTCGATTATAAATGGACCTTCCCATTTGGGCTTGAGTTTGTCCTTTTCCTTATCCAGGAGGCGTAGAACTAGTTCGCCAACATTGTAAATTTTGGCCCGTACTTCTCTGCTTTGGTATCTTCGGGCCTGTTGTTGATAAAATGTGGAACGGGCTTTCGCCACGTCATGCTCCTCCACCAAGGCGTCCAGGCTGTCCTGCCGATCGAGCTCGGCTTCTGTTTCTTCGTACATGTGCACTCTAGGTGAGTCATGAATTATGTCGCAGGGCAGAACTGCCTCTGCGCCGTACACCATAAAGAATGGTGTGTATCCGGTGGTGCGATTTGGCGTGGTCCGCAGCCCCCAGAGTACAGAGTCGAGCTCCTCTACCCAGTGTGTGTTAGATTCCTTGAGGGACCGCACTAGTCTGGGTTTGATGCCGCTCATGATAAGACCGTTTGCACATTCGACCTGGCCATTGGTTTGTGGGTGATAGACTGAAGCATAATCGAGCTTGATGCCCATGTTTTTGCACCAGAGTTTTACCTCGTCGGCTGTAAAGTTTGTATCGTTATCGGTTATGATGTTGTGGGGGACGCCATAACGGTGTACAACCCCGGATATGAAGTCTATCACAGGTCCGGATTCAGCTGTTTTAACAGGCTTGGCTTCTATCCATTTGGTGAACTTATCCACCATGACCAGTAAGTATTTTTTCTTATGGGTTCCACCTTTAAGGGGTCCGACCATGTCAAGCCCCCAGACCGCAAAGGGCCAGGTGATGGGTATAGTTTGGAGTGCGGTGGGTGGCATATGGCTTTGGTTGGCAAAAAAGTTGGCAACCAACGCATCGTTGGACTAGGTCCTGAGCGTCTGCCCGGGCCGTCGGTCAATAAAAGCCTGTACGGAAAGCCTTGCTAACAAGGGACCGAGCAGCAGCGTGATGACCACCGAGTCCGGCGTGAATTTCGGCCAGAAGATTCCGCCCTTCCTCTTCGGAGATGCACCTTTGAAGGACTCCGGTAGTGCTTTTCTTATAAAGCTCCCCCTCGTGGACTTTGTAGGCTTTAGATCGTCGCACTATGCAGCGGGCCTCGTTTTGGTCCTCTGGGAGTTCCTTCCTAGTAAGGTAGGCTAGGAATGGTTCTGTCCACGGGGCGATAACCGCCGTTGTTACGTGGGCTGAAGGTGTAATTTCGTTGGCAGGACCTCCAATTATGTCAGGTTGTTCAGCGTCGAGTGGTGCGGCTGCGTCTGGGCTGTTAATTGTGGGTTCCCCCTCCCATGTTACGGATGACTTGAACAATCTTTCCAAAAAGATGTTGGGGGGACTGCATCGCGTTTTGCTCCGATGCGTGCCAGGACGTCCGCTGCTTGATTATTTTCGCGGGCTATATGGTGAAACTCCAGCCCTTCGAAACGAGCTGACATTTTTAGGACGGCATTGCGGTAAGCTGCCATTTTTGGATCCTTGGCGTCGAAGTCGCCGTTTATTTGGGAGATCGCGAGGTTCGAATCCCCCCGTACCTCTAGGCGTTGAATGCCCATGGATACTGCCATCCGGAGACCATGTAGGAGGGCCTCATATTCGGCTGCATTGTTGGAGACGTGTACATAATTTGGAGTACATATTGGACTGTGTCTCCTGTGGGGGACGTCAAAACGACGCCAGCCCCCAGTCCGGCCAACATTTTGGAGCCGTCGAAATGCGTGATTGTCACATCCCTAGCTTTTGGCATTGCATTAGGGTAACCTCATGTGTGCATCATGTTTAAACTTTGAAAGAAACTTGAAATGGGGATTGCCTAAACCCTAGCATTAAAGGAACTCACTAGGTTCAACCAAAATATTTCCAGTAAATCCAAATGGCTTCCAAAAATGTTCATCATTTATGGAAAATGCTGTAAACAGTAACCAGAGGTGATGCACATTTTTCCATGACTATTTGGGCTCTGAGTTAAATCATACTCTATTTGCATTTGGGCATTTAAATGCTATAAAATAATTTAAATGCTCAAATAATCATAAACTAAAATGTTTGCTGTTTGATTTATTCTAAACAGTAGCCATGATTAGTTTTATGATTTTTGGATCTGTCTAGGTATTTTTAATAAAGCCCAGAACAAATTACAAAAAATAGAAAAGAGAAATAAAACTAGGAAAAGAACAGAGGCTCACCTGGGCCTTACCTGGCTTACCTGCAGCCCACCTGGCCAGTCCACTTGGCGGCCCAGCCCACCAGGGGCAGCACTGTCTTCCTCCTCCTGCCAGGAGGAGAAGCAGCTGCGTGCCCGGCGCACAGCCGAGCCGCGCCAGCTCCTGCTTGCCGCTCCCCCTCGTCGCCCTGGACCTCCCTCGCGACGCCACGCACCTCCCCGACCGCCCCTCACTCTCTCCTGTGCCTCTCCCCCTACCTCTGGCTCTCTCCCTCTCGCGCCCGAGCGCGCTCATCGCCGCCGCTCGCTGCTGCCACGGCCACCGGCCACCGCACGCCTCACCGATGCGCCTAGGAGCTCCGCCTCGCCGTCCTCTTCCTCATCGCCGAGCCACGAGACGTCGGGTGCCCTGCTTCACCGCCATCGTTGCCTTCTTCAACCTCGGGACCGCCGGCCATCTCCATCAAATTCGCGAGCTTCAGCCCGTCCCCGGCCTCGCCGACGCCTCTGCTGGAATCGCCGTGAGCCCCTGCCTCTTTCCCCTCTCTCCCCGTGCTCTCCCGTGCCTTCTAGACACCGTGGCCATCGGAGCCGATTGCTCCTCGCCGCCGGCCATGTCGCCACCGCGGCTACGGCCGTGCAAGCACGCGTCTGAGCTCACCACTGAACTGACCGCACTTCCCTGAGCATATCGCACACACCCATCCATCTCCCCGTGCTCTGTAGCCGTCTTGCTCAACACCCGAACTCCGGCCGCCGCATTCGTGCTCGCCGCCGTCGACACAGACCACCCCAGCTCCTCCCACTTGGCCTAGCAGATGCGCGCGAGCCCCAGCTACGCGTAGGACCAAACCGCGGTCGATTTGGTCGACCGTGGGCAAATTCCGAGCCGCGCCACCGTCTCGGGCCTCGCCGGCGTTGAGTCGCCGGTGGGGTTGACCCCGCTGACCCTGTTGACCACGGGGAGGCCTAGTTTGACCCCTGGGTCAATGACAGGTGGGGCCCAGCCGGCTAACTAATCTAGGATTAGTACTAATTATAATTAGTTAAAACTAATGACACTGACACGCGGGTCCCACGTGTCTGGTTTGACCCTGGTCAATCCTGTTGACCTGCTGACGTCACTGTTGACCCTGCTGACGCAATAACTCATATTCTGGATTTTTTCTTATTCAGGAAATTCCAGAAAATCCTATAAACTTCTAAAAATCATAGGAAATAATCTATAGCTCAGAATGAAGTAATTTATATATGAAAAATTATCAGAAAAATTCAAGGAATCCATCTGTACCATTTTCATGCATGTTTAAACAATGTTTGTCCTCTGTTTTGGACAAAACACATAAAGGGCATTTAAATAATCATATATGGAGTTGGAATTTGAATCATGTATTCAAACCAACTTCATTTAAATCATAGCTAGATGCATTAGCTCAAATCACAGCATATTGCCATGTCATGATCATGCATCATATTGTTGCATTGCACTGAATGTGTCCTTCTCTATGTTGCCGGTACTTGTTCCCTCTCGATAGACGTGATACCGACGATGAGATCATTGACACCGATGAAGAGCTATAATATCTTCAGAAGTGTCAGGCAAGCAAAATCCCCTTGTTCATTCCGATATAATCCCACTCTCTCGCTCCTGCTCTCTTTTACTGCATTAGGACAACAACGATTCATGTGTTACTCGCTGCGGTAGTTGAACCCCTTATCCTCTGCATGACCTGTCATTGCCACAGTAAATAGATGAAACCCACTAGCATGAGTAGGAGTTGTTTGAGCCCATGTTGTGCCTACTCATTCATGTTTGTTTGTCATGCCTGCTACTGCTTAGAGTTGAGTCGGGTCTGATTCATCGGGAATGAATTGGAATGGTGATGAACATGTCCTACTGTGTGTGAGCTAAGTGTGTGAATATGATTTGGTAAAGGTATTGGTGAGAGGCCATGTAGGAGTACATGGTGGGTTGTCTCATTGAAGCCGTCCTCAGGAACTGAGTTCTGTGTTTGTGATCCATGATACAGTTACTACCACACATTGGGCCCTGAAATATGACCCCGCTCGACTTACCGACCCCTCTCGTTCTCTGTCCAGGAGTTGCAAGTAGTTTCTGGTGTTTGTAGTATGCTGGGGGCCGCACGCAGCGCTGACCGTAGGGGTGGGCTGTGTTGCGGTAGGCACGTGGCACGGTGTACCGGGCGCCCGTTTGGTGTCCCGGGAACCCTGCACACATCCTTTGGGGCTGTGAGCGAAACTCCGGCCGGATCTCCTCATGGATGGAACCCAAATAGGCGATAAACCTGGATTAGAGACTTGTGTGGTGGTTAGGTCGTGGTCTACACCCACGTCGGCTTTCGCTTGAAGTCTGCCGAGCACATGTCGTGTGCAGACGCTAAGTGGTGGAAACATGTGTGAAGAAGTACACCCCTGCAGGGTTAACATCATCTATTCGAATAGCCGTGTCCGCGGAAATGGACTTCTGGGTTGCCTATATCAGTTCATAGACAAGTGAAAGTGGATACTCTAAAATGCGCAAGATAAGCGTGAGTGCTATGGATGGCCTTCTCGTAGGGAGACGGAACTGGATCCATAGTGGTGTATTGATATGGTGAATATGTGGACTCGTGTGCGCCACCTCAAAAGAGTTACTTGCAGTCGTAGTTCAGGTTAGCCACTGAGTCAAAGCTGGCTTGCTGCATTCAAACTCCACCACCCCCTTTATTGAAACTGATGCATATGTAGTTAGTTCTGATGTAAGTCTTGCTGAGTACGTTTGTACTCACGTTTGCCTATTTTATGTTTTGCAGAGAGACGTCAGTCTCGCTAGTAGTACCGCTTGGAATTCGACGTTTAGCTTGATACCTCAGCTACGATCTTGTGCCCTTGGCAGGATCTGGTAGATAGTCAGGCTTCTCAGCCTTTTTCATTTGTAGATGTCTGTACTCAGACATGTTAAGCTTCCGCATGTGTTTGACTTGTATGCTCTGAATGTTGGGTCATGAGACCCATGTTTATAATATCTCGCTCCCCGGAGCCTAATGAATAAATACCTTGAGTCGTAGAGTCTTGTTGTGATGCCATGTTGTATCTACACATATCGAGCATATTGTGTGTATGATTGAAATGCTTGCTATGTGTGGGATCCGACTATCTAGTTGTTTATCCTTGGCAGCCTATCATATGGGGAAATGTAGTCTAGTGCTTCTGAGCGATAGTAGTCCGCTACAGCCCGGTTCACCGGAGTCCTGCTAGCCCAGCACTACTGCTCGGAACACTTGACTGGCCGGCATGTGTTTCACGTCGTTCCTGTGTCTGTCCCTTCGGGGAAATGTCACGCGGTGTTATCCGGAGTCCTGCCTAGCCTGCTACAGCCCGGGTTACCGGAGTCCTGTTAGCCCAGTGCTACAGCCCGGATATATACGTTGTTGACCGACATGCTCGATGTGATTCATGTATGCCTGTCCTCATGGGTTAGTGCCGCCTTGGGTTCACGACTAGCCATGTCGGCCCGGGTTCTTTGTCATATGGATGCTAGCGACACTATCATATACGTGAGCCAAAAGGCGCAAACGGTCCCGGGCCAGGTAAGGTGGCACCCGTGGAAATACCGTGCGTGAGGCCGCAAAGTGATATGATGTGCTACATGCTAGATCGGTGTGACTTAGGATCGGGGTCCTGACAGCGTTGGTATCAGAGCCTGACTGCCTGTAGGATTACCAAGCCAAACTGGTCGAAGTTGAGTCTAGAAATGCTTTAGTTATATAAGGGAATTGATTGTGGAAGGGAACGTAAGGCTCTTTTTACTCCTTATACCTCATGGCCTTCTGATCTGAGTCAACCTCTTCTCTTCTACGGGGATTAAGAAATAGGCTTCTCATCTATCTCTTAGGATGACGTGTTACTAAACCATAGTTGCCTAGGATTGTTGAGTTCAAGCCTCAGTTCAGTTCCTACTACTTCCATATGTTCATAGCTGGCCTCAGAACCTTGATACTGTGATGTTGAGTGGCTATGCCACCATTTTTGCAGGATGTCTCAAAAAAAAATTTGAGCATTTACAGCCGTTATGCTGTCCGAGTCATCCCAGGTTTCTAACTAGTCTAATGCATTAGCAAATCCTTTCTTTCCGTTCCTGATGTCCTCTTGGTCGGAATAAGCATACTAATCGGTGAGTTGAGGTACTCTATTGCCTCGACATCTATGTTGGAGCTACTATTATGACCCTAGGTGTCTTATGAAACCATCTAGTAATATGTCCATGTTTTGTGATCCCAGTGTGATGAATCTGGCCAACATTCTCGAAAGCATCCCGTGATGCCATTTAGTATTTAGGTATTCTATTCCTGGGTTTTGAACCCAAAATTCACTCTACTTACCTCATGTTGATAGTGTTGCTCGTACCTTTAGAATATTAGTAACCTTTGTGATAGCCCCCGAGGTCCGTGGTATTTCCTTCTTCCAAATGCCATGAACCATCCTTGGCAGAAATTCGTTTTGAATCAAAAGATCACAACCAGGGTGTTCTTGAGGAGTACTCCATTCATATTGTGATTCTGCCAGTTCTCCCTTTCTGCATGGGTTATCCGGAAGAACTTTGTTGAACTCGTTTAACATACTAATCTATGCATCCACAACTCAGAAAGTTATATGTTCCTTGAGTTGTCCCTCTTCATTTGTATTCCGACCACCGACTATCAATTGATAGTCAGGAGTAATTGTGCATCCGTGTTATCGATGCTTATTATTCTTGTGGTCCGTCAAGCCATTCTATTCCAGAATGACTAGGAGAAACAAACTCCAGTACCTCATCCATTTCTAGGATTGGGTCAAAGTAGTTGTATCCCGCAGATCAAGTGCAATCAAGCTTTTGTTCTGTTCCACCGTGGAGTGTCACCTTCTTTCTTATCAAGAATGTCATGAGAATTGCACCGTGTCTTATGAATTCTTGACGAAGTGATACTTCTTGCCATCGTTCTTCATTCCTCGGTTCCGTGTTGTTGCAACCGGAATATCGACAAATGAGTTATGATGTGTGAAATCAATACTCCTAGCAACTCGTTGCTTGGTAGTAAATGGACAATATTCTCATTCTTAGCGTGTTGGGTTTTGACTCATCATTCTAAGATAGATTGTGCTACCTAGTCCTTATTTTGGTGCACTCTTCGATCAATGAGTTAGGATTATTCAATCCCTTGTTTATTTGATCATATCGTCTTGCTCTAAAAGGCAAGATTGTTCTCGAGCTTAGAAACATATCGGTGGTTCGTGATTTTCCGAAGATCTTCTCGGAAGTATTACCTGGTTGTCACCTGACCGCTATGTTGAGTTCGTGATCAGTTGGTTTTCCTGTAAACCACCCCTTCTCCAAGAATCCGTATTGGATATCCCTGAGCTGGTTGGTTAAGCTAAACAACAACTTGGAGAGTTGGAAGATAAAAGCTTGCCTAACTTAGTTCGTTCCAAAGGGATATCCTTGTGTAGTGTGTGTTGAAGAAAGATGATATCCTCATCGATTGGTTCCTGTGATCAGTTGTTGGACCTATTGTGTTATCAATCCTTTGATTTGAGTGTGGGCTATCGTCAAGTCAAATCAGAACCAATGATGCTCGTAATGTTGTCTTACTCGTGGTTGATCCCTCGGGCATACACCATTACATTTTTGGTCTCACCAATGCTATTGCCGTGTTCACATGATGGTGGAAGTCCAGTGATATGGAAATTCCGATGAGTTGCTATTGAGCCCATCAGCAGCATTTTGTCCCCCCCCCCATGATTCATGTTGAACATCAACCTAGTGTTGTAAACTTTGTAAGCAATGCCTTCGTGTTCCGCTCATGAAGCTTATGCTTGGATGAAAGGAGTGACTTCCTCTAATTCACATGCATTTGATGTAAGTTGCTGCCGTGGATTTGAGAAAGTTTGTTTTGCCTCCTCTGGAATCATCCCAAATCAGTCATGCATACGTGCGAAGTATTATGTGGTTTGGAGACTTGCAACCTTCATTCTATATGTGTCCCTAGCACACCAAGCCACTGATTGATTTGTTCAAGGAAAGGAAGTTCCTTTTTAAGAGCTAACCCGGGCTTAATCAAGGACTTCGTTATCTGCAATGATGGTTTCCCACCTGAACTCGGTAGTGTTTTATTGTAAGACTACTTTGTGGTCATGCTTGTCTTGGACAACATGTTCACATGTATATAGCAGAACCAGCTCATGTTTTGGAGCTTGCTATCGTAGTTCATTTCCTGAGAATCTCGCAACGTCATCTCGTCGATTTGTGTTGCAAATTTCCTTTTCCGGACATGCTGTCTGAAATATCCTGTTACCAACCAGATCTGAATCTCAGGCAGATGTGATGGTTGGAACTTTTCCAAGATCTATTATGTAGGTCCCGACAAGGTTGATGTCTGGCCGACACACCTAGCCGGAAGAGCTATCATGGTAGTATCTTGATTGAACTAGTTGACCATCTTCTCCATGAGGATCTCGTGCGACTTATTTTAGAAGTTGTTCCTTAGGGATCCTTGTGCTATTAGTATTCCTCGATTATGCTATAACCATTCCAACAGTGGAATTGCTCTCGACTGTTGAGTTATCTCCCAGTTATCCGAATCATTCCCAGCATTTGCATTTTGTTCCCAGCTTGCACCTCAATAGTTGTTGTCCAGGATCATATTCAAGAGTGGACTTGTCATGGTCCCATCCATTTCCGATGATAAGCAAAATCATCCATTGCGTTGTCTTCAACAAGGTAGTCCACCTCATCCATTCGAACTCCGCCAAACTATCGATTGTTGTGGGTTGCCTTAGGCTGGTATAAAGAGTTTCAATGATCTATGGATCAAAAGTAATTCTTTTTGCCACTTAAGGGAACAGCCCAATGAGTCACCTTTCCAAGGTGCCCCATTACGGGATCACAGCAACTTTTTCCTCGCCACCTTGACACCATCCACCATCTTTCAAAGTGTGGGATTGTTGCCCACCAAATCAAATCCTGTCGTTTGTCCTTCCATCCCTCTCGATGTGTTTTGTGTCTCAACTCGAGATGTGTCGACATCCCATTCCGCGAGTTATCTTGTATAGCTCGGTCTTCGAGAAGATCAATCCTAGTAGAGTTTCTTTCCGTCGTCATCGCGTGGATGAAGATCTCGAAAGCAAAGACGTCAAGATCAATATGATGCAATGAAGCTACTTCTTCGAGAAGGGCAGTGGGATCATGAAGATCAAGTTAGCTTGTGCCCCCTCTGACTTCTTACCTCACGACTTGAATCTCGGGACGACATTCTTGTTTAGTGGGGGTGAGTTGTCACATCCCTAGCTTTTGGCATTGCATTAGGGTAACCTCATGTGTGCATCATGTTTAAACTTTGAAAGAAACTTGAAATGGGGATTGCCTAAACCCTAGCATTAAAGGAACTCACTAGGTTCAACCAAAATATTTCCAGTAAATCCAAATGGCTTCCAAAAATGTTCATCATTTATGGAAAATGCTGTAAACAGTAACCAGAGGTGATGCACACTTTTCCATGACTATTTGGGCTCTGAGTTAAATCATACTCTATTTGCATTTGGGCATTTAAATGCTATAAAATAATTTAAATGCTCAAATAATCATAAACTAAAATGTTTGCTGTTTGATTTATTCTAAACAGTAGCCATGATTAGTTTTATGATTTTTGGATCTGTCTAGGTATTTTTAATAAAGCCCAGAACAAATTACAAAAAATAGAAAAGAGAAATAAAACTAGGAAAAGAACAGAGGCTCACCTGGGCCTTACCTGGCTTACCTGCAGCCCACCTGGCCAGTCCACTTGGCGGCCCAGCCCACCAGGGGCAGCACTGTCTTCCTCCTCCTGCCAGGAGGAGAAGCAGCTGCGTGCCCGGCGCACAGCCGAGCCGCGCCAGCTCCTGCTTGCCGCTCCCCCTCGTCGCCCTGGACCTCCCTCGCGATGCCACGCACCTCCCCGACCGCCCCTCACTCTCTCCTGTGCCTCTCCCCCTACCTCTGGCTCTCTCCCTCTCGCGCCCGAGCGCGCTCATCGCCGCCGCTCGCTGCTGCCACGGCCACCGGCCACCGCACGCCTCACCGATGCGCCTAGGAGCTCCGCCTCGCCGTCCTCTTCCTCATCGCCGAGCCACGAGACGTCGGGTGCCCTGCTTCACCGCCATCGTTGCCTTCTTCAACCTCGGGACCGCCGGCCATCTCCATCAAATTCGCGAGCTTCAGCCCGTCCCCGGCCTCGCCGACGCCTCTGCTGGAATCGTCGTGAGCCCCTGCCTCTTTCCCCTCTCTCCCCGTGCTCTCCCGTGCCTTCTAGACACCGTGGCCATCGGAGCCGATTGCTCCTCGTCGCCGGCCATGTCGCCACCGCGGCTACGGCCGTGCAAGCACGCGTCTGAGCTCACCACTGAACTGACCGCACTTCCCTGAGCATATCGCACACACCCATCCATCTCCCCGTGCTCTGTAGCCGTCTTGCTCAACACCCGAACTCCGGCCGCCGCATTCGTGCTCGCCGCCGTCGACACAGACCACCCCAGCTCCTCCCACTTGGCCTAGCAGATGCGCGCGAGACCCAGCTACGCGTAGGACCAAACCGCGGTCGATTTGGTCGACCGTGGGCAAATTCCGAGCCGCGCCACCGTCTCGGGCCTCGCCGGTGTTGAGTCGCCGGTGGGGTTGACCCCGCTGACCCTGTTGACCACGGGGAGGCCTAGTTTGACCCCTGGGTCAATGACAGGTGGGGCCCAGCCGGCTAACTAATCTAGGATTAGTACTAATTATAATTAGTTAAAACTAATGACACTGACACGCGGGTCCCACGTGTCTGGTTTGACCCTGGTCAATCCTGTTGACCTGCTGACGTCACTGTTGACCCTGCTGACGCAATAACTCATATTCTGGATTTTTTCTTATTCAGGAAATTCCAGAAAATCCTATAAACTTCTAAAAATCATAGGAAATAATCTATAGCTCAGAATGAAATAATTTATATATGAAAAATTATCAGAAAAATTCAAGGAATCCATCTGTACCATTTTCATGCATGTTTAAACAATGTTTGTCCTCTGTTTTGGACAAAACACATAAAGGGCATTTAAATAATCATATATGGAGTTGGAATTTGAATCATGTATTCAAACCAACTTCATTTAAATCATAGCTAGATGCATTAGCTCAAATCACAGCATATTGCCATGTCATGATCATGCATCATATTGTTGCATTGCACTGAATGTGTCCTTCTCTATGTTGCCGGTACTTGTTCCCTCTCGATAGACGTGATACCGACGATGAGATCGTTGACACCGATGAAGAGCTATAATATCTTCAGAAGTGTCAGGCAAGCAAAATCCCCTTGTTCATTCCGATATAATCCCACTCTCTCGCTCCTGCTCTCTTTTACTGCATTAGGACAACAACGATTCATGTGTTACTCGCTGCGGTAGTTGAACCCCTTATCCTCTGCATGACCTGTCATTGCCACAGTAAATAGATGAAACCCACTAGCATGAGTAGGAGTTGTTTGAGCCCATGTTGTGCCTACTCATTCATGTTTGTTTGTCATGCCTGCTACTGCTTAGAGTTGAGTCGGGTCTGATTCATCGGGAATGAATTGGAATGGTGATGAACATGTCCTACTGTGTGTGAGCTAAGTGTGTGAATATGATTTGGTAAAGGTATTGGTGAGAGGCCATGTAGGAGTACATGGTGGGTTGTCTCATTGAAGCCGTCCTCAGGAACTGAGTTCTGTGTTTGTGATCCATGATACAGTTACTACCACACATTGGGCCCTGAAATATGACCCCGCTCGACTTACCGACCCCTCTCGTTCTCTGTCCAGGAGTTGCAAGTAGTTTCTGGTGTTTGTAGTATGCTGGGGGCCGCACGCAGCGCTGACCGTAGGGGTGGGCTGTGTTGCGGTAGGCACGTGGCACGGTGTACCGGGCGCCCGTTTGGTGTCCCGGGAACCCTGCACACATCCTTTGGGGCTGTGAGCGAAACTCCGGCCAGATCTCCTCATGGATGGAACCCGAATAGGCGATAAACCTGGATTAGAGACTTGTGTGGTTGGTTAGGTCGTGGTCTACACCCACGTCGGCTTTCGCTTGAAGTCTGCCGAGCACATGTCGTGTGCAGACGCTAAGTGGTGGAAACATGTGTGAAGAAGTACACCCCTGCAGGGTTAACATCATCTATTCGAATAGCCGTGTCCGCGGAAATGGACTTCTGGGTTGCCTATATCAGTTCATAGACAAGTGAAAGTGGATACTCTAAAATGCGCAAGATAAGCGTGAGTGCTATGGATGGCCTTCTCGTAGGGAGACGGAAGTGGATCCATAGTGGTGTATTGATATGGTGAATATATGGACTCGTGTGCGCCACCTCAAAAGAGTTACTTGCAGTCGTAGTTCAGGTTAGCCACTGAGTCAAAGCTGGCTTGCTGCAGTCAAACTCCACCACCCCCTTTATTGAAACTGATGCATATGTAGTTAGTTCTGATGTAAGTCTTGCTGAGTACGTTTGTACTCACGTTTGCCTATTTTATGTTTTGCAGAGAGACGTCAGTCTCGCTAGTAGTACCGCTTGGACTTCGACGTTTAGCTTGATACCTCAGCTACGATCTTGTGCCCTTGGCAGGATCTGGTAGATAGTCAGGCTTCTCAGCCTTTTTCATTTGTAGATGTCTGTACTCAGACATGTTAAGCTTCCGCATGTGTTTGACTTGTATGCTCTGAATGTTGGGTCATGAGACCCATGTTTATAATATCTCGCTCCCCGGAGCCTAATGAATAAATACCTTGAGTCGTAGAGTCTTGTTGTGATGCCATGTTGTATCTACACATATCGAGCATATTGTGTGTATGATTGAAATGCTTGCTATGTGTGGGATCCGACTATCTAGTTGTTTATCCTTGGCAGCCTATCATATGGGGAAATGTAGTCTAGTGCTTCTGAGCGATAGTAGTCCGCTACAGCCCGGTTCACCGGAGTCCTGCTAGCCCAGCACTACTGCTCGGAACACTTGACTGGCCGGCATGTGTTTCACGTCGTTCCTGTGTCTGTCCCTTCGGGGAAATGTCACGCGGTGTTATCCGGAGTCCTGCCTAGCCTGCTACAGCCCGGGTTACCGGAGTCCTGTTAGCCCAGTGCTACAGCCCGGATATATACATTGTTGACCGACATGCTCGATGTGATTCATGTATGCCTGTCCTCATGGATTAGTGCCGCCTTGGGTTCACGACTAGCCATGTCGGCCCGGGTTCTTTGTCATATGGATGCTAGCGACACTATCATATACGTGAGCCAAAAGGCGCAAACGGTCCCGGGCCAGGTAAGGTGGCACCCGTGGAAATACCGTGCGTGAGGCCGCAAAGTGATATGATGTGCTACATGCTAGATCGGTGTGACTTAGGATCGGGGTCCTGACAGTGATCCAGTTTGAGTATGTGCCGTACTCTTTACGGAGTTCGGCCTCCGTCCATTCTGCGACGAAGTCGGCCAACACTTGCGATTTGATAGCTCGCCGTGGCTTATAGGTTATGTCGAACGGGAGGAGCTCAATGGCCCATTTTGCGATCCGGCCCGTTGCATCGCGGTTATTGATAATGTCATTGAGTGGTACTTCCGAGGCTACTGTAATCGAACACTCTTGAAAGTAGTGTCGTAGCTTCCGGGATGCCATGAATACCACGTATGCAATTTTCTGATAGTGTGGGTACCGTGATTTGCATGGAGTGAGGACAGTGGACACGTAGTAGACCGGCCTTTGGAGGGGGAATTTGTGTCCGTCCGTTTCCCGCTCGACGATGAGTACTGCGCTGACAACTTGATGGGTTGCTGCGATGTACAATAGCATTGGCTCGCCGGTGTTTGGCGCGGCCAGGACTGGGTTTGTTGCCAATATGGCTTTTATTTCGTTGAGTCCGGCCGTGGCGGCATCCGTCCACTCGAAGTGTTCGGTGCGCCGTTGGAGGCGGTAAAGGGGCAGCACCTTTTCTCCCAAGCGGGAGATGAAGCGGCTTAGAGCCGCCACACATACGGTTAATTTCTGTATTTGTTTGAGGTCTTTTGGGACATCCAATTGTGACAAAGCTTGGATCTTGGCTGGATTTGCTTCGATTCCTCTACCGAATACAATGAAGGCCAAGAGCTTTCCGGCTAGAACGCCGAAGACGCATTTCTCCGGATTGAGCTTGATGTCATATTTTCGGAGGTTACTGAATGTAAGCCTCAAGTCGTCTACTAGAGATTCGACATGTTTGGATTTGACGACCACATCATCCACGTACGCCTCCACTGTTTTGCCGATCTGGTTGGCCAGACATGTTTGTATCATGCGCTGATATGTTGCGCCGGCGTTTTTCAGCCCAAAGGGCATTGTGTTGAAGCAGAATGGGCTGTATGGTGTGATGAATGCTGTTGCGGCTTGGTGTGATTCTGTCATCTTGATTTGATGGTAACCGGAGTATGCGTCGAGGAAACACAACGAATCGTGTCCTGCAGTGGCATTGATAATTTGATCGATACGAGGGAGGGGGAAGGGATCCTTTGGGCAGGCCTTGTTAAGGTCTTTAAAATCGACACACAAGCGCCAGGATTTGTCCTTCTTTGGTACCATCACCAGGCTTGCTAGCCAGTCCGGATGTTTTATATCTCTAATGAATTCGGCCTCCAATAACTTGGCTAGCTCCTCTCCCATAGCCTGTCTCTTCGGTTCTAAAAAGCGCCGAAGGGCTTGTTTGACAGGTTTGAATCCTTTCTGGATATTTAAGCTGTGTTCGGCCAGCCTGCGTGGGATTCCTGGCATGTCTGAAGGGTGCCAAGCAAAAATGTCCCAGTTCTCTCGTAGGAACTCTCGCAGTGCGGTGTCTACATCAGGGTTCAATCGTGCCCCGATGGAAGCTGTTTTATTGGGGTCCGTTGGATGGACCTGGAATTTGACTATTTCGTCCGCTGGTTTGAAGGATGTGGATTTGGATCGCTTATCGAGCATCACATCATCCCTATTAACCGTGGAGCGCAGCGCAATCAGTTCCTCGGCCGCTAAGGTTTCGGATAGTGCCTCAAGGGCCAATGCGGCTGTCTTGTTTTCGGCGCGGAGTGCTATGTCCGGATCACTAGCGAGAGTGATAATTCCATTTGGCCCAGGCATCTTGAGCTTCATGTACCCGTAATGGGGTATGGCTTGGAAGACTGTGAATGCCTCCCGTCCTAATATAGCGTGGTATCCGCTGTTGAACGGGGCCACCTGGAACGTGACTTATTCGGACCTGTAATTATCCGGCGTGCCGGACACCACATCTAGTGTGATCTTTCCTGTGCAGCGCGCTTCCTGACTGGGGATTATTCCTCTAAAGGTTGTGCTGCTTCGCTCGATGCGGTTCCAGTCTATTTCCATCTTTTGGAGGGTTTCCTCATAAATGAGGTTCAATCCGCTGCCTCCATCCATGAGTACCTTTGTGAGGCGAGAGCCGTCCACTATGGGACTGAGGACCAATGCGGCTGGTGCTCGGGCTGTTCGGAATTTAGGTTCGTCACTCGCGTTGAAGGTGATAGCACTGTCGCTCCATGGGCTTATTGTTGCTACTTGATAGACTTCGGTGAGGCTGCGGAGTGTTCTTTTTCGCATATTATTTGATGCGAAAGTCTCAAAGACTGTGAGAACGGTACTGGTGTCCTCGGGTTGGCTTTCTTCAGCCTTTGAAATTAGGAGGTCCTCGCCAATTTTGGCCACCTGTCGGAGTATCCAACATGCTCTAAGGCTGTGAGTTGGAGTGGCGTCCTCTGTACTGTGAATTCTACAGGGTCCATCAAGCCACCTTTCCAGTACGGTTCCATGCCCTGTAGAGGGTTTTGGCTTTTGATATTTAATTCGGGTGTCTTACTGTGATGCACCCTCTTAGTTCGGACGGGATTGCTATTCAAGGCCGGATTATCCCAAAATTTTATTTCGGTTTTCCAAGCGCTTTCCATCGCACAGTACTTTTGTACTATGGACGCCAAGTCAGCGAAGCGTGTCATATCACGACGACTTATGGTGTTAAGTATTCCCTCGTCCATGCAGTTACTGCAAAAGATTGAAATTGCGTCTCCCTCGCGGCAGTTTTTTGTCCTGTTCATAACCAGGAGGAATCTAGCCCAGTACTGATGTACTGTTTCCTCGGTCCTTTGCCTGATTTGGGAAAGATCGCTTATGTTCGGGCGGGTGGGTGGCGTTGAATCTAAGACCTCGCCCCATTTAAGATTCGGAGGCCGAAGAGCTTCCGAACTCTGAAGTCCGGAGTCTTGGATGTTGTCCAATGAATCTAGCCCGTTGCCTGATTCTAAGCTCAGGTCTTGGATTGTATCCTCCCCTCCACGGGTATCCGGCCTGGAGGGTTCGGGAATTCGGACGTAGCTAGTCCTTAGAATAGATGAAGGGTCGCCGCACTACGCCTCTACCACGGCAACATGGTGGGTGACTTGGGGAGAGTTAATTTCTCTTAGATCGGGTTTAAGCCCAACCTGGTCGTGATTCGTAGCGACCTCCAGTGCGGCGATGCGATCCAAGAGCTCGTTTACGGAAGAGAGCTCCATCGCATCCAGCTGCTCGGCAAGTTCTGAGCTGACGAGAAGGTTGCTTTCGATGACCTGAGAGGTCACCATCGGCGCAACGGCCGAACAGGCGGTCGTGAGAAAACCACCTAGCCGGAGGGTTTGGCCGACAGCCAAGGCTCCCTTAGTAATGGCGCCGTCTTTAAAGACGGGAAGAGGCATCCTTCTTGATTGCGAAGGCACAGAGGAACTCTCAATGAAAGCACCAATGTCAGTGTCAAAACCGGCGGATCTCGGGTAGGGGGTCCCGAATTGTGCGTCAAGGTCGGATGGTAACAGGAGACAAGGGACACGATGTTTTTTACCCAGGTTCGGGCCCTCTCGATGGAGGTAATACCCTACTCCTGCTTGATTAATATTGATGATATGGGTAGTACAAGAGTAGATCTACCACGAGATCAAGGAGGCTAAACCCTAGAAGCTAGCCTATGGTATGATTGTGTATGATGATGGATGTCCTACGGACTACAACCCTCCGGTTTATATAGACACCGGATAGGGTTAGGGTTACACAGAGTCGGTTACATAAGTAGGAGATCTTGAATATCCGCATCGCCTAGCTTGCCTTCCACGCCAAGCAAAGTCCCATCCGGACACGGGACGAAGTCTTCAATCTTGTATCTTCATATTCCTGGATTCCGGCGAAGGTATAGTCCGGCTACCCAAACACTCCCTAATCCAGGACTCCCTCAACGACCACGACCACGAGGAGGGCACCCACGAAGGTTCTTCCAAGTTGAAACAACCCATCTGTGACATCAGAGAGCACACCATGGGTATGTGCTCTTCCAACTAGAAGGATCCCGTCCATGAAATGTGAGGCAACATTCTATTAGCAAATCTTACCTTTTCTAGCTTGCCAACCCGTACCCTTTGTTGTAGTAGCATTTGCCGTGCGGTGCTTTAACTGTCCCGTTTTTAGTTATTTCAGTTATGCAAAAATGTATTGTTCAATAGGTCTATGTGATGAGTATGAATTGTCCACTTTAGTTTCACGAATGGCTATATTTGGTTGTTTATAGTGAGTAGATGCCTTTGTTTATCTGTATTTGGTTGTTAGGTTGGTTGGAGTGAGCATTTTTTTCAGTTATCGAGCAGATGCCTTGTTTATCTGTATTTGGTTCTTAGTTTGGTTGTAGTGAGTATTTGTCCAGTTATCAAGCAGATGCCTTGTTTATCTGTATTTGGTTGTTAGGTTGTTTTTTTAGCATTTGTCCAGTTATCAAGCAGATGCCTTGTTTATCTGTATTTGGTTGTTAGGTTGCTTTTTTAGCATTTGTCCAGTTATCAAGCAGATGCCTCATTTATCTTTATTTGCTTGTTAGGTTGGTTGCAGTGAGAATTTGTCCACTTTCAAGCATATGCCATATTTGCTTGTTAGGTTGGTTGCAGTGAGACTCTGTCCAATTTTCAATAGCTATATTTGGTTGTTATACTAGTCATTTATGCCTTGCTTATTTCAGTCATTCACAACGTGTTGTTCATTATGTGCAAGTCGGAACTGTGCCGCTCGACTACATCAATACCAGTTTGAACGGTTATATTTGGTTCCAGTTATTCCTGATGTAGTTAACACATGCCCTTTATTTCAGTTTCACACATTTATCCAGTGTGATGTTTAAGCATTACTAACATTCTATTCATTTTCAACAATACCAATTTGAATTGCAATATTTGATGGTTGTTAAGCCTGCTGTCGGTAATATTGCCTTCCATTTTATATCTGCTTTAACAGCATGCTGAAACCAACACATTCAAGCTATCATTTGGAGATGATGTTGTTTACCTTTGCTATATTTGTTTGATGTTAAGATTGTTGTACTTATCATGCCTTTCCACTACTTATGCAGGACAACAACGGGAGTGGCCACCATTTTCCGCCGAGGTTAGCTTCATCCATCGGCTTGTACTCCCCCCGTCGTTCCATAATGTAGTGCATATAGATCCAGGCCCAGACACTAGTTAGTTTCCAATATTGACTTGTTGCTTGTAGGTACATATGCCCTTGGCAAGGGTCCACGCATCGACTCTTTTTGCGTATGGGGCAATGAGATATTGATGAACAAGCATCAAGTGAGGAAACTGATAAGGATTATTAGCAAAAAGATACGAATGGTGGCAAGCAAACTATTTGTTTATGCTCTATCCAACACAATAATGAGCTGTAGGGGGGCGATGAATTGCTAGAGGGGTTCGGTCGCCCTTCTCTCTCTCTCTCAGTCTGTTGCCAATTGATTCGTCCCGCATCGACAGATGGCGTCCTCTCTCCATCACCTCTACCCTAGCAATGGCGTCCTATCTGTGACGCCCCCGATTCAATCGTACACTAATCATGCACGCAAATGTGTACGATCAAGATCAGGGACTCATGGGAAGATATCACAACACAACTCTACAAATAAAATAAGTCATACAAGCATCATAATACAAGCCAGGGGCCTCGAGGGCTCGAATACAAGTGCTCGATCATAGACGAGTCAGCGGAAGCAACAATATCTGAGTACAGACATAAGTTGAACAAGTTTGCCTTAAGAAGGCTAGCACAAACTGGGATACAGATTGAACGAGGCGCAGGCCTCCTGCCTGGGATCCTCCTAACTACTCCTGGTCGTCATCAGCGGGCAGCACGTAGTAGTAGGCACCTCCAGAGTAGTAGGAGTCGTCGTCGACGGTGGCGTCTGGATCCTGGGCTCCAGCATCTGGTTGCGGCCACCGGGTAGAAGGGAAAGGGGGGAAAGGGGGAGAAAGCAACCGTGAGTACTCATCCAAAGTACTCGCAAGCAAGGAGCTACACTACATATGCATGGATATATGTGTAAAGGCCATATCAGTGGACTGAACTGCAGAATGCCAGAATAAAAGGGGGATAGCTAATCCTGTCGAAGACTATGCTTCTGGCAGCCTCCGTCTTGCAGCATATAGAAGAGAGTATACTGAAGTCCTCCAAGTAGCATCGCATAGCATAATCCTACCCGGCAATCCCCTCCTCGATGCCCTGTTAGAGAGCAATCACCGGGTTGTATCTAGCACTTGGAAGGGTGTGTTTTATTAAGTATCCGGTTCTAGTTGTCATAAGGTCAAGGTACAACTCCAGGTCGTCCTTTTACCGAGGGACACGGCTATTCTAATAGATTATCTTCCCTGCAGGGGTGCACCACATAGCCCAACACGCTTGATCCCATTTGGCCGGACACACTTTCCTGGGTCATGCCCGGCATCGGAAGATCAACACGTCGCAGCCCCACCTAGGCACAACAGAGAGGTCAACACGCCGGTCTAAACCTAAGCGCGCAGGGGTCTGGGCCTGTCGGGGGAAATCGGCCTCCACGAACACCTATGGGGACGGAGCCCCTTTTCGGTTCGGCGGGGGGTGGAGATTGCGCAAAGAGCAGATCAAGGCGACACACACACACAACGATTTTACCCAGCTTCGGGCTGCACGGATGCGTAAAACCCTACTGCTGCTTGTCTGGTTGACTCGAGTTCTTGCTCTGGAGCGCAAGAAGCTACAGTAAGTTGGAGCTGGACGTAGACGAGGGTCTACTGGGTGTCCTCCTTGCCCTCTCCTCCCCCTCTTCGTCCTTGAGCGGCTCGGCAAGGGTATGCAATTCCTGCGAGCCAAAGGGAAAGGACGGGAAAAAGACGCGGACTCGACCTCTAAGTTAGGGGTTAGCGAGTGTTAGGCACTATCAACCCTAACCAAGGACGAGACTCGACTCAGCATGCATGCTAAAACTTGGGGGCGCCAGCGCTTCATTGTCTGCTGCCAGGGTCTGCGCCTGGCTTTGTACAAAGGATTACATGCAACTGCGGCAAGACTTTTGTACAAAGAGTTGGTTGCCGGACGGGGTCCGACAACCGCGCCTTACGGGTAAAACTTGCGAAGATGCTCAATGTTCCAGGAATTGCTCACCGGAGTACCATCTTCGGTCTCGAGGCGGACGGCGCCGGGCCTCGTGACTCGTTTCACCCGGTAAGGGCCTTCCCACTTCGGCGTCAACTTGTTGTGTATCTTGGCCGACTGAACGCGCCGAAAAACAAGGTCGCCTTCCTCGAGGCTCCTGGCTTTAACTTTGCGGCTATGATAGCGACACAGAGCTTGCTGGTAGCGAGCGGATCGCACAGCAGCCTGGAGACGATCTTCCTCGAGGAGCAGTGCGTCATCTTCACGCGACCGCTCTTGCTCAAGCTCATCATAAGCGAGCACTCGAGGTGACCCGTATACGAGTTCCGTGGGGGTAACTGCTTCTGCTCCATAGACTAGAGCAAATGGTGTCTGGCCGGTGGCTCGATTTGGCGTCGTTCTGACCGACCAAAGAACCGCCGGCAGCTCCTTGATCCAGTTCCGTCCGCGCTTGAGCAGCCTATCAAAACTTCTGGTCTTGAGCCCGCGCAGTACCTTGGCGTTGGCCCTTTCCGCTTGACCGTTGCTCCGGGCATGAGCAAGGGGATCCCGAAGCGCCAAACAATCGACCTGAAGAATTTGATCGCGGACTGGGCGGTCACCTTCCTCACCGGTTCCACTTCTGGCCACTTTGTGAACTTGTCGATGGCAACGAACAAGTACTCAAAGCCCCCGACGGCTCGGGGGAAGGGGCCGAGGATATCGAGCCCCCAGACCGAGAAGGGCCAGGACAAAGGGATCGTCTGGAGAGCTTAAGCTGGCTGGTGTATCTTCTTGGAATGGAACTGGCACGCTTCACACTTGGTTACTTGTGCAGTTGCATCCTGGAGGGCTGTTGGCCAGAAGAAACCTTGCCGGAACGCTTTGCCGGCAAGTGCTCTGGCGCCAATGTGGTGTCCACATATGCCTCCGTGTATCTCCGCCAACAGCTCCTGTCCGTCTTCCCGGTGAATGCACTTCAGTTTCACCCCATTACGTCCCCTTCTGTACAGTGCGCCGTCGACGAACTGGTACATACTGGACTGCCGGGCTACTCTTTCCGCTTCTTCTTGTTCTTCGGGAAGTTCTCCTGTCTGGAGGAAACGGACGATCTGCTGTGCCCACGTCGGAGCCTGTGGCTCGACGACGAGGACTAAAGGCATGTCGGCGGCTGCGGGAACATCAGCTTCTACGGCGAGGACTTGGGGCTCAGCAGGAGCTTGACGTTCCCCGGCAAGCTTGCCGGGGCATGGCTTGCCGGGAGCGCCTGCTTCGTCGGGACAAACCCTGGGGCTTGCCGGAGCGGGCGGCTCCTCAGCACTCTTGGCGTCGATCTTGGGGACTCTCTTGGCGGCGGCTTCGGGAAGCTCTGCCGGGAGATAGTCGCCGGAGACCGATTTCCTCTTCTTGCTTGGCCCTGTCGATGGTGTCAGGGATGGCTGAGTCAGCTTGAGCACAAAAGTCCCTGGTTCCACAGGTAGCTTTAGTGCGGCGCATTTTGACAAGCCGTCGGCGATGTCGTTCTCCGCTCTTGGAACGTATTCCATTTGCAGGCCGTCAAAGCGCTCTTCCAGCTTCCTCACTTCATCAACGTAAGCCTCCATCAACGGGCACTGGTAATCCTTGTTCACTTGGCGGACAACGAGCTGCGAGTCACCCCTGACAATGAGCTTCTTGATCCCAAGTTCCGCCGCGATCCTGAGACCGGCGAGCAAACCTTCATACTCTGCCGTATTGTTGGTTGCTTGCTCCTTGGGAAAGTGCATCTGGACGATGTACTTGAGGTGCTCTCCGGTAGGCGCGATGAGCAGCACGCCGGCACCGGCGCCTTCCAGCGAAAAGGCACCATCAAAGTACATCAACCACTCTTTGGTTGCTTCCTTGCCGGGGATGCTCGTCTCTGGAATTTCTTCGTCCGGTGTCGGCGTCCACTCTGCTATGAACTCTGCCAATGCTCTGCTCTGGATGGTCGATGTGCTCTCGAACTTGAGGCCAAAGCTTGACAGTTCTAGTGCCCACTCGACAATCCTGCCTGTTGCTTCGGGATTCTGCAGTATCCTCTTAAGCGGAAAGCGAGTGACCACTGTGATCTCGTGTGCTTGGAAGTAATGGCGCAGCTTCCTCGAGGCCATGAGGAGGCCGAAGAGCAATTTCTGCACACCAGAGTACCTCGACCTAGCCCCCTGCAGGAGGGAACTGACGAAGTAAACTGGGCGCTGCACCATCCTCTTCTTCTGCACTTCCCCTTGCGCTTGCGCGGATTCGCCTTTGCCAGGGCCAGAGCTTGTCGAGGAAGCCCCCTGCTTGTCGTCGGACGCGCTTGCCGTGGTTGCGGGCTCGTCATCAGCTTCCCTCTCCGCTACTAGCGCAGCACTAACCACTTGATTGGTTGCCGCTAGGTAGAGCAGCAACTTCTCTTGCGGTCTAGGCGCGACAAGTATAGGAGCGGAGGACAGGTATTTCTTCAAGTCTTGCAGCGCAGCCTCCGCTTCCGGAGTCCATTTTACTGGACCTGCCTTTTTCAAGATTTTGAAAAACGGCAGGGCGCGTTCCGCAGACCTGGAAATAAACCTGCTGAGAGCCGCCACGCAGCCGGCAAGTCTTCGCACGTCCTTGACACGCGTTGGTGCTTCAATCTGCTCGATGGCCTTGATCTTGTCGGGGTTGGCTTCGATCCCACGCTGAGACACGAAGAACCCGAGAAGCTTGCCGGAGGGAACTCCGAACACGCACTTCTCGGGGTTGAGCTTGAGGCTGATCTTGCGCAAGTTCGCAAAGGTCTCTTCCAAGTCTTGAACCAAGGTTGCCTCGTTTATGCTCTTGACCACAATGTCATCCATGTAGGCCTCCACATTTCTGTGGATCTGTGGCTCGAAAGCAGTGTGGACAACCCTCGCAAACGTCGAGCCCGCGTTCTTCAGTCCAAAAGGCATCCGCACAAAACAGTACGTGCCGCATGGAGTGATGAACGCAGTCTTCTCTTCATCTTCTTCAGCCATGAAGATCTGGTGGTACCCGGAGTAGGCATCAAGGAATGAAAGCAGGTCGCATCCGGCCGTGGAGTCAACAATCTGGTCGATGCGCGGCAAGGGAAATGGATCTTTAGGGCAAGCTCTGTTGACATCGATGAAATCGATGCAAAGTCTCCACTTCCCGTTTGCTTTGCGCACGACAACAGGATTGGCCAACCACATCGGATGGAGCACGCCTCTGACGAGGCCTGCCGCTTCCAACTTCCTGATCTCCTCCGCGATAAACTCTTGGCGCTCCACCGCTTGTTTCCTGACTTTTTGCTTGACGGGCCGCGCATGAGGACAGACGGCAAGGTGGTGCTCAATCACTTCCCTGGGAACGTCGGGGATGTCAGATGGTTGCCAGGCAAACACATCGACATTCGCCCGCAGGAAAGCAACGAGCGCGCTTTCCTATTTGGGGTCGAGAGTGGCACTGATGGTGAAGGTACCACCAGTGCCGTCCTCCTTAGCGGACACCTTCTTGGTCGCTGGTGGAGCAGCCGTCGTCTTCTTGTGTTTACCGGCGGGGCTCGATGGTGCGTCCTCAACGGCGGCGCAGCGCTCCGAAGAGGCGCGCTTGCCGGAGTGGGCACCAGAGCACTCGCCGGGCTTGGCCTTCTTGCCGGGAGAGCTCAATGGCACGTCCTCGATGGCAGCGCAGCACTCCGGGGAGGCGCGCTCGCCGGAGTGGGCGCCAGAGCACTCGCCGGGCTTGGCCTTCTTGCCGGCGGGGCTCGATGGCACGTCCTCGACGGCAGCGCAGCACTCCGAAGAGGCGCGCTTGCCGGAGTGGGCGCCAGAGCACTTGCCGGGCTTGGTCTTCTTGCCGGCGGGGCTCGATGGCACGTCCTCGACGGCAGCGCAGCACTCCGAAGAGGCGCGCTTGCCGGAGTGGGCGCCAGAGCACTTGCCGGGCTTGGTCTTCTTGCCGGCGGGGCTCGATGGCACGTCCTCGACGGCAGCGCAGCACTCCGAAGAGGCGCGCTTGCCGAAGTGGGCGCCAGAGCACTTGCCGGGCTTCTTCTTTCCCCCGGAAGCTCCAGCGGCAAGTGGGCCGCGGGCCGTTGCTGCTGTTGCGTCCCGGTATATTTGGTCGGCGCAGATAAGGGCATCCTTCTTGTCGCCGGGGACAGAAATGACGCTTATCGGGCCCGGCATCTTGAGCATGTTATACGCGTAGTGAGAGGCCGCCATGAACTTGGCGAGCGCTGGTCGGCCGAGGATCCCGTTGTAAGGCAACGGAAAGTCGGCGACGTCAATGGTGACCCTCTCAGTCCTGAAATTCAGCTCGCTGCCAAATGTTACCGGCAGCGTGATCTTTCCCTTCGGCTTGCTCCTTCCCGGGTTGATTCCTTGGAATGTGCCGGTTTCTTCGAGCTCGCTGTCGGGAACTTGGAGTCTCCGGAGAACAGCAGAGGAGATCAGATTCAAGCCGGCCCCGCCGTCAACTAGCATCTTAGTGACCTTGAGGTTGCGGACCGTTGGGGAAACCAGCATCGGCAAGCACCCGACCGCGGTTGTGCGATCAGGGTGGTCCTCAATGTCAAAGATGATAGGCGGGCTGGACCATCTCAGGGGTCTGCGTGACTCGACGGGTGGCTCCGCTGCATTGACCTCCCGCACCCACCGTTTAAGCTGGTGGTGGGAAGCGTGCAGGGAGGCACCACCGTCCACACACAAGACCTCAGTGGCTTTCTGAAACTCCTGCTCGCTGGTCTCGGGGTCTTCCATGTCTTCGTCGTCGTCATCGTCTTCGTCCTTGTCGCGTCCCCGGGGAGGTCTGTCTGCTTGCCGCTGCTTGTCCTTGCCGCGGCGCTCCCCCGGGCCGGGACGCTTCGTGCCGGATCCCCCGCCGCCTACTTGGGCTCTCTCCTTGTCGCGTCGTGCGTACTCGGCCTTCTGCAGCTCGACGAGTCGCTCGACTTGCTTGCAACTCTGGAGGTCGTGGCCCCTGGTACGGTGGATCTTGCAGTACTTCTTGTCGGTACCGTCCCGCTTATCGGCAGCAGCCACCGTCCGGTAGTTGGCGCACCCGACAACCTCCTTGCCGGGGCCTCCCGCCTGGGCTTTCTTGGCGGAGCCCTCACTGCCGGACTTCTCGACAACCAGCACCTCTGGGTTTTTCTTCTTTTTGCCGTTCCTCCACCGGCCTCTCCTTGCCGGGGCGGTACCTTCACTGTCGGATTCTCCTTCTCCAACACTTTCTCCGGGGAGCTTCCTCCCCTCCTCAGCGCGTGCACACTTGTCAGCCAGGGCGTAAAGCTCGCTGACCTCCTTGATTTTGCACATCGCCATCTCCTCCCGCATCCGGCGGTTGCACACGTTCTGGTGGAACGCGCTGATCACCGCGGCGGGGTGGACGTCTGGGATGTTGTAGTGCACACGGCTGAACCTCTGGATGAACTTGCGCAAAGGCTCCCCCTCCTTCTAAACAAGCAGATGAAGGTCGCTTGCCTGGCCATGGGGTTTGTGGCCGCCCGTGAAGGCGCCAACGAACTGATGGCATAGATCTGGCCAGGAGGAGATGCCGTCCGGCAAGTGCATGAGCCAGGATCTGACGTTGGGCTTGAGTACCAGCGGGAAGTAGTTGGCAAGGATCTTGTCGTCCCGTCCCCCGGCAGCCTGCACCGCAATGGTGTAGATGCTGAGGAACTCCGACGGATGCGATTTGCCGTCGTACTTCTCGGGCACGTCAGGCTTGAAGTTCTTCGTGCTGGGCCACTGGACTTGCTGCAGCTCGCGGGTGAACGTGGGGCAGCCTACCGAATACGGTAGTTCGCCTGGTTCCCCTGGTGCGTGCATGTCTCCAGAGGGCTCAACGCGCTGGTCTGATTGACGCCGCGCCTCTCTTCTGCGCTCGATGCGGGTTCGAGCGTCTTCTTCCCTTCGTTCATGAAGGACTTGGCGTTGGTCGCGGCGAGTTCTCGGGTTCGACGACGCGGTGGAGTCGTTGTCGAGGTGAACCCGGCGAGTCGGCGACCGCGGCTTCTGGGGCGGGGAGTGCACGGTGGTCGCACCCCCACCATTCTTGGCGCCATCGGTTCTCGTCTGGGTGACTGGCCGCGGCTGCGACGCGCTGTGTTGCCGCGGAGTGTCGCCGTTGGCGAAACCGATGAGGCTCTGGATGGTTGCCCTCCAGTCGTCGAGTTTGTCCGCCGTCGGAGGGTAGTCTAGGAGTAGCTGAGCTCGCGTGAGAGCTTCCGCTGGGGTGGCGGGCGGAGGCGGCGAACGGCGCGAGGAGCGGGACGTGCTCGAACTCCTAACTACGTTAGAAGGAGCAGCACCCGGTCCAGGCAGCCGCGCGATGCTCGTTCCGGCACGCTGGATCGCATGCTGGTCCTGAGCGCCTTGGGACCCACCAGCACGGTCTGCGTCCAGCGAGCGTATGGTACCATGGGTACCATGACGCTGCTGGTTTTGCGCCTCCTGAGAGGGGCGCGGGGCGAGCTCGGACGTCGCGGGACCAAGAACTGGTTCGACGGCGCCCGTTCCTCCGCCGGCGTCCTCCCCACCACCCGTCTGCTCCATGGGCGGTGGGTTCGACGCTGATGGACCGGTCACCTCCGGAGCTTTCTTCTTCGGCGCCATGCCGGCGCGAACAATGAGAGTCTGGCTCGCGCGGACGCCGGATCTGATTCACACAACCTCGACGTCCCCCTACCTGGCGCGCCAAAGATGTCGGGGGAAATCGGCCTCCACGAACACCTATGGGGACGGAGCCCCTTTTCGGTTCGGCGGGGGGCGGAGATTGCGCAAAGAGCAGATCAAGGCGACACACACACACAACGATTTTACCCAGCTTCGGGCCGCATGGATGCGTAAAACCCTACTGCTGCTTGTCTGGTTGACTCGAGTTCTTGCTCTGGAGCGCAAGAAGCTACAGTAAGTTGGAGCTGGACGTAGACGAGGGTCTACTGGGTGTCCTCCTTGCCCTCTCCTCCCCCTCCCCCGTTCTACGTGCGCTTGGGCCTCCTTTTATATGCTAAGGGGTTTCCCACAGGTAGCGACGCAGGTGAGGGTAAAAATGGCAAGGAACTGTGCGAACAGTGGCGGCACAGTGCTACCGCACCTGACTCTGACGGCGGGGGACAAAGGCATTAAATGCCCGTCTGGATCGTCCGAACAGTGCCGAGGCGGACCGTTGGGGGCGCCTCCGCTTGCCACGGGGGCGACTCTGCCAACGTCGCATGCCACCGCGCGCCTCAGGTTGCGCGGCGCCCCGCCACGTGCCTCTGGGGAAGCTCCAGGGTGACGCGTGGTCAGGTGAGCTGGAGCGCAGGCCTGAGGTGGTGGTTTGCCGCGGCAAGTGGCTTGCCGCGGTGGTTGTCTTGCCGCACCTGAGAGCTTGCCGCTCCTTAGGCCTTGCCGGGGCGCGCGGCGCGCCGCGGCGGGCTTCTCTTGGGGTGCCTTGGCTTGGCCGTCCCGGCGAGCTCCTCCCGCCGGGGCCTTGGTGCTTCGACTTAGTCGTCCCGGCAAACTCCTCTTGCCGGGGCCTTGTCGCCTTGGCCCGGCAAGCTCCTCTTGCCGAACCTCGCCTTCTTGGCCCGGCAAGCTCCTCTTGCCGGGGCTTGGTCTTCTAGGCTCGATCACTTGGCCTTCGTCCGGCCCAGAAAGGGCCGTGGAGACTCTTGTCGCTCCCCTGGCAAGCCTTGCCGCGGGACGCTACTACTGCCCGTGCACAAGTTCGGGGTACTAAGGTACCCCTACTTTAGTACACCGACAGGGCCCATCGGCCTGAGCACACCTGCACGTTGCGAGGGCGACCGGAAGCAGACCTAGCCTAGTGGCGTCCAGTCCAATCCGGCGCGCGTCGCTCCGTCGCTGACGTCAAGAAGTGCTTCGGCTGATACCACGACGCCGAGTGCCCATATCTTTCCCGCGTAGTTGGTTAGTGCGTATAGACCAAATGGCCAAACTCAGATCAAATACCCAGATCTCGTTAAGCGTGTTAAGTATCCGCGAACGCCAACAAGGCCAGGCTCACCTCTCACCCAGGTAGCCCCGAACTACCCTGCCGCTCCGCCACAAAGATCCACACAGAGGGCCGTCGGGACAAAGGTCCTTTCAGCCCCCAATCTGTGAATCACTCGCGGGTACTCCCCGAGCCAACCCGACTTTGGTCACCACATGTATCATGTTTAATATAAAGTATATACCCGTGATCAACTCCCGAGTGATCATGGCCCGATAGTATAGCACAGCAGACGGACAAGAATGTAGGGCCACTGATGGAAAACTAGCATCCTAAACTAAGCAGGTAGGATTTCAGGTACAGGTATCAACAGTAGTAACAAGGACAGGCTATGCATCAGGATAGGAATAACGAAAGTAGTAACATGCTACACTACTCTAATGCAAGCAGTATAGAGGAGAGTAGGCGATATCTGGTGATCAAGGGGGGGCTTGCCTGGTTGCTCTGGCAAGAGAGAGGGATCGTCAACTCCATAGTCGAACGGGGCAGCAGCAGCGTCGGTCTCGGTGTCTAGCGGAAGAAGAGGGGGAAGAAACAATGAATATTTAAGCAAGCAGATGCATAGTGATGCAAGACATGACAAGTAACGGCGTTAGAGGTGCCCTAACGCGGTATGAGGTGATACCGGTGAAGGGGGAAAACATCCGGGAAAGTATCCCCGGCGTTTCGCGTTTTCGGGCAGAGGTGCCGGAGGGGGAAAGTTGCGAGTTGGATAGGTTAGGGATGCATGGCGGACGAACGGGCTGCCTATCCGGGTTCGTCTCGTCGTTCTGAGCAACTTTCATGTACAAAGTTTTTCCATCCGAGCTACGGTTTATTTTATATTAATTATTAAAGTTTTAATCCATTTTAGAATTTAAATTAATTCGAAAAACAGATTAATGACATCAGCATGATGTCATGCTGACATCAGCAGTCAACAGAGTTGACTTAGTCAACCTGACCAGTGGGTCCAGTGGGACCCACCTGTCATTCACTATTTAGATTTAATAAGGGTTTAGGCTAAACTAATTACCGTTTAATTAAACTAACTAGTTAATTAGATTAATTAAACAGGATTAATTATCTTAATTAATTAATTAACTAATTAATTAATTTTATTTATTTATTTTCTTCTTATTATTATTTTTTATATAAAAACGTTCTAGGCAGGGCCCATGTGTCATAGGCCCGGGGGGTCCATGCGGGTTAGCGGGCGCGCGGGCGTGCGGGTGCGGACGATGGGGCGCTAGAGGTGCCCGACCCGCACGAGGGCCAGCGGGCACGGAGGGGCGCGGGGCGCCAGAGATGGCACCGGCGAGGCCACGGCGGGGCAGCACCGGGGCTGGGCGGCGCAGGCTGGAGGGGGTGGCGCGACCGGGCCGGTGCGGGGCAGCACGGCGATGCGGGACCCAAACGGCGCGGACGCGCGGTGAGCGGCTTCCGCAGCGGAGCAGCAGCAGCAGGGCTGCACGGCGGAGGGAGAGCGGCGGCAGGGGGCGGCCAAGGCGAATCCGGCGGGGCGCGCGTATACGAGGATAGGGGGAGAGGAGGCCGGGGGCCTCACCGCGGATCCGTAGGGTCAGGGGCAACGGGGGGGCGAGGAGGAGGGCGGAGACGACGCGACGCAGGGGATGCAGTCCAGCGGGAAGGGCTCCGGCGATGGCGGAGCAGCCCGGCGAGTCGAGGAGGCCCCCGAGCGGCAGCAGACGGGGCGCGGTCGTCGGGGCTCAGGGGCCGCGGGGTCCAGCCCCCGATCCAGCTCGTGTCGAGGGGGGGCGCTGTGCGGGAGGAGTCGGAGAGCAGGCGGTGGCGTCGGGCGGCGCGACTGGGGCCGCGCCGGGGATGGGCGCCTGCGGCGGAGGCACGGGATCGGGCTCCTCCCCGATCCAGGCGAGTGGGGAGGGAGAGAGTGGGGATAGTGGGGGGATCTGGGGCAGGTGGGGATAGGGTTCGGTCGGGTGTGGCCAGTGGAGTGGGGAGGGGGGTATGAAGAGGGAGCGGGGTGGATGGGCCGACCGACTGGGCCAGTTGGGCTACTTGGCCCCGAGGCCATCTGGGTCGTGGCCCAGCGGGGGGTCTCCTTTTATCTCCTTTTTTTGGTATTTTGTTTTTCTTAAATTTTCCTTTTTTGTTTTATTTTTAGTTTCTCTCCATTTTAGTTTTTATAATTATGATCTCAATTCCTAAAATAGTACCACTACTTATTCTAATGCCACTATATCTTGGGCACCTAAAAGAATTTGTTTAACATTTTATACTTTATAAAAGGCATTTAATTATTGGTTTTGGCTGTTGTTCTATTTAGTTTGGAGTATTTAAATATTTCCTAGCAATGTGGTTCCACCATCATAACCATCTATGATTTATTTGCTACAACTTGATCATTTTAGATTTGTCTGTTGAAAACTTTTATTGTTTGACTCGGTTTTAAATTTGAAATCTGAACGGGATTTGAATCATCGCAAGATTAGCAACAGTAATCGTGGTGACGTGGCAACATTAACAGGGATTTACTGTAGCTTAATTATCTGGGCGTCACACTATCTCCCTTGTAGACATGGATGGTCTACTCCATTGGGACTTCAAGCCTGGCCAGGCGATCGCGGATCAGGTTCGTCGTCGCTTTGGATCTACGGTGCATTTTTTTCCTAGCAATGGCACCAAGGAATTCTTCTTGGTGGTTTTCTTCTCCTCAGCCTCCTTCCCCCTCTCGGTTGAATCTGTGGGTATTGCTCTTCAATGTTGTATTGGAGGTTCTGCTGAGGGTTTCTCGATCTCACAGTTGGATGATCGCAAGTTTCGTTTCTCGGTGGCGTCTAATCGAGTTGGTCATTTCATTTACCATCTCAAGGATCGTATTTGTCCGGACTTTGTCTGTCATTTCTCGCTATATCGTTCTGAGAGACATGCTAATCCCAAGTGTGATACTCGTTGGCATTCGGATCATCACTTGGCAGAACTATCTGCTCGCAAACCCATGGCCATTAAACCAACATTTTCATTTGGCTCACGGGCTGCTACTATTGATCCTTCTTCAATGTCTGAATTGGAAAATTTTGGTCTTCTTGATCAAGAATTGTACCCACAGAGGAGTTTTGCAGTCGCCGGAAAGCTCCTCGCCGGCCAACGCCCCACATCGGTCATCCACTCAGGTTGATTCCGACATTACTATCACAAAGGATATTCCAGGCAATGCATTTACTGCTAACATTCAATTTGGTAGCTTTCTTGTGGGAAACACCCAATCAAGGTCTGGAGACACGGCAGCCAATCAACATTCATTGCCGAATTCTGTCCGTATTGAAGAATTTCAAACTCTGGTTCCACCCTCAGGTATTCAAACTCGCAATCAATTTCACGGAACTAAATTCAGGCAAGATTACTGGGATGATATTCCCCCCTTTATGTTGCTCTATATTAATGATCAGCGAAAATTTGGATATTCTGATAATCACATTGCCAAAATATGGTCCATTATGTCGGTCCCACCATCGGATTACATTAACAAATGCCTGAATTTATGCTACGTTTGCAATGGCTCCGGTCATCAAGCGGATTCTTGTCCGGACAAAGTAGGCAACACCACCTCCTCTGATCCTGGTGTGGGCCCTTCTGGCCAAAATACAGATGTTCATTCAGAGGGACGAAAGCTCTATGGATCTCAGCCATGCTTTCTCTGTGGCTCGTTGGCCCATTTATATTTTGCCTGTCCTGGGCTTGTGCGATGTCATACATGTTCTTTCTTGGGCCACACACATCATGTTTGTCACCCTTTGGCCCGTAGAATGCAATTGAAGGCAAAGATTAATTCTATCATTTCGGATATTCAAATGGTAAGTCCCTCTGACTCTGTACCGCAAAAGGAAGAAAATAACCGAGATGCTTATCTCCTTGAGAAGGGCAAAGAAATTATGACAGATCCATTCAAACGAGTCTCCCTGAGACATCAAATCAATCAGACTTTAATTATTGATTCTGCGCCCGATGGCAATGCTACTGACCCTCCTGTGACTGCAGCCGTCCGATGCTCATCCAAGGGTCAATCAAGACACGTGCCATCGTCTGATTGGCAAGGGGGAGGCAGCCGCAATTGATCTAGGTTCCCAAGGGGACTAGATCCCGTGTCGATACGCATTCTGCCATGTTTCTCTGTTCCAATAGTGCCACCGCCCCAGAGCTCCACCACCCTCCAATGGCGAACTTCCCCGTCAATGTGGTACCCTACCTTCCGCAGGGCATGACAATCGAGCTTGGACCGGAAGACAGGAAGGTGAGGGATGACATGGTGGTCAGCCCAACTCCTCCGCTGCGCCATGACTTCCTTTCCATTGCGGAAGTCAATCGCTTCGTTCCGTTCCATCACAAGGCGTCACTGCGCCACACCATTGAAGGTTCGTTGCATGAATCCCAGTACTTCCCCACTGAGATAGATGATCATCCTTAGGAGTTGGGATTTTTGGCTTTACGGATTCAGTTACTAGAGATGCTGTGGTGGGTACTACGTTTGAGCTAGATGAGGATGAAGAGAATATCCACACAGTTATTTCATTTGTGCCTCATGATGCGGCTCTGAACATGCAGCAGACCACTTTCGGTCCTCAGATTTGGCTTCTTTATATTGGTTTCCCACAAGATTATCAGACTTCGCACTACATGCACAAGTCAGTCGATAAATTTGGTGAGCTTGTCACTTGGCACAATCCGAGGGGGGATAGAAAACTTGTTTTGCTGAAAGTTAGAGTTATTCATCTGCGCCTAGTCCCAAAAAGCTTTGTTATGCATCAGCTCAGTGGGGAGCGCCTTTGTTGGACAGTGTGTGTTACTATGCTACGCAGCAGTGACTGGGATGCCCATCTACCTGAGATCCCACCTGCAGGGATTGAGCCACCACTGGCTGATGGTATCCCTCACCCTCTCCACGGGGATGGTCTCACAGCAGAACAACTCTATCAAGCGCAGCTGAATAATTGGATGGCTCAGAATGCACAGATGAATGCAAATGCTGCCAATGCTGCCAATGCAAATGCAGACAATCAGGGCAATGAGGTTCACTTTCAAGCTAACTGGGGACAATGGCCTCCATATCCTCCTCCAGCTCTGTATAACTTCCAGGCATGGCTTGCTCAAGAGGGTCTCCAGGTCCAAGACGGTATTGTGCCAAACAATAACCTGCTGGATAGCCCAGGCACAGCCTGGAATGATTCAATTATAGCTTTTGGCAGCTCTGACTCCAGTGAGACATTGTCAGACAGTTATGTTATGGTACCGGCGAACCTGTTTCACTCGTGGGTGGAGGGAGAAAGTTCTGATACAGCCACAACTTCTGTTCAAATTACCCCAATGGACCCCCTGCTGCTCCAGTTAACTCTCTTGAAGTAGTGGTCTCTCTCACACAGCATGGGCTCCAGTTTGCTATGACTAAACAAGGTAATGTGATTTCATCGATGCTCATTAATCAAGGATTCTCTTTCATCAGACTCAACTCCTTCCTGAGATCGACCATCATGCCTTTAGTTGCCTCCTATGGCCCTTGGAGCTCTGGTTTTGGGCTCGGGAATGATTGGGTTCAGGTTAAAGTAGTCATTACTGTTGAGAATAACCTGGTGTCAGTGACAGCAACAAAATAGACAAGGGAGTTTGCCTCTTCCTCTCTGCAAATTGAAGAACTCCCGGACACACCTGATTTAAACACAGTGGTGAACCCTGACAGTACTTCATTGGAGATTCCAGTGGTAGCCCACCAATCTCAGGAGATTTCTGATCCTTCTCTGCTTGTGCAACCTATCCTTCCCCTGAGTGTTGACCAGGTGGCTCAACTGGCATCAACTGTTGGCCCAAGTGTGGAAACTGCTCATGGCTTTGGGGATGCGATTCCTATGGAAAGTTCACAGCTCTTCGGAATTGGGCCATCTGAGGATCATAATGCTGATTCCCTGGTTAATGATGGAACTAGCTCTGCAAGTACCCTTGGTGGACAGGGGCCAAATTCTGCTAACACAATACGCAAAGGGAAGCTTGCCATGCCTGTGTCATCTGTTACTCTTCGTCATAGTGCCAGGTCCAACAAATATGACGGTTTCAAAGTCACAGCCATTACGGACAGCAAACCAAGATCTTCTAAGGTCAAGCCCAGGGTCAATCCGTCAGCTCTGCAGTCCAGGGATCGTTCTGAAGAAGATGACAGTTCTGCTGTTCCACCGCCCACCCCAGTGGCCACACTACAGCTTATTGGCACAGTCAAATGTGCTATTCTTGCTGCCGAGCTCTCTGAAGAGGTGCTCAATGAATCTATGGAGGATGCTCTTTCATCCTCATCCAGTGCTTAATCCTTTCTCCTTTATCCATGGTACTTTTGGTGAACTGGAATGTTCTCTGTTGGAACGTTTGTGGTTTAAATTCCGAACCTAAGCAACTTGCTCTGTTTAATGCCATTACGGCTAGTGGTTGTGCTGTGGTTTGTTTGCAGGAAACTAAGAAGCACTCTTTTGATAATAACTTTATTAAGTCTTGTTGTCCGCGACGTTTTGATAAATTTGAATTTATTCCGGCCCGTGGTGCCTCGGGTGGAATTGCGACAATTTGGAATAGTTCAATTTTCTCCTCCACGGTTATGGCCTCCAAGGACTTTGCATTAGTGACCGCTTCCAATCCACTCAATCAGCACAGTACTGGACCCTTGTGAATGTGTACGGCCCCTGTCAGGGTGATGAACGTAGGGAATTCATATAGTGGCTGCTCGACCTTAATATCCCTCACAACGAAGATTGGCTCCTTTTAGGGGATTTTAATTTCATTCGTGGCCCAGACAATCATAATAAGCCAGGGGAAATTTTGGGGATATGATTACCTTCAACGACTTTATCAGGAGCCAAAACCTACTTGAACTGCCTATCAAAGGTCGAGCTTACACCTCGAGTAACATGCAGGTGGACCCCCTTTTAGAACAAATTGATTGGTTTTTCACGAGCACCAACTGGACTACTACTTACCCTAAAACCCTAGTAAAACCTCTTGGCCGGCCAGTTTCGGATCACATCCCTTGTGTGGTATGCATTGAGACAACCATTCCTCGCTCCAAGATTTTCAGGTTTGAATCGTATTGGGTACATCACCCCGGATTTATGGACACGGTTTCTAATTCTTGGTCCAAACCAATTCCCTCGACCAACATGGCCACTGTTATCTCCCGCAAGTTTAAACACCAGAGGCATGATCTGAAAAATTGGAGTAAAGGTATTTCTAAACTGTCTATTGCCATTGAAAACTCCAACAGGGCTCTATTCGAACTTGATGAACTTGAAAATAAAAGGCGTCTAACCACTCCAGAATCAAATTTTCGCCGCATACTCAAACACCATATTCTGAGGCTTCTTAATTATCAGAAAGAGTATTGGAGGAAGAGATGTACTATTAGATGGGTCAAATTTGGCGATGAGCAACCAAAATTTTTTCAAGCGATGGCCTCAGAAAGATATAGGAGAAATAACACTGCTTCTCTTACCACGGATGATGGATATTGTGTTGAAGATCATGCGGGCAAAGAATCTGTTATATTTCAAGCTTTTAGAAAACGGCTTGGGTCCTCTCAGCCACACGAGATGAAGTTTGATTTAGCCAGCATGATCAAGAAGGTTGAAGATTTGGACCAACTAACTGTGCCTTTCACTCACCAGGAAATTGATGATGTGATTAAATACATGCCTGCGGATAGGGCTCCGGGGCCAGATGGTTTCACTGGTCACTTTCTCAAATCTTGTTGGCACGTGATTAAAGAAGACTTCTACCTTCTGTGCAATCAATTCCATGAGGGCAACTTAAATCTGGAGAGTATTAATGAGGGTTTCATTACTCTGATCCCAAAAATAAATGCACCTGCTTTAGTCAATGATTACAGGCCAATCACGCTGCTCAATTGTTGTCTTAAGATCATTACGAAACTTCTTGCCAACCGTCTCCAAAAGATTATCCTTAAAATCGTGCATCGAAAACAATATGGTTTTTTGAAGGGCAAATCTATACAGGATTGTTTGGCGTGGGCGTTTGAGTATATTTACCAATGTCAAACATCAAAGAAACCAATTGTTCTCCTTAAACTTGATTTCGCTAAGGCATTCGACACTATTGAGCATGAGCCAATGTTGGAGATCATGCGACACATGGGATTTAACGATAAATGGCTAAACTTGATCAAAACAATTTTGGCCTCAGGTAAATCTTCAGTCCTTTCAAATGGCGTACCAGGGAGACAATTCCATTGCAAAACTGGGGTTCGACAAGGAGACCCATTATCTCCCTTGATTTTCATGCTGGCAGCCGACCTCCTCCAAGCTGTCATTAATGATGCTTTTTCTCAGGGTCATATTCAGCTTCCTTTCCCATGTGCAACCCAAAAAGATTACCCGGTCATTCAATACGCCGATGACACAATTCTGGTACTCCCGGCTTGTGAAACACAAGCGGCCACGATCAAGCAGATTCTGTCGGATTATGCAACTTCCATTGGCCTTAAAATTAACTTCCAAAAATCCACTCTCATCCCAATCAACTGTGATGAGACTCTCAGTAACAAAATTGCACAAATCTTCAGCTGCTTAACTGGCAAAATGCCATTCACTTACCTTGGGTTGCCTTTGGGGACCACACGACCATCTGTTCAGGATTTAATGCCCTTGGTTTGCAAAGTGGAGCGCCGCCTAACAGCTACTCTAAACATGATCTCGTATGGAGCAAAGCTTTCTCTAGTAAATTCAGTGATCACTTCGCTCACAATCTTTGCTCTATGCACACTCAAGCTTCCCATCTCCATTATTGAGCTCTTAGACAAGATCAGAAGGAAATGTCTCTGGACTAAAAAGACGGAACAGGGGGAATCATGTCACTCTCTGGCTGCTTGGAGCATGATTTGTAAACCTAAGGAGAGTGGTGGAATGGGTATATTGGACCTCCGAACACAGAGTGATGCCCTGTTGCTCAAATATCTTCACAAGTTTTACAATCACTGGGATTTGCCATGGGTGGAATTAATCTGGAACACCTATTACACCTCGAAAATCCCACATGCAACGGATGCATGTGGCTCCTTCTGGTGGAGAGACATCACAAAGCTCATGCCAGTTTATAGAGGCATTACCAAAGTCACAATTCAGGATGGCTGCACCACTTTACTTTGGAAAGATCTTTGGATGAATGACATTCTGGCCTCCAGCCACCCCAGGGCCTTTTCGTTCACAAAAAATGAAGATATCTCTGTCCATGCACTATTAACGGCTGACACGTTAGGGGAAACCTTCCATCTTCCCCTTTCTGCGCAGGCACATGCAGAGTTGATGGACCTTCAGCAATTACTAACTCCGATTACCCTGGCCCACGGAGAGGACAAATGGACTTGCATTTGGGCTAAAGGAGATTACACTGCGCGCCAATATTACTCCTATTACTTCAGAGAAATTAAAGTTGATCAAACATACAAGTGGTTGTGGAAATCCAAGGTCACCATGAAAATTAAAGTGTTCGGCTGGTTACTCCTCTCCGATACACTAAACACACGAAACATGCTCAAGAGGAGACATTACAATATTGGTGACAACCACACTTGTCTGCTGTGTACTTCACCTATTGAAGAAACTTTGGAGCACCTCTTCTTCACCTGTCCATTTAGCCAAGAATGCTGGTCACATGTTGATATTATCTGGACAACACATGGTACAAGACTTCAATGGATTGAGCAAGCAAAAACTACGTGGAATCGCCCGATGTTCATGGACATCTTCCTACAGGCTGCTTGGAGCATATGGAAAGAGAGAAACAACAAACACTTCAGAGGGATTTCACCTTCGAAATCATCCTGGCTGGCTAGGTTGAAAGATGACCTCTCCCTTCTTCATTACAGAGTGGGAGAAAAACTTCAACCATTTTTGTCCTCCTTTGTAAATAGTATTTGACTTTACTATTTTTATTCCTACTTTATAGTATTTACCCCTTCCCAATAGTTACAACATGGCTATGGATGTAAGGTTACGACTTTGTAAGACTTTTTGTCACTTATTTTAATACATACAGTAGGAGCCTCTCCTACTGTTTCAAGTGTCAAAAAAACAATGAGTTGTAGGATGGTAACTACAAACTCTACAGCCTTCTCTTTTTACTGCCCATAATGAGTTGTTAGACAATAATGCATGAATCTTTTTCGTTCCCAGTGGTTGCCGAAGCAGTTCACTCAAGATTACCTCGCAAAGTACATGATTGGTGGACACACAATGAAGGTTAAAGTATTTCATCCAGACTACAATGAGCATTGAGAAATCCTAATGAAGACAGTGAAGGATGGACGGGCCGCCATCACAAGGGGTTGGCCTAGAGTCGTGCGCGCCTTACGCATGGAGGAGGACACAATATGGGCATTCCGCTTCACCTTCTCCAGCAACCAGAATGTCTTTCGCCTCTCTCTTTATAGTCTTTAGTACAACTGTGGTTCATCATTCTTTACTTGGTGCTTCTATAGTTCTTCAGTATATGTACCTGTGCATCGAATTATGGATTCGTGGTTGAACCTATATTTGTAATAAACATGGTTGGATATGAAATAAGTGATTGCCTACTTTCAAATTCAAAACATGTGATTTTTAAACTAGGGATTAATTGGATTAATTAGGTATTACACTGCACATCATTTGCGAAAGCAAAACGTCTGCGATATACGTGGAGATCAGAAACATTTCTAGGATCCACTACGTGTGCGATCAATCTCCATTGCACACACGACTTTCTCTTAAAAATTGTTTGCGTTAGGCCACCTTGCGTAAACATTTACCGCATAAAAAGTGTGTGTGATGGACAGTCTTTGCCACACAGTTTCTTCTACGCACCATGTGTGATGCATTCAATAACGTAAACGATAAAATTATTAATATCATGTGCAATGGCAATGCTATCACAAACGATTTAACGGGAAAAATTATGTATGATGTACCTGTGAACGGAAACGTTTTCCTTGAAGCGACTGTGTGGGATGTACATACGAATGGAAACGTTTAGCGCAGACTGACTGTGTGGGATGTACTTGCGACCGGAATTTTTTCTGTCGTATAATTGTATGTTTTAGCTCTATTGTATGTATTTCCATATTTGAGCGCTCGCCGGTCTCACACGACCTCATTTTGCCAAGCGTGTGTGCCAGGAGGGCATATCCACGATGTTTCTGGGTCGTGTGGGAAGGACCCCCCTATCGGCCACACTCAATTGGTGACGGTTCCAAATGTCGTTGCGGAAAGGGGTTAAAAACCGTTTGTTTAGGACCGACGTGCACCAGTGGGATATTCACGTGATCTACTTTATGTATGTTTTGGTGATCAACTCGCGGGTTCTGTGACCTTGTGAACTTATGCATAGGGGTTGGCACACATTTTCGTCTTGACTCTCCGGTAGAAACTTTGGGGCACTCTTTGAAGTTCTTTGTGTTGGTTTGAATAGATGAATCTGAGATTGTGTGATGCATATCGTATAATCAAACCCGCGGATACTTGTGGTGACATTGGAGTATCTAGGTGACATTAGGGTTTTGGTTGATGTGTGTCTTAAGGTGTTGTTTTAGCACGAACTCTAGGGTTGTTTGTGACACTTATAGGAATAGCCCAATAGATTGATTAGAAAGAATAACTTTGAGGTGGTTTTGTACCCTACAATAATCTCTTCCTTTATTCTCCGCTATTAGTGACTTTGGAGTGACCCTTTGTTGCATGTTGAGGGGTTGTTATATGATCTAATTATGTTATCATTGTTGAGAGAACTTGCACTAGTGAAAGTATGAACCCTAGGCCTTATTTCGAAGCATTGCAATACCGTTATCGCTCACTTTTACTACTAGTTACCTTGCTGTTTTTATATTTTCAGATTACAAAAACCTATATCTACCATCCATATCACACTTGTATCACCATCTTTTCGCTGAACTAGTGCACCTATTCAATTTACCATTGTATTGAGTGTGTTGGGAACACAAGAGACTATTTGTTATTTGGTTGCAGGGTTGTTTGAGAGAGACCATCTTCATCCTATGCCTCCCACGGATTGATAAACATTAGGTCATTCACTTCAGGGAAAATTGCTATTGTCCTATAAAACTCTGCACTTGGAGGCCCAATATGAGTCTACAAGAAGAAGGTTGCATAGTAGACATCACTTATCACACACCTTGTCGCCACCGTTGAGGAATCAGCTGAAGGCTCACAACCGCCGAAACTAAAAATGAACTTATCATCGAGTTTGCCAATACCTTGCTTTACTTTTTCATTGGTACATTTTTCGAAACCTTCCTTTGATCGTTGTTTTTATTTATCTTTCTGTGAAGGTGGTTTTTAAAAATACAAAAATATTTATTTTGCTCTTTTTCTCGATGCGCCTTTTTCTTGCATCTTTTGGCATGTCTTTTTTTACAGAGAAGTTGATCTACATCGAGCAATAAGGAATATGTCTTAAGGAAGAAAAGCGTGAACATTCGTGGATGTGAGGTATGTCCTACTACTCCCGCTTTATGAACTTGAAATACCGATTCTAGTTGTAGTAGTGTGCATGTGTGATATATCCAAGTGGGAGTAGGTCTCGATAGTTATTATAAAGTTTTTATTCACTTTGCTAGATTAGTTAAGTAGATTCCATTTCATGTGGTCAACCAAGACTTGTTGTGGGACTAGTTTTGCAGGAAGTGATGTTAACAAGATAATCATATAATGAGAGGATGTGTTTGGAAGACTTGGGTATCGAGAGAGATTGTGTTTGAAGAAACTGGTATTTAATTTAATAGACTCGATAGTTCTTGCGGAAAGAGTTGTCTAGGGGAACTAAGTTGGAGGTAATTCTGATTATTACATGCCAAAACTTGTTGTGTGATTCTATAAGATATTGCTTTTATGCATTTCTATAAGATATTGCTTTTATGCATTTCTTATGAATCATTGTCACGCCTCTTGAGAAATCTGACAACTCTGTTGGCCTATGAACGATCTACTTGAGCTTCAACTCAGATTTTGGCTACTGAGTTGGTTAACATTTGTAACAGAAATGTTATAACAATTAAAATTTTGGCTTTTGCGAGAGGATGTGTTTGTGTGAAAAGTGTTGGAAATATGCCCTAGAGGCAATAATAAAAGCATTATTATTATATTTCCTTATTCATGATAATTGTCTTTATTCGTGCTATAATTGTGTTATCCGGAAATCGTAATACATGTGTGAATAACAGACAACAACGTGTCCCTAGTAAGCCTCTAGTTGACTAGCTCATTGATCAACAGATAGTCATGGTTTCCTGACTATGGGCATTGGATGTCAATGATAACGAGATCACATCATTAGGAGAATGATGTGATGGACGAGACCCAATCCTAAACATAGCATAAGATCGCATAGTTCGTTTGCTAGAGTTTTCCAATGTCAAGTATCTTTTCCTTTGACCATGAGATCGTGTAACTCCCGGATACCGTAGGAGTGCTTTGGGTGTGCCAAACATCACAACGTAACTGGGTGACTATAAAGGTATACTACGGGTATCTCCGAAAGTATCTGTTGGGTTGACACGGATCGAGACTGGGATTTGTCACTCCGCTTGACGGAGAGGTATCACCGGGCCCTCTCGGTAATGCATCATCATAATGAGCTCAATGTGATCAAAGTGTCTGATCACGGGATCATGCATTACGGTACGAGTAAAGTGACTTGCCGGTAATGAGATTGAACGAGGTATTGGGATACCGACGATCGAATCTCGGGCAAGTAAAATACCGATTGACAAAGGGAATCGTATACGGGATTAATTGAATCCTCGACATCGTGGTTCATCCAATGAGATCATCGTGGAACATGTGGGAGCCAACATGGGTATCCAGATCCCGCTGTTGGTTATTGCCCGAGAGCCTTCTCGGTCATGTCTGCATGTCTCCCGAACCCGTAGGGTCTACACACTTAAGGTTCGGTGATGCTAGGGTTGTGAAGATATGTATATGCAGTAACCCGAATGTTGTTCGGAGTCCCGGATGAGATCCCGGACGTCATGAGGAGTTTCGGAATGGTCCGGAGGTAAAGAATTATATATAGGAAGTGCTGTTTTGGCCATCGGGACAAGTTTCGGGGTTATCGGTATTGTACCGGGACCACCGGAGGGTCCCGGGGGGTCCACCGGGTGGGGCCACCTGCCTCGGGGGGCCACATGGGCTCTAGGGGGTGCGCCTTGGCCTACATGGGCCAAGGGGAACCAGCCCCAAGAGGCCCATGCGCCTAGGGTGGGGAAACCCTAAAGGGGGGCGCCCCCTTGCTTGGGGGGCAAGCCCCCCACCCCTTGGCCGCCGCCCCCCCTAGGAGATTGCATCTCCTAGGGCCGGCGCCCCTCCTAGGGGGCTATATAAAGGGGGAGGGGAGGGGGGCAGCCGCACCCTGGTCCTTGGCGCCTCCCTCTCCCTCTCCAACACCTCCTCCTCCTCCGTAGAGCTCGGCGAAGCCCTGCCGGAGTACTGCAGCTCCACCATCACCACGCTGTCGTGCTGCTGCTGGAGCCATCTTCCCCAACCTCTCCTTTGCCTTGCTGGATCAAGAAGAAGGAGACGTTATGCTGACCGTACGTGTGTTGAACGCGGAGGTGCCGTCCGTTCGGTGCTAGGATCTCCGGTGATTTGGATCACGTCGTGTACGACTACCTCATCCCCGTTCGTTGAACGCTTCCGCTCGCGATCTACAAAGTGGTATGTAGATGCAATCTCTCTCCCATGACTCGTTGCTTAGATGAACTCATAGATGGATCTTGGTGAAACCGTAGGAAAAATTTTAATTTTCTGCAACGTTCCCCAACAGTGGCATCATGAGCCAGGTCTATGCGTAGTTCTCTATTGCACGAGTAGAACACAATTTGTTGTGGGCGTAGATGTTGTCAACTTTTCTTGCCGCTACTAGTCTTATCTTGCTTCAGCGGTATTGTGGGATGAAGCGGCCCGGACCAACCTTACACGTACACTTACGTGAGACCGGTTCCACCGACTAACATGCACTAGTTGCATAAGGTGGCTGGCGGGTGTCTGTCTCTCCCACTTTAGTTGGAGCGGATTCGATGAAAAGGGTCCTTATGAAGGGTAAATAGAAGTTGACAAATCACGTTGTGGCTTTCACGTAGGTAAGAAAACGTTCTTGCTAGAACCTTAATTCAGCCACGTAAAACTTGCAACAACAATTAGAGGACGTCTAACTTGTTTTTTGCAGCAAGTGCTTTGTGATATGATATGGCCAAAGTTGTGATGAATGATGAATGATCTATATGTGATGTATGAGATGTTCATGCTATTGTAATAGGAATCACGACTTGCATGTCGATGAGTATGACAACCGGCAGGAGCCATAGGAGTTGTCTTTATTTTTTGTATGACCTGCGTGTCATTGAGAAACGCCATGTAAATTACTTTACTTTATTGCTTAACGCGTTAGCCATAGTAATAGAAGTAATAGTTGGCGAGCAACTTCATGGAGACACGATGATGGAAATCATGGTGTCAAGCCGGTGACAAGATGATCATGGAGCCCCAAGATGGAGATCAAAGGAGCTATGTGATATTGGCCATATCATGTCATGTTTATTATTTGATTGCATGTGATGTTTATCATGTTTTGCATCTTGTTTACTTAGAACGACGGTAGTAAATAAGATGATCCCTCATAATAATTTCAAGAAGTGTTCCCCCTAACTGTGCACCGTTGCGACAGTTCGTTGTTTCGAAGCACCACGTGATGATCGGGTGTGATAGATTCTAACGTTCACATACAACGGGTGTAAGACAGATTTACACATGCAAACACTTAGGTTGACTTGACGAGCCTAGCATGTACAGACATGGCCTCGGAACACAGAAGACCGAAAGGTCGAGCATGAGTCATATAGAAGATACGATCAACATGAAGATGTTCACCAATGTTGACTAGTCCGTCTCACGTGATGATCGGACATGGCCTAGTTGACTTGGATCATGTAATACTTAGATGACTAGAAGAGGGATGTCTATCTAAGTGGGAGTTCATTAAATAATTTGATTAAGATGAACTTTATTATCATGAACTTAGTCTAAAATATTTACAATATGTCTTGTAGATCAAATGGCCAACGTAGTCCTCAAATTCAACGCGTTCCTAGAGAAAACCAAGCTGAAAGACGATGACAGCAACTATACGGACTGGGTCCGGAACCTGAGGATCATCCTCATAGCTGCCAAGAAAGATTATGTCCTACGAGCACCGCTGGGTGACACACCTGTTCTCCCTGCAGAACAAGACGTTATGAACGCTTGGCAGTCACGTTCCGATGATTACTCCCTCGTTCAGTGTGGCATGCTTTACAGCTTAGAGCCGGGGCTCCAAAAGTGTTTTGAGAGACATGGAGCATATGAGATGTTCGAAGAGCTGAAAATGGTTTTCCAAGCTCATGCCCGGGTCGAGAGATATGAAGTCTCCAACAAATTCTTTAGCTGTAAGATGGAGGAAAATAGCTCTGTCAGTAAACACATACTCAAGATGTCTGGGTTGCACAACCGCTTGACTCAACTGGAAGTTAATCTCCCGGATGAAGCGGTCATTGACAGAATCGTCGCTTCCACCTAGCTACAAGAGCTTTGTGATGAACTACAACATGCAGGGGATGGTAAAGACCATTCCTGAGGTATATGCTATGCTGAAATCAGCAGAGGTAGAAATCAAGAAGGAACATCAAGTGTTGATGGTGAATAAAACCACTAAGTTCAAGAAGGGCAAGGGTAAAAAGAACTTCAAGAAGGACGGCAAGGAAGTTGCCGCGCCCGGTAAGCAAGTTGCCGGGAAGAAGCCAAAGAATGGACCCAAGCCCGAGACTGAGTGTTTTTATTGCAAGGGAAGTGGTCACTGGAAGCGGAACTGCCCCAAATACTTAGCGGACAAGAAGGTCGGCAAAACAAAAGGTATATGTGATATACATGTAATTGATGTGTACCTTACCAGTACTCGTAGTAGCTCTTGGGTATTTGATACCGGTGCAGTTGCTCACATTTGTAACTCAAAGCAGGAGCTGCGGAATAAACGGAGACTGGCGAAGGACGAGGTGACGATGCGCGTCGGGAATGGTTCCAAGGTCGATGTGATCGCCGTCGGCACGATGCCTCTACATTTACCTACGGGATTAGTTTTAAACCTCAATAATTGTTATTTAGTGCCAAGTTTGAGCATGAACATTGTGTCTGGATCTCGTTTAATTCGAGATGGCTACTCATTTGAATCCGAGAATAATGGTTGTTCTATTTATATGAGAGATATGTTTTATGGTCATGCTCCGATGGTTAATGGTTTATTCTTAATGAATCTCGTACGTGATGATACACATATTCATAGTGTGAATACCAAAAGAGTTAAAGTTGATAACAATAGTCCCACATATTTGTGGCACTGCCGCCTTGGTCACATAGGTGTCAAACGCATGAAGAAGCTCCATGCAGATGGACTTTTAGAGTCTCTTGATTATGAATCATTTGACACGTGCGAACCATGCCTCATGGGTAAAATGACCAAGACTCCGTTCTCAGGAACAATGGAGCGAGCAACCAACTTATTGGAAATCATACATAGCGATGTGTGCGGTCCAATGAGTGTTGAGGCTCGCGGTGGCTATCGTTATGTTCTCACCCTCACTGATGACTTGAGTAGGTATGGGTATATCTACTTAATGAAACAGAAGTCTGAGACCAATGAAAAGTTCAAGGAATTTCAGAGTGAGGTTGAAAATCAACGTGATAGAAATATCAAGTTTCTACGATCAGATCGTGGAGGAGAATACTTGAGTCATGAATTTGGCACACACTTAAGAAAATGTGGAATAGTTTCACAACTCACGCCGCCTGGAACACCTCAGTGTAATGGTGTGTCCGAACGTCGTAATCGCACTCTATTAGATATGGTACGATCTATGATGTCTCTTACCGATTTACCGCTATCTTTTTGGGGCTATGCTTTAGAGACTGCCGCATTCACTTTAAATAGGGCTCCGTCGAAATCCTTTGAGACGACACCGTATGAATTATGGTTTGGGAAGAAACCTAAGTTGTCGTTTCTAAAAGTTTGGGGATGCGATGCTTATGTCAAGAAACTTCAACCTGAAAAGCTCGAACCCAAGTCGGAAAAATGCGTCTTCATAGGATACCCTAAAGAAACTATTGGGTATACCTTCTACCTCAGATCCGAAGGCAAGATCTTTGTTGCCAAGAATGGATCCTTTCTAGAGAAAGAGTTTCTCTCAAAAGAAGTAAGTGGGAGGAAAGTAGAACTTGATGAAGTGTTACCTCTTGAACCGGAAAATGGCGAAACTCAAGAAAACGTTCCTGAGGTGCCTGCACCGACTAGAGACGAAATTAATGATGATGATCAAGATACTTCTAATCAAGCTCCTACTGAAAATCAAAGGTCCACAAGGACACGTTCCGCACCAGAGTGGTACGGCAACCCTGTCTTGGAAATCATGTTGTTAGACAACGGTGAACCTTCGAACTATGAGGAAGCAATGGCGGGCCCAGATTCCGACAAATGGCTAGAAGCCATGAAATCCGAGATAGGATCCATGTATGAAAACGAAGTATGGACTTTGACTGACTTGCCCGTTGAGCGGCGAGCCATAGAAAATAAATGGATTTTTAAGAAGAAGACAGACGCGGATGGTAACGTGACCATCTATAAAGTTCGGCTTGTCACTAAGGGTTATCGACAAGTTCAAGGAATTGACTACGATGAGACTTTCTCACCGGTAGCAAAGCTGAAGTCCGTCCGAATCATGTTAGCAATTGTCGCATTCTACGATTATGAAATATGGCAAATGGACGTCAAAACGGCATTCCTTAATGGTTTCCTTAAGGAAGAATTGTATATGATGCAGCCGGAAGGTTTTGTCGATCCTAAGAATGCTGACAAGGTGTGCAAGCTCCAACGCTCGATTTATGGGCTGGTGCAAGCATCTCGGAGTTGGAACATTCGCTTTGATGAGATGATCAAAGCGTTTGGATTTACGCAGACTTATGGAGAAGCCTGCGTTTACAAGAAAGTGAGTGGGAGCTCTGTAGCATTTCTCATACTATATGTAGATGACATACTTTTGATGGGAAATGATATAGAACTCTTGGACAACATTAAGGCCTACTTGAATAAGAGTTTTTCAATGAAGGACCTTGGAGAAGCTGCTTATATATTAGGCGTCAAGATATATAGAGATAGATCAAGACGCCTCATAGGTCTTTCACAGAGCACATACCTTGATAAGATATTGAAGAAGTTCAATATGGATCAATCTAAGAAGGGGTTCTTACCTGTGTTACAAGGTGTGAAATTGAGCTCAGCTCAATGTCCGACCACGGCAGAAGATATAGAAGAGATGAGTGTCATCCCCTATGCCTCAGCCATAGGTTCTATTATGTATGCCATGCTGTGTACCAGACCTGATGTAAACCTTGCCGTAAGTTTGGTAGGAAGGTACCAAAGTAATCCCGGCAAGGAACACTGGACAGCGGTCAAGAATATCCTGAAGTACCTGAAAAGGACTAAGGAAATGTTTCTCGTTTATGGAGGTGATGAAGAGCTCGTCGTAAAGGGTTACGTCGACGCTAGCTTCGACACAGATCTGGATGACTCTAAGTCACAAACCGGATACGTGTATATTTTGAATGGTGGGGCAGTAAGCTGGTGCAGTTGCAAGCAAAGCGTCGTGGTGGGATCTACATGTGAAGCGGAGTACATGGCAGCCTCGGAGGCAGCACATGAAGCAATTTGGGTGAAGGAGTTCATCACCGACCTCGGAGTCATACCCAATGCGTCGGGGCCAATCAAACTCTTCTGTGACAACACTGGAGCTATTGCACTTGCCAAGGAGCCCAGGTTTCACAAGAAGACCAGGCACATCAAACGTCGCTTCAACTCCATTCGTGAAAATGTTCAAGATGGAGACATAGAAATTTGTAAAGTGCACACGGATCTGAATGTCGCAGATCCGTTGACTAAACCTCTCCCTAAGGCAAAACATGATCAGCACCAGAACTCTATGGGTGTTCGATTCATCACAATGTAACTAGATTATTGACTCTAGTGCAAGTGGGAGACTGTTGGAAATATGCCCTAGAGGCAATAATAAAAGCATTATTATTACATTTCCTTATTCATGACAATTGTCTTTATTCGTGCTATAATTGTGTTATCCGGAAATCGTAATACATGTGTGAATAACAGACAACAACGTGTCCCTAGTAAGCCTCTAGTTGACTAGCTCGTTGATCAACAGATAGTCATGGTTTCCTGACTATGGGCATTGGATGTCAATGATAACGAGATCACATCATTAGGAGAATGATGTGATGGACGAGACCCAATCCTAAACATAGCATAAGATCGTATAGTTCGTTTGCTAGAGTTTTCCAATGTCAAGTATCTTTTCCTTAGACCATGAGATCGTGTAACTCCCGGATACCGTAGGAGTGCTTTGGGTGTGCCAAACATCACAACGTAACTGGGTGACTATAAAGGTATACTACGGGTATCTCCGAAAGTATCTGTTGGGTTGACACGGATCGAGACTGGGATTTGTCACTCCGCTTGACGGAGAGGTATCACCGGGCCCTCTCGGTAATGCATCATCATAATGAGCTCAATGTGATCAAAGTGTCTGATCACGGGATCATGCATTACGGTACGAGTAAAGTGACTTGCCGGTAACGAGATTGAACGAGGTATTGGGATACCGACGATCGAATCTCGGGCAAGTAAAATACCGATTGACAAAGGGAATCGTATACGGGATTAATTGAATCCTCGACATCATGGTTCATCCGATGAGATCATCGTGGAACATGTGGGAGCCAACATGGGTATCCAGATCCCGCTGTTGGTTATTGCCCGAGAGCCTTCTCGGTCATGTCTGCATGTCTCCCGAACCCGTAGGGTCTACACACTTAAGGTTCGGTGACGCTAGGGTTGTGAAGATATGTATATGCAGTAACCCGAATGTTGTTCGGAGTCCCGGATGAGATCCCGGACATCATGAGGAGTTTCGGAATGGTCCGGAGGTAAACAATTATATATAGGAAGTGTTGTTTTGGCCATCGGGACAAGTTTCGGGGTTATCTGTATTGTACCGGGACCACCGGAGGGTCCCGGGGGGTCCACCGGGTGGGGCCACCTGCCTCGGGGGGCCACATGGGCTCTAGGGGGTGCGCCTTGGCCTACATGGGCCAAGGGGAACCAGCCCCAAGAGGCCCATGCGCCTAGGGTGGGGAAACCCTAAAGGGGGGCGCCCCCTTGCTTGGGGGGCAAGCCCCCCACCCCTTGGCCGCCGCCCCCCCTAGGATATTGCATCTCCTAGGGCCGGCGCCCCTCCTAGGGGGCTATATAAAGGGGGGAGGGGAGGGGGGCAGCCGCACCCTAGTCCTTGGCGCCTCCCTCTCCCTCTCCAACACCTCCTCCTCCTCCGTAGAGCTCGGCGAAGCCCTGCCGGAGTACTGCAGCTCCACCATCACCACGCCGTCGTGTTGCTGCTGGAGCCATCTTCCCCAACCTCTCCTTTGCCTTGCTGGATCAAGAAGAAGGAGACGTTACGCTGACCGTACGTGTGTTGAACGCGGAGGTGCCGTCCGTTCGGTGCTAGGATCTCCGGTGATTTGGATCACGTCGTGTACGACTACCTCATCCCCGTTCGTTGAACGCTTCCGCTCGCGATCTACAAAGTGGTATGTAGATGCAATCTCTCTCCCATGACTCGTTGCTTAGATGAACTCATAGATGGATCTTGGTGAAACCATAGGAAAAAATTTAATTTTCTGCAACGTTCCCCAACAAAAAGATGGGTACTCCTCTAACCAATAATCACATACATATGGGATAAAACCTAATATCAGTCATGAGTGCCTGACTTCCCCCACAACAATAACTCAAATTGCATCTCACTTTTTGGTATCATCTCGCTAAAGAAAAAGTTTCGACAAATAATGAAAGAAGGAGCACTATTGCTCCTTGATTAGGCGATGCTTGTGGGTGTTGGTAAGTTACTCTAGCACCATATTTTCTTTGATATATGCTTCTCACGTCTGATTATGTTTTCATTGCAAAAGTGTTACCAGCAAGCAAGTGCTACCTAGACAAAATAAAATAATTACTAAGTAGTTACTTTGTCCAAGTTCATATTTTTTTGTTTTAATCGTCTTGGCCTAACAAGCTTGCATAATAACCTTTATCGCCACTACAACTATGCTAAGTTTTCAGATGAAGAAAGTGGCGAGCTATCTAGGCATACACGCGTAAGTGAACCAAAACCTTTTCTTTATTTAAGCTTAAACAATGAGTTCCTTGCGGTATCGTTTAAGCTTGGGGAGGTTGATGAGTGTAATTTTGCACTAATTTCTACTTGTGTTTAAACTAGATAATCTCGGATTTTCTGAGATAATCACTTTTATTTGTCACTAATGATTAATGAATGCAAAATATTGTAAATCTCTTTGTTTATTTTGTTCCCCGCAGGAATGGACTATCTTTGGTGCAAAATCAAGCCATATATGAAAGATAATAAGCAGAGTAATCAAAACCAATTAATAGAAGGCACACAACTAAGTCCATAGGAGAAGACGGCGCATAGTACTCCGGTGAGCGCTCATACCAACGGTCGTACTGCCTGCCGCCTCTATGATGTCATCCCTGACATCTTCCATGAAGGCGCCTAGTGTCAATTCGTATCATAGGCACCCTGAAACCCTTTTCCGCCCATTTGCAGTATACTTATAAAGGAGAGAAAACCCTTGGTGAAAGGAGTCACTCATCCATCAAGTCATCCCTTTGCAGCCATTGTCATCATTCCCATCTACAACAGTAGCCGCCATTTCCGTACTCATCTCCATCTCTGTTATCCCCATCTCCGTTTGCCATAATACTTGTAATCGGGAACACATCACTAATCGATAGACATTGTAAGACTTATAACCATTCATCTTCAAGTATCATTTTCACAATGTCTCTTATTGGTCATTCTTCTGCGATGTGCGAGTAGTCCCCTTTGGCCAAGGGTTGAGGCCTAGTCTCGCAACCGCATGTATGCGCGCTAAGTGGTTGTTGGTTTACTTTAAGGGTAATGTTATTCGATGTGTTACACAACGGTTTTCGCCTCTTACCTCTTCCTCGTTCTAACTTATAAGGCTCCGCAGGTACACGAAATATTGAAGACCGAGAGATTAAGTGAAGAGAGAAACATAATGCTATGCCAAACACCAGTGAATAGTAAGATTAGTAAGGTAGCTAGAACCTATTCTCTAGGGGTACATAAAGTGCGGTCATTAAGTCCAATGCATTGGTCTGGTTAATTCCTTAATAACTGAGGTAACCCCGCGAGATGGTAAGGGCCTTGGTTGAACAATAGAATCTCAATGCGGCGGTAGTCGTCCGTGGTGTCAGTTGGACACATCTCCCACAAACAACACGTTGAAAACAAATAAGTAACAGTTTTTTACCAAGGGCCAGTTCTTTTGCTCGCTTCTAGAATAAGCTGCCCCTTACCCAGGTTATTCTAGAAGCCCAACCAAGTTTATTTTTTAAGAAGCCTAGTAGTTAAGACTTGACTATTAGGCTTCCAAAAAGAAAATTTTGGTGGGGCTTCTAGAATAATCTGAGTAGAGAGCAACTTATTCGGAAGCCCCAAAAGAACAGCAAAACAAGTGGCCCCAAAGTCATGTTGATTATCCAGATAGAATCTCAAGCGTGCGTGTACGATTGCAAGTGAAACCTCTAATACTGACCTATTTATTTTTTATTATTCCCACTTCAATATGTGTGATTTGGTCAGAACTGGAATTGTTTTGTAACAAAGTCTTGCGGAAATCATCTTCCTGAGGCATGACTTCCGGTGAGTTTGATACTTAGGGTCACTCTAGGGAGAAAGGGAACTATCTACATCTGAAACCAGATCGAAGGTAATTAGTTGCCTATTTTACATTTCTTTTCTTGTTCGTTTATGTTTGATTTACTTTTTTGCCGTTTCCCTTTTTTTTGAAAAATATGCTAACAATTTTGTAAGTGCTTGGACATATATCTAGACATGCCCAAACAACCTTTTCAAATCTATGAACTTTTTGTAAAAAAAATACACAAACTTTTTGATGCATGAAACATTTGATGGGTATATAGGAAATGAATATTGTTCAACTATGAGGCATGTTATGTTGCACGATAAATATTTCTATTGACAGGTTTGTGAACATTTTTTTCCGCACTATGTAAAATGCGCATATTTTAGGTTTCCTGTAATATTTTAAAACTCTTTTAACCAGTGCGACCCACTAAAAAGCATTATTTTTCTATTTGTTATAAATTTTAAAAATATATTCAATTTACCTTTTATATACACCCATTTAAGGGTCAGAAAAAATTGTCCACGTGTTGCAAAAAAAAAACCCACATATATAAATATATCAGTGTGTTTTCAAAAACTGTTCATCTTTTTTTTCAAAAATGTTTTCTGTCGCAAACAAATGGTTGCGTGTTGCAAGAAAAAATATTCACACATATGGAAAAAATGTTCGTGTATTTTTCAGAAATTATTTATATATTTTAACAATTCTTGTATATGAAGATAAATGTTCATGTATCCGAACAGATGTTCATGTTTTGAAGAAGAATGTTCGCACATTAAAAATATATTTACGTGCACTCGTCGAATGCAGAGACAAATTCTCTCTACTAGAGGGTTGTACAGTGAGGACAACTCCGACTAGTGAGAATATATGCCCACGCGGAGGACACGGTAGATTGAAATAGACCGATCTATAGTCCAATCACTCCTATCACATACCTAGGACGATTTTCAAATCTCAAATTAGGTGTGTGAGTAACATTAATCAATGGAATTTGGACCATGCTGAGGGGGCCCTTAATGGCTCTGCTCTAAAGCAAGGATGAGGCAATGAGCACCCATCAGCCATAGAAATCCTATCCCTGCACACCCCTCTTATTTCCTCCCCCTCTTCCTGAGCCAAACAATTTCCTTTTCCCTATCCTCCCACGGCCTCTTTCCACTACTACCACCGAGCCGCCATCCCCTACAAGGAGAGGGCAAAGAACACACATTCACTTTGTTGCTTCAGGTTGCAACAGCTAAATTAGGCTACAATGGCTCTGAGGCTGTGGGCGAGCTCAGCTGCCAATGCCCTCAAGATTTCAAGCAGCGGCGCCAGGGCCGCTGCCCCGGCCTATTCGATCTCCAGATACTTCTCCACCGGTACATCTTTGCTATGCATGCTATCTAAATTCAGCAAGATGCTTCTCCGTTTTGGTAGAGAGTGCATGTAGTGTGCAATGTTCTTGTACATTCTGCACTCAATGCATTGTGTTTTTTCACCTGTATATTTTGTCCCTCTGGACTGGTCCTTGTTGTTATTTCCACTAGCATATACCCGAAAAAGGAAAGGTGAATAAAAAAAACACTCACTTATAATAGGAGGAATAGTTCTGCAGAATAGTTCCATCTTTCACGTTGCACATGTAAATCAAGCTATGGTCGTGTTTGAATGGTTTCGATGCGTGTTGCAGTTATTGATGGCCTGAAGTACACTTCCTCTCACGAGTGGGTCAAGAACGACGGCTCCGTGGCCACGATTGGCATCAGCGACCATGCCCAGGTGAACCAGCAGCACCCTGCACATGCCTTTTCATATGCCAATCCCGTGTCAGTAATAATCGCTGGGTGCAGGGCCATCTCGGGGAGGTGGTGTTCGTGGAGCTGCCGGAGGCCGGCACGAAGGTGAGCCAGGGCGGGGCCTTCGGCAACGTGGAGAGTGTGAAGGCCACCAGCGACGTCAACTCGCCCATCTCCGGCGAGGTCGTCGAGGTCAACTCAAAGCTGTCCGAGACCCCCGGCCTGGTACGCACAACAAACACCTCGCCTCCGTCGATTAGAAACACTTTCACGTCCTAATTAACTGTGTCGTTGCGATTGCGCCATGATTGGCAGATCAACTCGAGCCCGTACGAGGAGGGGTGGATGATCAAGGTGAAGCCGAGCAGCCCGGCGGAGCTGGAGGGCCTGCTGGACTCGGCCAAGTACACCAAGCACTGCGAGGAGGAGGACGCCCACTAGTGCTCCTCGCTCGCTTATCATTCCTTTTTGTTGCAACCATGTCGACTACTCTTGTCTACAATAATTAAACCGGCCGGCTTCACATGCGTTCAGTTCATCGGTTCCGATTTTCTTTCTTTTCTCGGTGTACATGGCGTCCAGCAGTTTCTTATACCATTTCAGTGACCGTGACCTCAGAGATACGGAAAAGAGATTGAAAGTTATCATCCACCAACAGATCATCATGTAACTACTCTGATATGGTTTATCTAAGTTTGCTCCCTTATTTTACCTTAGAGGTTGTGCCAAGATTGTTGTTACGTACATATTACCTCCTCTTCCCGTATATCATCTGTCACATCATAAAAAAATCCTAGGTGACAAAGTTGACAATCATTGGAGATGTCCTAGATGATGAAACACAAATTATTTTAGCCATGGACAAGAACACCTAGTTTTTTTTTGGTTGGATGGGTAGATGAATAGATTGGAAGCCCCCCCCCCCCCCACACACACACACACAAAAAAAAATAGAGGTCTCATTGGGCCGATGCGCGGACAGAGACAGAGAAGTTGATTTCCTCTTTTTTCTCGAATGGTTGTGGTTGCAATCGCGCCTCCCCCCCCCCCCCGCACGCGTATGTGACTAGTTCGGAGAAGATGTAGAAGAGAGTTGACGCCGTTTTTCCTATGGGGAGCATGTCAGTGCCTCCCCCCTCCCCCCCCCCCCCCGCGTCCCGCGCCTTTTTTTGCCCAAGTTAGTGTCAGTAGAGTTAAGCTGCACATCGTGGTGGTTAGTTTGGGCGCAAGGACATATGTCCCTGTAGTTGATCCTACAAATATCAGAGGCGAGAGGTTAGGGAGTCCACAACCTTAGCGGCTAGGTCAAGATACACCTCATAGACTTTCCCCAATGGGGGCGAGTCAACACTCACGCTTGTCACTCTTCTTCTTGTTCCTCTTGGCCTGCGGAGAATGAGCTTCAGACCGCTCTCTCCCCGTGGGCCACTTCTTGATCAACACCATTGAATACACGTGATGATCGGACTAAATGATATATGGGATGAGCGGAACATGACCACCTTGACTTCTGGGAGCACACTGGCCTTATGGTTGTCCAGGTGGTTGAAGATGCTTGACAATGAGAGAGCATGTTGCAGATAGGCCCAATTGCATGGGACCGGCCATGGTGGGGATGTTGAGGTCATGTTGAGGCCTTATCCCGGGGAAATTCATGAACACCGTCTCCTTGATAGTCCGAGTCAAACAGAGAGGGATCTTGATGATACCTCCTAGATGAGATCAATGTGCTGCCCCACGGTTTGCGCCAGTTGTTGCTCCCGGATTTGTGTTCATTGTGCGTATAGGGGTATACCTAGTCGAAAATGACGGGGAGGTGGCGATACAAGGATCCCCCTAATGGAACTCCAGCGAGGTTGAGACGATGCGAGACACAATGTTGTACCCAGGTTTAGACTTCCCAGGTAAAAGCCCTACGTCATGCCAAGTTTTTTACGCATCCCGCAAGGAAAAGTCACCAGCATGCGCGACACTTAGTATCAATATAGTACACACGGCCAACAGCGTAAGAAACTTACCTACCTATGTGAGTTGATTAGTAGATAACACAATATCACACTATTAGGAAGGGCCCACCAAAACACCGTATCATAAAAATAAAACACACCTCATAATCTTCCCCACACGCCAAACCAAATAATATTTTTGTTATGAAATTCAACAACACCAATGGCGCAAAGAAGCGCGGCCAACCCTTCTCGTACAATGTGAAAATGGACAAAGACAAATCTAACTATTAATATAGGCGAAACCATATTCCTCATTTCTTCACAAGGAGAACAAACACTTTATGTAATGGCATCCGTTTTTTTACGGAAAACCTTCTGATCTATTCATATTCGATCATGGGAGTACAACAAACATCAGAAATAATAAAAATAGTAAAGAGATGCAATTATCCACCCAAATAATCTCCCGCTGGTAAAGATCAATACTACTACTGATGAGGAGCGAACCTCGTGACGAGGGTCGGTCCGTTGTTGGCCCGATCTTTCACGGCACAAAAATCCATCGCAGCAAGAACTCGTCGCAAGTTTACGAAGATGTTCGCAAATCCCGCGGAAACAACATGCCAACCCCTCAATTCGAAGGAATAACGTAGACGAACCGTATAGGCTCAGCTTGTAATCCCCTACGCGTTGCGTCGCAGGACCTCACACGCCAACAGAGATTTTTGACAAGGTTTCTCTAAACTCGATAATGGCCGACGGCCGAAAAACACACATGTATCTAATTCATCTCAAAATAACCTAATCTCCTACAATAGCCGCCCTTGGCTTTATATATATCATTGACTTGACGCACGTACAAAATATATCTCAAAAGAAAAATAAACTACCGACCCTAACAACTCACATAACAACTAAGGACTCTTAAATTTAGGCTAATATAATCTCTGAAATCTTGGCAACCTTCGATGCTTTCGGTGGCCCCCATCCGACTGAGCACAAGCACATCAAATCCTTTGGTGGACGAGGACTCGGTGCGAGCATATGTATCTCAGGTGGCCGTGACCTTTCAAAGTAGTAGTAGAAGTAGCCATGGACTCCTTGGTTTGCATGCACGTGTACTTGTCTTAAAGAAAACAAATCCCTTTTCAAATTACGTCCGTCCATGACAAAGTGAGGGGCTCCAACTCCTGAATCCCATGTAAAATACCTACTAGCCCTCAATTCTTGCAGATACACACACGTACATGACACATCAGTTAGCTCCTTCTCAACTTTGTAATTCTTACTATCAATCTCCAGATTTAGCATAACAGAAACATCATCTGCGACTCCAACTGCTACTTTATTAATGCTGCCGGTTATTGACATGGTCATATCATCCTCTCCCCCTTCACGCGAAACCGTCCTCGGTTTCGAGTCGATTTCTTCAGTAATATTTTTTTTGTTGATTGAAAGTATGCTAAAAATATTTCAGCACCTTCGACCTCCTTCTTTGCTTTTTGTTCCTTCATTATGAGAACACGTTCTTTCCTCCAAATCCTGAACGGCTTCTTCTCCATGGCCATGAGAACATATTTTGCATCGCCTTTGACAGTGTATGTGTTGGTGAGATAATCATGCGTAGCATTGTTTTTCTTGTACCATGGCTTTCCCAACAGCATATGACACGAAATCATCGATTCTGGAATTACATCACACAGAACCTCACAAGAAAATTTGCCAATTGAAAAAAATACCATAGTTTGGTGGGTGATGTAGAGCTTGTCGTTGCACCACTTCAACATGTATGGTCGTGGATGTGGTGTCGTTGATAACTCCAACTTCTCTACCATGTCGATGCCGACCGCATTGACCGAGCTGTCATGGTCAATTGTCATGGCGCGAATTTTCTCTCCCACTTTACAGTAGCTGTGAAAAAGTTCAGCACCATAACCTTTCTCCTCCAACAAAAAATCGCCGGAGAGCCTCCAGTAGCTCCTTGGTGACGGCGCGCCGGCCGTCTCCTCCGAAGTGCCGTGAGAAACGCCGGGCTCTGATACCACTTGATGAGGAGCGAACCTCGTGACGAGGGTCGGTCCGTTGTTGGCCCGATCTTTCACGGCACAAAAATCCATCGCAGCAAGAACTCGTCGCAGGTTTACGAAGATGTTCGCAAATCCCGCGGAAACAACACGCCAACCCCTCAATTCGAAGGAATAACATGGACGAACCGTATAGGCTCAGCTTGTAATCCCCTACGCGTTGCGTCGCAGGACCTCACACGCCAACAGAGATTTTTGACAAGGTTTCTCTAAACTCGATAATGTCCGACGGCCGAAAAACACAATGTATCTAATTTATCTCAAAATAACCTAATCTCCTACAATAGCCGCCCTTGGCTTTATATATAGCATTGACTTGACGCACGTACAAAATATATCTCAAAAGAAAATAAACTACCGACCCTAACAACTCACATAACAACTAAGGACTCTTAAATTTAGGCTAATATAATCTCTGAAATTTTGGCAACCTTCGATGATTTCGGTGGCCCCCATCCGACTGAGCACAAGCACATCAAATCCTTTGGTGGACGAGGACTCCGAGCTAGCATATGTATCTCAGGTGGCCGTAACCTTTCAAAGTAGTAGTAGAAGTAGCCATGGACTCCTTGGTTTGCATGCACGTGTACTTGTCTTAAAGAAAACAAATCCCTTTTCAAATTACGTCCGTCCATGGCAAAATGAGGGGCTCCAACTCCTGATTCCCATGTAAAATACCTACTAGCCCTTAATTCTTGCAGATACACACACGTACATGACACATCAGTTAGCTCCTTCTCAACTTTGTAATTCTTACTATCAATCTCCAGATTTAGCATAACAGAAACATCATCTGCGACTCCAACTGCTACTTTATTAATGCTGCCGGTTATTGACATGGTCATATCAACTACCTTTGTCAAAAATTTCAAAGGTCAAGTAACATCTCAACAATTTCTCCCGCTCATGGCTCCATCACGATAAACCCGTGAACCCGTTTTGCATGGCGTAAACCCTGGCCGTTGGCGCATTTTCGATGACCATGTGGAAGCGCGCACAACCCTTGTACAATGTGAAAATGGACGAAGACAAATCTAGCTATTAATATAGACGAAAACATATTCCTCATTTCTTCTCAAGGAGAAAAAAAAACACTTATGTAAAGACATGCGATTTTTTACTTTTTTAGGGAAAGCTTCCGATTCATTCATATTCAATCATGGCAGTACGACAAACATCAGAAATAATAAAAAATATAAAGACATGCGAGTTTGTTATTGATTATTTGGGTGGATAATCGATTATTTGTCAAAAATTTCAAAGGTCAAGTAAGGTCTCAACAATTTCTCCCGCCCATGGCCTCCATCGCCATAAACCCGTAAGACCGTTCGCATGGCGTAAACCCAGGCCGTTGGCGCATTTCCGGTGACCATGTGGAAGAGCGAAGATTAAAATCCTAGCATTATCTCGTCTTCCCCCGCCTCTTCCGGCCGAATCACCCGTTCACCACACCCTCCCGCCATGCACTGCCTCGCCCCCCACTTCCTGCTCCTCCTCCCGCTCCCCACCGCGCCGCGCCACGCGCCACCCCAGACCCCACCGCCCACTCTCCTCCTGCCCAGCCGCCCAGCCCACGCCCAATCCCACGCCGCCCCGCTCCACCGCCCCTCCGCGCGCTCCCCCTCCCGCGCCGCCGCGCCGGTGTCCGACGAGGACGAGGACGAGGAGGCCGACGAGGAGGAGGATGAAGACGACGAGATAGGCATCCGCGACGCGGACTACGACGAGGACGACGATGGGGAGGGCGACGAGGAGCTGGAGGAGGAGAGCGGCGGCGAGGACGAGGAGGAGGGGGTTGCGGCGGCGGAGGACTCGCGGCAGGAGACCGCGGAGCGGCGGCAGCGGTCGGAGCAGTACAAGTCGCAGCAGGTGGCCAAGCTCGTCGCCGAGGTGCGGGAGTTCGGCGACGATATCATCGACTACAATGAGCTCGCCGGGATCTACGACTTCCCCATCGACAAGTTTCAGGTACCTGGCTCGCGCGGATGAGCTAATTCTAGTTCTACGCACTGAAGCTGTATGTGTTTTGGTGAGAGTTTGTCGATTTTGGAGCACCGGAACGGTTGGCATTTGAAGCAGTGCCAGTATTTTAAGTTTCATCTAGTTTGTCGAATCCATCCATCTACTCCAGTATTTTAAGTTTCATCTAGTTTGTCGAATCCATCCATCAACTAATTCCAATTGTAGTACTTACTAATAAAAGGGCGTCAGTTGATTTAAATCCTCTTAAAAAGAGATCAGTATGCGAAAAAATTATTTAAAGCATCTAACCCTTAATTTTTGTGGACCCCAAATGGAAGGGGGCTAGATACATAATAATTTGGGAAACATCTAGCATTGAATTAGTTGAACCTGAATTTTAAAAACTTAGACTCGATGGCTGGCCTAGAAACGCAGTGATGAGAAAAAGGGAAATAAAAAGGAGGTGGTGGCACTGCTTATAACTCAATCCGCTCGTTCACATAACGGGACAGATATCTCAAAATAAAGAAATCATGATAATTAAACATATGATGAGATATTGCAGCTGTATTTTGTTTGCAAATATAATTTTCAGAAATCAACTCGCAAAGAAAGTTTTGTATCGATACTGCAACACAGTAAACCATGCAATTGTGCGGGCCAATCTGCTAGTTAGATACATGCGATTACACGGGGGGCATCTCTTGTGTTATCTACTGCAATACACTTCCTAACTTTTGGCATCATGGAGCTCACAAATAATATCATGTTCTCATTATGTAAAGAAACTTAGTTGCCTGACCAGTAAATGACTGTGATAAGCGCTGAGTTCTTGCTTTTGTACTGTGTTTTTTTAGTGGTAGATATCTTCCAGTAATTTGTGCTATAGGATGATGTTGGAGATATTCTCTTCTTAGGGAGCTTACTAAGATGGGATCATCTTGGATGGTTCATATAGTCACACTGCAATTATATCATCAATTTACCTTAAGATGGGGCCATCTTGTCTGGTTCATATTAAGCACTGGAATTTATATCATCTATTTTATTTATTTCAGATGGCATTGTTAGTTGATGAGCTGCTTTCAACTTGTTTTGCGTAATGAGCAGCACTAAGGTTGTCATGTCTTGATAAAAAGCTAGCTTACTTGTGTGGAAATTGTAACGTTGAGTCTACTTCAAGCTAACTGGCTGAAATAGTTAGGGGGTAAAATTATTGCTTTGGTTTTCTGCAAACAAATCCACCTCTTCCCCTTTGGCAATAGTAAAAAGTTTTAAAGCTTGATGCTAATATTATTTTACACACAGAGATGAGACAGTGAACATTCCTTCCTGATTATTCTTTGGAGTGACATAACATGTTTTTTTACACTGTTTCCTATCTTCTTGTAGCGCCTGGCTATACAAGCATTTCTAAGAGGCTCGTCCGTAGTAGTTTCTGCACCTACAAGTAGCGGGAAGACACTAATCGCAGAAGCTGCAGCTGTTGCAACAGTTGCCAGAGGAAGGCGTCTCTTCTACACGACACCGTTGAAGGCCTTGTCAAATCAGAAGTTCCGCGAGTTCCGGTAAAATGCCACTTTCATGATCCATGCCATTTTTTTTTACAGATTTTATGACTAAAACCTGCAAGAACTACCTTTTGTCTTGTGTTAGTTGGACATGCCTAGGGTTATCTTAGTGACATCCTCATGCTCCCTAGTCTTACTTACAGGGAGTCTTGCAAATTATTAGTTTAGGTGTAAGTTGAAACTTGTGGCAGTTCACTCAACCACATGATTGACTGGAGAACATTTATGACTGTTGGAAAATTCCATCAGCTCGGCTGTTGGAGTATTTATTAGAGTAGTGCAAGGCTGAGACTGTTATATAATTGGAATTTTCCTAGATGGTCAGACTCTGAGTAATGCATTTATTTTGACACATTGCCATTGTACAATAATTTCAGGAATACATTTGGTGATCATAATGTTGGTCTTCTTACAGGAGATTCTGCTATCAATAAAGATGCTCAGATCCTAATAATGACGACAGAGATTCTGCGTAATATGCTGTATCAAAGGTATTTATGCATGAACAAGTATTCATCTGTAGCATACAGCCACTAGTTTAACAATTTTCCACTTCCACCACTGGAAGCAAATATTGCAGATGCATGAACAAGTATATATATGTTCAGTGTTTCGCATTTGAGAATAGCATGATTTATTTTCTAGCTACTCATATTTTTGGGGTTGGGATGCCGGGAGATTAGGCTTTAGCGGTAGTTAATTATTGGTTGTAACTGATGTTGCTTGTCCTGTTTCTGAAAGAATCCCGCCATCTTTTATTTGTACTGCAGTGTTGGTATGTCAGCATCCGATGGTAGATTATTTGAAGTTGATGTCATTGTTTTGGATGAAGTCCATTACTTAAGTGATATCTCACGCGGAACTGTTTGGGAAGAAACAGTATGCTACTTTATTACTCTCTTGTTCGTCTTCATGAGTTTATATTGGTCATTTGACTTACTATTTTCGCCACATCCTTAGGTGATATATTGTCCAAAGGAAGTCCAGCTTATATGCTTGTCTGCCACTGTTGCAAATCCTGATGAATTAGCTGGCTGGATTGGTCAGGTAACTGTAGCTTTCACTTCTCATATTGTGCTGTATTGATTTGTTATTACATTGATGATACATGATTAGTGGATTAATTGTATTGTCCTCGCTCCCCATTTTGTAGTAGCATCATAGTTGTAATAGTTTTTCCACTTCCTATTGTAATGATTGTATATGAAGCACCAGAAATACTTGCACAGTTTGTTGAAAGAAAATACATTCACAAGCACATGCGGGTATAATTTTTTGATTTACTGTGATCATTAGCATTCTCATGCTTGTGCAAATGCTGCCCACACATTGTAGTTTTCCTTTATTTCTGGTCTGGCACCGCATGATTTTGTATTTGCGAAATCAGTTCTTATGTCTGTCTTTTTGTAGATCCATGGGAAAACGGAGCTGGTGACATCGAGCAAACGCCCCGTTCCACTAACTTGGCACTTCTCGAAGAAATTTGCACTCCTACCACTTCTTGATGGAAAGGGAAAGAAAATGAATAGGTTGTCACCTTGTTCTCTTGTTGGCACCATAAACTAGCTTACTTTCCAAATCAACATGCATATAAAGAAGCACTCTTAATAACAATATGCAACCAGCTCCTTTGTTTGTTTTAACCACGTTCACCCCCTTTGATAAATTGGACCATCCCATCAGAATGTGGGCAACTTCCATTGAATTGATCTAAATAGTTGCATCATATCTGCCAAAAAGTTAACCATATATTCTTCACTGAAAATTTAACTCCTCGAGTACCTTCCTCTAGGTGCGTGCGCGCCTTATTACCAATTGTCCAGTAGTCAAGTCGGCAGTTTACTAGACGGTTACCAAGATTAGTCAGGTACAAGGACTATAAAGGGCACTTTAATGTGGGGATAACATAGCTGCAAAATATTAACCATGGAGCCCAAAAAATATTAACCCCATGATCATCTGGGGATAACATAGCTGCACTTTAAGGCAGCTTAAATGGAAACAGGTGTGCGCTAAGTACAGTATGTTCAGCTGCTAAATAAGAGGGTTTATCTGAACCTAGTAGGGCCTACTTAGGTCTGCCTTGCTTACACCATTAGCTATGTCCATGCGGGTTAATATTCTTTGGATTATCAGAAGTGTTCCTGGAAATGTACTTAGCTGTTTATCTACTTTCTATCCTATACTTTATACCCTTTTGTGTGAAGGGTCAAATGCCTGCAAATAAAGAAAACAAGTATTTGCTTACTTACTACCAGTTACCACTGTCTTGGATGCTGATTCTGACAAGGTTTGCTTTGATAGTCATGACCAATCTTTTCTCATATTTTGTTATTAATGGTAGTATGAAAACGGAACGTCGTTCGGTGGGCTAGAGGCGGGCGAGCTCCCAGCCTACCCTCGTTCGAGGCCTAACCTGTTATTAAACATGCCGCCGGTGCTAGAGCCTGTTGGTCGAGTTCTGTTTTATTGGAAGTATCAAGGGCATACATGATTTCTTCAAAGTCCATCTGGTTGCTTATGTTGTATACTTATTCTTTCCTTATGAAAATCGATAATTGTTTGACATCCATACCATTAACTGGTTATGCTACCTTTGTGGTTTATATGACACTGGATGACATTTTAAGAAACATTGTAGGATATCTCTTGTGCATTCCAATTCCAGTATTGCCTCATGCACATTATTTATGTTTGTATCAAAGCTAAGTCATGTATTTATCATTTTTGTTCTATCCATACAGGAAGCTGAGAATGTCTCACGTCCAGAACATATCTTCTCCAAAAAGTGAATTCTATTACGTGAAAGGAAAGAGGAAGGTTAGAACAAATAGAAATGAGCAAGGTAATAGAAGCCCATTGGACATATCGAAACAGGTTCAATTGTCCAAGCACGAGGTCACCAATATGCGCCGTTCCCAGGCATGGACTAGACTCACTTTTGTGACATGCATATTCACATAATGATTTTAAACTGCTCATGTTTTTTTTGTGAGACCATGTCAGATTAAAGTGTGCTATGACTAATGGGTGTCATTTCTTGATTACATCACTATGCAGGTTCCACTAATACGCGAGACTTTGTCGCAGCTTTGGGAAAACGACATGCTTCCAGCTATTTGGTTTATCTTTAGTAGAAGAGGATGTGATGCAGCCGTTGAATATATTGAGGATTGTAGACTTCTGCATGATTGTGAGGCTAGTGAAGTTGAACTGGAACTTAGGAGGTTCAGGATGCAATATCCTGATGCTGTCCGGGAAAATGCTGTAAAAGGACTCCTGCGAGGAGTTGCTGCCCATCATGCTGGTTGCTTGCCACTGTGGAAGTCCTTTATTGAAGAACTGTTTCAGCGTGGCCTTGTTAAAGTAGTCTTTGCAACAGAAACCCTTGCTGCTGGGATCAACATGCCTGCTAGGACAGCTGTGATTTCTTCTCTCAGCAAAAGAATTGATGCCGGGCGCCAGCTCTTAACCCCAAATAACCTATTCCAGATGGCAGGTCGTGCTGGAAGGAGAGGGATCGACACAGTTGGGCATTCTGTTCTTGTTCAGACTACTAATGAAGGGCCTGAAGAATGTTGTGATGTTATCTTCGCTGGACTTGAGCCACTTGTTTCACAATTTACCGCATCATACGGGATGGTTTTGAATCTCCTTGCTGTATGTATCTTGCTGTAATGTATCTGCATATTTTCTTGTTTTCTCGTATTCCTTGTCTGATGGGTTGGAATGTGTCGTTCAGGGTTCGAAAGTTACTCATAAGCAGAAAGAATCAGGTGATGTTAAGGCTAAACGTTCTGGAAGAACATTGGAAGAAGCTCGGAAGTTAGTGGAGCAAAGCTTTGGGAATTATGTTGGGAGCAATGTAATGGTTGCTGCTAAAGAAGAGCTTGAGAGAATTCAGAAAGAAATACAACACCTCTCTTCAGAAATTACAGATGAATTCATTGACAGGAAATGCAGGAAGGAATTATCCGAGGAAGACTATGCTGAGATTTCTCTTCTACAAAACAAGTTAAAGGTAATGTTCATTGCTTGATCTGGTTTATGTATATTAATTCAGTAACATGGAAATCCATCTAACGTATCTGATATTCTTACAGTTCCACTTATAAATGCTCAATTATTTGTGTCAATGTATTAATGACACCGGGATGCCCTTTTTATATTAATGACAGATAAACATGATCTCTGTCGATTTTTTGGGCTGACACACTACGATGGTTCTTTAAGAATTGGATATAGTGCATGTAGCTCTTCTTTGTATCATTACTTCATTTCATGTTTACGAAAATAATTATATGCCTTCGCAGCTTACGGCATATTGGGAAACACTTTAAAATCAAGACGGTCTTAAGTATACATGTGCCCCCTTTTGTTTTTAGCAGTCCTCTTGTTTCAGTCTGTCTATCGACTTCTATTTCTTTCAGGGCTTAGTTTAGGATTAGGTTGGTGGTCTTGCCAATTCATCTCATTGGCAACCGAGGAGTATTTTTTTGTTTTGTTTACAACAAACCAAAACGACACACTGAAACCCTTTCTATCTTAATGCAAACATGTGAAGCCATCCTTCGTGCTCTAGAAAACCCCCACCATGTGGGCACTTGAATTTACCTAGCGTGCCAATATTGACATATGGCTTTGCCTATAAATGTTAAAATTTAAAACCTAAAATGATCCATCAACTTCAAAACCCAGTCGCTTTTAACTCATGACACTTCCAAGAATTCGAGTAGAAGGTATTACATAATTAAAGTTTTTTTTTTCATAACTTGTTGACCGAGGTACTGCTTATGATGTATCATTAGACCTTATATGTTCTATGCACTTGTTCCTCAGGAAGAGAAGAAGATACGAAATGAACTGAAAAAGAGGATGGAACTAGAGAGAATGGCTGCATGGAAAACTCAATTAGAAGAGTTTGAAAGTGGTCACCTCCCTTTCATGTGCTTGCAGTATAAAGATAAAGATTCAGTTCACCACACGATTCCTGCTGTTTTTATTGGAAGCCTCAGCTCGTTTGATGATCAAAAGATTGCCAGCATGGTGAGTGAATAAGGTTCATATTGCATGAGAATTGTAGAGGGAAAAGCTACATGGTTTTACTTCTGGGATTGTTTACATCTCTTATTGTGCACATTCTTGTCCAATGACAAGCATTAATTATCGGATACTGCAAAAAGGGAAGTTCTGAACCGCAGTAGTTTACATCCTTTGCTGTTTGTATATCTACATTTTTGTTAGACATGCCCCAAGATATGAATTATTGAAGTTTCTCTCTACCGCTTTGTCTTTGTGATTACTGTCCTAGTGTCCTCCTCGTGTGTTCTTATGAAAATAACTATTGCAGCTGGAAGATGACTCTATTGGTCCAGGCAAGCAGGAAGTTGATAGCGAGGGACAAATTCTTTGCCCATCATACTATGTTGCTTTGAGTTCAGATAATTCATGGTATCTATTCACAGAAAAATGGATAAAAACTGTTTACCAGACAGGTCTACCTGCTGTTCCTTCAGTGGAGGGCGGGCCACTCCCTAGAGAAACCCTGAAGCAGCTCCTTTTGCGTGAAGACATGATCTGGGATAAAATCGCAAAATCAGAACATGGTTTTTTGTTATGCATGGACGGATCCCTAGACACATGGTCGTGGAGTCTAAATGTTCCTGTGCTTAATAGCCTCTCAGAAGACGATAAGGTTTGCACTTACTCCTTGGCTTTCCCAATATTTCGTGCTTTTATTGTAAATTAGAGTTATCTGTTACTACCTCCGATCCATAATAAGTGTCGCAGTTTTGAACTAACCCCAGTTCAAAACTGCGACACTTATTTTGGATTGGAGGGAGCAGTATCTTTAAAATATATTGATTTCTCACAAGATTCACTAAGTTTTCATTTCTCCTATCTGTGTCTTGTAATAGGTTGTTTAATCATAGTGGTCGGACCATAGGACTGTAGGAGCAATATACCGTAGTACTGACAGTTCTTTTCATTTGTGTCTTCTAGTAGGTTGGTCAATCATGTTGTCAGACCATAATACACTGCTACTGAGTACTGACAGTTCCTTCTAATGTCGATAGATAACCAACGTAACATGCACATCCGCATTTCATATATTATCATTTAATGCTATTCAAATCGTGTCTGGTACAAAGTTATGAATTGTCATTTGCAACTTGCAGTTTTGTTGACGTTTTGGCATTGAACTAGCAACTTGCATTTCTGTTGACGTTTTGGCATTGAACTTGCAACTTGCAGTTCTGTTGGCATTGAACTTTTTTTTGTTACTCTTTCTTCACAGGTGGAACGATTCTCCCAGGAACATCAGGCTGCTGTAGAATCTCACAAGCAACAGAGGAGGAAGGTTTCACAATTGAAGAAAACAATCAGAAGTACTAAGGGTTTTAGAGAGTTTCAAAAGATCATCGACATGAGAAACTTTACAAAAGAAAAGATTGAGCGTCTGGAGGCTAGATCCCGTCGTTTGACTAGACGCATAATGCAAATTGAACCAACTGGTTGGAAAGAATTTTTGCAGGTAACCATGTGTGCTTTTATATGTTTGATGAACCTTTCTAATTGAACTATATAGTTGTTGAATGCACTCCAGTATTTCTTGTATCATATCATTATGCGTATAGAGTACATTGAGTTAGTTGCTTCCACTTCATGCATTAAGTAACTACGTAACTGAACCACACGAGACCGACAATATATTGAAGTCATTGTAGCATCTCCTGTTGCTTCCTATCGTGCCCCCATTCAGCCCCAGCCAGTGCTCCTTGACCACCTTTCATTCTTCCGCTACACTAATTAAACACTCCCTCTGAACCATCTCATGTGTAATATTTTGTTGAAAATATATGCTGTTTCTCTATAAAATGCCATGATTTGGTGAAGGCATTCAGGATCTTGTGGATAACCAGTATGATTGCACAATACTAAGTTACAGCCTTATGCTTGTCATTGGTAGGTAGTTTCTCAGACATTAATTTTTTATTCTCTCAATGGATGTTTACCAGATTAGCAAAGTCATACAAGAGGCTAGAGTGTTAGATATCAACACCCAAGTAATCTATCCTTTGGGTGAAACGGCCGCAGCCATACGAGGGGAAAACGAACTTTGGCTTGCTATGGTTCTCAGGAACAAGGTCCTTTTGGATCTGAAGCCATCTCAACTGGCAGCAGTGTGTGGAAGCTTAGTGTCAGAAGGGATCAAACTTCGTCCTTGGAAGAATAGCAGGTACACATTTCAACAACGGCACCTATTTCTCATGCTTACAACTTGCTATGGCTATTGGCTTGTAAAGCCTCCTGTTATGTCATGTTTATATCTGTACAGCTGTCCCTATCCTTCATTGTTGTGGCCCTAATCTATGGAAATACACTGGCATATAATACAAATCAATTGGACCATCAATCCCACATGCTGTGCTAAATTGCGAACCAGCATATTTGCTGCCCCAAATAAGCTTTGTATTTTTTTTCTCGAATACGCACGAGAGTGTGCATTATGCATTAAAGAGGGAGTGGGGTAAAGAGCCCCTCCACGTTGGTGTTACACGTTCGAATTACATGGACCCAACTCCACTGTGAGGCGATGGTTTGCTAGCTAACCTCTCTCATCAGCCCGCCTTGTGAGCGCTCCTAGCAAGGAGGCTGCGTCCCCTTTGATGAGACCTGCTTGTTTCCAGGCTCTTCCCTCATCGTCTATCCTACCGATTACATGGTCTACGGACGGTGATACCCCATAAAAAACAATTGCGTTTCGGTGCTTTCATACTTCCCACATGACGAGGATGAGAATAGCACGGGCATCCTTGCCAGCACGACCGGTGCCCGTCTTGCCTTGGCACCATTACTGAAGTCCATCCATCGTCGAGGGGATCCAGTCCTGCTTGCCCAAGGCCTGGCAGACGGCCGCCAATAAGCTTTGTATTGATGCAGTTAATATTTAGACGAGTACATGAACTGAACTCTCCAATGGTTGATCAATATGCTTCATCATCAATAAAAAATGTTTATCCAATCAGTTGTCACCATATATTGCCGTGGCCTATTGAGTGACAAATATGTTCATACCATAGAAGGGGCAGCCAGTAATATTTTGTGTTATCATTTACTTAAAGTGATACCATAGAAGGTGCAGCCAGTAATATTTTCTGCTATCATTTACTTAAAGTGAGAACTCCAGTGTATTCAATCTCCAGCCCAAAATTTGTCAACGTTTTTGAATAAAAATACTTCCTCATGCGTTTTCTTAGGCATCATGGTGATTGTTTAAATTTTTGCAGTTTTGTGTATGAACCGTCTTCAGTTGTTGTTGGTGTCATAAACTATTTGGAAGAGCAGAGAAACTCACTCCTAGATCTCCAAGAGAAACATGGCGTAAAGGTTTGGCACATGATGTTCCTATTTTGCTGTGTCTTTAAATCAATAGTTGCCCTTGTTACTTTTCTCATCTACTTGCTTGGCGTACAGATACCTTGCGAAATAGATACCCAGTTTGCTGGAATGGTTGAAGCCTGGGCGTCAGGGTTGACATGGAGGGAGATAATGATGGACTCCGCAATGGATGATGGAGATTTAGCTCGTCTGCTCAGACGAACGATGGATTTACTAGCTCAGGTATGTTATTGGGTGTGCAGATTCTGTATATCTCCAACGTGTTGTTAATTTTGTTGTCAATTTTCATGATAATATCGTACCTGATTTGTTTTGTTCCTTAAGTTCGATGATATGTTAGTACTGTTCCTTTTTTACTTTTCTGGGCAACCTTACAGTCTTTAAGCTCGATTATTCTATTCTATGATCTGCATTGCATTGCATAATACTCATTGTGTTATATTCCAGATTCCAAAATTGCCAGATATAGATCCGGTTCTCCAGAAAAATGCGCAAATTGCTTGCAGCGTCATGGATCGAGTACCGCTAAGTGAGCTTGCTGGCTGAAAGCCTGTAAATTGTAAGTACCGCATTGGTCATTTGTTGTAGGTAGGCAATTCTTTGTTGTACCATGGACAAATGGTTACCAGTTAGCTAAAATATCCTTTTTTACAGTTTGTTGATATCTGCACATCAAATTCAATTTCTGGATATATGTAACTGTATCTACTGTTATCGACATGGATCTTATGTAAAGAACTGGAGAAAAGAACCAACACAAACAATTTCATTATGTACAGTCTGCAGCTAACCTAAACCTCCAAAACAACCAATTCAAGCCAATGCAAACAATCTCCATTTACACCTCTCCATACATTCTATTCCTCATCACTACTTGAATCAGATTCTGCGCCGTCCTTCATAAAGTGCGCTGGCAAGTTTGGGAATCTTGGCATGACCCTCTTCCTTTTGCTATCTGCTTCCTCTGGTGGCGGTTTCTGAGCCGGTGGTGCTGCCGCCGCGTCACCAGCTACCGCCTTAGCACCATCAGGTGCCCCCTTAGCGGCTTCAGCTGGCCCCTTAGCAGCCGCCGCCGTTGTTGGCTGTGATGACGGGGGTGTTGACTTCTTTTGCTGCTGCAGTCTTCTCTTGATGTCCACACATGCCTGGTCCACCATCCCCAGGAAGTCCCTCACAATGACGAACAACTGGAGGGGGTGAGCGTTCCTGTCCTTCGTAGCACCTGCATGATAATACTCCGTTGTCCGCTGAACCAGATCAAGCACCTTCTCCTGCACTCCACTCAGTGCCTTCAGCTCTTGTTCCGCAGCATTGACAAAGCCTCTCAACCCTCTTGAGAATCCATCGTCCCCGCAGGTCTCCAGGAGCTTCTTGATGCCCGTGAGTCGGTTGCCTAAGATTGTGCATTCATTGGCAGTCACATCGTAGTCCACAGTCGCAGCCTTCTTCACATTGGCAAACTCACTGCTGAGACCTCCAACAATGGGCAATCCTAGGTTCAAGTACTCGTTCTGCCTGTCCTCGCGTGATGGCCCCTGGCCAGCGGAGCCAGCTGCTGAAATTCCGCCATCGACGCTGCTCTTGGCGAGGCTACCAGAGCGGCGGATGGTGTAGTTGCGGTTGACGGCAAGGCGTTTCCCCTCTGCGCGCACAACCTCCTCGATGACAAAGTGGAGCAGCGTGGTGCCTCCATCGGTGCTCTTCACGTCGTTGAGCTTGCGCAGCGCTGTGAGGTTGAAGGCCTGCGCGTTCCCCCGCGCCGTGCCGGCATTCATCCTGTTCCCTGCCTTGAGCACCGCCTCGAGGAGTTTAAAGAAGAGCCCCTTCGTCCTCAGCTCCTGGCTCGCCATCTCCAAAGTCTGGAGCGATTGCTTGAGCACAGCAATCTCAGAACCGTAGTTCACCTTGAATAGCAGCGCATTGACACGGGCAAACGGGTTGGGCACATCGAGCAGGAGCCGGAGAAGGAAGGCCTCTGCGGGGGCAAGCCTGTCGGGGTTCCCAGAGAACTTGAGGATGGTGGCCTCTTCCTCCTTGGAGATGCTGAGCCGGGACAGCTTCTCGAGGACGTCAGTGCCGAGCTCGGTATTGCCGTCACGCAGCGCGTCGATGATCTCGTCCCGCCCCACGGTGAGGGACCGGAGGATGATGGAGATGTTGTGCGACTTGCGCGGCTCGATCAGGAATATCTGCTCCTCCGAGGTCGAGCGCCCGAGGCCGCTCGAGGAGTCCTTGGCGTCCGCGGATTTCGTCTTGCGGTTCACCGCCGCGGTGCCGAACAGCGCCTCGATGGTGCCTTCGTCCAAGCTGCAAACACGTCAGAGTAACAACAGCGTTAGAACGTTTTGAATCGACCACACAAAGCTGGAAAAGAAAACCCAGTTTCTGAAACACTAGCTAGCCTAATATGGTTTCCAATCATGTATCCAATCGGTCACAGCCGCGTTCTTTCAGCTACGATTCTCTTATTATCACTAGCTACGATTCTCTTAGGGCATGTACAATGCATAGCCTCAAGGTGATGCCTTATATGCCATGTAGGATCGGATATGACGTAAAGTAGGTTCGGATAGAGAAGCGGGATCTTCTCTAGGAGGCAGGTGCTTGAAGAGAAAAAGTATGGTCCGATGACAAAAGCTAAAAAGGTTGAAGTGAAAAGTAGAGATGCATGTGTACTAGAGTCTTTATTTTTCTTTTCTTAATTAGGCCCACTAGTGATAGCTTGCATTGGGGAGAAAAAATAAATGTAGGTGCCTCAAATTATTTTTTGTCATGAGGCATATGTATCCATATGCCACCGTTGTACATGCCCTTATTATCACTAGGTATGATGATTCTCTTATGTCTGGAGGGGTGACGTGGCGGAGCTAATAATGTCCAGCGCAAGCTGACGAAGACAATCGGGTGCCATCTTGACCAAGTTCAAGGTGTCCACATCGTGTTCCTAAATCCTCCCATCATAGCTTTCGAACTGGGGCTACAGCAACACGTCCCCATCCCAGATTCTTACGCGATCAAACAAGCTAACAATACAATAGTACGAATCCATAATTATACGGTTGATTCTGTCAAGGTAGCAAAGCAAATGTGAATGAACTTCATGCTCGTTCAACGAAAAGCACGCCGCGCCAACTCGTATACCCGTTCCACGAAGCCCCCCGTACTCGTTCTGCAAAATGCGGTAGCCATCTGTCCTTGTCAACAGGTCCAGAATCCAGAGAGAACATACGCGCACAAAAAGGCACCGTGATTTGGGTTGGGTGCCCTTTCGAGGATGCTGCGACGTGAGTCCACCGGAAAAGCGACATCCTGGGTTCCTGATCCCATCGGAGAATCCGCCGACGATCATGGCTGCCATGCCAGCGAAAAGGGCCTTTTTTTTCCCGCATTCAGGGCCTTTTCAGTTCTCACTACGCGCATCATCTTCAGTTTCTACACACTACAGCTACTACCATGCTAGGATGCTAATCGAGCGATCTCTCAGAGAACGTAATGCTCTAGTGGGATTCACTCGGTTCATGCCTGCGTGATGGTCCTACTTTCATCAAGGTTCAGGGTTCCATCCATGCATGAATCACTGTTCGTACTGTAGCTAGCACTACATTCCTATGCAATCAGTAATGACCGCTACTATACCCAGTAGTAATGCACGAGAAGCACAGAGAGAATTAAACGTCTGTGTACGGGCCACGGCAATGGTGAACTGAAATGAGAAGCGGGGGGCGTTTGTTTAATTCAGGAGCTGCTTACTTGAATGAGCCGCCGGTGAGCTTGTCCCACACCATGGAGTGGTCGGTGGCCGCCACGTTGACCTTGTCCCAATGCAGCGGCTTCAGCTTCGCCAGGTCGTCTGCGCCCGATGGCCCGCCCGGGGCCGCCGGTGGCCTCGAGGACGACGCCCAGGCAGGCGGCGGAGGCGGCCCTCCCTTCTTTCCCCCGGGCGGTGGTGGCGGTGGTGGCCCTCCCTTCTTTCCTCCCGGCGCCGGTGGCGGAGGCGGGCCTCTGGGTGCTGGTGGAGGAGGCGGGCCTTTGGGTGCTGGCGGGGGTGGTGGGCCCTTAGGCGTTGGTGGCGGCGGCGGGCCTTTAGGCGCTGGTGGTGGCGACGTGGTGGCCATTGGTGGTGGTGGTGGCGGCGGGCTTCCTCTTCCTGGCGGCCGCGCCAGCGATGCCGATGCCGATGCGCTTGGTGGGGCGGCAGGGGCTGGTGGCGGGGACGGGCGGGGGACAGCGCTGACGGCGGTCGCCGGCCGCGCGTAGGACTCGGGGGCAGCCACGGAGAAGGACGAGCTGGAGCTGGCGCTGGGCGGGCGCGGCGAGTCGTCGAACACCGCGGAGGAGGAATCCAGGGAGCCCCTGGGTATGAGCGGTTCCTGATCTATCTTGCCCTTCCTCGGCCGCGGCGGGGACGGGGCCGGCGACGGCTGCGCCTCCGGCCACCTCTCCGCGCGGTTCTGCCGGGGCGGCGGCTGCGGCGGGCGCCAGCCCCCCGCGGGCTTCCTGCCCCTGCCGCCGCCGCCCTCGCCCTCCTTCTCGAACTCCCGCCAGTATATCGCGTCGAGGCCGTTCTCGTCCACCATGCCGCCCCGCGGCGGCCGCTTCGGCGCCCTCTCCGGCAGCTTGCCGGCGAGCGCGGCGTCGTTGGGCCTGGTCGAATACCCGTTCCCCCCGGCGGCGTGCGTGAGCTCCTTCTTCTTGCCGTGGCGGAGGAAGAGGAAGAAGGCGAGGCCGCAGAGCGCGAAGCTGCTCAGCGCCGTGCTCACCACGGCCACGGCGATGTCGCTGCGCTTGGCGGAGGAGGAGGACGAGGAGGCGGACTGCGGGGGCAGGATGGCCGGGCCGGTGGGGGACGGCGACGGGGGCACGATCGGCGGCGGCGGGGCGGCGACTGCCGGGGTGCGCGTGGAGGGGAAGCGCGTCTGGACGTTGCGCTGCTGCGCGGCGGCCAGGGGGCAGAGGGCCGCGACGGCGAGGAGGAGGAGGGGGACAGGCGAGGGCGCCATCTCCGGTGGCCCGGGCGAGGTGGGGAGGATGGAAACGCGACGGACGGAGGTGAGGATTGACTTGCGGAATCGATCGATATTCTGCTCTGGCTGGTGGTGCCGCAGTTGTTGCTGCCTCTGCCTGCCTTGCCGGCGGCTGCGTTGTTGTTGTGCTGTGGTGTGCTGGGTTGGGACTTGGTGCCTTGGTGGTGCGTTTTGACTTGTTCGGGTTGGGTTTTGTTTGTTTACTGGGTCCGGCCGAGCGGCACGATGGTTGGGCGCTCGGGTCCGGGAAACGAAGCGAAGACGCGTTGCCTGGCGTCGCGAGGAAGGAAGGGAAGGGAAAGAGCCAAAAACAAACCGCGCGGGCGCCGCGTCGGGTGAGGCCGCCGTCGCCGTTGCGCTCTATGCGCTGCTGATCTACTACCCTTTTGTTTCGTTGGCTGTTTGCTCGGACGCGGAACGGACGCAGCGGGCTCCGTGATTCATTCCGGACGGTTGACCGCACACGGCCACCGGTCACCAGCGTTAGCAGACCGGACCACCCCCCACGCGTTCCGTTCCAAATGCACTACTTTTGTGCTCCTGTGATGCGGAGAGTATGAACGCACTGCTGTGCTTGGCTCGATCTTCTGCCCGAGTGGTGGGGTTTGGTTTGGACGCGCGTGCCTGATGGACGGCCGGGCGGGGTTCCCGAGACCCGAGCTCGCGATATGGAATTTGGCTGGCAGACGAGACGACGCCAGCCGCAGTGAGCTGGCGGATCGTCGTCGCCCAGTGCCGCAACCACAACGAGGCCAAACGTCCAAAAACCCAGCAGTGATATACACACGACACGAGCCAGACGATTCATGCACGATACTCAAATCCAGCCGGACATGCACAGGATTCAGAAAGGCACTGGCCGCTGGATTAGCACGTCGTGCAAAGATCGTGCAGCAGTATCGTGTGGGTAGTAGTTTCGTCCAAAAACCTGTCCTGCAGGCCGAACGCTGGCTTCGTGAACGTAATTACCGAATGGGGTTTTAGGAGAGTCACGCGGAAGAGGCTGTTTTCGCCCTTGCCCCGCAGTGCTCTCCAGAGCGTTCCGACACTTTGGGCGCGCCGTAGGTGCTGCGTGTGTATGCCATTTGCCCGCGGTCTAGCGCTGACGGTGACGTGCGGTGACATGCTCGTGGGGAAGCTATCGGTCTCAATCTGCGGACTGCTGTCCCTCCCCCAATGCTTCAGGTTTTCAGCTAGCGCGGCGACCACGCATTTCCGGAGCAAGATTTCCCGAGTGACGGAGAAAAAGAAATTATTATATTAGAGAATCTATACAAACCACAAGTACCAAAATTCGGTCCCCAACTGCTCGGGCCTGTCTGCGGTGATCGGATAGCACACAAATTTTCTCATCCACCGGATGCATCTAAACCGAATAACCTAACTCATATTAGCTCATGTAACGTACGTACGTAGGTAAACACATGTCATCAGACTACCAAAAATTGGCAATGCCCTACAAATTACGAACGAAACGATGACGGGAGAAGTTCATCACGGCCGGCCTTGCCCTTCCCGTCGTCCTTGCGACAGTAGCGGGCGAAGACGCAGAACGGATCGAGGCGGAGTTGTCCGATCTGTCGCCGTCCTCGTCTTTCTCCTCCTTGGGAGGTGGGGGGGCGGAGGTGGGGGGCAGTCCGGCCATGGCGGGGACTGCTCGGCTTTGGTCTTTTGACATCGCCTTGACCGCCCTCCCCCGCCGCTTCCCGGCTATGCGGGCACGGAGGGAGTCTTCCAATGCCGCATCGCGGGCTACCGAAGCCTCCTCTGCATCGCGATCTATCGTGTCCGCTTGTGCCGTGAGGGCTGCGGCAACGCCTCCACTTGAAGTCGCACATGAAGCCTCGCGTGGCAGGCACGCCGCCCCTCCTGTTCAGATTCACATCTCGTCATGGAGGCGCAAATGGCCTCCGTTTCGGCGCCCGACGCTACGAGGACGAGTGACGGGGCCACGACCCCGGGTACCTAACTTGGCCGGACCAGACAAGGACATGGGTCGGCGGCCAGGGCCTAGACGGCAAAAGGAACCGACCTTGCCACTGTTTGTTCTCCAAGGCAAGGGTGGCGGCGGCGGTGAAGATCGCATCGGGCCACCCTGTAAACCCTAGACCCCCTGTCTATATAAAGGGAGGTCTCAGTATCTTCTAGGTCATCCAATATTAGATCCAGAAACTCTCGGTAGCAACCTCATACACCATTGTAATCCTCTGCACGAGGTATCCCCTCACCATGAATAACAAGAATAAGCAGGATGTAGGGTATTAATTTTCGGAGGCTCGAACCTGGGTAAAATGTGTGTGCAGACTCCGTCCTGATACTTCCGACCTCGTCATGAACCCTATCGAGGGATCTTACGACATTTCACTCCGTCAGCTGGCACGCCAGGCACGGGCGACGTTGGTCGGAGACCTAACCCGGTGCGGATAGTCAAAATAAGCCGGCAAGTTCTCGAGGGGCTAGACCTTCACGTTCGGCTCCTTCGAGCTGGTCGTTGACAGTTCGGGACGACTATTTGATGTCTCGCCCCCACCCTTCATCGACTACATGCGTTTCAGAACGATCGAGTTCGTTTACAATGAGCAAGGAAAGGCAGTGGGAACCTACCTCGACCCGAATCACATCGCATGGGAATATGAGCGGAGCACCGCTCGACGGGAGAAGGCTAGGGCTTCGCCAGACCGTCCACGAGACCTATGTGAACATGATATTCACAACGGGGACACATGACGAAACTAGAAGCTCGCGCGATGCACGATCTATATGGCGGAAAATGCGACCAGCAAGCGGCTCGCATGGTCCAAGGAAATGGTGAGGCAAACACGCCTCGATACTAGATCCAATCGTGGGGGTTGCCGCTATCGAGGCAACGAACCTGACAATGAGTACTAGGGGTATGAACGAGGGCTGATCCTAGCTACGATGTGCTACTTCTTGAGCTTGCGTTGGTTTTTCCCTTGAAGAGGAAAGGGTGATGCAACAAAGTAGAGATAAATATTTCCCTCAGTTTTGAGAACCAAGGTATCAATCCAGTAGGAGATACACGCAAGTCTCCAATCTATGCACCTGCACAAACAATCAAACACTTGCACCCAGCGCGATAAAGGGGTTGTCAATCCCTTCACGGTCACTTGCAAGGATGAGATCTGATAGAGATAGATATAAAAGATTACTAAAACATAAAACAAAGTAAAAACAAATAAATTGCAGCGAGGTATTTTTGGTTTTTTGTTTTATAGATCTGAAAATATATGATGGAAAATAGACCCGGGGCCATAGGTTTCACTAAAGGCTTCTCTCTTGAAGGCAAATAATACTGTGGGTGAACAAATTACTGTCGAGCAATTGATAGAAAAATGTAAAGTTATGACGATATCCAAGGCAATGATTATGAATATAGGCATCACGTCCGTGTCAAGTAGACCGACTCCTGTCTGCATCTACTACTATTACTCCACACATCGACCGCTATCCAACATGCATCTACAGTATTAAGTTCATAAGAACGGAGTAACGCCTTAAGTAAGATGACATGATGTAGAGGGATAAACTCAAGCAATATGATGAAAACCCCATCTTTTTACCCTTGATGGCAACAATACAATACGTGTCTCGCTACCCCTACTTTGTCACTGGGTCACAAGATTGAACCCAAACTAAGCACCTCTCCCATTGCAAGAAGAACCAATCTAGTTGGCCAAACCAAACCGATAATTCGAAGAGAAATACAAAGATATAAAATCATGCATATAAGAATTCAGAGAAGATTCAAATAATATTCATAGATAAACTGATCATAAATCCAAAATTCATCGGATCTTGACAACCACACCGCAAAAGTATATTACATCGGATAGATCTCCAAGAACATCAAGGAGAACATTGTATTGAGGATCAAAGAGAAAGAAGAAGCCATCTAGCTACTAGCTATGGACCCTTAGGTCTGTAGCAAACTACTCATGCTTCATCGGAAGGGCAATAGAGTTGATGTAGAAGCCCTCCATGATCGAATCCCCCTCCGGCAGGGTGCCGGAAAAGGCCCCAAGATGGGATCTCACGGGTACAGAAAGTTACGGCGGCGGAAAAGTATTTTGGTGGACGCTTTTGGTCATTTTGGAATACTTGGAAATTTATAGGCTAAAGATTAGAGTTGGAGGAGCTCCGAGGGGCCCACAAGCCCTCAGGACACGCCCCTGAAGCTTGTGGCCGCCCCGGGACTCCTCTGACTTCATCTCCAAGTCCTACGTGTGCCTTCTGGTCCAAGAAAAATCATCGTGGAAGCTTTATTCCGTTTGGACTCCGTTTGATATTTCTTTTCTGTAAAACTCAAAAACAAGGAAAAAATAGAAACTGACACTGGGCTCTGGGTTAATAAGTTAGTCCCAAAAATAATATAGAATAACATATTAATGCATAGAAAACATCCAAAACAGATAATATAATAACATGAAACAAATAAAAAAATAGATACGTTGGAGACGTATCACGACGCATGTGTGACACTCGGATATTACGAGTCCCGGCCCCTCAGGGAGAGGTAATAACCCTACGCCTCGAGCCCAGGGGCTATGTTTCTCTGGTATCTGAAGATTACAAAGGATGCGAACCTTTGTCTCAGCGCTACGGGGCAGCTTATATAGAGTTCGCCGCCCCTCATCATGGCTATGTTACAGGGAGATGAAAGAAGGAATTTATTAGAGGAGTTACTGGTAACAGATGCGTTAACTATGTTTAGTAGCCTGTCATCCTGCTCCCTGGACGCTCCAGATTCCGCCGGTCCCTTCGCCTCGCTGGTCCGAGTGTAGGCGGGTGTAGCCGAGTGACTGCAGTGCGTCCGAGACTTCGAGTGAGTTGCTTCCATCCGAGTGGATGTTCTGGGCAAGCGCCTGGCTGTGCCTATGGCTTAGGTGCCTCTTGGTCCATTGATGTGAGGTCGTAGGTGGGTCCAGGATAATAGCTCTGTGACCATACCCTTAGTGGGTGACCGCATCATTAGCCCCCGAATCGGTTGAGATTTTGCAGGACAAATTAGTCGAACGCTTGCTTCGGCCCGAGTGCCGCGGAGGCGCTCAGAATTCTTCATCAAGTGCTAACCAATCGCAACCTGAGTGAAACTGCAATGGATTCTAGACTAGGTGTTTGCTGACTGATTGGGCTACGTTGACTAACGATGCCATGTACCTAGGGTAGGGTAATAGACCTGATCTAAACACCCTTCCCAAGGACACTACCCTACAGTCAAAGACATTCAAAGGACAACAACATCTACCGACTGAAATCACCTCAAGATGCAATCCACTCGACCGACGGTTCCACTCGGATAACCCAATTCCATTCGGCCAGAATATAATCATTCGACCATATCAGAAACCACTCGGAGTACATAAGATCCAAAGTCACTCTAGATGGCAACGGTCAGGCATTCACTCTGTAGTCTTAATGAGCATTTATATGACTTTATTGCTGACGTTACCAGTAACGTCCCATCTTTATGTACATTGAACCCTCTGTAACGGGAGATGGTTGGGGTCCTGGCGCACTCTATATAAGCCACCCCCTCTTCTGGGACAAGGGTTCACACCCCCTGTAACTTCACGCATAATCCAATCGACCAGCCTCCGGGCACCGAGACCTAGGGCTGTTACTTCCTCTGAGAAGGGCCTGAACTCGTTTTGCGTGCACAACTTCACCGTCGCTAGGATCTTGCCTCCTCATACCTATCCCCATTCTACTGTCAGTCTTAGAACCACGACAGTTGGCACCCACCGTGGGGCAGGTGTCTTAGCGACTTTCTGGTGAGGTTGCAAATTTTTTTCCGATTCCCGTCATTATGGTTTCCGGCGGTGGTTTGGCTGAGGGCCGCGAGATCCGTCTCGACGCGCTCGTCTTCGTCGCCGACGGCTCCGCCTGGCTCCAGGAGGCCTCCCTCGACGTCGAGGCGCTCCCCATCTGCAGGGCAACGCACTTCCGCGCATGCGTTCGTGGCGTCCTTCTGCGTCAGTCGTCGACCCAATATCGGTCGGTTCTCGCAGCATCTTCGCTCCCCGCTGTTCGCCATCGCAAGTGATTCGGTCGCTCACGACTTCAGAAGTGGGTGAAGCATGCAGTGGCGCGTCAGTCCGCCACCCCTCAAGTCGCGGCAATCGAGCCCGACCCTCTATGGCCTGTTCGACTGGCTCCGTCGAGACCCTGTCTGTTGGGGATATTACTACCTGGCGTAAACCGGCTCAAATAGGCCGGGTTAACTTCATCAATAGTTGAGTATGTTAAAGCCCATGTGGGCAGATGAGGATGATATGTAAGGGTTCAAGCCCACAGTCGGTTTAAGGCCCACAGCCGTAAACCGGCGTCGGTATGTGACTTGTGTTGTAAGTTAGAAATAGTAGAGACCGAACCAGGCACGTGTATGAGCCGGTCTCGGGACTCTATAAACCGATGGGCGTCACCCGTGTATATAAGGGGATGACCTGGCGGCGGTTCAAGAGGACGGACAACAACTCGAGACTTAGGCAAAGCTTATTTGCTCCCTAGTCATCGAAACCCCATCAATTCCATCACAACTAGACGTAGGCTTTTACCTTCATCGAAGGGGCCGAACTAGTATAAACCTCACGCGTCCCTGTGCCCGCTTTAACCCCTTCAAGCTAACCCGTAGCGATGGCTCCACGACTAAGTCCTTTCACGAGGACATCTGCCGTGACAAAACCACGACAGTTGGTGCCCACCGTGGGGCTATCGCACGATGGTTTCAAGTTCTTGGAGGGCAACTTCGAAGAACTCAAGGGTTACGCCGTGGGTCAGATGACCAAGAGTCGTCGCGGCAAGCTCTACATCGACGATGCTGGATGGGGCCCTGAAGCCGGCTCAATCGAGTACGGGTACCGGGTCCCCTTTGGTGGCATACACGTCTTCATCGACAAGATTGGTGAACCGGGCCCTGAGCCAGACATCTGCACCGACCTCGTCGAAACGGCTCAGCGTGCACGATCCGCCCAGGTTAAACCGGCCGTGAAGCGTGCCTTCGTGGGAGTCATCCATGGAGGAGAATATGAGGATGGATCGGAATCTGGTGGGGAGACTGTCGTTTATTCCAGCGACGAGTCCTCGACCGGAGAAACCGAATCGTTATATCAGTTACAAGATGGCCGGATTGGGGGATGTTCCGACGGCGACAGTATTCCGGACCCCTTTGATCTGCCAAACCGGGTTGGAATATTCATGGCCGGTACACAAGCGGCGATCCACTCTTCGCCCGCAGCAGCAATAATCTCCAGGTCAGTGACGGCGAAGGTGTTGGGACAGGCTGAGGCACGATATTGTTCTGACTGTCACTGACCTGGAGATTATTGCTGACTGTCACCGCTGCCGTCGCCGTCAAACCTCCGGGTCATTATTCCAATCCGATGGAAAACCTTGTTGCCGCCGCTTCACGACTGGAGGCCATCCCAATTCAAGGTGATTCTCCGGCGGCGGTAGAGACGCGCCGGGTTAAGGAACTTCTTCGGACAACCCTGATTCAACAGGAAGCATATTCATTCAGCCGTGATCGGATTCATTCTACCCCTCGCCCAAGCCAGAGCTACAGCAGGCGCGTGGATGAACCAGCCGTATCAAGCAACGCAGGAAACCGTGGAGCGCACCATGGCAACGACCCGGCGGGTGGTGTTGGTGATGCTCAGGAAGTGGTAGACCGGGCCCGAGCGCGCAAGGAGGCCGAGTTAGCGGCGCAGTATGAGGCTCGTCAGCTTACGCCGGTTCGTCCAACCACTTCGGTCGGGCCAGTAGTTACCTCTAGTTCTTTGGGGGTGCCATGCCTTGTCCCCGCATTACGCAATGTGCGCCTGCCTAAGGATTTCAAGGGCCCGCGCAAGGTGCCAAATTATACTGCCGATTTATCGCCAGAAACATGGGTAGAGAGCTATGAGATGGCCATGGAGATGCTTGATGTGGATGATGCGGCGTGTGCGAAGTATTTCACCATGATGCTAGAAGGAACGGCCCGCAGTTGGTTAAAAAGTCTACCGGCCAACTCTATCAGTTCATGGGCTGAGTTGAGAAACCGGTTCATCTAGAATTTTAAGGATACATGCAAGCAGCCTATGTCGATAGTGGACTTAGCAGCCTGTGTCCAGGAGGAAGGGGAATCGACGACCCGTTGGGTGCGCCGGGTCTCGAAGATTTTGCATTCGTCAGACCGCATCAATGCCGATACAACAGTTATAACCTTGGAAGGCAACTGCCGGTTTGAACCCCTGAAATTGAAATTGGGACGACTGAAGCGCCATTGCAACGATATGGGGACCCTCATGGCTGCGTTAGTGAAGTATGCTGACTCTGATAGTACTAAGGATCCCGAGTCTGACGATGACAAGGCAGGGAAGGGAAGGAAGAGCAGCAATTCCAAGGGGCAGCAACACAACACGGTGGGTCATGGAAACGGCGGCAAGCGTAAAGCGGATAGTAGCATGGATTTTGTGGCTAATACCAACACGCAGGACAAAGGCCAGCGGCGAAAGGGTAAACCGCCGAATCGCAGCGGAGCGCCCAATCCCAACCCGGACCGCTTGTCTTACCTGTTAAATCAGCCCTGTCCAAAACATGGGACGAAGGAGATGCCGGCCAACCACCTTTGGAAGGATTGCTTCATCATGCAAGAGTTCAAGAATTCTAATGCCTTCCGGTATGATCACGGGTCAGGTGGTGGTTCAGGATCTGGATCTCATGGGCCGGGTTATGGCGGAGGAAATTCCGGTTCGGGATTCAATGGCAATCAAAGCGGGCAAAACAATCAGGGTAACCAGAGCAGCCAGGGTGGTCACAATCAGCAGCAGCAGTCGGGTTATCAAAGCCACCCGAAGTAGTTGAACAGTGGGTAATATCATGTTTTCACCACTAGTTTGGACAAGCGTGACCGAAAGGTCCATAAGCGGGCAGTAAATTCTATTGAATCGGCGGTGCCCCGTTACCTACGCTGGTCCGAACAACCAATCGTATGGAGCAGAGAGGATCACCCTTCCCGGGTTGACAATCCGGGTCAGATAGCGTTGGTGGTGGCACCTCAGGTGGGAGGTTATAAGTTCACCAAGGTACTCATGGACGGAGGGAGCAGCATTAACATCCTCTACTATGAGACTTTCCGCCGTATGGGGTTAACAGATAAGAATCTTAAACCGTCTAATACAATGTTCCACGGCGTGGTACCTGGTAAATCGGCATATCCTATTGGCAAGATACCCCTGGAGGTGGCTTTTGGAGATGATTATGACTCCCGATCAGAAATATTGACCTTTGAGGTGGTGAAGATTCAGAGTCCATATCACGCCCTGTTTGGACGGCCGGCTTATGCTAAATTCATGGCATGGCCCTGCTATGTCTATTTACAGCTCAAGATGCCGGGTCACAAAGGGACGATAACCGTCCATGGAAGCCGCAAGATTGCTTTGGAGTGTGAAGAAGGTGATGTGGCCTATGCTGAATCGGTTTGTGCCACGGAGGAGCTGAAGTTTTATAAGGACAATGTCGATCCGGCAGACATGACTCCGTTGAAAAAGCCAACTATGGAGCATGATCCGGCCCTGAAGTTTAAATCGGCTGCTGAGACTACACTTGTTGACTTTGTACCCGGCGATTCGTCTAAGCAGTTCAGTATCAGTGCGAACTTGGATCCAAAATAGGAAAGCGCGCTCATCGAGTTCATCAGTGAGAACCGGGACATCTTTGCGTGGAAGCCTTCTGACATGCCAGGTGTACCGAGGGAACTCGCTGAGCACACCCTTAATATCGATCCCAAGTACAAACCGGTGAAGCAATTTCTCCGCCGGTTCAACGAAGAACGACGTAAAGCTATTGGGGAGGAAGTGGCCAGGCTCTTAGCGGCTGGTTTTATCGTCGAAGTTTTCCATCCTGAATGGTTGGCTAATCCGGTGCTGTTCCTTAAGAAGAATGGCACATGGCGTATGTGTGTGGATTACACGGATCTCAACAAAGCTTGTCCAGCAGATCCTTTTGCCCTCCCCCGTATTGATCAAATCATTGATGCTACGGCGGGTTGTGAGCGTTTGAGTTTTTTGGATGCATATTCTGGTTATCATCATACCAAAATGGCAGTTAAGGACCAGGAGAAGATAGCCTTCATAACTCCCTTTGGAGCCTTCTGCTATGTGTCTATGCCTTTTGGGCTCAAGAGCGCCCAAGCGACTTATCAACGGTGTGTCCAGAATTGTCTGCATAAGCAAATCGGCTGTAATGGTCATGCCTATGTGGATGATATTGTGGTCAAATCAAGGAAGAAGGAGACTTTGGTTGATGATTTGAAGGAAACCTTTGACAACCTGCGAACATACAAGATGATGCTCAATCCGGCCAAGTGCGTTTTTGGTGTACCGGCAGGCAAGTTATTGGGTTTTCTGGTGTCCAACAGGGGAATTGAGGCTAATCCAGAGAAGATTACAGCTATCACCTCCTTGGCCAAACCGAAGTGCATCAATGATGTTCAATGCTTGGCAGGCCGGATCGCTGCATTGAGCCGGTTTATCAGCCGCCTTGGTGAGAAGGCAATTCCTTTGTATCAGATGCTGAAGAAAACGGATAACTTCATCTGGAGTTCTGCCGCTGATGAAGCGTTTTAGGACTTAAAGTGGCAGCTCGCCAATCCGCCCGTTCTTGCTGCTCCGGTCGACAAGGAACCATTGCTGTTATATGTGGCAGCTAATGCTCGCGCAGTCAGCGTAGCTATCGTGGTGGAGCGTAAAGAGGCAGGAAAGGAATATCCGGTTCAGCGTCCGGTTTACTACATCAGTGAGGTACTTATTGAATCCAAGCAAAGGTACCCACATTGGCAGAAATTGGTGTACGAAGTTTTCATGGCAAGCCGGAAGCTTAAACAGTACTTTCAAGGTCATCCCATCACAGTGGTCAGCTCTGCCCCTTTGGGAGATATAATACAAAACAGGGAGGCAACTGGCCGGATTGCCAAGTGGGCTATAGAGCTTGGGCCTCACGGGGTGAAGTACATACCTCGGACGGCGGTCAAGTCTCAAGCACTTGTGGATTTCATCAATGATTGGACGGAACTGCAAGCACCCGAAGAAAAGCCGGATCACACCTATTGGACCATTCATTTTGATGGGTCCAGGCAATTGGAAGGCTCGGGGGCTGGAGTCATATTAACTTCCCCACGAGGTGATAAGTTCTGTTACGTTCTCCGCTTAGTGTTCCCTTGTACTAACAATGCAGTTGAGTACGAATATTTGCTCCATGGTCTTCGGATGGCTAAGGAGATGAATCTAAGCCGGGTTAAGTGCTTCGATGACCCAGACCTGGTGAGTCAGCAAGTATTTGGCACTTGGGACTCCAAGGATCCGCTCATGGTAGCATATCGTCGTGAGGTGGATATTGTCGCAGGTCATTTCGAAGGTTATCAGGTGGATCACGTGGATCGATGGAAAAACGAAGCGGCAGACGCTTTAAGTCGGTTGGGCTCTCAACGTAAACCGGTTCCGCCTAATGTCTTCTTGGATGTTCTGCATAATCCATCTGTCAAACTCCCTGGTGAAGAGGATTTGGCTATTCCTGATCCGGAGGCTCAATTGGTGGCAGCTCTTCATGTCATCCCGGACTGGACGGTTCCTTATCTCGCGTACCTAAACTGGGGCGAGTTACCAGAGGATGAGACCCTGGCCAGGTAGATAATCCGGCGATCCAAGTCCATGACTATTATCGATGGAGAGTTGCATCGTTGCAGTGTGACAGGGGTGTTCCAACGTTGTGTGTCTCCTGAGGAAGGCTGTGAAATTTTACGAGAAATCCATGAAGGAGATTGTGGTCACCACGTCGGTTCAAAATCTTTGGTGGCTAAAGCATTTCGCCACGGTTTCTATTGGCTGGCTGCTCATGCTGATGCGTAGGACCTGGTCAGACGATGTGATGGCTGTCAGAAGTTCTCAAGACGTGCTCATGTGCCAGCTCAAGAATTGAGGATGATTCCAATTACTTGGCCGTTTGCAACTTGGGGGCTGGATATGGTTGGGCCTTTCAAAAGGTCCAAGGACAAGAAAACCCACCTCTTGGTGGCGGTGGACAAGTTCACAAAGTGGGTGGAGGCAGAGCCCGTTAGCAAGTGTGACGCAGCCACGACGGTTCAATTCATCAAGAAGGTGATTTTCCGGTTTGGCTTTCCACACAACATCATCACTGATAATGGTACAAACCTGTCCAAGGGTGCTATGAATAAATCTGAGAACAGTTTTTAAAAAACTGGTTAAAATGGTTTGGTTTTTACTCTAGGCTTAATTGGTTGAAGTTTTATTGGGTTCAGTTTTTTTGGTTCAAGTTTGGTTTGGGTACATAGAAAAGCCAGTTTGGGTATAATTAGTTTCGGGCTTAAAGAGTTTGGGCCTAACCGCTGAAAATTATGGGTTCCAACCCGGTTCTTCGCCCCGGAGCGCAACTGAGAAAACAAAAAAAGCCCCATCGAGGGGTCGAGGCGTCGAGCTAAACCTACTCGTTCCCGAGCGGCCGAGCCCTCCACCGCCGCCGCCGGCGGCGGCGGCTGCCAACCACCGCCTTGTCTCCCTCACACCTCGTCGGCCTATGCCCTCTCCCTCTCCCCTCCCCCTCCCCTCACAGATCAGTGCGCCCCTCCTCCTCCAGCTCGCCTTCCTCGCCCCCTCGACGTCCTCGTCGGGTGCGCCGTGCATCACTCGGCTGGCGCGCGTCGGGGCCAGCGTCGCGCCTGTTGACCCAGCCGTCTATCGCAGCCCCTTCATCGTCACGCACCCGGGCGAGGGGCGACAGCGCGGCCTGGAGGATCAGAGCCTCCTACGACGCAGCAGTGCGACGACACCTCCACCTCCTACATCGGCGCTTCCTAAGTCAAGTTCGTCGAGGCCGGCAGCGCCCGCGCCGTCCCGCTCATCTACAAGGCCACAACGAGCCTGCGAGTGCCTCCTCGAGGTCACTTCCTCCAGATCCCCCTCCCTTCGTCTCTCATTTTACTCCAGAAATTCCTGTTCTTTGGAAGTCAATCCGAAGTAGATCTCGGTGGTATCTTGATTATTCAATGCAGTAGACCACTTTGTAAATTACAAACTAAGGTATATGGGTTGCTGTTCATGAACAACACAAGTAGCAGGCATTTGGTTAATGTTCATGGGTTGGTGTTTCAAGAACAGAGAACTGCTATTAATTGCTCAATTCTGCTTGATTAGGATTTGGAGTTACTGTAATTAACATGTTAGTATGGCACTAAACGCATGAATTTTACAGTCTACTGGACATCCTTTGCAAATTCCTGTAATAGTGAAGAAATAGCTTCAAGACCATTAGTTGTTTCAAGATCATTTACATTAACAATGACATATTTCTGGACATCCTTGCCAAACTGTACTGTTGATTGTTTGAATGCTACACTTTTAGTTCCATGAATTTTCTGACAGTAATCTTCCATATGTATTTTCACATGCAGTGTGCTATGAAATTTGAGGCATGTCTACCTCAGAGGTTTCTGAGAGTGCCGATTCCATGGATGATGATATGAGTCAAGTACCACGTGTTAGAAGGTCCAAGGTGTGGGAGCATTATGAACAAGATCTGGTTCGCATACATGGTGATCTCAAGGCTGTGTGCAAATATTGTGGGACATAACTTCACACCAAGTTTGGGACTACGAGTTTGAGAACCCATATTGCAGAGTCTTGCAAATCAATTGAGGATGGTTGCAGGAAGAGTTTTCTATTGACTATGAAAAAAACAACTTCCGAAGGCCCGTTTGTGTTTGATCAAAAAGTTTGCCGTGATCTCATGGTCAAGTTTTGCATCCATGCTGAGATCCCCTTTCTTAAGTTTGAAGATCCATACCTTCAACCATGGATTGACTCAATGCAGCCAACATTTCAAGTCATGGGTCGTCACACGATTCGCGATGATGCAGTGAAGATGTACAAGGGAATGAAGAAAGATATCGAAGTTGAGTTACAAAATTTGGATTCTCGCATTTGCTTAACATCTGATATGTGGACTTCATCACAGAGCTTGGGCTACATGTCCATCACCGCCCACTATATCAATGCAGAATTCATCTACAAGAAGATCATAAGTTTCGCAGAGGTGAAGTATCCTCACACGGGCTATGTGATAAAAGAGGAACTTGTTGGTTGCCTAATAGAATGGGGCATAAGGGGCAAGCTGTTCACTTTGGCACTAGATAATGCCAGCAATAATACTAATGCATGTGATGAGTTAATAAAATATCACAAACATGAGCTGCTCCTTGAAGGTCAACATTTGCATGTGAGGTGCTGTGCACACATTCTCAATATCTTGGTTCAGGATGGAATGAAGATAATCCATGAAGCTATTGACATGATACGAGAGTTGCTGAAGTTTATTGACTCTTCTCCTTCAAGACTTCAAGATTTCAATACAATTGCAAGTGGGATGGGTCTGCCTTCAAAGAAAGGTATCTCTGTTGATACACCAACCAGATGGAACTCAACATGGAAAATGCTTGTAGAAGCATTGATATACAAATCTGTCCTCACTAGTTTTGCCACTCGAAAGATGATAGAATCTCCAACTGAGCAAGAATGGGAAAGGGCAGCAACTATTTGTGAGTTTCTAAAAGCTTCTGAAGAGCTTACCTTAATTGTTTCAGCTCATAGGAAGCCAACTGCACATAAGTTTCTGCCGGTTGTGCTTTGTATTCGCCATGCATTAAAAGATCCAGGTTGGCAAACCTCTGATGTGTTGAAGGAATTGGCGGCAGCGATGCAATTAAAGCTCGATAAATATTGGGATCTTGAGGAGAAGGAGAATGCAGATCCTAACTGAAAGCACAAGTGCTCCCTGGGTGGTTTTGGTAATTAATGTCAACATATCTCTTGTTGGACTAACACCTTTACCTAGTATGTTTCAGATAAATTCAACAATGGAGTGGCATGGACTAGAGGATGTGGAACCCCTTCAAGATGCTAAGGACAAAGGATTGGCTCAAGCTTCAAGATCAAGACTCTACATTTTCTATTTTAGTGATCCAAGATCACATTGAGTCTATAGGAAAAGCCAATACTATCAAGAGGGGATGAGGTGTTTCTTAATGGCTTGCTTGCTCAAAGTGCTTAGTGATATGCTCCAAAACCCTCAACTACCTTCCCACATCCACATATGACCTAAACCAAAAGTCAAACCCGGCCCCACCGATTCTTTCTATCCGGCGCCATCGAGTTTCAGATGTCATAGCCACTGCCACAAACCCTAGCAAATCGGTTTCACCGATAGGGATCTCGGTCTCACCGAGATGGGATTGTAATCTCTCTGTGTATGTCCATTACCGAAATCGGTCTCACCGAGTTTGAGCAATCCGTACTACCGAGATTACAATGCAAACCCTCTGGTTAGCCTATTACCAAAATCGATCCCATCGAGTTTGTGTAATCGGTCTCACCGAGTTTGCCTGACCAACTCTCTGGTTAGCTTATTACCAAAATCGGTCCCACCAAGTTTGTGTAATCGGTCACATTGAGATTACGTTATGCCCTAACCCTAACCATATCGGTCCTACCGAGTTGCATCGCAGTCCCACCGAAAATCCTAACGGTCACTAGGTTTGCTGAATCGGTCCGACCGAGTTTAACCATTCGGTCCCACCGAGTTTGGCAAATTGTGTGTAACGGTTAGATTTTGTGTGGAGGCTATATATACCCCTCCACCCACTCTTCATTCATGGAGAGAGCCATCAGAACATACCTACACTTCCAATACACATTTTCTGAGAGAGAACCACCTACACTTGTGTTGAGGTCAAGATATTCCATTCCTACCATATGAATCTTGATCTCTAGCCTTCCCCAAGTTGCTTTCCACTCAAATCTTCTTTCCACCAAATCCAAATCCTGTGAGAGAGAGTTGAGTGTTGGGGAGACTATCATTTGAAGCACAAGAGCAAGGAGTTCATCATCAACACACCATTTGTTACTTCTTGGAGAGTGGTGTCTCCTAGATTGGCTAGGTGTCATTTGGGAGCCTCCGACAAGATTGTGGAGTTGAACCAAGGAGTTTGTAAGGGCAAGGAGATCGCCTACTTCGTGAAGATCTACCGCTAGTGAGGCAAGTCCTTCGTGGGCGACGGCCATGATGGAATAGACAAGGTTGCTTCTTCGTGGACCCTTTCGTGGGTGGAGCCCTCCGTGGACTCGCGCAACCATTACCCTCCGTGTGTTGAAGTCTCCATCAACGTGGATGTACGATAGCACCACTTATCGGAACCACGACAAAAACATCCGTGTCTTCAATTGCGTTTGAATACTCCAAACCCTTCTCTTTACATTCTTGCAAGTTGCATGTTTTACTTTCCGCTGCTCATATACTCATTGTATGCTTGCTTGATATGTATTGTGTTCGTTAAACTTGTGCTTAAACTCCACTCAAACTTAAGAATATTAAAAACTGCAACTTTTGCCACTTAGTGTCTAATCACCCCCCTCTAGACACCTCTTCTCGATCCTTTCAATTGGTATCAGAGCTTTGGTCTCCATTTCCTTGGTTTAAACATCATTGGAGAAAGATGGATGTGTCTACTTTGGGGAGTCTTAGACATAGAGTGCCTATTCTTGATGGAGAGTATTTTCATGAGTGGAAAAATGAAATGCTTGAGATTTTCAATGAATATCATTTGAACAAGTACATTACTAGCCCTTGTGCACCTCATGTTGATCCTTTGCACCCTACCCTAGATGAAGATATTGACATGATTCGCAATCTTAGAACCATCAATCTTATCATAAGAGGATTGCCCAAAAATTTGATTGCTAGTTTGCCTACTCTTGATTGTGCCTATACTATATGGAAATTTCTTGAGGAACGATTCCCAGATTATTCCTTGAAAAATTTAGACGAAATTCTCCATAAGTCTATTGCCTTGAGTAAGATGAGCTCTAGTGATCCTAGCTTTGGTGATTGTCTATTTGAGCTTACCAATTTCATGCATGCTAAAGGAAATGTTGAATCATTAGCGATATCATATCCGAAGCTATTAGAATTCATAAAGGTAACCATTGTGATGATCATTTATCTAATGAATTACCCTCTCTAGGAATTGGTCAATCACAAGATGATGTTGAACATGGATACTATGATGAGGAAGATGATAGTGACTATGATCTCGATGATGCGATGAGACACTTTGGTCTTATGGCAAATCTTCGTGGCTACATGGCTGGAGGAAAGGAATGGGTCCTTGATAGTGGATGTACTGATCATATGACCAGAGATAAAGACATGTTCCGTGAGCTTGCTGGAAACGGCGGCCCTCGAAAATATGTCACTTTTTGGTGATAATTCAAAGGGTAAGGTGGTTGGTCTTGGTAAGGTGGCCATCTCACATGATAGCTCCATACAAAATGTCATGCTCGTTGAATCCCTTGGATACAATTTACTTTCAGTTTCTAGACTTGCGGATTTCGGTTTGTCTTATTCACTGAAGTAGATTGCCAAGTGTTTCGTAGAGACAATCATAAAATGGTCTTTACTGGTATACGTAGAGGAGATCTTTACATTGTTGATTTCACTAAAAAGGCTCAACCTAAAACTTGCTTAATTGCTAAATCTTCTAAAGGCTGGTTGTGGCATAGAAGACTAGGTCATGTTGGTATGCGAAATCTTGATAAGCTTATTAAAGGTGATCATATCCTTGGAATAAAAGATGTCATATTTGACAAGGATAGACTTTGTAGTGCTTGTCAAGCAGGGAAACAAGTTGGAGGAAGTCATCGCGCGAAGAGCATCATGACCACAAGAAGACCACTCGAGCTACTTCACATGGATCTCTTTGGTCCAAATGCCTACAAGAGTCTCAGTGGTAACTCATTTGGTCTAGTCATAGTTGATGATTTTTCAAGATTTACGTGGGTGTTCTTTCTTGATGACAAATCGCAGGTCCAAAAGATCTTCAAAAACTTCGCTAGGAAGGCCCAAAATCAGTTTGACGTGAAGATCAAGAAGGTTCGAAGCGACAACGGAACGGAGTTCAAGAACGGAAATGTGGACACCTTTCTTGACGAAGAAGGGATTTCACACGAGTTCTCGGCTACGTACACACCTCAACAAAATGGAGTTGTTGAGATGAAGAACCGGACTCTTATCGAGATGGCAAGAACGATGCTTGATGAGTACAAAACGCCAAAGCACTTTTGGGTGGAAGCGGTTGAGACAGCTTGTCATGCAACAGATAGCTTGCATCTTCACAAGCTACTCGGCAAGACGGCATACGAGCTCCTCACTGGTAACAAACCCCAAGTTGGATACTTTCGAGTATTCGGCTCAAAGTGCTACATTCTTGATAAGCATCGTCGTTCTAAATTTGCTCCTAAATCTCATGAAGGTTTCCTACTTGGTTATGGATCAAACTCTCACACTTACCGTGTCTACAACAATTTCACCCGAAAGGTTAAAGAGACGGTAGATGTGAAGTTTGATGAATCTAACGGCTCGCAAGTAGAGCAATTGCCAATTGATGTAGGAGACAAAGACCTTTCGGAAGCAATTCAAGACTTGTCCATTGGCAAGATTCGTCCAACAGAAGTGAAGGAGAGTACCTCGTCCGTCCAAGTGGAAGCTTCTACCTCACGACAAGGTGAACCAAGAGTTGATACGAAAGCATCCACAAGTGGGACACGCCAAGATGAAGAAAACGAGGAAGTACACCAAGATGAACACCAACAACCTCCTTCTCCACCACGACAAGAGAACGACAACGTCAACAATGAAGAAGGCCAAGAAGAAGAAGAAGATGAAGAGGATGTTCCACCCCGACCCAAGCAAAAGCTTTCACGAGTTCGAGCAAGAATTGCCAAAGATCATCCCGTCGAGCAAATCTACAATGATATCCAAACCGGGAGAATCACTCGCTCTAAAACTCGTTTAGCTAACTTTTGTGAACATTACTCATTCATCTCTAGCATTGAACCTACGAAGGTTGAATAAGCATTGGAGGATCCGGATTGGATAAACGCTATGCATGAAGAGCTACACAACTTTGAGAGAAATCAAGTGTGGACATTGGTCGAGAAGCCCGACAACAACCACAACATCATTGGTACCAAATGGGTGTTTCGCAAAAAGCAAGATGAAGATGGACAAGTGGTTCGCAACAAAGCACGTCTCATCGCCCAAGGCTACACACAAGTTGAAGGTATGGACTATGGTGAGACATATGCTCCCGTTTCTAGACTTGAGTCCATTCGCATCTTACTTGCTTATGCTAATCACCATGATATCACCTTGTACCAAATGGACATTAAAGGTGCTTTTCTAAATGGCGAAATTGAGGAGGAAGTTTATGTTAAGCAACCTCCCGGCTTCGTCAATCCTAAGAAACCTAATCATGTTTACAAACTTCACGAAGCCCTTTATGGTCTTAAACAAGCTCCTAGAGCATGGTATAAATGCTTGACCAAGTTCCTTATTGAAAAAGGCTTTGAAATTGGTAAAATTGATTCTACTCTTTTTACTAAAAGGGTTAATGGAGAACTATTTGTGTGCCAAATTTATGTTGATGATATCATATTTGGTTCAACTAACCCCCATTTCAGTGAGAAGTTTGGAAAGCTAATGTCGGAGAAGTTTGAGATGTCTATGATGAGTGAACTCAAATTCTTTCTCGGTTTGCAAATCAAGCAAACTAAGGAAGGTACCTTTGTCTCTCAAACGAAGTACACTAAGGACTTATTCAAGAAGTTCAATATGCAAGAATGCAAAGGTATGACTACACCCATGCCTACTAGTGGACATCTTGATTTGACCAAAGATGGTGAACCGGTTGATCAAAAGGTTTACCGCTCTATGATTGGTTCATTGTTATATCTATGTGCCTCACGTCCCGATATTATGCTAAGTGTGTGCATGTGTGAACGATATCAAGCTGCTCCTAAAGAATGTCATCTTAAGGCTGTGAAAAGGATAGTGAGATACCTAATCCATACACCAAATTTTGGCATTTGGTATCCTAAGAGGTCCTCTTTTGATCTTGTTGGCTACTCCAATTCGGACTATTCCGGAGACAAGGTTGATAGAAAGTCCACTTCGGGTACTTGTCAATTCCTTGGTAGATCTCTTGTGTCTTGGTCTTCCAAGAAACAAAACTCGGTATCCTTATCGACCGCCGAAGCGGAATACATTGCCGCTGGTTCATGTTGTGCTCAATTACTTTGGATGACCCAAACTCTTAAAGATTATGGGATATATGTGAAACATGTTCCATTGTTATGTGACAATGAAAGTGCTATTAAGATTGCTCACAATCTCATGCAACATTCTCGAACTAAGCATATTGAAGTTTGTCATCATTTCATTCGAGATCATGTTGCCAAAGGGGACATTAACCTTAAGCATGTTCGCACCGATAAGCAATTAGCGGATATATTCACTAAACCACTTGATGAGAAAGTGTTTTGCAGGTTGAGAGGTGAATTGAACATCATTGATGCTTCAAACATGGAGTAGGAACTCCATTTGATACATGCGGGGCATGAGCCTATGACTAATCCTCGACATTTCTCTTATGATGCTATTCATATATCTTGGATATATTTGTACCTTGCATGTTATCTAACCCGTGTAGGTACTTGGTTGAATCTGAATCTATGAGATTGCAATTCACTCATATCTTGAGCAATTTCTACATCACCAAGTCTCTACACAATGGTGGTTGAAGACAAGGAAGCACGAAACCATTCAAACATATCCTTTGGCAAATTCTATGTTGAGTCTCATGATTGTCATTTTGGATACACAAGTGCTCTTCCTTGCAAGACTAACCCATGTAGGTAGATGAACTCAAACTCCAAGTGGTGCTCCCAACTATTGACGAACTACATGAACCTTGAGCAACCCACACAAGTTCAACTACATGAGCAAGATCAACACCACCACCCAAGGTATGTTATTCCATCTTAGAGAAGCTTTACTCCAAGTCATGAGCCAAAGCAACTCAACAAGATGTGAATACATCAAAATGCTTAAACGAAAAATGGTAACCCCATTTTGAGCTTAAACGAGGAGTATGACCTATGATCAAGTGATCTCACTTGACTCCTAAGTCAATATACTCTAACATAGGTGACTTTGTCACCAACCATCTCTAGATGAAGTTCTCTTGTGTTCTTTTCTGTGTTATTGCATTTGTCTCTTGCATATTTGTTTCCCCTTTAAAAAAACAACAAAAAACTTCATCTAGATCTTTTAGTTTCTTTTCTTTGCTTTTTGTTCTGCATTTTCTGCATCCAATTCATTGCAAATCTTTCAGTAAATTCCTTGCATATCCTTGTGAGATCTTACTTGTCTAGTGAGCTGAGGTGACAAGTGGTTTCACTCTGATGAACTCGGTCCCACCGGTTTGTTTTCTTCGGCTCAACCGAAACCTTTCTGTGCAACCGAAGCACACAACTCGGAGTCACCGATTCCACCACAGGAAAACCAACTTGCCACTTATTCCTGATTTCTGTTGACTCCAGCTCCACTCAATGATTCTTGTCCTCTACCAGCATCATATTAGACATGCTGCTTTGCTCTGTGACTCAAGGACCAACCCATTTGTATCACATGTCCAGAAGAGCCCTTCTTGGAAATTGATGTCAAAGGGGGAGAGAGAGATCACATCAAAGCTTAATCTTTCCTATAGGGGGAGAAAGAGAGAATACTCAGGGGGAGAGAGTTTCTCATCAAGGAGAAAGTAATATCATCAAAGACCCCAGATGCTTGGTGTTCAAGAGGAGAGATGTGACATGTCTTTAAGAGGGGGAAAACATGTTTGGTTGCTTGCTTTAGCTCAAGATCTGTTGTTTCTTTTCTGTTGCTCTGATTTTCTGTTCCCTATCTTCTCCCAATATCCCATGCAGATTCAGGGGGAGCAAGACATCTAAGGGAAGGAAATCTCTGATTTTATTGCATATCTTTACCTTTGGGGACATGTCTATATCCAATGTGGTACTTAGTACTCACTCTACATGTCATCCCAGTCTTGGTTCTCTTGTGGTTTCTCTTGTTGCTCTGGTCAGTAGGTGTATCTGTGTTATTTAACCTTGTTTGCGCAGGTTCATCCCATCCTAAGCCAACTCAAGACCACAAGGTAAGTATATGCATCACAGTCATGTGAATGAGAAGTTCTTGCTGATGTACATATTGTTTGCAAGAAGGACTCATGAGCATGAAGGTACATTTCTCATATTCACATCATTTGCTCTGATGCATATAGCCAAGATATATGTAACACATTGCTTACTCTGTCATGCTTATGCATTCACATGCTCCTATATTCCATATTCACATGTTTGCATACAAGTAGGGGGAGCCTATTGTAGGGGAACGTTGCAGAAAACAAAAATTTTCCTACGGTTTCACCAAGATCCATCTATGAGTTCATCTAGCAATGAGTATTCAGATTGCATCTACATACCTTTGTAGATCGCGAGCGGAAGCGTTCACTAGAACGTGGATGATGGAGTCGTACTCGCCGTGATCCAAATCACCGATGACCGAGTGCTGAACGGACGTCACCTCCGCGTTCAACACACGTACGGAGCGGATGACGTCTCCTCCTTCTTGATCCAGCAAGGGGGAAGGAGAGGTTGAGGAAGATGGCTCCAGCAGCAGCACGACGGCGTGGTGTTGGTGGAGAAGCAGCACTCCGGCAGGGCTTCGCCAAGCACGTGACGGAGGAGGAGAGGTGTAGCAGGGGAGAGGGAGGCGCCAAGATGCAAGGGTGCGGCTGCCCCCCTCCCTCCCCCCTTTATATAGGCCCCTAGGGGGGCGCCGGCCCTTGGAGATTGGATCTCCCAAGGAGGGCGGCGGCCAAGGGGGGTTGGAGTACCCCCCAAGGCAAGTGGGGCGCCCCCCCACCCTAGGGTTCCAACCCTAGGCGCAGGGGGTGGGACAAGGGGGGCGCACCAGCCCACTATGGGCTGGTTCCCCTCCCACTTCAGCCCATGGGGCCCTCCGGGATGGGTGGCCCCACCCGGTGGACCCCCGGGACCCATCCGGTGGTCCCGATACAATACCGGTGACCCCCAAATCCTTCCCGATGGCCGAAACTGCACTCCCTATATATAATTCTTTACCTCCAGACCATTCCGGAACTCCTCGTGACGTCTGAGATCTCATCCGGGACTCCGAACAGCTTTCGGATTACCGCATATTCATATCTTTACAACCCTAGCGTCACCGAACCTTAAGTGTGTAGACCCTATGGGTTCAGGAGACATGCAGACATGACCGAGACACCTCTCCGGCCAATAACCAACAACGGGATCTGGATACCCATGTTGGCTCCCACATACTCCTCGATGATCTCATCGGATGAACCACGATGTCGAGGATTCAATCAATCCCGTATTCAATTCCCTTTGTCAATCGGTATTTTACTTGCCAGAGATTCGATCGTCGGTATCCCAATACCTCGTTCAATCTCGTTACCGGCAAGTCACTTTACTCGTACCGTAATGCATGATCCTGTGATCAAACACTTTGATCACACTAAGCTCATTTTGATGATGCATTACCGAGTGGGCCCAGTGATACCTCTCCGTCATACGGGGTGACAAATCCCAGTCTCGATCCGTGTCAACCCAACAGACACTTTCGGAGATACCCGTAGCATACCTTTATAGTCACCCAGTTACGTTGTGACGTTTGGCATACCCAAAGCACTCCTACGGTATCCGGGAGTTACACGATCTCATGGTCTAAGGAAAAGATACTTGTCATTGGAAAAGCTCTAGCAAACGAATTATACGATCTTGTGCTTATGCTTAGGATTGGGTCTTGTCCATCACATCATTCTCCTAATGATGTGATCTCGTTATCAATGACATCCAATGTCCATAGTCAGGAAACCATGACTATCAGTTGATCAACGAGCTAGTCAACTAGAGGCTTACTAGGGACATGTTGGTGTCTATGTATTCACACATGTATTACGATTTCCGGATAACACAATTATAGCATGAATAAAAGACAATTATCATGAACAAGGAAATATAATAATAATACTTTTATTATTGCCTCTAGGGCATATTTCCAACACCTCTCCCACTTGCACTAGAGTCAATAATCTAGTTACATTGTGATGAGTCGAACACCCATAGAGTTCTGGTGTTGATCATGTTTTGCTCTAGGGAGAGGTTTAGTCAACGGATCTGCGACATTCAGATCCGTATGCACTTTACAAATTTCTATGTCTCCATCTTGAACATTTTCACGAATGGAGTTGAAGCGACGCTTGATGTGCCTGGTCTTCTTGTGAAACCTGGGCTCCTTGGCAAGTGCAATAGCTCCAGTGTTGTCACAGAAGAGTTTGATCGGCCCCGGCCCATTGGGTATGACTCCTAGGTCGGTGATGAACTCCTTCACCCAAATTGCTTCATGTGCTGCCTCCGAGGCTGCCATGTACTCCGCTTCACATGTAGATCCCGCCACGACGCTCTGCTTGCAGCTACACTAGCTTACTGCTCCACCATTCAACATATACACGTATCCGGTTTGTGACTTAGAGTCATCCAGATCTGTGTCGAAGCTAGCATCGACGTAACCCTTTACGACGAGCTCTTCGTCACCTCCATAAACGAGAAACATGTCCTTAGTCCTTTTCAGGTACTTCAGGATATTCTTGACCGCTGTGAAGTGTTCCTTGCCAGGATTACTTTGGTACCTTCCTACCAAACTTACGGCAAGGTCTACATCAGGTCTGGTACACAACATGGCATACATAATAGACCCTATGGCCGAGGCATAGGGGATGACACTCATCTCTTCTATATCTTCTGCCGTGGTCGGGCATTGAGCTGAGCTCAATTTCACACCTTGCAACACAGGCAAGAACCCCTTCTTGGACTGATCCATATTGAACTTCTTCAATATCTTTTCAAGGTATGTGCTTTGTGAAAGACCTATGAGGCGTCTTGATCTATCTCTATAGATCTTGATGCCTAATATATAAGCAGCTTCTCCAAGGTCCTTCATTGAAAAACTCTTATTCAAGTAGGCCTTAATGCTGTCCAAAAGTTCTATATCATTTCCCATCAAAAGTATGTCATCTACATATAATATGAGAAATGCTACAGAGCTCCCACTCACTTTCTTGTAAACGCAGGCTTCTCCATAAGTCTGCACAAACCCAAACGCCATGATCATCTCATCAAAGCGAATGTTCCAACTCCGAGATGCTTGCACCAGCCCATAAATGGATTGCCGGAGCTTGCATACCTTGTTAGCATTCTTAGGGTCGACAAAACCTTCCGGCTGCATCATATACAGTTCTTCCTTAAGATAACCGTTAAGGAATGCCGTTTTGACGTCCATTTGCCATATCTCATAATCATAGTATGCAGCAATTTCTAACATGATTTGGACAGACTTTAGCTTCGCTACGGGAGAGAAAGTCTCATTGTAGTCAACCCCTTGAACTTGCCGATAACCCTTAGCGACAAGTCGAGCTTTGTAGATGGTAACATTACCATCCGCGTCCGTCTTCTTCTTAAAGATCCATTTGTTTTCTATCGCTCGCCGATCATCGGGCAAGTCCGTCAAAGTCCATACTTTGCTTTCATACATGGATCCTATCTCAGATTGTATGGCCTCTAGCCATTTGTTGGAATCTGGGCCCGCCATCGCTTCTTCATAGTTCGAAGGTTCACCGTTGTCTAACAACATGATTTCCAGGACAGGGTTGCCATACCACTCTGGTGCGGAACGTGTCCTTGTGGACCTACGAAGTTCAATAGTAACTTGATCCGAAGTTTCATGATCATCATCATTAACCTCCTCTCTAACCGGTGGAGGCACCACAGAAACATTTTCTTGAGCTGCGCTACTCTCCGGTTCAAGAGGTAATACTTCATCAAGTTCCACTTTCCTCCCACTTACTTCTTTCGAGAGAAACTCTTTCTCCAGAAAGGATCCGTTCTTGGCAACAAAGATCTTGCCTTCGGATCTTAGGTAGAAGGTATACCCAATAGTTTCCTTAGGGTATGCTATGAAGACGCATTTTTTCCCGACTTGGGTTCGAGCTTTTCAGGTTGAAGTTTCTTGACATAAGCATCGCATCCCCAAACTTTTAGAAACGACAGCTTATGTTTCTTCCCAAACCATAATTCATACGGTGTCGTCTCAACGGATTTAGACGGTGCCCTATTTAAAGTGAATGTAGATGTCTCTAGAGCGTATCCCCAAAATGATAGCGGTAAATCAGTAAGAGACATCATAGATCGCACCATATCCAATAGAGTGCGATTACGACGTTCGGACACACCGTTACGTTGAGGTGTTCCAGGCGGCGTGAGTTGTGAAACGATTCCACATTTCCTTAAGTGTGTGCCAAATTCGTGACTTAAATATTCTCCTCCACGATCTGATCGTAAGAACTTTATTTTTCGGTCACGTTGATTCTCTACCTCATTCTGAAATTCCTTGAACTTTTCAAAGGTCTTAGACTTGTGTTTCATCAAGTAGACATACCCATATCTACTCAAGTCATCCGTGAGAGTGAGAACATAACGATATCCTCCGCGAGCCTCAACACTCATTGGACCGCACACATCAGTATGTATGATTTCCAATAAGTTGGTTGCTCGCTCCATTGTTCCAGGGAACGGAGTCTTGGTCATTTTGCCCATGAGGCATGGTTCGCATGTGTCAAATGATTCATAATCGAGAGACTCTAAAAGTCCATCAGCATGGAGCTTCTTCATGCGCTTGACACCAATGTGACCAAGGCGGCAGTGCCACAAGTATGTGGGACTATCGTTATCAACTTTACACCTTTTGGTATTCACACTATGAATATGTGTATTATCACGCACGAGATTCATTAAGAATAAACCATTGACCATCGGAGCATGACCATAAAACATATCACTCATATAAATAGAACAACCATTATTCTCGGATTTAAATGAGTAGCCATCTCGCATTAAACGAGATCCAGATACAATGTTCATGCTCAAACTTGGCACCAAATAACAATTATTGAGGTTTAAAACTAATCCCGTAGGTAAATGTAGAGGTAGCGTGCCGACGGCGATCACATTGACCTTGGAACCATTCCCGACGCGCATCGTCACCTCGTCCTTCGCCAGTCTTCGCTTATTCCGCAGCTCCTGTTTTGAGTTACAAATATGAGCAACGACACCGGTATCAAATACCCAAGAGCTACTACGAGCACTGGTAAGGTACACATCAATTACATGTATATCACATATACCTTTAGTGTTGCCGGCCTTCTTGTCCGCTAAGTATTTGGGGCAGTTCCGCTTCCAGTGACCCTTCCCTTTGCAATAAAAGCACTCAGTCTCAGGCTTGGGTCCATGCTTTGACTTCTTCCCGGCAACTGGCTTACTGGGCGCGGCAACATCCTTGCCGTCCTTCTTGAAGTTCTTCTTACCCTTGCCTTTCTTGAACTTAGTGGTTTTATTGACCATCAACACTTGATGTTCCTTTTTGATTTCAACCTCTGCTGATTTCAGCATAGCAAATACCTCAGGAATGGTCTTTACCATCCCCTGGATATTGTAGTTCATCACAAAGCTCTTGTAGCTAGGTGGGAGCGACTGAAGGATTCTGTCAATGACTGCCTCGTCTGGGAGGTTAATCTCCAACGGAGTCAAGCGGTTGTGCAACCCAGACATCTTGAGTATTTGTTCACTGACAGAACTATTTTCCTCCATCTTACAACTGTAGAACTTGTCGGAGAATTCATATCTCTCGACCTGGGCATGAGCTTGGAAAACTAGTTTCAGCTCCTCAAACATCTCATATGCTCCGTGTTGCTCAAAACGCTTTTGGAGCCCCGGTTCTAAGCTATAAAGCATGCCGCACTGAACGAGGGAGTAATCATCAGCACGAGACTGCCAAGCATTCATAATGTCTTGGTTCTCTGGGATGGGTGCTTCACCTAGCGGTGCTTCTAGGACATATTGTTTCCTGGCAGCTATGAGGATGATCCTCAGGTTCCGGACCCAGTCCGTATAGTTGCTGCCATCGTCTTTCAGCTTGGTTTTCTCTAGGAAGGCGTTGAAGATCTTGTAGACATTGGCTTGGGCCATTTGATCTACAAGACATATTGCAAAGTTTATTTAGACTAAGTTCATGATAATTAAGTTCATCTAATTAAATTATATAATGAACTCCCACTCAGATTAGACATCCCTCTTGTCATCTAAGTGAAACATGATCCGACTCGACTAGGCCGTGTCCGATCATCACGTGAGACGGACTAGTCATCATCAGTGAACATCTCCATGTTGATCGTATCTTCCATACGACTCATGTTCGTACTTTCGGTCTCTTGTATTCCGAGGCCATGTCTGTACATGCTAGGCTCGTCAAGTCAACCTAAGTGTTTGCATGTGTAAATCTGTCTTACACCCGTTGTATGTGAACGTTGGAATCTATCACACCCGATCATCACGTGGTGCTTCGAAACAATGAACTATCGCAACAGCGCACAGTTAGGGGGAACACTTTCTTGAAATTTATTATGAGGGATCATGTTATTAACTACCGTCGTTCTAAGTAAACAAGATGCAAAACATGATAAACATCACATTCAATCAAATAATAATAGTGACATGATATGGCCAATATCATATAGCTCCTTTGATCTCCATCTTGGGGCTCCATGATCATCTTGTCACCGGCATGACACCATGATCTCCATCATCATGATCTCCATCATCGTGTCTCCATGAAGTTGCTCGCCAACTATTACTTCTACTACTATGGCTAACACGTTTAGCAATAAAGTAAAGTAATTTACATGGCGTTTCCATTGACACGCAGGTCATAAAAATAATGACAACTCCTATGGCTCCTGCCGGTTGTCATACTCATCGACATGCAAGTCGTGATTCCTATTACATGAACATGATCTCATACATCACATATATATCATTCATCATTCATCACAACTTTGGCCATATCATATCACAAAGCACTTGCTGCAAAAACAAGTTAGACGTCCTCTAATTGTTGTTGCAAGTTTTACGTGGCTGCAATAGGGTTCTAGCAAGAACGTTTTCTTACCTACGTAAAAGCCACAACATGATTTGTCAACTTCTATTTACCCTTCATAAGGACCCTTTTCGTTGAATCCGCTCCAACTAAAGTGGGAGAGACAGACACCCGCTTGCCACCTTATGCAACTAGTGCATGTCAGTCGGTGGAACCGGTCTCACGTAAGCGTACGTGTAAGGTTGGTCCGGGCCGCTTCATCCCACAATACCGCTGAAGCAAAATAATACTAGTAGCGGCAAGAAAGTTGACAACATCTACGCCCACAAAAATTGTGTTCTACTCGTGCAAAGAGAACTACGCATAAACCTGGCTCATGATGCCACTGTAGGGGAACGTTGCAGAAAACAAAAATTTTCCTACGGTTTCACCAAGATCCATCTATGAGTTCATCTAGCAACGAGTATTCAGATTGCATCTACATACCTTTGTAGATCGCGAGCGGAATCGTTCACTAGAACGTGGATGATGGAGTCGTACTCGCCGTGATCCAAATCACCGATGAGCGAGTGCCGAACGTACGGCACCTCCGCGTTCAATACACGTATGGAGCGGATGACGTCTCCTCCTTCATGATCCAGCAAGGGGGAAGGAGAGGTTGAGGAAGATGGCTCCAGCAGCAGCACGACGGCGTGGTGTTGGTGGAGAAGCAGCACTCCGGCAGGGCTTCGCCAAGCACGTGACGGAGGAGGAGAGGTGTAGCAGGGGAGAGGGAGGCGCCAAGATGCAAGGGTGCGGCTGCCCCCCTCCCTCCCCCCTTTATATAGGCCCCTGGGGGGCGCCGGCCCTTGGAGATTGGATCTCCCAAGGGGGGCGGCGGCCAAGGGGGGTTGGAGTACCCCCCAAGGCAAGTGGGGCGCCCCCCCACCCTAGGGTTCCAACCCTAGGCGCAGGGGGTGGGCCAAGGGGGGCGCACCAGCCCACTATGGGCTGGTTCCCCTCCCACTTCAGCCCATGGGGCCCTCCGGGATGGGTGGCCCCACCCGGTGGACCCCCAGGACCCATCCGATGGTCCCGATACAATACCGGTGACCCCAGAATCCTTCCCGATGGCCGAAACTGCAGTCCCTATATATAATTCTTTACCTCCGGACCATTCCGAAACTCCTCGTGACGTCCGAGATCTCATCCGGGACTCCAAACAACTTTCGGATTACTGCATATTCATATCTTTACAACCCTAGCGTCACCGAACCTTAAGTGTGTAGACCCTACGGGTTCGGGAGACATGCAGACATGACCGAGACACCTCTCCGGCCAATAACCAACAGTGGGATCTGGATACCCTTGTTGGCTCCCACATACTCCTCGATGATCTCATCGGATGAACCACGATGTCGAGGATTCAATCAATCCTGTATTCAATTCCCTTTGTCAATCGGTATTTTACTTGCCCGAGATTCGATCGTCGGTATCCCAATACCTCGTTCAATCTCGTTACCGGCAAGTCACTTTACTCGTACCGTAATGCATGATCCCGTGATCAAACACTTTGATCACACTGAGCTCATTATGATGATGCATTACCGAGTGGGCCCGGTGATACCTCTCCGTCATACGGAGTGACAAATCCCAGTCTCGATCCGTGTCAACCCAACAGACACTTTCGGAGATACCCGTAGCATACCTTTATAGTCACCCAGTTACGTTGTGACGTTTGGCATACCCAAAGCACTCCTACGGTATCCGGGAGTTACACGGTCTCATGGTCTAAGGAAAAGATACTTGACATTGGAAAAGCTCTAGCAAACGAATTATACGATCTTGTGCTTATGCTTAGGATTGGGTCTTGTCCATCACATCATTCTCCTAATGATGTGATCTCGTTATCAATGACATCCAATGTCCATAGTCAGGAAACCATGACTATCAGTTGATCAACGAGCTAGTCAACTAGAGGCTTACTAGGGACATGTTGGTGTCTATGTATTCACACATGTATTACGATTTCCGGATAACACAATTATAGCATGAATAAAAGACAATTATCATGAACAAGGAAATATAATAATAATACTTTTATTATTGCCTCTAGGGCATATTTCCAACACCTATGCATGTTACATGTCTTTCCAAAGCTTTACTTGCTATTCTCTATATCTTTATCTAAAGCTTTGATGTATGTTGTCATCAATTACCAAAAAGGGGGAGACTGAAAGCACAAGTGCTCCCTGGGTGGTTTAGGAAATTAATGTCAACATATCTCTTGTTGGACTAACACCTTTACCTAGTATGTTTCAGATAAGTTCAACAATGGAGTGGCATGGACTAGAGGATGTGGAACCCCTTCAAGATGCTAAGGACAAAGGATTGGCTCAAGCTTCAAGATCAAGACTCTACATTTTCTATTTTAGTGATCCAAGATCACATCGAGTCTGTAGGAAAAGCCAATACTATCAAGAGGGGATGAGGTGTTTCTTAATGGCTTGCTTGCTCAAAGTGCTTAGTGATATGCTCCAAAACCCTCAACTACCTTCCCACATCCACATATGACCTAAACCAAAAGTCAAACCCGGCCCCACCGATTCTTTCTATCCGGCGCCATCGAGTTTCAGATGTCATAGCCACTGCCACAAACCCTAGCAAATCGGTTTCACCGATAGGGATCTCGGTCTCACCGAGATGGGATTGTAATCTCTCTGTGTATGTCCATTACCGAAATCGGTCTCACCGAGTTTGAGCAATCCGTACTACCGAGATTACAATGCAAACCCTCTGGTTAGCCTATTACCAAAATCGATCCCATCGAGTTTGTGTAATCGGTCTCACCGAGTTTGCCTGACCAACTCTCTGGTTAGCTTATTACCAAAATCGGTCCCACCAAGTTTGTGTAATCGGTCACATTGAGATTACGTTATGCCCTAACCCTAACCATATCGGTCCTACCGAGTTGCATCGCAGTCCCACCGAAAATCCTAACGGTCACTAGGTTTGCTGAATCGGTCCGACCGAGTTTAACCATTCGGTCCCACCGAGTTTGGCAAATTGTGTGTAACGGTTAGATTTTGTGTGGAGGCTATATATACCCCTCCACCCACTCTTCATTCGTGGAGAGAGCCATCAGAACATACCTACACTTCCAATACACATTTTCTGAGAGAGAACCACCTACACTTGTGTTGAGGTCAAGATATTCCATTCCTACCATATGAATCTTGATCTCTAGCCTTCCCCAAGTTGCTTTCCACTCAAATCTTCTCTCCACCAAATCCAAATCATGTGAGAGAGAGAGAGAGTTGAGTGTTGGGGAGACTATCATTTGAAGCACAAGAGCAAGCAGTTCATCATCAACACACCATTTGTTACTTCTTGGAGAGTGGTGTCTCCTAGATTGGCTAGGTGTCACTTGGGAGCCTCCGACAAGATTGTGGAGTTGAACCAAGGAGTTTGTAAGGGCAAGGAGATCGCCTACTTTGTGAAGATCTACCGCTAGTGAGGCAAGTCCTTCGTGTGCGACGGGCATGATGGAATAGACAATGTTGCTTCTTCGTGGACCCTTCGTGGGTGGAGTCCTCCGTGGACTCGCGCAACCGTTACCCTCTGTGGGTTGAAGTCTGCATCAACGTGGATGTACGATAGCACCACCTATCGGAACCACGACAAAAACATCCGTGTCTCCAATTGCGTTTGAATACTCCGAACCCTTCTCTTTACATTCTTGCAAGTTGCATGCTTTACTTTCCGCTGCTCATATACTCATTGCATGCTTGCTTGATATGTATTGTGTTTGTTAAACTTGTGCTTAAACTCCACTCAAACTTAAGAATATTAAAAACTGCAACTTTTGCCACTTAGTGTCTAATCACCCCCCTCTAGACACCTCTTCTCGATCCTTTCACTAACCGTCGTAGAAAAAGCAAGGGCATTGAGTTTAACCACTCACTTGTCATTGCTACATTCCTAGATCCAAGGAGGAAAGAAGATTATTTGGATTTATTCTATTGCAAGTTGTCTACCAACGAGGAGCAGGTTTCAAAACAAGTGGAGATTGCTTTAGAATGGGTGAGAAAGTATGTCAAGGAATATGAGCTACTTGCAGTGACAAGCACTGCACACTCGACACCTTCTAGTCAAGGCAATACCACTATTGGATCACCTATTGCAGGGAAAAGAAAGATGGAAGAAGAGTTTGCCCAGCACAAGTCTCGTCGGAGGTCACGTGTACACAAATCAGAACTTGACACATACTTGGAAGAAGCAAGGGAGCAGGATTGTGCTGACTTTGATGTCCTGGGTTGGTGGAAGAGGCATGCTGAAAAGTTTCCTATATTGGCATCGATGGCCCGTGACTTTCTCGCAATTCCTTTGAGCACAGTGGCATCCGAATCAGCCTTCATTTGTGGTAAGAGGATACTTGGCGACACGAGAAGTTCTTTGAACCCTAATATGCTAGAAGCGCTTGTTTGTGCTAAAGATTGGTTGTTCAAACCAAAGGAGGGTGAGTTAATCGCTTACATTTTGGTTCTACTACTTGTGTAGAATGTGATATATAAAACATGTAGTATAGAAGTGTTGATATGTCTTTAAATTAATTTTTTATTTCATTTGCAGGAGATGGACAGTAAGGATGGAGCTAAAAATTTGGAACCAATAAAAGGTAAAAATAAAATCTTGATCATCGTTATATATAAGCAATTTATCAGTCTACTGTTATGTTTGTTTATGTTTATTAGTTGGCTCTTTAGAAAAATTAACAGTTGGCCAATTTGGTAGCAAATTGTTATATTTATTAGTCTACCTTTTTTCTGATGTTGCACAAGTTAGTGGCACCTCTTTGGTGTCCTTTCCTCAGTCTGTTAATTTTTCTGAAGTTTGTCGAGGAATAGAATAGAATATGTTCTCTTCTTTTTGGATTTAGGTGTTTGGAGTTGCTCTAAAATATCAAGTTGTTAAAATTTAATTCAGGCTGAGACAATACTATGACCATGTACGGCCAAATATATTTGTACTATTTTATGTACTTGTTAAGGCATATATGGGTAAACATTTTGAGTCCAGTAGTGGCTTCTGCAACAACATTTTTTCCAACAGGAGGGGATTGGTTTGTGTGACTAACAAAACTCAGGGCATCTCTCTTTTGTGTTGGTGCAGACATTTGTTCCTCCAGCATCAGACTATTCTGGTTCTTCTCTTGCCTAGAAATCCTGCTTTCAACAAGTTTAGAAGCACCCGACATGACATTTTCGGTTAATCTGAAGAACAATGGCTCCAAGTTGAAACATGGAGCCATCAGCACTAAAGTGGTAGTCTAGTCTATATCATGGTCGCCATGAGCCCATGACATGCAGGAGTTACTATTATCCTCTGTAATCAAGTTCTGAACCTTTGAAGAAAGTGTTATTCTTGTTATGATGGACGTGAACTCCAAGCATCTTATCTCAACCTGAATGAAATTTTAACTGTCAAGTGCAATCTTGTTCTGATTGTACATATACTGATACTTTACATGTATGGGCGGGGAACTGATCTAGAACCATAGGCTACAACCATAGTTCTTGGAATGGGTTAGTTTGGTTTTGGTGAATCTGTCATACGGTATAGTTTGGGCTGGGTGCCAATGCTAATTACGTGGGTTTAGTTTGGTTTGGTTTCTGAAATGTCAACACGTGGGTTCAGTTCAGGTTTGGTTCGGTTACCCACCCACTCTCAGATTTAGCTATGAAGGAGTTCTGTCAACGTGAGCACATCCGGCTTGACGTCTCATCAGTGGCTCACCCACAGTCCAATGGCCAAGTAGAGAGGGCTAATCAAGAGATCTTGCGAGGCATCAAGCCCCGACTTATGGTTCCTTTGCTGCGGACGCCGGGTTGTTGGGTTGAGGAGTTACCATCTGTATTATGGAGCATCAACACCACACCCAACAGATCAATAGGATACACACCGTTCTTCATGGTTTATGGAGCGGAGGTGGTTCTCCCGAGTGACATCCGTCATGATTCACCTCGTGTGGCGGCATATGTCGAAGCGGACAACGAGACAACACGGCAAAATGCTCTGGACCTGTTGGACGAGGAGCGTGACATAGCGGCTGCCCGTTCGGCGATTTATCAGCAAGATCTCCGTCACTATCACAGTCGCTGAGTTAGAACCAGAACCTTTCAAGAAGGAGATTTGGTACTTCGGCTCATCCAAGATCAGACTAATATGCACAAGTTATCCACACCTTGGGAGGGACCTTTTGTGGTCAGCAAGAATCTACACAACGGGTCATACTACCTGATCGATATTCGAGAGCACAAGGACTCACGTACATCAGAGGAGGAGACCAACAGGCCGTGGAACATAGCTCATCTTCGGCCTTACTATACCGGAGCCATAGGCTCTGTTTATGTACATATTATGACAATGTATCTATTATGATCAATATATAATAAACCGGAGCCCCGGCTAAAGCGGGGCCTCTGTTCTCTTTACATCATGTGTGGTTACACGGAGTTCATGTCTTGAAGCGGTCTCTAGTTTACCCCTTGAGTTAGCTTTTCAAAAGCTCTATATTATATCACTTGGGGGCTTGGTCGTGTCTGAACCATAGCAATGCCATTTGGTAGGAGAAAAGCCACAACATCACTTGGGGACTTGGTCAAGTCTAAACCATAGTCACGCCTCTTGATCGGCCTTGTGCCACAACATCACTTGGGGGCTTTGGTCGAACCCGAACCATCGCTACACCTCTTGATCAGCATCATGCCAATGCATCATTTGGGGACCGGGCTGACTTGAACCATAGCTACGCTTGTTGGGGGCTTGGTCGTGTCCGACCTTGGTAATGCCACTTGATCGGCTCAAAAGCCTCATTTGCAAACGATTTTATCTTTGCCTTTGCTAAAATTCTGTTCTTTTTTGCTAAAGACCTTTTTCTTTTTGTTGTGTTTTTAAACCGACATTGTTAAACCGGTTCAAACGGCAATTGCAAATTGACAGGACACGGTCAAATCTTAATCCAGAGACTAATTGCCCGGTTTGATTTTTTCCCATCCTATTATGGAGTAAAACCGGGGTTCATCATAACCCGAAACGGTTTACATTGCAAACCGGTCTTATATTACAGGAGCCGTTTTCTCCTCCAATAGTGTGGGCTTTTTAACCCCACTTCAAGATTGGCAAGCCAACTTCATGCCTAAAGATGGCAGGTATTATGTATCTCAGTATTTGGTCATATGTTTAAACCTAAGCTATTATCTTTGGTTTCATATACATAGATATCATGACCCGCCTGGCGATACACTGCAAAGGCATTTTAAGTTTTTTGGCTGCAGGAAACAATTGGGAGATAGATAATTCAAAAGAAGCATCAGTGGCAATAAATATGCACAAAGGCATATCGAGACCAAGTGTATCAGCTAGCCTATTACAAGGCAACACAATGCCCAAATAAGATCATTGTTTTTTGGCATGTCACAGCATGCAGTGTTTTCAATCGGCTTCCGGTTCACGCTTGGTCATCAGCATGACCTGACGGCTGCGGATCGTCCTGCGCCGGTTCAGCCTCTTCCTTTCTACCCAGCGGCTGGAAATCAACAGTTGCCCAGTCGATTCCAGTTAATGCTTGAAAGATAGCTTCATCACTGATCAGCAACGACGGTTCAATGTCAGGAGCGTAAGTATGCTTACGGATTGGCGGGACAAGATTCTCCGCTTCAGGGATTGGTGCAGCAACACGCTTGTTCTGATCATCGTAATTGGCTTGATAGTGGGACAGATCCGCTTCTTCCACCAGCTGACAAGCCAACGGGCGCACTTCCCGGTTTATGGCTTGGAGATCGTCCTGATTGAACTCTGTCCCATCTTCTTTCAAACTGGGATAGCCTTGGGCCGCTTCAACAGGATCAAAATCAGGCACCCATGCGTTGGCCCGGATTAAGGCGTTTATAGCACATGTTCTAGCAGCAGATCTCTTCAGCTCATCAGCCCGGGCAGGGAGCATGGATAGCCTTTCAAGGGTGTCTTTGATCAAAGTGGGCGGCGGATTGTTGTGGGACGCTATGTAGATGATCCGTTGAGCACCTGTATACAGTTGCTCTACCAAAGTATAAGCAGCTTTCAGCTTCTTCCGCACATCCGATCCCAAGTGGCCAATGCGAGTTCCTACATTGTTGAAAGATTTATTAAACCGGCAGATATATATAGAGGTCTGCTCAAATCAAGAGAGTTAGAGATACTTACCAAATATAGCTGCAGTCATAGAATGAACTTGTCGCTTCACACAGCTTAATTCATCAACCACCGGTTTTGTTGGAAATATGCCCTAGAGGCAATAATAAATTGATTATTATTATATTTCCTTGTTCATGATAATCGTTTATTATCCATGCTAGAATTGTATTGAAAGGAAACCCAGATACATGTGTGGATACATAGACAACACCATGTCCCTAGTAAGCCTCTAGTTGACTAGCTCGTTGATCAATAGATGGTTACGGTTTCCTGACCATGGACATTGGATGTCGTTGATAACGGGATCACATCATTAGGAGAATGATGTGATGGACAAGACCCAATCCTAAGCCTAGCACAAAGATTGTAGTTCGTATGCAAAAGCTTTTCTAATGTCAAGTATCATTTCCTTAGACCATGAGATTGTGCAACTCCCGGATACCGTAGGAATGCTTTGGGTGTACCAAACGTCACAACGTAACTGGGTGGCTATAAAGGTGCACTACAGGTATCTCCGAAAGTGTCTGTTGGGTTGGCACGAATCGAGACTGGGATTTGTCACTCCGTGTAAACGGAGAGGTATCTCTGGGCCCACTCGGTAGGACATCATCATAATGTGCACAATGTGACCAAGGGGTTGATCACGGGATGATGTGTTACGGAACGAGTAAAAGAGACTTGCCAGTAACGAGACTGAACAAGGTATCGGGATACCGACGATCGAATCTCGGGCAAGTATCGTACCGATAGACAAAGGGAATTGTATACGGGATTGATTAAGTCCTTGACATCGTGGTTCATCCGATGAGATCATCGTGGAACATGTGGGAGCCAACATGGGTATCCAGATCCCGCTGTTGGTTATTGACCGGAGAACGTCTCGGTCATGTCTGCATGTCTCCCGAACCCGTAGGGTCTACACACTTAAGGTTCGATGACGCTAGGGTTATAAAGGAAGTTTGTATGTGGTTACCGAATGTTGTTCGGAGTCCCGGATGAGACCCCAGACGTCACGAGGATCTCCGGATTGGTCCGGAGGTAAAGATTGATATATGGGAAGTCCTGTTTTGGTCACCGGAAGAGTTTCAGGGTTTATCGGTAACGTACCGGGACCACCGGGAGGGTCTCGGGGGTCCACCAAGTGGGGCCACCTGCCCCGGAGGCTTGCACGGGCCAAGGGTGGGAAGGGACCAGCCCCTAAGTGGGCTGGTGCGCCTCCCACTAGGGCCCAAGGTGCCTAAGAGGTGGAAAGGGGGCAAACCCTAAGGGGATATGGGCCTTAGGGCCCATATTGGTGCGCCTCCCTCTCCCCTCCCCTCTTGGCCGCCACCCAAGTACCATCTAGGGCTGCCGCCCCCCTAGGGGTGGGAACCCTAGAGGGGGAGCAGCCCCTCCCCTTCCCCTATATATAGTTGAGGCATAGGGCTTCCCACAAGGCACGATTCGATCTCTCGTTGGTGCAGCCCTGCGTCTCTTCTTCCTCCTCTTCTGTGGTGCTTGGCGAAGCCCTGCAGGATTGCCACGCTCCTTCACCACCACCATGCCGTTGTGCTGCTGCTGGATGGAGTCTTCCTCAACCTCTCCCTCTCCCCTTGCTGGATCAAGGCATGGGAGACGTCACCGGGCTGTACGTGTGTTGAACGCGGAGGTGCCGTCCGTTCGGCACTTGGTCATCGGTGATTTGGATCACGGCGAGTACGACTCCATCAACCCCGTTCACTTGAACGCTTCCGCTTAGCGATCTACAAGGGTATGTAGATGCACTCTCCTTCCCCTCGTTGCTGGTTTCTCCATAGATAGATCTTGGTGATACGTAGGAAAATTTTGAATTTCTGCTACGTTCCCCAACAGTGGCATCATGAGCTAGGTCTATTGCGTAGATTCTTTGCACGAGTAGAACACAAAGTAGTTGTGGGCGTTGATTTTGTTCAATATGCTTACTGTTACTAGTCAATCTTGATTCGGCGGCATTGTGGGATGAAGCGGCCCGGACCGACCTTACACGTGCACTTACGTGAGACAGGTTCCACCGACTGACATGCACTAGTTGCATAAGGTGGCTAGCGGGTGCCAGTCTCTCCCACTTTAGTCGGATTGGATTCGATGAAAAGGGTCCTTATGAAGGGTAAATAGCAATTGACATATCACGTTGTGGTTTTGCGTAGGCAAGAAACGTTCTTGCTAGAAACCCATAGCAGCCACGTAAAACATGCAAACAACAATTAGAGGACGTCTAACTTGTTTTTGCAGGGTATGCCATGTGATGTGATATGGCCAAAAGGATGTGATGAATGATATATGTGATGTATGAGATTGATCATGTTCTTGTAATAGGAATCACGACTTGCATGTCGATGAGTATGACAACCGGCAGGAGCCATAGGAGTTGTCCTTAATTTATTTATGACCTGCGTGTCAACATAAACGTCATGTAATTACTTTACTTTATTGCTAAAGCGTTAGCCATAGTAGTAGAAGTAATAGTTGACGTGACAACTTCATGAAGACACGATGATGGAGATCATGATGATGGAGATCATGGTGTCATGCCGGTGACGACGATGATCATGGAGCCCCGAAGATGGAGATCAAAAGGAGCAAAGTGATGATGGCCATATCATGTCACTATTTGATTGCATGTGATGTTTATCATGTTTATACATCTTATTTGCTTAGAACGACGGTAGTAAATAAGATGATCCCTCATTAAAATTTCAAGAAAGTGTTCCCCCTAACTGTGCACCGTTGCAAAAGTTCGTCGTTTCGAAGCACCACGTGATGATCGGGTGTGATAGATTCTTACGTTCACATACAACGGGTGTAAGACAGATTTACACACGCGAAACACTTAGGTTGACTTGACGAGCCTAGCATGTAAAGACATGGCCTCAGAACACAAGAGACCGAAAGGTCGAGCATGAGTCGTATGGTAGATACGATCAACATGAAGATGTTCACCGATGATGATTAGTCCGTCTCACGTGATGATCGGACACGGCCTAGTTGACTCGGATCATGTAATCACTTAGATGACTAGAGGGATGTCTATCTGAGTGGGAGTTCATAAGATGAACTTAATTATCCTGAACATAGTCAAAAGGTCTTTGCAAATTATGTCGTAAGCTCGCGCTTTAGTTCTATTGTTTTAGATATGTTCCTAGAGAAAATATAGTTGAAAGTTGATAGTAGCAATTATGCGGACAATAGAAGGCTTATGTCCTTATTGCACCGCTCAGTGTCCTGGACCTCGAACGTGGTCTGTGGATGTTGCGAACATCTGACATACACGTTTTGATGACTACATGATAGTTCGGTAATGATAAATGGTTTAGAATTGAGGCACCGAAGACATTTTTGAAATGTCGCGGAACATATGAGATGTTTCGAGGGCTGAAATTGGGATTTCAGGCTCGTGCCCACGTCAAGAGGTATAAGACCTCCGACGATTTTCTTGGCCTGCAAACTAAGGGAGAAAAGCTCAATCGTTGAGCTTGTGCTCAGATTGTCTGAGTACAACAATCACTTGAATCGAGTGGGAGTTGATCTTCCAGATAAGATAGTGATGTTTCTCCAAAGTCATTGCCACCAAGCTGCTAGAGCTTCGTAATGAACTATAACATATCAGGGATAGATATGATGATCCTTGAAATATTCGCGATGTTTGACACCGCGAAAGTAGAAATCAAGAAGGAGCATCAATTGTTGATGGTTAGTGAAACCACTAGTTTCAAGAAGGGCAAGGGCAAGAAGGGATACTTCATGAAACGGCAAATCAGCTGCTACTCTAGTGGAGAAACCCAAGGTTGAACCCAAACCCGAGACTGAGTGCTTCTGTAATAAGGGGAACAACCACTAGAGCAGAATTACCCTAGATACTTGGTAGATGAGAAGGCTGTCGATAGAAGTATATTGGATATACATTATGTGAATGTGTACTTTACTAGTACTCCTAGTAGCATCAGGGTATTAGATACCAGTTCGGTTGCTAAGTGTTAGTAACTCGAAATAAAAGCTACGGAATAAACGGAGACTAGCTAAAGGTGAGCTGACGAGATGTGTTGGAAGTGCTTCCAAGGTTGATATGATCAAGCATCGCACGCTCCCTCTACCATCGAGATTGGTGTTAAACCTAAATAATTGTTATTTGGTGTTTGCGTTGAGCGTAGACATGATTGGATTATGTCTATCGCAATACGGTTATTCATTTAAGGAGAATAATGGTTACTCTATTTATTTGAATAATTCCTTCAATGGTCTTGCACCTAAAATGAATGGTTTATTGAATCTCGATCATAGTGATACACATGTTCATGCCAAAAGATATAAGATAGTAATGATAGTACCACCTACTTGTGGCACTGCCATGTAAGTCATATTGGTATAAAACGCATGAAGAAGCTCCATGTTGATGGATCTTTGGACTCACTCATTTCTGAAAAGATTGAGACATGTGAACCGTGTCTATTGGTATGTACGCATGAAGAAACTCCATGCAGATGGACCGTTTGGACTCACTTGATTTTGAATCGCTTGAGACATGCAAATCATACCACATGGGCAAGATGACTGAAAGCTTCGGTTACAGTAAAATGGAACAAGAAAGCAACTTGTTGGAAGTAACACATTTTGATGTGTGCAGTCCAATGAGTGCTGAGGCATGCAGTGGATATCGTTATGCTCTTACTTCACAGATGATTTGAGTAGATACTGAGTATATTTACTTGATGAAACACAAGTCTAAATTATTGAATGGTTCAAGTAATTTCAGAATGAAGATGAAGATCGTCGTGACAAGAGGATAAAATATCTATGATATGATCATAGAGATGAATATCTGAGTTGCGAGTTTGGTACACAATTGGGACATTGTGGAAATTGTTTCACAACTAATACCGCCTGGAACACCATAGTGTGATGGTGTGTCCGAACATCATAGTTGCACCCTATTGGATATGGAGCATACCATGATATCTCTTATCGAATTACCACGATAGTTTATGGGTTAGGCATTAGAGACAACCGCATTCACTTTAAATAGGGCACCACACAAATCCGTCGAGACAACACCGTATGAACTATGGTTTAGAGAAACCTAAGCTGTTGTTTCTTAAAAGTTTGGGGTCACGACGCTTATGTGAAAAAGTTTTAGGCTGATAAGCTCAAACCCAAAGCGGATAAATGCATCTTCATAGGACACCCAAAACAGTTGGGTATACCTCCTGTCTCAGATCCGAAAGCAATAGGGATTGTTTCTTAAATCGGGTCCTTTCTCGAGGAAAAGTTTCTCTCGAAAGAATTGAGTGGGAGGATGGTGGAGACTTGATGAGGTTATTGAACCGTCACTTCAACTAGTGTGTATCAGGGCACAGGAGTTATTCCTATGGCACCTACACCAATTGAAGTGGAAGCTTATGATAGTGATCATGAGACTTCGGATCAAGTCACTCCTAGACCTCGTAGGACGACAAGGATGCGTACTAATTCAGAGTGGTACGTAATCCTGTCTTAGAAGTCATGTTGCTAGACAACAAAGAACCTACGAGCTATGGAGAAGCGATGGTGGGCCCGGATTCTGAAGAATGGCTCGAGGCCATAAAATCCGAGAGAGGATCCATGTATGAAAACAAAGTGTAGACTTTGGCAGAACGGCTCGATGGTCGTGAGGCTGTTGAGTACAGATGGATTTTAAAAGGAAGACGGACAATGATGGTAAATGTCACCATTAAGAAAGCTCGACTTGTCGTTAAGATGTTTCCCGACAAGTTCAAGGAGTTGACTATGATGAGACTTTCTCACTCGTAGCGATGCTAAGAGTCTGTTGGAATTAGCAGGTACTGCATTATTTATGGAATCTTGCAGATAGGATGTCAAAATATTGTTTCCTTGTTCTTGAGGAAAGGTTGTATGTGATACAACCAGAAGTTGTTGTCGATCCTGAAAGATGCTAACAAGTATGCAAAGCCACAACAATCCTTCTAAGGACTGGAGTAAGCATCTCGGACTTGGAATGTACACTTTGATGAGATGATCAAATATTTTGGGTTTATACAAAGTTTATGAGAAACTTGTATTTCCAAAGAAGTGAGTGGGAGCACTATAGAATTTCTGATGAGTATATGTTGTTGACATATTGTTTATCAGAAATGATGTAGAATTTCTGGAAAGCATATAGGGTTATTTGAAAAGTGTTTTTCAATGGAAAACCTGGATTAAGCTACTCGAACATTGAGCATCAAGATCTATAAGGATAGATCAAAATCGCTTAATAGTACTTTCAAACAAACACATACCACGACAAGATTTTGAAGGAGTTCAAAATAGATCAGCAAAGAAGGAGTTCTCGGCTGTGTTACAAGGTGTGAGTATTGAGCAAGACTCAAGACATGACCACGGCAGAATAGAGAGAAAGGACGAAGGTCGTCCCCTATGCTTTAGTCATAGGCTCTAAAGTATGCTATGTTGTGTACCGCACCTGAAGTGTGCCAAACCATGAGTCAGTCAAGGGGTACAAGTGTGATCTAGAAATGGATCACAGGACAACGGTCAAGGTTATCCTTAGTAACTAGTGGACTAAGGAATTTTCTCGATTATGGAGGTGGTAAAAGAGTTCGTCGTAAAGGGTTACGCCGATGCAAACTTTGACACTAATCCAGATTATTCTGAGTAGTAAACTGGATTCATATAGTAGAACAGTTATTTGGAATAGCTCCAAATAAAGCGTCATAACTGCATCTAGGAAATGACCTAGAGATTTGTGAAGTACATACGGATCTGAATGTTGCAGACCCGTTGACTAAAACCTCTCTCAAGCAAAACATGATCAAACCCTAGAACTCATTGAGTCTTAATCACATGATGATGTGAACTAGTTTAATGACACTAGTAAACTCTTTGGATGTTGGTCACATGGCGATGTGACCTGTGAGTGTTAATCACATGGCGATGTGAACTAGATTATTAACTCTAGTGCAAGTGGGAGACTGTTGGAAATATGCCCTAGAGGCAATAATAAATTGATTATTATTATATTTCCTTGTTCATGACAATCGTTTATTATCCATGCTAGAATTGTATTGAAAGGAAACTCAGATACATGTGTGGATACGTAGACAACACCATGTCCCTAGTAAGCCTCTAGTTGACTAGCTCGTTGATCAATAGATGGTTACGGTTTCCTGACCATGGACATTGGATGTCGTTGATAACGGGATCACATCATTAGGAGAATGATGTGATGGACAAGACCCAATCCTAAGCCTAGCACAAAGATTGTAGTTCGTATGCAAAAGCTTTTCTAATGTCAAGTATCATTTCCTTAGACCATGAGATTGTGCAACTCCCGGATACCGTAGGAATGCTTTGGGTGTACCAAACGTCACAACGTAACTGGGTGGCTATAAAGGTGCACTACAGGTATCTCCGAAAGTGTCTGTTGGGTTGGCACGAATCGAGACTGGGATTTGTCACTCCGTGTAAACGGAGAGGTATCTCTGGGCCCACTCGGTAGGACATCATCATAATGTGCACAATGTGACCAAGGGGTTGATCACGGGATGATGTGTTATGGAACGAGTAAAAGAGACTTGCCAGTAACGAGATTGAACAAGGTATCGGGATACCGACGATCGAATCTCGGGCAAGTATCGTACCGATAGACAAAGGGAATTGTATACGGGATTGATTAAGTCCTTGACATCGTGGTTCATCCGATGAGATCATCGTGGAACATGTGGGAGCCAACATAGGTATCCAGATCCCGCTGTTGGTTATTGACCGGAGAACGTCTCGGTCATGTCTGCATGTCTCCCGAACCCGTAGGGTCTACACACTTAAGGTTCGATGATGCTAGGGTTATAAAGGAAGTTTGTATGTGGTTACCGAATGTTGTTCGGAGTCCCGGATGAGATCCCAGACGTCACGAGGATCTCCGGATTGGTCCGGAGGTAAAGATTGATATATGGGAAGTCCTGTTTTGGTCACCGGAAGAGTTTCAGGGTTTATTGGTAATGTACGGGGACCACCGGGAGGGTCTCGGGGGTCCACCAAGTGGGGCCACTTGCCCCGGAGGCTTGCATGGGCCAAGGGTGGGAAGGGACCTGCCCCTAAGTGGGCTGGTGCGCCTCCCACTAGGGCCCAAGGTGCCTAAGAGGTGGAAAGGGGGCAAACCCTAAGGGGATATGGGCCTTAGGGCCCATATTGGTGCGCCTCCCTCTCCCCTCCCCTCTTGGCCGCCACCCAAGTCCCATCTAGGGCTGCCGCCCCCCTAGGGGTGGGAACCCTAGAGGGGGCGCAGCCCCTCCCCTTCCCCTATATATAGTTGAGGCATAGGGCTTCCCACAAGGCACGATTCGATCTCTCGTTGGTGCAGCCCTGCGTCTCTTATTCCTCCTCTTCTGTGGTGCTTGGCGAAGCCCTGCAGGATTGCCACGCTCCTTCACCACCACCATGCCGTTGTGCTGCTGCTGGATGGAGTCTTCCTCAACCTCTCCCTCTCTCCTTGCTGGATCAAGGCATGGGAGACGTCACCGGGCTGTACGTGTGTTGAACGCGGAGGTGCCGTCCGTTCGGCACTTGGTCATCGGTGATTTGGATCACGGCGAGTACGACTCCATCAACCCCGTTCACTTGAACGCTTCCACTTAGCGATCTACAAGGGTATGTAGATGCACTCTCCTTCCCCTCGTTGCTGGTTTCTCCATAGATAGATCTTGGTGATACGTAGGAAAATTTTGAATTTCTGCTATGTTCCCCAACAGGTTTAAGAGCGGCTTCAGCTTTCTCAGTCCTTTGTGTTAAAGCGGTTTACTCAGTGGCCCAATCCGCCCGCTCTTTGTTGAAACCCTCCTTAAGCTTCTCCATTGCGCTTAATGCGCTGGTTAATTCCTCTTTTGCCTTGGAGGTTTCGGCTTGTTGGGACTTCAGGTTCTCTTGCAGGTCAGTGATTTGGTTTTCCTTTTTGTTCAGATCAACCTGCAAACAGACGGTTATATGATGAAAATGACGGTACAGATTTGAAGTACCAACCACATAACAAGTTATGCCCTTGGTACTTGGGGGCTAATGCATATTTGATCTTCATCATACAATTTCTACAAAGTCCCAAGCTCAATATTCAACTTGGCACTTGGGGGCTAATGGTTATTTGCTCAATGACTACTGATACTGGAGTTTTTTATTCTCTAAAGTACCGGTTTAACTACATGAAGTTAAACCGACCCTTGGGGGCTACGTCAGCAAAGTGCAGATAAGTTGAAGCTCATATTGGAAAGTCCCGGTTTTAAGTTGATATCTTAAACCGTCACTTGGGGGCTATTGGAGTTAACACATTATAACATACAAAGCAGAAAAGCATATAAGAAATTACCTCATATTTGTCTTTCATCATGTTGACCAGACCAACATCGTAATCACGGCTGGTGTACAACCGGTTCAGATAGCCGGAATGGAGTTCTTGGGCATTCAGAGCGGCATAGGTCGCCAAATCAACATTCCACTTGCCTTTACCAATTGCAGCAAATTCTTCTTTGGCAGTGTGCATGGATAAAGCGACATGATTGCTTGGCTCGGTACGACCAATGCCAGTGATCAGGACTTCATCATCTTTCTCTTCACCAGTTTGAACCGGAGTTGACGGTTTGTCATCATTTTTCAATGGACTAGCCGTTTTATCAGCCCGGATAGGACTTGTTTGTTGAGCAATAGGGCCTGTGGTATCAACATTCGCCTCTTCAGCAACAAAATCACGGTCTTGCGGTGGCGGGTCATTCAGCACATCATCACGGTCAGCTTCCTCAGGATCTGGTACTTTGTCCGGTTCAATAGCGGCGTTCTCCTCGGCTGTGTTATTCAGGCGAGCCTTTTTGCTTGGCCTAGGTTTAGCTCTGAGAAAGGAAATTCACAAGGATTAGTACAATTCTTGTTAAAGATAATATATCAAAGGAACAAGATGGAGTATGACTTACCCAAGCACCATTTTAAGCGGGGGAAGCTTGGTGGTTGATGACTCGCCGGAGGAAGAATGAGAAGTGCCCTGATAATTGGAATCAGACGGATTAAGAGGTTGACGAAAACAACCCGCTTTAGGGCGTGCAGTAACAAGTGAATCAGAGACCTCTGAACGGTGTTTCCGAACCGGACTGTTCGGTAAACCGGCGGAGGAAACACCTGGCCGCTGTGCCGGGTTGTGCGGTGAGCTTTGTGCTGTTGGGTCTTCACAAGAAAGTTTGGATCCAAATAAGCAAGAGGATGAGAAAATTTAACTTTCCGGTTTGCCCGACGGATTTTTAGAGAAGGCAAAGGGTCTGAATCGGAAGAGAGAATGATTACCTCTGCAGCATCAGCATGACTGACTTCAGCGTCGTCCTGGCAATGATCATCATCAATAAGGCGTATGAAAAATAAACCAAGTGAGTCAAGATCTACCTCAAGATCCAGGTTACCCACATCATCATCAGCTGGTGGATCGGAGGATGCAGTGGTTCTTTTCCTATTAGCAGGCTTCTTCACAACTCTGGTTTTTGACCGGGTTGGCTTCTCCGGTTTATCTTGTGGAGGCTTCTTGATCCAAAACGGATCATTGCCCTGTTTTAAAGATATTAACATTGTTAGAGGATATTTCGAACAAAAGCAGATTTAGTAAAAGCATAAGGTATGAGTATTACAGTTGGCAGTTTGTTAATGGCGCAGAAAGGAGGTAGGCCGGTTTGAGCACAGACAGCTTCCGGTTCATTTAATATCTTTTTCACAGCCTCAGTAACTTCGTCATCTGTAAGCTGGATATCAATGTGCCGTTGAGGGTCTTTTACATCTCCGGTATATTCGCACATCAAACCGGGGCGCTGGCTAAGGGGTAGTATGCTCCAAGATATCCAGCAGCGAGCAAAGTCAACCCTGGTCAACCCGCTTGCCATGAAGGCCCTCAGCTTGGATAATTGAGGAGAATACTTGAGTCTTTCCTTAGCAGTCAGCCTTTGTGGGAAAGGGTGTGTATTGCTCAGACATTTCGGACGATAACCCAGAAGGGGATTTTCTTTAGAAGGAGAAGTGTCTTTACAGTAAAACCATGATTGGTTCCACTCTTTAGGGTGACTGTGAAGTTTGGCGTGAGGGAAGGTGACTTCTTTCCTCTTCTGAATTGCCATACCGCCCAACTCTGTATTGGGTCCGTCTGTGAATTCAGTACGGCGGTTCAAGTGAAAGAAATCGTGGAATAATTCTACAGTAAGTTCCTCTTGAAGATACACCTCACAGAACACTTGAAAATGGCGGATGTTGGTTACAGAGTTGGGACTGGTATCTTGTGGACACAGTTGGAAGTTGGCTAGGACATCCCGATAAAACTTTGAACCGGGAGGGTTGAAGCCCCGGGCTAAGTGATCAGGAAAAACTACAACTTCCCCTTCTTTAGGTTTTGGAGGACATTCCGGGCCAGGGACCCTCCAGTGAATGAAGTCTTGCTTACTTAAAGCGCCAGTTTTGACCAAATTGTTCAGTTGAACTTCGGTCACTCGAGAGGGGACCCAGTTGCACTCATATGCTTGTTTGGCCATGACAAGATCTACAAGGCAGTGATTACCGGTTTAAAAATATGTCGGAAAGGTATACACTGATGCATACTTTGCTAAACCGGAGTTCTACAAGGCGGCAAACCGGAGTTCCACAAAGCGGCAGTGCTTTACAAAAGGATTCTGGCGGTTCAACAAGGGGACTAATGATATATACTGGTGTGTCAATTTTCTACAAAGTTAAACCGCCTGGTCTAAACATTGAAGAGTCAAGATTGCAGATGAGTAAGTAAACGAAAACAGATTTCACAAAGTTATATTGCAGTTTTGGATCTGGAGCATGTTCAGAAAAGAGATAAATATTCAGAGCCTAAAAGGAGCAGCGTCGAATCAATAAACAAAGGTACCAGTAAGATTTATGGTCCTAAGATGCGTAAAGTGAAGACGAAGGTTAAAACAAAACTACCACTACACAGAGCAGAGATTCAGAAGTTCATCTGAGATCTATCATATGAACAAAGAGCAGACGATGAACACTGAAGAACTCGGAAACCCTAGAACAGATCTATGGAGAAAAGGTTAGGAGACTTACCGGAACTGAGGAAGAAGCGGAAAGCCGCCGCGATGTTCTGGTACGCTCAGGGTGATGCAGTGGCCAAAGTCGGAGCAGAAGTCGACGACTGCGGCGGAGCTCCGAAGCTGGGCGACGCAAGGAAGACGAAGCAGAAGGAAGCGAAGGGGAAAGAAAATGACCCCTCGGGCCTATTTATAAAGCAACAGACATGTGTTAGGCACGAAAATCAAGGGGCCGCAAGTTTGGAAACGGAGCCGTCGCCTCGATTGTCGCAAATCTACTAATGAAGAGGCATCATGTATAATTTCTTTATAACAGATGACGTCACGCCAGTTTGCAACGATCTGAAGAGATGACGTCACGACGGTTTGCCAAACAACAAGAAGATGTTGAAGATGAAGTTTTTTGCTAAGGATTGACATGAACCAGTTCAAATCAACCTGGCGTAAACTGGCTCAAATAGGCTGGGTTAACTTCATCAATAGTTGAGTATGTTAAATCCCATGTGGGCAGATGAGGATGATATGTAAGGGTTCAAGCCCACAATCAGTTTAAGGCCCACAGCCGTAAACCGGCGTCGGTATGTGACTTGTGTTGTAAGTTAGAAATAGTAGAGACCGAACCGGGCACGTGTATGAGCCGGTCTCAGGACTCTGTAAACCGACGGGCGTCACCCGTGTATATAACGGGACGACCCGGCGGTGGTTCAAGAGGACGGACAACAACTCGAGACTTAGGCGAAGCTTATTTGCTCCCTAGTCATTGAAACCCCATCAGTTCCATCACAACTAGACGTAGGCTCTTACCTTCATCGAAGGGGCCGAACTAGTATAAAACCTCACGCGTCCCTGTGTCCGCATTAACCCCTTCAAGCTAACCCGTAGCGATGGCTCCACGACTAAGTCCTTTCACGAGGACATCTGCCATGACAAAACCACAACACTGTCCGAGTGCGATATTAGCGATCCTGCGGCGGAGGTCCTGATGGTCGACACGCCGCACAACCCGCCTGGTTTCCATCACGACGGCGGCGGCGATGGCGACGGCGATCCGTCGCGTGTTCGCGAGGAATACCACCCAGAGGCCCTCTCTTCGCAGCAGAGGGAGGAACTGCACCGCCGCAACATGGAGGCCCTCCACACTCCCATCATCGGAGAAACCTCCGAGGCTCGGGCCTGGGAGGCCACTTGCTTGGCCACTTTGGCTGAGTGCACTCAACTGGAGAACCTTCAGCATGCACTCGACGAGCACGCTCGACAGGAGATTCCTGAGTCCAGTCGACGGCGACAATTGTTCCCGCCTCAACCTTAGGTATACCGCACTCTGATTCAGAATCTCACAGCTGCAGCTCGTATAGCAGAGTCCATCCAGCCATCCCAGTCAGAGGCTGGACGAGGTTTGATGCAGATCCGGGCATTGCTTCGGTAGCAGGAGAGAAAAACACATCAGTATCTCAGTCATGTAACAGAATCCATAGCAGATCCGTGGTGGCTGACATAGTCTAGTTGGCTCACAGCCCTAGATCGCCTCCGCGGCATGAGGGACGTGGGCATCGCCAAGAGCAGTACTTGGGTCGGAGCCACGAGTAGTACGATCGTCGGCTCGGTTCATGATGACCGCCGTCGAATGCCTACGCTCCCTCCGAGGGGCGGATCATATGGGCCCCAGCATAATGATGACAGGCGCCCGTACAACGACGAGCAGAGGTTGCCAGTCGATCCCAGAGAGCCGGGATTTGATGCATGGTCAATTCTGGTGCAAGGCTTGGTCGACAGGAACCGAGCACACAGAGAGGGGCATGACAGAGATCGCCCGACCGGAAGCAGAGTGCATGTTTCTGGTCCTGAGTGTTTTAGTAGAGCCATCAGAGCTGCAGAGATCCCTCCCAACTTCAGATTGGCGACTGGAGTTAGCAAGTTCACTGGTGAGTCGAAGCCTGACACTTGGCTTGAAGATTGCCGTGTGGCTGTTCAGATAGGTGGTGGTAATGATGAGGTGGCTATGAAGCACCTCCCCCTGATGCTTGAAGGGTCAGCTAGAGCTTGGCTGAATCAGTTGACTCCAGGCAGTATATTCAGCTGGGAAGAGTTAGCCAGAGTGTTTGTCAAAACGTTTGAGGGCACATGCAAACGACCGTCAGGGTTGGCAAAATTGCGGCATTGTGTGCAAAAACTGAATGAAACTTTGAGAGATTACATCCAGAGGTGGACCACTTTGCATCACATAGTGGAGAATGTGTCTCAGCATTAAGCAGTTTGCGCCTTCAAGGAGGGCGTTCGGTATCGGGAGCTTAACCTGAAATTCGGTCGGACAAGAGACATGACCCTGACCCGAATGATGGAAATAGCCACTCGGTACGCAAACGACGAAGAAGAAGACCGACTCCGTAGCGGCAAGAGCAAACCAGTCGGCCAGGACACTGGAGGAGGTAATTCCAATCGGAAGCAGAAACGCAAAGCAGAACCTGCATGTCCTGGAGAGGTTGCAGTCGCGACCCAAGGAAAATTTAAAGGAAAGCCTAAAGGGCCCTGGATCCCCAAGAAGGTAAAAGTTCAAGCAGGAAATGATGTGTTGGATTTGCCATGCCACATTCACACCAAAAAGGATGAAGATGGTAATTTGATTTATCCCAAACATACCACTCGATAGTGTCGACTCCTTATCCAGCAGTTCCGATAGAAACAACCCAGTGAGAAAGAGAAGGAATCTGATAAGGATGAGGACAAGGAAGAGGATGATGATGGTTTCCCCAATGTCAATTCCACTTTGGTGTTTTTTGCTGACATTGAAAGCAAAAGTCGACTGAAGGTCATCAACAGGGAAGTAATCATGGTTGCTCAGGCAACAACAACATATTTGAAGTGGTCAAAGACTTCCATCACATTCGACCAGTCCGACCACCCTCCGCGCATCGCCATTGCCGGGAGGCAAGCGCTGGTGGTCGACCCAGTCATTGGCGGCACCCGACTGACCAAAGTCTTGATGGATGGCGGCAGTAGTTTGAACATTTTGTATGCTGAGACCCTTTGAGGGATGGGCATTCCGATGTCCAAGCTCAGCGAGAGCAACATGCTCGTTCCACGGAGTCATCCCTGGAAAGAAAGCCGATTCACTCGGCCAGATCACTCTTGACGTGGTTTTCGGTGATTCAAAGAATTACTGTAAGGAAAGGTTGACATTTGAAGTTGTGGATTTTCACAGTGCTTATCATGCTATCCTGGGTAGAACTGCATATGATCGTTTCATGGATCAACCGTGTTACGTGTACCTCAAGCTGAAGATGCCTGGCCCTAGGGGCGTGATCACAGTCACTGGTAATCGGCAACAAGCAGAAGAGTGCCTCCAGAAGGGCTCAAAGATTGCCGATGAACAAATGGCAGCAGTAGAAATGGAAGAATACAAGAAGACTGCAGATCCAAGTGATTTGTTGAGTTCTAAGAAGCCTGCTTCAGACTCTGCATTTCAGTCGTCTGGTGAAACAAAGTCAGTTCATATTCACCCGACCGATCCCAATGCTGCTCCGACTCATATCTCAACAACATTCGACAACAAATAGGAAGAAGCGCTCATCCAGTTCCTCCGTGAGAACTGGAACATCTTCGCATGGAAACCTTCTGACATGCCAATTGTACCCAGGGGACTGGCTGAGCACCGTTTGCGAGTCGACCCGAAAGCAAAACCTGTCAAAGAGCATCTCCGACGGTCCGCCGTGGAGAAAAGAAAGGCAATTGGCGAGGAAGTGGCTTGGCTTGTGGCAGCTGAGTTCATCTAAGAGATTTACCACTCCGAGTGGCTCACCAACGTTGTCATGGTCCCCAAGAAAGATGATTCACTCCGTATTTGTATTGACTTCAAGCATATCAATCGGGCATGCCCGAAAGATCACTTCCCTCTTCCCCGCATCGATCAGATAGTCGACTCGACTGCGGGATGTGAGCGATTGTCCTTTCTGGATGCATATTCCGGGTACCATTAGATCCGACTGTATGAACCCGACGAAATAAAAACAGCTTTTATCACCCCGTTCAGGTGCTTTTGCTATGTTACTGTGCCCTTTGGTCTCAAGAATGCTGATGCCACATTCATGCGCATGATACATAAGTGCCCGCTCACTCAAATCAGTCGGAATGTGGAAGCATACATGGATGACATCATGGTTAAGTCGCGTAAAGGTTCCGACCTGCTGACTGACCTTGCTGAAACCTTTGCCAATCTAAGAAGATATGATATCAAGCTTAATCCGTCGAAGTGTACATTCGGAGTTCCAGGTGGAAAGTTACTTGGTTTCCTCGTTTCTGAACGTGGGATCGATGCAAACCCAGAGAAAGTTGGTGCAATACTCCGAATGAAACGCCTTGTGCGCATACACGACGTTTGGAAGCTTACTGGTTGCTTGGCCACTTTTAGTCGATTCATCTCTCGTCTCAGTGAAAAGGCATTGCCTCTTTACCGATTGATGAAGAAATCTGATAAGTTCAAGTGGACCCCCGAAGCTGACGCAGCGTTTGCAGAGCTCAAAACCCTGCTTTCCACCCAACCGATGCTCGCTGCTCCAATCAGCAAAGAGCCTTTACTGCTTTATATTGCAGCCACTGGACAAGTTGTTAGTACAATACTCACGGTCGAGCGGGAAGAAGAAGGTAAAGCCTACAAGGTTCAGCGCCCAATGTACTATATTTCTGAAGTCTTAACTCCGTCCAAGCAGAGATATCCGCATTATCAGAAGCTTGTCTATGGAATTTACTTGACCATGAAGAAAGTTGCACATTATTTCTCAGATCACTCGATTACAGTCGCCAGCGATGCTCCATTGTCAAAAATTCTGATCAACAGAGATGCAACTGGTCAAGTGGCAAAGTGGGCGATTGAACTCCTTCCGTTGGATATCAAGTTTGAGGCAATGAAAGCAATCAAGTCCCAAGCGATAGCAGATTTCCTAGTCGAGTGGATTGAGCAGCAGCAACTGACTCAGATTCACTCGAAACATTGGACTATGTTCTTTGATGGATCCAAGATGCTGAATGGTTCAGGTGCAGGAGTAGTCCTGGTATCCCCACGAGGTGACAAGCTCAGTTACGTCCTCCAGATTCACTTTGATTCCTCCAACAATGAGGCCGAATATGAGGCACTTCTGTATGGGTTGCGTATGGCCATTTCACTCGGCGTCCATCGCATAATGGTCTACGGCGACTCAGATTTGGTGGTTAATCAAGTGATGAAGGAGTGGGACATCAGGAGCCCAGCTATGACCGGCTATTGCAATGCGGTGAGAAAGTTAGAAAAGAAGTTTGAAGGGCTAGAGCTCCACCACATTCCCCGACTGAAGAACCAGGCAGCTGATGACCCGGCAAAGATAGGTTCCAAGCGGGAGCCCATTCCCAGCAATGTGTTCTTGGAGCATCTTCACACACCATCAGTTCAAGAGGATCCCTTCACAGAAGAGCCCCCGCGGCCTAAGAGTTCTACTAATCCGACAGAAGTTGAAATCCCAGCCGTGGTCGACTTAATCATGGAGGTTTTGGTCGTCATTCCTGATTGGACAGTGCCATATATCGCATATATTCTCAGGAAAGAGCTTCCAAAATATGAATATGAGGCACATTAGATTGTCGATCGATCCAAAGCCTTCACGGTAATAGGTGGACAACATTATAGAGAGAGTGTTATTGGTGTTGCTCAGCGGTGCATCACGCCAGAAGAAGGTCGAATGATTCTCAACGACATCCACTCAGGGACCTGTGTTCACCATGCATCCTCTTGGAGCATTGTGGCCAAAGCATACCGAGTGGGATTCTATTGGCCGCGAGAAAATGAAATGGCGAAAGACATAGTCGACAAGTATGAAGGCTGTCAGTTCTACTCCAACATGTCTCACAAGCCTGCATCAGCCCTGAAGATCATTCCACTCGTATGGACTTTTGCAGTTTGGGGATTGGATATGGTTGGACCTTTGAGGACTGGCAAGAATGGGTTCACTCATCTTCTTGTTGCAGTCAACAAGTTCACTAAGTGGATTGAAGCCACCCATCAAAAACCTCGACTCAAGTACAACCGTCAGCTTCATCAAAGAGTTAACATTCAGATATGGGGTCCTGCACAGCATCATCACGGATAATGGTTCAAACTTTGATTCAGATGAGTTCAGAGCTTTCTGTGCTTCCCAAGGGACTTAGGTCGACTATGCTTCAGTCGCTCACCCATAGTCAAATGGACAAGCAAAAAGGGCAAATGGTTTGATCCTCCAAGGCCTGAAGCCCAGGTTGATGCGCAACCTCAAACACGCAGCAGGTGCCTGGGTGGACGAGTTACCATCAGTACTGTGGGGCCTAAGAACAACGCTGAATCGGTCGACTGGTCGGACTCCCTTCTTCATGGTCTATGGAGCTGAAGCTGTGCTGCCGTCTGATTTACTTCACAATGCTCCGCGAGTCGAACTTTTCTCAGAAGCGGAAGCAGAACAAGCCCGACAAGATGCTGTTGATCTTCTGGAAGAGGAAAGAGAGATGGCCCTGATCAGGTCGACCATTTATCAGCAAGATTTTCGTCGTTTTCATGCTAGAAACATGAGAGGTCGAGCATTTCAGAAGGGAGACCTCGTGCTCCGTGTGGATCAGCAACGGCCTCGCAAACTTGCTCCCACTTGGGAAGGCCCCTTCATCATCACCAAGGTGCTCCACAATGGAGCGTACCACCTGTACGATGTGGAACACAAGAAAGACGAGCCACACGCTTGGAATGCAGAGCTGCTCCGCATTTTTATACTTAAGCGTTCAGACTGTTGAAATGTAATAAGAAGCACCTTTCAATTTGTTTATCAAAGACATGGTTTTACAGTCTCCTAAATGATTGTTGTTACTTATACATTTGTTCAAAATCCCCCAGTGGGTGGCTTAGCTGCGAATCCGATTCACCTAAGTTTCAAAAAGAAATACCGAGTGAAGAGCAACCTTCTCGCTCGGGGGCTTAGCCGCGAACCCAATTTGCCTAAGTTTGAAAAATCCTACCGAGTGAAAAGCAAGCCTTTCACTCGGGGGCTTATCTGCGAACCTGATTCGCCTAAGTTTGAAAAATCCCACCAAGTGAAGAGCAACCCTCTCACTCAGGGGCTTAGCTGCAGTCCCGTACTCGCCTAAGTTTGAAAAAATCCCACCGAGTGAAGAGCAATCCTCTCACTCGGGGGCTTAGTTGCAGTCCCGTACTCGCCTAAGTTTGAAAAAATCCCACCGAGTGAAGAGAAATCCTCTCACACGGGGGCTGAGCTGCAGTTTCGTACTCGCCTAAGTTTGAAAAAATCCCACCGAGTGAAGAGCAACCCTCTCACTCGGGGGCTTAGTTGCAGTCCCGTACTCGCCTAAGTTTGAAAAAATCCCACCGAGTGAAGAGCAATCCTCTCACTCGGAGGCTTAGCTGCAGTCCCGTACTTGCCTAAGTTTGAAAAAATCCCACCGAGTGAAGAGCAACCCTCTCACTCGGGGGCTTAGCTGCAGTTTTGTACTCGCCTAAGTTTGAAAAAATCCCACCGAGTGAAGAGCAATCCTCTCACTCGGGGGTTTAGATGCAGTCCTGTTGTCGGTGTACAAAAGTAGGGGCACCCCTTTGTACCCCGTTACTTGTGCGCGGGCAGTCAGAGCCGCGCCCACGGCCGCGCTAAGCAGGGAAGAAGAGGGAAACCGGAAAGAAGCCAAAGCACACGGCAGCCAAGGCAACGCCAAGACCAGGAACACAAGAAGGCAAGAAGGCGAGGTAGACTCCCTCAGCAAGGCTCTTGCCGAGGCAGCCTTCGCAGCCCCGGCAATTGCCTTGCCGGGGCAACCTGCCCAATGCCAATAGAGCAAGCCTCCCTTGAGCCCACGGTTTCCGACCCCACGAACTACATTGGAACCAGGGCTCGGAGCCACCTCCGTGGTGGCATGCAGATCTTTGTCAAGATCATAAACACACAAGATCAGATAAGGATCAAAAGACGACGACCCACGGCGGGATCCTAGCCGAGGAAATCCACAAGACCCCCGGCAAGCCCCTTGCCCGGGGCAACTGCGACGCCACGGTAAGACCCTTGCCGGGCCCTCGGCAAGGCCCTTGCCGAGGGCGCCAGTAGGGCCACTGCCAGGCCCGCACCGGCCAAGGCTTCACCGCCATTCGCATGCAGCTGCCAGCCCAACCAGCTGGGCATGCACCTGCGTGGCAACCCGCGGCTTCCAGACCAACTCAGCAAGCACATGCGTGGTGGCATGCAGGTCTTCGTGAAGACCCTGCCACCGCGCCACCTCAGCAGCCTGCCTGCCTACATGGCACCGCACGCATCGCTGGCCTGGGCGCGTGTCGAAGCGAGACGGAGCAGCGACGGACGGGACGGGCCTCATTCCTGTCCCCGATAAAGCTAATGGACACCTAAGTAGCGCATTTAATGCACTTTGTCCCGTAATGCCGAGAGATAAGCTCGCGCACTGTACCCCTTTCCACCTCCTGTGTGCCAATGTGGCAACCCCTTTTCGACTATAAAAGGAGGCCCGAGGCATACTGGAGGGGGATTCGGCTCTTTGGAACTAGGCAACCATCATAGCTAGTTCGAAAGCTCAAGAACATTTAATACATCCACCAAAGAAGGACTAGGGTATTACGCGTCCTCGTGGCCCGAACCTGGGTAAACGATCTTTGTGCTGGCTTCTGGACCTGCTCTCCTCACAACCCTGCGCCTGCCGACTGTAGAAGGGATTCCAGTGATCCCATAGGTGTCGTTCCCACCAACATCTTTGGCGTGCTAGGTAGGGGGCGCCATTGTGAGAATCTGGTCTAGTAGTTAGCCTAACAGTTCTTCATCGCCATGGCTCCCAAGAAGAAGACGATCACGGCGATTAGCTCGTCAGGAGCCGAGCGGCCTACTCTAGTGCAGGCGAGCAGCGGGCCGGTCGCGGACAGAACCCGAGCCGCGACCCGCGAGCACCAACATCGCCCTAGCAGTCAGAGCCTAGCGAGCGGCGTCGTTCAAGGGCCAGACGACGAGCCGCACGCCGCCAAATCCGAAGACGGGGCTGGGGCCCCCGCAGACGGCGCGGGACCCTCCAAGGGCGTTGTTGTGCCCCTACGGGTGGCACGGTGACCTCCAAGACGCCCACAACGCGCTCTTCCCATGGTGTGTGCGACGAACAGCGTGGCCACGCCAGTGACCCTGGACACCGCCGTGGGGAGAGCCATGTGCATCGTCCGTGGGATGAAGGAGCCCAGCATGCCCGCCGAAGTGCCAGAGAAAATGGCGCACAACCGCTGGGCCGTGATAAAGCTCCTTCTAACGTGGTTAGAAGTTGAAGCGTGCCATGGTCCACGCAGTTGTCGCCACCACCCACGCCAGCGGAAGCTTTGGCGCATGCGCAGCTGCTCCTCGACTTCCCTCCTGCTGCGGAAAAGCTCGACGAGTGGAGAGCCACCATCTGAAGCCTCATCGCCGTCGCCAATAAAGATGATCCGTGACCGGCAGGTCCCTCGGGTCGGCGCTCCGTCGAGCCACCGCATGCCAGCGGTGGGAGAACCTGGGGAGCTGCAGCCATAGTACAATCTCCTCCCCCGCGCCAGTTGCCGCCGATGCCGGTCCGCCGTGACGACGCATGTGATAACATTTCCATCGCGTCGTCTGACCCATGGACCCACCCCGACCAGCGCCAAGTTCTTCAAGAACGAGCCCATGAAGACGCTCGAACCAGTATCGAGCGCCGGCGAGATACACGCCACCGTCGGATAAGCGGGCGGGGCCCACTATGGACCACCCAGCGCCGGGGGGCTCTGGCAGCCTACCTTACGAGGTGGGTTGCCCAGCCTTTACCCCTGAGCTGCGGCAGTTCCAGTGGCCGTCCCACCGCACGTTCAAGGTCGACATCGGCGAGAAGTATAACGGCAAGACCCATCCGTTAGAGTTCCTCATCATCTACACCATCGCGATGCAAGCTGCCGGAGCTCGTGACGACAAGGTGCTTGCCAATTACTTCCCGTTGGCACTGAAGCCCAATGTCATGTCTTGGTTGATGCACTTGCGGGCGGACTCCATTTATTCTTGGTCGGATCTGTGCCATGAGTTCGTTGGTGCCTTCACCGGAGGCCACCAAGCTCATGGCCAGGCCAGTGATTTGCACATCATTCCCCAGAAGGAAGGGGAAACCCTGTGCAAGTACATCCAGAGGTTCAGCCGGGTGCAGTACAACATCCCCGATGTTCATCCCGCCGCCGTGATTAGCGTGTTCCATCAGAATGTGCGCAACCGCAAGATGCGCGAAGAGCTGGCGATGAACAAGGTTAAGGATGTGGCCGAACTTTATGTTCTGGCCGATAGGTGCGCCCGGGCTGAAGAGGGAAGGAAGTACCCCGGCAAGGACACCATCGTGGAAACCAACTCTACTGATGAAGACACCGCTGGCCCAACGAAGAAGGGCCGGCGTCGCAACTGGAAACGCAAGGGCAAGACCGTGCTTGCCGTCGAGGGATCCGACGACACCGGCGCCGCCAAGAAGGCCAAGGCAGACGACCCCAGCAAGGAAATTGCCGGGTGTGCCACTTGCCAGGCCTTGGCGGCTGCCGACAAGCTAGGGGGCTCTGACAAGAAGTATTGCAAGATCCACCGCACCAAGGGCCACGACCTCCAGAACTGCCGACAGGTCGAGCTGCTTGCCGAAAATGAAAAGGCCGAGTATGAGAGGCGGGACAAGGAGAAGGGTCAAGACGGTGCCGAAGGATCCGGCAAGAAGTGTGGCGGCCAAGGAGGCTGTTGCGGCAAGGATAACCAGCAAGAGAGGCCCGCCCGGGGCCGTGACAAGAAGCAAGAAGACGAAGATCATGACGAGGACGACGAGTGCGGCGAGCAAGAGTTTCAGAAGGCTACTGAGGCCATGTGCGTCGATTGTGGTGCCTTGCTGCACACTTCTCATCGCCGACTCAAGTAGTGGGCGCGTGAGATCACAGTGGCGGAGCCATCATTCGACGCTCAGAAGCCGCTGAAGTGGTCCAGCATGCCCATCATCTTTGACGCCGAGGACCACCCTGATCGCACCACTACGGTCGGGTGTTTGCCATTGTTAGTCTCACCAATGATACGCAACCTCAAGGTGAACAAGATACTGGTTGACGGTGGGGCCGGTCTGAACTTAATCTCGCCCGCTGCGATCAAGAGGCTGCAAATTCCCGATGGAGACCTCGAGGAGACGGGCATTTCAAGGGGTCAACCCGGGAAGAAGCCAGCCGAAGGGGAAGGTCACATTGCCTATAACGTTTGGAGGTGAGTTGAACTACAGGATGGAGAGGATTGTCTTCGATGTAGCCGAGATCCCCTTGCCCTACAACGGGATCCTCGGCCGCCCGGCACTAGCCAAGTTCATGGCGGTGTCGCATTACACCTACAACACGCTGAAGATGCCTGGGCCGATAACCATCATCACAGTCCTCTGCGACAAGAAGGATGCGTTGATCTGCGCCGACCTACTCTACCGGGAAGCGGTTGCAGCAGCTGCCGCCAAGGCACTTGCTCCTGCCACTGAAGCCCCGGGAGGGACGAAGAAGCCCGACAAGACCTCTCGCACCCACTCCGGCAAGCGCACCTCTTCAGAGTGTTGTGCTACCATCGAGGACGTGCCAAAGAGTTCCACCGGCAAGAGCAAGAAATCCAGAGCTGCGCCACCACAGACCAAGAAGGTGTCCGTTAGGGAGGATGGCACGGGAGGGGCTTTCACCATACGCTCCACCCTCGACAGCAAATAGGAAGGCGCGGTCGTCACCTTCCTATGGGCGAATGTTGATGTGTTTGCATGGAAAGCATCCAACATCCCCGGTGTTCCCAGGGAGGTGATTGAGCACCACCTAGCTGTCTGTCCTCATGCGTGGCCCGTCAAGCAGAAGGCCAGGAAGCAGGCTCTGGAAAGGCGAGAGTTTGTCACAGAGGAGATTAGGAAGTTGGAAGCAGTAGGCTTGGTGAGGGGAGTGCTCCATCCAACGCGGTTGGCCAATCTGGTGGTAGTGCGCAAGGCAAATGGGAAGTGGAGGCTGTGTATTGACTACACATATATCAATAAGGCTTGTCCTAAGGACCCCTTCCCGTTGCCGCGCATCGACTAGATTGTTGACTCCACGGCCGGGTGTGATCTGTTATCATTCCTCGACGCCTACTCGGGCTACCACTAGATCTTCATGACCATAAAAGACAAAGAGAAGACAACATTCATCACCCCATGTAGTACGTATTGCTTTTTATGGATGCCTTTCGGGTCGAAGAGTGCTGGCTCAACTTTTGCAAGAGCGGTCCATATTGGTTTTGAACCCCAGCTACATAGAAATATGGAAGCATACATGGATGACATAGTGGTCAAAACCAAGGACAAGGCAACTCTTGTACAAGACTTAGAAGAGACGTTTGCCAACCTGCGCAAGATCAACCTCAAGCTGAACCCTGAGAAGTGTGTCTTTGACGTTCCGTCCGGCAAACTTCTCGGGTTCTTTGTGTCGCAGCGCGAGATCGAGGCAAACCCAAACAAGATCAAGGCTATCAAGCAGATTGAGGCGCCCAAGCGGATCAAGGATGTGCTTAGGCTCACTGGCTACATTGCCGCCATGAGCCAATTCATCTCCAAGTCTGCCGAGCGCGCCCTTCCCTTTTTCAAGATTTTGAAAAAGGCGGGCCCCATGGAGTGGACCCCGGAGGCTGAAGTAGCACTGCAGGATCTGAAGAAATACCTCTCTCCTACACCAGTACCGGTGGCGCCTAGACTGCAAGATCCGTTGCTACTGTATCTGGCGGCGATGAATCAAGTGGTTAGCGCCGCGCTGGTGGTGCAAAGGGAGGTCGACGAAGAGGCAGTGGCAATGGCAGGGCCGACGGATGGCACATCAGATATTCCCTCGGCAGGGCCTGGTACCAGCGAGGCAAGGCCCCCGGCAGAGTGTGACGCTGCCGGGGTAGGGCCCGCCCAGCCAAATGAAGTGGTGCGGAAGAAGAAGATGATGCAGCACCCGATTTAGTTTGTCAGCACCCGATTTAGTTTGTCAGCTCCCTCTTGCAGGGGCTAGGTCAAGGTACTCCGGTGTGCAGGAATTGCTCTTCGGCCTCCTTATGGCCTTGAGGAAGCTGCATCATTACTTCCAAGCCCACGAGATCACGGTCGTCACCCGCCTCCCGTTGCAACGGATATTGCACAACCCAGACGCAACCGGAAGGATTGTGGAGTGGGCCTTGGAGTTGTCAAGCTTTGGGTTGAAGTTTGAAAGTACTTCGACAATCCAGATCAGAGTCTTGGCGGAGTTCATTGCTGAGTGGACCTCAACGCCCGACGAAGAAATCCAGGAGACCGCTCTCCCCGGTAAGGAAGCAAGTCGCGACTGGATCATGTACTTTGATGGGGCTTTCTCGCTGCAAGGCGCCGGTGCCGGTGTGCTGCTTGTTGCACCCACCGGAGAGCACCTCAAGTACGTGATCCAGATGCACTTTCCCAGGGAGATGTTCACGAACAACACTACTGAGTACGAGGGGCTGCTTGCCGGTCTCAGGATCGCGGCGGACCTCGGGGTTAAGAAGCTCATCGTCAGGGATGATTCACAGCTTGTCGTCAGACAAGTCAACAAAGATTATCAGAGCCCGTTAATGGAGGCTTACGTAGATGAGGTGAGGAAGCTGGAGGAGCGCTTCGACGGTATACAAGCGGAGCACGTTCCCCGAGCGGAGAATGACATTGCTGATTACCTGTCAGAGCGTGGTGCGTTGAAGCTACCTGTGGAACTAGGTACCTTTCTGCTTTGGTTAACTCAGCCATCCGTCGAACAATCAACGGAGCAGAATAAGCGGAGGAAATCGGGCCCCGACAAGTACTTTCCCGCTGAGCCCCTGCTACCTCTTGAGCACTGTGTTGTTTTTCCCTTGAAGAGGAAAGGGTGATGTTGTAAAGTAGCGTAAGTATTTCCCTCAGTTTTTGAGAACCAAGGTATCAATCCAGTAGGAGACTACGCTCGAGTCCCATGCACCCACACAAACAAATAAGAACCTCGCAACCAACGCGATAAAGGGGTTGTCAATCCCTTCACAGTCACTTACGAGAGTGAGATCTGATAGAGATGATAGGATAATATTTTTGGTATTTTTATGATAAAGAGTAAAAGTAAAGCAAGCAAAGTAAACGACAAAAGTAATAGCTTGTTGACGGTAGATTAATATGATGGAAAATAGACCCGGGGGCCATAGGTTTCACTAGTGGCTTCTCTCAAGATAGCATAAGTATTACGGTGGGTGAACAAATTATTGTCGAGCAATTGATAGAATTGAGCATATTATGAGAATATCTAGGTATGATCATGTATATAGGCATCACGTCCGTGATAAGTAGACCGACTCCTGCCTGCATCTACTACTATTACTCCACACATCGACCGCTAACCAGCATGCATCTAGAGTATTAAGTTCATAAGAACAGAGTAACGCTTTAAGCAAGATGACATGATGTAGAGGGATAAACTCATGCAATATGATATAAACCCCATCTTTTTATCCTCTATGGCAACAATACAATACGTGTCGTTTCCCCTACTGTCACTGGGATCGAGCACTGCAAGATTGAACCCAAAGCTAAGCACTTCCCCCATTGCAAGAAAGATCAATCTAGTAGGCCAAACCAAACTGATAATTCGAAGAGACTTGCAAAGATAACTAATCATACATAAAAGAATTCAGAGGAGATTCAAATATAGTTTATAGATAATCTTGATCAGAAACCCACAATTCATCGGTCTCGACAAACACACCGCAAAAGAAGAGTTACATCAAATAGATCTCCAAGAGAATCGAGGAGAACTTTGTATTGAGATCTAAAGAGAGAGAAGAAGACATCTAGCTAATAACTATGGACCCGAAGGTCTGAGGTAAACTACTCACACATCATCCGAGAGGCTATGGTGTTAATGTACAAGCCCTCCGTGATCAATGCCCCCTCCGGCAGGACGCTGGATGTAGCGATCTGACCTCAGATGGTCAAGTCTCTGTGCTTCAGTGTCATCCCTGGATCGGTAATGCTGACACACACAATACTCGAAGGATTTATAATAGAGTAGCAATCACACACTTATTACATCGAGTGTCTCAAGAGAGAACTTATTACAATAATATGGCTTAAGGCCATCTAATACGATAACAGCGGAAGGCTTGGAAGATAAAGTGAGTCCATCAACCCCAACGGTATAGCTGAGCTGCACGGCAACGACCTAACGAACCTTACTCCTCGTCTGAAAAGTCTGCAACATAATATGTTGCAGCCCGAAAATGGGTCAGCACATGGAATATGCTGGCAATATAACACAGTAGAGCATGAACAGAATAATGCTATCACTACATGCATATTTGGCTGGTGGAAAGCTCTATGGTTATAGTTTTTGCGAAAAGCCAAATTTTTCCTACAACAAAGGAATAGATTTTTATTTAACTATCATGGTGGTTGAAACATCATTGAGAAGGTACCCCCAAATCAATCCCAAATTAAAGTAATTAATAACCCAACAATATTAATTAAAAGTGATGAGATACATGTGATAACCCAAGTACTAGATACTCAAGATTGCCCATAACCGGGGACACGGCTAACCATGATTAGATTGTACACTCTGCAGAGGTTTGCGCACTTTTCCCCACAAGACTCGATCGCCTCCGTTGTATTTCTCGCACTGCATGGTGTTTGAGAAACGGATGACCGAGACACAGTCTTTCAGAAACATTAACTCTCTACTCCGGGTAGACCATACCAAACCTACAAAACCTACTACCTGCCGATCTACCTCTTCGAGAGCTTCACGTAACTTACTCAACTATGCCAGAGCCCATAATAGCTTGTGGCTGCACACGGAAGTTTCTAGCATGAATCCTCTCAGTTCCCTTTGAGCCTGGGTGGCGGTCCATAGGAAGATCACACGGGTACCCCGGGATTTCCCAAAAAAAAAACAGACAACACTGGGTTCCCCAGGTGCCTCAATCCACCCAGATGTTAATTTAAGTTGCCACCTTAAGTTGAACCATTAATTAACAATCTCACATCTTTCATGGATTACACTCAAACCCGAACCACGTCTACGAGCATAGCATAGCAATATAAGCAACACGTTGAAGTAACTCCCAAGGTTTGATAGTAACAGGTCAATAGGTTCTACCTCAACATCTACTTCCCAACCCACAAGTTAATGACATCCTAATCATGCAATGTTTGAGGATTGAAACTAATGCATAAAAACTGGGTATGGAAAGAGTATGATCAATGTATTACTTGCCTTGCTAACGATCCGCGAATCCTAGGGACTCATAGTAACACGCTTCGCACTCCGGGAATTCTATCGCAAACAGACAATACCATACATAAGCAACAAGCAAAGATGCACAATCAAAACTCAAATAAAAGAGGTTGAACAGAAAGTTCAACTTAAGAACTCCGGTTCGCAAAAAGAATCAAATCAAAAGGAGCAACGAAACTCAAACGGCGAAAGAAACAAGATCCGTTTACTAATCTGAACTAAGGTTAAATTTTATTGTACCAAAATCTTGTACAAGTTGATTAAACAGAAAGAGGGTTTCGAGACAAAGATCTAGGCGCTTGAATCGCCTGATTCCGACTAACGAGCGAAAAGATAAACAGAAACTAAGATCGGATCAAAAATCGCGATCGAGAATAATCGCAGATAAATCCGATAAAAAGAAAACTGACGAACGGACTAACGAACGAGAGTTCGTTAGCTGCAATTAACGGGCAAAAATCGTTCGTTAAAACGGACGTACGGACGAACGTCCTCTAATTAGAAGAACCGAGAAAAACCGTCGAACAAAAAAAAACGGATCTAGGGTTTCTAAAAAACGAACGGTTTAAAAAAAACCCGGCGGCTCGAATCCGGCACGGGGCTCCGGCGAGGCGGGGTGGCGGCGGAACGGCGGATCACGGGGCGGCGGGGCTTGGCGGTGACGGCGGGGCTTGGCGGCGACGGCGGCAGCGCGGACGGCGGCGGCTGCGGGAGGCGGGGCTGGCGGCGGTGGTGGTGTGGTGGTGGGGGCTCGGGGGAAGCGTATATAAAGGGGGTGCGGGGCGGCGTCTTGGAGGAGGGGGCAAGGCGCGGCGGAGGCGGAGTCCGGCTCGGACTCCGGTCCGAGCGGCGGCAGGCGGCGACGCGCGCGGGAGGCGGTGGTGGCGCGGGGCTGGGCCGGCGGCCTGGCTGGGTTTCGGCCCAGTCGGGCGCGAGAGTTTTTTTAATAATTACGCCGACAGAAATAAAATCCTAGAAAATAAAATAAAAATCTAAAAATGCCAAAACAAATTTTCACCCTCTAAATAAAATATTTAGAACTCGATGAACATTTTCTTGGCCCTAAAATGCAATTTTAAAAACGTGCAATTTTTCTAATGCAAATAAAATCCGAATAAAATCAAATAAATGATTTTAATATTTTTCCTCCAATATTTCAATTATTTTGGAGAAGTCATATTATCTCCTCTCATATATTTTTAATATGAAATATTTTCCGGAGAGAAAAATAATTAAAATCCAAATCCTCGTTTCATTATTTGATAAAAATCAAATATGAAAACCGGGAAATCCCCAACTCTCTCCGAGGGTCCTTGGGTTGCTTAGGATTTTTGAGGATTGCAGAGCGAAAATACAATAAAATATGATATGCATGGATGACCTATGTATATCATTCCAAATTGAAATTTTGGGATGTTACAGACCTACCCCCCTTAAGATGAATCTCGCCCTCGAGATTCGGGTTGGCTAGAAAATAGGTGCGGGTGGTCTTTGAGTAGATCATCCTCTCGTTCCCAGGTGGCTTCCTCCTCGGTATGGTGGCTCCATTGAACTTTGCAAAACTTGATAACCTTGTTGCGGGTGACTCGGCTGGCAAACTCAAGAATCTTAACTGGCTTCTCCTCATAAGTCAAATCACTGTCCAACTGAATCGCCCCCAAGGGTACTGTATCTCTTAACGGTATATTGGCCATCTCAGCATTACACTTCTTCAGCTATGAAACATGGAACACATCGTGAACTCATGATAATCCCTCAGGTAATTCCAACTTGTAGGCAACTTCTCCCATCCGTTCCAAAACATGATACGTCCTACAAATCTTGGGGCTAACTTTCCCTTAACTCCAAAATGTTTCACTCCTCGCAAGGGTGATACTCGCAGATATCCTCTGTCTCCAATCTCATAGGTTACCTCCTTGCATTTTGAGTCTGTGTAACTCTTCTGCCTGGACTGACCAATCTTCAGTCTATCACGAATCAATTTAACCTTCTCTTCAGACTCCTTGGTCAAGTCTGGTCCAAACAACTATCGGTCCCCTACCTCATCCCACATCAACGGGGTTCTGCACCTGCGTCCATACAGAGCTTCAAACGGTGCCATCTTCAAACTGGCCTGATAGCTATTGTTGTATGAGAACTCTGCGTAGGGCAAATTGTCATCCCAACTAGAACCGTAATCTAGCGCACAAGCTCTCAACATATCTTCCAGTATTTGGTTGACTCTCTCAGTCTGTCCATCCGTCTGCGGGTGAAATGCTGTACTGAACTCCAACCTCGTACCCAAAGTTTGGTGTAACTGGTGCCAAAACTTTGAAGTAAACTGTGTTCCTCGATCTGATACGATGGTCCTCGGAACTCCATGCAGACATACGATCCTGGACATATATATCTTGGCCAACTTAGCACTTGTGTAAGTGGTCTTCACTGGGATGAAGTGAGCCACTTTGGTCAAGCGATCAACTACTACCCATATTGAATCATATCCTGCTTTGGTCCTGGGCAATCCGGTGATAAAGTCCATGCCAAGTTTTTCCCACTTCCATTCGGGTATCGGCATAGGCTGTAACAGTCCTGCTGGCTTCTGATGCTCTGCCTTTACTCTGTGACATACATCACATACGGCTACATACTCGGCAATATCCTTCTTCATACCAGTCCACCAGGAACGTTCCTTCAAATCCAAATACATCTTGGTGTTTCCGGGGTGTATCGAGTATGGTGAGTCATGAGCCTCCTGAAGTATTAACTTCCCGATCTCTTGGTTATTGGGCACATAAACTCGGTCCTCAAACCATAAGGTATCATGCTCATCCTCACGAAAACCTTTGGCCTTTCCTTTGCCCATCTTCTCCTTTATCTCGGCAATCTCTTTATCATCCTTCTGATCTTCTCGAATCTTGCCCAACAATGTATATTGAACCTCCATTGTTGCAACGAATCCTCTTGGAACAATCTCCAATCGAAGCACCATGATATCCTCTGCTAACTCCTTCGGCAATCCCTTACTTTCAAGGATATTAGCATAACTCTTCAGGCTCAAAGCATCTGCTACGACATTGGCCTTTCCTGGATGATAGTGTAGCTTCATGTCGTAATCCTTTATAAGCTCCAACCATCTCCTCTGCCTGAGATTCAGCTCTTTCTGGGTGAAAATGTACTTCAAACTCTTATGATCCGTATACACATCACAACAGTTTCCAATAAGGTAATGTCTCCAAGTCTTCAATGCATGCACTACAACTGCTACCTCCAAATCATGAGTGGCATAGTACAACTCATGAGGTTTTAGTTGTCGTGAGGCATACGAAACAACTCTTCCGTCCTGCATAAGCACACATCCAAGTCCTAAGCGAGAGGCGTCGCAATACACTTGGAACTCCTTATGTATATCTAGTAGTGTTAGCACTGGGGCAGTAGTCAAATGTTTCTTCAACTCCTGGAAACTTGTCTCGCAATCTTCGGTCCATTTAAACTTAGTGTCCTTCTTCAATAGCTCAGTCATTGGTTTCACAATCTTGGAAAAATTCTCAATGAATCTCCGGTAGTATTTGGCGAGTCCAAGGAAACTGCGGATCTCGCTAACTGAAGTGGGTGCCAACCATTCAGTGACTGACTGAACCTTGCTGGGGTCTACTGCTATACCTTCTCCTTATATAACATGTCCAAGGAATCCGACTTCCTTCAACCAAAATTCGCATTTGCTGAACTTAGCATACAACTGGTGTTCCTTGAGTCTCTCGAGAACTAACCGCAAATGCTCCTTGTGCTCCTTGTGCTCCTCTTCATTCTTTGAGTATATCCAGCATGCATCTAGAGTATTAAGTTCATAAGAATAGAGTAACGCTTTAAGCAAGATGACAAGATGTAGAGGGATAAACTCATGCAATATGATGTAAACCCCATCTTTTTATCCTCGATGGCAACAAAACAATACGTGTCGTTTCCCCTACTGTCACTGGGATCGAGTACCGCAAGATTGAACCCAAAGCTAAGCACTTCTCCCATTGCAAGAAAGATCAATCTAGTAGGCCAAACCAAACTGATAATTCAAAGATAATTGCAAAGATAACCAATCATACATAAAAGAATCCAGAGGAGATTCAAATATTGTTCATAGATAATCTTGATCATAAACCCACAATTCATCGGTCTCGACAAACGCACCACAAAAGAATAGTTACATCAAATAGATCTCCAAGAGAATCGAGGAGAACTTTGTATTGAGATCCAAAGAGAGAGAAGAAGCCATCTAGCTAATAACTATGGACCCCGAAGGTCTGAGATAAACTACTCACACATCATCGGAGAGGCTATGGTGTTGATGTACAAGCCCTCCATGATCAATGCCCCCTCCGACAGGACGCCGGAAAAGGCCCCAAGATGGGATCTCACGGGTACAGAAGGTTGCGGCGGTATAATTAGGTTTTCGTGGTCGCTTCTGATGGTTTGGGGGTACGTAGGTATATATAGGAGGAAGAAGTAGGTCGATGGAGCCATGAGGGGCCCACGAGGGTGGAGGGCGTGCCCCCCTACCTTATGGCTTCCTCGTCTGTTGCTTGACGTACACTCCAAGTCCTCTGGATCACGTTTGTTCCGAAAATCACGTTCCCGAAGGTTTCATTCCGTTTGGACTCCGTTTGATATTCTTTTTCTGCGAAACACTAAAATAGGAAAGAAAATAGCAATTTGGGCTGGGCCTCCGTTTAATAGGTTAGTGCCAAAAATAATATGAAAGTGTATAATAAAGCCAATTAAACATCCAAAACAGAATATAATATAGCATAGAACAATAAAAAATTATAGATACGTTGGAGACGTATCAGCCCCCAGGGGCTGTCGACAAGGGTGTTGCCATGGATTCTGAGCCTGCCGAGGGGTAGTCGGCTCCGGCAGACCGTCAGGCCCTAACCGTGGAGACGACCGCTCCCATGGCAGAAGAGATGCCTTTGGTCCTTACCGTCGAGCCCCAGGCTCCGGCATGGGCACAGCATACCGTCCGATTCCTCCAGACAGGGGAACTTCCTGAGGAGCAGGAAGAAGCGGAAAAAGTAGCCCGTCGATCTGCTCTGTACCAATTCGTCGACAACGTCCTGTATAGAAAAAGACCAAACAGTGTGAAATTGAAGTGCATCCCCCGGGAGGAAGGACTGGGGCTGTTGGCAGAGATACATGGAGGCATATGTGGCTCCCACATAGGGTCGAGGGCCCTTGCCGGAATCGAGGGCCCTTGCCGGCAAGGCATTCCGGCAAGGTTTCTTCTGGCCCACCGCCCTCCAGGATGCGACGGCACTGGTAACCAGGTGTGTAGCATGCCAGTTCCATTCAAAGAAGCTTCATCAACCAGCTCAAGCCCTTCGAACAATTCCTCTCTCCTGGCCATTCTCGGTTTGGGGGCTCGACATTCAGGGCCCTTTCCCCCATGCTGTCGGGGGCTTTGAGTACTTGTACGTTGCAATCGACAAGTTCACAAAATGGCTAGAGGTGGAGGCAGTGGGGAAGGTGACTGCATAGTCAGCCGTCAAGTTCTTCAAGGTACTAGCGTGCCGCTTTGGTGTGCCGAACAGAGTCATCACCGACAACGGCACACAGTTCACAAGCCGCGCCTTCATGCAATACATCCAAACCTCGACAGCAAGGTCTGTTTCGCTTCCATGGCACATCCACGGAGCAACGGCCAGGCGGAGAGGGCAAATGATGAAGTGTTTCGAGGCTTGAGGATGAAGACTTTTGACAGGCTGCACAAGAGTGGAAGGCGCTGGATTGATGAGTTGCTGGTGGTTCTTTGGTCGATCAGAACGACACCAAATCGAGCAACCGGCCAGACACCCTTTGCCCTGGTTTACGGGGCAGAAGCAGTTCTCCCCACAGAACTCACATACGGGTCACCTCGAGTGCTCGCTTATGACGAGCTTGAGCAAGAGCAATTGCGGCAAGATGACGCAACGCTCCTTGAGGAAGATCGTCTTGGGGTGGCTGTGAGAGCAGCACGCTACCAGCAAGCCTTGTGCCGCTACCATAGCCGCAAGGTTCATGCCAGAAGCTTTGAGGAAGGCGACCTTGTTCTTCGGTGCGTTCAGTCGGCCAAGAATTCCAACAAGTTGACGCCGAAGTGGGAAGGCCCTTATCGGGTAATACGAGTCACCAGGCCTAGCGCAGTCCACCTGGTGACCGAAGATGTTGTCCCAGTGAGCAACTCCTGGAACATCGAGCATCTTCGCAAATTTTACCCATGAGGCACGGTTTGCCGGGCCGCCCGGCAAACCACCTTTTGTACAAGCTTTGTCGACAAGGCATGTAACCCTCTGTACAAAGCCAGGCACAGACCCTGAGCATAAATAAACGAAGCGCTGGCACCCTAAGTTATAGCATGCATGCTAGGTTTAAGTCGCTCCCTCGGTTAGGGTTGGTAGTGCTTGGCGGCGATTAACCCCTAGCCTAGAGGTCGAGTTCGCGTCTTTCTGTCTTCTTTGGTTCGCAGGGCACACGGACGTTTCTTCTAAGCCGCTTGGGAGAAAGAGGACGAACCGGCGCACCGGCCCCGGCAAGCCAAGACTGTCGGGGGCTGAAGATACAAGGATCCAACCCCGGCAAGACAAGGTTGCCGGGGGCAGCAGATTCAGATTAGTCTTTCGTCCCCTGTTACGCATTTCCGTATAGAACTGGGACATATGAAACCACGTTTACATTCTTAGACCACCGTGCTCCCCTTTTCCTGTACCCGAGAGCTATCCCCCTGGGTCGGAACTTGGTCGTAGTCGCAGTGGCAAGAAAATATACGGAGGGCCTAACTCTACTTCATTCCTGCCTGCGCCAAAGGCGTGAGAATGGTCGACTGAAGTGGGGGGACGACAAGGCCTGTTACCGGGCGAAAATGTTTATCTTAAAAGTAACAAGGATTCATCCCTTGGCATGGGCCTCGCCCACGCACAAAGAAACCCGGCAAACACCCTTTTTCATTAAAAACATCCCATACAGGTACAATTCATACAAAATTAAAAACATGAGCAAGGGGATTACAAGTTTTAGAATTGACAAGTGCCCGCAGACTTACATACTAAAAAAAGATAAGATGCCTGTAATCCCTTTCTTGCCCCTCTCCTCAGGAAATGGGACAAGACAACAGGAGGGCAAAAAGAGTTCCTAGGCGAGGTGCGAGGAGCAGAAGACGCCAAGAGAGCATCTCGGTGCCGACGGAAGAGCTGGAAGACGATGCGGCAGGCCGGCAATGTGCGGCGAAGGTGTCGGTGCCCGCGTACTCCGAATTGACGGTTGCCACCCGCCTTCATCACCTTCTCCGGCCCTCCTACGCCAGCCACCCAAGGAGACGACGGGCAGCGCCCCGATGGAGAGCTTGGCGAGGAAGACCCTCGGCAGGGCGCGTGGCCATGGGAGGGGCGGCGCGACCAGTCGAAGTTGGAGTCGGCATCCTGCCATAGACTCCCTCGTCGTCGCTGCCGCTGTCCTCCTCGTCACTCCCGCTCGAGGAGGAATCTTCATCGTCGGAGGAGCTCTCCACGCAGCACTTTAGACGAGTTCCAAGATCTCCAAAGACCTTGACGAAGAGCAGGCCGCCCTCCATTAACTTGAAATAGAGGAAGAGCCCCGCCGTCAGGCTATGGATGCGGACAAACTTCTTCCATCCACGACAGAGGTACATCACGTGAGGGGCGGGGAAGTCGACGTCGACCCACGTACCGCCGTTCCCGCAGCCCCTCATGTGCAGCCTGAGGGTCTGGGGCGGATCGAGCTCCATCTCCCGAGCAAATGGGGAGGGGAGGCGGAGACGACGACGCGGTGGCCGATGCAGCCTGATCAAGAACTCGCGAGGCTGGTCCCTGACTTGGCCCTCCATCGCGGGGGGGGGGGGGGACCGCTGGCGGAGGCACGACCATCGTCCCGCCTTGTCCCCCTCTCCCCCAACAGCCGCAGCAACCTCGGCCTCGCCCCCTCCCCCTTCCTCTCGTGGCCGACTTCGCCGCCGTGGGCTCATAGGAAGGAGGAACACGCTGTCGAGTGGCGACCCTCGCTGCCACCGTCGAAGGCCCGTCACCTCCTCTCGCCATGGCAGGTGGAAGAAAGGAGCGAAGGTAGAAGAGGATGGATACTGAAGGAATGTGGGGTGATGTCCCCCTTCCCTTCCTTATAAAGGGGCGGGGTCGAAGCTTGTCGGCGTTCTGGGAATGTGGGTCCCCAGACTTGCCTGCCTGCGGCCTGCGGCGTGGCTCAAAGGGGGCCTAGCACGGCCCATCTTCATCAACACAGACTCAAGACCCTCGTGAGGGGCCAAACCTCGCGGGGCGTACGATACGGAGCTTCCTCAGGCATGGCCTCATCAGGCTGTCTCGCGAGGAGGTGGAGAGATCAAGGCGGGGTACCTCACGAGGTGCCCATGACGCAAGCCATGACAACCAAGGGCGCTAGGCGGGCGCCAGCCGCGCAGTGTCCTCCCTTTCCTCTTTGGTGCTAAGGGAGCAAGCGCAGGCGGGAGGATCAAGCAAGGGCACCCATTTCGGTGCAACGAGACCAGGACCAGCTCCGCGACAAGGGGGAGGTCACTGTGGGGCCCAAGCCAGCGTCATCACCAGAGCCTTTGGCAGGCGAGGACCAACTTTAGTCAGGATAAGTGTACCAGATGTTCCCCTTCAAAATGGCCAATTGTTGGCGCCCTTCCCGCTCAATATTTGGGAAGAGGCCCAGGGCCTTTGCCTATAAATAGGGCTAGTCACCCTAGGGAGTAGGGGACGGATCGATTGGCAATCAGACAAAGAGAGAGAGAGAGGGAGAAGGGCGACTGAACCCCTCTAGCAGTTCATCGCCCCAGCCAAGAACAGACCCTCGCGAGGCCGTTCTTCCTTGTATTGTTCATCATCAGCCCAAGAGGCAATCCACCACACCACCACACTGGAGTAGGGTATTACACCACACCGGTGGCCTGAACCAGTATAAACTCTGTGTCTCTTGTGCTGTGTTCTCGATAGCTTAGATCCTTGCAAGGCGGAGGGGTACAGGTAGGTAGGAAGCGTAATCTCCGCGTGCACCCCAGAGTTCGAACCTCAAGGGTCTGCCAGAACCCGAAATCCGACATTTGGCGCGCCAGGTAGGGGTGCGCCGGAATCCACCTTCCACCACTTCGTGCCCCACCGCGTCGTCATCACCATGTCCGGCGACCAGGCGGGCAACCCAGATCCATGGGCGGCGTGGCCCGCCCGCACAGAGCCGCTCGCCTCGGGTGACCCCGTGCCCCAGGCAGCTCGCGGTCCGCAGGGCGCTGCGGGCCGCGGACGACGCGGACAAGCTTCGACGGCCCTCACGCCACGGCAGGTGCGGTCGGCAGCAAGGGCCTCCAATCACGCCGTGACCACGACGCCGTACACCCGCCGGGAGCAGGCGAACTCAAGGGCCGCGCTCACGGTGGCCCGAGAGCTGCTACAGTGCAGGCTGCTGGAAGGCGGCCGCGACGTGCTGCTGCAGTGGGTCGCCGAGCTCTTGGGCTTCGCTGCCTCGGGGGCTCACCCCTTCTGCACCCAGCTCCCGCCTCAAGCCCAGGGCGGCCCACGCAGGGGCTCCGCGCATGCCCGTGGGCTCCAAGGCTACCCCAACACCGGCGAGGCTGTCGGCACCGGACCGACGGCGACGCTACCACCGCCCCCGGTCCGAGAAGAAGAAGGACTCGACGCGACCCACGATCTCAGTGGACAGCCGCACTACCACCCCTCAGTGGGCGCGTCGAGCGGAGCTGCATGGCGCGCGGAGCACTACGGCATGGCCTTCGGGATGACGGCGCCAGAAGAATATGTGCCCCACATGATGGATCAGAGGCACCCTCACGAGGGCGAACAAGGCTCGCTCCTCAGCCCAGGCTGGGAGAACGAGGCACCAGAAGCTGAGCCCTTCCAGGGACCCAGGGATGGCCCCACCGGTCACACTAGAAGCAACGATTATCGGGTACCGCTACTTCCTTAGGAGCAGGCATACGCTAATCATGGATCTTAGGAGATGCAGGTCGCCACAGCGGGGAGCTGCCCCGCTCCCACGGTCTCCTACCCCTCGAGAGGAGGGCGCAGGGGGCTGCAGGAGAGGGGCAGAGATCCGACATCACCACCACGGCGTTCGTAGCAAGGCGTTCTCAGGAGGTAGGCCCTCTGCTGGGGAGGTGCCTCAGGGCTTGCCCCTGGCGGAGGACCCGTGGTCGTCGGGGGAACTGCTGGCGACCGCTCTACCCCATCGGCGGCGTCCTGGTTTCCGGTCGTCGTTGATGGCACTAGAGTGTGGCGCAAGGCAGGGCCCTCATCTGGCGATATGAAGCAAGGCCGGTACCTGTGAAGAAGGCCCAGCGCCTGTGAAGCTCGCCGCCCCGTGACACTCTCACGTAATAATGAGTGGGGCTGTACACGCCCGAGAGTCTCAGGGGTGCCGGCCTCAGGCCCTGGGGCTCCCTCCCACGCCCAGTGGCAGCACTTAGCTCCGCGCTGGTGAGAACACGTCCAAGACTAGACTAGGTGCCGGACGCGGCCTTTCGTCTGCTTTCATTGCTTTTCCCTTTGGTTGTAATTTCCCCCCCACTGGATTTAAGTTGGATTCAAATTTGAGATTTGCGTGTGTTCGGGGAAGGGGTGCTTAGTCTCGTTCGAGCCATTTCTCGCGTTTCGATTACCACTTTGCCTCAGCTGCCTCCTCTCGCGAGCCCCTCGCGAGCCAGGTCAGGCCAAGCTTGCGCGCAGCCCAGGCTGCCGCCATCACGTCCTCTCGGGAGGATTTCCCATGCCTGTGAAGGTCATCCTTTGGGAAAAGGCCCGGAGCCTGTGAAGAAGGCGAACGCCTATGAAGGTTATCCTTTTGGAAAAGGCCCGGAGCCTGTGAAGAAGGCGAATGCCTGTGAAGATCAACCTTTGGGAAAAGGCCCGGAGCCTGTGAAGAAGGCGAGTGCCTGTGAAGATCATCCTTTGGGAAAAGGCCCGGAGCCTGTGAAGAAGGCGAATGCCTGTGAAGGTTATCCTTTTGGAAAAGGCCCGGAGCCTGTGAAGAAGGCGAACGCCTGTCAAGGTTATCCTTTTGGAAAAGGCCCGAAGCCTGTGAAGAAGGCGAACGCCTGTGAAGCTTATCCTTTGGAAAAGGCCCGGAGCCTGTGAAGAAGGCGAACGCCTGTGAAGCTTATCCTTTGGAAAAGGCCCGCAGCCTGTGAAGAAGGCGAACGCCTGTGAAGCTTATCCTTTGGAAAAGGCCCGGAGCCTGTGAAGAAGGCCAACCCCTGTGAAGCCTGCTGCACGCGACACTCCTACGTCCTATGGATTCAATTAGAGAACGCTCAAGACGCCACGGCCACCCGCAGGCTACCTCGGGGCCCGCACGGAATGAAGGTAAACTAGCCAACCACTAGGCGCGGACGCACGAGCAGCGCTACGTCAACTAAATACGATGAACACAAGTTTTACATGAGGGGATCCCCCTCCCATAATGCTCTCACAATAATCAGGCCAAAACCTGAGTTCTATTCGTGCAGGGCAAGGAAACTGGGACAAGGCTTAATCAGTCAGATAAATCCCCCAATGCATCCTCAGGAGCACCTCCCGAGCCGTAGCTGGCATCGCCAGACTCGCCAGCGGCGTCAGGGCCGTTCACCACACCGCCCTCGTCAGGAGCCACGATCACGTCGTCGTTGTCCGAAGCGAAGGCCCTGACGAGAGCATCCACATTGTCTTCCACCCAGTGCGCCAGGTCATCTCGGACGGCCTGGGGGACTGGGGCGATGACGGCATCGAAGTCAAAGTGGGGGTCCATGTCCCGGAGATGGCTGAAGACACGAGAAAAGGCGCGCCCGAGCAGGGCGCGGCTCCTCTCCTCCACCAACCTGTCGGCCCTGGCCGACCGCGCCTCCAGCTGCGTCACCACGACGGTGAAGAACTGAAGATTGCCGACATAGTTGATTGCGTGCGGCTCGCTAACAGCCGCCTCGCAGATGTTGCCCAAGGCTGTGTTGGCTCTCTCCCGGAGCGTGGAGAGCATGGGGGCGTGCTCATGCTCCAAGACCTGCCGCTGACGTATCTCGTCCGCGTTCTAGCACGCGCGGCCTCAGCCTCCTCCACCCGCTGGCGGAGACGGAGCGCCTCGGCCCGGGAGGTGGTTGACTCCCCTTGCGCCACCTCAAGCGCGGCCCAAAGAGCATCGGTCCGCGGCGTCGCTTCCTCCAGCTTGGTCCTCAGGGCTGCAGTCCTACCTTCAGCCTCGACCCGGATCAACCCCAACTTCCCCTCGAACTCGCGCTCGAGGTCTTGGCGCGCCATCGCCACCCGACGTCCAACCTCCTCCATGACACGAGCTTCCCGTGCGGCGACATCGTCCTCCACCTGCGTCACCAGGCGCTCCCTCGTCTCCAGCCGCTCGTACTCGCGGGTGCGCTCGGTGGCTTCCAGCGTCAGCGCCTCCTCACGCTTCTGGAGCCTTGCCGGGTCGCCGGAGGCCACCTTCATCGATGCAAGGGCTGCCTCGGCGCAGCTCCACTTGCTCCTCCAGCGAGTGGCACCGGGCCAGGAGCTCCCGAGCCCGCTCCTCCGCAGCCCCTCTCCGCCGGTCAGCCTCCCGGGCCTCCTCAGCGGCCCGAGATTGGGCCTCGCGAGAGGCCGCCAACGACGCTTTGGCCCTTTTGTCGTCAAGATCGCGCTGGCGGCACGCGAGGGCGATGGAGCCCTCCAGCTCGCGCCTCTCTGCGGCCAGGCGCAGACCCTCGGCTTCAAGGCGCGCGTCTTCATCAGCAAGCTCCTGCCTGCGGCCTGCGGCGTGGCTCAAAGGGGGCCTAGCACGACCCATCTTCATCAACACAGACTCAAGACCCTCGCGAGGGGCCAAACCTCGCGGGGCGGACGACACGGAGCTTCCTCAGGCACGGCCTCATCAGGCTGTCTCGCGAGGAGGCGGAGAGATCAAGGCGGGGTACCTCACGAGGTGCCCATGACGCAAGCCATGACGACCAAGGGCGCCAGGCGGGCGCCAGCCGCGCAGTGTCCTCCCTTTCCTCTTTGGTGCTAAGGGAGCAAGCGCAGGCGGGAGGATCAAGCAAGGGAACCCATTTCGGTGCAACAAGACCAAGACCAGCTCCGCAACAAGGGGGAGGTCACTGTGGAGCCCAAGCCGGCATCATCACTAGAGCCTTTGGCAGACGAGGACCAACTTTAGTCAGGATAAGTGTATCAGATGTTCCCCTTCAAAATGGCCAATTGTTGGCGCCCTTCCCGCTCAATATTTGGGAAGAGGCCCAGGGCCTTTGCCTATAAATAGGGCTAGTCACCCTAGGGAGTAGGGGACGGATCGATTGGCAATCAGACAAAGAGAGAGAGAGAGAGAAGGGCGACTGAACCCCTCTAGCAGTTCATCGCCCCAGCCAAGAATAGACCCTCGCGAGGCCGTTCTTCCTTGTATTGTTCATCATCAGCCCAAGAGGCAATCCACCACACCACCACACTGGAGTAGGGTATTACACCACACCGGTGGCCCGAACCAGTATAAACTCTGTGTCTCTTGTGCTGTGTTCTCGATAGGTTAGATCCTTGCGTGGCGGAGGGGTACAGGTAGGTAGGAAGCGTAATCTCCGCACGCACCCCAGAGTTCGAACCTCAAGGGTCTGCCAGAACTCGAAATCCGACAAGGCTCGGCTGCCCCACTCGGCCAATCCATCCATCAGAGGCGCAGGGAATCAGGACCGACCCGCCGCCCCAATCAGCAACGGCCCGGTTTCCTGCCCCCACCGCCTGCCACCTGCATGAAGGACGCGTGGCGAGCGGGCAGAGTCGAAAGGACGGGTGAGGCGACCGGTCCCTGCCCCGTGGTCGTGGGGCATGGGCGCCTTGAAGATCGCGACCCGAGTCCGCTTAGTAAATGGGCCGCGCCTCCGTGCCTCCCTCTTTTTATGGGGATGGCGCGAGCTGCCTCTTTACCACGATGTGATGCATGCATGCAGGAACCGCCCCACGCATGACCCCACGTCACGCTCAACCCTCCACATCACGCATTCAACGCGGGTCTTGGGGAAGCGCAACAGGTGAAAAATTACTGCGGTAAAATCCCGCCCCGACTGCCCGCGCACCGTTTTGGGCCTGGCCCAACAACGTGTCGCGCTTATGTGTGGCCCAGGCCCGGGGGCTCTTGTCAGTGTACAAAAGTAGGGGCACCCATTTGTACCCCTTTACTTGTGCGCGGACAGTCGGAGCCGCTCCCACGGCCGCGCTAAGCAGGGCAGAGGAGGGAAACCGGAAAGAAGCCAAAGCACACGGCAACCAAGGCAAAGCCAAGACCAGGAACACAAGAAGGCAAGAAGGCGAGGTAGACTCCCTTGACAAGGCTCTTGCCGAGGCAGCCTCCGCAGCCCCGACAAGGGCCTTGCTGGGGCAACCTGCCCAATGCCAACAGAGCGAGCCTCCCTTGAGCCCACGGTTTTCGACCCCACCAACTACATTGGAACCATGGCTCGGGAGGAACCTCTGTGGTGGCATGTAGATCTTTATCAAGATCATAAACACACAAGATCAGATGAGGGTCAGAAAACGATGACCCACGGCGGGATCCTAGCCGAGGAAATCCACAAGACCCCCGGCAAGCCCCTTGCCGGGGCAACTGCGACGCCACGGCAAGACCCTTGCCGGGCCCCCGGCAAGGCCCTTGCCGAGGGCGTCAGCAGGGCCACTGCCAGGCCCGCACTGGCCAAGGCTTCGCCGCCATTCGCATGCAGTTGCCAGCCCAACCAGCTGGGCACGCACCTGCGTGGCAACCCGCGGCTTCCAGACCAACTCAGCAAGCACCTGCGTGGTGACATGCAGATCTTCGTGAAGACCCTGCCACCGCACCACCTCAGCAGCCTGCCTGCCTACATGGCACCGCACGCATCGCTGGCCTGGGCGCGTGTCGAAGCGAGATGGAGCGGCGACGGACGGGACGAGCCTCGTTCCCGTACCCGATAAAGCTAACGGACACCTAAGTAGCGCATTTAATGCACTTTGTCCCGTAATGCCGAGCGATAAGCTCGCGCACTGTACACCTTTCCACCTCCTGTGTGCCACTATGGCAACCCCTTTTCGAATATAAAATGAGGTCCGAGGCATACTTGAGGGGGATTCGGCTCTTTGGAACTAGGCAGCCATCATAGCTAGTTCGAAAGCTCAAGAACATTCAATACATCCACCAAAGCAGGACTAGGGTATTACGCGTCTTCGCGGCCCGAACTTGGGTAAACAATCTTTGTGCTGGCTTCTGGACCTGCTCTCCTCACAACCCCGCGCCCGCCGACCGTAGAAGGGATTCCAGTGATCCCATAGGTGTCATTCCCACCGACACCTGTACTCGCCTAAGTTTGAAAAAATCCCACCAAGTGAAGAGCAATCCTCTCACTCGGGGGCTTAGCTGCGGTTCCGTACTCGCCTAAGTTTAAAACACACTCTGTGTGAAGAATGATTCTCTCACTCGGGGACTTGTCCACACGCTCCATCCTGATCCGCAAGGACGACGAGGTGCAGGTCGACTGCGGCCTTCTCCTCAGAGTTGCGCCACAAGTACAATGTGCGCTCCATCCTGATCCGCAAGGATGACGGGGTGCAGTTCGGCTGCGGCCTTCTCCTCTGAGCTGCGCCACAAGTACAATGTGTGCTCCATCCTGATCTGCAAGGACGACGAGGTGTTGGTCGACTGCGGCCTTCTCCTCAGAGCTGCGCCACAAGTACAATGTGCGCTCCATCCTGATCCCCAAGGAAGACAAGGTGCAGGTCGACTGCGACTTTCTCCTCGGAGCTGCGCCACAAGTACAATGTGCTCTCCATCCCGATCTGCAAGAACAACAAGGTGCAGGTCGTCCGCGACCTCTTCCTCAGAGTTGCATCACAAGAACAAAAGTCTGTTCCGAGTGAAGATACAAGTTCCACTCGGAAATAAAGACAAACATATTTAAGGAAAAACCAAGTTCAGATAAATCCCACGAGGTTCCGGACAGCACATTAAAGTATTCGGGCATCAGGCCCGAAGGAGTTTAACGGTTACAAAACCACTCGGCATACTGAGGCAAATTTAATCGAATCATAAAAGTTTGTTCACTCTACAGGAGGAGGACTAGTAGGCTCGACGAACTCATCGAGGACGATTCCAACTGCAATACGAGTAGCAGCAGCAGCAATGGAAGTCTCCATGAAAGACTGGAAGTCAAGTCTCCTGGTGTTGGCAACCTTGATCGCTGCTAACTTCTCTTCTTTGGCCTCCTTTCAATGGACGCGAACGAGGGACAGAGCTATGTCAGCACCACACCGAGCAGACGATTTCTTCCATTCCTGCACTCGACCAGGGATCTCATTGAGTCGAGTCATCAAAGACTCGAGGTCGTTTTGGAGCGTCTCCCTTGGCTAGAGCACCATGTCAATCCGCGACACCGCAACCTTCAGTCGAGCAAGGTAGTATGTAACGCTGGCAAGTCGGGATTCCAGTCGAATCACGTTCATAGCAGCTTCATCTTTAATAGGGGAATTGATGGGGTCCAAGCTTCTTCCTCGAAGTTTTGACAGAATTCTGCACTCACAAAGAAATAATGAGTCGACAGCTTTATGATGAATGGACGATAGCAAAACAGTCGGACAAGGAAAGGTACCTTCAAGCATAAGGAATAATTTCTTGGCGAGTCCTCCCAGATAAGTCTCCAGCTCGTCTCTCCTCCGACTAAGATGACCAACCTTGTCAGTCAAAGCTCCCTTGTCCTTCTTCAGCCAAGTCACCTCCTTATTGGCCTCGTCAAGAGCAGTCTTCAGCTTGGCATTTTCTGTTTCTAACTTTCCGACCGAAGCCAGCTTCTGGTCAACAAGTGTTGTTTTCTCTTCGGCCAATTTTTGTGTGGCCGCAAGGTCAAGATCCTTCTTCTCCAAAGCCTGGCTCATTTTTCTGAAAGAAATAACGCTCGCTTCAGAGGAAGGAAATAACGTTCGGTTCATAAAAGAGTCGACAAGTTGTCCATACCAGCAGCATCATCCTTAGCCTTCTGGAAATTCTCATTGGCCAACTCTAGATCAAGATTGAGCTGGATCTGCTTTTGCTCCAAGTCAGCAAACTGAGCTCCAAGTTCGCAAGATTTCCGCGGTCAGAGGACAGTCAGTCGACAGAAACAAAGTTTGGTTGCTTCCGAGCAATAAAGTTAGTTCTAAGACTACTACCGAATCAAACATTCAACAGTAGTCTCGAGACTACACCCAGTGGGTGCACTCAACGTGCCCCCACTAGTCTAGGTTCCACTCGACATGGTCTGCCCAGGACCGAGTGGAAGAAAAAAGAAAGAAAGAAGAGAGAAGTAACAGTTATCCTCAGACCACAACCGACTGCCCGCACTCGACTGCGCTCTCGGGGACTACACCGAGTGGATGCACTTAGCGTGCCCCCACTGGTCCGGATTTCACTCGACTAGACCTGTCTAGTCTGAGTGGGAAAATGGTTAAGAGATATTTTTATCAAGACCCCCACCAAATCACACATTTCGATGGCGGCCTCGGGGACTACACCCAGTGGGTGCACTCTACGTGCCCCCACTAGTTCAAAGATACAATCGACACTAAGCAGTCGAGTGAAGTGGAAGAATTATTCAGCGAAAAATTAAAACACCTAGTTGGTGTACAGATGCAAGGTGCAAATTGACAGATAGATGCACAATAAAGGTTTTCAGGTAGCATATCCTAACAGAACAAGCGTCAAAGATCAGTTGGAAATCAGCTAACCTGAACATTGGCCTGGAGTGCTGAGCTGGCGTCATAGGCACCCTGACTGGCCTCGCGCACCACTTTCATCTGCTCCATCATAAGGCCTGCCTGGCATATGGCTTCCTTGGCAGCGCTCACTTGGTCGTCTGGGACATGATAGGTAGTGAAAAGTATAGACGGTGGATCAACTGTAGCAGCTTGAGAATCTGAGACATGGGGTTGCATAGATGAAACAGGAGCCTGTGCAGTCGAAGCTGAAGGCTGTGTACTCGACAATGGAACAACAAAAGTAACAGAAGCCTGGTTGAGGTCTCCGGACTATTGAATCACTGGTTCCGTCGCTGGTGTCGACTAGGGCATCTTGCTAGCTGGTGCCTTCCTACCCGAAGTCCTGCCCCTCCTTCTCGTGGGCCTCTGTGGCACATCTTCGTCGTCGTCTGGAAGTTCAATAACATTGGGCGGAGCTGCAAAGGAATCGATCGCAAGAGTTCAGTTGACGTCAAAGTGGCTGGTAAAGTAAATACAAGATGACAAGAATTATACCCGCATTGGAAGTGACTGCGTCTTCCATCTCCTCATCATCACCATCTTTATAAATAGAAGTCCCAGAGGTAGCAGCACTGTAAGATTTCAGAATTCACTCGGTCAGAACAGGAAAGTGAGTCGACCAAAGATCAAGTCGTGCAAAACTAACAGGTCGAGCACAATGATTACCCAAAAGCGATGGGGATGACCACTTTGATCTTGGGCAAGGCCTTCCGGGGCTTTGACGGCATGACTTTGGGCTGCTTCGGAGCTTTCTCAGTCGGCACAGGAGAAGATGTCCGAGTGCACTTTGAAGTATGTCCAGTCGGTACAGTCGCCTTGCCACGAACACTTGTTGGGTCTTGCCTCTGCTTGGAGCGTCTTCCCGAGCAAGGTGAAGAGTCGACTTCCTCATCATTGCTTGAGTCTTCAGTCTCCTCGCCTTCTCCTTTGTCAGAATGCCAGTCACCGCTGACACCTCCGCTCGCCTCACCCTCTTGCTCTTGCTCCTGCTCTCCGTTGGGCATCGAATACATCTCAGTATAGATCTGCAAGGCACAGAGTTGAGCGAATATCAGTCAGTTTCGAGAACAATTACATGTCAGAACAAAAGACACTCGGAAGAAAAGAGTCGGACCTTGTCTGGTTTGTTGGTGTTGTCGAGTGGAGGAACCATCCTAGACCCGCTGGGGTTGTCCTTGTTGCCAGTAATGCCCTGCAACCACTGCGCCACCGTCTCCTCATCGACTACTTCCAGGTCGATCCGAGTGTTGTCTTCAATACCTGAGTACATCCACATTGGATGATCGCAGGCTTGGAGTGGCTGGATGCGATGACTGAGAAACACCTCTAGCAAGCTGAGGGAGTCCTGGATTAGGGGGTGTTCGGATAGCCGAACTATACCTTCAGCCAGACTCCTGGACTATGAAGATACAAGATTGAAGACTTCGTCCCGTGTCCGGATGGGACTTTCCTTGGCAAGCTTGGCGATGCGGATATTCAGATCTCCTACCATTGTAACCGACTTTGTGTAACCCTAACCCTCTCCGGTGTCTATATAAACCAGAGGGTTTTAGTCCGTAGGATAACAACTACAACAACTCCAACATACAACAATCATACTATAGGCTAGCTTCTAGGGTTTAGCCTCCTTGATCTCGTGGTAGATCTAATCTTGTACTACCCATATCATCAATATTAATCAAGCAGGACATAGGGTTTTACCTCCATCAAGAGGGCCCAAACCTGGGTAAAACATTGTGTCCCTTGTCTCCTGTTTCCATCCGGCCTAGACGCACAGTTTGGGACCCCCTACCCGAGATCTGCCGGTTTTGACACGGACATTGGTGCTTTCATCGAGAGTTCCTCTATGTCGTCACTTTTAAGCCCGATGGCTCCTTTGATCATCAACAACGATGCGGTCCAGGGTGAGACTTTTCTCCCCGGACAGATCTTCGTCTTCGGCGGCTTCGCACTGCGGGCCAATTCGGTCGGCCGCCTGGAGCAGATCGAAAGCTACGCCACTGTCCATCAGGTCAGGTTTGGAAGTCTGAACTACACAGCTAACATCCGCGGGGACTTGACCTTCGACGGATTCGAGCCACAGCCAAGCGCGCCGCGCTGTCTCGATGAGCATGATCTAGCTCTGCCGCCGAACAGTGTCCTGGAGGCCGCACGCGCGTTGGTTCCGACCCTTAATTCGGAGCCTGCTGCGCCGATCGAGGATGAGCGGTTGTACGCCACCTCAGGGGCTGCGATCTCAAAGGGGATCGAGGCAAACGCCAGCCCCGCACACTGCATGACCCATGACTCCGAGGATCCGGATTCCTCTCCGGACTCCGAACCCCCCGCGCCCCTGCCGATCGAATCCGATTGGGCGCCGATCATGGAGTTCACCGCCGTGGACATCTTTCAGCACTCGCCCTTCGGCGACATCCTGAACTCACTAAAGTCTCTCTCTTTATCAGAAGAACCCTGGCCGGACTATGGTCAGCAAGGATGGGATGCGGACGATGAAGAAATTCAAAGCCCACTCACCACCCACTTTGTAGCCACTGCCGATGATTTAACCGACATGCTCGACTTCGACTCCGAAGACATCGACGGTATGGATGACGATGTAGGAGACGAACAGGAACCAGCACCTGTAGGGCGCTGGAAGGCCACCTCGTCATATGACATATATATGGTGGACACTCCAAAAGATGGAGATGGCGATGGAAAAGCGGGGGATGACACCTCTAAGAAACATCCCAAGCACCGGCGTCAGCGGCGCCGTTCTAAATCCCGCCAAAGCAAAAACGGTGATTCCAGCACTGGAGATAATACTACTCCGGATAGCGCTGAAGAACACCCCCTCCAGCAAGATTCGGCATGGGAAGATGGAGAAGCCAGCCCTCATGAGAGAGCGGTAGATCGAGAGGTTGAGGATGATAACTATATGCCTCCCTCCGAAGACGAGGCAAGCCCCGACGACGACAAATTCGTCGTACCATCAGACCCCGCCGAACAAGAGCGTTTCAAACATAGGCTTTTAGCCACGGCAAGCAGCCTCAAGAAAAAGCAACAACAACTTAGAGCTGATCAAGATTTGCTAGCTGATAGATGGACTGAAGTCCTTGCGGCCGAAGAGTATGAACTCGAACGCCCCTCCAAGTGTTACCCAAAGAGCAGGCTGCTACCCTGATTAGAGGAGGAAGCACCTACAACACCAGCGCATGACATGGCCGAACGGCCACCTCATGGCCGCGACAGAGAGGCCTCTAGGCCCTCCACTCAAGCCATGCCCCGACGCCGCCCAAAACATGCTAAGGCACGGGAAAACGCGCCAGACCTGCGAGATATACTGGAGGACAAGGCAAGGCAAACAAGATCGATCTACGGATCACGCGGGCGCCCCACGGCATGTGACGGTGATCGTCACTCCGGATACAATAAATCCGGCCGGGCCGAACACAATAGACAAAGCTCCTTTGAGCTGCGTCGTGATATAGCCCGGTACAGAGGCGCCGCACACCCACTATGCTTCACAGATGAAGTAATGGATCATAAAATCCCTGAGGGCTTCAAACCCGTAAACAGCGAATCATACGATGGCACAACAGATCCTGCGGTATGGATCGAGGATTATCTCCTTCATATCCACATGGCCCGCGGTGATGATCTACACGCCATCAAATACCTCCCACTCAAACTTAAGGGACCGGCCCGACATTGGCTTAACAGCTTGCCAGCAGACTCAATCGGTTCTTGGGAGGACCTGGAAGCCGCATTCCTTGACAACTTCCAGGGCACTTATGTGCGACCACCGGACGCCGATGACCTAAGCCACATAATCCAGCAGCCAGAGGAATCGGCCAGGCAATTCTGGACACGGTTCCTAACAAAGAAAAATCAAATAGTCGATTGTCCGGTCGCGGAGGCCCTAGCAGCCTTCAAGCATAATATCTGCGACGAGTGGCTTGCCCGGCACCTGGGACAGGAAAAGCCGAAATCTATGGCAGCCCTCACGACACTCATGACCCACTTTTGCGCGGGAGAAGACAGCTGGCTAGCTCGCAGCAACAACTTAACCAAGAACCTTGGTAATTCGGATACCAAGGACAAAAGCGGCAGGTCGCGCCGGAACAAGCAAAAGCGCCGCGTTAACAGCGACAGCAACGAGGATACGGCAGTAAATGTCGGATTCCGAGGCTACACATCCGGTCAGTGGAAAGAGCCATTCAAAAGAAATACTCAGGGGCCGTCCAGTTTGGACCAAATACTCGACCGCTTGTGCGAGATACATGGCACCCCCGAAAAGCCAGCCAATCACACCAACAAGGATTGTTGGGTGTTCAAGCAGGCAGGCAAGTTAAGAGCTGAAAACTGAGACAAGGGGCTGCATAGCGATGACGAGGAGGAGCCCAGGCCACCGAACAACAGTGGACAGAAGGGTTTTCCCCCACAAGTGCGGATGGTGAACATGATATACGCAACCCATATCCCCAAAAGGGAGCGGAAGCGTGCGCTACGGGACGTATACGCGATGGAGCCAGTCGCCCCAAAGTTCAACCCATGGTCCTCCTGCCCGATCACTTTTGATCGAAGGGACCATCCCACTAGCATCCGTCATGGCGGGTTTATCGCATTGGTTCTTGACCCAATTATTGACGGATTTCATCTCACAAGAGTCCTCATGGAGGGCGGCAGCAGCCTGAACCTGCTTTACCAAGATACAGTGCGGAAAATGGGCATAGATCCCTCGAGGATCAAGCCCACCAAAACGACCTTTAAAGGCATCATACCAGGTGTAGAAGCCAACTGTACAGGCTCAGTTACACTTGAAGTGGTATTCGGATCCCCGAATAATTTCTGAAGCGAGGAGTTAAGCTTCGACATAGTCCCGTTCCGCAGTGGCTATCATGCACTGCTCGGGCGAACCGCATTCGCAAAGTTCAACGCGGTACCGCACTATGCATACCTCAAGCTCAAGATGCTAGGCCCTCGAGGAGTAATTACGGTCAACGGAAACACCGAACGCTCCCTTCGAACGGAGGAGCACACAGCAGCGCTCGCAGCAGAAGTACAAGGCAGCCTCTCTAGGAAGTTCTCCAGTCCGGCCCTTAAAAAGCCGGACACTGTCAAGCGCGCCCGGAGTAACCAACAAGACCGCCTGGCACGTCCCGAGCAAGCGTAGCAATGCGGCCCCAACCCTAGCCCTCGCAATATAGCAAAACCAGTGCTTCGCGTACATAACTACGCTCTCAAAATACCATGGGCACAAGGGGAGGGGCACCCTCACGGCACGCCCAAAACACGGCTTAAACCGTACTAGGGGCTGTCGGATTCTTTTTTTAATTTTCTCTTACTTTCAGGACTCCATCCTTCGGACGACCTGTTCGGCAATTCAACTGCCGCACAAACGATGCAAGATCCAGGACAGCCGACAAGCCATGCCGCATTATGGAACTCCCAGGTGGTCTCTATTACGAGTAGTATACCTGTTTTGAATACAATTCCGCGGCCTGCCCCTGGCCAGGACATGTTAAATAGTCCAATTTCTTTTGCTTATTGCACTATTCGTATCGTTCTGCTTGGACAACAGCCTTTCTATAAACAATGCATAGCTTTTGTCTATTTTTTGCATTATCCTCTATTTATATATATGTTTATTAATGACATGTTGCACCCGTACATCGTGGTACGGCAAAATACGCCAGGGGCTTCAGTACCCTCAATATGGTGTAAGAAGTCCGAACACTTCCATAAGTGCGGCACCCCGAACTTATAGCACTATATGCATCAACTCCGAATCATGATTTGGGTCAATAGTTGGGTTTGCCCGGCTCCTATGTTTTGGTGCCTTACGTTCCGCTATATCGGCTAAGGTAGCACTAGGAGAACTACTGCGATTGTTCCCCAGTTGAGCTGGACTGAGCACCTCAGTGGAGAAAGCTAAAATTGACTGTCATGATGAGGCGAGAGACCGGTCGCTGTTCGAGAGGTTTTTCGGGTCCTTAAATACCTATGCCACTTAGAGCGAGGAACCGGATTTTGTCCGCCAAAGGCGTGGATAGCACCCCGAACTCGGTCTTCCGAATACTAGGGGCTTCGCCGAAATTTAAAATTATAGAGTTCTATGGCTAAGTGAGAGTGTTCAAGCATCATAGTCCGATTGCCTTGTTCGTTGTGCTGAGTGCCTCCCTCGACGGACCCAATCATGGGAAAAAGAGCGCTCAGGTTTATCCCGAACAGCCCAGCACTAGTGGCATGGGGGCAGAAGCCGACGACTGGCCATCTCTCAATTTTTGATAAACGGCCGCACAGAAAGTAATATTTTAAATTCAAACAAGCATTTCTTGGCGCATATGAACAAGTTTTCAGCGCACAGGATAACACGAGCGAGTTCATTCAAAAATTACATCTTTGGTACATTCATCCGCCACAAGGCGGGCACCCTTCGGAACATCCTTGTAATAGTTCTCGGGCTTGCGATGCTCCTTCCCCGGCGGCGGCCCGTCCCTCACAAGCTTCTCACCGTCTAGCTTACCCCAGTGCACCTTTGCATGGGCAAGGGCCCTACGAGCACCTTGGATGCAGATGGAGCGCTTGATGACCTCGAGCCGTGGACAGGCCTCCACCAGCCGCCGCACCAGTCCGAAGTAGCTCCCAGGCAGGGCCTCTCCAGGCCACAGCCAAACTATGAAGCCCTTCATGGCCTGTTCGGTCGCTTGTGGAGCTCGACCAGCTGCTTCAGCTGGTCGCTCCAGGGCACAGGGTGTCCGGCCTCAGCATACTGAGACCAGAACACCTTCTCTGTCGAGCTGCCCTATTCGGCTCGGTAGAATGCGGCGGCATCGGATACGCTGCGAGGAAGATCTGCGAACGCCCCTGGAGAGCTCCGGATTCGGGTAAGTAACAAGTAGTGCTTTGCATAAAAAATGCCTTACGCGCCGCTATCTTTTTCACGACATCCAATTCATCGAGGGCCTTCTGGGCTTCGACCTTGGCAGACACGGCAGTCTTGACGACCGCGGCGAGCTCGGACGCTTGCGTCTTCGAGTCAAGCTCCAAACTCTCATGTTTTTTCATGAGAGCCTGAAGCTCTTGCTGCACCTCGCCGACCTAGGCCTCGAATTTCTCTCGCTCGGTGCACTCCGTGGCCGCTCTCTTCTCGGCCTCGGACAGCGCCTACTTGAGGGTCGCCACCTCAGTCGCGACCCCTACAATAAGCAGTACAATCCTGTCATTTTTTGCAATTGCATCTTTTTTATATTTTTTTGTAAGGTATCTCTTACCTTCTTTCTCCTCGAGCTGCCGCTTGGCAAGGCCGAGCTCTTGCTCGGTCCGCTCGAGACCCTGCTTCAGGGTACCTACCTCCACAGTCAGTGCAGCGGTAGCAAGCAGCGAAGCCTGCATACGCATATTGACTCATTTTTTGTTAGACTCCTGCGAAATTATTTGATCCTCTATTCATATTTTCTTTCCGAACGCCAAACAGAGCATCAGGGGCTACTGTCTATGCGGTAATACTTTTACATATTTTTACTTACCTCGAAGCCTCTTAGAAGGCTAACACAAGCTTCAGTCAGCCCGCTCTTAGCAGACTGAACCTTCTGGATCACCGTACTCATAATAGTACGGTGCTCCTCATTGATGGAGGCGCCGTTAAGCACCTCCAGCAGATTGTCCGGCACCTCCGGTTGGACGGAGGCCGCCGGCTCAGAAGGCTTGCTCCTCTTAGAAGGAGTTCGCCTACCGCAGTCCGGAACCGTTGAAGATTCCGGCGAGTTGTCCGGCTCAAAGCCGGACTTGGAGCCCTGGGGGTCTTGTCCCCTTCACTCCTGGAGTCCGAGAGGTCGCCTCGCGGCACCTCCAGGACCACCTCCTCTTGCCGTGGAGCTTGTCGCGACGCCACTTCGGCGTCGTCCGCAGTGCGGGGGGAGGCAGCGGGCAGAACTGAGTTCACGTCCGACGAATCCAGGGAGCCGCTCGACGACTCATCGAATCCGGCCCGGGGCGGCCTGCATGATTATGTTCGACATAAGGAAAGGCTGTGCAGCAAAGGAAAGCTATGAGTCACTCCAGTATCCGAATACTTACGATCCTCCTGGACTCCTGGTCCTTTGCGTCCACTCCTCTTCTCCCTCGTCGGCGTCGAGGGAGTAGTCCGGCGGAAGGGTCTTCCCCTTCTTGGACCCTTCGGCCTCCCCCGTTGGGGCGGCCTTCCTCTTCTTTCCTCCCCTCGCTGGAGGGGGAGAGGTTTCTTCTTCCTCCTCCTCGTCTTCACGGGAGGAGTGCGTCTCGGATTTGTCGGACGACGAGTCCGGCACCACCATATGACGGGAACTCTTTCGAGTCCCCGTGGCCTTCTTCTTCTTGGCCTTCTTCTCCGGCGCCACATAAGGCGCCGAAGCCAGCAGCTTCAATAAACGAGCATCTGCTGGGTCTTCGGGCAAAGGGGCCGGACAGTTAACCTGTCCGGATTTCTCCTGCCACGCCTGTTAAAGGTAGGGGAGTTTAGATCTCGCATAAAGTCAATCTATGAGAAACAAATTTCCTGTAAAAGGTAAGGATAACTCACCGCGCTAGCTGGACACTACGTGCTGAATCCGCGGTCCTCGGACGCGGACGCGGGAGCTTCGGCGCCCTTGAATAGCACCTTCCAGGCATCTTCGTACATCGTGTCGAAGAGCCTGCTCAAGGTTTGGTGCTGCGCCAGATCAAACTCCCACAGTGTGAAAGCCCGTTGTTGACACGGGAGGATCCGGTGGACGAGCATGACCTGGACTATATTGACAAGCTTGAGCCGCTTGTTCGCCAGGGATTGGATGCATGTTTGCAATCCGGTCACCTCTTCCTCGTTGCCCCACGACAGGCCCATCTCTTTCTAGGACATGAGCCGCGTGGGGGGTCCGGATTGGAACTCAGGGGCTGCGACCCATTCAGGGTCGCGCGGCTCGGTGATGTAAAACCACCCCGATTGCCACCCCTTCAGGGTCTCCACAAAGGATCCCTCGAGCCATAGGACATTGGCTATCTTGCCCGCCATGGCACCTCCGCACTCCGCCTGGCTGCCGTGCACCACCTTCGGCTTGACTTTGAAAGTCTTGAGCCAAAGATCGAAATGGGGGTGGATGCGGAGGAAAGCCTCGCACACGACAATAAACGCCGAGATGTTGAGGACAAAGTTCGGGGCCAGATCGTGGAAATCCAGGCCGTAGTAGAACATGAGTCCCCGGACAAATGGGTGGAGTGGAAAACCCAGTCCGCGGAGGAAGTGGGGAAGGAATACAACCCTCTCATGGGGCCTACGGGTGGGGAGAAGCTGCCCCTCTTCAAGAAGCCGGTGCGCAATGTTGTCAGACAAGTATCCGGCCTTCCTTAGTTTTTTGACATGGCCCTCCGTAACGGAGGAGACCATCCACTTGCCTCCCGCTCCGGACATGGCTGGAGAAGGTCGAGGTGGGAAGTGCGGACTTGGGCGCTGGAGCTCGGGTGCGCAGGAGATGGATAGGCAAAGGAGGAAGAAGGCGTATGTAAAAAGGTGGATCCTTATCCCCTTATATGGGCGGATGCGGCTATGCGTCCCCACCAGCCTAGTAAAACTCGCTTGCCTCCCAAGCGCGGTGATAAATGGCGCGGTTGGGTTACCCACGTCCGTATTGATGAGAATCCCGTAAATGGGGGACACGATCTCTGCTTTGACAAGACGTGCCAAGGAAACCGCCTCGCGAAACGCGCTGAGGTGGGGAAGTGAAAACGATTTGGATAAAGGCTTGGCCGTAGTGTGATGTCACGCTACGGGATACGTCAGCAGATTAGATTTGTGTTAATGTTATTCTCTCTATGGCAATATGTGGAACTTATTTTGCAGATCCAGACACTACTTTTAGTGTTTACCAACTTTTATGAAGAATTTGGAGGAGGAAGCCGCCTTGCAATGCCGAAGACAATCTGCACGCCGAACTCGTCGTCATTGAAGCCTGGATCAGGGGATACTGAGGGAGTCCTTGATTAGGGGGTGTTTGGATAGCCGAACTATACCTTCAGTCGGACTCCTGGACTATGAAGATACAAGATTGAAGACTTCGTCCCGTGTCCGGATGGGACTTTCCTTGGCAAGCTTGGCGATGCGGATATTCAGATCTCCTACCATTGTAACCGACTTTGTATAACCCTAACCCTCTCCGGTGTCTATATAAACTGGAGGGTTTTAGTCCGTAGGACAACAACTACAACAACTCCAACATACAACAATCATACCATAGGCTAGCTTCTAGGGTTTAGCCTCCTTGATCTCGTGGTAGATCTACTCTTGTACTACCCATATCATCAATATTAATCAAGCAGGACGTAGGGTTTTACCTCCATCAAGAGGGCCCGAACCTGGGTAAAACATTGTGTTCCTTTTCTCCTGTTACCATCCGGCCTAGACGCACAGTTCGGGACCCCCTACCCGAGATCCGCCGGTTTTGACACCGACACAAGCCCATGCCAGTCACACTATCGCGGACAAGTTGGACTACTCGCTCAACCAACATGTTCACCTCCACTTTCTCAGCTGGAGTCACTTTCAAGGGAGAGGGCTTCTCAACTCGCTCCATGGAAAACAGAGGAAGGGCAGTCGACTGACCAGGGGTCGGTTGGTCCTTACAATAAAACGAGGTCGACTGCCACCCTCTGACTGAATCAGGAAGAATCATAGCAGGGAAAGTGCTTTTACCCCTCATCTGGATCCCTAGACCTCCACACATCTGGATCACGTGCGTCCTCTCATCACTCAGATTAGCCTCTTTTCAGACTGAGAACGACAAGTGAAAATGTGTTTGAAGAGACCCCAGTGCGGTCAACAGCACAGAAAGTTCTCACACATGGACACTTATGCAGCGAGGTATGTGATAGTGTTGGGAGAAAAGTGATGAAGTTGGGATCCAAAAAGTTCAAAAAAAACCCGAAAGAAAGGATGGGGGCAAAGATAAACCATGGTCGATGTGAGTCGCAAGAAGAACACACTCACCCTCCTGCGGCCACGACTCGATCTCGTCCTCCGAAAGCCGCCAGGAACCATGGGGAATCAATCCCCCCTCAGCCAGATCCTCCAGATCCTCCTGTTGGATCGTGGATCGAATCCAGTCGCCCTGGATCCAGCCAGGCGGCAGTCCAGATATTGACGACGACCCTCCCCGGCTCGTCTTCTTGCCCTTCGCCTTCGCCATTGCCTTCTTCACACGCTCCAGGGCCGCCGTCTTGTCCTTCGCCATCGCAGCGGGCGGCGCTCGGGCTGGGCGGCGGCGTCGAGGGTGGAGGCTGACGTAGTGGAGAAGCAGAGGAGGAAGAAAGGAAATGGGATGCACTGTGCAAAAAATGCCGGCCCGGACGCCTTATATGGGCCAATTCACCGAGTGACTGACTTGTGGGCCCAAGCGATCCTATCAAATCCCGCAACAGCCGCGCGCTCCGTACTTGGCGAAAAAGGTGGCGCAAGAATCGAGGTGCCCCTGCCTAATCCGCCCGGCTTACTGCGGTCCTCTCCGCCCCGCGCGCTTCCCCAAATTTCGAATCCCGCGAGATCCGGGAATGGCAGTGTAGTCGATCATGGCGACGATTTTATACCACATTAGCATTCGAAGCTTATCAGCAAAGTTCACTCGACAACCTCAGAATGGATCAAGGCGACTAAAAATGAGGTCGTAGTTTCTACATGGTTCACCAACCCAAGTAGAGTGCTTCTGAAGCACAAAAATTGAGTTGGATCCATCTTCAACTCCATCTCCACTCGGACCCTGAACCATTCGGGGGCTAATGATGATGCCATGTACCTAGGGTAGGGTAATAGACCTTATCTAAACACCCTTCCCAAGGACACTACCCTACAGTCAAAGACATTCAAAGGACACCAACGTCTACCGACTGAAATCACCTCAAGATGCAATCCACTCGACCGACGGTTCCACTCGGATAACCCAATTCCATTCGGCCATAATATAATCATTTGACCATATCAGAAACCACTCGGAGTTCAGAAGATCTAAAGTCACTCTGGATGGCAACGGTCAGGCGTTCACTCCGTAGTCTTAATGAGCATTTATATGACTTTATTGCTGATGTTACCAGTAATGTCCCATCTTTATGTACATTGAACCCTCTTTAACGGGAGATGTCTGGGGTCCTGGTGCACTCTATATAAGCCACCCTCCCTCTTCTGGGACAAGGGTTTGCACCCCCTGTAACTTCACGCATAATCCAATCGACCAGCCTCTGGGCACCGAGACGTAGGGTTGTTACTTCCTCTGAGAAGGGCCTGAACTCGTAAATCTTGCGTGCACAACTTCACCGTAGCTAGGATCTTGCCTCCTCATACCTACCCCCTGTCGGTGTCAAAACCGACGGATCTCGGGTAGGGGGTCCCAAACTGTGCATCTAAGGTCGATGGTAACAGGAGACAGGGGACACGATGTTTACCCAGGTTTGGGCCCTCTCTATGGAGGTAATACCCTACTTCCTGCTTGATTGATCTTGATGAATATGAGTATTACAAGAGTTGATCTACCACGAGATCGTAATGGCTAAAACCCTAGAAGTCTAGCCTATATGATTATGATTGTCCCTATGGACTAAACCCTTCGGTTTATATAGACACCGGAGGGGACCAGGGTTGTACAAAGTCGGTTACAGAGAAAGGAATCTTCATATCCGAATGCCAAGCTTGCCATCCACGCCAAGGAGAGTCCCATCCGGACACGGGTGAGAGTCTTCGGTCTTGTATCTTCATAGCCCATCAGTCCGGCCCATGTCCAACAGGCTGAACGCCCGAGGACCCTTTAGTCCAGGACTCCCTTAGTAGCCCCGAACCAGGCTTTCAATGACGATGTGTCCGGCGTGTAGATTGTCTTCAGCATTGCAAGGCGGGTTCCTCCTCCGAATACTCCAAAATAGCCTTCGAACACAAAGAACGTGTCCGGCTCTGCAAAACAAGTACCACACACAACCGCAAAGAGTGTACTATTTCACGAGTCCAATCTACTAACAACTTTTTGTAGCGTGACACCACATCACCATCCGGTCATTATTTTGATCTGTTTTTCGGCCTGGCGCTTCATATTTCAAGATGTGGTTTTACTAACACGTCTTGTCAAAGTAGAGATCGTGTCCCCTTATTGCGGGATTCTCATCAATACGGGCGTGGGTAATTCAACCGTGTCGTCTGCGTGGCCCTTGGGAAACAGGCGAGTTTAAGGCGAGTGGGGAGGCGCTTGATATTCGCTGCATTTATAAAGGGATAAGGATTCACTCCCTTTCACCCATGCCCTCTCTCTCTCTGCCCACCCATTCTCAAGCTCCAGCGCCCAAGTCCTCATCTCTTCCGCCTCAAGAAAGCACTCCGATCATGTCGAGATTCGGAGCGTAGGGCAAGTGGATGGCGTCCTCCGTCAAGGAGAAGGACATTATTAAGCTCCAGGAGGCCGGATATTCGGCCAAGGAGGTCGCCCACCGGCTTTCGACAGAGGGACAGATCGTCCCTACCCCGAAGCCCCATGAGAGGGTAGTGTTCATCCCCCACTTCGTCCGTGGGTTGGGATTTCCACTCCACCCATTTGTCCACGGACTTATGTTCTACTATGGGGTGGATTTCCATGATCTGGCCCCCAACTCCTTCCTCAATATCTCGGCATTTATGGTCGTGTGCGAGGCCTTCCTCCGCATCTCACCCCACTTCGGATTGTGGCTAAAGATCTTCAATATGAAGCTGAATGTGATGGACGGCCAACACGCAGAGTGCGGAGACGCCATGGTGAGCAAGATGCCCAACATCGTATGGCCAAAAGGCACTTTCGTGGAGACTGTTAAAGGGTGGCAAAAACAGTGGTTCTACATCACAGAGCCCCGTGACACCACCTGGGCCGAGGCTCCCGAGTTCAGGTCCGGGGCCCCGATGAGGCTCACCTCATGGCTAGAGAAGGGCCTAGACTTGGCATCGCCGGATGAGCCGACAGCGCTGCAGACGTGCATCAGGAGCATGGTTGACAAGAACATCAAGCTTGTCAATGTGATCCAGGTGATGCTCTTTCGCCGGATCCTTCCATGCCAAAGCCAAACCTGCAATTTGTGGGAGTTCGATCTGGCCAAGCACCAGACCCTGGAACACTTCTTCGGCGTGACGCACAAACATATTTGGAGGGTGCTCTTCAAGGCCGCCAAGACCTGGCCGAAGGAGACCGAAGACCGCGGGTACAACCTACCCACCCCGCGAGTCCGGAAAGCTTTTCCATGTTTTGAAGGTGTATCCTTTACTTACATACTCGAGGGGCATGTCTAAGCTTCCCCGTCTTTACTTCCAGGGTTGGACGAAGAAGGAGGAGCTGATCCAGAGTCCAACTCCACTGCCCGAAGACCCAGCGATTCCGCTCCTAACGAAGATGCTGGTTCAGGTGTCGGAGAAGAAGGCCAAGGGGGCCAGAGGTGGCCTCCATCACAAGGGCACTTCGGACATGATGTCCGAAGACGCCGAGACCCGGTCCTCACCGACCACCAACGACGAGGAGGCGGAGGAAGAAGAAAGCAACTCTCAGGGGGAAGGAAGAAAAGGGTGGCCTCCATGCACCTGGAGGCCAAAGCGTCCATCAGGCCCGACCCGTCTTTAGTAACATGGCTCAGTGTAAAGTCATAGTAACCATAGTAACTGTGTGTCTAACACCAAGGGGAACCCTGAGGAACGACCCTCGGTGGATTCCACTCGATGTACTCATCAAGGTGAACGTAATAGGAACCACCCCGGAAGATCACACTTGAGGGGTTGCACGATGATGACCCACAAGTATAGGGGATCTATCATAGTCCTTTCGATAAGTAAGAGTGTCGAACCCAACGAGCAGCAGAAGGAAATGATAAGCGGTTTTCAGCAAGGTATTCTCTGCAAGTACTGAAACAAGTGGTGACAGATAGTTTTGTGATAAGATAATTCGTAACGAGCAACAAGTAACAAAAGTAAATAATGTGCAGCAAGGTGCCCAATCCTTTTTGTAGCAAAGGACAAGCCTGGACAAACTCTTATATAAGGAAAAGCGCTCCCGAGGACACATGGGAATTATCGCCAAGCTTGTTTTCATCACGCTCATATGATTCGCGTTCGGTACTTTAATAATTTGATATGTGGGTGGACCGGTGCTTGGGTGTTGTTCTTACTTGAACAAGCGTCCCACTTATGATTAACCTCTATTGCAAGCATCCACAACTACAACAAAAGTATTAAGGTAAACCTAACCATAGCACGAAACATATGGATCCAAATCAGCCCCTTACAAAGCAACGCATAAACTAGGGTTTAAGCTTTTGTCACTCTAGCAACCCATCATCTACTTATTACTTCCCAATGTCTTCCTCTAGGCCCCAATAATGGTGAAGTGTTATGTAGTCGACGTTCACATAACACCACTAGAGGCTAGACAACATACATCTTATGAAAATATCGAACGGATACCAAATTCACATGACTACTAACAGCAAGACTTCTCCCTTGTCCTCAGGAACAAACGTAACTACTCACAAAGCATATTCATGTTCATAATCAGAGGGGTAATAATATGAATAAAGGATTTGTACATATGATCTTCCACCAAGTAAACCAACTATCATCAACTACAAGGAGTTATCAACACTACTAGCAACCTACTAGCACCAATCCCGGACTTGGAGACAAGAATTGGATACAAGAGATGAACTAGGGTTTGGAGATGAGATGGTGCTGGTGAAGATGTTGATGGAGATTGCCCTTTCCCGATGAGAGAAGCGTTGGTGATGACGATGGCGATGATTTCCCCCTCCCGGAGGGAAGTGTCCCCGGCAGAACAGCTCTGCCGGAGCCCTAGAATGGTTCCGCCAAGGTTCCGCCTCGTGGCGGCGGAGTTTCATCCCGAAAGGTTTCTCTTATATTTTTTCTCGACGAAAGACTTCATATAGCAGAAGATGGGGGCGCGGCCCCCACCCTCGTGGACGGGGTGTGGGCCCCCTTGCCTTCATCTTTGGCAGGTACTTTTCATTATTTATTGTAAGATATTCCGTGGAGTTTCAGGACTTTTGGAGTTGTGCAGAATAGGTCTCTAATATTTGCTCCTTTTCCATCCCAGAATTCCAGCTGCCGGCATTCTCCCTCCTTATGTAAACCTTGTAAAATAAGAGAGAATAGCCATAAGTATTGTGACATAATGTGGAATAACAGCCCATAATGCATTAAATATCGATATAAAAGCATGATGCAAAATGGACGTGTCAACTCCCCCAAGCTTAGACCTCGCTTGTCCTCAAGCGAAATCCGATAACGATAAATATGTCCCCATGTTTAGAGATAGAGGTGTCGATAAAAATAAAATATGGACATGAAGGCATCATGATTATTCTCATAACAGGAACATATATAGATATTGTCATATGATTACTTATGTTCAAGTGATGATCGATTCACAATGCAAAAGTATGAATCAAAACCTTCATTGAGAACCAACAAACTATAATCTCAGTCATTGAAGCAATTGCAATTTATCATAACATCAGAAAGAGTCTATGTCAGAGCTTAAAAGCAAGTCCACATACTCAACTATCATCTAGTCCTTCATAATTGCTAACACTCACGCAATACTTGTGGTTATGGAGTTTTAATCAGACACGGAGAAAGATAGGGGCTTATAGTTTTGCCCCACAACCTTTTACCTCAAGGGTAATGTCAACAATAATAACTCATGCTCCCCTACATCCAATTAGGTACATATATCAGACTCTTTCCAACATGTTGTGCTTGCCAAAGGATAAAATGAAAAAGGAAAAGTGAAGATCACCATGACTCTTGCATAAGGTAGAAGATAATAATAACAGATAGGCCCTTCACAGAGGGAAGCAGAGGTTGCCATGCGCTTTTATGGTTGGATGCACAAAATCTCAATGCGAAAGAACGTCACTTTATATTGCCCCTTGTGATATGAACCTTTATTATGCAGTCCGTCTCTTTTATTACTTCCACATCACAAGATCGTATAAAGCTTATTTCTCCCACACCAATCAATCATACATATTTAGAGCAATTTTTATTGCTTTGCACCAATGACAACTTACTTGAAGGATCTTATTCCATCCATAGGTAGATATGGTGGACTCTCGTGGCAAAACTGGTTTAAGGGTATTTGGAAGCATAAGTAGTATCTCTACTTGGTGCTGAGAATTTGGCTAGCAAGAAGGGGAAAGGAAAACTCAACATGTTGGAGGATCCCTGACAACATACTTTATCTCAGATATAAGAAAACATAACTCATCACGTTGTCTTCCTTGTCCAACATCAACTCTTTTAGCATGTCATATTTTAATGAGTGCTCCCAATCATAAAAGATGTCAATGACAATATATCTATATGTGAGACCTCTCTTTCCTTATTACTTCCTATTAATTGCAACAATGACCAAGGCTATGTCTGCCAACTCCTAACAACTTTTAATCATCATAATCTTTCTATGTGAAGTCATTACTCTCAATAAGATCAGTATGGACTCTTTGTTTCTTTTTATTCCTTTTTCTTTCTTTTATTTTATTCACCCCAGATCATGGCAAAATAATTAAGCCCTTGACTCAACACTAATCTTTATTATATAGCTCACGGACTCGATTACATAGAGAGATCATAAAGCAAAACTCAAAACTAGATCATGCCATCAACTTTATTCTACTAGATCAAGATACTACTAATAGGATCGAACTAAGGAAAACGGTAAAGATAGGAGTGTGATGGTGATACAATACCGGGGCACCTCCCCCAAGCTTGGCAGTTGCCAAGGGGAGTGACCATACCCATATGATTATGTCTCCTTCTTTGTTGTTGGTGTAATATTCTTGGCGATGATTCCTCTCAGGATACGGTTCTCCTCCTCGAGCTTATTGACTTGATGCTTGAGGTCCATTATTTCCTTACGAAGCTTTCCTGTGACGGCTAAAGCTCCTTGTACCCAAGGGTGTTGCATAGCTGCGGGAGAACAAGTGACACTCCTCTTCATATTTTCATAAGAAAGAAATCTAACATTGGAAGGGATAACCGAGTTTGGGATAGCTGAGCTCTGTAGTTCCCCCATCGTGAACCCAGCTCGGAAGCGAGAGGTGACTTCTTGATCCTCCATGGCATCTACCCTCATCAAGTCAGCCTCCATCTCTTCCTCCGTTGCTGGCCCAAAGTGGTCAGGGTCGCTGTTTGCCCTTGGTTCCGGTGCCGGATTAGATACCTGGTTCTCCCCGACTGACTCTTGAGAAGACATCTTGCTCTAATCTGCAGCAGCAACAGCTCGAAACGAAAACAGATGATAATTGCATGATATGGTGGTCAAAACCTTCGGGAGAATATATAATGATTTTTTACCGACCAAAATACGTATCGTGCAAGAAAACGGAGTCCGGAAGGCACACGAGGTGCTCACAAGGTAGGGGCGCGCCCAGGGGGTAGGGCGCGCCCACCACCCTCGTGGGGCCCTTGTGTCCTTCCCGGACTGCTACTTATTTTTCTATTTTTCTAAATATTCCAAAACAGAGAAATATTGCCTTAAAAATTGTTTTGGAGTCGGTTTACTTATCGTACCACATACCTATTCCTTTTCGGAGTCTGGAACGTTCTGGAAAGTGTCTCTTATGTATTCCTCCAGGGTTACGGTTTCAATAATATTGGTTTCAACATTTATGGGATTACCTGTGATATAATGTTTAATTCTTTGACCGTTTACTACCTTCGGATTTGTGCCTTCGAAGTTGTTGATTTTTATGGCACCGGAACGATAGACCTCCTGGATAACGTAGGGGCCTTCCCATTTAGAGAGAAGTTTTCCTGCAAAAAATCTTAAACGAGAGTTGTATAGCAATACATAATGACCTACATTAAACTCATGCTTTTGTATCCTTTTGTCATGCCATCTTTTAAGTTTTTCTTTAAATAACTTGGCATTTTCATAAGCTTGGGTTCTCCATTCATCAAGTGAGCTAATATCAAATAACCTCTTCTCACCGGCAAGTTTGAAATCATAGTTGAGCTCTTTAATAGCCCAATATGCCTTATGTTCTAGTTCGAGAGGTAAGTGACATGCTTTTCGATAAACCATTTTATACGGAGACATACCCATTGGATTTTTATATGCAGTTCTATAGGCCCATAATGCATCATCAAGTTTCTTAGACCAATTCTTCCTAGACCTATTGATAGTCTTTTGCAAAATTAATTTGAGCTCTCTATTACTCAACTCTACTTGACCACTAGACTATGGGTGATAAGGTGATGCGATTCTATGATTAACGTCATATTTAGCAAGCATTTTACGGAAAGCACCATGAATAAAGTGTGAACCACCATCAGTCATTAAATATCTAGGGACTCTAAACCTCAGAAAAATAACTTCCTTAAGCATTTTAATAGAAGTGTTATGATCAGCACTACTAGTTAGAATAGCTTCTACCCACTTAGTAACGTAATCAACAGTGACTAAAATATGTGTATATCCATTAGAGGCAGGAAAAGGTCCCATATAAACAAAGCCCCAAACATCAAATGGTTCAATAACAAGTGAATAGTTCATAGGAATTTCTTGACGTCTACTAATATTACCAATTCTTTGGCATTCATCACAAGACAAGACAAACTTACGGCCGTCCTTGAAGAGAGCAGGCCAATAAAAACCGGATTGCAATACCTTATGTGCAGTTCTATCTCCAGCGTGGTGTCCTCCATAAGCTTCGGAATGACACTTGCGTAGGATCTTTTCCTGTTCATGCTCAGGTACACAACGTCTAATAACACCATCTACTCCTTCTTTATAAAGATGTGGGTCATCCCAAAAGTAATGTCTCAAATCATAGAAGAACTTTTTCTTTTGTTGGTATGTGAAACTAGGTGGTATGAATTTAGCAACAATATAATTAGCATAATCAGCATACCATGGAGTACTACGGGAAGTACTTATAACATTTAGTTGTTCATCGGGAAAGCTGTCATCAATAGGTAGTGGGTCATCAAGGACATTTTCTAACCAAGACAAGTTGTCTGCAACGGGGTTCTCAGCTCCTTTTCTATGAACAATATGCAAATCAAATTCTTGTAGCAGGAGAACCCATCTAATAAGTCTAGGTTTAGCATCTTTCTTTTCCATAAGGTATTTAATAGCAGCATGATCAGTGTGAATAGTTACTTAAGAATCAACAATATAAAGTCTGAACTTATAACAAGCAAATACAACTGCTAAGAGTTCTTTTTCAGTAGTAGCATAATTTCTTTGAGCATTGTCTAGAGTCTTACTAGCATAATGGATAACATTTAATTTCTTATCAACTCTTTGCCCTAGAACAACACCTACGACATAATCACTAGCATCACACATAATTTCAAAGGGTAAATTCCAATCAGGTGGCTGAACAACAGGTGCAGAGATCAATGCTTTCTTAAGTATTTCAAATGCTTCTACACAATTATTTGAGAGAATATAGCCACCATGCATCTTTGAAAGGTAGCAGGTGCATTACATAAACCAAAAGGCATACGTCTATAAGCAAAAGTACCAAAAGGGCATGTAAAAGTAGTCTTTGATTGATCTTTAGCTGACACAGGTATTTGAGAGAAACCAGAATAACCATCTAGAAAGCAATAGTGTGTATGTTTGCATAATCTTTCTAGAATTCGATCAATAAAAGGTAAGGGGTAAAGATCTTTCTTAGTAGCCTTATTTAATTTGCGGAAATCAATTACCATCCTATAACCTGTAATAATTCTTTGTGGAATCAATTCATCTTTGTAGGATCGGAAGTATGTCTAGAGGGGGGTGATTAGACTACTTGACCAAATAAAAACTTAACCTTTTCCCAATTTTAGTTCTTGGCAGATTTTAGCAACTTTAGGACAAGTCAAGCAATCATCACACAATTCAAGCAAGCATGCAAAGAGTATATAGGCAGCGGAAAGTAAAGCATGCAACTTGCAAGAATGTAAAGGGAAGGGTTTGGAGAATTCAAACACTATTGGAGACACGGATGTTTTCCCGTGGTTCGGATAGGTGGTGCTATCCTACATCCACGTTGATGGAGACTTCAACCCACGAAGGGTAACGGTTGCGCGAGTCCACGGAGGGCTCCACCCACGAAGGGTCCATGAAGAAGCAACCTTGTCTATCCCACCATGGCCATCGCCCATGAAGGACTTGCCTCACTAGCGGTAGATCTTCACGAAGTAGGCGATCTCCTTGCCCTTACAAACTCCTTGGTTCAACTCCACAATCTTGTCGGAGGCTCCCAAGTGACACCTAGCCAATCTAGGAGACACCACTCTCCAAGAAGTAACAAATGGTGTGTTGAGGATGAACTCCTTGCTCTTGTGCTTCAAATGATAGTCTCCCCAACACTCAACTTTCTCTCACAGGATTTGGATTTGGTAGAAAGAAGATATGAGTGGAAAGCAACTTGGGGAAGGCTAGAGATCAAGATTCATATGGTAGGAATGGAATGTCTTGGTCTCAACACATGAGTAGGTGGTTCTCTCTCAGAACATCTGAGTTGGAAGTGTAGATGTGTTCTGATGGCTCTCTCTACGAGTGAAGAGGAGGTGGAGGGGTATTTATAGCCTCCACACAAAATCCAACCGTTACACACAATTTACCAATCTCGGTGGGACCGAATTAACAAACTCGGTCGGACCGAAATAGTAAACCTAGTGACCGTTAGAGATTTTCTGTGGGACTGACATGCAACTCGTAGGACCGATACGGTTAGGGTTAGGGCATAACGTAATCTCGGTGAGACCGATTACACAAACTCGGTGAGACCGATTTGGTAATAAGCTAACCAGAGAGTTGGTCAGGTAAACTCGGTGGGACCGATTTGCTCTTTCGGTGAGACCAAAATGTTACAAAAGGGAAACAGAGAGTTTACATTGCAATCTCGGTGGTACAGATCCGCTCTTTCGGTGAGACCGAAACGTTACGAAAAGGAAACAGAGAAATCGCAATCCCATCTCGGTGAGACCGAGATCCCTATCGGTAGAACCGATTTTCTAGGGTTTGGCAGTGGCTTATGACATGTGAAACTCGATGGCGCCGGATAGAAAGAATCGGTAGGTCCGAGTTTGACTTTGGATTTAGGTCAAATGTGGATATGGGAAAGCAGCTGAGGATTTTGGAGCATATCATTAAGCACATGAAGCAAAAAGCTCATTAAGCAACACCTCATCCCTCCTTCATAGTATTGGCTTTTCCTATGGACTCAATGTGATCTTGGATCACTAAAATGTAAAATGAAGAGTCTTGAACTTTTTAGCTTGAGCCAATCCTTTGTCCTTAGCATTTTGAGGGTTCCACTTTCACCATCCATGCCATGCCAATCATTGAGCTTTCCTGAAATAATTGTCTTGGAATAGCATTAGCTCAATGAGCTATATGTTGTTATGAATTACCAAAACCACCTAGGGATAGTTGCACTTACAGTCTCCCCCTTTTTGGTAATTGATGACAACATATAGATCAAAGCTTCGACAAATGATAATAAGAATGAGTTATATCGTCGCTTTGAGAAGTATGTGATAAGTAAGAGCTCCCCCTAAATTTGTGCATATTTAAAATTTGCTTTGGACTGCAAATGCACAAAGAGTTAGAATCATGGGTTACTCTTCCATGTCACATACTTCTTGGTGGAGCGCTCAAAATGATAAGAATGAAATACATGCACTCATCACCAAGAAAAGTGAATGATCACATAAGATAGATAAGATATATCAAGCATGCATAAATGTAGCTTATGATCAAACACATGATCATCAATGTCTCACAAGCATATCAAAGTATCTCGACCAAAAGCAAACAAAGTTTGAAAAACCACCAAATAAAGCAAGAGAGAATAAAAGCAACACTCTCTCTCTCGAAGCCTATGATCTATACATTTTTCTCCCCCTTTGGCAACAAGTTACCAAAAAGTTCCTAGAAAATGCATAGTGCTAAATCGACACTCAGGCTTGATCTTCTGGTGGTGGTGGAGTCTGGATCACTCCAAGGACAAAGGCTTCTGTAGACGTGGTTGGAGCTGGAGCTGAAGTAGATGCTGCAGCTGGTTGGGCTGGTGTTCTGGCTGGAGCTGAGGTGGTGGCTCTTGTGTCAGGAACTGGCACTGCACTGGACCTCTGGGCTCGTGGCACTCTGGCAAATGCATCAGTGGTAGTCTTCCCTTTCCTCTCCTGCATGTCATCTTGAAGTTGCTCCACTGCAGACTGGATCTCTGTCACTTTGACATCCAAGTCATAGAACTTTTGTTCTACGATCCTCTCTAAGCTCTCCTAGTTCTGAGTGAGGGTGGCCAGTCCTTTCTCTATCCTCAGGGTGGATGCGATCAAGTAACTGAGCTGCTCTTGCTTGGTTTTCAAGAAATATTCAGATGCCTCCTATTGAGTTGGCATCTTTGCAGCTTTCTCCTTCCTTGCCTTCTCCTTCTGTGCTTGTGCATGGGCTGAAGATGGTTCATATTTGTTCATCACAACTTAATTGTCTTCGAAATCTGGATGAATAGGCAAATGTTCCTTGTCCAAGAGGTAGATGCTTGTGCCCATCTTGGAGTTAATCAGCTCCTGGATCTTAGGGGCATATCCACAGCTCCTCTTCTGGTCTGCTGCAGTCCTCTTGATTGTTTCTACCATGAGGCTCATGACTTTGAATTTTTGTAGCACATCAATGATATGAAGCAAGTTGATTGCATGGCCTCTGATCATCTTGTGATCACCTGACTTGGGCAACAAGGTGTGCTTCAGTATCCAATTGATGGTTGGCAATCTTGATAGAAGATAATGTACTGATCCAAACTTGAAAGTGTCAAGTGCCTTGTTTGGGATCTCTTTGTACATGTTGGACATAGAGTTGTGGTCCATCTTCTTCTTGGCACAAATATCTAGGTCATCCTCATGCTCCTCTGGGGCATTGATGAGCTGTGCCCACTCAACAATTGTTGATTGGTACCTCGTACCTTCAGACATCCATACAATTCTGCCATCTTGATAAAAGTGTGATGTGGAGTAGAATTGCATGATCAACTCTTCATTCCACTTTGTGAGCTTCTGCCTAACAAAGTCAGCTACTCCACAAGCCTTGAAGCTGTCTTGCACTCCAGGCTAGTGCTCTTCATTGTCCTTGATGTATTCCCAGTCGACCCATCTCATGTCACAAACAATGGGCTTCTTATCCAATAAGACTGTCTCATAGAAATCCTGTTGTTCCTTAGTGTGGAACCTTTAGTCAACAGCAGTTCTCCTTCTGGTAGCATATGGATCTTCTGCTCTCCACTTTCTCAGCCCTGAGTCTCTTCTGATTTTCATATCCTCAGCCACAGGATGAGCATCATTGTGGTCTGGGATCTTGGGCTTCAACTTTCTGAGAACTTGGCCTTCCTCTTCTTCTGCAGTGTTAGGCACTAGGGCCTTGTTCTTCTCAGCAGCTGGGATGCTCCTTGTATTTCTCTTTGGAGCTGTCTTGGCCTTTGATGCAGTCTTGGGTGCTTCCTTGGGCTTGGATGTCGTAGCCCCTGATTTGATTGCATCACCCATTAGCTTGGGTGCCTTAGTTGCTGGTGCAGCAACCTCTTCTTCTTCTTCCTCATCAGAAGAATGTTGTTCAAATTCAGCCATGGGATCAACTTTCTTGCACCATCTGCCTCTTTTCCTTTCCTTCTTCCCTTCAGCAGCAATTGGCTCTTTGGGTGCAGGCTTCTCAGGAATCTTTGTTGAGGCTCTGGCCTTTGGCATAGGCTGCCTGCCTGCTGGCCTTTTGATTTTCATCCCTGGCTTGATGGCTGCAGCTGAGCCATACTCCTTCTTAAGCACAACTCTTTTGGAAGTGGCTTCCTCTTCTGCCACATAGTCCTCATCCTCTGATTCTGAGGTTCTTTTCTTCCTATGTCTGGTGGCAGCTTTTGGCAGGTTACTGGGAGTGCTCCTGCTGCCTTCATCTGAAGAGGTGGAGGGACCAGTGCCCTCGCTCATGTGCACTCGCTGTTCTGACATGTTCTGGCTATCACTCTGGTCTGACATGATGAACAAGCTGACTGCTGACCCTGTGAATAGTTTATAGATGAGGTAGAGTGGATAAGCATCACAAAATGCAGAGATTTTTGCAAAAGAATGATTCAAAATCTTAGTTTTAGTTTCCCACAGAAATCATTTTGGATCTACCGATTTTTAAACTCGGTGATACCGAAGCAATTTTGGAACCTAAACTAGTGAACTCGGTCAGACCGAGTCACAGTTCGGTGGCACCGAGACTGCTAGGGTTTCACAAAGTTCCAAAATCGGTCACACCGATTAGCAATACTCGGTCAGACCGAGTCTCACTTGTGCAATGGCATGAGCCAAATCGGTGGGACCGAGTTTTTCAACTCGGTGGGTCCGAGATGGTTTCGGCGGAAACCTAACCCTAAAATTTCGAATCAAACCTATTCTACAAATCGTATTGACTGGATTGGAGTGTTTCAAACGTGGCTAGAAACAATATGATCACAATGTGCTAGGAATCGGATTGGGGAATAGCACAAAGATCGAGTCCATACCCTAGTTCGGCGGAGACTCGCTACGGCGGCAACGGCGGGGTTGAATTCCGTTGACGGTGACGGAGACCTGCGACTAGAGGCGGCTGGCGGCGAGAAGACGATCGGGATACCATGTTGGCAGAGCGAGCTATCGCGCGGGCGAAGGGGTTCGGAGAAATTTCCAAATTTTTGCCCGTGTCTATATATAGCCCGACCCTGTCGGTGTGACCGAGTGGAACAACTCGGTGGCACCGAGATGCAAAACTGTATACAGTTATTGCAACTCGGTGTGACCGAATGGTTCAAATCGGTTGCACCGAGATCGAAAACATAGATGAACTTAATGATCTCGGTAAGACCAAAAATGGGGTATCGGTCAGACCGAGAATCACAAAGAGGTTTTGGAAGTTTAAGTCTACGACGAATCGGGGACTCCGAGTGCTCCTCACACAGAGTGGTTCGAATCTGACTTGATCAATTTTGTGATGTAGCATGAATAGAGTTTGAGACGAGAAAAGCATAGATAGCCAGAGGAGGTTCTTAGGCATTCTTGTCCATCCACTTGGCAAAAGAAAAATAAAGCCAAACAATCATAACAACAAGTGGATGTCCTCGAATGAGTAAAATATGCAACCAACATGCTCACACAATAAAATGGAAATTGAAATATGTGACAAGGCATGCACAACCAATTCTAGCATCTATCAAGCAATTGGCGATGACTAGGTCATCTATATATGAGTATATTGACTTAGGAGTCAAATGACAACACTTGATCATAGGTCATACTCATCGTTTAAGCTCAAGTGGGGTTGCCACTTTTACATAAAGCATTGTTGTGTTCACATCATTAGAGTTGCTTTAGCTCAAGTCTTAGAGTGAAGCTCCCCCTAGATGTGATATCCCCCCTTAGAGGGATGAACTAACCTTGGGTTTTGTCGATGATGACTTCATGTAGATGTTGAAGATGTGGATGCTCAATGTTGATGTAGATCACTTGGAGCTATCCTTTTGAGTGAATTGCACTTTCTATACCTACATGGGTTAGTCCCACAAGGAACAAACAAGGATATCCATAGACATAGAGTGATGCACACACCAGATGATGTCCATGAAAGCTTTTAGGTTACCTTGTCCCTTGACTTACCAACAAGAGGGTTTGTGACTCCTTGAACTAGTGCAAGATGTGGAAGTTGATTGCACTCGTTCTTGCCAAAATGATAAGAGTGAAGTATGTTGGCGGAGCCACCCTCAAGAACTCTCTAGTTCTTCTTCTTTTGGATCCACACCATCTTGATGGGAATCCTTGGAGTTGTAGTCGTACTTGATGAAGTGGAACTTGAAGTAGTCTTAGGAATCCACTTGACTAAGGTCTTAGGAGCTTCTTCAAATGTATCAATTTCCTCTTGAAGCTTGTCCTTGCCTTTTTGCTTGTGGTCTTGTGGTGGAAGATCATCGTGAGCTTGTGTCCCCTTGAAAGAAGTAGGATCATACTTCTCTTGTTGTGGAACAAACTTTGTCTTGGGGTATTGATCTTCTTCCCACTCAACTCCATTGGCATTGAACTTTCGTTCAAATCCAACACCTTGATTCTTCCGGTGCCTTCCTTGCTTGCGCACAATTTCCCCAAATTGCTTACTTCCGGCAAGGCTTTTGTACACTCCTTTCTCTATAATTCCCTTCAATAAGCTATTTTCTTGCTCAAGTGTAACTTGGCTAAGAGAATCATTAGTGGAATCAAGAGAACTACTAGAAGCAACAATATTGGATTTAACATGATCATTGTTACTACTAGAGGAAGAATCTTTCTTGTTCTTGTTACTAGACTTGACTTGAGGCATGTAAGTGGATAAGAGTAAACACTTGGCAATGTAAGAAGAACTTTTCTTGCGGAGATCATCATTGATTGCCTTTAAAAACTCATGCTCTTGCTCAAGATTGAGCTTTTCAAAGCGTAACTTCTCATGAGCTTTTAAAAGTTCTCGATGATCTTCGAAGATAGTTTCATGAGCTAACTTAAGAGTGTTTAGTTCTCTAGTTAGAGCCTGAATTTTCTCCTTATCATTGTCATTCGTTTTATCTTGATTAGCATGATTACTTGACGTTTCATCATAGTATTCATCACTAGAGTTGTCAACAAGTAAATCATCATCACCTAACAAGTCATCTTCATCACTATTAAAATCAACATACTCAGGGTGTGTTACCTTAGGACCTTTGGCCATGAAGCATCTTCCAATTCCTTCATTTGGTGAGTCAAATATGTCGTAGGAGTTGGTTGGCACAAGTGCTAGACCGGCAACACCTTCATCTTGAGTATATTCGGAGTCAGAGTGATAACTTCTCTCGGAGTGGTTGTCGGAGTCGGAGCCGGATACCCATTCACCAACATGAGCTTGATGTCTTCATTTTGTGTAGCTCCTTGATGACTTTTCCTTTCTTTCCGAATCCTTGTTTCTCCGTGAGTATCTTCGTTCATAACGATCATCTCTACTCCTTCTCTCTCTTGATGGTGATTCTTCTCTTTTGCTTCTTCTTTTTGGAGAATCCTCTCTTCTTTTGTAGGGAGCCGTACACTCATTGGAATAGTGTCCGGGTCTTCCACAATTGTAGTAGTTTCGCTCTCGACTAGAAGATCTTTTGTCATTGTAGGACCTTGACTTGGAGCTTCTATCTTTGCTTCTACTCTTGTAGAACTTGTTGAAGTTCTTCACCATTAAGCTCAATTCTTCGTTGAAGTTTTGTTTCTCACTTGATGATGTGGGGGCTTCACATGAGGCTTTGTAAGCACCACTTGATTTGTTGTGAAGTTCCTCTTTATCCTTGAGTGACATCTCATGAGCAACAATTCTTCCAATGACCTCCGTTGGCTTGAGATCTTTGTAATTGGGCATCATTTGGATCAATGTGCACACGGTATCATATTTTCCATCCAAGGCTCTTAGGATCTTCTTGATGATGAATCTATCGGTCATCTCTTCACTCCCTAAGCCGGCAATCTCATTTGTGATGAGAGCAAGCCTAGAGTACATTTCAGCGACACCTTCACCATCCTTCATTTTGAACTTGTCAAGTTGACTTTAAAGAACATTCAATTTGGATTCCTTGACGGAGTCGGTACCTTCGTGCATATCAACCAAAGTATCCCAAATTTCCTTTGCATTCTCAAGACGGCTGATTTTGTTGAATTCTTCGGGGCACAATCCGTTGAAGAGAATATCACAAGCTTGAGCATTGTATTGCAGCATCTTCAACTCATCCGCGGTAGCTTCACGGTTTGGTTCTTTCCCATCGAAGAAGTCACCTTGCAAACCAACACACACAATAGCCCAAACGGCGGGGTTATGTCCAAGAATATGCATTTTCATTTCATGCTTCCAACTAGAAAAATTAGTACCATCAAAGTAAGGACCTCTACGGTGATAATTTCCCTCGCTAGACGCCATACTCTCCTAGGTTGTGAAACCAAGGCTATGACCACCAAAAGCTATGGAAATCAAAGCAAATGGAGACCAAAGCTCTGATACCACTTGTAGGATCGGAAGTATGTCTAGAGGGGGGTGATTAGACTACTTGACCAAATAAAAACTTAACCTTTTCCCAATTTTAGTTCTTGGTAGATTTTAGCAACTTTAGGACAAGTCAAGCAATCATCACACAATTCAAGCAAGCATGCAAAGAGTATATAGGCAGCGGAAAGTAAAGCATGCAACTTGCAAGAATGTAAAGGGAAGGGTTTGGTGAATTCAAACGCTATTGGAGACACGGATGTTTTTCCCGTGGTTCGGATAGGTGGTGCTATCCCACATCCATGTTGATGGAGACTTCAACCCACGAAGGGTAACGGTTGCGCGAGTCCACGGAGGGCTCCACCCACGAAGGGTCCACGAAGAAGCAACCTTGTCTATCCCACCATGGCCATCGCCCACGAAGGACTTGCCTCACTAGCGGTAGATCTTCACGAAGTAGGCGATCTCCTTGCCCTTACAAACTCCTTGGTTCAACTCCACAATCTTGTCAGAGGCTCCCAAGTGACACCTAGCCAATCTAGGAGACACCACTCTCCAAGAAGTAACAAATGGTGTGTTGATGATGAACTCCTTGCTCTTGTGCTTCAAATGATAGTCTCCCCAGCACTCAACTTTCTCTCACAGGATTTGGATTTGGTAGAAAGAAGATTTCAGTGGAAAGCAACTTGGGGAAGGCTAGAGATCAAGATTCATATGGTAGGAATGGAATATCTTGGTCTCAACACATGAGTAGGTGGTTCTCTCTCAGAACATATGAGTTGGAAGTGTAGATGTGTTCTGATGGCTCTCTCTACGAGTGAAGAGGAGGTGGAGGGGTATTTATAGCCTCCACACAAAATCCAACCGTTACACACAATTTACCAATCTCGGTGGGACCGAATCAACAAACTCGGTCGGACCGAAATAGTAAACCTAGTGACCGTTAGAGATTTTCGGTGGGACTGACATGCAACTCGGTAGGACCGATACGGTTAGTGTTAGGGCATAACGTAATCTCGGTGAGACCGATTACACAAACTCGGTGAGACCGATTTGGTAATAAGCTAACCAGAGAGTTGGTCAGGTAAACTCGGTGGGACCGGTTGCTCTTTCGGTGAGACCGAAATGTTACAAAAGGAAAACAGAGAGTTTACATTGCAATCTCGGTGGGACCGATCCACTCTTTCGGTGAGACCGAAACATTACGAAAAGGAAACAGAGAAATCACAATCCCATCTCGGTGAGACCGAGATCCCTATCGGTAGAACCAATTTTCTAGGGTTTGGCAGTGGCTTATGACATGTGAAACTCGGTGGCGCCGGATAGAAAGAACCGGTAGGTCCGAGTTTGACTTTGGGTTTAGGTCAAATGTGGATATGGGAAAGTAGCTGAGGATTTTGGAGCATATCATTAAGCACATGAAGCAAAAAGCTCATTAAGCAACACCTCATCCCTCCTTGATAGTATTGGCTTCTCCTATGGACTCAATGTGATCTTGGATCACTAAAATGTAAAATGAAGAGTCTTGAGCTTTTGAGCTTGAGCCAATCCTTTGTCCTTAGCATTTTGAGGGTTCCACTTTCACCATCCATGCCATGCCAATCATTGAGCTTTCCTGAAATAATTGTCTTGGAGTAGCATTAGCTCAATGAGCTATATGTTGTTATGAATTACCAAAACCACCTAGGGATAGTTGCACTTACAATCTCCCCCTTTTTGGTAATTGATGACAACATATAGATCAAAGCTTCGACAAATGATAATAAGAATGAGTTATATCGTCGCTTTGAGAAGTATGTGATAAGTAAGAGCTCCCCCTAAATTTGTGCACATTTAAAATTTGCTTTGGACTGCAAATGCACAAAGAGTTAGAATCATGGGTTACTCTTCCATGTCACATACTTCTTGGTGGAGCGCTCAAAATGATAAGAATGAAATACATGCACTCATCACCAAGAAAAGTGAATGATCACATAAGATAGATAAGATATATCAAGCATGCATAGATGTAGCTTATGATCAAACACATGATCATCAATGTCTCACAAGCATATCAAAGTATCTCGACCAAAAGCAAACAAAGTTTGAAAAACCACCAAATAAAGCAAGAGAGAATAAAAGCAACACACTCTCTCTCGAAGCCTATGATCTATACATTTTTCTCCCCCTTTGGCAACAAGTTACCAAAAAGTTCCTAGAAAATGCATAGTGTTAAATCGACACTCAGGCTTGATCTTCTGGTGGTGGTGGAGTCTGGATCACTCCAAGGACGAAGGCTTCTGTAGACGTGGTTGGGGCTGGAGTTGAAGTAGATGCTGGAGCTGGTTGGGCTGGTGCTGTGGCTGGAGCTGAGGTGGTGGCTCTTGTGTGAGGAACTGGCACTGCACTGGACCTCTGGGCTCGTGGCACTCTGGCAAATGCATCAGTGGTAGTCTTCCCTTTCCTCTCTTGCATGTCATCTTGAAGTTGCTCCATTGCAGACTGGATCTCTGTCACTTTGACATCCAAGTCATAGAACTTTTGTTCTACGATCCTCTCTAAGCTCTCCTGGTTCTGAGTGAGGGTGGCCAGTCCTTTCTCTATCCTCAGGGTGTATGCAATCAAGTAACTGAGCTGCTCTTGCTTGGTTTTCAAGAAATATTCAGATGCCTCCTCTTGAGTTGGCATCTTTGCAGCTTTCTCCTTCCTTGCCTTCTCCTTCTGTGCTTGTGCATGGGCTGAAGATGGTTCATCTTTGTTCATCACAACTTCATTGTCTTCGAAATCTGGATGAATAGGCAAATGTTCCTTGTCCAAGAGGTAGATGCTTGTGGGGAGGGAAACCTCCCTGGCCGCCGCCCCCCTTGGGAGATCAGATCTCCCAGGGCCGGCGCCCCCCCAGAGGCCTATATAAAGGGGGGAGGGGAGGGGGCTGCGCAACCGATGCCCTGGCGCCTCCCTCTCCCTCTCCAACACCTCCTCCTCCTTCGTAAGAGCTCGGCGAAGCCCTGTCGGAGTACTGCGGCTCCACCATCACCACGCCGTCGTGCTGCTGCTGGAGTCTTCTTCCCCAACCTCTCCTTTGCCTTGCTGGATCAAGAAGAAGGAGACGTTACGCTGACCGTACGTGTGTTGAACGCGGAGGTGCCGTGCTTTCGGTGCTAGGATCTCCGGTGATTTGGATCACGGTGTGTACGACTACTTCATCCCCGTTCGTTGAACGCTTCCGCTCGCGATCTACAAAGTGGTATGTAGATGCAATCTCTCTCTCCCATGACTCGTAGCTAGATGAACTCATAGATGGATCTTGGTGAAACCGTAGGAAAAATTTTAATTTTCTGCAACGTACCCCAACAGTGGCATCATGAGCTAGGTCTATGCGTAGTTCTCTATTGCACGAGTAGAACACAATTTGTTGTGGGCGTAGATGTTGTCAACTCTTCTTGACGCTACTAGTCTTATCTTGCTTCAGCGGTATTGTGGGATGAAGCGGCCCGGACCAACCTTACACGTACGCTTACGTGAGACCGGTTCCACCGACTAACATGCACTAGTTGCATAAGGTGGCTGGCGGGTGTCTGTCTCTCCCACTTTAGTTGGAGCGGATTCGATGAAAAGGGTCCTTATGAAGGGTAAATAGAAGTTGACAAATCACGTTGTGGTTTTAACGTAGGTAAGAAAACGTTCTTGCTAGAACCTTAATTCAGCCACGTAAAACTTGCAACAACAATTAGAGGACGTCTAACTTGTTTTTGCAGCAAGTGCTTTGTGATATGATATGGCCAAAGTTGTGATGTATGATGAATGATCTATATGTGATGTATGAGATGTTCATGCTATTGTAATAGGAATCACGACTTGCATGTCGATGAGTATGACAACCGGCAGGAGCCATAGGAGTTGTCTTTATTTTTGTATGACCTGCATGTCATTGAGAATCGCCATGTAAATTACTTTACTTTATTGCTAAACGCGTTAGCCATAGTAGTAGAAATAATAGTTGGCGAGCAACTTCATGGAGACACGATGATGAAGATCATGATGATGAAGATCATGGTGTCAAGCCGGTGACAAGATGATCATGGAGCCCCAAGATGGAGATCGAAGGAGCTATGTGATATTGGCCATATCATGTCACATTTATTATTTGATTGCATGTGATGTTTATCATGTTTTGCATCTTGTTTACTTAGAACGACGGTAGTAAATAAGATGATCCCTCATAATAATTTCAAGAAAGTGTTCCCCCTAACTGTGCACCATTGCGACAGTTCGTTGTTTTGAAGCACCACGTGATGATCGGGTGTGATAGATTCTAACGTTCACATACAACGGGTGTAAGACAGATTTACACACGCAAAACACTTAGGTTGACTTGACGATCCTAGCATGTACAGACATGGCCTCGGAACACAGAAGACCGAAAGGTCGAGCATGAGTCGTATAGAAGATACGATCAACATGAAGATGTTCACCGATGTTGACTAGTCCGTCTCACGTGATGATCGGACACGGCCTAGTTGACTCGGATCATGTAATACTTAGATGACTAGAAGAGGGATGTCTATCTAAGTGGGAGTTCATTAAATAATTTGATTAAATGAACTTTATTATCATGAACTTAGTCTAAATATTTACAATATGTCTTGTAGATCAAATGGCCAATGTAGTCCTCAACTTCAACGCGTTCCTAGAGAAAACCAAGCTGAAAGACGATGGTAGCAACTATACGGACTGGGTCCGGAACCTGAGGATCATCCTCATAGCTGCCAAGAAAGATTATGTCCTACAAGCACCGCTGGGTGACGCACCTATTCTCCCTGCAGAACAAGACGTTATGAACGCTTGGCAGTCACGTTGCGATGATTACTCCCTCGTTCAGTGCGGCATGCTTTACAGCTTAGAGCCGGGGCTCCAAAAGCGTTTTGAGAGACATGGAGCATATGAGATGTTCGAAGAGCTGAAAATGGTTTTCCAAGCTCATGCCCGGGTCGAGAGATATGAAGTCTCCGACAAATTCTTTAGCTGTAAGATGGAGGAAAATGGCTCTGTCAGTGAACACATACTCAAGATATCTGGGTTGCACAACCGCTTGACTCAACTGGAAGTTAATCTCCCGGATGAAGCGGTCATTGACAGAATCCTCCAGTCGCTTCCACCTAGCTACAAGAGCTTTGTGATGAACTACAATATGCAGGGGATGGTAAAGACCATTCCTGAGGTATATGCTATGTTGAAATCAGCAGAGGTAGAAATCAAGAAGGAGCATCAAGTGTTGATGGTGAATAAAACCACTAAGTTCAAGAAGGGCAAGGGTAAAAAGAACTTCAAGAAGGATGGCAAGGAAGTTGCCGCGCCCGGTAAGCAAGTTGCCGGGAAGAAGCCAAAGCATGGACCCAAGCCCGAGACTGAGTGTTTTTATTGCAAGGGAAGTGGTCACTCGAAGCGGAACTGCCCCAAATACTTAGCGGACAAGAAGGCCGGCAAAACCAAAGGAGCTGCGGAATAAACGGAGACTGGCGAAGGACGAGGTGACGATGCGCGTCGGGAATGGTTCCAAGGTCGATGTGATCGCCGTCGGCACGCTGCCTCTACATTTACCTACGGGATTAGTTTTAAACCTCAATAATTGTTATTTAGTGCCAAGTTTGAGCATGAACATTGTATCTGGATCTCGTTTAATTCGAGATGGCTACTCATTTAAATCCGAGAATAATGGTTGTTCTATTTATATGAGAGATATGTTTTATGGTCATGCTCCGATGGTTAATGGTTTATTCTTAATGAATCTCGTACGTGATGATACACATATTCATAGTGTGAATACCAAAAGAGTTAAAGTTGATAACAATAGTCCCACATATTTGTGGCACTGCCGCCTTGGTCACATAGGTGTCAAACGCATGAAGAAGCTCCATGCAGATGGACTTTTAGAGTCTCTTGATTATGAATCATTTGACACGTGCGAACCATGCCTCATGGGTAAAATGACCAAGACTCCGTTCTCAGGAACAATGGAGCGAGCAACCAACTTATTGGAAATCATACATACCGATGTGTGCGGTCCAATGAGTGTTGAGGCTCGCGGTGGCTATCGTTATGTTCTCACCCTCACTGATGACTTGAGTAGATATGGGTATGTCTACTTAATGAAACACAAGTCTGAGACCTTTGAAAAGTTCAAAGAATTTCAGAGTGAGGTTGAAAATCAACGTGAAAGAAAGATCAAGTTTCTACGATCAGATCGTGGAGGAGAATACTTGAGTCACGAATTTGGCACACACTTAAGAAAATGTGGAATAGTTTCACAACTCACGCCGCCTGGAACACCTCAGCGTAATGGTGTGTCCGAACGTCGTAATCGCACTCTGTTAGATATGGTGCGATCTATGATGTCTCTTACCGACTTACCGCTATCTTTTCGGGGCTATGCTTTAGAGACTGCCGCATTCACTTTAAATAGGGCTCCATCGAAATCCGTTGAGACGACACCGTATGAATTATGGTTTGGGAAGAAACCTAAGCTGTCGTTTCTAAAAGTTTGGGGATGCGATGCTTATGTCAAGAAACTTCAACCTGAAAAAGCTCGAACCCAAGTCGGAAAAATGCGTCTTCATAGGATACCCTAAAGAAACTGTTGGGTATACCTTCTACCTCAGATCCGAAGGCAAGATCTTTGTTGCCAAGAATGGATCCTTTCTAGAGAAAGAGTTTCTCTCGAAAGAAGTAAGTGGGAGGAAAGTAGAACTTGATGAAGTGTTACCTCTTGAACCGGAAAATGGCGAAACTCAAGAAAACGTTTCTGAGGTGCCTGCACCAACTAGAGAGGAAATTAATGATGATGATCAAGATGCTTCTAATCAAGCTCCTACTGAAATTCGAAGGTCCACAAGGACACGTTCCGCACCAGAGTGGTATGGCAACCCTGTCTTGGAAATCATGTTGTTAGACAACGGTGAACCTTCGAACTATGAGGAAGCAATGGCGGGCCCGGATTCCGACAAATGGCTGGAAGCCATGAAATCCGAGATAGGATCCATGTATGAAAACGAAGTATGGACTTTGAATGACTTGCCCGTTGAACGGCGAGCGATAGAAAATAAATGGATCTTTAAAAAGAAGACAGACGCGGATGGTAATGTGACCATCTATAAAGCTCGGCTTGTCGCTAAGGGTTATCGACAAGTTCAAGGGGTTGACTACGATGAGACTTTCTCACCGGTAGCGAAGCTGAAGTCCGTCCGGATCATGTTAGCAATTGCCGCATTTTATGATTATGAAATATGGCAAATGGACGTCAAAACGGCATTCCTTAATGGTTTCCTTAAGGAAGAATTGTATATGATGCAGCCAGAAGGTTTTGTCGATCCTAAGAACGCTGACAAGGTGTGCAAGCTCCAACGCTCGATTTATGGGCTGGTGCAAGCATCTCGGAGTTGGAACATTTGCTTTGATGAGATGATCAAAGCGTTTGGGTTTACACAGACTTATGGAGAAGCCTGTGTTTACAAGAAAGTGAGTGGGAGCTCTGTAGCATTTCTCATATTATATGTAGACGACATACTTTTGATGGGAAATGATATAGAACTCTTGGATAGCATTAAGGCCTACTTGAATAAAAGTTTTTTAATGAAGGACCTTGGAGAAGTTGCTTATATATTAGGCATCAAGATCTATAGAGATAGATCGAGACGCCTCATAGGTCTTTCACAAAGCACATACCTTGATAAAATATTGAAGAAGTTCAATATGGATCAATCTAAGAAAGGGTTCTTACCTGTGTTACAAGGTGTGAAATTGAGCTCAGCTCAATGTCCGACCACGGCAGAAGATATAGAAGAGATGAGTGTCATCCCCTATGCCTCAGCCATAGGTTCTATTATGTATGCCATGCTGTGTACCAGACCTGATGTAAACCTTGCCGTAAGTTTGGTAGGTAGGTACCAAAGTAATCCCGGCAAGGAACACTGGACAGCGGTCAAGAATATCCTGAAGTACCTGAAAAGGACTAAGGAAATGTTTCTCGTTTAAGGAGGTGACGAAGAGCTCGTCGTAAAAGGTTACGTCGACGCTAGCTTCGACACAGATCTGGATGACTCTAAGTCACAAACCGGATACGTGTATATTTTGAATGGTGGGGCAGTAAGCTGGTGCAGTTGCAAGCAAAGCGTCGTGGCGGGATCTACATGTGAAGCAGAGTACATGGCAGCCTCGGAGGCAGCACATGAAGCAATTTGGGTGAAGGAGTTCATCACCGACCTCGGAGTCATATCCAATGCGTCGGGGCCAATCAAGCTCTTCTGTGACAACACTGGAGCTATTGCACTTGCAAAGGAGCCCAGGTTTCACAAGAAGACCAGGCACATCAAGCGTCGCTTCAACTCCATTCGTGAAAATGTTCAAGATGGAGACATAGAGATTTGTAAAGTGCACACGGATCTGAATGTCGCAGATCCGTTGACTAAACCTCTCCCTAAGGCAAAACATGATCAGCACCAGAACTCTATGGGTGTTCGATTCATCACAATGTAACTAGATTATTGACTCTAGTGCAAGTGGGAGACTGTTGGAAATATGCCCTAGAGGCAATAATAAAAGCATTATTATTATATTTCCTTATTCATGATAATTGTCTTTATTCGTGCTATAATTGTGTTATCCGGAAATCGTAATACATGTGTGAATAACAGACAACAAACATGTCCCTAGTGAGCCTCTAGTTGACTAGCTCGTTGATCGACAGATAGTCATGGTTTCCTGACTATGGACATTGGATGTCATCGATAACGGGATCACATCATTAGGAGAATGATGTGATGGACAAGACCCAATCCTAAACATAGCATGAGATCGCTTAGTTCGTTTGCTAGAGTTTTCCAATGTCAAGTATCCTTAACTTAGACCATGAGGTCGTGTAACTCCCGGATACCGTAGGAGTGCTTTGGGTGTGCCAAACGTCACAACGTAACTGGGTGACTATAAAGGTATACTACGGGTATCTCTGAAAGTGTCTGTTGGGTTGACATGGATCGAGACTGGGATTTGTCACTCCGCTTGACGGAGAGGTATCACCGGGCCCTCTCGGTAATGCATCATCACAATGAGCTCAATGTGATCCAAGTGTTTGATCACGGGATCATGCATTACGGTACGAGAAAAGTGACTTGCCGGTAACGAGATTGAACGAGGTACTGGGATACCGACGATCGAATCTCGGGCAAGTAAAATACCGATTGACAAAGGGAATCGTATACGGGATTAATTGAATCCTCGACATCGTGGAGCATGTGGGAGCCAACATGGGTATCCAGATCCCTCTATTGGTTATTGCCCAAGAGCCGTCTCGGTCATGTCTGCATGTCTCCCGAACCCGTAGGGGCTACACACTTAAGGTTCGGTGACGCTAGGGTTGTGAAGATATGTATGTGCAGTAACCCGAATGTTGTTCGGAGTCCCGGATGCGATCCCGGACGTCACGAGGAGTTCCGGAATGGTCCGGAGGTAAAGAATTATATATAGGAAGTGCTATTTCGGCCATCGGGACAAGTTTCGGTGTTATCGGTATTGTACCGGGACCACCGGAGGGGTCCCGGGGGTCCACCAGGTGGGGCCACCTGCCCCGGTGGGCCACATGGGCCTTAGGGGGTGCGCCTTAGCCTGCATGGGCCAAGGGTAACCAGACCCAAAGGGGCCCATGCGCCTAGGGTTCCAAAAGGGAGGAGTCCTAGTGGTGGAAGGCACCTCCTAGATGGCTTGGGGGGAGGGAAACCTCCCTGGCCGCCGCCCCCCTTGGGAGATCAGATCTCCCAGGGCCGGAGCCCCCCCAGAGGCCTATATAAAGGGGGAAGGGGAGGGGGGGCTGCGCAACCGATGCCCTGGCGCCTCCCTCTCCCTCTCCAACACCTCCTCCTCCTCCGTAAGAGCTCGGCGAAGCCCTGTCGGAGTACTGCGGCTCCACCATCACCATGTCGTCGTGCTACTGCTGGAGTCTTCTTCCCCAACCTCTCCTTTGCCTTGCTGGATCAAGAAGAAGGAGACGTTACGCTGACCGTACGTGTGTTGAACGCGGAGGTGCCGTGCTTTCGGTGCTAGGATCTCCAGTGATTTGGATCACGGTGTGTACGACTACTTCATCCCCGTTCGTTGAACGCTTCCGCTCGCGATCTACAAAGTGGTATGTAGATGCAATCTCTCTCTCCCATGACTCATAGCTAGATGAACTCATAGATGGATCTTGGTGAAACCGTAGGAAAAATTTTAATTTTCTGCAACGTACCCCAACAACTGACATGCAACTCGGTAGGACCGATACGGTTAGGGTTAGGGCATAACGTAATCTCGGTGAGACCGATTACACAAACTCGGTGAGACCGATTTTGTAATAAGCTAACCAGAGAGTTGGTCAGGTAAACTCGGTGGGACCGATTTGCTCGTTCGGTGAGACCGAAATGTTACAAAAGGGAAACAGAGAGTTTACATTGCAATCTCGGTGGGACCGATCCGCTCTTTCGGTGAGACCGAAACATTACGAAAAGGAAACAGAGAAATCACAATCCCATCTCGGTGAGACCGAGATCCCTATCGGTAGAACCAATTTTCTAGGGTTTGGCAGTGGCTTATGACATGTGAAACTCGGTGGCGCCGGATAGAAAGAACCGGTAGGTCCGAGTTTGACTTTGGGTTTAGGTCAAATGTGGATATGGGAAACTAGCTGAGGATTTTGGAGCATATCATTAAGCACATGAAGCAAAAAGCTCATTAAGCAACACCTCATCCCTCCTTGATAGTATTGGCTTCTCCTATGGACTCAATGTGATCTTGGATCACTAAAATGTAAAATGAAGAGTCTTGAGCTTTTGAGCTTGAGCCAATCCTTTGTCCTTAGCATTTTGAGGGTTCCACTTTCACCATCCATGCCATGCCAATCATTGAGCTTTCCTGAAATAATTGTCTTGGAATAGCATTAGCTCAATGAGCTATATGTTGTTATGAATTACTAAAACCACCTAGGGATAGTTGCACTTACAATCTCCCCCTTTTTGGTAATTGATGACAACATATATATCAAAGCTTCGACAAATGATAATAAGAATGAGTTATATCGTCGCTTTGAGAAGTATGTGATAAGTAAGAGCTCCCCCTAAATTTGTGCATATTTAAAATTTGCTTTGGACTGCAAATGCACAAAGACTTAGAATCATGGGTTACTCTTCCATGTCACATACATCTTGGTGGAGCGCTCAAAATGATAAGAATGAAATGCATGCACTCATCACCAAGAAAAGTGAATGATCACATAAGATAGATAAGATATATCAAGCATGCATAAATGTAGCTTATGATCAAACACATGATCATCAATGTCTCACAAGCATATCAAAGTATCTCGACCAAAAGCAAACAAAGTTTGAAAAACCACCAAATAAAGCAAGAGAGAATAAAAGAAACACACTCTCTCTCGAAGCCTATGATCTATACATTTTTCTCCCCCTTTGGCAACAAGTTACCAAAAAGTTCCTAGAAAATGCATAGTGTTAAATCGACACTCAGGCTTGATCTTCTGGTGGTGGTGGAGTCTGGATCACTCCAAGGACGAAGGCTTCTATAGACGTGGTTGGAGCTAGAGCTGAAGTAGATGCTGGAGCTGGTTGGGCTGGTGCTGTGGCTGGAGCTGAGGTGGTGGCTCTTGTGTCAGGAACTGGCACTGCACTGGACCTCTGGGCTCGTGGCACTCTGGCAAATGCATCAGTGGTAGTCTTCCCTTTCCTCTCCTGCATGTCATCTTGAAGTTGCTCCACTGCAGACTGGATCTCTGTCACTTTGACATCCAAGTCATAGAACTTTTGTTCTACGATCCTCTCTAAGCTCTCCTGGTTCTGAGTGAGGGTGGCCAGTCCTTTCTCTATCCTCAGGGTGGATGCAATCAAGTAACTGAGCTGCTCTTGCTTGGTTTTCAAGAAATATTCAGATGCCTCCTCTTGAGTTGGCATCTTTGCAGCTTTCTCCTTCCTTGCCTTCTCCTTCTGTGCTTGTGCATGGGCTGAAGATGGTTCATCTTTGTTCATCACAACTTCATTGTCTTTGAAACCTGGATGAATAGGCAAATGTTCCTTGTCCAAGAGGTAGATGCTTGTGCCCATCTTGGAGTTAATCAGCTCCTGGATCTGAGGGGCATATCCACAACTCCTCTTCTGGTCTGCTGCAGTCCTCTTGATTGTTTCTACCATGAGGCTCATGACTTTGAATTTTTGTGGCACATCAAAGATATGAAGCAAGTTGATTGCATGGCATCTGATCATCTTGTGATCACCTGACTTGGGCAACAAGGTGTGCTTCAGTATCCAATTGATGGTTGGCAATCCTGATAGAAGATAATGTACTGATCCAAACTTGAAAGTGTCAAGTGCCTTGTTTGGGATCTCTTTGTACATGTTGGAGAGAGAGTTGTGGTCCATCTTCTTCTTGGCATAAATATCTAGGTCATCCTCATGCTCCTCTGGGGCATTGATGAGCTGTGCCGACTCAGCAATTGTTGATTGGTACCTCGTACCTTCAGACATCCATACAATTCTGCCATCTGGATAAAAGTGTGTTGTGGAGTAGAACTGCATGATCAACTCTTCATTCCACTTTGTGAGCTTCTGCCTAACAAAGTAAGCTACTCCACAAGCCTTGAAGCTGTCTTGCACTCCAGGATAGTGCTCTTCATTGTCCTTGATCTATTCCCAGTCGACCCATCTCATGTTACAAACAATGGGCTTCTTATCCAATAAGACTGTCTCATAGAAATCCTGTTGTTCCTTAGTGTGGAACCTGTAGTCAACAACAGTTCTCCTTCTGGTAGCATATGGATCTTCTGCTCTCCACTTTCTCAGCCCTGACTCTCTTCTGCTATTCCTTAGTATTTCCTTTCTTACCACTTCTTTCATTTTAGGATTCAGACGTCTTTGAGGATCACAAACTGGTCTAGCATCTGCTTCCAAATTTATTTTATGTTGACATAGAGTAGGACTAATTCCCTTAAGATCATCAAGAGTATATCCAATAGCAGCACGGTGATAATCTTTCTTCTTCATGCTTTGAAAGATTAGCACTAATAATAACAGGATATATCTTCTTTTCATCAAGATAAGCATATTTAAGATTATCAGGCAATGGTTTAAGCTCAAACACGGGATCACCCTTGGGTGGAGGAGGATCCCCTAAAATTTCAACAGGCAAATTGTGTTTCAGAATAGGTTCCTGTTTAAAGAATACTTCATCTATTTCCCTTCTTTCATTCATAAACATATCATTTTCATGGTCTAGCAAATATTGTTCTAAAGGATCACTAGGAGGTACGGCAATAGAACTAAGACAAATAATTTCATCCTTACTAGATAGTTTTCTTCATGGTGTTGTTTACTAAATTTAGAGAAATTAAACTCATGGATCATATCATCCAAGCCAACAGTAACAACATCCTTTTCATAGTCTATCTTAGCATTAACAGTATTCAAGAAGGGTCTACCAAATATAATGGGACAAAAGCTATCTTGTGGGAAACTGAGAACAAGAAAATCAGCAGGATATTTAGTTTTTCCACACAAGACTTCAACATCTCTAACAATTCCCATAGCTGAAATAGTATCTCTATTGGCAAGTTTAATTGTGACATCAATATCTTCTAACTCAGCAGGTGCAATTTCATGCTTGATTTCTTTACACAAGGTATAAGTTATAACACTAGCACTAGCACCCATATCACATAAGCCATGATAACAATGATCTCCTATTTTAACAAAAATAACAGGCACGCCTACCACAGGTCTATGTTTATCTTTAGCACAAGGTTTAGCAATTCTAGCAGTTTCACCGTAGAGCTGAATAACATGCCCATCAATATTATCAGACAAGAGATCTTTAACAATAGCAATATTACGTTCTATTTTAACTTGCTCAGGAGGTGTATAAGTTCTAATATTGCTTTTACGAACCACAGTTGAAGTTTTAGCATGATCCTTTATTCTAACAGGGAAAGGTGGTTTCTCAACATAAGAAGTAGGAACAATAGGATCATTATAAGTGACAGTCTTTTCTTCAACTTTAATAGGTGCAGCTACTTTTACTTCTATGGGAGGATGATATTTAAACCACTTCTCCCTAGGGAGATCAACATAAGTAGCAAAAGATTCACAGAAAGAAGCTACTATCTCAGAGTCAAGTCCATATTTAGTGCTAAACTTACGGAAAATATTGGTGTCCATAAAAGATTTAACACAATCAAACTTAGGTGTCATACCTGACTCCTTACCTTCGTCGAGATCCCAATCTTCAGAGTTGCGTTTAATTCTATCCAATAAATCCCATTTAAATTCAATAGTCTTCATCATGAAAGAGCCGGCACAAGAAGTATCGAGCATGGTGCGATTGTTTTCAGAAAGTCAAGCATAAAAGTTTTGAATAATTGTAACTCTTGGGAGCTCATGATTGGGGCATGAATATAACATTGATTTAAGCCTCCCCCAAGCTTGAGCGATGCTTTCTCCTTCGCGGGGCCAAAAATTATATACATAATTGCGATCACGATGAACAAGATGCATAGGGTAATACTTTTGATGAAATTCCAATTTCAATCTTCTATAGTTCCATGATCTCGTATCATCACATAGCCTATACCATGCCAATGCGTCTCCCTTCAAAGATAAAGGGAAGACCTTCTTCTTAGCAACATCATCAGGTATACCTGCAAGCTTAAATAGTCCACAAACTTCATCCACATATATTAGGTGTTCATCAGGATGCTTTGTTCCATTTCCTGTAAAAGGATTAACTAGCAGTTTTTCTATCATACCCGAAGGAAACTCAAAAGGAATTTCATTTTCAATAGGTTCAGTAGGTTGAGGAGCAACTCTTTGCTCTACTGGTCGGGGTGAAGATACCCCGAACAAGCCCCTCAGAGGATTACTTTCCATAGTAAAAAGTGACAGTAAATTTCAGCACACTATATAAATTTTTCCTTACCAAATTCCACCTACCAAAGGCGCTACACTCCCAGGCAACGGCGCCAGAAAAGAGTCTTGATGACCAGCAAGTATAGGGGATCTATCATAGTCCTTTCGATAAGTAAGAGTGTCGAACCCAACGAGGAGCAGAAGGAAATGATAAGCGGTTTTCAGCAAGGTATTCTCTGCAAGTACTGAAACAAGTGGTGACAGATAGTTTTGTGATAAGATAATTCGTAACAAGTAACAAAAGTAAATAAAGTGCAGCAAGGTGTCCCAATCCTTTTTGTAGCAAAGGACAAGCCTGTACAAACTCTTATATAAGGAAAAGCGCTCCTGAGGACACATGGGAATTATCGTCAAGCTAGTTTTCATCACGCTCATATGATTCGCGTTCGGTACTTTGATAATTTGATATGTGGGTGGACCAATGCTTGGGTGTTGTTCTTACTTGAAAAAGCATCCCACTTATGATTAACCTCTGTTGCAAGCATCCGCAACTACAACAAAAGTATTAAGGTAAACCTAACCATAGCATGAAACATATGGATCCAAATCAGCCCCTTACGAAGCAACGCATAAACTAGGGTTTAAGCTTCTATCACTCTAGCAACCCATCATCTACTTATTACTTCCCAATGCCTTTCTCTAGGCCCCAATAATGGTGAAGTGTTATGTAGTTGACGTTCACATAACACCACTAGAGGCTAGACAACATACATCTTATCAAAATATCGAACGAATACCAAATTCACATGACTACTAACAGCAAGACTTCTCCCTTGTCCTCAGGAACAAACGTAACTACTCACAAAGCATATTCATGTTCATAATCAGAGAGGTAATAATATGCATAGAGGATCTGAACATATGATCTTCCACCAAGTAAACCAACTAGCATCAACTACAAGGAGTAATCAACACTACTAACAACCTACTAGCACCAATCCCGGACTTGGAGACAAGAATTGGATACAAGAGATGAACTAGGGTTTAGAGATGAGATGGTGCTGGTGAAGATGTTAATGCACATTGCCCTCTCCCGATGAGAGGAGCGTTGGTGAGGACGATGGTGATGATCTCCCCCTCCCAGAGGGAAGTGTCCCCGGCAGAACAGCTCTGCCGGAGCCCTAGATTGGTTCCGCCAAGGTTCCGCCTCGTGGCGGCGGAGTTTCGTCCCGAAAGGTTGCTCTTCTATTTTTTCTAGACGAAAGACTTCATATAGCAGAAGATGGGCATCGGAGATCCACCAGGGAGCCCACGAGGTAGGGGGCGTGCCCTAGGGGGGCGCGCCCCCCACCCTCGTGGACGGGGTGTGGGCCCCCTGGCATTCATCATTGGCAGGTGTTTTTCATTATTTATTGTAAGATATTTCGTGGAGTTTCAGGACTTTTGGAGTTGTGCAGAATAGGTCTCTAATATTTGCTCCTTTTCCAGCCCAGAATTCCAACTGCCGGCATTCTCCCTCCTTATGTAAACCTTGTAAAATAAGAGAGAGTAGCCATAAGTATTGTGACATAATGTGAAATAACAGCCCATAATGCATTAAATATCGATATAAAAGCATGATGCAGAATGGACGTATCACACGACAGAGTCGTATCGGAAGTGGTTAAGGAGGAAATCACCCTCAATGACCACGACCGAATAGCTACCCTACAGAGATCTCATCAGGAGTGATGTATGAGGTGTCATCCTCGGCACTCGATAGTAACTCTGCAGAGTCATACAACTAGGGGGTGATGTGTGGTGCCGAGGCCTAGTCTTCGATCATGTTGCTCGAGTCATCCATGATGAAGCAGGGGCAACAAGGACAAGGTGGGGTCACTGATGGATCACTAACCAACCTATACTAAACAATTTAGGGTAAGCAGGTAGGTAACAATAAGCAGGTTACAAAAGCAGGCTATGCATCAGAATAGGAGCAAACAATAACAGTAGCAAAATCTAATGCAAGCATGAGAGAATGGAATGGGCGATATCAGGATGATCAAAGGGGGGTGCTTGCCTGGAAGCTCCGCTGAAAGGGAAGAAGGGTCGCCATCGATGTAGTCGAACACAGGGGCATCAGAAGCGGTGTCCGGGTCTACCGGAGAGAAGAGGGGGAAGAAATAGTAAATACAGAGCAAACAGAGGTACCACTAAGCATGACAAGACGATATGCTGAACTAGGGTCGACCTAACGTAGTACTACATGTTGCAGACGAAGGGAATAAGCATCTGAGGATGAATTCCCGGCGTTAGACGGATTCCGCACAGAGGAAAAGAGGGGAAGTTCCATGTTCAGCATGCTAGGGGCATGTGACAGATTAACGGACCATGTATTTGGATTCGTTGGATTTTTCTGAGCATCTTTCATGTAGAAAACATTTTCATCCGAGTTACGGATTATTTTCTATTTTTCTTCAAAGATTTAAACAATATTCTGGAATTCCTGAATTTAATTAATAAATCAAATTAAATAGCAAAACGGCTCTGGGTACCCAAAAGTGTACCCAGCCAGAGTGTGCAAGAGGCTGATAGATGGGGTCCATGGGGTCTAGTCAGAAGTTGACCAGTCAAGTGTTGACTGGTCAACAGGGTCAAACGGGGCCCACATGTCATAGACTGGGCAAACCTAGCCAACAGTTCGACTGGTCAAACTGGACAGGCGACCCACATGTAAGTGTCACGGGGGTAAAACAACTAGTCTAAACTAATTTTAAACAGTGGGTCCACATGTCAATGTAGCAAACTAAATTAAAGGCTTAATTAGCAGGAGGATTAGTACTAATTAATTTTGGGCTAATAAATCTGTCGGTCAACACAGGGGTTTTCTCGCACGCGTGTAGAGGCAGAACAGCGGCCACGGTGCTCCGCCGGTAGTCAGCGGCGGCAGGAGCGGGCGCGCCGGGGAGCGGCAAGGCGGCAGCGGCGGTCGAGGCTGCACAGACACGGGTGGGGAGCGACCACGGCGGCGCAAGTAGCAAAGACGAGTGGGGAAGGAGGCAGTGAGCGGCTGCAGGCAGGCGGCGATGTGCGAGGAGGGAGCAGCGAGGCAGGGCGCAGGCTGGTCGGGCCCAAGTGCGGGCGCCTAGCAGCGGCGACGGCAGAGAGTAGCAGCAAAGCAGCAGAGCAATTACGGCAGCGAGACGGAGCAGGGCGCACAACCACACGCACCAAGCAGCAGTGGAGCGAGCGGAGCTGCATCGGCAAGGCAGCAACAACAGGCGGACGCACGCACATGGCAGGTCGAGGTCGCGATGCACGGGGCGGACGCCGGAGCTCGGGTGTATGCGGCTACGGTGATGGAAACTATGGAGAAAGGCAGGGGATCGACACTGCTCACCGAGGGGAGGTCGGTGGCGAGCTCGTATGGGGCCGGGGTGGACGAGATGACGCGGATCAACGGCGAGGACGCGGCTGCCGTAGTTGGGGACGAAGACGCAGCCGGTGGTGGTGTTCCTCTTCGGCTGCGATCCGGCAGCGCACGCGACATGGACGACGGTGGCGCGGGTCGTGGGCACATCTAAGGGGAGTGGGGGCGGCGCTCGCCGCGGTGGTGCACGCCGGCGACCACGGGGGCTATCGAGCGCGTGGATCTAGTGAGGGAAGGAGAGAAGCCAAAGGGAGAGGGGAGAAAGTGGGAGTGGATGGGGGGCCCGAGGAGACGAGGGGGGAGCTGTGGCTGCCTTATCCCCTCGACGGGGGGTAGCGAGGCGGTCGAGCGGAGACGAGTTGGAGCACCTCCCCCCGGTCGGTCGAACAGGGAAGGAGGGAGGCAACCCCGGGAGTGGTTGGGCCGGTCCGGTGAGGTAGGTGGGCCGGCTGGCTGGCCCACTAGGCCTGCCAAGCGGCTAAGGCCCAGGCACAGAGAGGGGGGAGGTTTCCTCCTTTTCTTATTTCTTTTGCTCTTCTCTTTTTACAGAAAAATGCTTTGCAATATTGAGCTGCCCAAAAGGATTCTGTAAAATGTGGGATTTGGCCACATAATTACATTGCACTAGTTGGCACTGACAAAAAGGATTGTGAGGCTTTCGAAATAGTTTTCCACTTTTATAATTTTAAAAGGCATTTAATCTATTGTTTTAGCCACTGCTTTAATTGGTTCAGGCCATTCAAACACCTAGCAAAAATGTTGGTTCACCACCAATATTTGTTATGGATTACTTGCCACAAGATGAACATTTTAGATTTCATATCTGACAAATATGAATTTTTGACTTTAGATGTGATTTGAATTTGAATTGTGATTTGGATCAAGTGAAGATTAGCAACAGTAACATGATGACATGGCACCATTAACAGGGGATTACTGTAGCATGACATTGGGGGTGTTACAGTTAGACCCTCTTCCGTTGTTACAAATCATTTGTTAGATGTGATTCAGACACTATCATGGTCCCAACCCATTCATATACACCTTCAACCAAACGCATCCTAAGACAGTGTCACTGTTTGTACCTAGTATCTTAAATTTTTGCCATCTCATCAGCGGTTGCATTAGAAAATTATTTGGCACCGCTTCAGCAGTTTGTGCAGCCAACTTTGGTCCACACATCCGAGCAGCCAAGCAGTAAAATACTAAATCTTTATGGCATGAAGGAACTAGGCATCGGAACAACTATGTGCTCCGGAGTGCGGGTCCCTAATTTTTTTCGCTACATCGGCTCGCCAGTTCAGGGCACCGGTGCGAGATGTAGCAACAGTTGTCTTTACACCAATTTTTGCATACATAGTGGACGGCCTTAGTGTTATTAGTTCTATGTTACTAAATTTGTGCATGTACACACCTGTTAGTATCAATTTGCTTTCATCCAAACACTGCCGCTATGTTGTTGCAGTTATATTTACCTTCCTCATAAAATGTTCAATTTGTTATTTATTGTACATGAGCAAGAACTTGTAGCATCGTTGTAGTTAATTATAGCTTCTGATGTTCCAGAATTTGGTTGTTGTCTCAGTACCAATTATTTCATTTGCACATTGATCTTTTTGAGAAGATATGTCATAATTAACATGTTTCTTTGGTGATTTTCTATGTTGCTATAAACCCATTTCGCCTACAATTGTTACTGGTCTAGTTTTGAATATTATAGGATGAACGAAAGTGTTCTTACTTGGAGTGGGTTGATCAAGAATGGCCATAGTCTTTGAAGATGTGCCTAACGAAGCTTTGGAGCATGTATGAGGAAGTGAACACAACTAGGCTTAGAGAAAGTCTTGTCAACGCTGAAACATATTTCAAGATGTGGGATAAAAACTTGAAGGTGGAGAATGAGCTCAGATTTAAAAAAAGACTTTGCTAAGATGGTGTTGCCGAAGGAGGAGGCACTTTCCTAGTTGGCCCGTGCAGAACGGGTTCTTACTGAACTGAAAGCAGAGGTGGATAAGACGAGCCTGGATGATCTCGATTAGGGAAATTAATATATTGTTCTTATGAAGTTGAACTAGCTATATGTTGTACTGTGCTATTTTCATGTAGCTATTGTACGGTGATGTTATAATATATTTATGTGCCTAACATGAAATTGCGAAACAGCTGTTCGATATGAAATGTGAATTTGCGTAATACTGGAATTATTAATTTTAAACTAATAAACCTGCTAAATGTTTCCAGCAGTAAAAGCGCTTGCGATGGATAGCCGAATGCCACACAGTTTTCTACATCAAATCGTGTGTGATGTAGTTAATGAAAGCAAACAGTTAACCAAGGCAGAGCATGTGTGATAGCTACACCTTTCACACACGAGCGTATACATAAAACCGTGTGGGATGTACATGCAAACGGAAACGTTTTCCCTGGATTGACTGTGTGGGATGTACATAAGAACGGAAACGTATTCCTTGGATTGACTGTGTGTTATATACATATGAATGGAAATGATTTTCTGGGATCACCGTGTGGGATGTACATACCTACGGAAATGATTTCTGGGATTTACCGTGTGGGATGTACATACCTATGGAAATGATTTCTGGGATTCACCGTGTGGGATGTACATACCTACGGAAATGATTGGGTTTCGATGCCTTGCCCGATCGCACACGGCCCCAGCCTGGGTCCCAGGGGGGCCTATCCCCGACGATTTTTGGGTCGTGTGGGAAGGACACCCTATCGCACACACTCACTTGGTGACGGTTCCAAATGCTGTCACGGAAAGGGGTAAAAACCCGTTTGTTTAGGACCGACACGCACCAGTGCGAGTTGGTGGAACAGCAATAGAAGCAAGACCAATTAATTCATCTTTACTAGGCAATTATTTTTCATGAAGCTTTCTACTAAACTTGGGAAAATTAAATTCATGAGACTCATCACCAAAACTAACACCAACAGTTTGTTTCTCATAATCAATCTTAGCATTAACGGTGTTCAAGAAAGGTCTACCAAAGATAATGGGACAAAAGTCATCTTGTCGGGAACCAAGAAAAAGAAAATCAGTAGGGAATTTTATTTTCCCACACAAGACTTCAACATCTCTAACAATCCCAATTGGTGATATGGTGTCTCTATTAGCAAGATTAATAGTAACATCTATGTCTTCTATTTCTGCGGGTGCTATGTCATTCATAATTTCTTGATATAAAGTGTAAGGAATAGCACTCACACTAGCACCTATGTCATATAACCATGGTAACAGTGATCCCCTATTTTGACTGAGATGACAGGCATGCCAATAACAGGTCTATGTTTATCCTTTTTATCAGGTTTGGCAATTCTAGCAGCTTCTTCACAGAAGTAAATGACATGCCCATCCAGATCTTCTTCTAAGAGATCTTTAACCATAGCAATGCTAGGTTCTACTTTGATTTGTTCATCAGGTTTAGGTGTTCTAATATAGCTTTTGTTAACCATAGTTGAAACTTTAGCATGTTCCTTTATCCTAACAGGGAAAGGTGGTTTGTCAATATAAGCAGAAGGGACAACTGGATCAACATTATAAAGTATAGTTTCTTCTTTAATTGGTACCGGTTCTTTAGTTTCTTCTTTAATAGGTGGGTGATATTTAAACCACTTCTCTTTAGGGAGTTCAACATGAGTAGTAAATGATTCACAAAAGGAGGCTACTATCTCAGAGTCAATTCCATATTTAGTGCTAAACTTTTGAAAAGCATCGGTATCCATAAAAGATTTAACACAATCATACTTAATTTTAATACCTGGCTCTTTACCTTCGTTGAGTTCCCAATCTTCAGAGTTGCATTTAATTCTTTCCAAAAGATCCCACCGGAATTCAATAGTCTTCTTCATAAAAGAACCAACACAAGAAGTATCAAACATGGTTTGATCATTACGAGAAAGCCGAGCATAAAAATTCTGGATAATAATTTCTCTTGAGAGCTCATGATTGGGGCATGAATATAACATTGACTTAAGCCTCCCCCAAGCTAGAGTGATACTTTCTCCTTCACGAGGCCAAAAATTATATATATAATTCCGATCATGATGAACTAGATGCATAGGATAAATTTTTTGGTGGAACTCCAATTTCAATCGATTCCAATTCCAAGATCCAATATGTTTGCATAGCCTATACCATGCCAATGCTTTTCCCTTCAAAGATAAAGGGAAAACCTTTTTCATAACTTGATCTCCGGGTAAACCTGCAAGCTTGAACAATCCACAAATTTGTTCTACATATATCAAGTGCATATGAGGATGTTCGGCTCCATCTCATGCATAAGGATTAGCTAGCAGTTGTTCTCTCATACCCGAAGGAATTTCATATTCAATATTTTTAATAGGTGCAGTAGGTTGAGGGGTAGCTAATTGTGGTTCCGGACGAGGTGAAGATACCACGAACAAACCCCTCAAAAGATTGTTTTCCATAGTAACAAGTGACAATAAATTTCAGCACACTATATAAATGTTTCCTTATCAAATTCCACTTACCAAAGGCGCTTCACTCCCCGGCAACGGCGCCAGAAAATAGCCTTGATGACCCACAAGTATGGGGGATCAATTTTAGCTCTTTTCGATGAGTAAGAGTGTCGAACCCAACGAGGAGCAGAAGGAAATGACAAGTGGTTTTCAGCAAGGTAATGTCTGCAAGTGCTGAAATTGTAAGTAGTGGAGTAGTTTGATAGCAAGATAATTTTTAACGAGCAAATAATAGTAGTAGTAACAAAAGTGCAGCAAGGTAGACCAATCCTTTTGAGGCAAAGGACAGGCCAAAACAGTCTCTTATTATAAGCAAAGTGTTCTTGAGGGTACACGGGAATTTCATCTAGTCACTTTCATCATGTTGGTTCGATTTGTGTTCGCTACTTTGATAATTTGATATGTGGGTGGACCGGTGCTTAGGTGTTGTTCTTACTTGAACAAAACTCCTACTTATGATTAACCCTCCCACAAGCATCCGCGACTACGAGAAAAGTATTAAGAATAAATTCTAACCATAGCAATTAACTTTTGGATCCAATGGGTCCCTTACGGAATAGCACATAGACTGGGGTTTAAGCTTCTGTCACTCTAGCAACCCATCATCTAATTGCTAATCCACAATGCATTTCCTTAGGCCCAAATATGGTGAAGTGTCATGTAGTCACGTTCACATGACACCACTAAAGGAATAACAACATACATACTATCAAAGTATCGAACACATATCAAGTTCACATGATTACTTGCAACATGATTTCTCCCGTGACCTCAAGAACAAAAGTAACTGATCACAAATGATAAACATGCTCATGATCAGAGGAGTATTAAATAGCATATTGGATCTGAACATATAATATTCCACCAAATAAACCATAGAGTAATCAACTACAAGATGTAATCAACACTACTAGTCACCCACAAGCACCAGTCTATAGTTCCGGTAACAAGATTGAAAACAAGAGATGAACTAGGGTTTGAGATGAGATGGTGCCGTTGAAGATGTTGATGGAGATTGCCCTCCCCAAGATGGGAGAGTTGTTGTGATGATGATGAAGGTGATTTCCCCCTCTGGGAGGGAAGTTCCCCAGACGGAATTCCGGCGGAGGGCAAAAGTGCTCATGCCCAAGTTCCGCCTCGAGGCGGCGGCCCTCCGTCCCGAAAGTCCTCTCCTTATTTCTTCTAGGTCAAAATGAACTATATACTAGAAGATGGGCACCGGAGGTGGGCCGAGGAGGGCACAACCCACCAGGGCGCGCCTGGGGGCACTGGCGCGCCCAGATGGGTTGTGCCCACCTAGTGGGACCCCTCTGGTAGTTATTTGCTCCAATAATTCTTATTTATTCCATAAAAAATCCCAGTGAAGTTTCAGATCATTTGGAGTTGTGCAGAATAGGTAGCCTAACATAGCTTTTTCAGTTCCAGATTTCCAGCTGCTGGAATTCTCCCTCTTTGTGTATACCTTGCATATTATGAGAGAAAATGCATTAGAATTGCTCCAAAAAGCATTATTATGGATAAAAACATTATAAATAATAGTAAGAAAACATGATGCAAAATGGACGTATCAATTCACAATGGCTCTTGGATGCTCAGAACGGGACGCCTAACCGGCTGGAGGATTCACAGTCCTCAAGTGTAACAAGTCTTCAGGTCACGCGACAGAAAGACTTCAGTGATGCCTAACACTCCTTGGCTCTGGGTGTTTTGGGCTTTGTCCTTGCAATGATCTCTCTCTCTCTCTTAAATGCTTCAGAGGTGGGTTGCTCTCAAACAACAAAAGCCGTGCACTAACTCTGAGCAACCACCAACTTATGGTGTAGGGGGTGGGCTATTTATAGCCACGAGGCAACCCGACCTGATATGTCCGAAATGACCCTGGGTCACTAAGGAACCGACACGTGTCCAACGGTCGGATTTCAAGCACACGCGGCGGCTTTAGTTGGGCTACAAGCAAAACTGACTCATCCAGCTCTGGATAAGATTTGCTCTCATTGTCTTCGGTCGAAGACATAGAATTTTGGTTGAGCATCACATCAGTCACTCTGACTTTGTTCACTTGGACCCCACTTACTCTACAAAAAAATACACTTCTGTGATGATACGTGTTTGTCACAGTAGGTCACATTTTCTGTCATGCATGTACATCCATACTTGTGCTGTTGCAGAAGTGTTCCATGACATTACCGAAATTATCATCACGGAAGTGTCCACTTCCATGACGATAAATCGCGCGTCACAGAAGTGCTTTCGTCAAGGGTGACCGACACGTGGCATCCACCGTAACGGAATGTCGTTAAGCTATCGGGTCCGGTTTTGGATCCGATAACCCATTAACAGCCCCGACCAATGGGGATTTTCCACGTGTAAAATCATCATTGGCTGGAGGAAATACGTGTCAGCTCTGTGTTTGCACAGGTGTCACTCATCGAATGGGCGAGATGCGCCTATGATATGTTAACACGTGGACCGGCCCAAAAGTGGCCCATAAAGTTTAAATGAGCCGGCCCAACTAAAGGCCCACAAGATTTTGCGGACCATAATGGGACGGCCCAACTAAAGGCCCACAAGATTTTGCGGGCCATAATGGGCCGGGCCAGGTAAAGGCCCACAAGATTTTTGCAGGCCATAATGGGCCGGCCCAGGTGAAGGCCCACAAGATATTTGAGGACCATAATGGGCCGGCCCAGCTAAAGGCCCACGAGATTTCGCTGACATTAATGGGTCGGCCCAGCTGTAAGCACACAAGATTTTGAGGACCCTAGTAGGCCGGCCCATTAACTGGCTGCCATGTTTTGGGCCAAATGTCGGCCCATATTTGTTCTGGTCCATTAATGGCCTGCCATGGTTCGGGCCTAATAATGGCCCATGTGAGATCCGGCCCGTTAAAAGCCTACCACGTTCTGGGCCAAATTACGGCCCAGATCAGGTCCGGCCCTTTAAGAGGCTTTGGGATAAATTATGGCCCATATCAGATTCGGCCCGTCAACTAGACGCTATGCTTTTGGGCCCATGTGCTAAAGGCCCATTTAGTAATTCGACATGATATTAGTTTTAGCCTGTTAAGGGTCCGTTTAACATTTTGGCCCTATATTAATTGGACTGTTAAAAGCCCGTCATATAGTTGGGCCTAACTACGGCCCGGTTTGCATCCGGCCTGTTCGCAGCCGATAATCTGATTGGGCCAAATAAGGATCGAGACAATTTTGGCCTGTTATAAGCCCATGATTTGATTGGCACATTCATGGGTCGGGGTCTATTTCGGCCTGCTGCCGGCCCGTGAGCTGTTCGGCACGTTTCAGGCCCAACCTACTTTTCAGCCTCCTAAAGGCCCATTGAGTTTTCTTGGGAAAATAGGGTCGGCGGTTTACTCGGCCTATTAAAGGCCCGAATCTACTAGTGGGCCAGTTTACATTTAGGCCTGTTAACATACCAAGATGATGGGGCCCATGATGCGGATCATACATGGTGATTTGCATGACGGCTCGATTATGTACTGTAATTTTACGGTTTGGCCGGTTTACTGCGAAGACAGGATATATATACAGTAAAATAACTGCAGCATCATGAATAAGAAAAAAACCTAGACTACACAATAAATAAATTACGGCATATTACATCCACTGGGCATCAAAGTTCGGCAGTATGATAATAAAGCAAAAGCAGATAGCAGATTACATACATTGGGCATCAAAGATTGCCACCAGTGCAACTAAACACGCCAAAAAATAATATACAAAACCGACAACACTTCAATAGAGTTCAAGAAAGGTTAGCCCTGCTCGGGAGCTGCAGCACAAGCAGTTGAGCAAGCCGGTGAGACTACACTTGTTTGACACTTATATCATCCTCACTCTAAAAGATAAACAAGCAGACAGATGACAGGTTTTGCACATACAAGTATCAGTGCTGACAATTCATCACATTTCCTACTGACGAATAAAGTGACACAGTTTAAAATAGCATTAACACAATATGGTATTGTTCAGGTCAAGACATGGCAGGAAATGACATTGTGAAGGAGTTGGCAGCTTCACGACACCACTGGATTACAGATCAAGAACTCATAAGTATCAATGGTTAGTGTGCTGTCAATTTATCCCATTTCAGATTGGCAAAATAAGATCACTTGCTCTGTATAGTTTAATTTACATGGTATGAAGAAGGAACTTGGTTGTACAACTGAAAACTTAAATTGAGAAGGACAAACTTTTGTTTATGAACTGGAGTACATAATAAACTTTAAACATGCAATTTGATGCAAACACCAAAAATAAACAGCTGTTGCAGTCATGCCTGACCAAATATACACAACAAAGTTTGAAGGCTTGAGAAGAACAAACTTACATTATTGGTCAAGGAAGGCTCTATAAAGCCCTTGTCCATGCTGATGGGGGGGAAATTCAAGAAGTTTACCACAGAATCTTCTTCATAAGCATTGCCTTTATTCTACATTTTGTTAAGAGTAAATATAGATGTGAAAATATAAGAAAAAATGGAGAATATTTAAGATAAGATTAAGAGTGATGCTACATAACCAAGTAGTTATAAATGTAAGTACAACGATACAGGCAAAAGGTATAGCCAAGAGCAAAGCAGAGCTAAACTTCTTCAGTACCATCGGTGTTATCCAACCTTATGGTAAGAGTAAATATAGATCTTATGTGTAGAAAATGGAGGGCAAAGGAAAATAAGCTGCAGAGTGATGGTACATGAACAACTACCTGTCAATATAAGTACACTGATAAAGGGCAGCAGGTACTTACAAGAACAATGCAGAGCTAAAAAAATTCATTGGCATTGGATATATTCTACACTAATGTAACCATTCATATAGATAAGATAATTTGGAGCGAACAATTGATAAGCAAGCTATCATGCATACTGCTGTCACATAATGAACCAGGTATGTATGCAAGTATAGTGATACAGGACAACAAGTACTAACAAGAGAAAAGCAGCGGGCAGCATATTTGCTATATCCTGCCGTTCTTTTCAAACCAGAATTCTTTTTCGAGCAGATTGCCTGCAAAAAAGATCCGTAAGGCACATGCGGAAAAGTACAAGTTCAAATTGTCATGCAATATCATAGACAGTATCTCATCCTCGGAACGAGACCAGTGCATAACAAGGTTTTTCCATTCAATGACTTACTAAATTTAGCACATGAGACTTCACCAGAAATTCGTTTATAGACTTGCCATCAAAGTGTGATTTCCTCAGGTAACACCGATACTGCTGCAATGCTTCCTTGAAAAGCGCAAGCAAGCTTTGCTCGTCATGGCTATCCAGATTGACCCTCGCCTACTGATACGTCTCCGTCGTATCTACTTTTACAAACACGTTCGCCCTTGTTTTGGACTCTAAATTGCATGATTTGAATGGAACTAACCCGGACTGACGATGTTTTCAGCAGACTTTCCATGGTGTTATTTATGTGCAGAAACAAAAGTTCTCGGAATGACCTGAAACTCCACGGGACATATTTTTGGAAAATATTAAAAATACTGGATGAAGAATCCATGTCAGGGGGCCCTAGGCGCGCCCCCTGCCTCGTGGGCCCCCTTACGCTCCACCGACCTCAACTCCAACTCCATATATTCACTTTTAGGGAGAAAAAAAGAGAGAAGGATTCATCGCGTTTTACGATACGGAGCCGCCGCCAAGCCCTAAAACCTCTCGGGAGGGCTGATCTGGAGTCCGTTCGGGGCTCCGGAGAGGGGGATTCGTCACTGTCGTCATCATCAACCATCCTCCATCACCAATTTCATGAAGCTCACCGCCATGCGTGAGTAATTCCATCATAGGCTTGCTGGACGGTGATGGGTTGGATGAGATCTATCATGTAATCGAGTTAGTTTTGTTAGGGTTTGATCCCTAGTATCCACTATGTTCTGAGATTGATGTTGCTATGACTTTGCTATGCTTAATGCTTGTCACTAGGGCCCGAGTGCCATGATTTCAGATCTAAACCTATTATGTTTTCATGAATATATGTGAGTTCTTGACCTATCTTCCAAGTCTATAGTCACCTACTATGTGTTATGATCCGACAACCCCGAAGTGACAATAATCGGGACCACTCCCGGTGATGACCATAGTTTGAGGAGTTCATGTATTCACTATGTGTTAATGCTTTCGTCCGGTACTCTATTAAGAAGAGTCCTTAATATCCCTTAGTTTCCATTAGGACCCCGCTGCCACCGAAGGGTAGGAAAAAAGATGGCATGCAAGTTCTTTTCCATAAGCACATATGACTATATTCGGACTACATGCCTACATTACATTGATGAATTGGAGCTAGTTCTGTGTCACCCTATGTTATGATTGTTACATGATGAACCGCATCCGGCATAATTCTCCATCATCGATCCAATGCCTACGAGCTTTTCACATACTGTTCTTCGCTTATTTACTTTTCTGTTGCTACTGTTACAATCACTACAAAACCCAAAAATATTACTTTTGCTTTCATCACCGTTACTTCCATATTACTTTGCTACTAAATACTTTGCTGCAGATACTAAGTTATCGAGGTGTGGTTGAATTGACAACTCAACTGCTAATACTTGAGAATATTCTTTGGCTCCCCTTGTGTCGAATCGATAAATTTGGGTTGAATACTCTACCCTCGAAAACTGTTGCGATCCCCTATACTTGTGGGTTATCACCTACTTACGACAATGTAATGTAAATCATTGATGTATTCAATCAGCAGAAAATAGGAAAATAATCACCATGAATAATAGCACTTGCACGTAAGTGGGACAGGAAGATGTGAAAATGGTGTTTGTCTTCACTATAACTTCCAATGATGGGAATATATGCACGTAGTTCCTAACAACATTGAAAGCATTGTCTTTTAAACTGGGAATAACTGGAATGGGGTTCCAATCTGCAGGAATTGGTCGTATCAGAAGTTGGGATAGGTCTTCGGCCGGTGGACTTGCTGTACTTTTTGCTGGAGTGGGATTTTTCTGTGGTACGACTGGTGCTATGGCAACTGAAATCGGCAAAGCTTTTGCTGGAGTGCATGTCCTATGTGGTGGGGCTAGTGGTGTGGCCAGTGCAGTATGGGTACAGTCTGCTGGAGTCGGTCCTACATTTTGTGTCACTGGTTGTACAACCAATATAAGTGGGGTGATGTCTGATTTCTCCGGCACAACCTCGTTTTTCAAGGACTTTGCTGGTGCTCCTTCACGTTCGGCAATCACCCTCTTCCTTTTTGATGTCTGATGCACAAGAACAACATTTGAGTGGAAAAACATGGTATGATAACAGATGGAATATGTATTGATAATGGATGGGCATGGCATCTCGACATATATGATGAGTAAACTAAGCAGATGGCGGTGCAACAAAGTAGAAGAAATGCAAGACAACATATGCAAGATAGGCGCAATCAATAAAACCTTGCCAAATTAGAGCAGGCACCTTGATGGGTGAACATGACAGGCCATTTGCCTTTGACTCCTCGAGGTTAGAATAATCATTAGGATCATATTCTGAACAAGAATCTACAGGTGGGGAGCGTATGAGTTTCATTGCATCTAGAATGGCACTCAATGCCTTGGTGCCAATTTTGTAAGTCATTGTAGTGTTCCACAATATTCTTCTGATGCACGGATTCTGATATTCACTGTAATTACGTATAATATCTGAGAACCATGAAAACATAAATAGTTGTGAGATTATCTTTGTAATGCAGAGGATATTCTAATATAGGGGCACCCCTGTAAACACTTGTGTGTTATCACTGGATTCTAATGGGAGATCTCATGTGCGCTATAATATGGTGCGTGCATTTATATAATCTGGCACAAGTACACAAAAAAATAGGCTCTAGAAGTAAGGATAGTTGGCAGATGGTAGGTTCAAAATATACTATATAGAGAGTTTATTGCCAAACCATGATAACAAGAGCACACAGCAACTAGGCATATCATAGTGTACATAAAAGGGGTACACCATAACCACGATATATAATTCAGGAAAGTGGAACTGGCTTGAAAATATGGTGTTGTATTGCCGCTAGTAATTGAAAGCCTATCGATCAAGTACATGCCAGCTCTATCAGTTGTTGACTGCAGATGTCCCTGCTCCCCTTCCTGACAAGGAACATACTTTACATACTAAATACAGAATAACAAAAGAGGAACATGTTAAAGAACAGAAGAGGAAGCATATTCTTGATGTTCCGCTTAATTGCATACAATGTTGGTTGCCCACTCATGATGAATCACAGCGCCCAAAGAAATGCAATTCCATGTTCTCTCTCTGTATGTGGCAATTTTGAACAAGAGTCGTTAGGATCATATTCCGAACAAGAGTCAACAGGTGGGAGCGTATGAGTTTCATTGCATCCAGAATGGCACTCAATGCCTTGGTGCCAATTTTGTAAGTCATTGCGGTGTTTAGCTTCAACAGTGTACTGTTGCTAGTGCGACACAAAGCAGCTACACAGATCATAGTGTAGATATAACGGGAAAACCATAAGCATCAGAGTAAAATCAGCAAAGTGGAACTTGCTGGAATATATGTGCTAGTATTGCCGGTACGGTGAGAAAGGCTTCGGATACCAGCTCTCTTCAACTAAAGGTGCGGTACTGTTAATATCAGTGTAACTCTCAAAGGCGACACAGCTCCCCGCATTTTCTTCCTATTCTTATAGGATTCAAGTGGGTAGGCCACTACAAATCCTATTCCCATGTTTACAAAATCCTACGAATCAAAGAGGCCCGACGAGTTCAAAGTGTCCATACCAACTGACCATATAGACCTCTACACTGCAAATTTCCCTGCTCATCTTCACTACAAGGAACATACTGTACTACGATCATACTCCCTCCGTCCCAAAATATAAGTCTTGGTAGAGATTTCCACTATGGATCACATACAGATGTATCCAGATACATTTTAGAGTGTAGATTCACTCATTTTGCTCCATATGTAGTCCATGGTGGAATCTATACAAAGACTTGTATTTAGGAACGGAGAGAGTACTTATTAAAGAAGAATGGAAGAGGAACATGGTAAAGAAGAGCAAGCAGATTTTGGATAATAAAATGTTCGTTGCATAGTGCCCACACATGATGAACCAGAGCGCATTAAGAAAGCAACTCCCTGTTGTCTCTCTACATGTGGTGCACGTGCTTTTTCGAAAGTAAAGTAGGAACATTAGCTGACCAATTAGTAATATCAGCCTCATATCAGATTCGTACTTGAGCAACAAATTTGGAATTATGAATGGCAGGTTGTTTAGCTTGATGGATCCAGGAGCAGTGCTAACACATACGATGATGGTACTGAATATAAAGGCATGTCTGCATTTGGGTCATTCGACCATTTTAGGCGGTTGGATGAAGATCCTACATCTCCTAACCCTTCTTCGTCCTCGTCTCTGATTCTTCCCATACAGAACACAGCACGGGCCGCCTGCCGGACCATCGGCCCCCACCGCATGTGTTCCTCTGCCACCCCCACCCCCCACCCCTGCCCCCACCCGCGTCAAGTTTTCTTCGTTCGGCGAGGCCCCACCACCGCCCCCAGCCAAAGTCCCCACCCGAGCCCCTTCGTTCGCACCGGCGAACTCCGGCGAGCTCTGAAAAATAGACTGACCCAATTTTGAAATTTAGTCTACTGTGATTTAACTAGTGTGGAATATAAAAGGGGAAAACCATAAGCATTGGGAGTATAGTGTTGAGCGTGCCATGGCGGATCTGAAGGTGCAAACCGGACAAAGGCAACTTCGCAACCAATGTTGGCTCTCAACTAGCAAGTAAGTGATGGACAAGAAATCAGAGTAAAGCAGTGGCGATCTATTTTCTTGTTGCGATAAATAAGTTGAGCAGATATGAAAGAGTATCGCCTCTGGTGCAGCGTCGTGTATGCATCTGCTGAGAATTTGATGGTGCTGCAGTAGCGATGGTTGTTGGCGGCGTGGAAGCAGATCTAGGAGGGTAGACGGTGGCGGCGGGGTGCGGTGGACGATACGGTCATAGGAGCGGCGCTGGCAAGGTGGACGATGGCGGGGATGAAGCGAGAGGACGGGATGCAAGTATCCCGGTCTAAAGCCGTGGATGGGAGAGGTCGATCTCTTGTAATGGACGGCGGCTTCGGGGTATCAGCTCCGGCATGGTGGAGGAGGACGGTGGTGGATGGGGTGGCGGATGGAGGAGGCTGGGGTGGAGAGGGTGTTTTGGCGCCCACGGAGTACGAATGGGGAAAGGGAGGTGGAGAGGAAGGGGGCAACCATGTCTTCAGGGCGCGCTTGTCTCAAATGCAAGGAAATTTACAAACTTAGCCCCCGTTTCAAATTTCCTACATCACAGGAATATTAGTCGGTTGGGGATAGGACGGTAATCTCGCATACACCAAATATTTGCCGACGAGAGTTTGTTTTTGGCACCCACCATGTATTAATTGGGGAGGGAGTCGATTTCGGCCGAGGACACACTGTGTTTTGGCGCCCACCGTGTATGAATCCGGGTGAGAGGCGGTTATGTCACGTTCGAGTGAAATTACAAACCTACCCCTATCGGAACCTATAGAAATCGAGCAGATAGGCTTTGCGTGGGAGGGATAGGCAGTAGTAATTTCCATCTCGCAGATTTTGGTTTCGGGCGGTTACTGCGACTTTCCCCGCTTCGTTCAAATTTTGCAGAGTGCACGTTTACCGTGCCAACTCAATTTTAATCCCGTTTGTATTCTATTTTTTTGGGCGGGATCCATTTTTGATTGGAATAAAATTCTATATACATCATTTTTTTATATATACTTTCAAAAGCACAACACCCTTTATACATAAATATGGTTTACAAATGGCATGATCTCAGATTCATAGGGTTGTATCCATCAATTTGGATTTTCAAATATTTGAAACCACTTTATGTTGAAATCCAATGTATCCATTCCTCGCTAACTGTCTCCAATTAATGTGTGTTTCATGCGGGGTTTTTTTACTTCTCAAACATGTATAATGTGTTTCACACACGCAACATATAGTGTATCCCGTTTAGACATTAATTGCATATAAACCATGCATTGTTTCTAATTCAAGAATCTATGGATCACCAATATTGATAAACTATATAACATTACACGTGTCCCCAAATTCAAATGAATATGCATGTTTGATACACCAATTTGCGTTATGATATTATCGATGTCGTGATCTCCAGTTTAAATATTTGAATCCCATTTAATCCAGATATTCGTCTCATATAACTATCACTCATGCTTATATAGGACTATCTCTCTAGACCTATACGCGTTCATCGTCTCTCGGGTATCTCTCGTGCTACCTGTATGTCGACAATGAACTTTTATCTTCATAACACACTGACGACACTCTCTCCCTCGACCTTCATCACTCTATCTCTCTCTAAGTATATCTCGCTCCCTTCTATGTGTCTCTAACTATGATTCTCCATGTGGAATCTCTTTCTCTCACACAAACACAAAACTTTGTCTTCCGAGCTCTCATTTCTCTCTACTATTCCCCTGGGTGCCACTCGCACACCCCTAATACAGAGATGTCTTTCGCTCCTTAGGTACGAGAACCTACGACTCTTCCTCTTAAATATCTCTTTCTCACACACAAACACAAACTCTGTCTCCCAGGGTCTCATATTTCTCCACTGTTCTCTTGCATGTCGCTCACACACACTATCTCTCCCTAGAGATATCTTGCGTTCCCTCATATGTTTCTCTAGCTATCACTCTCGTTTTGAAATATCTTTCTCTCTCACAGACAAAAAACTCCGTCTCTCGGGATCTCATTTCTCTCTGATATTTTTTTGTATGTGAGTCACATGCACCCTTTCTTCATCTCTCTCACACCCACACCCATAACTCAGCCTTCTGATCCACTCGACTCCTATCTCTAACGCACACTAGCTAGCATCTTTATCTTTCCATTTATCTCTTTCTCCATCAACCTTCTTTCATTTATAGGTTGATCTCTTTTGCACAATCGTTGTGCCTCACTTCCTCTGCTCGCCATAGATGCATGCTCCAGCCCACGCCACTATCTCTTAAAGACAAAAACACATGCTCAATTGTCGGGCCTTCTTCCCTGCATTCTCGCATGCATGCATGCATATTGTCATACCGATCCGTCTCTCCCATGTCGTTGATCTTAGCTTATGACTTATGTCTTCTTTCTTTTATCTCGATCATGCGCGCACACACACAGAAACATCCCACGTATACATGTATACCTCTCACACATGCACGTTGAAGGTCTCTATGTCTCCATACGTAGTTAATTACCCTCAACCCTAACGCCACATCGAATCGTTCTCTTCTTGTGTGCACATAACTTCCACCTGGATGGGTAAAACACACACTCACACTTAACAATCTCCTTGTAGCTACCCCCTCTCACTCTTCCCCTATATCCCCGAAACCAATAAGACCATACCTTCGTTTCATTCCCACCTAAATGCACCATCGATATATAGTAGTCTTCCTTGGTGTCTCTCGAACAAACACGTTCTCTCAATGTCGACTACTCTCACACGCACACACCTTCTCTTCCCTCTCTATGGGCATTTTCTCTCTCGCACCCCATCGTTGGTGGCCTCTGCCATACACATCACATCTCTATGATGAAGCCATGCACACTTAAATTACATCCACCACCGAAGACCCCGTGGCACACACACACACACACACACATACAAACAAACACACACATACACACGCACGCACGCACCCACACACACACACACACACAGTAAGACTCCATCACACACACACACTAAGACTCCATCTCTCTCTCTCCCACAAACACACACACACACACACACACACACACACACACACTGAGACTCCATCTCACACACACATGCTCTAGGAGGAGCATTTGTTCCTACCACCCTTCATCCACCCTTACCCGTATGATAAACAATCACCTTAATTTACTTGTATAACATGGACAAATTCCACTTTACTTTAGTAGTTAGCAAACTTATCATTTGTACCCTTATAAAAAACCGAGTTGGCGATGATGGTGTGCCTGCCATCTTGTAATATAGACCTTCTGATCTATATCTGACGGATAGAAAGCAAACTATGATAACTTTACAAAAGATAGCCGCACCTTTCTCCACATCCTTATCTCCCACACCTCATTGCTGAGCAATTAAAAAAGAAAGTCTCCGGAACAATCAAGCATGGTGGCCGCTGCCGCCTGCCGGCGCCGTCAATCCCCATGCCCCCGCCCATTCCGACCACCAGTCACCACCACGCTCCACTCCTCCTCACCTTATCTCTCATCTTTCATTTTTTTCGATGACATTCTCGAGATACCAGTTTTCCGATAAAATTCTCGAAATATCATTAGTTTTTACACATGGGATTACTCCTGCATGGGTAAATCACAACATGTGTTTTGTAAAAAAATGCATATTGATGTTCCGTGCAATGCACGAGCATCTTGCTTGTAATTATATAACGCAAATCACGGGCAGGAAGTGACATTTTTTTACACAACCACGTTAACATGGCCACGTAAATCACTAGCTAAAGTAAATACCATTATACTTATATCCCGATGCAAAAGGTTGAGTACATGTCCGAAGAGTAGAGTCGCACACACGCACTTTGTCTCTCAGAATCTCTCTCTCACACACACACCAGTTACGTGACGCCCACTTAAGCAGACATGTATGTTACAATTTGTGCACCCGCGGGTACACGTGATGCTACGCATTTATTTAAGCCGGACGGCGAACCCAAATAGTAGCTGCATTCATTCCCCTACCGTCGCCTCTTCTCTGGTCGCCGTTGCCTGGTAGCCATGGCCCGGCCGAAGGTAACAACATACGCCATACTCCCGCCGGAGCGGCTGTTTAATCTAGAAATTTTAGTGGTCATGCATGCATCTTTTTGTGCTAGCACTCCTATATAAGTGTTGACCGGTCGCTTGTCGCGGACATGCGTGGGCGGTGGAAGAGGAAGGAGAAGGGAAGAGGGCTGTGGAGTAACGTTTTTACCACAATTTCTTAAGAAACTGAGTGCAATAATTGAGTAGTTTTGCAAACTACCAGTACTACACATGAAACGGTTCAAAACCTATACTCCCTTGCCAGCGCACGCTTCCCGAGTGAAACGGTCAGCGTCCGTCGGTGTACTAGAGTAGGGGTACCCTAGTACCCCGAACTTGTGCACGGGCAGTCGCAGCACCCCGTGGCAAGGCTTGTCGGGCGACCGCCAAGGCCCTCTGTGGTTCCTTTTGAGCCATTCAAGAACAAAGTATTCAAGCCAAGAAGACAAGGCCCCAGCAAGAGGAGCTTGCCGGGAAGGCCACTCAAGGCACAAGACCCCGGCAAGAGGAGCTTGCCGGGAAGGCCAACCAAGGCATCTCAAGGTACTTACCGCGACGCACCACGCGTCCCGGCAAGGCCCGGCGAGCGGCAAGCTTCCGGACGTGACAAGACAACGACCGCGGCAAGGCACTTTGCCGCGGCAGGCTACCATTCCGTACCCATGCTCCAGCACATCCACCAACGTGTCGCTCAGGGACTATCCCAAGCGTACGTGGCGAGAGGCTGTGCAGCCAGGGGTACGCGGTGGCAAACGGCGCTGACAAGATCGCCATCGTGGCGAACGGTGGCGTCCCTGACGGTCCCTTTCTGCACTGTTTGGACGACGCAGACGGGCATTTAATGCCCTTGTCCCCTGCCATCAGGGTTAGGTAGGATACACTGTACAGGTAGTTGTACCAACCGCATACCTTTCCATTTTTACCCTTGTCTACGTTGCCACCTGTTGGAGACCCCTTGAGCATATAAAAGGAGGCCCATGCACAACGTACAGGGGGAGGAGAGTAGAACACTCACGCTCGGTCTCGTTAGCTGCCGGTGCGTACTGTAGCACTCAGCGCTCCCGAGCAAGAACTCAATACAAACCACAAAGCAGCAGTAGGAGTATTATCTCTCCGGAGAGCTCCGAAGCTGGGTAAACTGCTCGTGTGCTCCGCCTCGATCTGCTCTTCGTGCGACCTCCGCCCCCCCGCCGAACCAAAAGGGCCTCGGTCCCCATAGGTGCTCATGGATCAGTTTCCCCGACATCTTTGGCGCGCCAGGTAGGGGGCGTCGAGGTTGTGTGAACCTGATCCGGCGTTCACACGAGCTAGATCTTCATCATCTTCATCGACATGCCGCCGAAGAAGAAGGCTTCGGAGGCGGCTGCTCCGTCCGCGACAAACCCACCACCGCCGGAGCAAACGGCTGGTGGGGAAGACGCCGGCGGAAGAACGGGCGTCGAAGAGGGAGCTCACGGTGCCGCCAGGTCCAAGGACAAGGCTGCGCAGACCTCGGCGTCCGCACATCCATCACGCTCATCTCAGGAGGTGCGGAACCGGCAGCGTCATGGTACTCATGGTACCATACGCTCGTTGGACCCAGATCGAGCTGGTGGATCTCGGGATGCTCAAGGCCAGCATGCACGCCAACATGCTGGCACGAGCGAGGCACGGTCGCCCGGACGGGATACTGTTCCTTCTAACATAGTTAGAAGTTCGAGCATATCCCGCTCCACACACCGTTCGCCACCGCTACCCGCCACTCCAACGGAAGCCTTGGCGCGAGCCCAACTGCTCCTAGATTACCCTCCAACGGCGAACAAGATCGACGACTGGAGGGCCACCATTCAGAGTCTCATCGGCTTTGCCAACGGCGACACTCCGCGGCAGCCGAGTACATCGCAGCCGCGGCGAGTCAGCCAGGCGCGGGCCAATGGCGACAAAACCGGTGGGGGTGCAACCACCGTGCACTCTCCGCCGCGAAGTCCAAGATCACCACCTCACCGGATCCACCTCGACAGCGACTCCACCGCGTCATCGGATCCACGAGCTCGTCGCGATCAACGCCAAGTTCTTCGCGAACGACAGCAAGAAGACGCTCGTACTCGCATCGAGCGCCGAAGAGAAGCGCGGCGTCAGTCAGACCAGCGCGCTAGGCCCACTGTCGACATGCGTGCGCCAAGGGAACCAGGCGACCTGCCGTACGCGGTAGGTTGCCCTGCGTTTACCCGTGAGCTACGGCAAGTCCAGTGGCCCAGCACGAAGAATTTCAAGCCAGACGTACCCGAGAAGTACGACGGCAAGTTGCATCCGTCGGAGTTCCTCAGCATCTACACCATCGCGGTGCAAGCTGCTGGGGGGCGGGACGACAAGATCCTTGCCAACTACTTCCCGCTGGTGCTCAAGCCCAACGTCAGGTCCTGGCTCATGCACTTGCCGGACAACTCCATATCTTCCTGGGCAGACCTATGCCATCAGTTTGTCGGCGCCTTTACAGGCGGCCACAAACCTCATGGCCAGGAGAGTGATCTTCATCTGCTTGCCCAGAAGGAAGGAGAGCCCCTGTGCAAGTACATCCAGAGATTCAGCCATGTGCAACGCAACATCCCAGATGTCCACCCTGCCGCAGTCATCAGCGCGTTCCATCAGAACGTGCGTAACCGCAGGATGCGGGAGGAGATGGCAATATGCAAGATCAGAGACGTCAGTGAGCTGTATGCCCTGGCCGACAGGTGTGCATGTGCTGAGGAAGGGAGGAAACTCCCCGGAGAGAATACAGGAACAGGAGGATCTGACAGCGAGGATGCAGCCCCGGCAAAGAAAAATCGGTGGCGGAACAACAGGAAGAGGAAAGGCAAAGATGTGCTAGTTGTTGAGCAGTCCGGCAACGAAGGTGGCGCCAAGAAAGCCAAAGCTGGTAGCTCCGGCAAGGAGGTTGCCGCATGCGCCAACTGCCAGGCTGTGGCGATCGCCAACAAGCAGGACGGCACCAACAAACAGTACTGCAAGATCCACCGCACCAAGGGCCATGACCTCCAGAGCTGCAAGAAGGTCGAGCAGCTTGTCGAGCTGCAAAAGGCCGAGTACGAGCGACGCGACAAGGAGAAAGCCCAAGGAGGTGCTGGAGGATCCGGTACGAAGCGCCCCGGCCGGGGAGGACGCCGCGGCAAGGCCAAGCAGCGGCAAGGAGACAGACCTCCCCGCGGCCGCGACAAGGATGAAGATGACGACGACGACGAAGACATGGATGATGATGAAACCAGTGAGCAGGAGTTCCAGAAAGCCACAGAGGTCTTGTGCGTTGACGGTGGTGCTTCTCTGCATACTTCACACCGCCAACTCAAGCAGTGGGTGCGGGAAGTCAATGCGGCAGAACCACCCGTTGAATCACGCAAGCTTCAGAAATGGTCCAGCACGCCTATCATCTTTGATATTGAGGACCACCCTGATCGCACAACTGCTGTCGGGTGCTTGCCGATGTTGGTTTCACCAACTATCCGCAACCTGAAGGTCACTAAGATGCTAGTTGACGGCGGGGCCGGCTTGAACCTGATCTCCTTCGCTGTGCTCACGAAACTCCAGGTCCCTGACAGCGAGCTCGAAGAAACCGGCACATTCCAAGGAATCAACCCGGGAAGGAGCAAGCCGAAGGGGAAGATCACGTTGCCGGTGACATTTGGCAGCGAGTTGAATTTCATAACTGAGAGGGTCACTTTTGACGTTGCCGTTTTTCCATTGCCTTACGATGGGATTCTTGGCCGTCCGGCGCTCGCCAAGTTCATGGCGGCCTCTCACTATGCGTATAACATGCTGAAGATGCCAGGCCCGATAAGTGTCATCTCTGTCCCTGGCGACAAGAAGGATGCTCTTATCTGCGCCCACAAAATCTACCGGCAAGCAGCAGCCGCAACAGATCGCAAGCCACTTGCCGCCGAAGCTCCCGGGGGGAAGAAGAAGACCAAGTCCGGCAAGAGTTCTGATGCCCACTCCGGCAAGCGCACCTCTTCGGAGTGCTGCGCTACCGTCGAGGACGCATCATCGAGCTCCACCAGCAAGTGTAAGAAGACAATGGCAGCTCCGCCAGCGACCAAGAAGGTGTCCGCCAAGGAGGACGGCACTGGTGGTACTTTCACCATCAGTGCCACTCTTGACCCTAAATAGGAAAGCGCGCTCATTGCTTTCCTGCGGGCGAACGTTGATGTGTTTGCGTGGCAACCGTCTGACATCCCCGGTGTTCCCAGGAAAGTAATTGAGCACCACCTTGCCGTCTGTCCTCATGCGCGGCCCGTCAAGCAGAAAGTCAGAAAGCAAGCAGTGGAGCGCCAAGAATTCATCGCAGAAGAGATCAAGAAGTTGGAAGCAGCAGGCCTTGTCAGAGGAGTGCTCCATCCTACGTGGTTGGCCAATCCTGTAGTCGTGCGCAAGGCAAACGGGAAATGGAGGCTTTGTATCGACTTTACCGATGTCAATAAAGCTTGTCCCAAAGACCCATTTCCCTTGCCGCGCATCGACCAGATTGTTGACTCCACGGCCGGATGTGACTTGCTTTCGTTTCTTGACGCATACTCAGGATACCATTAGATCTTCATGGCAGAAGAGGATGAGGAGAAAACCGCATTCATCACTCCCTGTGGCACGTACTGTTTCATACGGATGCCTTTCGGTTTAAAGAATGCTGGTTCAACATTTGCAAGGGTAGTCCATACCGCTTTTGAACCGCAAATACACATAAATGTGGAAGCCTACATGGACGACATAGTGGTCAAGAGCAAGGATAAGGCAACTCTGATTCAAGATTTAGACGAGACTTTCGCAAATCTGCGCAAGATCAGCCTCAAGCTCAACCCCGAGAAGTGCGTGTTTGGAGTCCCTTCCGGCAAGCTTCTCGGGTTCTTCGTGTCTCAGCGGGGAATTGAAGCCAATCCCGACAAGATCAAGGCCATTGAGCAGATTGAAGCACCGAAGCGCGTCAAGGATGTGCGGAGACTTGCCGGCTGCGTGGCGGCTCTCAGCAGGTTTATCTCTAAGTCTGCTGAGCGCGCCCTGCCGTTTTTCAAAATTTTGAAAAAGGCAGGTCCAATGAAATGGACTCCGGAAGCGGAGGCTGCGCTGCAGGATTTGAAGAGATACCTGTCCTCCACTCCAATACTTGTCGCACCTAAGCCACAAGATAAGTTGCTGCTGTATCTGGCGGCAACCAATCAAGTGGTTAGTGCTGCATTAGTAGCGGAGAGGGAGGCAGATGATGAGCCAGCAACCACGGCGAGCGCATCCAGCGACAAGCAGGGGGCTTCCCCGACAAGCTCTGGTCCCGGCAAAGATGGATCTGCGCAGGCGCCCGAGGAGATACAGAAGAAAATGATGCAGCGCCCAGTCTACTTTGTCAGTTCCCTTCTGCAGGGGGCTAGGTCAAGGTACTCTGGTGTGCAGAGATTGCTTTTCGGCCTTCTCATGGCCTCGAGAAAGCTGCGCCATTACTTCCAAGCACATGAGATAACAGTTGTCACTCGTTTTCCGCTGAAGAGGATACTGCAGAATCCAGAAGCAACAGGCAGGATTGTTGAGTGGGCACTGGAACTGTCAAGCTTTGGCCTCAAGTTTGAAAGCACTTCAACTATCCAAAGCAGAGCATTGGCAGAATTCATAGCAGAGTGGACGCCAACGCCCGATGAAGAAATTCCAGAAACGAGCATCCCCGTCAAGGAGGCAAGCAAAGAGTGGTTGATGTACTTTGATGGTGCTTTCTCGTTGCAAGGCGCCGGTGCTGGCGTACTGCTTGTCGCACCCACCGGAGAGCACCTTAAGTACGTAGTCCAGATGCACTTTCCCAAGGAGCAAGCAACAAACAATACTGCAGAGTATGAAGGTTTGCTTGCCGGTCTTAGGATCGCGGCAGACCATGGGATCAAGAAGCTCATCGTCAGGGGTGACTCATAGCTTGTCGTCCGCCAAGTAAATAAGAGTTATCAGAGTCCGTTGATGGAAGCCTACGTTGATGAAGTGAGGAAGCTAGAAGAGCACTTTGTCGGCCTACAGATGGAACATGTTCCAAGAGCTCAGAACGACATTGCCGATGGCCTGTCAAAGTGCGCAGCACTTAAGTTACCTGTGGAACCAGGGATCTTTGTGCTCAAGCTGACTCAACCGTCTGTGACGCCATCAACTGGACAGAGCAAGAAGAGGAAGTTAATTTCTGGTGACTATTTTCTGGCAGAGCTTCCCGAAGCCGCCGCCAAGAAGGTCCCCAAGATCAACACCAAGAGTGCTGGGGAGCAGTCTGCTCCGGCAAACCCCAGGGTTTGTTCCGTTGAAGCAGACGCTCCCGACAAGTTTTGCTCCGGCAAGCTTGCCGGGGAACGTCAAGCTCCGGCTGAGCCGCTGTAACATCCCAAAATTCTAAATTTTGGAATGTTATATTAAATAATTAATTTGATTGATTGTTTGATTGCTGTGTGAATGGTTGTGTGAAATTGAGTGAAATTTGAAACTTTTTGAAAGTTAAATGAGAGGGAATGGAATGACTTCCCAAACTTTCATCCTTGCATTTGATCTTAATGAATTTCAAATTCATTTCATCACAATACCCTTGAGTGAAGAAAACATGACTTCTTCTAGAAGCAAAAAGGGTTTTGAAAGATTTTTGAATTTCATTTTTGAAAGCATTTCAAATTTAGAAACTTTATGCAACTCAATGATTTTCATGAGAGAGGATAAAATGACTTCTTCAAAATATAGGAAATATGAGTTGGAAGTATGAAGAAAAGGTTTGAATTTCCAATTCAAAACCATTTGGAAGTTTTGGGTTTTATTTTCAAATTATTTTTCTCCAAAAATAAAATATATGGAAAATAGGGTAAAATGATTCCCTACATTATAAAAATGGAGAAAAAATAAATTTTAAATCATTTTGGCATTTTAAAGAAATTTTATTTGAATTTTATTTGCAGCAGTAGCACTATTTGTTTTATTAGAATTTGTGTGAATTTTATTTCATCTTGTAAAATAGTTCATATTGTAGGATTTCTTTTTCCGGTCGTTTTGATATATAATACTCCTATATTTTATTTTCATCTTATTTTCTAAAATGATCTTTCTTCGCGGAATCTTTTAAAAAAAGGGAAAGGTATTTTCTTTTTGGGCCAAATCCGGCCCGATCCGTACCGAATCATCTCCTTCCTCCCGACGATGCTCCATGTCTCCAGCCACCGCCGGAGCATCGCCGGAGATCGCGGGATTCGCGAAATCCCTTGCCCCCTCCTCCAAGAAGACCTCCTCCCCCTATAAATAGCCACCTCGCGCATCCATTCCCACCCCTAGTCCCTCCTCTCCTCGCCCCACATCGCCGAGCCGCCTTGCCGGAGTTCGCCGGACCACCGCCGCCATTGCCGCCCCGCCCCACCACCTCCGGCCATCCCCGCCAACTCCCACCACCACCACTCAAACCCCCTCGCTCCACCTCCCCCGCCCGTCCCCTCACCTCACCCGCAGGACCACCGGAGGACGTCGCCGGAGCTCCACCAGGACCCCATCACCGGACTGCTACAGTAAACCCGATCTACTGTTCACCTTTCTTTTTTTTTTCGTTCTGTTTTTTTTTCAGAATAGTTCCAAATTTGTAAATTCAATAACTAATTATCTATAATTTATTTTTGAGTGATTCCAACTGTGTTGGATCACAAATTTGTTTAAGCTTATGTTAGTGTTACTGGATTTCAAATTTGAGTAGCTTAAATTTGAATTTGATAAATTTTGTTCAAATTAGTATTTTGGCCATAACTTGAGTTTAAAAATAGATTTTAACTTGATTCTTTTTGCTACTGGTCACTTGTGGTATTGTTTAACTGTAGGATTTAGTTTGGTAATTTTAGAGCATTTTAAATTAGGGTTTTATTAGAAACAGTACTGTTTTGCGTATATAGTTGTTTTGGTTATCTAATTATTGTTTTTAATTATTTTAGTTAATTCTTTTTGTAGATTTTTGCTTGTTGTTCTATATTTCTGTTAGACTACAGTAGATAATTTTTTATAGTTATTTATTAGAGTTTAGTTATTGTTTTGTTTTACTATTGTTTAGTTATGAAACTAGGGTAAATAGAATAGTTTTATTAGTTTTAAAAGTAATTTCTTTTGCCACTTCAAGTTACGTTGTCATTGTTTCTGTTATTTGTAAACTAGTTGTTATATTTATTTAGTATAGTTTATTAATGTTTTAATGGATGCTTGGCTGTTATAGTTGTCTTAGTGTTTTGCTAGTTGTTATAGTATTAACTAGATGGTTATAGTAGTTTTATCTTAGTTCTTTTAGCTAGTTATTAAATTAGTAATTTATTTTATGTTATTTTATTAGAGTTATAGTTTCTTTGCTGTAGAAAAGTTATTAGAGTAATTTAGTGATGTTATGTAAGATTTGTGTGAATTGGTCTCCACTAGTTTTCCTTGAAGTTTTCTTTCGAAGTTTTCTTTTGGTTTTTATTTGGTTTTCTTCTTGCTTTTTGATTGTTATTTTGATTGCTAGTATTGTTTGCTAGGACGATTGCTTATATGATTACCATGTTTGACTATATAGATTTACATCGGAGTGACGAATAGTTTTATCAAGTTTCCAAGAGCGTTTATATCTTCATCAACATACCAGGCAAGTTCACTTTGACCATGCTTTCATACCTATGTTTTTATTGCATTTAGTGGCATCTTTGCAACAACTCTCCAGTAGTGATATTGATTTCTTGTAGTTGAGTAGTATGCATGAGGTAGGAACCCATCTCTCTATTACCAGCCCGGGACGTAATTTAGTTTCAATGCTACGCTATAGTAGACGGGGTTTGGTATGAGTTCTCGCGAGTGGTGTGAGAATGAAGGGCTCTACGTCAATGACGACAACTTCATGATGACACCTGCAAGGACTACATCTTCAAGGCCTCAAGACTTCAAGACTCGAGACAAGAATTCAATACACACTACTGGGTGAAGGACGGTTGACGGGCACCCTGGAGAAACCAGTGGATGGCCGGGATGCATGGAGAAGCGCCATGACATCTTGCGGAAAGCTTCACCCAGACTCAAAGAGACGGAAGAATACTTCATGCCCGGAAGCTTACCTGTGCAACCGCAAGTCATTATGGGCTCTGGCTTGGTTGACCTTAGTGGTGACTCTGGCTGGGACGGTGCTAGCAGATGTAGAACTACGGTAGGATTGGATGAGCACCGGACAGTGGTCAGGGGAACTCTTTGGAAGACCATGTTTCGGTCGTCTTGTTCTCAAACACCCTGAAGTGCGAGAACGTAAAGAGAGGGATCGAATCTTGCGGGTAAAGTGTACAAACCTCTGCAGAGGGTTAAAACCTAATCGATTAGCCGTGTCCCCGGTTACGGACAATTTGAGCCTCTGGACTTGGATCTACCTCGGAACTCTCAACACCGGATTGATAACTTAATTGTGGGCAACTTATGATGATTTTGGGCTATGGGACATCGGTTGGCGGAACCATGTCATGTTAGAAAACTCCGTAGTACAGGCTCCTGATATTCCTTTGTTGTAGGAAAAGTAAAACCAGCTTTTATGCAAAACAAAAACTCAGACCCAGAGCCACAAAGCCATATTGCATATAGAATAGTTTTATCATCAGCTTTCTCTTATTGTGATCTTGCCGGTACATTCAATGTACTGACCTACACGGCTGCAACGTATCATGTTGCAGATATTTTCTTCGACGAGTAAGAGTTACGATACAGGGTTACGGTCTACACTCAACCTGCCGATGGCGTTGATGGGACTCCACACTCGTTTGATTGTTTCCGCTGAGTATTACGAGGTATATATATCAGTTTACGTTATTTATACATGTGATTGCACTTTGATATATACATTGATGTACTGTGTGTGCCAGCATACTGATCCAGGGATGGCACAGATACACAGAGGCTTGACCGTCTGAGGTCGGGTCGCTACATAACCTCTTGAGTTCATATCCATCTTTGCAAGCTAAAATATCTAACGAAGCTTCTTTATCAAAAACATAACCCTCGGGAATAACAGGCAAGTCTTCATCATCACATTCATCAATATAATCACTTTCAATAATTTCTTTCTCTCTAGCCCTAGCAATTTGTTCATCAAGAAATTCACCAAGTGGCACAGTAGTATCAAGCATAGAAGTGGTTTCATCATAAGTATCATGCATAGCAGAAGTGGCATCATCAATAACATGCGACATATCAGAACGAATAGCAGAAGCAGGTTTAGGTGTCGCAAGCTTACTCAAGACAGAAGGTGAAGCAAGTGCAGAGCTAGATGGCAGCTCCTTACCTCCCCTCGTAATTGAGGGATAAATTGTTGTCTTAGCGTCTTTCAAGTTCTTCATAGTGACCAGCAGATAAAAATCCCAAGTGACTCAAAGAATAGAGCTATGCTCCCCGGCAACGGCGCCAGAAAATAGTCTTGATAACCCACAAGTATAGGGGATCGCAACAGTTTTCGAGGGTAGAGTATTCAACCCAAATTTATTGATTTGACACAAGGGGAGCCAAAGAATATTCTCAAGTATTAGCAATTGAGTTGTCAATTCAACCACACCTGGATCACTTAGTATCTGCAGCAAAGTATTTAGTAGCAAAGTAATATGATAGTAGTGGCAATGGTAACAAAAGTAATATTTTTGGTGTTTTGTAGTGATTGTAACAGTAGCAACGGAAAAGTAAATAAGCGAAGAACAGTATGTGAAAAGCTCGTAGGCATTGGATCGGTGATGGAGAATTATGCCGGATGCGGTTAATCATGTAACAATCATAACATAGGGTGACACAGAACTAGCTCCAATTCATCAATGTAATGTAGGCATGTATTCCGAACATAGTCATACGTGCTTATGGAAAAGAACTTGCATGACATCTTTTGTCCTACCCTCCCGTGGCAGCGGGGTCCTAATGGAAACTAAGGGATATTAAGGCCTCCTTTTAATAGAGTACCGGAACAAAGCATTAGCACATAGTGAATACATGAACTCCTCAAACTATGGTCATCACCGGGAGTGGTCCCGATTATTTTCACTTCGGGGTTGCCGGATCATAACACATAGTAGGTGACTATAGACTTGCAAGATAGGATCAAGAACTCACATATATTCATGAAAACATAATAGGTTCAGATATGAAATCATGGCACTCGGGCCCTAGTGACAAGCATTAAGCATAGCAAAGTCATAGCAACATCAATCTCAGAACATAGTGGATACTAGGGATCAAACCCTAACAAAACTAACTCGATTACATGATAAATCTCATCCAACCCATCACCGTCCAGCAGGCCTACGATGGAATTACTCACGCACGGCGGTGAGCATCATGAAATTGGTGATGGAGGATGGTTGATGGTGACGATGGCGACGGATTCCCCTCTCCGGAACCCCGAACGGACTCCAGATCAGCCCTCCTAAGAGGTTTTAGGGCTTGGCGATGGCTCCTTATCGTAAAACGTGATGAATTATTTTCTCTGGTTTTTTCTCTCCGAAAGCAAATATATAGAGTTGGAGTTGAGGTCGGAGGAGCTCCAGGGGGCCCACGAGGTAGGCGGTGCGCCCTAGGGGGGAGGGCACGCCCCCGACTCTCGTGGACAGGGTTTGGGTCCCCTGGTCTTCATCTTTTGCAAGGATTTTTTATTAATATCAAATAGACGTTCCCTGAAGTTTCAGGTCATTCCGAGAACTTTTGTTTCTGCACATAAATAACACCATGGAAAGTCTGCTGAAAACAGCGTCAGTCTGGGTTAGTTCCATTCAAATCATTCAAGTTAGAGTCCAAAACAAGGGCAAAAGTGTTTGGAAAAGTAGATACGACGGAGACATATCAAATATTGACCACTCCTATATGACTATCCGCTCTATCTACATGCGGGACATCAAAGCATCTGGGCCCGCGTGCCATCCACCAAGCGAGGTGCTACAGTTGAAACTCACCGGTCACCCCGGTGTGGCCGTCATGACCCGTCATATCACAAAACCCACACCTTTACCAGTAGTGGTAAAGTGGCCTCGAAGTTGGACTGGACGAAGCAACCATCATTTCACTGGAACGCTCGTTGAAGCCCTTTCTACCCTTTCTTGAAGAAAACCTCACTCCAGGCTACTCACTTCTGCCATTTTTATTCTATACGGACGAAGGAAAGGTGGGCGAATCAATGATGCTGCTATATTTTCATTCCAAGAATCTTGTTTTTGCGAAGCTCCGACCGATTCTCACAGCCTATTCTTTTCACGTTTTCATTGCGATTGTGGTTTCCTTTCGATTGCTTTTTGTTTGTCAGTTAATTGATGGATCCTAGAGCACTAGGCAAAGAGTTGTCGGCGGACAACCCACTGGAGACAGCGATCTCCAGGAAGCGAGCACCGACCAATGAGTTGACCATGTTGGCGGGCCAACCCATGGAGACGAAGAAATCCAAGAAACAAGCACTGGCCAAAGAGTTGACGATGTTGGTGGACGAACTCCTCAAAGAAAGTTGGAAGAACAGCAAGGGCCCCATCATGCCTACCCCAGAAACTTTGATGGCCACCTTTGCGCGGCTCAAGGCCGAGTATGAGGAGATAGTTGCCGTTGAGAAGCAGTATTCCCCTGGCAAGGTGATGGCCCCCATCGAGGACGAGGAGATGGCCTCTGGAGGGATGAGATCCCCCGGTGAGCTGCACAAGGTAAAAAAATAATGGCTTATTACCGAAAGTTGTGGTTTTTGATTCTTTGCAATGTGCTTGCTAATATGTTAGGGTTGTGCAGGTGTCGGTGGACGTCCTTGATGATTCCGATGTCATGGCCCGTCCTGTGGACAACGCCCCAGAGATCGTTTTCGATGTCGCGGTCCGTCCTGTTGGCATCGCCCCGGAGATCGATTCCGATGCCGCTGTCCATCCTGTGGACATCACCCCAGAGATCGATTCCGATGTCGCGGTCAGTCATGTGGACATCGCCCCAGAGATCGATTCCCATACCGTTGTCTGTGCTGTGGTCATTGCCCGAGAGATCGATGACAAGAAATAGTTGGTCACGCTAATCCTTCAGGGTAGTTTGCATTGCTCTGTGTTTAATTACCAGAACGATGTGTGTTATCAAACCATCTTAGGGCTAGTGCACTGTCTTGTGTGGGCGGTACTTGCTACTTCTGTTTGATAGTGAATCATGTGAACCCTCTCCGAGTTATGGAAACAGATGTATCCTCACCAGCTTTTGATGTAATATATGGCATGCTTAGATGTAAGTTTGAACTGTTTATCGTATCAGCAGGGCTTATTTGATGATTCTTGGTGTTAGTAGGCTAGCTACTATGTGAGCTATAGTACTTGCAAAACACTCACCAAAGAGAAATGTTGGGGATGATGAGCTCGTGGTATGCTTATACTGATCCGTTGTCGATCGGCCAATAGCCCAAGCTCCTAAAATTGTAGGCTTAGCGATCGATCAGACAATAGTCGACATGGATACATTCAGGCCTCATTTGGTTCATAGGTTAGGAAAATCATAGCAGAAGTACAGAGACATACTCCCTCCGTTCGGAATTACTTGTCTTGGAAATTGATGTATCTAGAACTAAAATACGTCTAGATACATTCATTTCCGCGACAAGTAATTCCGAACAGAGGGAGTACAACACAAAATCATAGCAGTACAGAGACGTCCCTCCATTTAAAAATAGATGAGTCAACTTTGTACTACTAACTTTGAAACGGAGGGAGTACAGATCCTAGGTGGGCTAGTTTGGCCTAGTGGGTTTTAGTGATATGACGTGGTACAGTGCCGTCTAGTCTTCGTGTGTGGTAGCAGTACTGCGGGTAGAGTAAGTTTTCTTGAAGAAGCGGAATTCAACAAAGTCATGATGGTTCCTTAGTCCAACTAACTTACAGTGGGAAAGGTTGAGCCTGCGCTACGACTGGGGTGGACCAGGATAATTTTGTGCATGGTAGGTGGACCAGGATGGTCGACGTCCCACATGTTGGCGAATGAAAGTATTCTTTCCGATATAGTGGACAAGCAACGAGCATTCATTGTTTATTTTTTATGAAACCTATTGTCTCCACTGTTACGATGGAGGAGTGTGAAACACGGCAGCCCAGTGAACTTGGCATGTGCACCACTCCCTCCTTCCTCATGTAATACTACCATAGTGTTGACTATAAGGTTACAACTTTTTCTCACTTTCTCTCTATCTATTTCCTCTCAAATGTTTTTACCTTTCTTTTTTAGACACAATTGTTTTTTATGCCTCTTTTTTTTGAATTAGTTTTTTTATACCTAGGAGCACGTGTAGAGACGAGCTCCTGCAGATCCCACTCCTTGACTTTGTCAATGCCTCTCTCTCCTCCACATAAGCGGGCTTGTCGAGAAGACAAGAGATGATCTCTTAGCACAATATGTTTCACCATGTTTTTAGGAATAACTTGTTATTGAAGATAAGGCTAATTGATGATCCATTGTACACATGTTTTTTGCCATCTCTAAATTACATGCAAGACTTATGATAAGACTATCTTATCAACCATTGTACAAGCCCTTTATAGCCCAGAATTTTACTGGTAGTACTTGCTATGAATGCGGGCAGCTGACCTCTGAGGGGGGAGCGTGCGCGGGGAGGTGGTGGGTGGGGGAGGGGTTCTGGTGGGCTAGGGCGGTAAGAAGCGGGCTTGGAAGCGGTGCAGACTCCCGCATGGCCCACCTCACATTATCACCACATATTTCTTGGAGTCCGTGCACGGCGAGCGGGTGATCTCTTCTCCCTCCCCCGTCTCTCTCCTCTCAGCCGACGCCGGCCGAGCGATTAGATTTCGGCTATCGACGGTTTATTCAATTGCAGTCCCACATGTAAGTGAAAATGCAAGACAACGTGTGTCCCCTCTGGCGAGCAGCGTGCGAGCTGGACTGTCGGGGGTGCGACGTGAACGCAACGCGTACGAGTTGTAAGTGTGCCGCCTTTTCCTTTTGAACTTGCAAAGCGTAACATTTTCGTGCGTTCGATCAATCGAGATCTTTATTCAAATAACTCATAAAACTTTTGTGTTCCTTAAGCTCGTTTCTAAACAAATTATTATGCTCAAATTGCAAAACCATAAACTTCCTAACGTTGTTTTCGATCTCCTCTAACCTTTTAAGGTGAAGATCACCAAAATTTGGTAGAGCCATCACGACAAACAAGCAATCCAACACACGAGCAAACAAAAGACGAGCGAGAAAAAGGCAAACGGAGAAGGAGAAGGAGGAGGAGATTGGGAAAGAGAGGGCGAATAAAACGGCAAGGGTGAAGTGGGGGAGAGGAAAACGAGAGGCAAATGGCAACTAATGTAATGCGGGAGATAGGGATTGTGATGGGTACTTGGTATGTTGACTTTTTGCGTAGACTCCCCGGCAACGGCGCCAGAAATTCTTCTTGCTACCTCTTGAGCTTGCGTTGGTTTTCCCCGAAGAGGACATGATGATGCAGCAGAGTAGTGTAAGTATTTCCCTCAGTTTTTGAGAACCAAGGTATCAATCCAGTAGGAGGCCACGCTCAAGTCCCTCGTACCTGCATAAATCGATAGCAACTCGCAACCAATGCGATTAGGGGTTGTCAATCCCTTCACGGTCTCTTACGAGAGTGAGATCTAATAGGGATAATATTTTTGGTATTTTTGATAAAAAGATGCAAAGTGAAAAGTAAAAGACAAAGTAAAACCAAAGCAAGATTAAAGTGATGGAGATTGATATGATGATAATAGACCCGGGGGCCATAGGTTTCACTAGTGGCTTCTCTCGAGAGCATAAGTTTTGTACGGTGGGTGAACAAATTACTGTTGAGCAATTGACAGAATTGAGCATAGTTATGAGAATATCTAGGCATGATCATGTATATAGGAATCACGTCCATGGCAAGTAGATCGAAATGATTCTGCATCTACTACTATTACTCCACTCATCGACCGCTATCCAGCATGCATCTAGAGTATTAAGTTAAAAATAGAGTAACGCTTTAAGCAAGATGACATGATGTAGAGAGATAAATTCATGCAATATGAAATAAACCCCATCTTGTTATCCTCGATGGCAACGATACAATACGTGCCTTGCTGCCCCTTCTGTCACTGGGAAAGGACACCGCAAGATCGAACCCAAAGCTAAGCACTTCCCCATGGCAAGAACTACCAATCTAGTTGGCCAAACCAAACGGATAATTCAAAGAGACTTGCAAAGATAACCAATCATACATAAAAGAATTCAGAAAAGATTCAAATATTATTCATAGATAGAGTTGATCATAAACCCACAATTCATCGGTCTCAACAAACACACCGCAAAAGAAGAAGATTACATCAAATAGATCTCCACAAGAGAGGGGGAGAACATTGTATTGAGATCCAAACAGAGAGAAGAAGCCATCTAGCTAATAACTATGGACCCGAAGGTCTGAGGTAAACTACTCACACTTCATCGGAGAGGCTATGATGATGTACAAGCCCTCCGTGATGACGGCCCTCTCCGGCGGAGCTCCAGAACAGGCCCCAAGATGGGATCTTGTGGATACAGAAAGTTGCGGCGGTGGAATTAGGTTTTTGGCTCCTGTTCTGATCGTTTGGGGGTACGTGGTTATATATAGGAGGAAGAAGTACGTCGGTGGAGCTTCGGTGGGCCCACGAGGGTGGGGGGCATGCCTGGGGGTGTAGGGAGCGCCCCCCTACCTCGTGCCCTCCTCGGAGCTTCCTTGGCGTAGGGTCCAAGTCTCCTGGATCTTATTCGGGAAGAAAATCACGTTCCAAAAAGGATTTTTCTGTTTGGACTCCGTTTGATATTTCGTTTCTTCGAAACACTGAAATAGGCAAAAAATAGCAATTCTGGGCTGGGCCTCCGGTTAATAGGTTAGTCCCAAAAATAATATAAAAGTGGAAAATAAAGCCCAATATAGTCCAAAACAGTAGATAATATAGCATGGAGCAATCAAAAATTATAGTTACGTTGGAGACATATCAGGCATCCCCAAGCTTAATTCATGCTCGTCCTCGAGTAGGTAAATGATAAAAGAGAATTTTTGATGCGGAGTGCTACTTGGCATAATTTCAATGCAAAATTTCTTAATTGTGGTATGAATATTTAGATTCGAAAGATTCAAGACAAAAGTTCATATTGACATAAAAATAATAATACTTCAAGCATACCAATAAAGCAACTATGTCTTCTCAAAATAACATGGCCAAAGAAAGTTATCCCTACAAATTCATATAGTCTAGCTATGCTCCGTCTTCACCACACAAAGTATTTAAATCATGCACAACCCCGATGACAAGCCAAGCAATTGTTTCATACTTTAACATTTTCAAAACTTTTTCAACCTTCAAGCAATACATGAGCGTGAGCCATGGATATAGCACTATATGTGGAATAGAACGGTGGTTGTGGAGAAGACAAAAATAGGGGAAGATAGTCTCACATCAACTAGGCGTATCAATGGGCTATGGAGATGCCCATTAATAGATATCAATGTGAGTGAGTAGGGATTGCCATGCAACGGATGCACTAGAGCTATAAGTATGTGAAAGCTCAACAAAAGAAACTAAGTGGGTGTGCATCCAACTCACTTGCTCACGAAGACCTAGGGCATCTTGAGGAAGCCCATCATTGGAATATACAAGCCAAGTTCTATAATGAAAAATTCCCACTAGTATATGAAAGTGACATCATAGGAGACTCTCTATCATGAAGATCTTGGTGCTACTTTGAAGCACAAGTGTGGTAAAAGGATAGTAACATTGTCCCTTCTCTCTTTTTCTCTCATTTTTTCATTTGGGCCTTTTTTATGGCCTCTTTTTTTTGTCCGAAGTCTCATCCCGACTTGTGGGGGAATCATGGTCTCCATCATTCTTTCCTCACTTGGGACAATGCTCTAAAAAAATGATGATCATCACACTTTTATTTTTCTTACAACTCAACAATTACAACTCGATACTGAGAACAAGATATGACTCTATATGAATGCCTCCGGCGGGGTACCGAGATATGCAATGAATCAAGAGTGACATGTATGAAAGAATTATGGATGGTGGCTTTGCCACAAATACAATGTCAACTACATGACCATGCTAGCAATATGACAATGATGGAGCGTGTCATAATAAGCGGAACGGTGGAAAGTTGCATGGCAATATATCTCGGAATGGCTATGGAAATGCCATGATAGGTAGGTATGGTGGCTGTTTTGAGGAAAATATATGGTGGGCGTATGATACCGGCAAAAAGTACGCGGTATTAGAGAGGCTAGCAATGGTGGAAGGATGGGAAAAAGTGCATATAATCCATGGACTCAACATTAGTCACAAAGAACTCATATACTTATTGCAAAAATTTAGAAGTTATCAAAGCAAAGTATTACGCGCATGCTCCTAGGGGGATAGATTGGTAGGAAAAGACCATCGCTCGTCCCCGACCGCCACTCATAAGGAGGACAATCAATAAACACTTCATGCTCCGACTTCGTTACATAACGGTTCACCATACGTGCATGCTACGGGAATCACAAACTTCAACGCAAGTATTCTTCAAATTCACAACTACTTCCACTAGCATGACTATAATATTATCACCTCCATATCTCAAAACAATTATCATGCTTCAATATTTTCTTAGTATTCGACGCACTCAAAAGTAAATTTCACAAATCATGAATACCAAGCATATTAATATTAAGCAATTTACCGTGCTATTACGACTCTCAAAGTAATTTAAGTGAAGCATGAGAGATCAATAGTTTCTTTAAAACAAACCACCGCCGTGCTCTAAAAGATCTAAGTGAAGCACATATAGCAAAATTATAACGCTCAAAAGATATAAGTGAAGCACATAGAGCAAAACTACATAGCTCAAAAGATATAAGTGAAGCACAAAGAGTATTCTAACAAATTTTAATTCATAGATGGCTCTCTCAAAAGGTGTGTACATAAAGGGTGATTGTGTCACACTAACAAACAAAGACACAAATAATACAAGACGCTCCAAGCAAAACACATATCATGCTGGTGAATAAAAATATAGCTCCAAGTAAATTACCGATGGAAGTGGACGAAAGAGGGGATGCCTTCCGGGGCATCCCCAAGCTTTGAATTTTTGGTGTCCTTGGATTATCTTGGGGTTGCCATGGGCATCCCCAAGCTTAGGCTCTTGCCACTCCTTGTTCCATAATCCATCAAAAGAATTCACCCAAAACTTGAAAACTTCACAACACAAAACTCAATAGAAATCTCGTGAGCTCCGTTAGAGAAAGAAAACATAAAACCACTTCAAATTACTGTAATGAATTCATTCTTTATTTGTATTGGTGTTAAACCTACTGTATTACAACTTCTCTATGGATCATGCCCTCCAATACTAGCCATAGATTCGTCAAAATAAGCAAACAACACACGAAAAACAGAATCTGTCAAAAACAGAACAGTCTGTAGCAATCTGTAACTAACGCAAACTTCTGGAACTCCAAAAAATCTACCAAAATTAGAAGACCTAGACAATTTGTTTATTGATCAGAAGCAATTGGAATCAGTATTTTATCACGTTCTTATGATTTTTAATAATTCGGGCACTGAACGCAAAGTTTCTGGAAATTACAGCAAAATCAAATAACTATCATCCAAGAAGATCCAATAGGTCTAGCTTGGCACAAACACTAATTAAAACACAAAACCACATACAAACAGAAGGTAGATGGGTTATTTATTACCTAACAGAAGAAAAACACAAAAAAACTAAAAATAAAATTGGGTTGCCTCCCAACAAGCGCTATCGTTTAACGCTCCTAGTTAGGCATAAAAGCTAGGATAGATCTAAGTATTGCCATCTTTGGAAGGCAATCCATAAGTGGCTCTCATGATGGTTTCATATGGAAGTTTTATTTTCTTTCTTGGAAAGTGTTCCATGCCCTTTTTTAATGGAAATTGGAATCTAATATTCCCTTCCTTCATATCAATAATCGCACCAACCGTTCTAAGGAAAGGTCTACCAAGAATAATAGGGCAAGAAGGATTGCAATCTATATCAAGAACAATGAAATCTACGGGCACATAATTCCTATTTGCAACAATAAGAACATCATTAATCCTTCCCATAGGTTTCTTAATAGTAGAATCCGCGAGATGCAAGTTTAAAGAGCAAGTTTCAAGAGCGCGGAAATCTAGCAAATCACACAAAGCATAAAACTCATGATCTTTAATTTTAATTTTAATAGTTGGCTCCCACTCATCATAGAGTTTTATAGGGATAGAAACTTTCAACTCAAGTTTTTCTTCATAAGATTGCATCAAGGCGTCAATAATATGTTCGGTGAAGGCTTTCTTTTGACTATAAGCATGTGGAGAATTTGGCATGGATTGCAACAAGTAAATACAATCATTCAAAGAGCAACTTTCATAATTAAATTCCTTGAAATCCAATATAGTGGGTTTCGCAACATCTAAATTTTTATTTCTTTCAATCCCACTTTCATCAATTTCATCATAAAGATCTAAATACTCCGAATTTTTGGAACGCCTTCTAGGTAAAGGAAGATCATATTCAGTTTCATCAAGATTCATATTACAAAACAAAGATTTGATAGGGGACACATCAATAACTTTTAGATCTTCATCTTGATTTTCATAGGTATTCGGTTTTGCGGCCATCTTATTGACTAAGGTAGCTTGCATATCCGAAATTTCAGCAGTCATCTTTTCAAGACGAGCAATTTGGGATCTTATACCATCAAATTCTTTAGACATATAATCAAGCTCTTTATTCATATAACTCATAAAACCTTTTTATTCCCTAAGCTCGTTTCTAAAGAAATTATTATGCTCAAATTGCAAAACCATAAACTTCCTAACGTTGTTTTCGATCTCCTCTAACCTTTTAAGGTTAAGATCACCAAATTTTGGTAGAGCCATCGTGACAAACCAGCAATCCAACACACGAGCAAACAAAAGACAAGCGAGAAAAAGGCAAACGGAGAAGGAGAAGGAGGAGGAGATTGGGAAAGAGAGGGCGAATAAAACGGCAAGGGTGAAGTGGGGGAGAGGAAAATGAGAGGCAAATGGCAACTAATGTAATGCGGGAGATAGGGATTGTGATGGGTACTTGGTATGTTGACTTTTTGCGTAGACTCCCCGGCAACGGCGCCAAAAATTCTTCTTGCTAACTCTTGAGCTTGCGTTGGTTTTCCCCGAAGAGGAGAGGATGATGCGGCAGAGTAGTGTAAGTATTGCCCTCAGCTTTTGAGAACCAAGGTATCAATCCAGTAGGAGGCCATGCTCAAGTCCCTCGTACCTGCACAAATCGATAGTAACTCGCAACCAACGCGATTAGGGGTTGTCAATCCCTTCACGGTCTCTTACGAGAGTGAGATCTAATAGAGATAATATTTTTAGTATTTTTTATATAAATATGCAAAGTGAAAAGTAAAAGACAAAGTAAAAACAAAGCAAGATTAAAGTGATGGAGATTGATATGATGAGAATAGACCCGGGGGCCATAGGTTTCACTAGTGGCTTCTCTCGAGAGCATAAGTTTTGTACGGTGGGTGAACAAATTACTGTTGAGCAATTGACAGAATTGAGCATAGTTATGAGAATATCTAGGCATGATCATGTATATAGGAATCACGTCCATGGCAAGTAGATCGAAATGATTCTGCATCTACTACTATTACTCCACTCATCGACCGCTATCCAGCATGCATCTAGAGTATTAAGTTAAAAATAGAGTAACGCTTTAAGCAAGATGACATGATGTAGAGAGATAAATTCATGCAATATGAAATAAACCCCATCTTGTTATCCTCGATGGCAACGATACAATACGTGCCTTGCTGCCCCTTCTGTCACTGGGAAAGGACACCGCAAGATCGAACCCAAAGCTAAGCACTTCCCCATGGCAAGAACTACCAATCTAGTTGGCCAAACCAAACGGATAATTCAAAGAGACTTGCAAAGATAACCAATCATACATAAAAGAATTCAGAAAAGATTCAAATATTATTCATAGATAGACTTGATCATAAACCCACAATTCATCGGTCTCAACAAACACACCGCAAAAGAAGAAGATTACATCAAATAGATCTCCACAAGAGAGGGGGAGAACATTGTATTGAGATCCAAAAAGAGAGAAGAAGCCATCTAGCTAATAACTATGGACCCGAAGGTCTGAGGTAAACTACTCACACTTCATCGGAGAGGCTATGATGATGTACAAGCCCTCCGTGATGACGGCCCTCTCCGGCGGAGCTCCGGAACAGGCCCCAAGATGGGATCTTGTGGATACAGAAAGTTGCGGCGGTGGAATTAGGTTTTTGGCTCCTGTTCTGATCGTTTGGGGGTACGTGGGTATATATAGGAGGAAGAAGTACGTCGGTGGAGCTTCGGTGGGCCCACGAGGGTGGGGGCATGCCTGGGGGTGTAGGGCGCGCCCCCCTACCTCGTGCCCTCCTCGGAGCTTCCTTGGCGTAGGGTCCAAGTCTCCTGGATCTTATTCGGGAAGAAAATCACGTTCCAAAAAGGATTTTTTTTGTTTGGACTCCGTTTGATATTTCGTTTCTTCGAAACACTGAAATAGGCAAAAAATAGCAATTCTGGGCTGGGCCTCCGGTTAATAGGTTAGTCCCAAAAATAATATAAAAGTGGAAAATAAAGCCCAATATAGTCCAAAACAGTAGATAATATAGCATGGAGCAATCAAAAATTATAGTTACGTTGGAGACATATCAGGCATCCCCAAGCTTAATTCCTGCTCGTCCTCGAGTAGGTAAATGATAAAAGAGAATTTTTGATGCGGAGTGCTACTTGGCATAATTTCAATGCAAAATTTCTTAATTGTGGTATGAATATTTAGATTCGAAAGATTCAAGACAAAAGTTCATATTGACATAAAAATAATAATACTTCAAGCATACTAATAAAGCAACTATGTCTTCTCAAAATAACATGGCCAAAGAAAGTTATCCCTACAAATTCATATAGTCTAGCTATGCTCCGTCTTCACCACACAAAGTATTTAAATCATGCACAACCCCGATGACAAGCCAAGCAATTGTTTCATACTTTAACATTTTCAAAACTTTTTCAACCTTCACGCAATACATGAGCGTGAGCCATGGATATAGCACTATATGTGGAATAGAACGGTGGTTGTGGAGAAGACAAAAATAGGGGAAGATAGTCTCACATCAACTAGGCGTATCAATGGGCTATGGAGATGCCCATTAATAGATATCAATGTGAGTGAGTAGGGATTGCCATGCAACGGATGCACTAGAGCTATAAGTATGTGAAAGCTCAACAAAAGAAACTAAGTGGGTGTGCATCCAACTCACTTGCTCACGAAGACCTAGGGCATCTTGAGGAAGCCCATCATTGGAATATACAAGCCAAGTTCTATAATGAAAAATTCCCACTAGTATATGAAAGTGACATCATAGGAGACTCTCTATCATGAAGATCTTGGTGCTACTTTGAAGCACAAGTGTGGTAAAAGGATAGTAACATTGTCCCTTCTCTCTTTTTCTCTCATTTTTTCATTTGGGCCTTTTTTATGGCCTCTTTTTTTTGTCCGAAGTCTCATCCCGACTTGTGGGGGAATCATGGTCTCCATTATTCTTTCCTCACTTGGGACAATGCTCTAAAAAAATGATGATCATCACACTTTTATTTTTCTTACAACTCAACAATTACAACTCGATACTGAGAACAAGATATGACTCTATATGAATGCCTCCGGCGGGGTACCGAGATATGCAATGAATAAAGAGTGACATGTATGAAAGAATTATGGATGGTGGCTTTGCCACAAATACAATGTCAACTACATGACCATGCTAGCAATATGACAATGATGGAGCGTGTCATAATAAGCGGAACGGTGGAAAGTTGCATGGCAATATATCTCGGAATGGCTATGGAAATGCCATGATAGGTAGGTATGGTGGCTGTTTTGAGGAAAATATATGGTGGGCGTATGATACCGGCAAAAAGTACGCGGTATTAGAGAGGCTAGAAATGGTGGAAGGATGGGAAAAAGTGCATATAATCCATGGACTCAACATTAGTCACAAAGAACTCATATACTTATTGCAAAAATTTAGAAGTTATCAAAGCAAAGTATTACGCGCATGCTCCTAGGGGGATAGATTGGTAGGAAAAGACCATCGCTCGTCCCCGACTACCACTCATAAGGAGGACAATCAATAAACACTTCATGCTCCGACTTCGTTACATAACGGTTCACCATACGTGCATGCTACGGGAATCACAAACTTCAACGCAAGTATTCTTCAAATTCACAACTACTTCCACTAGCATGACTATAATATTATCACCTCCATATCTCAAAACAATTATCATGCTTCAATATTTTCTTAGTATTCGACGCACTCAAAAGTAAATTTCACAAATCATGAATACCAAGCATATTAATATTAAGCAATTTACCGTGCTATTACGACTCTCAAAGTAATTTAAGTGAAGCATGAGAGATCAATAGTTTCTTTAAAACAAACCACCGCCGTGCTCTAAAAGATCTAAGTGAAGCACATATAGCAAAATTATAACGCTCAAAAGATATAAGTGAAGCACATAGAGCAAAACTACATAGCTCAAAAGATATAAGTGAAGCACAAAGAGTATTCTAACAAATTTTAATTCATAGATGGCTCTCTAAAAAGGTGTGTACAGAAAGGGTGATTGTGTCACACTAACAAACAAAGACACAAATAATACAAGACGCTCCAAGCAAAACACATATCATGCTGGTGAATAAAAATATAGCTCCAAGTAAATTACCGATGGAAGTGGACGAAAGAGGGGATGCCTTCCGGGGCATCCCCAAGCTTTGAATTTTTGGTGTCCTTGGATTATCTTGGGGTTGCCATGGGCATCCCCAAGCTTAGTCTCTTGCCACTCCTTGTTCCATAATCCATCAAAAGAATTCACCCAAAACTTGAAAACTTCACAACACAAAACTCAATAGAAATCTCGTGAGCTCCGTTAGAGAAAGAAAACATAAAACCACTTCAAATTACTGTAATGAATTCATTCTTTATTTGTATTGGTGTTAAACCTACTGTATTACAACTTCTCTATGGATCATGCCCTCCAATACTAGCCATAGATTCGTCAAAATAAGCAAACAACACACGAAAAACAGAATCTGTCAAAAACAGAACAGTCTGTAGCAATCTGTAACTAACGCAAACTTCTGGAACTCCAAAAAATCTACCAAAATTAGAAGACCTAGACAATTTGTTTATTGATCAGAATCAATTGGAATCAGTATTTTATCACGTTCTTATGATTTTTAATAATTTGGGCACTGAACGCAAAGTTTCTGGAAATTACAGCAAGATCAAATAACTATCATCCAAGAAGATCCAATAGGTCTAGCTTGGCACAAACACTAATTAAAACACAAAACCACATACAAACAGAAGGTAGATGGGTTATTTATTACCTAACAGAAGAAAAACACACAAAAACTAAAAATAAAATTGGGTTGCCTCCCAACAAGCGCTATCGTTTAACGCCCCTAGTTAGGCATAAAAGCGAGGATAGATCTAAGTATTGCCATCTTTGGAAGGCAATCCATAAGTGGCTCTCATGATGGTTTCATATGGAAATTTTATTTTCTTTCTTGGAAAGTGTTCCATGCCCTTTTTTAATGGAAATTGGAATCTAATATTCCCTTCCTTCATATCAATAATCGCACCAACCGTTCTAAGGAAAGGTCTACCAAGAATAATAGGGCAAGAAGGATTGCAATCTATATCAAGAACAATGAAATCTACGGGCACATAATTCCTATTTGCAACAATAAGAACATCATTAATCCTTCCCATAGGTTTCTTAATAGTAGAATCCGCGAGATGCAAGTTTAAAGAGCAAGTTTCAAGATCGCGGAAATCTAGCAAATCACACAAAGCATAAAACTCATGATCTTTAATTTTAATTTTAATAGTTGGCTCCCACTCATCATAGAGTTTTATAGGGATAGAAACTTTCAACTCAAGTTTTTCTTCATAAGATTGCATCAAGGCGTCAATAATATGTTCGGTGAAGGCTTTCTTTTGACTATAAGCATGTGGAGAATTTGGCATGGATTGCAACAAGTAAATACAATCATTCAAAGAGCAACTTTCATAATTAAATTCCTTGAAATCCAATATAGTGGGTTTCGCAACATCTAAATTTTTATTTCTTTCAATCCCACTTTCATCAATTTCATCATAAAGATCTAAATACTCCGAATTTTTGGAACGCCTTCTAGGTAAAGGAAGATCATATTCAGTTTCATCAAGATTCATATTACAAAACAAAGATTTGATAGGGGACACATCAATAACTTTTAGATCTTCATCTTGATTTTCATAGGTATTCGGTTTTGCGGCCATCTTATTGACTAAGGTAGCTTGCATATCCGAAATTTCAGTAGTCATCTTTTCAAGACGAGCAATTTGGGATCTTATACCATCAAATTCTTTAGACATATCATCGAGCTCTTTATTCATATAACTCATAAAACCTTTTTATTCCCTAAGCTCGTTTCTAAAGAAATTATTATGCTCAAATTGCAAAACCATAAACTTCCTAACGTTGTTTTCGATCTCCTCTAACCTTTTAAGGTTAAGATCACCAAATTTTGGTAGAGCCATCGTGACAAACCAGCAATCCAACACACGAGCAAACAAAAGACAAGTGAGAAAAAGGCAAACGGAGAAGGAGAACGAGGAGGAGATTGGGAAAGAGAGGGTGAATAAAACGGCAAGGGTGAAGTGGGGGAGAGGAAAATGAGAGGCAAATGGCAACTAATGTAATGCGGGAGATAGGGATTGTGATGGGTACTTGGTATGTTGACTTTTTGCGTAGACTCCCCGGCAACGGCGCTAGAAATTCTTCTTGCTACCTCTTGAGCTTGCGTTGGTTTTCCCCGAAGAGGAGAGGATGATGCAGCAGAGTAGCGTAAGTATTGCCCTCAGCTTTTGAGAACCAAGGTATCAATCCAGTAGGAGGCCATGCTCAAGTCCCTCGTACCTGCACAAATCGATAGCAACTCGCAACCAACGCGATTAGGGATTGTCAATCCCTTCACGGTCTCTTACGAGAGTGAGATCTAATAGAGATAATATTTTTAGTATTTTTTATATAAATATGCAAAGTGAAAAGTAAAAGACAAAGTAAAAACAAAGCAAGATTAAAGTGATGGAGATTGATATGATGAGAATAGACCCGGGGGCCATAGGTTTCACTAGTGGCTTCTCTCGAGAGCATAAGTTTTCTACGGTGGGTGAACAAATTACTGTTGAGGAATTGACAGAATTGAGCATAGTTATGAGAATATCTAGGCATGATCATGTATATAGGAATCACGTCCGTGGCAAGTAGATCGAAATGATTCTGCATCTACTACTATTACTCCACTCATCGACCGCTATCCAGCATGCATCTAGAGTATTAAGTTAAAAATAGAGTAACGCTTTAAGCAAGATGACATGATGTAGAGAGATAAATTCATGCAATATGAAATAAACCCCATCTTGTTATCCTCGATGGCAACGATACAATACATGCCTTGCTGCCCCTTCTGTCACTGGGAAAGGACACCGCAAGATCGAACCCAAAGCTAAGCACTTCTCCCATGGCAAGAACTACCAATCTAGTTGGCCAAACCAAACGGATAATTCAAAGAGACTTGCAAAGATAACCAATCATACATAAAAGAATTCAGAAAAGATTCAAATATTATTCATAGATAGACTTGATCATAAACCCACAATTCATCGGTCTCAACAAACACACCGCAAAAGAAGAAGATTACATCAAATAGATCTCCACAAGAGAGGGGGAGAACATTGTATTAAGATCCAAAAAGAGAGAAGAAGCCATCTAGCTAATAACTATGGACCCGAAGGTCTGAGGTAAACTACTCACACTTCATCGGAGAGGCTATGATGATGTACAAGCCCTCCGTGATGACGGTCCTCTCCGATGGAGCTCCGGAACAGGCCCCAAGATGGGATCTTGTGGATACAGAAAGTTGCAGTGGTGGAATTAGGTTTTTGGCTCCTGTTCTGATCGTTTGGGGGTACGTGGGTATATATAGGAGGAAGAAGTACGTCGGTGGAGCTTCGGTGGGCCCATGAGGGTGGGGGCGCGCCCCCTACCTCGTGCCCTCCTCGGAGCTTCCTTGGCGTAGGGTCCAAGTCTCCTGGATCTTATTTGGGAAGAAAATCACGTTCCAAAAAGGATTTTTCTGTTTGGACTGCGTTCGATATTCCGTTTCTTCGAAACACTGAAATAGGCAAAAAAACAGCAATTCTGGGCTGGGCCTCCGGTTAATAGGTTAGTCCCAAAAATAATATAAAAGTGGAAAATAAAGCCCAATATAGTCCAAAACAGTAGATAATATAGCATGGAGCAATCAAAAATTATAGATACGTTGGATACGTATCATTGCCATCCAATGCTGCCTGCATACCTTTCGACAACTATATGAACTAACCGGATGAAATTCGTGCAAACAAAGCAAATTTCAAATTGACCGAATGAAATTCATTACATTTCGAGAACTTTTCCTATAAACTGGACGAAATTCATTACATATTTCGCACAAACCGTACAAAAACCTACTGTAAACCTAATCTAAACGATCGCCGGGCCCCGACCACCATGTTCGGCCATGACCCGAGAAAGTTGGCCATTGCCTTTGCCTCCTCCTTATCCGCCTCGATAACCTCCTCCTCCAGAGCACAAGGTTATGTAGATTTCTGCCTCCACGTCACCGTCAAGCGGCTAATCGGCCGCCGATTTTTATCCCACGAAGCTTGGCGTTGACCGAGTGGAGGAGCGGTGGCCTTCCTGGGACTAGAGCGGTGGCGACCTACCATGTACTACTCTTCCTCGCTGCCGGCTGTGCCCGCGCACGCGCGCCGGCTTCGTGGTCGTGGCGGCGGAGGGCGGCCGGGGGGGAGCCGGCGATCTCCTTCGTCTGCTCCTGCGAGAGTACGTCCAAGAGAGCTTTGGAGTGAGTCCGGAGCGGAGCCAGTGATGTCCTTCGTCTGCTCCTGCGATAGTACGTCCAAGAGAGCTTTGGAGTGCTCAGAGGCCATGGTTGGAGTGGTGCCAACAAAAGGAAAGGACCGGAGGAGAATGAGTGTGGGTCTTTGGCTATGGCTGGGAGCTGGGGCTCAAGTTAATATAGTGGGCGAATGGCAATGAGCCGGGGCAGACGGATGGATGGCTGGCACCGGAGTAGGTTCGTCCGTAGCCGTGGTGTCATTAACGCGGAGCAGTCGCTTGCACCGGGATGCCGCGCGATGGCGCTCTCTCGGCCGCCGCGCTGCTGCAATGCCGGCGCCAATGAGAGGTCGTGTCGGGCGTGAATGCAGAAGCTACTTTAGTCACTTAACCGCAGGTGCTTTGTCTCACTGACATGTGGGCCCAACGGGCATCAGGCCCGCATGTCAGTGACACACCAACTGCACCTGCAGTTAAGGCCGGTGAATGCGGCATTGATGCTCTGGAGAGACGGTGATCGTTTCAGGCGGGAAGCGCGCGCTAGCGATGGAAGGGGTTTCGGTAGGCCAGGGTGGTCAGACGTTGGCATGGTGGTAAAATTTGAACTCATGGATGACGAGCCTTTGAAGCGTATGCGGAACGTATTGACAACCAGGCGTCCATGCAACCGCTCTTGTCGCCAGCTAGCATTCGACGACCACCATTAGACACCACACAACCATACATAACTTACAAATAATGGATGAATCGATCAGACACACACTCATGCGGAGTGGCACTATGATCGGTTGCTCACGATAGTACATACTCCGCACCATAGTACCCTCTCTAGCTAGGCTGTTTTATAGATTGTCATTGTGATGGACGATATACATGAGCAAGGCGCCGAGTCATGAGTATGACCGTTGGTGTTGAGCCAGGTGAATACATGCTCGGTGTTCGCGGAGGCCTCGAGCAAACGTCTAAACAGTAATGTCACATACGCATAATTTTGGTTTTTATTTCTTTCTCCACTGATAGGTAGGCTCGCATAGATAGATAGATAAAGAACACGAGCTGATGAGGCGCATGCGGACTGTTTGACTGGTCAACGAGACAAATACAGAGCCAGTGACCGTATAATCACCATATCTCGTATACAATGATCAAAGTGAGCTATCAAGACAAGTTCAATGACCACCAATGCATTTTACTCGGTAATAAATGACCAGGATTGAAGGGGAATCCAAATTTCCTTCGTATTCTGTCCTTGAGCTCTTAACAAACCAATGCACTTTACGATTGTCTGGCCACTCCACCCCAGAGCTGTCACCAAGCGTCATTCATGCCACCGTGCCGCACACTAACCGGTAAGGAAGCGATGGCATCCTACCGCGCTGAGTTCCTCGCCGCCCACGACCGCACACAGAATGGTAGGCAAGCGGTGGCATCCCGCCGTGCCGAGTTCATCGCCGCTCGCGACCTCACACCTATGTGGGCGGAGTCTGAAGCTGCCAAGGCCGAATGGGCGGTAGAGCAAGAGGCGGCCAAAGCCGCACAGAGGGAGCAGAAAAGTCAGAAAGCAGTCAAGAAAAGATAGGCCCGCCGCCGCAAGAAAGAAGAGGATGCACGCGCTGCTGCGGAGAGGTCGGCGGAGATCCAAGCACGGTGGGGTGTCGCCGACAAAGCCGGGAAGGAGAACGACGGCGTCTGGCCAGCATGTGAGAAGTAGTAGTACTAGTAGTTAGTGTGTGTGTCTGTGTCGCCCGTACGTTTGTTTAATTAATTACGAGCATGTAACAGTACTACTAGTTACTACTGTAGTTTTTAGAGCAAATTACCAGTACATTAGCCTAGACTCAATGGAAAAATTCCTATCCTATGCATCAAATGGCATATCTTTCTCTATAGGAATTGAGATGCATGTCATCTCACTTCCTATGATTTCCATATTCCTATAAAATTCCTATACTATGAACCAAAGGAGGCCTCTGCTAGAGTAACTACTGTAGCTAGCAGTACTATTGGTACAGTAGTTTTCTTCAAGAAGCGGAATTCAAAGTCATGATGGTTCCTTCGTCTGAGCAACTTCACAGTGGGTAAGGTTGGGCCTGTGATTTGACGGCTCATTAGTAATTACTGCGGCGCGACGACTGGGGTGAGTCTCCCTTGGAGTTCTGCGGACATGGCAAGTGGACCAGGATGGTCGACGTCCCACATGTCGGCGAGCGGAAGTATTCTTTCCAATATCGAGGAGCAAGGAAACCGCGTGGTATAGTATCACTGGTGATTTATATTTAATTTTTTTATTTCTAATGAATGCTAATGTTTCAACTCTTATGACGAAGGAGTGCCAAACACACGGCATGTGCTGGATGTCGCACACGTCAGCGAAAGGAGTGGGACATGAACAGCGTGGTAGAGCGTCTCCACTTCTGGGTCGGAGACCACACGTAGTAGTACTACTGTACTAGTGGTATGAACCATACAAAGTGCGACCCGGAGAGAAAGACATGTCTAGTTGGAAGGTCTCGGAGCATACACGTAAACAAATATAAAACCTAATATGTGCCTCCAATTAATATAGTAGTAGTAGAGTACTTAGTCACGTACTCCATAACATCACCGGGCATTGCACGTACAACATTTAGTGGTAGTAAGAGACAAATGCCTATATGCCATGCATGTTCATACTATTTGTGCCTTTCTACTTCACTTACTGCGCTACGTTACACAGGTTCGCACGTCCACTCTTGGGTACATGTCCGTCTCATAGTTCCAGTCCCACGTGTTCTTCATATAGATGGAATGATCCTTGCATGACACGTGCACCTTGATTCTAGATGTGTCGCGTGTTGGCAAAAGGATGAACAAAGCTCACGTAAAAAAAATAGAGTGGAAGAACATAGATTCCCGACGACCGAGAAGGAGCAAGGAACCTCGGGGTGGAGCGTATGCACTCATAATATTTTATATTATTCAGTGATATAAAATCAACCAATCATCTCCACAGTGGACTGGAAGAGTACGAAACACGGCAGCCCAGTGTAGTTACATCATACTAGTGTACATGGCTAACCCATGCTATCACCATATTTCTTGGCTTCCGTGCAACACCTATCTCTAGTAATCCAGCAACCCGTATCGCTTCTCCCTCCTCGTCTTTCTCAAAGGCCTTGTCTGGATACTCTAACTCGGTTAAAGGTTAGAGTTAGATTCTAATCCCGAACTAACCCTGAAGTAACTCTAGCGAAAGAGGTGTTTGGCTGACAGGGTTAGATGGAGCGCGGATATGGCGAGGTGCCTTCATGGGCGGTGCGAGAGGGAGGGAGGGAGAGGACGAGAAGCTTCGAGGAAGTGGGGAGGGATTTGCTGCACGGAGAGCGAGAGAAAAATGTGTTTTTTACTGTCCCAAGAAGAACTAACCCAAATAAGCACCTCTTGGGTGGGTTAGATTTTTTTTGGGTTAGTTGAGTTCAAACTAACCCAAACTAACTCTAACACGTGGATCCAAACAGTAACCCAAACTGACCCTCCTGTTTGGATATTTTTGGGTTAGTTGAGTTCAAACTAACCCAAACTAACCCTCCTATTTGGATATTTTTGGGTTAGTTGAGTTCAAATCGCACAGCCCGACCTTTCCAGCACTAAGCAAATTGAATCCGCTAATCCCTGACCCTCCTCGCCTCTCTGTCAAACCGCCAACGCGAAAACTGTCGCGCGTACTGCCCGTGAAAAGCCCCGCCCTCAACTTTTAACTACGCGAAAATAGTGCGGGCTTGTTCGTTCTATATAAATACTAGTAATGTATGTTTATTCACCCGTGGGGTTGTTCAATGAATGGAGGGCCGGGGAGCACAAGTGAACAATACTACTAGTAGCAGTAGTAAGTAGGAGTCATCAGGTAGTCACCTTAAATAGAGAGTTTCTTTTCTTTAATGCCACGTACACAAATTGAAACGCTTGTTGTGGAGAGAAAAAGATAATCACTCCACTATATATGTACGCAGGGGCCTGAGCGCTTGCTTTACTAGGGTTGCTCTCTTCATTCTCTCATCCTCTCCAGATATAAACAAGACAGCGGTAGCGACATTTTCTCTCTGCTCACCGCTGGTCATAGATCCGGTCGGATCCCTTCGGCTGGTGTGTGTAGAGGACTAGGTGCATCGTTCACGCGGTCATCGCCGGCGAGGGAGGAAACCCACAGCTGCCGGACGGGCCCGATCCTCTGCCCATGCCGTTCTCTCTGACACAGCGTCGGCTCGGGAGGTCCTCCGACCCTTCTTCCTTCCTGCCGTATTGTCCGCAGATCCGACCTGCCGCCACCAACATCCCAACGACCCTCAGGTATAAGTTCTTCGAAAGCGGCCTTACTCTACTGCCCCAGCTCCCCACGTGTCTGCATGTGCATGTTTTTCTACTCCCATCAACTCTTCCAAAGCCACCTAAATTTTTAGTATTATTAGAGGTAAAGCTACTTCATGCATTCGAATCTATGGCTTTGTTCAAACAACAAAGAAAGGGGGGAAAGTTGTAGCATGAATCTAGGACTTGATTCAAAGAGGAAATAATATGGTGAAAGTAGTAGAGACCGGATACCCAACCTCTCTTGGTTGAAAAGGGAAATAATGGGAAAACGCAGTACAAACTGGATAAGGAACAGATGTATTATTGGTTGAAAAAGGATAGAAAATGGCGGCTGGTGGACAAGTCAACAGAGTATGTCCAGGATTAGATTTGTTGCCCTCACATAGTAAAAGGTCTCCAGATTAGTATTGATGCCCTCACATAGTAAAAGGTCTCAGGATTAGATTTGCTGCCCTCACATAGTAAAAGGTCTCCAGGATTAGATTTGCTGCCCTCACATAGTAAAAGGTCTCCAGGATTAGATTTGCTACCCTCACATAGTACAAGGTCTCCAGGATTAAGTTTGCTGCCCTCACATAGTAAAAGGTCTCCAGCATTAGATTTACTGCTGTCGGTGTTAAAACCGGCGGATCTCGGGTAGGGGGTCCCGAACTGTGCGTCTAGGCGGATGGTAACAGGAGACAAGAGACACGATGTTTTTACCCAGGTTCGGGCCCTCCCGATGGAGGTAAAACCCTACTCCTGCTTGATTAATATTGATGATATGGGTAGTACAAGAGTAGATCTACCACGAGATCAGAGAGGCTAAACCCTAGAAGCTAGCCTATGGTATGATTGTTGTTCGTCCTATGGACTAAAACCCTCCGGTTTATATAGACACCGGAGAGGGTTAGGGTTACACAGAGTCGGTTACAATGGAAGGAAATCTACATATCCATATCGCCAAGCTTGCCTTCCACGCCAAGGAAAGTCCCATCCGGACACGGGACGAAGTCTTCAATCTTGTATCTTCATAGTCCAGGAGTCCGGCCAACGGTTATAGTCCGGCTATCCGGACACCCCCTAATCCAGGACTCGCTCAGTAGCCCCTGAACCAGGCTTCAATGACGACGAGTCCGGCGCGCAAATTGTCTTCGGCATTGCAAGGCGGGTTCCTCCTCCGAATACTTCGTAGAAGATTGTGAACACAAGGATAGTGTCCGGCTCTGCAACATAAGTTCCACAAATTGCCATAGAGAAAATAATATTTACACAAATCTAATCTGCTAACGTATTTCATAGCACGAGATCACACCATGGCCAAGCCTTCATTCGAATCGTTTTATGGTCCCACCTCAGCGCGTTTAGCGAGGCGGTTTCCTTGGCACGTCTTGTCGAAGCAGAGATCGTGTCCCCTTAATTTATGGGATTCTCATCAATACGGACGTGGGCAACCTAGTCGTGCCCGTTGGTGTGTCTCCTCAATTAAAGGCGAGTCCCAAACGGTCACGAGGAGGGCTCTTGGTATTCAACCCCTTATAAAGAGACCAAGGCCTTACTCCTTTCTTTCAATCTCAATCGAGTTCGCCCTTCGCCTCGAGTTCCAACACCCAAGGCCCTAGATTTCAGGCGCTTCGAACCTTCGACAATGTCTGGATCCGTCCTCCGAGGCCGATGGATGCCTTCCTCCGTCACGGAGCGGGACGTGCTGAAGCTTAGAGAAGCTAGGTTCTTGACCGGCGAAATTTCGCATAGGCTGCCTGCTCAAGGGCAAGTTGTTCCTACTCCCGAGCCTGGTGAGAGTGTGGTATTCGTGTCTCACTTCCTCCGAGGGCTCGGCTTTGCAATGGATCCCTTCGTGAGGGGGCTCATGTTTTATTATGGGCTGGAATTCCATGACTTAGCTCCGAGTCCATCCTCCGTATCTCATCGTTCATCGTTGTGTGCAAAGCCTTCCTCCGCATTACCCCCCACTTCAGAATGTGGCTTAAGACTTTTAAAGTAGAGCCGAAGATGATCGAGGGACGGCACACGGAGTGCGGAGGCGCTGTTATAAGCAAGAACGCTGACGCTCCATGGCCCGAGGGCTCTTTTCAGGAGGAGTTCAGCTTATGGCAACAAGAGTGGTTCTATATCACCGCTCCCAGGGGCACCAAGTGGGTGGCACCGCCTGTTTTCCGCTCAGGTCCCCCGCCCCGACTAGCGTCATGGGTCAATAAGGGGCTAGACTGGGGGCCGGCAAAAGACGTGCCCCTATTGCAAGGCCGCATCCGAGATCTCTTAGAAAGAGATATCAGTCTGGTCGTGGTGACGCAGGTTATGTTAATTCGCCGAGTCCTGCCTTGCAAACGTCGCCCTCTCCGTCTATGGGAGTTCAACCCGGAGGGACCGCTAGCTCTCCAACACTTTCTTGGCATGACGCCCGTGGAGATGTACAAATTGTTCTTCAGACCACAAGTAATGTGTCTGGATTCTATGGAGGACGCAGGACTAAGCTGCAATTGTCCGGATACTCAAGTAAGTAGCCCTAATTCCGGACACACCATCCATTCATTTATCACGACATCACCCTTAAAAGAGTTGTCTTTGAAACAGGAGTGGGTAGCGAAGGCGAAGTTAACCAGGTGTCCGGCCCCCCTTCCTGAGACCTCGCTGAATCCCGTGTTGACCAGGATGCTGGAGATTGTGCCTTTGGAAGAGAAGGAGGAGGGGGACAAGGGAGCTACCGGCTCCTCGAAGGAGTCTGTTGGGAAAGCAGGAATAAAAAATACATCCACCCAGGGGAAGAAGAGGAGCGCCTCTGAAGACCCGGAGACCATGGTCTCAAAGCGAGGGAAGAAATCTTCGCCAGAGAGTCCTGCGCCGAGGGATACCTCGGCCGTACTGTGCCCCCAAGGGGATAAGCCCTCCACCGAGCCGTAAGTAGAGAGGGGAGTTTAAGATGAGAAACAACCCTGTTTATTCCTCAGGAAAATAACCAAGTTTTACGTTGTAGTTCGGATCTCAGCCCTTCTCAGCAGAGCTCATCTTCGGGGGATCTTCTTCCGGAGATGATGGAGAGCGGATCGCCTCCCCTTGCCATATCGCCTCAAGAGGCGGGCGACCCCGAGGTGTCGTCACGGAGGGTTTCCCCGAATCCGGCAGGGCTGGAAGGCATTCATATGTCCCCCCTGAGCCCTCCGTATCCGGCCTCTGAAAAAGGCCATCGGACGAGTCCAGCACCGTCTGGTGCACGGCCGGAGGAGCTGAAGGAGCTGCTCGGGCAAGCGTCTATCTCAGAAGAACACCGTACGTTAATGGGTACGATGATTGAAAGGATTTCATCCGCGGAGAGCGGGTTGCTCGAGGCCGTCAGGAGTTTACTGACAGGTTTTGAGGAATGTGAAATGATGCACCTTTTGCCAGTTCCGCATATATAGGATGCGTCCTATGTAGATAATAGCCCCTGAGACTCTGTGCGGTGTCAAAAGTGACGGCGCGCAGAGGATCATAATCCCAGGAATAATATGTCGCATGTCATGTGTAGGTGGCGAAATGTCCAGCGGCTAGCCGGACTGATGAATTTGCCGAACTAAAGCGGCAACTTGACGTGGCAGATGCCGACATCGCACTTGTCAACAAGAGGCTTGACGAGGCACAAGGTATGTAATTTGTCCGGAGACACCTGGTAAGAGGAGCTCGACGCCAGTATCTTACAGTGTTTATACCTGATGCAGATGGGGCTTCCTCTGTGGAAGACCTTCGGGCGGAGCTTGCCCGAGCCAAGGAGCGAGCCAAGGAAAGCGATGCGGCTACCTTAAAGGCGGCTGAGGAGCTGAAAGCCGAACAGGCTGCTCATTGCCAAAGCAAAAAGGAGATGGCCGAGATGGCTGCGGAGTTGAAGACCGCTGCAAGCTTTTTGAGAAAGAAGATTGGGTGGAGCGGACAGACATGGAAAAGGCCATTACGATGGCCAAGGATGCTCGTTCTGCGATGAGAGCGATGAAGGAGGAGCTGCGTCAGGCCGGAGATATCACGGCTGGAAAACCCTTTATGCTGCGGATGAAGTTCGGGGATCCTAAACATGCTCCGTTGGACCGGATGTGGACTTCGGCGGACGCATATATGGATTTAGCGGCGAGTGCCGCTTATGCGGTCGAACACTTCCGAGATCCGGAAGGTCATGAAGTGGAAAAGCTTTTTTGGTCGCAGTTCCACAATCCCGAGCGTCCGCTTCCATTACCCGATCGCTTGGCGGAATGGGCCGAGCTGAATAGGTTATCCAGACACGCCATGAAGTATGTCGTGGATCATCTGTGGCCGAAAAGGCCAAAGCCGGACGGTTATTTTAGCTTGGTGCAGCAGTTCCTTGGTGCGGTGCCGCATATCAACGTGATGAAGAGGTCAGCGTATGTGGAGGGTGCGCGGACGGCCCCTGCCCGTGTCAAGACATACTGGGCGGAGATGGAGGCCACCGCTGTTGCAGCCCAAGATTCGGGCGAAAGCCGACTACCTGCCGAGCGCTACTTTCAAGAAGTCCTGGAGGGTGCTCGTTTAATAGAGACGTAGTGCTCGAAGGATATTATGCTCGAATAGCATGTAGCATTGTAAAACAATACTTTGATTGAATGAAATAGCTTTTTATACTTGTGCTTACAAGAATTATAATGCCTCTTGTGGGCCGTTTACGTATATGTATATATAACCTGAAATATTGCAGTCGTTGGCTTCAGCCCCCACGCATATAATATGGGGGTGTTCGCAAAAGGCGCATCATCACACTTGATCCAACGTCTTGGTCCATTAAGGAGGTGGTAGCGCAGCGAACTAGGCAAGCGGACTATAATGCTTTATCACTTTCACTTAGCCATAGGAGTTTAACCGTGGAGCTACTATATAGCCCCTGGTGGCACCGCGCTTGCCGGAATTCGGGGTGCGTGTGTGCCTGGCCGGGAAACGGCCCTTTGTTAATGCGAAGGATTCCTAAAGATTCCGGCGGGTCATCGAGTGGTTGACCAGTCTCACGTTATATCATGACAGTCGGTTTTCGGCTTTCTCTACTGAGGTGCTCGCCTGGCTGAACCGGGGCACAATCGCAGTAGTTCTCCTGGTGTCGCCTTAGCCGATAGAGCGGAACATAAGGCAACAAAACACAGGAGCCGGGCAAACCCAGCATTTGACCAAAGACATGATTCGGAGCTGATGCATATAAGACCAAACTCGCGACGCCGAACACTCCCTAGGGTATTCGGTCTTTATGAAAAACGCGCTAATCAGTGCCCTTGATAATAAGCCCCTGGTGTCCAGGTACGTGCAAAATTCTGACGTGGCCACATGCCAAGACGCCAGCCTCCTCCTCGGTTATATTGAAAATCCGGGGGATGTATATCAACAAGAGACAGTAAAAAAGGTTTACGCAGGGTCTTAATCGAAAAAGAATCCTGGGGACGGGTCCCTGCTACACGTCTGCGCCTGTGTCTCCATTGTGCCGTGTCCTGGATGGGCTTAGCATGGTGTTCATCTGTAAAAGAGAGGAACTTAGCTGACAAGAAAAAGAATAGTAGTGCGGAATGTACGTTGTACTGGATAAACAATGTATAATTTAAGATGGGTAAAATTGAGCCTTATTGTCGTGTATTTTACATACGCGGAGCCCCTTGTATGGGGGTGTACGGCTACTAAACCTTTATCAATTATATGTTTGCTCCGGACTCGCCTAGCCGAGTCCGTGGTCTTGATGACCTGGTAGATGCTTTTGTTGGTGAAGCTGTTTTAATGTATGGCTGTCAAGGCAGCCACAAATTATTTCACGCGCGGGGGACACTTGGTATTTCCCTTTAGTGAGATGATGCCTCATGGACCGGGCATCTTAAGCGTAAGAGATGCATAATGCGGTATTGCGTTAAAGCGGGCAAAAGCCTCTCGTCCCAGCAGTGCTTGATAGCTACTTGAAAATGGGGCGATGTGGAAGGTTAGCTTTTCGCGGCGGAAGTTATCGGGGAAGCCAAACATAACTTCTAACTGGAGAGAACCCATGCAATGGGCACCGGGGCCTGGCATTACTCCTTGAAAGGAAGTGTTGCTATGGCGAATTCTTGTTGGGTCTATCCCCATTTTGCGGATTGTGTCCTGATATAGCAGGTTTAAACCACTGTCGCCATCCATCAGGACATGTGTAAAGTGGAGTCCTTCGATTATTGGATCTAGCACTAAGGCAGTCCAACCTTCGTTTCGGATACTTCTAGAGTAATCCTGTTGGTCGAAGGTGATCGGTTTTAACTACCAGTGGCGGGAATCCTTTGGGGTAGGCCACATAGGCGCCGCTCTATTTTTCCCTTTTGTCACGTGAAGTAAGTTTACTATTTTGACATCGAGTGGGAAATTCTTTTGTTTCCCCGTGCTCTGCTTGTGGGGTTCGTCATCGTCCTCACTTGGTATGTCGAGCCCCTTGTGTTAGGCATTGAGTTGGCCAGATTGCTTGAAGACCCAACATTCTCTGTGGGTATGGTTTGCAGGCTTCCCGGGGGTGCTGTGGATTTGACATATCTTATCCAAGATTTTGTTTAGGTTAGATAGTTCATCCCTGTTATCCTTGGGGGCAGCTTTTTCTGATTCTGCCGAGAGCTTTTGAATCCGGCGTTGACTGCCGTGCTCTTCGAGATGCTTTCCTTATTCCGGCGTTGTTCCTTACTGCGTCGTGGTTTTCCATTTCCATCCCTGACTTCGGATGTATTTGGGTCGCTTGTGTTGCGTCTTGCCAACCAGCTGTCCTCTCCCACGCAAAAGCGGGTCATGAGTCTTGTTAATGCGGCCATTGTTCTTGGCTTTTCTTGGCCGAGGTGTCTGGCGAGCCATTCGTCTCGAACGCTGTGTTTGAAAGCTGCTAAAGCTTTGGCGTCCGGACAGTCGACTATCTGGTTCTTTTTAGTAAGAAATCTGTTCCAGAGTTTTCGGGCTGACTCTCCGGGCTGTTGAGTTATATGACTTAGATCATCTGCATCCAGAGGTTAGACATAGGTTCCTTGAAAATTTGCCCGAAAAGCCTCCTCGAGCTCTTCCCAACTTCCAATGGTGTTTTCGGGAAGGCCTTTAAGCCAATGCCGGGCTGGCCCTTTGAGCTTGAGGGGTAAGTATTTTATGGCGTGGAGGTCGTCTCCTCGGGCCATGTGTATGTGGAGGATATAATCCTCAATCCAGACTCCAGGGTCTGTGGTTCCGTCGTATGCCTCTATGTTTACGGGTTTAAATCCCGCTGGAAACTCATGGTCCAGCACCTCATCGGTGAAACAGAGGGGGTGTGCGACACCCCTGTATTTGGGTGTGCCGTGTTGTGCGGATGTTTGTTGTGTCGCATTGCTTACTAGAGCTTGCTTTCTTGGCCCGTAGAGAGACCTTGTTGGGCCATCCTTTTGATGCGAATCCTTGGGTGGATCGCGTGTTGATTTGTGTGCGGCGTCATATGTCGTTGTGTGTTAGCCATGGGGTCATCTATCCGATCGGGTGGCTTCCTAATTTTTTGATTTTGGGGGCTCTAGGGCCTCTTCATCAAATTCGGGCAGTAGCTTTCGCTTCGGGTAGCTCTTTGTGTGGCGACTACCGCCGTATTTGTCTACGGTGTTGAATACTCTGCTCCATCTGATTCGGAGTGCGTCTTCCGCGGTTTTGAGCTTTTGCTTCTGCTTTTTCAGGCTGCGCGCCGTGGCGGCGAGCCTTTTGTGGAGGTTTTCCTGTTCTAGGAGTTTGTCCGGCGTGAGGTCGTCCGGACTGTTATCTTTGCCGAGGACGGGTTGTGTGGTTTGTGTATCCAAGTTATCTTGTTCGGACAGTTGCTCGATGGCATGTTCGCCGACCGCTGGTTCGCCCTGCTCTATGGCTGGGTCCGTCTGGCTGCTATCTCTGTCGAGGCGGGGCTTGGAGCGGCGCTTACGTCGCCGCTTTGACTGCTTCTCGAGGGAATGATCCCTCGTTGCGTCCCGTTGATCCTTGTTGTCGCTTCCTTTAGGTTTGTCCACCATATATACCTCGTGAGATGAGGTGGTTGTCCAGTGCCCTATAGGCACTGGTTCCTGTTCGTCTCCTACATCGTCGTCCATACCGTCGGTGTCTTCGGAGTCAAGGTCTAGCATGTCGGTTAAATCATCGACAGTGGCTACGAAGTGGGTGGTGGGTGGGCGTCGAATTTCTTCGTCGTCCGCGTCCCAATCCTGTTGGCCGTAATCCGGCCAGGACTCTCCTGACAAAGAGAGAGACTTTAGTGAATTCAGAATATCGCCGAAGGCCGAGTGCTGAAAGATATCTGCGGCGGTGAATTTCATGATCGGCGCCCAATCAGATTCGATTGGCGGGGGCGCGGAGGGTTCGGAGTCCGAATAGGAGTCCGGCACCTCGGAGTCACGGGCTTCGCAGAGGGTAAGGTTGGTGTTCGGCTCCATCGCCGTTGGGACCGCAGCCCCCGAGGCGGTGTCTAGCCACCCGTCCTCGATCGGCGTAGTTGGCTCCGAGCTAAGGGTCGGATCTAACGCGGGTGCGGCCTCCAGAGCACTGTTCAGCGGCAGAGTTAGGTCATGCCCATCGTGACAGTGCGGCGCGCCTGACTGTGGCTTAGATCTATCGAAGATTAAGTCCCCACAGATGTCAGCCGTGTAACTCAAGCTTCCAAATCTGACCTGATGGCCAGGGGCGTAGCTTTCAATCTGCTCCAGATGACCAAGCGAATTGGCCCGCAGTGCAAAGCCGCCGAATACGAAGATCTGTTCGGGAAGAAAAGTCTCACCCCAGACCGCATCGTTGTTGATGATTGGAGGAGCCATCGGGCCTAAAAGCGACGACACAGAGGAACTCTCAATGAAAGCACCAATGTCGGTGTCAAAACCGACGGATCTCGGGTAGGGGGTCCCGAACTATGCGTCTAGGCGGATGGTAACAGGAGACAAGGGACACGATGTTTTTACCCAGGTTCGGGCCCTCTCGATGGAGGTAAAACCCTACTCCTGCTTGATTAATATTGATGATATGGGTAGTACAAGAGTAGATCTACCACGAGATCAGAGAGGCTAAACCCTAGAAGCTAGCCTATGGTATGATTGTTGTTCGTCCTATGGACTAAAACCCTCCGGTTTATATAGACACCGGAGAGGGTTAGGGTTACACAGAGTCGGTTACAACGGAAGGAAATCTACATATCCATATCGCCAAGCTTGCCTTCCATGCCAAGGAAAGTCCCATCCGGACACGGGACGAAGTCTTCAATCTTGTATCTTCATAGTCCAGGAGTCCGGCCAACGGTTATAGTCTGGCTATCCGGACACCCCCTAATCCAAGACTCCCTCAACTTCCCTCACATAGCATGAACAAACTCTGCATCACCACTTTATGCCTTCTTGTAGGTACATTGTGCTGATGTGTCCACTATCGCATGTCCTTATACCAACCTTTTGTTGTTGTTAATGTAAGGGCGCATGTAAAATGAAGCGACCACGTTGTTACCTTAGGGACATGCATAACCAATGTTATTGATAATCTAATGCCTCCAGTGATAAGATGCAATTAAACTGTGTTACAAATGGCACTCCTGCTGTTTTCCCCAGTATGATAAGTAAGTTGCTCTTTTACGCTGCTCAGTGTCCTAGTGTCCCCATGGTCCCATGCCCTTAAACCAACTCTTTAGCTGTTGTTGATTTATTGTAACTGGTAAACAAGCAATGCCACCATTAAAGTAATCCCATTTTTGAGGAATCTCATTGTTGATCGTAATGCTTCTGGTAACATGAAGCATTGCTGACGTTTTAAAATTTCTATTGTCCTTGCGTGATTGCCATGAACATAATTAAGATGCTTCTTTCCATTTCGTATATGTTTCGTATATTCTTATTGACCAGCAACTGTTTACTTTCTATCTTTTTGTGCAGATAGGGATATCCATTTCACCTTGTTGCTATTGTGACCTTTTGGTGAACTGCACAAAACACTTTTTTCTGGAATGAGTGTCTTGTGCAGTTCAACTAAAATGTCACGTGGGAAACATCTCTCAATTTTGGTGGAACTGCACAAAATGGTGATTGGAGTTTCCAAAATCTCCGTCAAGTTCTGCTGGTAATCTCGTGCAACATTTTATTAGCCTTTGCAAGATGAGCCGTCACTGTCACCACAATGGCACTTTATTTTAGTGGAACTGCACAAAAGGATAAGAAAATTATAGTTGCACCTTACATGAGCCGGACAGCCAACCTTAATGTTCCTCAATTTTAGTGCAACTACTAAAGAAGAACCTGCCATCTCACGAGAGAAAGTACTTCTTGCTAGCTGAATGATGCAATCTTTGCTTTATTTCAGGTGAACTGCAGAAAATGGCGCATGAATTGGATCATGGAACTCCAGGCAGGCCTCATCCTAGTGGAGCTGCAGGTTGAGTAAAGGAGGCCACTATTAAAGTGAAATCCTGCTCTCCTGGTTTGTGGTGTGCAAACAGGAATACTCAACTACAGATGTTGTGACGGTCAAGAGCATTCGGCAAGGTCTTTGATTGTATGACATGGCTAGCCAAGATGGATTTAATCCTGATATTCACTTTATCAAAAGGCTCTAATGGGTTGGTTCTGAATCTTGCAAGCTGGGAATCAATGAGATGTGTAGGCATCTTTGTTGTACTTATTATTTGAATCTTATTTGTTGGTTCTAAATCTTGCAAGCTGGGAATCAATGAGATGTGTAGGCATCTTTCATGTACTTATTATTTGGATATTATTTGTTGGTTCTGAATCTTGCAAGCTGGGAATCAATGAGATGTGTATGCATCTTTGTTGTACTTATTATTTGGATCTTATTTGTTGGTTCTGAATCTTGCAAGCTGGGAAACATGGCACGGTGATGCAGAGGACAACAACCATAACAAACAGTTCAAACTTAGTAGTATTATGTTTGTGAAAGTGCGACAAATGTGATGATCGTGTGCGTCCTGAGAATAATAATTCTAATTGTTGTGCATGTTGATCCTGTGGCACTGATAAAACGAGCCAATACATTGCTTTTTTTAAGTATAATTTCTATTAAAGCTAATTAAATTTAAGTAAAGTGACCACTAACTCCTGTTATTACAGTACCAATACAGACCCGCTCATGAACCGACGTGTGATCGGAGTAGGTTTCTTAATGGAGGCGTTTGAATGCGCCGAGGGTGCATCTTCTGCCGGGCGTGCAACGGACGAGGGAGGGGTAGTAACCGTTGTCACCTGTACACACTTAGTTTACTGTTGAATCCAGTTCCCCAAGAGCTGAAAAACGAACTGTTGTCGCCGCCTACACACTCGTTCACTTGAAGAGACTCCAATGGTGATCCGAGGGGTGGACCTGCTGGATATGGACTTTAGCAAGGAGTTCTCCTTTGAGTTTGTCGTTCAGTCCTATGGCTGCACCAAGTTGAATGTGTTGTACACCAACGATCCGGACTCGGTGAAGCTCTGCCTCGCCGAGTTCAAGCAGTACCTACAGGACGAGAAAGCACAAGGTTGCAGGACTAGACCTTGTGCCCATCCATTCGTCTCCTGACAGGGACCAGCGGATCGTCGTCGCCCAGGTATGTGTACGGGACGAGGTTCTCATCTACCACTTCTGTAGGGCCATCAGAGGTTCTGGAGCATTCGCCCGTTTCATCGGCAGCGCCGACTGCACCTTCGCTACGGTGGAGAGAAGGAAGAACGCGACGATTCGGCCATCTGGTGCAACAAGCTTGTCGACATCCAGAAGCAATACAAGATCATCAACAACGGGCAGGAGAAGGACTCCGTGGTTGACCTCGCCAAGACCATCATCGACCCCTGATACGCCGACATGAAAGAAGACAACGATACCAAGGACCTGAACACGTGGGAGGTACCTCTGAATCTAGCCTACATAACCTACGTGGCCAAGGACGCATACGCATGCTACGACATGTACAGGCAGATCTTGGACATGAGGGCGTGTCTGCTTCCCGTAACCGACGAGTACACGGACAGCCGCAGCGTCATGATCAAGCGTGCCAAGAAGGTCTAGATGGTGTACTTTATCTGTTTATAAGCACCTTTATCATCTGAGTGTTTCATGCATTAGCCTAAGTGTCGCAATTATCTGTTTTGTCCGAAATATTTCTTTTAAGAACCATTAACATGTTTTTTTTAGTGGCTATTTGCTTATGTATGTAACTAGTTCACTTGTCCGTTAAAAAAACTAGTTCACTCGGCTAGCGTGCTTTGAATCTCCTTCCTCCCAACATATTCCCCTCCTTAGGTGGACCCAGCAGGTCTCGTACACAGACATATGGGACCAACCACCTATCCATTTGTATTTCTTTATTTTGTTCAATCTTTCGGCCTCTTCCTGTACAGCTCAGTTCTATTTTTTGTTTTCATTAATCCTATATCTGAATTTGCTCCCACTTTCTTTTTTGATGTAAACTGAGTTTTCTCCCAGTACTTTTCCCTAGAACCAACTCAACTGTCCCACGTCTAGCCTAAAAAATAATAATATCCCACGTACTATTAACTCATCAAATTTAAATGATATTTTATTTCATAAGTTGAAAGTTCTTATAAAATAATAATAATAATTGTTTATATATAACTTGGCAAGTTAACTCCTAGTGATTGCGTACATAAGCTTGCAAAGATTTTACTGACCAATGCAGTAATAGACGTGCAATCATGTGTTTATATTTGTATAACATTTCTTCGTCTAGCCCAACATGATATTTTCACCCAGCCCAGCAAGTCCGCGGATTTTGAGAAAAATGCAAATGGGCTTTAAATTCTACCATACATATAAACGGACTGCATAGATGCTACATCATTGTTTCACCCAGCCCACCAAATGGACTAAAAAAGAAATGGACTGGTTGAGATGTGGGCCAGTAGGTCGAAGCCTAAGAAGGCGTTGGATTTACATCCAACGGCCGACATTCTTCTTCAATCTCTCGTCTTCTTCCCCCAGCGCTGCCGGGACCGCCTGCTCCAGCCTCCGGCGTCTAGCGGCGTTGTTTTGCGCTCCTCAACGAAACGCTACCCCGCCGACGGCCAGGTCATCCCTCCACTCCGCACCTCCTGTTATTCTCTACCGAGTGTAAGCCCACCCCGCACCCGAACCAGTCAAGTTTCCCACTCCTCTCCGTCTGCGACTCCACTGCCGCGTCTTCCCCATCTCCGGGTCGTTCCAGTCTAGAGCCTCGCCGTCATCCACCGCCTCGGTGCGCTCGGCGCGGCGTGATCAACATACGAGAGTCATCGGAAGAGGACTGTACGTGGAGAGCCTGACAGCTGGGACCCACGAGGTCCATGGTCGCACGCAAGGAAAGTTCCTCCTTATTATGCATTGTACGTGGGAAGGGCTTCTGTATTTCGCGAAAAAAACGTTCCCCCCGCTGACAGGTCGGACCCACCAGCTATATCTTCGCACGCAAGGAAGTGCCTCCTTATTACGCACAAAAAATGAATACCCCCTGCTAACTGGGACCCACCATAGTGGGTGGCTGACTTGTGGGCCTACTAAGTTGACGGGGATGGAGGGCTTTCTCAACTTAGTCAATATGAACGATTCTAGCTCCAGCGACCGTACAATGTCCATCCAACGGCCATAGTGCTTCTTCAACCTCTGATCTTCTTGCTCCAGCCGCCCAAAGCAGCGCCGGTCGTGCCGCGTGCTCCTGCCACTCGTGGCCGGCTGTGATGCCGTGGAGGCCTCACCTCCCCCTACTACTCCCACAGCTAGCCAGGGCATCCCTCTACTCACCCACACCCCCTGTGATTCTGCGGCGACGGCAGCCTCACGCCGTAGCCGAACCAGTGAACCCTCGTACTCCTCTCTGCGTGGCATCCACTGCAGCGTCTTCCCCAGCTCCGTGTCGTCCCCTTCCTAGGCCTCGCTGTCATCCACCGCCTTGGTGCTCTCGGCGCGGCGTGGTCAATGTGGTCAACGACCGACTTCCATCGGAAGAGTACTGCACGTGGAGAGGCTGACAGTTGGGTCCACGGCCACAGCCCAGTTTTTTTTGTGATTTGCCAAGTAAGTCGCTTTGTCAGGCCTGTTGGGCTGCAAATCTTTCAAGATGAGGAGAGCTTTATTTGGCTGGCCGAGAAAATGGCCTATCAGTAATGAGAAATGGGCTATACATTTTTAAAACACATCAAACCGGCAATTAGTTTCAAATTTCTTTTTTTCATTTCGAGATTTTAAATTGCATTGAATTTTATGCGTGGACAATTTGTTGGATTTTATATTGATATACATTTATTTATTTTAATCAGTTTGAATGTGACTCAAAATTTCCGGATTAAAAATAGTTCGGACTGCTCCGAAATATGCAAAATTGTGTATCATTTTTTAACCGTGGCCACAATATGGGCTGTAATGCTAACATAAAGAATATGGCTCAAAAAACCTTAAGAATTAACAAATGGGCTGTAAATTATTAGAAATAATGGCAGGTGGGTTGTATGATGTTTTCCATAGATTTGAGGCTTTCCTAAAAAAAGGTTGACGCACAAGCAGTGACTGTTGGATTTTCATCCAACGGCCGCCGTGCTTCTTCAATCTCTGCTCTTCCTGCTCCAGCCGCTCAAACAAGTGTTGGTGGGACTGCCTGCTCCCTCCTCCCCGCGGACGGCTGTGCTGCCGCGCAGGCCTCACCGCCCCATCGTACTCCCGTCGCTGGTCTAGCCATCTCTCTACTCACCCACACCTGCTATTATTCTCCGGCGACGGCAGATCAGTAAACCCTCGTACAGTCGTACTCCCCTCGGCGTGGGAAACAACTGCCGAGCCTTCCCTGCCTCCGTGTCATTCCCTTCCTAGGCCTCGCCGTCGTCCACCGCCCTGGTGCTCTCGGCGTGGCCTGGTCAACGTGGTCAACGACCGACATGCATCTGAAGTGGACTGTACATGGAGAGGCTGACAGCTGGGTCCACGGCCGCACATAAGGAAATGTCTCCTTATTACGCGCAAAATAATGATTCCTCCAGCTGACATCTGGGACCCACCAAAAGGGCCTCTGTATTTCGCAAAAAAACGTTACCGCCGCTAACAGCTTGGACCCACCAGCTATATCTTCGCACGCAAGGAAGTGCCTCCTTATTACGCACAAAAAAATTAATACTCCCCTGCTAGCTGGGACCCAGTATAGGGGCAGGCTGACTTATGGGCCTACTAAGTTGACGGGGACGGAGGGCTTTGTCAACTTAGTCAATATGCACGATTCTATCTCCAGTGACCGTACGATGTCGATCCAACGGCCGTAGTGCTTCTTCAACCTCTGGTCTTCTTGCTCAAGCCGCCCAAACCAGCGTCAGTCGTGCCTCGTGCTCCTGCCTCCCGTGGCCGGCTGTGATGCGGTGGAGGCCTCACCGCCCCTACTACTCCCACTGCTGGCCAGGCCATCCCTCTACTCACCCACAGCCCCTGTTATTCTGCGGCGATGGCAGCCTCACACCGCAGCGAACTAGTGAACCCTCATACTCCTCTACGCGTGGGCATCCACTGCCGCGTCTTCCCCAGCTCTGCGTCGTCCCCTTCCTAGACCTCGCCGTCGTCCACACCGCCCTGGTGCTCTCGGCGCGACTGGTCAACATGGTCAAGGAACGGCTTCCATCGGACGTGGACTATACGTGGAGAGGCTGACAGCTGGGTCCACGGCCGCAGCAAGGAAGTGCCTCCTTATTACGTGCAAAATAATTATTCCTCCACCTGACAGCGGGGACCCACCGGACGGGCCACCGTATTTCGCGAAAAAACATTTCGCCCTGACTGCTGGGACCCACCAGCTACATCTTCGCACGCAAGGAAGTGCGTCCGAGCAAAAAAAACAATTCGCCCCCTGACTACTGGGACCCACCAGCTACATCTTCGCAGGCAAGGAAGTGCCTAATAGTCGGGACCCACCTGGTCGAAGCGTACATAGCGTTGTCATTCTAGTCGCGAACGTGTACGTACATACTGGTCGATGTAGAGGCGTGCACGTGTCGTAGTAGAGGTGCGCACGTAGCATGTACACGTACGTACAGCGACCAGTGTGCAAGAAAGAAAATACGGCCACGTATGTACATACGGGCAGGGTCTCGAACGCCTACTCACGCATACGTACGGCCAGGGCTCGTGTACATGGTTGGGTCGGAACGGAGAAACAGCGTCATCGTCGTGTTCATGGGGAGCCAACCGGCTGGGTCGGAACGGAATGCGTCGTCGTGTTCATCGGGAAGGTTTGGACGGAACAGCCAATGGAAATGAGGTATGGCGTACCGCAGAACGGAGGAAACGGCCTTGTGTTCGACCGACCATGTTTGAAACGGGATCCTATTCATCGGGAGGGGTCTGACGTACCGCAAAATGGAGGAAACGGACCTCCTACGGTTGAAACGGGATCCTGTTGATCGGGAGGGGTGTGGCATACCGCAAAACGGAGGAAACGGACTTATGTTGGAGTGCTACGGTCGAAACGGGGGTCCTGTTGTGACGCCCGGATAATCAAGCTACAGTAAAACTCTGCTAATGGTGCCACGTCACCTCGGTTACTGTTGATAAACTCGAGTTAGTTCGAAAACGATTCAAATTCAAATTCAAAATCAAGCAATCAATAAAAGTTTTCAAATATCAAAACTAAAATGTTCGGAGGGAATCAAATATTGCATAGGTAATTATGGTGGAGAACCACACCTTTATAAAATATTTAAATACTATAAGATGAATAAGACAATAGCGAAAACTATTATTTAAATACTTTTAAATATTAAATATTTACCAAACTATTTTAGTTTGGGTAGCAAGTTAGTGTGGCAATGGCATAGATGGTAACATCAAATTAGGTGCCATTTTGGTATTTTACTAAAACTAAAAATAAAAGAAAATAGAAAGAAAACAGAAAAGAAAAATAAGAAAAGGGAAAAGGCTAATCAAAGAAATAAAGTAAAAAAAAGAAACAGCAAGCACCCCTCCCCCCAAGGCCGCGGCCCAGCTGGCCATCGGGCCAACCAGGCCGGCCCACCACGCCTCCCCTTATCCCCCGGTCCACCCCCCACAAACCCTAGGCCTCACCCACTCTCTCCCGCACGATCCCCACCCCCCCGGTTCCTCCCCGCGCCGCCACACACGCGCACATGCACACACACACACACGCACGCCTCGCGCCCGGGGAAGGGGCGCCCCTGCTCTATCGCCTCCTCCCGCACGGCCGCGCCGCTAAGGCCACCGCCAGCCGGGCTCGGCGTCGCCCCTCACGGACTTCTCTGCGGCCCCTCCTCTACCACGCCACCACGCCCCGACGCCCGAGTTGCCGACCAGGAGAACCTCCGTGCTCGCCTACTTCGTCTGCACCATCGAGCTCAAGCTGGGACGCCGCCAAGCTCCGGGATCGATCCCGTCTTCTTCCTCGGTCGCCGACGCCTCCCCGACACCTCCATCGAGCACGCTGCCCTAGTCCCTACGGCCCCTCGGTGAGGAACCTTGTCCGTCCTCCCCCGCAATGACCCCGCACGTCCGCGCCCCACGCATGACCGTAGCTCTCTGCTCCCGCTCTCCCCGCTAGCGCACTACGGTCCGCGCGCGCACACGCGCCTCGCCGTTCCCTGCTCGCGGCATCGCTCCCCTACTGCTCGCCCCCGTACAACGCCTGCCCTGCTGCCGCCGCCTGCTAGCGCTCCTGGCCGCCCCGCCACCCGCGTCGACTGCGCGCGCGCGACGCCACTCATGCCCCGCTCACCCTTTTCCTGCTGCTGTTGTTGCCCACGCCGTCCCCGTCCGCCCGTCGCCGCAGCCGCTGCGCCCTCCCGGTGCCCGCGCCTTCGGCTTGGCTCCACCGCGCCGCCCTCCTGACCAGCGGTTGCCCTCGCATCGCCGCGTCCAAGCCTCGCCGTGCCTTGCCAGCCCTGCCCCGCCTCTGGCCTGGGCGAGCGCTCTAACGGGCTGGCGCCCACGCGCCCGCATCCTCTGCCCGTTGACCGCACCGATTTGGCCTCGGGGCCACTGACCAGAGGGGCCCAGCGCCCTGTATAAGAAAAGGGTTTAAAAAAGTAATAATAAAATTAATTAATTAATTAATTAATTAACTTAATTAATTCTGTTAACTAACTATTAAACCAAATTAACCTGCTAATTAATCTAACTAAACAGTTAGTTATTTAGGCAATGACATGCGGGACCCACATGTCAGGTTGACCAGGTCAACTGCTGACGTCATGATGACGTCAGCAAACACTATTCTGGATAATGTTGATTTAAATAATTAAATAAATCCTAAAAATGTTTTAAATCTTTTAAAAATTAATATAAAATAATCCGTAGCTCGGATGAAAATACTTTATACATGAAAGTTGCTCAGAACGACGAGACGAACCCGGATACGCAGCCCGTTCATCCGCCACACATCCCTAACATATCAAACTCGCAACTTTCCCCCTCCGGCCCCTCTGCCCGAAAACGCGAAACACCGGGGATACTTTCCCGGATGTTTCCCCCCTTCACCGGTATCACCTCATACCGCGTTAGGGCACCCCTAGCACCGTTACTTGTCATGTCATGCATCTCTATGCATCTGTTTGCTTAAATGTTTATTGTTTCTCCCCCCTCTTCTCTCGCTAGACACCGAGACCGACGCTGCTGCTACCCAGTACGACTACGGAGTTGACGACTTCTCTCTCTTGCCAGAGCAACCAGGCAAGCCCCCCCCCCTTGATCACCAGATATCGCCTACTCTCCTCTATACTGCTTGCATTAGAGTAGTGTAGCAAGTTACTGCTTTCGTTATTCCTATCCTGATGCATAGCCTGTCCTTGTTACTACTGTTGTTACCTTTACCTGCAATCCTACCTGCTTAGTTTAGGATGCTAGATTACCATCAGTGGCCCTACATTCTTGTCCGTCTGCTGTGCTATACTATCGGGTCGTGATCACTTGGGAGGTGATCACGGGTATATACTATACTTTATACATGATACATGTGGTGAACAAAGACGGGTCGGCTCGTAGGAGTACCCGCGAGTGGATCTTTGAGGCGAAGCGACAGGGCAGGTTCAAACCACCTAGGAGAGAGGTGGGCCTGGCCCTGTCGGCGTTCGCGGATACTTAACACGCTAAACGAGATCTGGGTATTTGATCTGAGTCTGGCTACTGGCCTATACGCACTAACCAACTACGCGGGAAAGATATGGGCACTCGGCGTCGTGGTATCAGCCGAAGCCTTCGTGACGTCAGCGACTGAGTGGCGCGCGCCGCATTGGATCGTAAGCTCGCACTTGTATTAAGGGGGCTAGATCTACTTCCGGCCGCGTACGCAACGTGCAGGTGTGCTCAGGGCGATGGGCCCAGACCCCTGCGCGCATAGGTTTAGACCGGCGTGCTGACCGCTCTGTTGTGCCTAGGTGGGGCTGCGACGTGTTGATCTTCCGAGGCTGGGCATGAACCAGGAAAGTGTGTCCGGCCAAATGGGATCAAGCGTGTTGGGTTATGTGGTGCACCCCTGCAGGGAAGTTAATCTATTCGAATAGCCATGTCCCTCGGTAAAAGGACGACCCGGAGTTGTACCTTGACCTTATGACAACTAGAACCGGATACTTAATAAAACACACCCTTCCAAGTGCCAGATACAACCCGGTGATCGCTCTCTAACAGGGCATCGAGGAGGGGATCGCCGGGTAGGATTATGCTATGCGATGCTACTTGGAGGACTTCAGTCTACTCTCTTCTACATGCTGCAAGACAGAGGCTGCCAGAAGCGTAGTCTTCGACAGGATTAGCTATCCCCCTCTTATTCTGGCATTCTGCAGTTCAGTCCACCGATATGCCCCTTTACACATATATCCATGCATATGTAGTGTAGCTCCTTGCTTGCGAGTACTTTGGATGAGTACTCACGGTTGCTTTGTTTCCCCCTTTTCCCCATTCCTCTACCCGATTGCTGCAACCAGACGATGGAGCCCAGGATCCAGACACCACCGTCGACGACGACTCCTTCTACACTGGAGGTGCCTACTACTATGTGCAGCCCGCTAACGACGACCAGGAGTAGTTAGGAGGATCCCAGGCAGGAGGCCTGCGCCTCGTTCGATCTGTATCCCCATTTGTGCTAGCCATCTTATGGAAACCTTGTTTAACTTATGTCTGTACTCAGATATTGTTGCTTCCGCTGACTCATCTATGATCGAGCACTTGTATTCGAGCCCTCGAGGCCCCTGGCTTGTATTATGATGCTTGTATGACTTATTTATGTTTTAGAGTTGTGTTGTGATATCTTCATGTGAGTCCCCGATCTTGATCGTACACGTTTGCGTGCATGATTAGTGTACGATTGAATCGGGGGCGTCACAAGTTGGTATCAGAGCCGACTGCCTGTAGGAATCCCCTTTCCAACTCCCTGGCCGAAGTTGAGTCTAGTCGTTGTAAAACCTTTACTAACATGGTTGTGTGGCCTATGGGCCCACGTTGCCATTGGGTGGTATTAGGATCTTTTATTCCTCGACCTATACTCTGGGACTCTAATCTCTCTTCTCTTCAGGTTAAATGATTTTACTAACTCTGACTCTAGGATCTCGTGATCGCTTCCACCCGGGGGGCACCTTATTACCGATGATCGTCTGTTGCACCAGAAGACCCTGAAGATGCTCTTCGCTGTTAACCCGAGAACTTGTGTTCATGGCGTTTGCAATTCCCCTTCCACCGTCAACCCTTATGGATAACTACTTGCAGTTGTCATTCTTACATTCATCCCTAGTTGGTCTTGTTATTACAAGATACCCTGAAATTCTCTCTAATGTTCCGAGAATACGTTGTGCCTACTGCCTTGCTTATCTTTGCCACATGAATACCCCTACGGATAATTCCTCGCTCTTACTGAGTATCCGTTCGTCCAAAGTTGTTCATGTGTTTCACAAAAATACATTCAAATACTACCCGATCTCCTAAAATCCTGAGCAGCCTATTGCTCTTGAAATTCTTGCTTGCTTGCATTATGGTTAATCCCATAAGTCTCGTAATCTTAACGGCATCCCTTGTCATTATCATTTTAAGTCTGTTGATTCAACATGAGTGCGAATGCCCGCAATCATCGGTTGATCCTTTTAAATTATCTTTTCGGCTCAGGTGTCATTTTGAACATGAGCTGGATCTCGACCAATCAAATTACCATCGATGGTATCCCTAAGCCTACTCTACTTATCCATCCTTAATCAGAACGTTTGCTTCTGATCCCTTGATTTGGACATCAGAATTCCTTTGCAGTCGAGCTTTGAATTAGTAAGTTGTTTCTGCCTTTGCATTGCTTCTTCCTCTGGTTGAGTACCAATGCTCACATCAGATCCCTTGTGGACCATCAGAACCTTTATTGGATTTTATCCGACGGCGTCCTTCATATTCTATAACTTTGTGAGTCTTTCTCGGATACATAATGCCTTTGGTAAATTGTATCCTCTGCTTTGTCAACCGTGCTTTGCTTTCGAGCTTGTGTTATATACTCCTGAAGTTTGTGGTATATGTTCCTAAGAGGCCCCGATGGGTTGGGCATATGCCTTTTTCTAATCTGTGTGGACCCGGAAACTACTACGAGTCATACTCTACTGGTGTTATGTCAGAAAAAATTTCAACACCACAACTTCGTTGAAGGCGAGAAGTGAATGAAAGGTTATGCATTAAAGAAGTGGGAGTCGACCTTGAACTTGTGTTCATGCCCATGGAACCGATGTGGAACTGATCATGGAAGCTTCTTGCAAAATATTTAATCATTTGGGTAATTCTTCCGGTATCGTTAAATTGGGTCCCTTGCAGCTATGGTTCCGACCATATTGTTCTTCTTTGATTCCATTTCTCGGGCAAGTTTAAATATTTGTCTTGTATGGATCAATACCCCAGTCCAACCTTTACTTTGATCTGTCGTCGAGTATTACCCCCTGGTATCTCGAGATTATCACGGAACTGCATAACTTCTAATGAGTTCTTCATCAGGTACTACATTCTCACCAATCCCAATTTTTCCTGGGTTCTGAGTGGTTAGTCACTTGAGTACACCGATAATTGAATCGCGTCCATTCTACGATTCAACCATTCATAGTAATCTTCTTTACTTACGAGTTTGTACTCGGTCACGTCATTTCAAGCCTGATCGGCTATATTATTATCGTGCTAAATTTTAACTGTGCTACCTGGTCCTTCTTCCGGGAGCACAATTTTCAATGATGAGCTAATCTTGCGTCGATCTTCCTAATCATATCTTTCGCTTTCAACATCAAGCTTGGTTTGCAGTTTGTGTCATACCCTTGGATCTATTAACCGTTCGCTTCATCATTCCTTTGACTGGATGTCATCACCGATCGATTACATCTTCGTGGAGCCTCTCGATAAAATTTGTCGTGATCATCATCAACATTTTGACTCCTTCCAGGATATCAATGGAATTCTTGATGATAAGTGCCACCCTCGTTCCTTGGTAATTTGAGTTACCATCGACAACATCCTTACCTTCCTTTCATCACAAACTTGATCATGTTATGGAGCTCCTTGCTAACCAGCTTATGTTATGTTCTACCTTGGAGTATTACCATCTTTTATGTCAAGGATATTGTGAGAATTGTTCCACCTCTTAAGAATTCTTGGTATAGTGATACTTCTCAACATCACCATTCTTTCTTGGTCCCCGTGTTGATTCCAACAAGTGAACGGTGTTGTTTGGATTCTTTCCTTCTAGCAACCCTATTGCTTTCAAGTTAATGGTCGATAATTCATTCTTAGACTATTGGTTGTTGAATCACCTTTCTAACATTGGTCATGCTACCTAAGGCCATATTTTGGGTGCACTTTTCAACCAATGCTTAATTGTGTATGTTTTCCTCGAGCATACATCCTTATATCATTTGATCCGACAAATGTTATCTCCTTGTTCACATAAGTGTGGAAATCCATCTTTTGAAAATCTCAATGAATTGTCGCTGAGTTCATCAGCCACCTCTTCATCCTCTCCTTGGTTTTAATGATGAACTCTTGTTTCGGAACTCGCTACCTTAGTACATTTCCCGAGAATCTTACAATGTCGTCTCGTCAATTGTGTTGCACCTTTTCTTCTCAGGCATCCTGAGTCTGAGGTATCCTGACACCAATCAGATCTAAATCTCGGTCAGATATGATGGTTGGAACATATTTCCAAGAGTTATAAATGTTGGTCTTTATACGGCCCGGTAAGGTGATGTCATGCCTAGCACACCTGGCTGGAGGGCCTATTGTTATAGTTCTTCCTTTTAGCAAGATTATCCATTCTTCCATGAGGAAATTGTAAGACTTATTCTATAAGTTGTTCCGGATGGATCCTTTGTGTATCCCAAAATCCGACCTTTGCTTGAAAACCATGTCAATGCTATCTCGAAGCATGTTTACTCCGATTTTCAACAAGAACATTTGAAGCCCAATGCTAAATGTTTCTTTCTTAATTATCCTAAACACTGTTGTATGGGTAATGTCATGAAAATTATCTCCCCTACCTAAGGAGTTTTCTACATTATATCCTGTCATGGATATCATGCTCTGCTTGTCCTCGGGAAGGATATACCCTTGAAATATGTGTTTCTAACACATTTTCCTTTCCATTGTTTTGATTATCTAATAAACATATTTTCCTTTCCATTGTTTGGTTTAACCTTTCTTGTGATCTATATGATCTAAGCAGTAATAATTCACTGCTTATGTAAACACCTCGGTGTACAACTCTATCAGTAAGACCCTGTTACTATTGTTGATGACATTCCGATAGCCACCGATGGACGAGAACTTTGCCTATTGGTCCGCCTCATTTCAACGAGCAGGAGAATGGTTCTCTTCGCCCTCGCCCTTGGTACCGATGTTGTTGCTGACATAACTGACAGGCTATCCTCTGGCATGCCTTGCTTACATGATCGTGTAAGTCGTCACCGCCTTCCTACTTTTAACCCACATGGTGGGCCCATAACCCACAGTTCCACATGATCGAAACCTGACTCTCCTATACACCCCTGTTTCTAAAGTCATTCCTCACGCTTGGCTTCGTGTGAAAGATCACGAGCCACCTTCCTAGTGATCTATTCTGGTATCAGACACAATACTTATTCTCATTGCTCTAGGCCCCTTTCACACTTTGTTTCAGGCATCGAACGATTGCCGACTCGCTCAAAACTTCTCATGGTACCTACTTACCTTGCTCTCGATATTGTCTTAAGTTTCCATTCGAGAGTTACTTTCCGCCCCATCCCTGATGTTATCAACCAGATAGTCAACCTTTTAGAGGCCCGTTCTTTCGAAATTACCCCTTGTCATTTTCGTAAGTACGATGGAGTTCCTGAAGAAAGGACGACAACCTCATCATGATGCATAGATGCATAGGAATGAAGTCATCACCGCTATGGGTCGACCACTTCGAGAAGAGTAACCAACACCGAGAAGACCCGTTAGAATTTCGTAACCAAATCCCTTCCCCCTTACTCCCGCTCCTAAATCTCGGGACGAGATTTCTTGTAGTGGAGGAGAATTGTGACGCCCGGATAATCAAGCTACAGTAAAACTCTGCTAATGGTGCCACGTCACCTCGGTTACTGTTGATAAACTCGAGTTAGTTCGAAAACGATTCAAATTCAAATTCAAAATCAAGCAATCAATAAAAGTTTTCAAATATCAAAACTAAAATGTTCGGAGGGAATCAAATATTGCATAGGTAATTATGGTGGAGAACCACACCTTTATAAAATATTTAAATACTATAAGATGAATAAGACAATAGCGAAAACTATTATTTAAATACTTTTAAATATTAAATATTTACCAAACTATTTTAGTTTGGGTAGCAAGTTAGTGTGGCAATGGCATAGATGGTAACATCAAATTAGGTGCCATTTTGGTATTTTACTAAAACTAAAAATAAAAGAAAATAGAAAGAAAACAGAAAAGAAAAATAAGAAAAGGGAAAAGGCTAATCAAAGAAATAAAGTAAAAAAAAGAAACAGCAAGCACCCCTCCCCCCAAGGCCGCGGCCCAGCTGGCCATCGGGCCAACCAGGCCGGCCCACCACGCCTCCCCTTATCCCCCGGTCCACCCCCCACAAACCCTAGGCCTCACCCACTCTCTCCCGCACGATCCCCACCCCCCCCCGGTTCCTCCCCGCGCCGCCACACACGCGCACATGCACACACACACGCACGCACGCCTCGCGCCCGGGGAAGGGGCGCCCCTGCTCTATCGCCTCCTCCCGCACGGCCGCGCCCGACGCAAGTCGCCGCGCCGCTAAGGCCACCACCAGCCGGGCTCGGCGCCGCCCCTCACGGACTTCTCTGCGGCCCCTCCTCTACCACGCCACCGCGCCCCGACGCCCGAGTTGCTGTCCAGGAGAACCTCCGTGCTCGCCTACTTCGTCTGCACCATCGAGCTCAAGCTGGGACGCCGCCAAGCTCCGGGATCGATCCCGTCTTCTTCCTCGGTCGCCGACGCCTCCCCGACACCTCCATCGAGCACGCTGCCCTAGTCCCTACGGCCCCTCGGTGGGGAACCTCGTCCGTCCTCTCCCGCCATGACCCCGCACGTCCGCGCCCCACGCATGACCGTAGCTCTCTGCTCCCGCTCTCCCCGCTAGCACACTACGGTCCGCGCGCGCACGCGCGCCTCGCCGTTCCCTGCTCGCGGCCTCGCTCCCCTACTGCTCGCCCCCGTACAACGCCTGCCCTGCTGCCGCCGCCTGCTAGCGCTCCTGGCCGCCCCGCCACCCGCGTCGACTGCGCGCGCGACGCCACTCATGCCCCGCTCACCCCTTTTCCTGCTACTGTTGTTGCCCACGCCGCCCCCATCCGCCCGTCGCCGTAGCCGCTGCGCCCTCCCGGTGCCCGCGCCTTCGGCTTGGCTCCACCGCGCCGCCCTCCTGACCGGCGGTCGCCCTCGCATCGCTGCGGCCAAGCCTCGCCGTGCCTTGCCAGCCCTGCCCCGCCTCTGGCTTGGGCGAGCGCTCTAACGGGCTCGCGCCCACGCGCCCGCATCCTCTGCCCGTTGACCGCACCGATTTGGCCTCGGGGCCACTGACCAGAGGTGCCCAGTGCCCTGTATAAGAAAAGGGTTTAAAAAAAGTAATAAAAAAATTAATTAATTAATTAATTAATTAACTAACTTAATTAATTCTATTAACTAACTATTAAACCAAATTAACCTGGTAATTAATCTAACTAAACAGTTAGTTAGTTATTTAGGCAATGACATGCGGGACCCACATGTCAGGTTGACCAGGTCAACTGCTGACGTCATGATGACGTCAGCGAACACTATTCTGGATAATGTTGATTTAAATAATTAAATAAATCCTAAAAATGTTTTAAATCTTTTAAAAATTAATATAAAATAATCCGTAGCTCAGATGAAAATACTTTATACATGAAAGTTGCTCAGAACGACGAGATGAACCCGGATACGTAGCCCGTTCATCCGCCACACACCCCTAACATATCAAACTCGCAACTTTCCCCCTCCGGCCCCTCTGCCCGAAAACGCGAAACACCGGGGATACTTTCCCGGATGTTTCCCCCCTTCACCGGTATCACCTCATACCGCGTTAGGGCACCCCTAGCACCGTTACTTGTCATGTCATGCATCGCTATGCATCTGTTTGCTTAAATATTTATTGTTTCTCCCCCCTCTTCTCTCGCTAGACACCGAGACCGACGCTGCTTCTACCCAGTACGACTACAGAGTTGACGACCCCTCTCTCTTGCCAGAGCAACCAGGCAAGCCCCCCCCCCCCCTTGATCACCTACTCTCCTCTATACTGCTTGCATTAGAGTAGTGTAGCATGTTACTGCTTTTGTTATTCCTATCCTGATGCATAGCCTGTCCTTGTTACTACTGTTGTTACCTTTACCTGCAATCCTACCTGCTTAGTTTAGGATGCTAGATTACCATCAGTGGCCCTACATTCTTGTCCGTCTGCTGTGCTATACTATCGGGTCGTGATCACTTGGGAGGTGATCACGGGTATATACTATACTTTATACATGATACATGTGGTGAACAAAGACGGGTCGGCTCGTAGGAGTACCCGCGAGTGGATCTTTGAGGCGAAGCGACAGGGCAGGTTCAAACCACCTAGGAGAGAGGTGGGCCTGGCCCTGTCGGCGTTCGCGGATACTTAACACGCTAAACGAGATCTGGGTATTTGATCTGAGTCTGGCTACTGGCCTATACGCACTAACCAACTACGCGGGAAAGATATGGGCACTCGGCGTCGTGGTATCAGCCGAAGCCTTCGTGACGTCAGCGACTGAGTGGCGCGCGCCGCATTGGATCGTAAGCTCGCACTTGTATTAAGGGGGCTAGATCTACTTCCGGCCGCGTACGCAACGTGCAGGTGTGCTCAGGGCGATGGGCCCAGACCCCTGCGCGCATAGGTTTAGACCGGCGTGCTGACCGCTCTGTTGTGCCTAGGTGGGGCTGCGACGTGTTGATCTTCCGAGGCCGGGCATGACCCAGGAAAGTGTGTCCAGCCAAATGGGATCAAGCGTGTTGGGTTATGTGGTGCACCCCTGCAGGGAAGTTAATCTATTCGAATAGCCGTGTCCCTCGGTAAAAGGACGACCCGGAGTTGTACCTTGACCTTATGACAACTAGAACCGGATACTTAATAAAACACACCCTTCCAAGTGCCAGATACAACCCGGTGATCGCTCTCTAACAGGGCATCGAGGAGGGATCGCCGGGTAGGATTATGCTATGCGATGCTACTTGGAGGATTTCAGTCTACTCTCTTCTACATGCTGCAAGACGGAGGCTGCCAGAAGCGTAGTCTTCGACAGGATTAGCTATCCCCCTCTTATTCTGGCATTCTGCAGTTCAGTCCACCGATATGCCCCTTTACACATATATCCATGCATATGTAGTGTAGCTCCTTGCTTGCGAGTACTTTGGATGAGTACTCACGGTTGCTTTGTTTCCCCCTTTTCCCCATTCCTCTACCCGATTGCTGCAACCAGACGATGGAGCCCAGGATCCAGACACCACCGTCGACGACGACTCCTTCTACACTGGAGGTGCCTACTACTACGTGCAGCCCGCTGACGACGACCAGGAGTAGTTAGGAGGATCCCAGGCAGGAGGCCTGCGCCTCGTTCGATCTGTATCCCCGTTTGTGCTAGCCATCTTATGGCAACCTTGTTTAACTTATGTCTGTACTCAGATATTGTTGCTTCCGCTGACTCGTCTATGATCGAGCACTTGTATTCGAGCCCTCGAGGCCCCTGGCTTGTATTATGATGCTTGTATGACTTATTTATGTTTTAGAGTTGTGTTGTGATATCTTCCCGTGAGTCCCTGATCTTGATCGTACACGTTTGCGTGCATGATTAGGGTATGATTGAATCGGGGGCGTCACACCTGTTCATCGGGAGGGGTGTGGGGTACCGCAAAACGGGACTCCATGGGACACTGTTCATCTCCACCGTCGACCCCCTCCAGCCTCCACGTGCTGCTGTTCATCCACCTTGACCTCCTCCGGCCTCCACCTGCGACTGTTCATCCACGCGCTCCTGTTCATCCAGCCTCCACCGCGCGTTACTCCACCGGCTACTGTTCAACCAGCCCTCTCCACGGGCTCCTGTCCAACCAGCCCTCCACGGGCTACTGTTCATCCAGCCCTCCACCGTCTACTGTTCATCCTACCCTCCACGGGGTGGTCCTGTTCATCCTGCCCTCCACGGGGTCCTGTTCATCCAGCCCCAACCGGCTCGATCGATCGGGGTCCTGTTCATCCAGAGGCAACACCACGGGGTCCTATTCATCCACCCCCACCGGGAACTGTTCATCCAAACTCCCCCAGCAACGCTCACTGTTCATCCAGAGGCAGCATCGATCGGCTTCGGTTAGCAGCAATAGCGAAGGAATCACTCGATCGGGTTCAGTTAACAGCCATCAATCGATCGATCGGGTTCAGTAACGCGTAGCCTGCAGTGCAATCGCTCGGGTTCAGTTAGAACTCAACGCCTCGCTCGGGTTCAGTTAGAGCCCAACACCTCGCACCCACGCGCGTGCGTGTATGAGAGAAACGTGCATCGCTCGGCCCCGACCACCCACCGTAACCGGGAACACCCCGATATTTTCCTCGCCCTCGCTTCTACCACGGTTTTTTCGTCATAGACGGCCCAAAGAATGTCATGCAGCTACGTCTCCGGCCCGCCCAGGACGAAAAGCCCATTTTCTGTCATGATTTTTTGTCATAGAAGTAAGACCCCACCACATCTATGATGATACCGTGTTTTGTCACAATTATTGTCATAAAAGTGTCATAAGTATGACAGAAAAAAAATTCGTCCGGCTCAAAATGTCACGGATGTGTCTTTTTTTGTAGTTTTAACAGTACGGTGGTTCCTATGAATCAACAAAGAAGAAAAGGAAACTACGAAACAACTATGTCTTCGCACTCCATAGTCTTCAAGTGAATGTCTTCACATGTTATAATCTTCATCGTGAATGTCTTCACGAACAACCATTATCTTCAATGTCTTCACATATTTTTAGGGGTCATCTCTGATAGGTAAACCGAATGACTACCTGTGTTATCCTGCCATTCTCACAAACACATTAGTCCCCCAACCAAGTTTGTCGTCAATACTCCAAAACCAACTAGGGGTGGCATTAGATGCACTTACAGTTCCCGCCAAAATTAGAGCATCTCAAGTCGGGTCACCCGTCAGTGGTGTGTGGATCACCACTATCTGGAAGTTATTGTTGGACCAGATAATATCAGTGATACAACAACTAAAATCATGAAAACCTGCATATTGTTATTCCAATGTTGTCACAAGTAATGAAATATTCAGTTTCTAGGCCTTTAGAGAGAGCAGACTATTGTACCTAATAGCATCTTCTATGATCTTATCTTCAACGACCGAGCATCACACAACACTAGGTCATCTTTTTTTAGTGGTTATGTGCTCCATGTCCACCCAAGGCAAGTAAACAAATGCAAACAAACACGTTAACCCTTTCATCAATTTTGTCCTGTTTTACCAAAAACAAGACCGTTTGTGTTGAAATTGAATCTTGCTTTCATTCTTAATGAAAAGTAGTGCTCCTGTCACTTTGTCAAAAAAATATATATTGAAAATGGCCATAATTCTTGCTAACAAAGTGGGTTCTCGCCATAGTTCTTTCTCTTTTTAATTTCATTAGAACCTCGAGTTTGACATCGAATGGGTTGACCTACATAAAAAAGAACCCTACGTTGGTTGAACTAATTCAGGTGCCATTTCCTTTTCCATATTCTTAGCTGATTTCTTAGATAAAAAAATCTTATGAACGTGTCAACAGAACGATAATTAATCAGCTAAAGCCATCGGCAGATACTATTAGCATTTTGCAGGTGAGAGTCGTCCCTACAATTAGACCTTAGTTTTTTTTTTAAAGTCAATTTTAGACCTTAGTTGAACTATAGAGTAGTATGTTCTGCATACTACGTGTGTTCTGCAATTTCATACTATTGTTTTGCCAAGAAAAGTTTCAGATGTTTCTTCTCCCCAATTTCGTACATTTTACTGTCCTGACTATAGATGTTTCTTCTCCCCAACTTATGAGGCCACATAAATGCACATTCATGGGAATGTTGCCTTTTTCCAGATAGTGACAGAATACCAAACTGACCACCAAGAACTGTGCACTCAAAACAACTTGAACTTATTATACTGCAGCTATTCATTCCCATAAACAGCACTGGTCGCAATCCCCTTTGCACAGGAAGGCAAATTATTTGGTTCATACCTACCATCCTCCAAAAACAGTGCTGCAACCGGCATTTCGCCTTTACTTTGTGTTGACCTGGACAAAGTATCAGGAAGAGAAGGGGTGGAACAAAGCACATGTGCAAAGAGACCATGTCTGCACTGCGTCACCCAACAAGGGACATATTGTTCCTGTCCATTTCTTCATTGTTATTTTTTGCTTTTCTGTTAGGTCATTTTGTGACCAGTTCAATTAGTGGGTGACCCATGGACTGGTCTTTGAATGCTCAATTGTGTTTGGTTATACAGTTGATTAAGATAACTTCGACCAAACGACTTTGTGTTTTGTTTTATTTGCCATTAGATTTGGTTGTTTTGTATGGTGTGCAGGAAAAAAATGCTACAGGTCATGTGGTATATAGCACAAAAATAAAAAACAATATATGAATCTTCGTAGGAGTTGCTCGGATTATAATTTATTTGCCAAACCATTGCGGTAACTTTCGTGTAACTAAGTTCACAAAAAAGTACATGTTGAGTTTAATAAGGATGGGTTCAGCAACCGCACATGGTCGTCATGTCGGAATAGCAATGGAATTGCAGAAACATCGGGGATCATGGGTGTGGCCACCTTTTTTTTTGCTCCAGTAGAACAAATTATAAAAAGGTTTCTCGCAAAAAAATTATAAAAGGTAAATTGAAAGCTTGTTTTACGCATAGGCACGATATTTGTCAAAAAGAAGGATGATCCCTGGAAACTTTGGTTAACAGTCACATCATAGAACCATTGGAAGCTCAAGTTGCAGTTGCCCCGGACAAAGAAGTTAGAAGGAAAAGTGCTGTCAAAATCGAAGTGGCGTCTTTTCCCCCTTTGTGAACTTTAAATAAAACGAACTGAAGAGGTCTCATGGGTCTCCTGGGGAACTCGTTATGCCCAAAGTTTATATCTCGCTTATTGTGAGAGGCACGTGTGTATCTTGCTTATAGTGAGCTGTAGCAGAGCATCGCCCACCTCCGGCCAGCCCATAGAAACCACGCTTGCTCTGGGTACGTTGAAATAGCATTGAACTGTTTCTCTTTTACAGTGTCGAATAGCGATAGCTATCTTATAGAGCTATCTTGTATACTGCATATTAGAAGAAAGAAAAATGCATATGTGTACTTGACCTTCTGTTAGAAATATATAATTTAGATAAAATCATAACTTCCACACCTAGAGTCCAAAAACAACACAAAAATGATGGTGAAAAATGTCTTGAGAAAATTGTTTTGAGGGCACATAGCTTTTTCTTTGTATATGCACCATGCCACATAAAAAATGTTCATATAACTTTTAAAAAATCACACTAATCAATAAAAAGGTTCGCTGTAGAATAAAAATGTTACAATGGAAACATTTGCCTCCCACTAAGAATATTTACTGGGTACTAAAAAATGTTCATCAGGTAGTATTAAAACAACTTATAAGGTACTTCAAAATGGTCATCATGTTTTGAAAAAGGTTCATCATGTTTTTAAAGATTATTCCGTGCTAAAAAAAGTTCCAGTGTGTTTTACAAAAGTCCAACGCATATTTAAAAAATGCCCATCATTATTTTCAAAACAAATGCAATGTACTTCAAATATGTTCATGGTATAATTCAAAATGTATATCATATATTAAAAATTATTCATAGTGTATTTGAAACAAATTTCAAAATGTAATTAATTTTTATCATAATTAAAAATTGTTACCATATCTTCAACAAATGTTCATATAACTCAAAAGTGCTTACGCATTAGTAATATCTTTTATATAAATTTAAAAATATTCACGTGGTAATAGATAGTTGTTTCTGTGTATTGTGTACTACAAAATGCTTACGCATTAGTAATATTTTCACGCATTAGCGATAAAGCTCATATTTCCTTAAAATTTAAATTAAGAAAATACAAATCAAAAAGGAAAATAAAAATACCAAAAAAACACACGATTAACATTTTTTTAATATGGGATAAACACTTTTAATAAAATTTACTTAGTTTTAATAAAATAATAATAAGTGATGAATATAAGTTCATACTTGATGAACATTTTCCAAAAACAAAATAAACAATTTTCAATACATAATAAATATTTCGATACAGGATGTCCATTTCAATAAGCTGTAAACATTTTCAATTATATGACAAATAGTATTCAATACATGATATCTGATTTTCTATACGTGATGGTTTTTACACGAATGCTATTTTTTAAATACACGGCGATCATTTTTTTATACAAAATATAAATTTTTAAAATACATGATGAATATTTTTAATACACCATACAAAATGTTAATACTATATAACAAACCATATTTTACAACATGGTGGTCAAAAAATAAACTGTAAGAAATGTGAAAGGAAAACTGAAAATATAAATATTAAAACTGAATGAAACTTGGCGGATATATTACCCATCTGAGAGTACTATATATTGCTTGCGCTTACTGTGCCCTGGTCCATATCGGGATCACCTCAGCCAGCAGCCTACCTAAATGGGCCAGGCCAGGCGCGCAGGAGGCCACGGACTCAGTTTTTTTTCACTTTCTTTCTTTTTCTTTCGTTTATAAATCCAAAAAATGTTTTAAAAATTATATCAGACATTTGAAAAATACATTAACCAAGCATTTGAAAAATATTAAATGTATATAAATAAAATGTTCCTTATGTATATGAAAAATGTATACCAAAAATATGTGTGAGAAAGTTAATCATGTATTAAAAATATTAATCAAGCATTTGAAAAAAAATAACAACATAAAATTTCACACTTGTATTTGAAAAAATGTAATCAAGCATTTTAAAATGTTAAAGCATGGATAGAAAAAAATGTTGACCATGTATTCAAAATATTTTAATCTTGTATTTGAAAAATGTTAATCAAGCATTTAAAAAATGTTTAAAATGTGTATAGAAAAAAACTGTTGACCATGTATTCGGAAAATGCTAAACTTGTATCTGAAAATTTTTAAATGTGTATAAAGAAATTGTTTTTCATGTATATGAAAATTTTATATAGTAAATATACTATATGTGTGAAAAAGTTGATCATGTATTTAGAACATTTAGTCAAGCATTTTAAAATTGTTAAACAAGTATTTGAAAAATGTTAAATGTGTATAGAAAAAATATTGACCATGGATTTAAACATATTGACCTTGTATTTAGAATATGTTAATAAAATAATTGGAAATGTCTATAGGAAAAATGTTAACTATGTATTAAAAAATGGTAAAATGATATTTCAAAATTGTCAAGCATGAATTAGAACGATGTTCTTGTTCTTGACATATACCAAAATGTACAATGAAAACCAAAAGAAACAAAAGATAACAAGAAAAACAATGAAAACCGAAAGTAAAAGAAAATAATCCAAAGAAAAAAGAAAACAAAAGAAACAAGTGCGAAAAGAACGGAAAACAGTGAAAGCCAGTTAAAAAACATTGAAAAGCAAAAAAGAAACAAAAAACGAAAGAAAAATGATAATGAAAATTGGCAAAACCAATGCAAAAGAATGAAAACAGTGAAACCAGAGAATGAAACAAAGAAAAAAAAAAGAGTAGGAAGAACAATAAGAGAATGAAAGAAACAAAAAATTGGTGAAAAAATAACAAAGAAAAACCAGTGGAGAAATAAAAAAGGAAATAAAATATATTAAAATGAAAATTAAATAAACGGACATATACCTGAGCGTGATAGAGAGGGTTTGAAGCTACCTGAGTAGCGCACAAGTGAAGTGAGCTAATAGCCGGCCCTATATGCGGGCGCTTGAGGCGAGACGAGAGCTACACTCGGTATAAGCATGATATAGCTCTTATGCATACTAGTATCTCACAGTAAGCGAGATATAACCTTTTGGTATTGCTCGGTCGCCTACATGTATTGCTTTGTTCCATGGTGAACTGGCCGGTATCGTCAAATCCACATGTGAGTTACTGAGCCAGTCCAAACTAGACAGACTGGTCTTTTATTTTATTTCCCTTTAGGTTGTTATCATTTTTTTGTTTCTTGTTTTATTTTTCATTTTGGACTTTTCCCCCTATTTTACTTTTCTTTTGTGTTTCTATATATTTTTTGTATTTCCATTTTCTGATGTTTTCCCCCTATTTTTTGATAGTTCTGTTTTTTCATTTCCATGTTTTTGTTTTCCCGCTTTTATTATTTTTTGTTACCTTATTTGCCTCCTTTTGTTCTTAAAAACATTTTATATAAATACATGAAAATTTATAAAAAAAATGAGTGAACTCTATAGGTACACATGAGGATGTTTTAATACATGGTGGACTTTTTGAAAATAAACAATAAAAAAATTTCTAAAGGCAGGACGAACAGTTTTAAACTTTCGAACACTTTGTCAAATTAAACAAACATTTCATCAATATGAAACATATTTAAACGTGTGAACACTTTATCGAATTAAACAAACATATCGTGAATATGATTACATATTGAAATGTGTGAACACTTATTCCAATTACATGAATATTTCTTAAAATATGTGAGTACCTTTTAATTACATTCAAAATCTTAAAATGTGTGAAGTCTTTCTGATAATTACACAACTATTTTTTAAGAAGGCACAAACTATTTTTTTTAGTACATAATTTTTTAATACACAACACTTTCTTAAACTACAAGAACAATTTTATTAAAATACAGAATATGTTTTGTAGTTGCATTAACATTTTCCAGAAATATTTGAAAACTTAATAAAAATAATTTGATAAACTTTTAATAGTTGCATGGAATTTTTTTTGTGCACTCAATCTTTTTGCTCTTGCAATACCTGACTGGTTTCTCATTATTACTTTTACAAATTGAATATATAATACTAGTAAAACAATCAAAAGAATATAAGGTGAATCTTTTTTTCACAAGAGCCATTTTTGTACATTCCTTTATTTTAGAACTACAACATGCAGTGCTACTGGCTTGCTCAAGCAGGTGATCGGCCTTTGTGAATAACGTGCATGTGCGATCAGATCGGCTAACCTTTGCTAGTGTCGTATCAACTAGACGATTGTGGCCACAAGTATGCCTAGGTTATATTGCGTCTCTCTCTCTCTCTCTCTCTCTCTCTCTCTCTCTCTCTCTCTCTCTCTCTCTCTCTCTCTCTCTCTCTCTCTCTCTCTCTCTCTCTCTCTCTCTCTCTCTCTCTCTCTCTCTCTCTCTCTCTCTCTCTCTCTCTCTCTCTCTCTCTCTCTCTCTCTCTCTCTCTCTCTCTCTCTCTCTCTCTCTCTCTCTCTCTGGAAGTGTGTTATGTATCTCGCCAAGTGTGAGTGTGTAGGACAGTACTCTCTGTCTCGCAATAGGTAACTCAGATTGGCTGGTCCAATTTCATTAAGGCTCCTGGGGAAGCGGATTTCTATGATCGGTTTTTGCATATTTTTATTCAAGCTGATTTTCCTTTTCTTTCTGCGTTTTCTTTACCAGCTTTCCTTTGATTTTTTCACTTTCTCCTTCTTAATAATAAAGATTGACTTTTTTATTACATGTTACACATTTTCCCCATATGCATTGAACATTTTTCAAAGAAATGTTTGAACCATTTTCTTTGAATAAATGTTAACTATTTTAAAATACATGTTCAACTATTTTTTAATGGTAGGAATCATGTTTTATATAAGGTAAGCATTTTTTTTCAAATGTACACCCCGTGTTCCCTAAGGTAGAATGTTTTTGCAATTCAAATTGTACTACAAAGCCGTCTTATGTTGCTGAACAGAGAGTAGATTATATTCTTAAAAATGTCACAAATATATTATTTGAAGTGCGTGAACATTTTCTAAAATTTCATGGACATTTTTTTGAATGGCGTGAATATATAGTGTTACTATTCATTACCCGGGGTGCAGAATAAGTTATTCTTCACCTGAGGTAATCTTACGATAATTTCATAATTAAATTACGTTTGGAATTCAAATATTCACATTCCTATTGATTCACTACGTAAAATTTCGTGTAAGAAAATTAAAATATAGGCTGTAAGACAAGAAAATTTTGAGTTTATGTATATTTTACACCATGTTTTTACGTATGTAATTTTACATAACATAAAATATTTTTTACGGCAATTATATATTTTTTTACAGTCTCTTTTTACGTCAGAAATAAGACAAAACTTACGGAACGTAAAATTACAGTGCACTAGTGGTAAAATATAGGGGGGTGAAGAATAACTATTCCTCACCCAGGGTGACGAATAATCAATCCCTATATATATATATGCTCCTGTAATATATATATATATATATATATATATATATATATATATATATATATATATAGGGTGTAATAAATGCTCCTGTAATATAAACACACACACACACACACATGTGTGTGTGTGTGTGTGTGTGTGTGTGTGTGTGTGTGTTTATGTGTGTGTGTGTTTATATTACAGGAGCATTTATTACACTCTATAAACATAGTTTTAGAAAATTTGAGGACAATTCTGTTTTGGAACATGTGAAACATTTTATAAATGTGACTTGCTTTATTTGGATTGTACAAATCATTTTTTACTTACACAAGCCATTTTTTTAAATTGTGTAAATGTTATTTAAAAATGTCATGATTTTATTTTAAACAATTAAAGAAATAAATTTGACAAATACTTTTTTAATGGTACATACATTTTAAAAATTGTAGCAAACTATGTTTTTTGCATCCCATGAACACTTTTTTGAAGTGTCTGGTCATTATTTAAATGTCACAATTATGGTTTTTGAATGCTATCAACATTTTCTAGAAGTAGCATGAACATTTTTCTGAACGCATGGCGATTTTCTTAATTTAAATATAATATTTTTTTTCAATTTCGGACATGTAAATAATAGTAATAAATAAATAAAATAACAGGAAAAAACGGCTCTCCTCCATGTTGGGCCAACCCATTAATAAAGCACTTGAGGCGAGGGGGTGTTCTCTTTGACATGAAGCGAGACAAAGCTCTACCCTCTAGACGGCTCTAGCACGAGGGATCGGGTTGTCCTGTTGACACTGACAATGGACTAAGTTTCTTCTTACTGCTTTTGTCTTCTTTTCCAGGTCAGCCGTGTCAAAAAGGAGAGTCAAACAAACGCAATAGTTGATTATATGGAAACTTTTATCTTCACACAAGGCATTCACTTTTTTTTAGAACAGGCATTCACTTTCTAGGCCAGGTCGAATAGGGAGGCAAGAGCAACATTTTTTTTAATGTTTTTTGGCATCTAATTTTTTACCCTCTTTTGGTTGTTTGCTTGCTTTTGTCTCGGTATCTTCTCTTAGGTATTGTTTTATTTTCCAAATGTTTGCTTGCTTTTGTCTAGATTTCTTCTCTTAGGTATTGTTTTATTTTCCAAAATTTTGCTTTTCCATTTTCTACGTTTTAGTCTTTTACGTTCCTTTTCTTTCTCTTTTGCCTTTTAAATCCCCGAACATGTTTAAAATCATCTACTCCCTCCGACTCAAATTAATTGACGCAGACTTAATACAAAGTTGTACAAAAATTGTACTGGGTCTGCACCAATTAATATGGATCGGAGCGAGTAAAAAAATATTAAATTTCGGACTGTTTTCCTACATTTTGATTATTTTTCAATATTTTGAATTTTTTCTTAAAGTTGAAAACATTTTTACATTTTTTGAAATTCTTAAAACTCATGGAGTTTTCCAAAAATTGAAAAAAACAAAAGATCATGAACATTTTAAATTTTAAGGTCATTTTATAAGATTCGTGAACACATGTTTGCATAATCCAAAAAAATATTCATGAATTTTAAATGTTGTTGTATTTTAAAAAATATTCAAGAATTCGGCAAATATGTCCATGAATTTGATAATATTCTTGAATTTTAAAACCAGTTGAAAACTGGTAGAGAGAAAAGAAAGAAACATGCGAAAAGAAAATAAGAAAGAAAAAGCCTGACAAAAATTAATGAAACCAAGAATAGCCTGATGTAGAAAAACAAAACAAAAATGAATAAACACGAAAAAGCGAAAGCGGAAAGCGGAAATCGGAAATCGGAAAGAAAAAATATGTTGAAACCAAATGAATGGAAAATGAAGAAAAAAAATTTGATGTCAGAGCACCCTACATTGACTTGGTGAGTAGCACTCGGGGGCGCGTGACTTACGATTCGATTAATGTTCTTTGCTAGGAATCTGTCGGTGTTTTTCCTTTCACAAGTAAATGCGTACATGCAATGCACGCTGATATCGGGTAGGGTATTAAATTGGAAATTCGAAAAAGTCAGGCATTAATTGCTTACGGATATTCGGCGGGATATTTTTTTAGCATAGGTAGGATATTAATTGGATGTTAATTATGTGGTTAGCACTAATGTTAATATCTGGTATGATATTGATTGCACGCTAAACATGTTGAGTGCTCACCATTCAATCAATTTAGGTCATTGGATGCACATGATTTGATGGGCGAAATTAGTTGGATATGTCCCTTTGGGTCTTTTTATATTGATATAGATATAGATTTAGAGAACCAAAATTCAATATTGGTCCTAAATGGGTGAGCACCAACATATGGTTGGATGGTTAGAGGGGCAAAGCTAGGGGTGTCTGCGTGGGTCATGGCCATAAGATTGGGCTTCCCTGGGTTGCAAGGCGTTAAAAATGAAAAGAAAAATATAAACAGTTTCCACTATTGGCCCACATTGGCCCAGTGGGCTAGCTCCACTACTGGATGGTTAGGAGGGCGATTTTAGCCCAGTCCAATAGGGATCGTCCCCTTTGTTTGACACATTTGTGTCTTATAAAAGGCAGAATATTTTTTTAGTGGAGATGGTGTTCCCGCCGATAGCAAGGCGCATGTGATAATTTCATTAATTTCAAAGTATGTCGGCTCGGTCCGTCAAAGGTGCTCATATCCTCATAAAATAAGGTGTGTGCATGTGCTCATAAGAGATGTGAGTGTATATGCGTACATGTGAGTGTCTGTACTCCTTTTTTATAAAAGGATTGGTCTTTAGCGCATGTCTCGCTGTTCAGGGTTATTTAAGCCAGGCCAATCAAATAACGAGTGGTGGTTCCTCTCAAGTGCGTGGTTAATTGCTGGGCTGGATTCGATCTCTAATCATGGCTTGCTAAGGGCATCTACAACCGGACTTTTCAAACCCGCCTCATACGTCCGAGTAGACAGCTCGGTCACTGACCAGTCACATTTTTTTATCCAGACGGACGTCTCAAATGGGAGCGGAGGAACACGGGCGCCCTCGCCTAAGAGCATAATCGGGCAATCCGTGTCATGGCTGGACTGCCACCGAAGGAGGAGAAGCAGGACAACGACGGTCGACGGCGAGGACAGCTCCGGCGACGAGCAGATTCGGCTCGATCCGTACTGCGTCTTCGACCGGTACTTTCGCGAGAAGGACGGAAAGGGTGCCGGGAAAGGCAAGGGCAGCCGTGGATGAACCCCACCATAGCCAAACATGTCAAATTTTGGTAGTCCGATGCATGTTTACTGTAGTGTGATGGAGTAGCTGGATGATACGTGTGCGTCGACGTAGTTGCATAACTTTGTATGGATTTGAGAGATGATAATTGAGGCGTACGGATGTGGATTACATTATTTGAGGGGTGCCCAGTCAGTGCCCGCGGACATGTCCGTGTGCGTTTGAGGTGCCGGATTTGCCAAGTCCGGCCGTAGATGCTCTAATGATTTCAAACAGTAATTTTTCCACATCCTCTTGTTCAAATGATCAAAGAAAGAAGAGAAAATTATGCTGCTTCAGACCTTCAGTGTACACATCGCTTCTGCCTCAAGCACCGCTTTCGCTGCTCGTGGACGAGTAGAACTGTAGAAGCGAACGCCTGCGGCTGCTTCTGCCTCAGCCGCAGTAGCAGGTAAGGAATTTTCCACGAACGCGTGCGCCTGCCCGTGGTTGGACCTGACGAGAGACGACGCGCTGCTGTTGCCAACGCTCTCCAACCTTCGATTCGTTGCTGATATTCCCCCTAGTTCCAGACCTTTATTCCCCGAATTGTCTAAGTTTGATTTGTTCCGCAGGACCAGTCCTGGAACGCGAGGCTTCGCATCTCCGCATATTCCACAAACTTCGGTGCCAAGCAAGGCAATGGCGCCCCGGCCTCCACCCCAAGTATCCGATTCGATTTCAACGCGTGATTTCAACATCTTGCTATTTCCACCACCATTTCAGATACTGAGGCAACTCGGGACCATCTCTTTCCCCATGTTCATTTTTGTCACAGCAGAGTGAGCTAGGTAGTGCTCTGAAACCCACACCAGACACCTCACCAAACCTGTCCTACGCCCTTGGAAACTTTGACGCCGTCTCATTGCACGGCCTCTCTCGTTTATCACAAGACTACAAGAGATAGGACTTGCAGTTTGGTGCAACGAATGCAGGCCAGGACGGCCGTGCACTACTCATACTGACCCTGGCATCGATAATTATTCCCTTTTTCGCGGGGAGTTAGCTACCTGCACGCATTTAGGTGGCCTACCGGGATGTAAAAAAGATTCTCGTTCGTTGCTTAACCAACTCAGTTGATCATCAATGTCTGCTGTCCACGCGAATCATTGCAGGACATTCCAAACCTCTCGCCCTCGGATAGCCCTGCCGTCTCTCCTCTTTTGTTCCCCTGTTCTTTAATACAGTTATACTATATTGTTACAAGAAGCAGTAGTTGGGAGCTGTTAGACGGACACTCATTTCAGCAACATGTAATGTAAAGTTACATGTGCGAACAAAACATGACATACATATTGTCGACGAACGAAACTCACAGAAAAAAATGTTGTAGTAATGTTTAGTTTTTTGTTTCTGATATACTACTATGCTTTTCTCTGATTAGTACTATATATCTTTTTTTGAGGGGTGATTAGTACGATATATGGTATGGTACAGAGAACCCAAGTCACTGTCAAGCCCGGGCTCTCTAATCAGCTGATGCGTGCCACAGCAATCATGCCACTTAACGCCGACCGCCACATAGGATAACAGACAGCAGCAGCTTGGGTGGCCACGGCGGCCCATCCAATGCCCTACGGCGGTGGTTCGTCCGATCATTAGGCGTCCATCTCATCTGAGTTCGTTATGCTAATTTCCCAGCCTAGTTTGGCGCCTTCTGCATCTCTATGCAACAGACCATCTCCCCCTAACCACCCTAACCAAACACGGCCCTGTCAGGCGTCACTCACAAACAGGCAGCAGCTGCCACGACCACGATCGCCACACCCCTTCCCGTCGTCTCCCCGGTTGTGGATACCGCGGCGTGTCGTGAACCCGAAAGAGCCCTGCCGGACCACCCGATCGGTCGCCGATCCACCGAAACTCCCCGCCACGGGCCGGGACTGCCATATCCGGTGGCCGACACTGCGCGCTGCCGCGGCACCAACCTGCCGCCGATGATGATAGTGGCAAGAACCGGTGGCTCCTTCGTGCACGAGGCACAAAGCAAAGCAACGGTGATCGACGGCCCGACGGAGACTGCACGCACGCACGATCGTAGCACGTCCGTTGAGCAGTGCCCATCGGCACGACCGAAATAAAAACCAATTATCTCGTGTTGGTTCTTCTCTCGGGACGGACGCATGGCATAGTATACGGGCATGGAGCATGTGGGAGGGGTGGAATTGAATATGGGTCGGGTAGGGTGGTTGATGGCCAGTGGCGAGCGGCCAGTGGGTGGTGGAGTTCATCTCACTCGCAGCATGGAGGAAAAGGGAGGAGAAGGCCAAAAGACGAGAGAATATATATATTTTTTTCCGGGTAAAAAAGACGAGGGAATATGAATACCCACGCACACGCAATCATGAGCTCGCACCACTACCACTTGCCTCGCGTTCCCGGGCTCTCCAGCTGGTCGACGGCGGCCTCCAGCCTGGGCGCTGTGTGTCGTGTATGTGTAAAGCATGGCCAGGCAACGTGGCCGCGGCCGCGGCTACCGAGGGCCGTCCGATCGGGGGATCGGGCGGCCCACGTTCGGTACCCTGTGGTTGAGGCAACACAGCTCGGAGACTTCAGAAGGGGAAGAGGGTGTCCAGCTGCTTACAAAACCATCGTCAGAACATGGTGCTGATCATGGCCAATAACTGTTCTGCTGCTACATTTCGGTCTCGTCAATCATCTCTCCACAAAGAAAGCATACCAATAATCGAGATGCTGTTGCTGCTGCTAATGCTGCAATTTCAGATGTTGACACCAGGCAGGCAGCCTTTGGCAAACCGATGACTGTCCCAGGTTTCAAATAATTCAACCTCCCTCGCAAAACAAGGAGAAAAGATGATTCGGTTGAGCTTAATTTCCCTATATTCCTGCTGTTCTCTCCCAAGAATCTAACAGAAATTTAAAGTTCTAGTTGGGATTAGTTGGCGTATTAGCAGTATTAATCCCCTGCATTATGAGTCTGTTGGGAGGTCCCTATCCTGTGTAGCTCGCGCTAATCGCTTTCCGATATAAAAGTTGATCTTAACCAACAACAATAATATTGCCCCTTTTGCTTTCTTTCAAGCTGTGCAGGTGTGCCACACATCTGTAAAGATTGGTATTCTGATGCTGCTTCCGCTTATCTCTACAAGTCAAGGAGCTGCCAGCACAAGCCATCATCAATTCTGAGCAAAAACACCCAAAAAACAGCAACATCTCTTGTAAACTCCCGTCGACGAAACAGATAAGCAATTATATACTAGAACAAACATATGTGACAGACAACCGCTGAAACTAAATAATCAACAATGCAGTAGGCAATTCTGGAAGAACAAGTAGGCGAAACAGAAACATCAGCAGATTAGGCCTTCTTAGATGATGAACAGACAGGCAATGCTGGATGAAACAAGTAGGCAAAACAGAAATATCAGTAGGCAAAATTGAAACAGACATAGATAAGGCCATACTGGATGAACAAAGCAGGCGATTCTGGATGAACAAGTAGAAAGACAGCAATAAATTTGGACCTAGCGTATGGAGATAGTAGGTCAAATAGAAACAGCAATATAGGAGGCCATTCTGGTTGAACTGATCAAAGCAAGCTAGCCACAGCAAAAATTGACCATTATTGAAAGATGGAAATAACACAGCAATATATTTGGCCGTTCTGGTTGAACTGATCAAAGCAAACTAGCCACAGCAAAAATTGACCATTATCAAAAGATGGAAATAACAAGACATAAAGCCATTCTCGATGGAATTTCTGCATCAAGGTAGTTACAAGAGAGTTTAGCACTGGAGCAAGAATAAGATCCACCCTGTTTTATTGAAATCAATTCAATCAATATTTATACTGGTTTACTGAACAAACATGTAAATGTAAATGAAACAATCCTGAACTAACAGACAAAAAAAGTGAAACCTTTCTTCTATCCAAGAATTGTACACCACCAATAAAGTAATTCCAACACCCCCTAGTCACCACCTCCGGATCACAGCATAATGAATCAATCCGAATTGTATCGTGAATGAACAAGAATTTGCTTCCCCTATGAACTGTTCTTCCTCTTCCCGTCGCAGCCGCCGCAATGTACCGCCCCTCCTCCTCTCGCTGTACAGCCGAAGGCGGCAGCCGGCTTGCGACGGCAGCTGTGATGGCAGTGGGTATGCATCGCAAGGCAATTGCATTACCACAGCCAAATGAAAAAATTATAGCGTGTGTCACATATCTGTCTACCAAGAAAACACCGCCGCCGGCAACGCCGATGATGACAATGAGGCCCAGGACGGCGCCGATGCTTGCGATGCGTCGCCGTCGCCAATGTAGAGGTCGTATGATTTCCATGTATGGTCGAGCGGGCAAGGCCTGCCGGCGTCGAGGCGATCCCATGGCTTGCCCTTGCCTGACCAGTGCATCAGGCTGACAGGGCCCTTGTGGAGCGGGCGGCAGCTACCAAGAATGTTGTCGCCGCCCAAGCCGTGCTGGTTCCACCGATGGTCGACGGCCTCCACCTCGCCGGCGAAGAGGAGCAAGAAAGGGGGCAAGGAGCCCAGCTCGTAGATTCGCTTCTCCTTCTGCAACTCCATCCACTGCTCGACACGGTGGCGGTAGTTCCCCGAGCGCCAGCGCCGGAGGTCGATGACCATGACGCCGGTGTTGAAGTAGCAGGGCGCGCGGCGGCGGCCGGCGAAGACGCGCGCGCCGAGGTCCGGGTCGGACCAGAAGGCGTCGGTGAAGTAGCGGGAGAAGTTGGCGTGGCAGTACTCGGGCGCGGCGACGACGGCGGCGGCGGGCAGGCGCGTCTCCCAGAGCCTGCGCACGTCGTCGACGGCGAGCACGTCCGAGTCGAGGTAAATGGCCCGCGGCACGCACTTGGGGAGCAGGTCGGCGAGGTAGTTCCTGGCGTAGTTGAGCGGCGCCTCGAGCGCGGCGCGCACGGACGCGGAGATGAGCCCCGTGACGGCGTCGGCGCGGAACGGGTAGATCTCGAACCGCAGCGAGGGGAAGGACGCCGCGAGCGCGCTCCGGAGCTCGCCCACCCCGGGCGCGGCGCCGTCGGCGGCGAGGAAGTGGAAGAAGAGCGACTCCGGGCAGGAGGCGTGCTTGAGCAGCGAGTAGATGGCGGCCATGGAGCCCCGGAGGTAGTGCGCGTCGAGCGTCATCGCGATGTGGACGAGCCCCGGGTCGCACACCCCCGCGCCGGCCACCGCCGCCGGGCACCCCTCCCCGTTCCGGTACTCGGGGGCCTCCGCGAACCGCGGCAGCGCCCCCTCCGCCTCCGCCCCCGCCCCCGCCCCCGATGCAGCCAATAACAACAAGAACGCCGCCAGCCCGGCCCGCATCGCCGGCGCGGCCGCGGCCATCGCCCCCGCCGCCGCCGGCTAGGGCTAGGGCTCCCCCTCTTTGTCTCTCGTCGCTCGGTGGGAACGAGGGGGGCCTGGGCGCCTGGCCTTGGGTCGGGCTCGCCCTTCCTCTCTCTCTCTCTCTGGTTGGGTTGGGGAGGGGAGGGGAACGAAGTGGTCGGCGTCTGTTCCAACCAATCCCTCCTCCCTTGGCTCCTCCCGTCGCTCGTTGGTATGGAATGGATCCCCCCAACTCCGATGGTTTGTTTTCCGGGGGGCGATTTATATGTGGCGCTACCAATAAAGCCCCCGTGTTGTATACCCGCGTGGGGCCCCGAGGGCGCTCGGCCTCGGCGATCGTCATGGCTTGATTAATCCGTGTTTTTTGTTATTTAGGAGTAAAAAAATTCGAAATCGGAAATGGATCGGTCAGTTCTAAAAAAAAAAGGAAAGGAAATCGGAACCGGACCGTGCCGCATACGAGTGCGGTTCGTATACTGTAGAACACAATGCATGTGGCCGCGCCAAGTGGACGCACGTTTTGGATCTGTGCCGATGAGAAAAGGTTTTACTTACTGCTTGTGCAAGGGATTGGCAACTAAAGCTGCACGACGGAATGGAATAATCAATCAGCCGAAGTTACCCGTGATCCGCTGGAGGCAGCTAAGATGAGATACGACCAATTATGCTACTATAATCAAATAGCCAGATGGAATATAAGTAATGCATGTTGGGGCATTGTAGATTGGACGATGTGACGACGCTTGTCACGTTACTCTATTTGGAGAGGACAATTTCTCGAAATATCCTACCCCTTCTTAGCATCATCTCTTGCAACCAAGGCTGCCATCATTTGTGATGATTAAAATTAAATTAATTAATGAAAGACGCTGCACAAAAAAGAACGATGTCTCAAGCAATTTTTCTGAAGGTATGCCATCATGGCTTGCTTTATTGATTTGGTAAAATAGTTCCACCGTTTGCCAAGGGATCAACCAGAAACCTGGGGGTTCATCGACCCAATTACAAACCTCGTTATGATCAAAAGAAAATTTAGCAATCTTATGAGCTATCCCATTTGCATCCCTATTATTCCGTTCTTTTGTAGAAGATGTATTTATTTTTTTATAAAATTCGACAATGTAAGATGCATTTGTTCTAATTCTCTGTAATTCCGTTCTTGGCCCTCTAGAAAAATGGAAAGTGTCTCTCTGATTATATGTATCTCTCCTTGTAGAGAAAGTAAGGGAAATTATATCTCTCCCGATTGTGTGTATCTCTTTTTTCCTAGCCTAAATGATTTAATTGCCGATAATCAATAAATTAGACAAGTGTAATTTCATCCTAAGTAGTCTATAATTATGTGCCAAAAATAATACACCTTACATAGAGGAATGGAGGGAGTACAATGCAAGAAATGAAGAGATCCTATCATACCCGACAAAGTGAAGCATTCTGCATGAATCGTCGATGCTCCGTTCCATGTTTTGTCTTGTCCTGAGCAAGCATTAATTACCTCCATTGAATCAGATTCTATTTAGATGGAATGGAACCCATATCATTAGCTAACATCAACCCATTTCTCATAGCTAGAGACTCAGCCATATATGCATCAATTACATGGTGTATCGGAGAGCAGGAGGCCACCAATAAGACCCCATATTCGTCTCGAATGACCACACCCGTGGATCCTCTCAACTCATCGGCCAAAAACGATGCATCCACATGTACTTAACTGTACCCGGAATTGGCTTCGACTACTTCCTGCCCCTGCAAATAACTGGCCCATTCTTCAGCGCAAGGGATACGCGATCTCTGAAATTTTAGGCAAATGGCTGGATGGCCATTGCACTTCGTGGGACTGAGCAAGTTTTGTTGTGATGCGTTTGCTTCCTCCTCATCCACCACAAATGCCAACATGTTGTACATATTCCTTCCTTTAACCCGGCTGATATCATGATTGGCATACTGCACTCAGGAAGACAGAACAGATGCTCAAGTACAATTGACCCAGACCTGTCTTCGGTGGTGGCTTCAGAGATTATTTACGACAGTCCCAACAACCTCCATAGTTCCTTGGCACGAGCACAACCGAACAACAAAGTGCGTAACATCTTCTAGTCCGTGTGAGCAAATCGGGCAATGATCAGCTGATCTGACATGCTTGTTGGTTAGAATACTTTTAAGAGGTAAGATGCCATGTAAAGCCCCAACGGAATATCTTAGTTTTTCGAGGAATTTGCAGCTTCCATAGAATTGATCGGACTGGATTACGAGCCGCAAGTCCCATCAAATGATTGGTGTTTCTAAACTGGTGATTCCACTCACAATGGTATGTTGATCTTATAGAGAAAAACTCCAAATATGAACCATAACAAGCAACAAAGTCCTCGAGTTGTAATTTAGCGGAATCTGTAGGATGCGATAGACATCTAGTGGGTTAAAAATATCTCGTATGAGTTCCTGCTACCTCTTGAGCACTGTGTTGGTTTTTCCCTTGAAGAGGAAAGGGTGATGCAGCAAAGTAGCGTAAGTATTTTCCTCAGTTTTGAGAACCAAGGTATCAATCCAGTAGAAGGCCACGCTCAAGTCCCACGCACCTACACAAAACAAATAAGAACCTCACAACCAACGCGATAAAGGGGTTGTCAATCCCTTCACGGTCACTTACGAGAGTGAGATCTGATAAATATGGTAAGATAATATTTTTGGTATTTTTATGATAAAGAGAAATAAAGATGCAAAGTAAAATAAAAGGCAATAGAAATAGCTAAGTGTTGGAAGATTTAATATGATGGAAAATAGACCCGGGGGCCATAGGTTTCACTAGTGGCTTCTCTCAAGAGCATAAGTATTACGATGGGTGAACAAATTACTGTCGAGCAATTGATAGAATTGAGCATAGTTATGAGAATATCTAGGTATGATCATGTATATAGGCATCACATCCGCGACAAGTAGACCGAAATGATCCTGCATCTACTACTATTACTCCACACATCGACCACTATCCAGCATGCATCTAGAGTATTAAGTTCATAAGAACGGAGTAACGCTTTAAGCAAGATGACATGATGTAGAGGGATAAACTCATGCAATATGATATAAACCCCATCTTGTTATCCTCGATGGCAACAATACAATACGTGCCTTGCTGCCCCTACTGTCACTGGGAAAGAACACCACAAGATTGAACCCAAAACTAAGCACTTCTCCCATTGAAAGAAATATCAATCTAGTAGGCCAAACCAAACTGATAATTCGAAGAGACTTTCAAAGATAACCAATCATACATAAAAGAATTCAGAGGGGATTCAAATATTGTTCATAGATAAACTTGATCATAAACCCCGACAAACACACCGCAAAAGAAGATTACATCGAATAGATCTCCACGAGAATCGTGGAGAACTTTGTGTTGAGATCCAAAGAGAGAGAAGAAGCCATCTAGCTAATAACTATGGACCCGAAGGTCTGAGGTAAACTACTCACACATCATAGGAGAGGCTATGGTGTTGATGTAGAAGCCCTCCGTGATCAATGCCCCCTCCGGCAGGACGCCGGAGAAGGCCCCAAGATGGGATCTCACGGGTACAGAAGGTTGCGGCGGTGGAATTAGGTTTTCGTGGATGCCTCTGATGGTTTGGGGGTACGTAGGTATATATAGGAGGAAGAAGTACGTCGGTGGAGCAACATGGGCCCCACGAGGGTGGAGGGTGCGCCCCCTGCCTCGTGCCCTCCTCGTTGATTGCTTGACGTGGACTCCAAGTCCTCTGGATCACGTTTGTTCCGAAAATCACGTTCCCGAAGGTTTCATTCTGTTTGGATTTCATTTGATATTCTTTTTCTATGGAACACTGAAATAGGCAAAAAAACAACAATTTGGGCTGGGCCTTCGGTTAATAGGTTAGTCCCAAAAATAATATAAAAGTGTATAAATAAGCCCATTAAACATCCAAAACAGAATATAATATAGCATGGAACAATAAAAAATTATAGATACGTTGGAAACGTATCAGTTCCTCATCCCACTTCTCTGTCTAGGATCAATCAACTCGTTAACCTTTGTGATAAATACCCCATTCCTTGGAGTGATAATTCTCCTCTAAGGGCTTGAAGGTATCCGATGATCCTCCCAGCTATTAAACTTTTCACCGTTCCCAATTCTCCTAATGTGACTACGTTTGAAGATCTGAATGCCCGCAATGATACTTTGCCATGTTTAGGAAGACCCCATTTTGGGTCCAGCCGAAAGGACATCACCCGAGGGGGTAGTGTTTAGCTCTGAGGATCCTAGCATATAATGATTCTGGCTCATCCAGGAGCATCCAAACTTTTTTAGCTAACATGTCCAAATTGAAGGAAAGAAGATCACAAAACCCCATTCCATCATCCTTCTTAGGGAAGCATAGTTGCCACCATGCCCACAAATGCATTATTTTATTATTTTCATCATCTCCCACCAGAATCTAGCATTCGCATATGTTATTTCTTTGCATTCACCCCTTGGCGATTTTAAACACCGACATAGCATACACTGGAATTGCCTAAGCCACAACTTCCAATGGGTTCTCTCTCCCTTCGGTGGATAATTATCTCTCATTCCATCCATCTGTCCGTGAACACACTCTTTCAACAAAATGATTAAAATAGTCACTCTTGTCTGCTCCAACCAAGGCTGCTAACCCAAGGTACTTATTATATAATGCTTCAGTATCAATATTAAGGCATGCACAAATATCATTTTCATGGCAGGATCCGTATTAGGACTGGAAAACACTTGATTTTGCCACACTCACCAACTGGCCAGAATTGTTGCAGTACACATCAAGAGCTTGTTGTATGGAAATTGCAATAGTCATATCTTCTCTCAAGCAATTGAAAGAAGACATTGTTCCAAGAGATGACCCCTTGGCTAGGATATAGGGCAAAAAAATATTTGGTTTCTCTGTCTCCCTAGAGTCAGCGGCCATGGCTCTACCGAGAAAAGATCGTGATCATCCCATTAGATGTGTCCTTGTTTCAATGAAATAATAATTATATAGGATATCTAAGCACAGATCGGATGCAGATATTCACTTTGAAACTAAGAGCGATGAGCAAATCCCCTTGTTAATTTTTGCAAATTTCCAAAGAGTCGTTTCCCAAGAGAGTTGTCTCTTGGCATTTACATTAGGATATCAATCAATGTAGCAAAATAGGAAGTCAATATACTTTCCCTTGTTGCTAACATGCTCTTATTCTCATGTCTTTATTTTTTTCCTGCTATAATCAATTATTCAATGTCACTTACTTGTGTCTTTGTATATATCTTAAGCCTAGGCCAAAGTCATCATACATCTATACGTTTGGATCCATGTGTTAGCCTCTCGTTTCGTAAATATGTAAGGATCTTATTCAGGATTGTGAGGTTTACTCTAATTTACACATTCAGAACATAACATAATATTGGCTGCATTCCATGGTCTGAACATATGTCCCTCATACACCATTCATCGATCCTCATTCTTTTGAAGTTATTGTTGGACAATTCGATGACTTGAGAGGGACGCAGCCTCGTATCCTATGTCGTGTGACGGAGGGTCACAACTAATTTGATATCGATATGGCATGGTTGATTTCACCACTGATTCTTATTTCTTCATTGTTTTTTTGCCACCATGCCCTAATATGCTTTCTCCACACCAACTGACTTGCTTTGTGTTTTCCACTTCTTTGTTTCCCCCTCTCCAACAAACTCGGCCCCCCTCCCGAAGATGAGTGAAGAGTTGTAGCTAGAGCGAGAACCACAAAGTGAAATGTACTAGGTTTATGGAGATGGGCTAGGTGTCACTTGGAGCGAAGGCCTCCATGTTCGATGTATGCTGACGAGAGTGGTTCATGCTCTACTTCGAGGTCGGGTTGGCGAGACCCTAGATTAACTCTTCTTTTAGCCTGCCTCAGGCTTTTTCAGCATTTCTCCCTCCTCGGGGCCTCCTTCTCCTGAAGGGCTAGTGCATGATGTCAACAATATTGACAGTCAACATTGAGGTCGTGTTGGTTTGATCAATGAAGATTAGAGGTACTGGACCCTCCCATGCAAACTCGGCAAGCACGGTATCTCAACGACGAAGTAATTTCATGTCGTAGGAGTGTGCTTGCAAGTTGGAGTGTCTCCAGACCTCGCTATTATCTCTTATTCATTTACGACTCTATTTAGTACGGTTGGCATTCTTCCTTATTCTAGATTGATACCTTGATTGTTGCTTTGTATCCATATTGAGTGATGTCTAATGTTACAACTTAACAACCAATGGAGAAGCTCTCTCTCCCCGCCCCCTCTCTCTGGACGTGGCAATTTGGCTCCAGATGCTCCCGTGGATGAACTGTAAAGTAAAAAAACAAATATTTTTTCTTTTGGCATGCAATATTCTAGAATGCATGATGCTCGTGCCAAATTTGATGGTGTTTGGACGTTGGGCTCTCAACAAAAATAATCAGGCATGTGGGTAAGTTTGACTAAACTAATTGTTCAAAGCTCATTTTGTCATTTTGCCACGAGCTCCTCGAATGTCATTTACCCACAAAAATTTACACACACCTAGCGCACTCAAGCATCTTGCATGGAAAAAAGTGTATTTGAATTTACTTATTTTTTTATTTTACTTCTCATCGGGAGCGGTTGTGTCCGGGCTTAGAGATGAATTATTGTCTCTCTCTCTCCCATTCTAAAAATGAAGAATTTTATCGTGTCTCCACAAAGGGGCAAAAGGGAAAAAAATTATAGCACAACACCCCATGTAAAAATTTGGGTCATCTGAAAAGTATATGTTGTTGTTTTAATAAAAACTCTCTCCGCAAAGAAATATAAAAGCGTTTAGATCACTAAAATGGTGAGTATTCTGTTAAAAGCAACATTTACAAAGGGAGTAAAAGTCTTAAACCACACCCTGCGACCCCCGACCCCCGCGCCGCCCACGTCGGGCGACACGGGGGAAGCCCGAGTCACCGACGGCCTGGTCACCACCTTCCGCCCACCCCTGCGTCGCCGTCGCCGAAGGGCAGGCCGGTGAAGCCGCACGGGGCTTTGGGATGGCGACGGCAGGGCCCTCCTTTTCTCGTCCATCTCCCCCATCCCTCCACCCATCCCACCCCCTGATCCAGTCCCCAGGGGCGCCGGTGGCCTCCTCCACGGGTCCAGCCACCCTCTATTGTCTCCCCTCCGACTCATTGGGCGGCGTGGGTGACCTCCACTAGCTGTGGCTTCCCTGGGCGACGTAGTTTTGCCCCTCCCTAGATGCGATGTGGGGGCTCCTGGCCCGGCAGGCTGCGGTGCTCTTCGGCCGGCCTGCCTTGGCGGCCGGACGTGCCCTCCTCACTGCGACTCACCCCTCCACCGCCCCCACCCCGTGTTCGAGCTTTGTGCCATGGCGGTGCTTGGTTGTGTCCCGCGGTGGCCGTTTCCTGCAGCGTGCTGGACGGGAGCTTTGGCTATGCCTGAGTCTTCTGCACTGATACGTCCATTTTGCATCATGCTTTTATATCAATATTTATTGCATTATGGGCTGTTATTTCACGTTATGTCACAATACTTATGGCTGTTCTCTCTTATTTTACAAGGTTTACATGAAGAGGGAGAATGCCGGTAGATGGAATTCTGGGCTGGAAAAGGAGCAAATATTAGAGACCTATTCTGCACAACTTCAAAAGTCCTGAAACTCCATGGAATATCTTAAAATAAATAAAGAAAAATCCTCGCCAAAGATGAAGGCCAGGGGGCCCACACCCTGCTCACGAGGGTGGGGGGCGCGCCCCCCCTCCTAGGGCGCACCCCCCTGCCTCGTGGGCCCCCTGGTGGCTCTCCGACGCCCATCTTCTCCTATATGAAGTCTTTCGTCAAGAAAAAAACAGAAGCAACCTTTCGGGACGAAACTCCGCCGCCACGAGGCGGAACCTTGGCGGAACCAATCTAGAGCTCCGGCAGAGCTGTTCTGTCGGGGATACTTCCCTTCGGGAGGGGGAAATCATTGCCATCGTCATCACCAACGCTCCTCTCATCGAGAGAGGGCAATCTCCATCAATATCTTCACCAGCACCATCTCATCTCCAAACCCTAGTTCATCTCTTGTATCCTATTCTTGTCTCCAAGTCCGGGATTGGTGCTAGTAGGTTGCTAGTAGTGTTGATTACTCCTTGTAGTTGATGCTAGTTGGTTTATTTGGCGGAAGATCATATGTTCAGATCCTTTATGCATATTATTACCCCTCTGATTATGAACATGAATATGCTTTGTGAGTAGTTACGTTTGTTCCTGAGGACAAGGGAGAAGTCTTGCTATTAGTAGTCATGTGAATTTGGTATTTGTTCGATATTTTGATAAGATGTATGTTGTCTAGCCTCTAGTGGTGTTATGTGAACGTTGACTACATAACACTTCACCATTATTTGGGCCTAGAGGAAGGCGTTGGGAAGTAATAAGTAGATGATGGATTGCTAGAGTGACAGAAGCTTAAACCCTAGTTTATGCGTTGCTTCGTAAGGGGCTGATTTGGATCCACATGTTTCATGCTATGGTTAGGTTTACCTTAATACTTTTGTTGTAGTTGCGGATGCTTGCAATAGAGGTTAATCATAAGTGGGATGCTTGTTCAAGTAAGAACAACACCCAAACACTGGTCCACCCACATATCAAATTATCAAAGTACCGAACGTGAATCATATGAATGTGATGAAAACTAGCTTGACGATATTCCCATGTGTCCTCGGGGGCGCTTTTCCTTATATAAGAGTTTGTTCCGGCTTGTCCTTTGTTACAAAAAGGATTGGGCCACCTTGCTGCACTTTATTTACTTTTTGTTTCTTGTTGCTCGTTATAGTTTACCTTGTCACAAAACTATCTGTTACCACTTATTTCAGTACTTGCAGAGAATACCTTGCTGAAAACCGCTTATCATTTCCTTCTGCTCCTCGTTGGGTTCGACACTCTTACTTATCGGAAGGACTATGATAGATCCCCTATACTTGTGGGTCATCAAGACTCTTTTCTGGCGTCGTTCCCGGGGAGTGTAGCGCCTTTGGTAGGTGGAATTTGGTAAGGAAAATTTTATATAGTGTGCTGAAATTTACTATCACTTGTTACTATGGAAAGTAATTCTCTGAGGGGCTTGTTTGGGGTATCTTCACCCCGTCCAGTAGAGCAAAGAGTTGCTCCTCAACCTACTGAACCTATTGAAAATGAAACTCCTTTTGAATTTACTTCGGGTATGATGGAAAAACTGCTAGCTAATCCTTTTACAGGAGATGGAACAAAGCATCCTGATGAGCACTTAATATATGTGGATGAAGTTTGTGGATTATTTAAGCTTGCAGGTATACCCGATGATGTTGCTAAGAAGAAGGTCTTCCCTTTATCTTTGAAGGGAGACGCATTGACATGGTATAGGCTATGTGATGATACGAGATCATGGAACTATAAAAGATTGAAATTGGAATTTCATCAAAAGTATTACCCTATGCATCTTGTTCATCGTGATCGCAATTATATATATAATTTCTGGCCTCGCGAAGGAGAAAGCATCGCTCAAGCTTGGGGGAGGCTTAAATCAATGTTATATTCATGCCCCAATCATGAGTTTCCAAGAGTTACAATTATTCAAAACTTTTATGCTCGGCTTTTATGATGAAGACTATTGAATTTAGATGGGATTTATTGGATAGAATTAAACGCAACTCTGAAGATTGGGATCTTGACGAAGGTAAGGAGTCAGGTATGACACCTAAGTTTGATTGTGTTAAATCTATTATGGATACCAATATTTTTCGTAAGTTTAGCACTAAATATGGACTTGACTCTGAGATAGTAGCTTCTTTCTGTGAATCTTTTGCTACTTATGTTGATCTCCCCAAGGAGAAGTGCTTTAAATATCATCCTCCCATAGAAGTAAAAGTAGCTGCACCTATTAAAGTTGAAGAAAAGATTGCCACTTATAATGATCCTATTGTTCCTACGTCTTATGTTGAGAAACAACCTTTCCCTGTTAGAATAAAGGATCATGCTAAAGCTTCAAGTGTGGTTCATAAAAGCAATATTAGAGCTTATACACCTCCTGAGCAAATTAAAGTAGAACCTAATATTGCTATTGTTAAAGATCTCTTGTCTGATAATATTGATGGGCATGTTATTCAGTTCTGCGGTGAAACTGCTAGAATCGCTAAACCTTGTGCTAAAGATAAACATATACCTGTGGTAGGCGTGCCTGTTATTTCTGTTAAAATAGGAGATAATTGTTATCATGGCTTATGTGACATGGGTGCTAGTGCTAGTGCAATACCCATAGATTTATACAAAGAAATTATGCATGGCATTGCACCTATTGAGTTAGAAGAGATTGATGTCACAATTAAACTTGCCAATAGAGACACTATTTCACCAATCGGGATTGTTAGAGATGTTGAAGTCTTGTGTGGGAAAACTAAATATCCTGCTGATTTTCTTGTTCTTGGTTCCCCACAAGATAGCTTTTGTCCCATTATATTTGGTAGACCCTTCTTGAACACTGTTAATGCTAAGATAGACTGTGAAAAGAATGTTGTTACTATTGGCTTGGATGATATGGTTCATGAGTTTAATTTCTCTAAATTTAGTAAACAACATCGTGAGGAAGAATTGCCTAGTAAGGATGATATTATTGGTCTTGCTTCTATTACTGTACCTCCTAGTGATCCTTTAGAGAACTATTTGCTAGACCATGAAAATGATATGTTCATGAATGAAAGAAGGGAAATAGATGAAGTATTCTTTAAACAGGAACCTATTCTGCAACACAATTTGCCAGTTGAAATCCTAGGGGATCCTCCTCCACCTAAGGGTGATCCCATGTTTGAGCTTAAACTGTTGCCTGATAATCTTAAATATGCTTATGTTGATGAAAAGAAGATATATCATGTTATTATTAGTGCTAACCTTTCAGAGCATGAAGAAGAAAGATTATTGAAAACTCCGAAGAAGCACCGTGCTGCTATTGGATATACTCTTGATGATCTTAAGGGTATTAGTCACACTCTGTCAACATAAAATAAATTTGGAAGCAGATGCCAAACCAGTTCGTGATCCTCAACGACGTCTGAATCCTAAAATGAAAGAAGTGGTAAGAAAAGAAATACTCAAGCTTCTGGAGGCAGGTATAATTTATCACGTTGCTGATAGTCAGTGGGTAAGTCCTGTCCATTGTGTCCCTAAGAAGGGAGGTATTACTGTTGTCCCAAATGATAAAGATGAATTGATTCCACAAAGAATTATTACAGGTTATAGGATGGTGATTGATTTCCGCAAATTAAATAAAGCTACTAAGAAAGATCATTACCCCTTACCTTTTATTGATCAAATGCTAGAAAGATTATGCAATCATACACATTATTGCTTTCTAGATGGTTATTCTGGTTTCTCTCAAATACCTGTGTCGGCTAGAGATCAATCAAAGACTACTTTTACATGCCCTTTTGGTACTTTTGCTTATAGACGTATGCCTTTTGGTCTATGTAATGCACCTGCTACCTTTCAAAGATGCATGATGGCTATATTCTCTGACTTTTGTGAAAAGATTTGTGAGGTTTTCATGGACGACTTTTCCGTCTATGGTTCCTCTTTTGATGATTGCTCGAGCAATCTTGATCGAGTTTTGCAGAGATGTGAAGAAACTAATCTTGTCTTGAATTGGGAAAAGAGCCACTTTATGATAAATGACGGTATTGTCTTGGGGCATAAAGTTTCTGAAAGAGGTATTGAAGTTGATAAAGCCAAGGTTGATGCTATTAAAAAGATGCCATGTCCCAAGGACATCAAAGGTATAAAAAGTTTCCTTGGTCACGCAGGATTTTATAGGAGGTTCATTAAGGACTTCTCAAAAAATTCTCGGCCTCTGACTAATCTATTACAAAAATATGTACCATTTGTCTTTGATGATGATTGTGTAGAAGCATTTCAAATACTTAAGAAAGCATTAGTCTCTGCACCTGTTGTTCAGCCACCTAATTGGAATTTACCCTTTAAAATTATGTGTGATGCTAGTAATTATGCTGTAGGTGTTGTTCTAGGGCAAAGAGTTGGTAAAAAATTAAATGTTATCCAGTATGCTAGTACGAATCTAGACAATGCTCAAAGAAATTATGCTACTACTGAAAAAAGAACTTTTAGCAGTTGTATTTGCTTGTGATAAGTTCAGACCTTATATTGTTGATTCTAAAGTAACTATTCACACTGATCATGCTGCTATTAAATATCTTATGGAAAAGAAAGATGCTAAACCTAGACTTATTAGATGGGTTCTCTTGCTACAAGAATTTGATTTGCATATTGTTGATAGAAAAGGAGTTGAGAACCCCGTTGCAGATAACTTATCTAGGTTAGAGAATATTCTTGATGACCCACTACCTATCAATGATAGCTTTCCTGATGAACAATTAAATGTCATAAGTACCTCTCGTAGTACTCCTTGGTATGCTAATTATGCTAATTACATAGTTGCCAAATTCATACCACCTAGCTTCACATACCAACAAAAGAAAAAGTTCTTCTATGATTTGAGACATTACTTTTGGGATGACCCACATCTGTATAAAGAAGGAGTAGATGGTGTTATTAGACGTTGTGTACCTGAGCATGAACAGATCCTACGCAAGTGCCACTCCGAAGCTTATGGAGGACACCACGCAGGAGATAGAACTGCACATAAGGTATCGCAATCCGGTTTTTATTGGCCTACTCTCTTCAAGGATGCCCGTAAGTTTGTCTTGTCTTGTGATGAATGTCAAAGAATTGGTAATATTAGTAGACGTCAAGAAATGCCTATGAATTATTCACTTGTTATTGAACCATTCGATGTTTGGGGGTTTGATTATATGGGACCTTTTCTTGCCTCTAATGGATATACGCATATTTTAGTTGTTGTTGATTACGTTACTAAGTGGGTAGAAGCTATTCCAACTAGTAGTGCTGATCATAACACTTCTATTAAAATGCTTAAGGAAGTTATTTTTCTGAGGTTTGGAGTCCCTAGATATTTAATGACTGATGGTGGTTCACACTTTATTCATGGTGCTTTCCGTTAAATGCTTGCTAAATATGACATTAATCATATAATCGCATCACCTTATCACCCACAGTCTAGTGGTCAAGTAGAATTGAGCAACAGATAGCTCAAATTAATTTTGCAAAAGACTGTCAATAGGTCTAGAAAGAATTGGTCCAAGAAACTTGATGATGCACTATGGGCATATAGAACTGCATATAAAAATCCTATGGGTATGTCTCCATATAAAATGGTTTATGGAAAAGCATGTCACTTACCTCTCGAACTAGAACATAAGGCTTATTGGGCTATTAAAGCGCTCAACTATGATTTCAAACTTGCCGGTGAGAAGAGGTTATTTGATATTAACTCACTTGATGAATGGAGAACCCAAGCTTATGAAAATGCCAAGCTATTTAAAGAAAACGTTAAAAGATGGCATGACAAAAGGATACAAAAGCATGAGTTTAACATATGTGATTATGTATTGCTATACAACTCCTGTTTTAGATTTTTTGCAGGAAAACTTCTCTCTAAATGGGAAGGCCCCTACATTATCGAGGAAGTCTATCGTTCCGGTGCCATAAAAATCAACAACTTCGAAGGCACAAATTCGAAGGTGGTAAACGGTCAAAGAATTAAACATTATATCTCAGGTAACCCCATAAATGTTGAAACCAATATTATTGAAACCGTAACCCCGGAGGAATACATAAGAGACACTTTCCAGAACGTTTCAGACTCCGAAAAGGAATAGGTATGTGGTACGGTAAGTAAATCGACTCCAAAACAATTTTTAAGGCAATATTTCTCCGTTTTGGAATATTTAGAAAAATAGAAAAATAAGTGGCAGTCCGAGAAGGACACGAGGGCCCCACGAGGGTGTTGGGCGCGCCCCCTCCCCTGGGCGCGCCCCTACCTCGTGAGCACCTCATGTGCCCTCCGGACTCCGTTTTCTTGCATGATACGTATTTTGGTCGGTAAAAATTCACTATATATTCTCCCGAAGGTTTTGACTCCCGTATCACGTAATTATCCTCTGTTTTCATTTCGAGTTGTTGCTGCTGCAGATTAGAGCAAGATGTCTTCTCAAGAGTCAGTCGGGGAGAGCCGGGTATCTAATCCGGCACCGGAACCAAGGGCAAACAGCGACGCTGACCACTTTGGGCCAGCAACGGAGGAAGAGATGGAGGCTGACTTGATGAGAGTAGATGCCATGGAGGATCAAGAAGTCACCTCTCGCTTCCGAGCTGGGATCACGATGGGGGAACTACAAAGCTCAGCTATTCCAAACTCAGTTATCCCTTCCAATGTTAGATTTCTTTCTTATGAAAATATGAAGAGGAGTGTCACTTGTTCTCCGGCATCTATGCAACACCCTTGGGTGCAAGGAGCTTTAGCCATCAGAGGAAAGCTTCGTAAGGAAATAATGGACCTCAAGCAACAAGTCAATAAGCTCGAGGAGGAGAACCGTATCCTGAGAGGCATCATCGCCAAGAATATTACACCAACAACAAAGAAGGAGATATAATCACATGGGTATGGGCACTCCCCTTGGCAACTGCCAAGCTTGGGGGAGGTGCCCCGGTATCGTATCACAAACACATCTCCTATCTTTACCGTTTTTCTTAGTTCGATCCTATTAGTAGTATCTTGATCTAGTAGAATAAAGTTGATGGCATGATCTAGTTTTGAGTTTTGCTTTGTGATCTCTCTATGTAATCGAGTTCGTGAGCTATATATAATAAAGATTAGTGTTGAGTCAAGGGCTTGATTAATTTGCTATGATCTTGAGTGAATAAAAGAAAGAAAAGGAGAAAAGGAATAAAAAGAAACAAAGAGTTCATATTGATCTTATTGAGAGTAATGGTTTCACAATAAAAAGAGTATGATGATTAAAAGTTGTTGGGAGTTGGCAGACATAGCTTTGATCATCGTTGCAATTAATAGGAAGTAATAAGGAAAGAGAGGTTTCACATATAGATATATTATCATTGACATCTTTTATGATTGGGAGCACTCACTAATATATGACATGCTAAAGAGTTGATGTTGGACAAGGAAGACAACGTGATGAGTTATGTCTTTCTTATATCTGAGATAAAGTATGTTGTCATGGATCCTCTAACATGTTGAGCTTGCCTTTCCCCCTCATGCTAGCCAAATTCTCGGCACCAAGTAGAGATACTACTTGTGCTTCCAAATACCCTTAAACCAGTTTGCCATGAGAGTCCACCATATCTACCTATGGATTGAGTAAGATCCTTCAAGTAAGTTGTCATCGGTGCAAAGCAATAAAAATTGCTATAAATATGTATGATTGATTGGTGTGGGAGAAATAAGCTTTATACGATCTTGTGATGTGGAAGTAATAAAAGCAACGGACTGCATAATAAAGGTTCATATCACAAGGGGCAATATAAAGTGATGTTCTTTCGCATTGAGATTTTGTGCATCCAACCATAAAAGCGCATGGCAACCTCTACTTCCCTCTGCGAAGGGCCTATCTTTCATTATTATCTTCTACCTTATGCAAGAGTAATGGTGATCTTCACCCTTCCTTTTTCATTTTATCCTTTGGCAAGCCCAGCATGTTGGAAAGAACATGATATATATCTAATTGGATGTAGGGGAGCATGAATTATTATTGTTGACATTACCCTTGAGGTAAAGGGTTGTGGGGCAAAACTATAAGCCCCTATCTTTCTCTGTGTCTGATTAAGACTTCATAACCACAAGTATTGCGTGAGTGTTGGCAATTATGAAGGATTATATGATAGTTGAGTATGTGGACTTGCTTTTTAGCTCTGACATAGACTCTTTCCGATGTTATGATAAATTGCAATTGCTTCAATGACTGAGGTTATAGTTTGTTGGTTCTCAATAAGGTTTCTGATTCATACTTTTGCATTGTGAATAGATCATCACTTGAACATAAGTAATCATATGACATTATCTATATATGTTGTTGTTATGAGAATAATCATGATGCCTTCATGTCCATATTTTATTTTTATCGACGCCTCTACCTCTAAACATGAGGACATATTTATTGTTATCGGATTTTCGCTTGAGGACAAGCGAGGTCTAAGCTTGGGGGAGTTGATACGTCCATTTTGCATCAAGCTTTTATATCAATATTTATTGCATTATGGGCTCTTATTTCACGTTATGTCACAATACTTATAGCTATTCTCTCTTATTTTACAAGGTTTACATGAAGAGGGAGAACGCCGGCAACTGGAATTCTGGGCTGGAAAAGGAGCAAATATTAGAGACCTATTCTGCACAACTCCAAAAGTCCTGAAACTCCATGGAATATCTTAAAATAAATAAAGCAAAATCCTCTCCAAAGATGAAGGCCAGGGGGCCCACACCCTGCTCACGAGGGTGGGGGGCGCGCCCCCCTCCTAGGGCGCGCCCCCTACCTCGTGGGCCCCCTGGTGGCTCTCCGACACCCATCTTCTCCTATATGAAGTCTATCGTCAAGAAAAAAACCAGAAGCAACCTTTCGAGATGAAATTCCGCCGCCACGAGGCGGCACCTTGGCGGAACCAATTTAGAGCTCCGGCAGAGCTGTTCTGTCGGGGATACTTCCCTCCGGGAGGGGGAAATCATCGCCATCGTCATCACCAACGCTCCTCTCATCGGGAGAGGGCAATCTCCATCAACATCTTCACCAGCACCATCTCATCTCCAAACCCTAGTTCATCTCTTGTATCCAATTCTTGTCTCCAAGCCCGGGATTGGTACTAGTAGGTTGCTAGTAGTGTTGATTACTCCTTGTAGTTGATGCTAGTTGGTTTATTTGGTGGAAGATCATATGTTCAGATCCTTTATGCATATTAATACCCCTCTGATTATGAACATGAATATGCTTCATGAGTAGTTATGTTTGTTCATGAGGACAAGGGAGAAGTCTTGCTATTAGTTGTCATGTGAATTTGGTATTCGTTCGATATTTTGATAAGGTGTATGTTGTCTAGCCTCTAGTGGTGTTATGTGAACGTCGACTACATAACACTTCACCATTATTTGGGCCTAGAGGAAGGCATTGGGAAGTAATAAGTAGATGATGGGTTGCTAGAGTGACAGAAGTTTGAACCCTAGTTTATGCGTTGCTTCGTAAGGGAATGATTTGGATCCACATGTTTCATGCTATTGTTAGGTTTACTTTAATACTTTTGTTGTAGTTGCGAATGCTTGCAATAGAGGTTAATCATAAGTGGGATGATTGTTCAAGTAAGAACAGCACCCAAGCACCGGTCCACCCACATATCAAATTATCAAAGTACCGAACGCGAATCATATGAATGTGATGAAAACTAGCTTGACGATATTCCCATGTGTCCTCGGGAGCGCTTTTCCTTACATAAGAGTTTGTTTCGGCTTGTCCTTTGTTACAAAAAGGATTGGGCCACCTTGCTGCACTTTATTTACTTTTGTTACTTGTTGCTCGTTACAATTTACCTTGTCACAAAACTATCCGTTACCACTTATTTCAGTACTTGCAGAGAATACCTTGCTGAAAATAGCTTATCATTTCCTTCTACTCCTCGTTGGGTTCGACACTCTTACTTATCGAAAGGACTACGATAGATCCCCTATACTTGTGGGTCATCATGCACCGCCACCACCCCGCATGGGCGGCTTCGACCCAACGGCCATGGTCGTGCGCCCCCTCCCGTGTCCATGTCCGACCGCGCGTGGCTTCGGATCCGACCTGGCTCGGGAGCTGCGCTCTTTCTGGCTCCTTTGGCTTGATGGATCCTCGACGTCTCCCCACCACCACAACCCCGCTGGCGCCCTTGGTTGGCCATCCACCACGGTTCATCTCTGATTCCGATCCCCTCCATGAGTTGCTCCCCTTCTAGCTCCTTGGGTCCGCCGGCATCCCTGTTGCGCCGGTCCCGGTGGCCTAGATCCGCTCTCTCCTCCAGATCTTGGCTCGTTCGGGGCTTGGCCACCGTCACATCCTTACATTCCGCTTAGCCATGCGGACCTCGCCCTCCTTTGGAGCTCGCACGTCCGGCGTGAAGGAAATATGCCCTAGAGGCAATAATAAAGTTATTATTTATTTCCTTATATCATGATAAATGTTTATTATTCATGCTAGAATTGTATTAATCAGAAACATAATACTTGTGTGAATACATAGACAAACTAAACGTCACTAGTATGCCTCTACTTGACTAGCTCGTTGATCAAAGATGGTTATGTTTCCTAACCATAGACATGTGTTGTCATTTGATTAACGGGATCACATCATTAGGAGAATGATGTGATTGACATGACCCATTCCATTAGCTTAGCACCCGATCGTTTAGTATGTTGCTATTGCTTTCTTCATGACTTATACATGTTCCTATGACTATGAGATTATGCAACTCCCGTTTGCCGGAGGAACACTTTGTGTGCTACCAAACGTCACAACATAACTGGGTGATTATAAAGGTGCTCTACAGGTGTCTCCAAAGGTACATGTTGGGTTGGCGTATTTCGAGATTAGGATTTGTCACTCCGATTGTCGAAGAGGTATCTCTGGGCCCTCTCAGTAATGCACATCACTTAAGCCTTGTAGGAAATGCAACTAATGAGTTAGTTGAGAGATGATGTATTACCGAACGAGTAAAGAGACTTGCCGGTAACGAGATTGAACTAGGTATTGAGATACCGACGATCGAATCTCGGGCAAGTAACATACCGATGACAAAGGGAACACCGTATGTTGTTATGCGGTCTGACCGATAAAGATCTTCGTAGAATATGTGGGAGCCAATATGAGCATCCAGGTTCCGCTATTGGTTATTGACCGGAGACGTGTCTCGGTCATGTCTACATTGTTCTCGAACCCGTAGGGTCCGCACACTTAATGTTACGATGACAGTTTCATTATGAGTTTATATGTTTTGATGTACCAAAGGTTGTTCGGAGTCCCGGATGTGATCACGGACATGACGAGGAGTCTCGAAATGGTCGAGACATAAAGATTGATATATTGGACGACTATATTCGGACACGGAAGTGTTCTGAGTGATTTCGGAGAAAACCGGAGTGCCGGAGGGTTACCGGAACCCCTCGGGAGAAGTATGGGCCTAATGGGCCTTAGTGGAGAGAGAGAGGGGTGGCCAGGGTGGGCCGCGCGCCCCCTCCCCCTCTGGTCCGAATTGGACTAGGAGAGGGGGGGCGGCGCCCCCCATTCCTTCTTCCTCTCCCCTTCCTTTCCCCCTCCTAGTAGGAGTAGGAAAGAGGGGAGTCCTACTCCCACTAGGAGGAGGACTCCTCCTTCTGGCGCGCCCTGCTAGGGCCGGCCGGCCTCCCTCTTGCTCCTTTATATATGGGGGGAAGGGGGGCACCTCTAGACACACAAGTTGATCTTCGTGATCGTTCTCTTAGCCGTGTGCGATGCCCCCCTCCACCATAATCCTCGATAATATTGTAGCGGTGCTTAGGCGAAGCCCTGCGACGGTAGAACATCAAGATCGTCACCACGCTGTCGTGCTGACGGAACTCATCCCCGACACTTTGCTGGATCGGAGTCCGGGGATCGTCATCGAGCTGAACGTGTGCTAGAACTCGGAGGTGCCGTAGTTTCGGTGCTTGATCGGTCGGGCCGTGAAGACGTACGACTACGTCAACCGCGTTGTCATAACACTTCCGCTGTCGGTCTACGAGGGTACGTAGACAACACTCTCCCCTCTTGTTGCTATGCGTCACCATGATCTTGCGTGTGCGTAGGATTTTTTTTGAAATTACTACGTTCCCCAACACTGGCATCAGAGCCTAGGTTTTATGTGTTGATGTTATATGCACGAGTAGAACACAAATGAGTTGTGGGCGATATAAGTCATACTGCTTACCAGCATGTCATACTTTGTTCGGCGGTATTGTTGGATGAAGCGGCCCGGACCGACATTACGCGTACGCTTACGCGAGACTGGTTCTACCGACGTGCTTTGCACACAGGTGGCTGGCGGGTGTCAGTTTCTCCAACTTTAGTTGAACCGAGTGTGGCTACGCCCGGTCCTTGCCAAGGTTAAAACAACACCAACTTGACAAACTATCGTTGTCGTTTTTGATGCGTAGGTAAGAACGTTTCTTGCTAAGCCCGTAGAAGCCACGTAAAACTTGCAACAACAAAGTAGAGGACGTCTAACTTGTTTTTGCAGGGCATGTTGTGATGTGATATGGTCAAGACATGATGCTAAATTTTATTGTATGAGATGATCATGTTTTGTAACCAAGTTATCGGCAACTGGCAGGAGCCATATGGTTGTCGCTTTATTGTATGCAATGCAATCGCCCTGTAATGCTTTACTTTATCACTAAACGGTAGCGATAGTCGTAGAAGCATAAGATTGGCGAGACGACAATGATGCTACGATGGAGATCAAGGTGTCGCGCCGGTGACGATGGTGATCATTGTTGGGGATCGTAGCAGAAATTAAAATTTTCCTACGCATCACCAAGATATATCCATGGAGTATTCTAGCAACGAGGGCATAGGAGAGCATCTACATACCACTTGTAGATCGCAACGGAAGCGTTCAAGAAGAACGTGGATGATGGAGTCGTACTCGTCGTGATCCAAATCACCGATGACCAGCGCCGAACGGACGGCACCTCCGCGTTCAACACACGTACGGTCGGGATGACGTCTCCTCCTTCTTGATCCAGCAAGGGGGAAGGAGAGGTTGATGAAGATCCAGCAGCACGACGGCGTGGCGGTGGATGCAGCAGAATTCCAGTAGGGCTTCGCCAAGCGTCTACGGAGAGAGGGAGAGGTGTAACAGGGGAGAGGGAGGCGCCAAGGCTGCAGGGTGCGGTTGCCCTCCCTCCCCCCTTTATATAGGACCCCTAGGGGGGCGCCGGCCCTGGACATCCATCTCCAAGGGGGGGCGGCGGCCAGGGGGGAGGCTTGCCCCCCAAGGCAAGTGGGGCGCCCCTGCCCTAGGGTTTCCAACCCTAGGCGCAGGGGGAAGGCCCTTGGGGGGGCGCACCAGCCCACTATGGGCTGGTTCCCTCCCCACTTCAGCCCACGGGGCCCTCCGGGATGGGTGGCCCCACCCGGTGGACCCCTGGGACCCATCCGGTGGTCCCGGTACAATACCGGTGACCCCCGAATCCTTCCCGATGGCCGAAACGACACTTCCTATATATAATTCTTTACCTCCGGACCATTCCGGAACCTCTCGTGACGTCTGGGATCTCATCCGGGACTCCGAACAACCTTTGGTTTGCTGCATACTAATATCTTTACAACCCTAGCGTCACCGAACCTTAAGTGTGTAGACCCTACGGGTTCGGGAGACATGCAGACATGACCAAGACGATCTCCGGTCAATAACCAACAGCGGGATCTGGATACCCATGTTGGCTCCCACATGCTCCTCGATGATCTCATCGGATGAACCACGATGTCGAGGACTTTAATCAATCCCGTACTCAATTCCCTTCGTCTATCGGTACGATACTTGCCTGAGATTCGATCGTCGGTATACTGATACCTTGTTCAATCTCATTACCGGCAAGTCTCTTTACTCGTTCCCGTAACACATCATCCCGTGAACAACACCTTGATCACATTGAGCTCATTATGATGATGTCTTACCGAGTGGGCCCAGAGATACCTCTCCGTCATACGGAGTGACAAATCCCAGTCTCTATTCATGCCAACCCAACAAACACTTTCGGAGATACCTGTAGTGCACCTTTATAGTCACCCAGTTACGTTGTGACGTTTGATACACCGAAAGCACTCCTACGGCATCCGGGAGTTGCATAATCTCATGGTCTAAGGAATGGTACTTGACATTCAGAAAAGCTCTAGCAAACGAACTACACGATCTTTGTGCTATGCTTAGGTTTGGGTCTTGTCCATCACATCATTCTCCTAATGATGTGATCCCATTATCAATGACATCCCCATGTCCATAGTCAGGAAACCATGACTATCTATCAACGAGCTAGTCAACTAGAGGCTTACTAGGGACACATTGTGGTCTATGTATTCACACATGTATTATGATTTCCGGACAATACAATTATAGCATGAACAATAGACAATTATCATGAACAAGGAAATATAATAATCCTTTTATTATTGCCTCTAGGGCATATTTCCAACAGTCTCCCACTTGCACTAGAGACAATAGTCTAGTTACATTGTGATGAATCGCACACCCATGGAATTTTGGTGTTGATCATGTTTTGCTCTAGGGAGAGGTTTAGTCAACGGATCTGCCACATTTAGGTCCGTATGTACTTTACAAATCTCTATGTCTCCATTTTGAACACTTTCACGAATGGAGTTGAAGCGACCCTTGATATGCCTGGTCTTCCTATGAAACCTGGGCTCCTTCACAAGGGCAATTACTCCAGTGTTGTCACAGAAGAGAGTCATCGGGTCCGACGCATTGGGTATGACTCCTAGGTCGGTAATGAACTCCTTCACCCAGACTGCTTCTTGTGCTGCCTCCGAGGCTGCCATATACTCTGCTTCACATGTAGATCCCGCCACGACGCTTTGCTTGCAACTGCACCAGCTTACTGCCCCTCCATTCAAAATATACACGTATCCGGTTTGTGACTTGGAGTCATCCAGATCTGTGTCGAAGCTGGCATCGACGTAACCCTTTACGACGAGCTCTTCGGCACCTCATAAACGAGAAACATATCCTTAGTCCTTTTCAGGTACTTCAGGATGTTTTTGACCGCTGTCCAGTGTTCCTTGCCGGGATTACTTTGGTACCTACCTACCAAACTTATGGCAAGGTTTACATCGGGTCTGGTACACAGCATGGCATACATAATAAACCCTATGGCTAAGGCATAGGGGATGACACTCATCTCTTCTATATCTTTTGCCGCGGTCGGGCATTGAGCCGTGCTCAATCGCACACCTTGCAATACAGGCAAGAACCCCTTCTTGGACTGATCCATTTTGAACTTCTTCAAAATCTTGTCAAGGTACGTACTTTGTGAAAGACCGATGAGGCGTCTTGATCTATCTCTATAGATCTCGATGCCTAATATATAAGTAGCTTCTCCAAGGTCCTTCATTGAAAACATTTGTTCAAATAGGCCTTTATGCTTTCCAAGAATTCTATATCATTTCCCATCAATAGTATGTCATCCACATATAATATGAGAAATTCTATGGAGCTCCCACTCACTTTCTTGTAAACGCAGGCTTCTCCATAAGTCTGCATAAACCCAAACGCTTTGATCATCTCATCAAAGCGAATGTTCCAACTCCGAGATGCTTGCACCAGCCCATAGATAGAGCGCTGGAGCTTGCATACTTTGTTAGCATTTTTAGGATCAACAAAACCTTCCGGCTGCATCATATACAATTCTTCCTTAAGAAAGCCGTTAAGGAATGCCGTTTTGACGCCCATTTGCCATATCTCATAATCATAGAATGCGGCAATTGCTAACATGATTCGGACGGACTTCAGCTTTGCTACGAGTGAGAAAGTCTCATCGTAGTCAACCCCTTGAACTTGTCGATAACCCTTAGCGACAAGTCGAGCGTTATAGATGGTCACATTACCATCTGCGTCTCTCTTCTTCTTAAAGATCCATTTATTTTCTATGGCTCGCCGATCATCGGGCAAGTCATTCAAAGTCCATACTTTGTTTTCATACATGGATTTTATCTCAGATTTCATGGCTTCTAGCCATTTGTCAGAATCTGGGCCCGCCATCGCTTCTTCATAGTTCGAAGGTTCACCGTTGTCCAACAACATGATTTCCAGGACAGGGTTGCCGTACCACTCTGGTGCGGAACGTGTCCTTGTGGATCTACGAAGTTCAGTAGGAGCTTGATCAGAAGTATTTTGATCATCATCATTAACCTCCTCCTGAATCGGTGCAGGCACCACAGGAACATTTTCCTGAGCTGTGCTACTCTGATTTTCAAGAGGTAGTACTTCATCAAGCTCTACTTTCCTCCCACTTACTTCTTTCGCGAGAAACTCTTTCTCTAGAAAGGACCCGTTCTTGGCAACAAAGATCTTGCCCTCGGATCTTAGGTAGAAGGTATACCCAACTGTTTCTTTGGGATATCCTATGAAGACGCATTTTTCCGATTTGGGTTCGAGCTTTTCAGGTTGAAGTTTCTTGACATAAGCATCGCAACCCCAAACTTTCAGAAACAACAGCTTAGGTTTCTTTCCAAACCATAATTCATACGGTGTCATCTCAACGGATTTTGATGGAGCCCTATTTTAAAGTGAATACGGCAGTCTCTAAAGCATAGCCCCAAAATGAGAGCGGTAGATCAGTAAGAGACATCATAGATCGCACCATATCCAATAGAGTGCGATTACGACGTTCGGACACACCGTTACGCTGAGGTGTTCCAGGCGGCATGAGTTGTGAAACAATTCCACATTTTCTTAAGTGTGTGCCAAATTCGTGACTTAAATATTCTCCCCCACGATCTGATCGTAAGAACTTTATTTTTCTGTCACGTTGATTCTCAACCTCACTCTGAAACTCCTTGAACTTTTCAAAGGTCTCAGACTTGTGTTTCATTAAGTAGACATACTCATATCTACTCAAATCATCAGTGAGAGTGAGAACATAACGATAGCCTCCGCGAGCCTCAACGCTCATTGGACCACACACATCTGTATGTATGATTTCCAACAAGTTGGTTGCTCGCTCCATTGTCCCTGAGAATGGAGTCTTGGTCATTTTGCCCATGAGGCATGGTTCGCATGTGTCAAATGATTCATAATCGAGAGACTCCAAAAGTCCATCAGCATGGAGCTTCTTCATGCGCTTGACACCAATGTGACCAAGACGGCAGTGCCACAAGCATGTGGGACTATCGTTATTAACTTTACATCTTTTGCTATTCACACTATGAATATGTGTAACATCACGTACGAGATTCATTAAGAATAAACCATTAACCATCGGAGCATGACCATAAAACATATCACTCATATAAATAGAACAACCATTATTCTCGGATTTAAATGAGTAGCCATCTTGCATTAAACGAGATCCAGATACAATGTTCATGCTCAAACTTGGCACTAAATAACAATTATTGAGGTTTAAAACTAATCCCGTAGGTAAATGTAGAGGTAGCGTGCCGACGGCGATCACATCGACCCTGGAACCATTCCCGACGCGCATCGTCACCTCGTCCTTCGCCAGTCTCCATTTATTCCACAGCTCCTGTTTTGAGTTACAAATATGAGCAACGGCACCGGTATCAAATACCCAGGAGCTACTACGAGCACTGGTAAGGTACACATCAATTACATGTATATCACATATACCTTTAGTGTTGCCGGCCTTCTTATCCGCTAAGTACTTGGGGCAATTTCGCTTCCAGTGACCATTTCCCTTGCAATAAAAGCACTCAGTTTCAGGTTTGGGTCCATTCTTTGACTTCTTCCTGGCAACTGATTTACCAGGCGCGACAACCTCCTTGCTGTCCTTCTTGAAGTTCTTTTTACCCTTGCCTTTCTTGAACTTAGTGGTTTTATTCACCATCAACACTTGATGTTCCTTTTTGATCTCCACCTCCGCAGATTTCAACATTGAATATAACTCGGGAATGGTCTTTTCCATCCCCTGCATATTGTAGTTGATCACGAAGCTCTTGTAGCTAGGTGGGAGCGACTGAAGGATTCTTTCAATGACCGCCTCATCCGGGAGATTAACTTCCAGCTGAGTCAAGCGGTTGTGCAACCCAGACATCTTGAGTATGTGTTCACTGACAGAGCTATTTTCCTCCATCTTGCAGCTAAAGAACTTGTCGGAGACATCATATCTCTCGACCCGGGCATGAGCTTGGAAAATCAATTTCAGCTCCTCGAACATCTCATATGCTCCGTGTTTCTCAAAACGCTTTTGAAGCCCCGGTTCTAAGCTGTAAAGCATGCCGCACTGAACGAGGGAGTAATCATCAGTACGTGACTGATGGGCGTTCATAACGTCCTGGTTTTCTGGGAATGGTGCATCACCTAGCGGTGCGTCTAGGACATAATCTTTCTTGGCTGCTATGAGGATGATCCTCAGGCTCCGGACCCAGTCCGAATAGTTGCTGCCATCATCTTTCAGCTTGGTTTTCTCTAGGAACGCGTTGAAGTTGAGGGTGACATTAGCGTGGGCCATTTGATCTACAAGACATATTGTAAAGATTTAGACTAAGTTCATGATAATTAGTTCATCTAATCAAATTAATGAATGAACTCCCACTTAGATTTGACATCCCTCTAGTCATCTAAGTGATACATGATCCGAGTCAACTAGGCCGTGTCCGATCATCACATGAGACGGACTAGTTATCATCGGTGAACATCTCCATGTTGATCGTATCTTCTATACGACTCCTGTTCGACCTTTCGGTCCTCCGTGTTCCGAGGCCATGTCTGTACATGCTAGGCTCGTCAATCCAACCTAAGTGTATTGCGTGTGTAAATCTGGCTTACACCCATTGTATGCGAACGTAAGGACCTATCACACCCGATCATCACGTGGTGCTTCGGAACGACGAACCTTAGCAACGGTGCACAGTTAGGGAGAACACATTTTTGATATTTTAATGAGGGATCATCTTATTTATGCTACCGTCGTTCTAAGCAAATAAGATGTAAAAACATGATAAACATCACATGCAATCAAATAGTGACATGATATGGCCAACATCATTTCGCTCCTTTGATCTCCATCTTCGGGGCGCCATGTTCATCGTCTTCACCGGCATGACACCATGATCTCCATCATCGTGTCTTCTTGGAGTTGTCACGTCAACTATTACTTCTACTACTATGGCTAACGCTTTAGCAATAAAGTAAAGTAATTACATGACGATTTAAGTTGACACGCAGGTCATAAATAAATAAAGACAACTCCTATGGCTCCTGCCAGTTGTCATACTCATTGACATGCAAGTCGTGATTCCTATTACAATAACAAGATCATCTCATACATCACATACATGATTCATCACAACTTCTGGCCATATCACATCACAAAGCACTTGCTGCAAAAACAAGTTAGACGTCCTCTAATTGTTGTTGCAAGTTTTTACGTGGCTGTTATAGGTTGCTAGCAAGAACGTTTCTTACCTACGTTAAAACCACAACGTGAATCGTCAATCTCTATTTACCCTTCATAAGGACCCTGTTCATCGAATCCGATCCAACTAAAGTGGCAGAGACAGACACCCGCCCGCCACCTTATGCAACTAGTGCATGTCAGTCGGTGGAACCGGTCTCACGTAAGCGTATGTGTAAGGTTGGTCCGGGCTGCTTCATCCCACAATACCGTTGAATCAAGATAGGACTAGTAACGACAAGAAGAATTGACAATTCGACGCCCACAACAACTTTGTGTTCTACTCGTGCATAGAAACTACGCATAAACCTGGCTCTGATACCACTGTTGGGGATCGTAGCAGAAATTAAAATTTTCCTACGCATCACCAAGATCTATCCATGGAGTATTCAGCATCTACATACCACTTGTAGATCGCAACGGAAGCGTTCAAGAAGAACGTGGATGATGGAGTCGTACTCGTCGTGATCCAAATCACCGATGACCAGCGCCGAACGGACGGCACCTCCGCGTTCAACACACGTACGGTCGGGATGACGTCTCCTCCTTCTTGATCCAGCAAGGGGGAAGGAGAGGTTGATGAAGATCCAGCAGCACGACGGCGTGGTGGTGGATGCAGCAGAATTCCAGCAGGGCTTTGCCAAGCGTCTACGGAGAGAGGGAGAGGTGTAACAGGGGAGAGGGAGGCGCCAAGGCTGCAGGGTGCGGCTGCCCTCCCCCCCCCCTTATATAGGCCCCCTAGGGGGGCGCCGGCCCTGGAGATCCATCTCCAAGGGGGGGGGGGCGCGGCGGCCAGGGGGGAGGCTTGCCCCCCAAGGCAAGTGGGGCGCCCCCTGCCCTAGGGTTTCCAACCCTAGGCGCAGGGGGAAGGCCCATGGGGGGGCGCACCAGCCCACTATGGGCTGGTTCCCTCCCCACTTCAGCCCACGGGGCCCTCCGGTATGGGTGGCCCCATCCGGTGGTCCCGGTACAATACCGGTGACCCCCGAATCCTTCCCGATGGCCGAAACGACACTTCCTATATATAATTCTTTGCCTCCGGACCATTCCGAAACCTCTCGTGACGTCCGGGATCTCATTCGGGACTCCGAGCAACCTTCGGTTTGCTGCATACTAATATCTTTACAACCCTAGCGTCACCGAACCTTAAGTGTGTAGACCCTACGGGTTCGGGAGACATGCAGACATGACCGAGACGATCTCCGGTCAATAACCAACAGCGGGATCTGGATACCCATGTTGGCTCCCACATGCTCCTCGATGATCTCATCGGATGAACCACGATGTCGAGGACTTTAATCAATACCGTACTCAATTCCCTTCGTCTATCGGTACGATACTTGCCCAAGATTCGATCGTCGGTATACCGATACCTTGTTCAATCTCGTTACCGGCAAGTCTCTTTACTTGTTCCCGTAACACATCATCCCGTGAACAACACCTTGATCACATTGAGCTCATTATGATGATGTCTTACCGAGTGGGCCCAGAGATACCTCTCCGTCATACGGAGTGACAAATCCCAGTCTCGATTCATGCCAACCCAACAAACACTTTCGGAGATACCTGTAGTGCACCTTTATAGTCACCCAGTTACGTTGTGACGTTTGATACACCCAAAGCACTCCTACGGCATCCGGGAGTTGCATAATCTCATGGTCTAAGGAATGATACTTGACATTCAGAAAAGCTCTAGCAAACGAACTACACGATCTTTGTGTTATGCTTAGGTTTGGGTCTTGTCCATCACATCATTCTCCTAATGATGTGATCCCGTTATCAATGACATCCCCATGTCCATAGTCAGGAAACCATGACTCTCTATTGATCAACGAGCTAGTCAACTAGAGGCTTACTAGGGACACATTGTGGTCTATGTATTCACACATGTATTATGATTTCCGGACAATACAATTATAGCATGAACAATAGACAATTATCATGAACAAGGAAATATAATAATCCTTTTATTATTGCCTCTAGGGCATATTCCCAACAATCATGACGTTGCTTCGGAGATGGAGATCACAAGCACAAGATGATGATGGCCATATCATATCACTTATATTGATTGCATGTGATGTTTATCTTTTATGCATCTTATCTTGCTTTGATTGACGGTAGCATTTTAAGATGATCTCTCACTAATTATCAAGAAGTGTTCTCCCTGAGTATGCACCGTTGCGAAAGTTCTTCGTGCTGAGACACCACGTGATGATCGGGTGTGATAGGCTCTACGTTCAAATACAACGGGTGCAAAATAGTTGCACACGTGGAATACTCAGGTTAAACTTGACGAGCCTAGCATATACAGATATGGCCTCGGAACACGGAGACCGAAAGGTCAAACGTGAATCATATAGTAGATATGATCAACATAGTGATGTTCACCATTGAAACTACTCCATCTCACGTGATGATCAGACATGGTTTAGTTTATTTGGATCACGTGATCACTTAGAGGATTAGAGAGATGTCTATCTAAGTGGGAGTTCTTAAGTAATATGATTAATTGAACTTTAAATTTATCATGAACTTTGTCCTGGTAGTATTAGCATATCTATGTTGTAGATCAATAGCTCGCGTTTAGTTCCCCTGTTTTATTTTTTATATGTTCCTAGAGAAAACTAAGTTGAAAAATGTTAGTAGTAATGATGCGGATTGGATCCGTGATCTAAGGTTTATCCTCATTGCTACACAGAAGAATTATGTCCTTGATGCACCGCTAGGTGACAGACCTATTGCAGGAGCAGATGCAGACGTTATGAACGTTTGGCTAGCTCAATATGATGACTACTTGATAGTTTAGTGCACCATGCTTAACGGCTTAGAATCGGGACTTCAAAGACGTTTTGAACGTCATGGACCATATGAGATGTTCCAGAAGTTGAAGTTAATATTTCAAGCAAATACCCGAGTTGAGAGATATGAAGTCTCCAACAAGTTCTATAGCTAAAAGATGGAGGAGAATAGCTCAAGAAGTGAGCATGTGCTCAGATTGTCTGGGTACTACAATCGCTTGAATCAAGTGGGAGTTAATCTTCCAGATAAAATAGTGATTGACAGAATTCCCTAGTCACCATAACCAAGTTAGTAGAACTTTGTGATGAACTATAATATGCAAGGGTAACAGAAAAGATTCCCAAGCTCTTTGTGATGCTAAAATCAACGAAGGTAGAAATCAAGGAAAACATCAAGTGTTGATGGTTAACAAGACCACTAGTTTCAAGAAAAGGGCAAAGGGAAGAAGGGGAACTTTAAGAAGATTGGCAAGCAAGTTGCTGCTCAAGTGAAGAAACCCAAATCTGGACCTAAGCCTTGGACTAAGTGCTTCTACTGCAAAGGGACTGGTCACTGGAAGTGGAACTGCCCCAAGTATTTGGCGGATAAGAAGGATGGCAAAATAAACAAAGGTATATTTGATATACAAATTGATGTGTACTTTACTAGTGTTTATAGCAACCCCTCCGTATTTGATACTGGTTTAATTGCTAAGAGTAGTAACTCGAAACAGGAGTTGCAGAATAAACAGAGACTAGTTGAGGGTGAAGTGACGATGTGTGTTGGAGCAGTTCCAAGATTGATATGATCATCATCGTACACTCCCTATACTTTCGGGATTAGTGTTGAACCTAAATAAGTGTTATTTCGTGTTTGCGTTGAGCATGAATATGATTTGATCATGTTTATTGCAATACGATTATTCATTTAAGTAAGAGAATAAATTGTTGTTCTATTTACATGAATAAAACCTTATATGGTTACACACCCAATGAAAATGGTTCGTTGGATCTCGATCGTAGTGATACACATATTCATAATATTGAAACCAAAAGATGCAAAGTTAATAATGATAGTGCAACTTATTTGTGGCACTGCCGTTTAGGTCATATTGGTGTAAAGCGCATGAAGAAACTCCATGCTGATGGGCTTTCGGAATCACTTGATTATGGATCACTTGATGCTTGCGAACCATGCCTCATGGGCAAGATGACTAAGACTCCGTTCTACGGAACAATGGAGCGAGCAACTGACTTATTGGAAATAATACATACTGATGTATGCGATCCGATGAGTGTTAAGGATCGCGGTGGGTATCGTTATTTTCTGACCTTCACAGATGATTTGAGCAGATATGGGTATATCTACTTGATGAAACATAAGTCTGAAACATTTGAAAAGTTCAAAGAATTTCAGAGTGAAGTGGAAAATCATCGTGACAAGAAAATAAAAGTTTCTACGATCTAATCGCGGAGACGAATATTTGAGTTACGAGTTTTGTCTTCAATTAAAACAATGTGGAATAGTTTCACAAACTCATGCCACCTGGAACACCACAACATAATGGTGTGTCCGAACTTCATAACCGTACTTTATTGGATATAGTGCAATCTATGATGTTTCTTACCGATTTACCACTATCGTTTTGGGGTTATACATTAGAGACAGCTGCATTCACGTTAAATAGGGAACCATCTAAATCCGTTGAGACAACACTATATGAACTGTGGTAGCAAGAAACCAAAGTTGTCATTTCTTAAAGTTTGGGGTTGTGATGCTTATGTGAAAAAGTTTCATCCTGACAAGCTCAAACCCAAATCGGAGAAATGTGTCTTCATAGGATACCCAAAGGAGACAGTTGGGTACACCTTCTATCACAGATCCGAAGGCAAGATATTCGTTGCTTAAGAATGGTTCCTTTCTAGAGAAGGAGTTTCTCTCAAACGAAGTGAGTGGGAGGAAAGTAGAACTTGATGAGGTAATTGTACCTGCTCCCTTATTGGAAGTTCATCACAGAAAACGGTTTCTGTGACACCTACACCAATTAGTGAGGAAGTTAATGATGATGATCATGAAACTTCAGATCAAGTTATTAGTGAACCTCGTAGATCAACCAGAGTAAGATCCGCACCAGAGTGGTACGGTAATCCTGTTCTGGAAATCATGCTACTAGATCATGATGAACCTACGAACTATGAAGAAGCGATGGTGAGCCCAGATTCCGCAAAATAGCTTGAAGCCATGAAATCTGAGATGGGATCCATGTATGAAAACAAAGTATGGACTTTGGTTGACTTGCCAGATGATCGGCAAGCAATCGAAAATAAATGGATCTTCAAGAGGAAGATGGACGCTGATAGTAGTGTTACTATCTACAAAGCTAGAATTGTCGCAAAAGGTTTTCGACAAGTTCAAGATGTTGACTACGATGAGAGTTTTTCACTCGTATCTATGCTTAAGTCTGTCCGAATAATGTTAGCAATTGCCGCATTTTATGAAATCTGGCAAATAGATAAACAAAGCTGCATTCCTTAATGGATTTCTTAAAGAAGAGTTGTATATGATGCAACCAGAAGGTTTTCTCAATCCTAAAAGTGTTAACAAAATATGCAAGCTCCAGTGATCCATCTGTGGACTGGTGCAACCATCTCGGAGTTGGAATATGCGCTTTGATGAGATGATCAAAGTATATAGTTTTATACAGACTTGTGGTGAAGCCTGTATTTACAAGAAAGTGAGTGGGAGCACTACAGCATTTCTGACAAGTATATGTGAATGACATACTGTTGATCGGAAATAATGTAGAATTATTCTGCAAAGCATAAAGGAGTGTTTGAAAGAAGTTTTTCAAAGAAAGATCTCGGCGAAGCTGCTTACATATTAAGCATCAAGATCTATAGAGATAGATCAAGACGCTTGATAAGTTTTTGTTGGAGAACGTTGCAGAAAATTAAAAATTTTCCTACGGTTTCACCAAGATCCATCTATGAGTTCATCTAAGCAACGAGTCATGGGAGAGAGATTGCATCCACATACCACTTTGTAGATCGCGAGCGGAAGCGTTCAACGAATGAGGATGAGGTAGTCGTACACGACGTGATCCAAATCACCGGAGATCCTAGCACCGAACGGACGGCACCTCCGCGTTCAACGCACGTACGGTCAGCGTAACGTCTCCTTCTTCTTGATCCAGCAAGGCAAAGGAGAGGTTGGGGAAGATGGCTCCAGCAGCAGCACGACGGCGTGGTGATGGTGGAACTGCAGTACTCCGGCAGAGCTTCGCCGAGCTCTACGGAGGAGGAGGAGGTGTTGGAGAGGGAGAGGGAGGCGCCAAGGACCAGGGTTCGGCTGCCCCCCTCCCCTCCCCCCTTTATATAGCCCCTAGGGGGGGCGCCGGCCCTAGGAGATGCAATCTCCTAGGGGGGGCGGCGGCCAAGGGGTGGGGCTTGCCCCCCAAGCAAGGGGGCGCCCCCCCTTTAGGGTTTCCCCACCCTAGGCGCATGGGCCTCTTTGGGGCTGGTTCCCCTTGGCCCATGTAGGACAAGGCGCACCCCCTAGAGCCCATGTGGCCCCCGAGGCAGGTGGCCCCATCCGGTGGACCCCCCGGGACCCTCCCGTGGTCCCAGTACAATACCGATAACCCCGAAACTTGTCCCGATGGCCAAAACATCACTTCCTATATATAATTCTTTACCTCCGGACCATTCCGAAACTCCTCGTGACGTCCGGGATCTCATCCGGGACTCCGAACAACATTCGGGTTACTGCATATACATATCTTCACAACCCTAGCGTCACCGAACCTTAAGTGTGTAGACCCTACGGGTTCGGGAGACATGCAGACATGACCGAGACGGCTCTCGGGCAATAACCAACAGCGGGATCTGGATACCCATGTTGGCTCCCACATGCTCCACGATGATCTCATCGGATGAACCACGATGTCGAGGATTCAATTAATCCCGTATACGATTCCCTTTGTCAATCGGTATTTTACTTGCCCGAGATTCGATCGTCGGTATCCCAATACCTCGTTCAATCTCGTTACCGGCAAGTCACTTTACTCGTACCGTAATGCATGATCCCGTGATCAAACACTTTGATCACATTGAGCTCATTATGATGATGCATTACCGAGAGGGCCCGGTGATACCTCTCCGTCAAGCGGAGTGACAAATCCCAGTCTCGATCCGTGTCAACCCAACAGACACTTTCAGAGATACCCGTAGTATACCTTTATAGTCACCCAGTTACGTTGTGATGTTTGGCACACCCAAAGCACTCCTACGGTATCCGGGAGTTACACGATCTCATGGTCTAAGGAAAGGATACTTGACATTGGAAAACTCTAGCAAACGAACTATGCGATCTTATGCTATGTTTAGGATTGGGTCTCGTCCATCACATCATTCTCCTAATGATGTGATCTCGTTATCATTGACATCCAATGCCCATAGTCAGGAAACCATGACTATCTGTTGATCAACGAGCTAGTCAACTAGAGGCTTACTAGGGACACGTTGTTGTCTGTTATTCACACATGTATTACGATTTCCGGATAACACAATTATAGCACGAATAAAGACAATTATCATGAATAAGGAAATATAATAATAATGCTTTTATTATTGCCTCTAGGGCATATTTCCAACAGTCTCCCACCTGCACTAGAGTCAATAATCTAGTTACATTGTGATGAATCGAACACCAATAGAGTTCTGGTGCTGATCATGTTTTGCCTTAGGGAGAGGTTTAGTCAACGGATCTGCGACATTCAGATCCGTGTGCACTTTACAAATTTCTATGTCTCCATCTTGAACATTTTCACGAATGGAGTTGAAGCGACGTTTGATGTGCCTGGTCTTCTTGTGAAACCTGGGCTCCTTGGCAAGTGCAATAGCTCCAGTGTTGTCACAGAAGAGTTTGATTGGCCCCGACGCATTGGGTATGACTCCGAGGTCGGTGATGAACTCCTTCACCCAAATTGCTTCATGTGCTGCCTCCGAGGCTGCCATGTACTCCGCTTCACATGCAGATCCCGCCACGACGCTTTGCTTGCAACTGCACCAGCTTACTGCCCCACCATTCAAAATATACACGTATCCGGTTTGTGACTTAGAGTCATCCAGATCTGTGTCGAAGCTAGCGTCGATGTAACCCTTTACGACGAGCTCTTCGTCACCTCCATAAACGAGAAACATTTCCTTAGTCCTTTTCAGGTACTTCAGGATATTCTTGACCGTTGTCCAGTGTTCCTTGCCGGGATTACTTTGGTACCTTCCTACCAAACTTACGGCAATGTTTACATCAGGTCTGGTACACAGCATGGCATACATAATAGAACCTATGGCTGAGGCATAGGGGATGACACTCATCTCTTCTATATCTTCTGCCGTGGTCGGACATTGAGCTGAGCTCAATTTCACACCTTGTAACACAGGTAAGAACCCCTTCTTAGATTGATCCATATTGAACTTCTTCAATATCTTATCAAGGTATGTGCTTTGTGAAAGACCTATGAGGCGTCTCGATCTATCTCTATAGATCTTGATGCCTAATATATAAGCAGCTTCTCCAAGGTCCTTCATTGAAAAACTCTTCTTCAAGTTGGCCTTAATGTTGTCCAAGTGTTCTATATCATTCCCCATCAAAAGTATGTCATCTACATATAGTATGAGAAATGCTACACAGCTCCCACTCACTTTCTTGTAAACGCAGGCTTCTCCATAAGTCTGCGTAAACCCAAACGCTTTAATCATCTCATCAAAGCGAATGTTCCAACTTCGAGATGCTTGCACCAGCCCATAAATCGAGCGTTGGAGCTTGCACACCTTGTCAGCATTCTTAGGATCGACAAAACCTTCCGGCTGCATCATATAAAATTCTTCCTTAAGGAAACCATTAAGGAATGCCGTTTTGACGTCCATTTGCCATATCTCATAATCATAGAATGCGGCAATTGCTAACATGATCCGGACGGACTTTAGCTTCGCTACCGGTGAGAAAGTCTCATCGTAGTCAATTCCTTGAACTTGTCGATAACCCTTAGCGACAAGCCGAGCTTTATAGATGGTCACATTACCATCCGCGTCTGTCTTCTTCTTAAAGATCCATTTATTTTCTATGGCTTGCCGCTCTACGGGCAAGTCAATCAAAGTCCATACTTCGTTTTCATACATGGATCCTATCTCGGATTTCATGGCTTCTAGCCATTTGTCGGAATCCGGGCCCGCCATTGCTTCCTCATAGTTCGAAGGTTCACCGTTGTCTAACAACATGATTTCCAAGACAGGGTTGCCGTACCGCTCTGGTGCGGAACGTGTCCTTGTGGACCTTCGAATTTCAGTAGGAGCTTGATTAGAAGTATCTTGATCATCATCATTTATTTCCTCTCTAGTCGGTGCAGGCACCTCAGGAACATTTTCTTGAGTTTCGCCATTTTCCGGTTCAAGAGGTAACACTTCATCAAGTTCTACTTTCCTCCCACTTACTTCTTTCGAGAGAAACTCTTTCTCTAGAAAGGATCCTTTCTTGCCAACAAAGATCTTGCCTTCGGATCTGAGGTAGAAGGTATACCCAATAGTTTCTTTAGGGTATCCTATGAAGACGCATTTTTCTGACTTGGGTTCGAGCTTTTCAGGTTGAAGTTCCTTCACATAAGCATCGCATCCCCAAACTTTTAGAAACGACAGCTTAGGTTTCTTCCCAAACCATAATTCATACGGTGTCGTCTCAATGGATTTCGACGGAGCCCTATTTAAAGTGTATGCGGCAGTCTCTAAAGCATAGCCCCAAAAAGATAGCGTAAATCGGTAAGAGACATCATAGATCGTACCATATCTAATAGAGTGCGATTACGACTTTCGGACACACCATTACGCTGAGGTGTTCCAGGCGGCGTGAGTTGTGAAACTATTCCACATTTTCTTAAGCGTGTGCCAAATTCGTGACTCAAGTATTCTCCTCCACGATCTGATCGTAGAAACTTGATCTTTCTATCGCGTTGATTTTCAACCTCACTCTGAAATTCCTTGAACTTTTCAAAGGTCTCAGACTTGTGTTTCATTAAGTAGATATACCCATATCTACTCAAGTCATCAGTGAGGGTGAGAACATAACGATAGCCACCGCGAGCCTCAACACTTATTGGCCGCACACATCGGTATGTATGATTTCCAATAAGTTGGTTGCTCGCTCCATTGTTCCTGAGAATGGAGTCTTGGTCATTTTACCCATGAGGCATGGTTCGCACGTGTCAAATGATTCATAATCAAGAGACTCTAAAAGTCCATCTGCATGAAGCTTGTTCATGCGTTTGACACCTATGTGACCAAGGCGGCAGTGCCACAAATATGTGAGACTATTGTTATCAACTTTAACTCTTTTGGTATTCACATTATGAATATGTGTATCATCACGTACGAGATTCATTAAGAATAAACCATTAACCATCGGAGCATGACCATAAAACATATCTCTCATATAAATAGAACAACCATTATTCTCGGATTTAAATGAGTAGCCATCTCGAATTAAACGAGATCCAGACACAATGTTCATGCTCAAACTTGGCACTAAATAACAATTATTGAGGTTTAAAACTAATCCGTAGGTAAATGTAGAGGTAGCGTGCCGACGGCGATCACATCGACCTTGGAACCATTCCCGACGCGCATCGTCACCTCGTCCTTCGCCAGTCTCCGTTTATTCCGCAGCTCCTGCTTTGAGTTACAAATGTGAGCAACTGCACCGGTATCAAATACCCAAGAGCTACTACGAGTACTGGTAAGGTACACATCAATTACATGTATATCACATATACCTTTTGTTTTGCCGGCCTTCTTGTCCGCTAAGTATTTGGGGCAGTTCCGCTTCCAGTGACCACTTCCCTTGCAATAAAAACACTCAGTCTCGGGCTTGGGTCCATTCTTTGGCTTCTTCCCGGCAACTTACTTACCGGGCGCGGCAACTTCCTTGCCGTCCTTCTTGAAGTTCTTTTTACCCTTGCCCTTCTTGAACTTAGTGGTTTTATTCACCATCAACACTTGATGTTCCTTCTTGATTTCTACCTCTGCTGATTTCAGCATAGCATATACCTCAGGAATGGTCTTTACCATCCCCTGCATGTTGTAGTTCATCACAAAGCTCTTGTAGCTAGGTGGAAGCAACTGGAGGATTCTGTCAATGACCGCTTCATCCGGGAGATTAACTTCCAGTTGAGTCAAGCGGTTGTGCAACCCAGACATCTTGAGTATGTGTTCACTGACAGAGCTATTTTCCTCCATCTTACAGCTAAAGAATTTGTCGGAGACTTCATATCTCTCGACCCGGGCATGAGCTTGGAAAACCATTTTCAGCTCATCGAACATCTCATATGCTCCATGTCTCTCAAAACGCTTTTGGAGCCCCGGCTCTAAGCTGTAAAGCATGCCGCACTGAACGAGGGAGTAATCATCGGAACGTGACTGCCAAGCGTTCATAACGTCTTGTTCTGCAGGGAGGACAGGTGCGTCACCCAGCGGTGCTCGTAGGACATAATCTTTCTTGGCAGCTATGAGGATGATCCTCAGGTTCCGGACCCAGTCCGTATAGTTGCTGCCATCGTCTTTCAGCTTGGTTTTCTCTAGGAACGCGTTGAAGTTGAGGACTAAGTTGGCCATTTGATCTACAAGACATATTGTAAATATTTTAGACTAAGTTCATGATAATAAAGTTCATCTTAATCAAATTATTTAATGAACTCCCACTTAGATAGACATCCCTCTTCTAGTCATCTAAGTATTACATGATCCAAGTCAACTAGGCCGTGTCCGATCATCACGTGAGACGGACTAGTCAACATTGGTGAACATCTTCATGTTGATCGTATCTTCTATACGACTCATGCTCGACCTTTCGGTCTTCTGTGTTCCGAGGCCATGTCTGTACATGCTAGGCTCGTCAAGTCAACCTAAGTGTTTGCATGTGTAAATCTGTCTTACACCCGTTGTATGTGAACGTTAGAATCTATCACACCCGATCATCACGTGGTGCTTCGAAACAACGAACTGTCGCAACGGTGCACAGTTAGGGGGAACACTTCTTGAAATTATTATGAGGGATCATCTTATTTACTACCGCCGTTCTAAGTAAACAAGATGCAAAACATGATAAACATCACATGCAATCAAATAATAAACGTGACATGATATGGCCAATATCACATAGCTCCTTTGATCTCCATCTTGGGGCTCCATGATCATCTTGTCACCGGCTTGACACCATGATCTCCATCATCATGATCTCCATCATCGTGTCTCCATGAAGTTGCTCACCAACTATTATTTCTACTACTATGGCTAACGCGTTTAGCAATAAAGTAAAGTAATTTACATGGCGTTTCTCAATGACACGCAGGTCATACAAAAAATAAGGACAACTCCTATGGCTCCTGCCGGTTGTCATACTCATCGACATGCAAGTCGTGATTCCTATTACAATAGCATGAACATCTCATACATCACATATAGATCATTCATCATTCATCACAACTTTGGCCATATCATATCACAAAACACTTGCTGCAAAAACAAGTTAGACGTCCTCTAATTGTTGTTGCAAGGTTTACGTGGCTGAATTAGGGTTCTAGCAAGAACGTTTTCTTACCTACGTGAAAGCCACAACGTGATTTGTCAACTTCTATTTACCCTTCATAAGGACCCTTTTCATCAAATCCGCTCCAACTAAAGTGGGAGAGACAGACACCCGCCAGCCACCTTATGCAACTAGTGCATGTTAGTCGGTGGAACCGGTCTCACGTAAGTGTACGTGTAAGGTTGGTCCGGGCCGCTTCATCCCACAATACCGCTGAAGCAAGATAAGACTAGTAGCAGCAAGAAAGTTGACAACATCTACGCCCACAACAAATTGTGTTCTACTCGTGCAATAGAGAAATACGCATAAACCTGGCTCTGATACCACTGTTGGAGAACGTTGCAGAAAATTAAAATTTTTCCTACGGTTTCACCAAGATCCATCTATGAGTTCATCTAAGCAACGAGTCATGGGAGAGAGATTGCATCTACATACTGTTGGGGAACGTTGCAGAAAATTAAAATTTTTCCTACGGTTTCACCAAGATCCATCTATGAGTTCATCTAGCAACGAGTATTCAGATTAGATAGCATCTACATACCACTTTGTAGATTGCAACGGAAGCGTTCAAGTGAACGTGGATGAGGTAGTCGTACTCGCCGTGATCCAATTCACCGATGATCTAGTGCCGAACGGACGGCACCTCCGCGTTCAACACACGTACGGAAAGCGTGACGTCTCCTCCTTCTTGATCCAGCAAGGCAAAGGAGAGGTTGGGGAAGAAGGCTCCAGCAGCAGCACGACGGTGTGGTGATGGTGGAACTGCAGTACTCCGGCAGGGCTTCGTCGTGCACTTACGGAGGAGGAGGAGGTGTTGGAGAGGGAGAGGGAGGCGCCAGGGCATTGGGTGCGCAGCCCCCCTCCCTGCCCCCCTTTATATAGGCCTCTTGGGGGGGGCGCCGGCCCTGGGAGATCTAATCTCCCAAGGGGGGGCGGCCAGGGAGGTTTCCCTCCCCCCAAGCCATCTAGGAGGTGCCTTCCACCACTAGGACTCCTCCTAGATGGAACCCTAGGCGCATGGGACCTTTGGGGCTGGTTCCCCTTGGCCCAAGCAGGCCAAGGCGCACCCCCTAAGGCCCATGTGGCCCACCAAGGCAGGTGGCCCCACCTGGTGGACCCCCGGGACCCCTTCGGTGGTCCCGGTACAATACCGATAACCCCGAAACTTGTCCCGATGGCCGAAACAGCACTTCCTATATATAATTCTTTACCTCCGGACCATTCCGGAACTCCTCGTGACGTCCGGGATCTCATCCGGGACTCCGAACAACATTCGGGTTACTGCATATACATATCTTCACAACCCTAGCGTCACCGAACCTTAAGTGTGTAGACCCTACGGGTTCGGGAGACATGTAGACATGACCGAGACGGCTCTCGGGCAATAACCAACAGCGGGATCTGGATACCCATGTTGGCTCCCACATGCTCCACGATGATCTCATCAGATGAACCACGATGTCGAGGATTCAATTAATCCCGTATACGATTCCCTTTGTCAATCGGTATTTTACTTGCCCGAGTTTCGATCGTCGGTATCCCAATACCTCGTTCAATCTCGTTACCGGCAAGTCACTTTTCTTGTACCGTAATGCATGATCCCGTGATCAAACACTTTGATCACACTGAGCTCATTATGATGATGCATTACCGAGAGGGCCCGGTGATACCTCTCCGTCAAGCGGAGTGACAAATCCCAGTCTCGATCCATGTCAACCCAACAGACACTTTCAGAGATACCCGTAGTATACCTTTATAGTCACCCAGTTACGTTGTGACGTTTGGCACACCCAAAGCACTCCTACGGTATCCGGGAGTTACACGATCTCATGGTCTAAGGAAAGGATACTTGACATTGGAAAACTCTAGCAAACGAACTAAGCGATCTTATGCTATGTTTAGAATTGGGTCTTGTCCATCACATCATTCTCCTAATGATGTGATCCCGTTATCGATGACATCCAACGTCCATAGTCAGGAAACTATGACTATCTGTCGATCAACGAGCTAGTCAACTAGAGGCTCACTAGGGACACATTGTTGTCTGTTATTCACACATGTATTACGATTTCCGGATAACACAATTATAGCACGAATAAAGACAATTATCATGAATAAGGAAATATAATAATAATGCTTTTATTATTGCCTCTAGGGCATATTTCCAACACATACCACTTTGTAGATCGCGAGCAGAAGCGTTCAACGAACGAGGATGAGGTAGTCGTACACGACGTGATCCAAATCACCGGAGATCCTAGCACCGAACGGACGGCACCTCCGCGTTCAACACACGTACGGTCAGCGTAACGTCTCCTTCTTCTTGATCCAACAAGGCAAAGTAGAGGTTGGGGAAGATGGCTCCAGCAGCAGCACGACGGCGTGGTGATGGTGGAACTGCAGTACTCCGGCAGGGCTTCGCCGAGCTCTACGGAGGAGGAGGTGTTGGAGAGGGAGAGGGAGGCGCCAAGGACCAGGGTTCGGCTGCCCCCCTCCCCTCCCCCCTTTATATAGCCCCTAGGGGGGGCGCCGGCCCTAGGAGATGCAATCTCCTAGGGGGGCGGCGGCCAAGGGGTGGGGCTTGCCCCCCAAGCAAGGCCCCCCCCTTTAGGGTTTCCCCACCCTAGGCGCATGGGCCTCTTTGGGGCTGGTTCCACTTGGCCCATGTAGGCCAAGGCGCACCCCTAGAGCCCATGTGGCCCCCGAGGCAGGTGGCTCCATCCGGTGGACCCACCGGGACCCTCCGGTGGTCCCGGTACAATACCGATAACCCCGAAACTTGTCCTGATGGCCAAAACAGCACTTCCTATATATAATTCTTTGCCTCCGGACCATTCCGAAACTCCTCGTGACGTTCGGGATCTCATCCGGGACTCCGAACAACATTCGGGTTACTGCATATACATATCTTCACAACCCTAGCGTCACCGAACCTTAAGTGTGTAGACCCTACGGGTTCGGGAGACATGCAGACATGACCGAGACGGCTCTCGGGCAATAACCAACAGCGAGAACTGGATACCCATGTTGGCTCCCACATGCTCCACGATGATCTCATCGGATGAACCACGATGTCGAGGATTCAATTAATCCCGTATACGATTCCCTTTGTCAATCGGTATTTTACTTGCCCGAGATTCGATCGTCGGTATCCCAATACCTCGTTCAATCTCGTTACCGGCAAGTCACTTTACTCGTACCGTAATGCATGATCCCGTGATCAAACACTTTGATCACATTGAGCTCATTATGATGATGCATTACCGAGAGGGCCCGGTGATACCTCTCCGTCAAGCGGAGTGACAAATCCCAGTCTCGATCCGTGTCAACCCAACAGACACTTTCAGAGATACCCGTAGTATACCTTTATAGTCACCCAGTTACGTTGTGACGTTTGGCACACCCAAAGCACTCCTACGGTATCCGGGAGTTACACGATCTCATGGTCTAAGGAAAGGATACTTGACATTGGAAAACTCTAGCAAACGAACGATGCGATCTTATGCTATGTTTAGGATTGGGTCTCGTCCATCACATCATTCTCCTAATGATGTGATCTTGTTATCATTGACATCCAATGCCCATAGTCAGGAAACCATGACTATCTATTGATCAATGAGCTAGTCAACTAGAGGCTTACTAGGGACACGTTGTTGTCTGTTATTCACACATGTATTACGATTTCCGGATAACACAATTATAGCACGAATAAAGACAATTATCATGAATAAGGAAATATAATAATAATGCTTTTATTATTGCCTCTAGGGCATATTTCCAACAGTTTTTTCAATGAGTACATACCTTGACAATATTTTGAAGTAGTTCAAAATGGAACAGTCAAAGAAAAGAGTTCTTGGCTGTGTTACAAGGTGTGAAATTGAGTAAGACTCAAAGCCCGACCACGGCAGAAGATAGAAAGAGAATGAAAGTCATTCCCTATGCCTCAGCCATAGGTTCCATAAAGTATGCCATGCTGTGTACCAGATCTATTGTATACCCTACACTATGTTAAGCAAGGGAGTACAATAGTGATTTAAGAGTAGATCACTAGACAGCGGTCAAAATTATCCTTAGTGGAATAAGGAAATATTTCTCGATTATGGAGGTGACAAAAGGTTTGTCGTAAAAAGTTACGTCGATGCAAGTTTTGACACAGATCTGGATGACTCTAAGTCTCGATCTAGATACATATTAAAAGTGGGAGCAATTAGCTAGAGTAGCTCTATGCAGAGCATTGTAGACATAGAATTCGCAAAATACTTACGGATCTGTATGTGACAGACCCGTTCACTAAAATTATGTCACAAGCAAAACATGATCACACCTTAGTACTCTTTGGGTGTTAATCACATCAGCGATGTGAACTAGATTACTGACTCTAGTAAACCCTTTGGGTGTAGGTCACATGACGATGTGAACTATGGGTGTTAATCACATGGTGATGTGAACTATTAGTGTTGAATCACATGGTGATGTGAACTAGATTATTGACTCTAGTGCAAGTGGGAGACTGAAGGAAATATGCCCTAGAGGCAATAATAAAGTTATTATTTATTTCCTTATATCATGATAAATGTTTATTATTCATGCTAAAATTGTATTAACCGGAAACATAATACTTGTGTGAATACATAGACAAACTAAACGTCACTAGTATGCCTCTACTTGACTAGCTCGTTGATCAAAGATGGTTATGTTTCCTAACCATAGACATGTGTTGTCATTTGATTAACGGGATCACATCATTAAGAGAATAATGTGATTGACATGACCCATTCCATTAGCTTAGCACCCGATCGTTTAGTATGTTGCTATTGCTTTCTTCATGACTTATACATGTTCCTATGACTATGAGATTATGCAACTCCCGTTTGCCGGAGGAACACTTTGTGTGCTACCAAACGTCACAACGTAACTGGGTGATTATAAAGGTGCTCTACAGGTGTCTCCAAAGGTACATGTTGGGTTGGCATATTTCGAGATTAGGATTTGTCACTCCGATTGTCGGAGAAGTATCTCTGGGCCCTCTCGGTAATGCACATCACTTAAGCCTTGCAAGCAATGCAACTAATGAGTTAGTTGCGAGATGATGTATTACGGAATGAGTAAAGAGACTTGCCGGTAACGAGATTGAACTAGGTATTGAGATACCGACAATCGAATCTCGGGCAAGTAACATACCGATGACAAAGGGAACACCGTATGTTGTTATGCGTTCTGACCGATAAAGATCTTCGTAGAATATGTGGGAGCCGATTTGAGCATCCAGGTTCCGCTATTGGTTATTGACCGGAGACATGTCTCGGTCATGTCTACATTGTTCTCGAACCCGTAGGGTCCGCACGCTTAACATTACGGTGATAGTTTCATTATGAGTTTATATGTTTTGATGTACCGAAGGTTGTTCGGAGTCCCGGATGTGATCACGGACATGACGAGGTGTCTCGAAATGGTCGAGACATAAAGATTGATATATTGGACGACTATATTCGGACACCGGAAGTGTTCTGAGTGATTTCGGAGAAAACCGGAGTGTCGGAGGGTTACCGGAACCCCCCCGGGAGAAGTATGGGCCTAATGGGCCTTAGTGGAGAGAGAGAGAGGGGCGGCCAGGGTGGGACGCGCGCCCCCTCCACCTTTGGTCCGAATTGGACTAGGAGAGGGGGGGCGGCGCCCCCCTTTCCTTCTCCCTCTTCCCCTTCCTTTCCCCCTCCTAGTAGGAGTAGGAAAGAGGGGAGTCCTACTCCTACTAGGAGGAGGACTCCTCCTTCTGGCGCGCCCTGCTAGGGCCGGCCGGCCTCCCCCTTGCTCCTTTATATAAGGGGGCAGGGGGGCACCTCTAGACACACAAGTTGATCTTCGTGATCGTTCCTTTAGCCGTGTGCGGTGCCCCCCTCCACCATAATCCTCGATAATATTGTAGCGGTGCTTAGGCGAAGCCCTGCGACGGTAGAACATCAAGATCGTCACCACGCCGTCGTGCTGACGGAACTCATCCCCGACACTTTGCTGGATCGGAGTCCGGGGATCGTCATCGAGCTGAAAGTGTGCTAGAACTCGGAGGTGCCGTAGTTTCGGTGCTTGATCGGTCGGGCCGTGAAGACGTACGACTACATCAACCGCGTTGTCATAACGCTTCCGCTGTCGGTCTATGAGGGTACGTAGACAACACTCTCCCCTCTCGTTGCTATGCATCACCATGATCTTGCGTGTGCGTAGGATTTTTTTTGAAATTACTACGTTCCCCAACACGGCGCCGCCTGGTGCCTCCTCGGCATCGGGCGTGCTCCCCTTCCGGCAGTCACACTCCCGGGTAATGCATGACTTCCTCTTCTCCGACTCGTACTCTGACGGCTTGAGATTGCCTTGTACATGGCTAGGGATAAATCCTTGCATCTTGTGTTGGCAGCGGCGACACCCGCAGGTTCCATCCCTTTCTTGAAGGCGCTCCCATGGCCATTATTCGTGCCCCGCTTCGAGCGTTAGGGGAAACCCTAGGTCCGATTTTCCGGATCGGACGACGATAGCGTCTTGGTGTCGTTCTCCTTCTTGAAGGCGTTGTCTTGTTTGCTTGAGGCGTTCTTTGTGCTAGATTTGAAGATATTAGTCGTCTAGTTGTTGCTTGGGATGCTTCTCTGGTTGGCGAGTTTAGCTATGTTTTTCTTTGTTTGGGTCGAGTATCTCATGTCTCTCTGCTTCGGCAACCTTGTTCACACCTCTTGTGTTTGTGCCATGGGTTGTACCACTCCATGTACTCAATCGTATTTCTTCTATCAATATAATTGCGTATTTGCATTTTTTTTAAAAGTATTCGTGGGTGAACAATCCTTTTCACTTAGTTACCATTTTTTCAGTATTTTTTCAGCAACCATGCTCCCAATTTCACTTCTTTTTTCGACGACGATCCCTCCATCCATATTACCGTGTTGATCGATTCCAAATTGCTTGAACCCTCCGTTTCTGCGGTGCATTATTATTTTTAGCTGGACCTGTCGTGCATCTTTGGTACAAAGTAATTGTGTTTCCGTTTCAACGCGCTGATGTAACTTTTCGGCATCGTACGACGTTGTTTAGGAGACCCGACGTCAAAAAAAAAAGGAGACCCGGTAAAACCGCGTATTTGAGAAACTGCGTCTGCGACGTGACGATCAATATACTCATTTCTCCGTCGTTGCAATCAGCGGTTAATTCTGCTGGAAAAATTCAGCGGTTAATTAATTAATTAAGGCCCTGTTTGTTTCATAAGTCCCAGGACTTTTTTAAGTCCCAACTTATAAGTCATAAGTTCCTACCTGTTTGTTTACAGGGACTTATAAGTCCCGAGTCCCTACCTGTTTGTTTACAGGGACTTATAAGTTGATAAAACACTTGTCCCATGGGCTCGACCTCCACCGCGTCCGGTGACCTGCGACATGGTCCTCCCACGCCCTATCACGCCTCCCTCAACGGCAGCTGCGCCCGGGGCGACGAACGGACGCAGGTGAGAGCCGGCTCGGCCTCTGGAGTTCAGAGACCGTGCTCGGCCTCCTCCGCCCTGAGACACGGGCCTCCCACGACCAGGTCCAGTAGGAGGAACACCATGGCCGGCGGACTGGTCGAAGAGGAGTTGCTGGTACGAGCCCAACTCCGGGAAGTCGTCGACGTTGTGGTTGAGATCCAATGATCCCATTCCCCTCCCAAGATTTCCCCCAGCGGATGAGCCCCGCGATGCCTGATGATGCGAGTGGAACTGAGACAAGAAGGGGATCCGGTCCTCCTCATCGTCGGCCATGGCGGCGGCGCTTCTGGGTACTGGGGGCGGCGGCGATTTTGGGTGCTGGGGGCGGCGGCGGAAGGAGCGAGGGGGGGGCAGGAGCGATGCGGGGGTAGGAGCGATGCGGGGCGAGACAGGAGCGAAGCGGTGCAGGGCCTGGGATCGATGGATAAGTTCCAATAAGCTCCTCCCTGAAAATCTTTTTTGATAAGTCTCAAATCACCACTTTAAGTCCCTATAAATCCCTCCTGTTTGGTTTAGATGAGACTTATAGAGACTTATTTAAGTCCCAAAAGCAATAAGTCCCTTGAAACAAACGGGGTCTAAGCGATTCTTTGCTGGGAATATCCATGGAGACGGGACGTGCGTCGATCGTGGAGTCATTCCACACTGCTCCAACGCCCGCTGGCCCAGCGTCGCTGACTAACCGCGACGCGGGGGCCCAAGACGGCGCACGCTCGTAGGCCCACGGAAGAGTACTCGCCCACGGAACAGCGACCCGGCTTTTGGCTGCGTATACGTACGTTGCACGTACCGGCTGGAGGGCTTGAATTAAACGTGGCACCATGTGCTCTGGTCGCGTGTCCAACAGTCCAGGCCTTCTTTTCTGCGCTCTAGCTAAACGTGCATATTTTAATATAACACGATCTGGGGAGCTGCGAGCATTTTTTAGTTGTTGAAGGTTTACCTCAGCAGGACTTGATCGCTAGGTTTTACCTGAAAATTTGTTTGCAGTTGACGGGTCACTGGTCACAAAATCGTAGATTTTTTTCTCTGGCACCATGGTATGTATACATAATACATGCATGTGTGATCGCTGCTTTGCTTAGTATAGTGCACATCACTGATGTGTGCCTCAACAACTGGTATGACGAATTCTCAAAAAAACAAAAAAAAACTGTTATGACGCTCTTGGCCTCTTGTGTAGAAGTGATTCAAAAGTTACTCCAACTTGCCCTAATATATTCCCCGAAAAAAACAATATCGTGTACTGCAATATAGCTATAGGGCTGTTTTCAGAACTTCAATATAGAAGGAGAGAAACGATTGGCTCGATGTGCATATTTGGATATTACCAGTTCTGTGTTGTCGACGAAAAGATCAAGGGTTCGACAGTGCAGTGCAGGGCAGCCGACGTAGCCGATTGCAACACTCGACTGAATGTGAATGGAAGGACCATAGAACAGCACGTAAGCCATCAGGGTCCTAGAGAACACAGTAGAATCCAATGATATTATCGGGGCCCCATGTGTCTTGGCTCTTCCCCTCTTGGAAGTGTGGCTTCGAAGAAAAGGCTTCCAAGCAGAAGGGTCATGGCTAGCTCGCTCGTGGAAAAGATGGTACCATGATGCTGGGGTGTATGGTCACGGCTCGCGGTCTCTAAACTGACGCACACACTTGTCGACTATATTTGTACTAGCTCAATTAGGTGGTACACAATTTTTTAGGCTAACTACGCTTGATTAGTAGCTCAATTAGGAGTACGTGACGGCACGGGTTCTTGTCGCGTTCGAAGCAAAATGGTTGATCGGTCAGAGGGCGTGATTGTTATTGTCTAGCTTTGTTTGTACGTACACGACGGCTGCTACGGGTACGCACGTTTGGTTTCTCTATTCGAGTAGGTGGATCGCAGTGGCAATTAGCTGGCGCATGCCTTTAACTAAACTTGTCTTTGTTTTCCATGGCTCCTTCTCCTTTTGTTCCGTGCGTAGTTTTGTTACGTAATCATGGTATTTCTTGTACGGGTTAAATCGCATACACGTTGGAAAGAGGTATTGACTCTTGTGCTACGAAATGCTGCCGAAAAGAACTTTTTATGCTTGAGAAATGTTTCCATCTTTTATCACAGGCTAGGAAATCTTGTGCTCCAAGCGAGAAAAAAATTGTAGTTTAGCTGTCGGGGTAAGCCACGTCGTCTAAGCACGTCCTTTTCACAAAAAGTAGTAACAATTACGTTGGTAAAAGTGGCCGCATGGATGTGTCACCTCGAGGACGTCGCAGTCTGACCGCCTTCCCTTTCCGTTTACGTATTTCACTCGCAAGCAAGTGGCACCACGTAGCAGCAGCAGCAATAGTAGTTTACTCATATCCCGTATATATATACAGTTACACGATCGGTTCACCTTTCGCTATCTTGAAATGTTGCGGTCGCTCTTTGCCCATGCGTTGTGCCGTGCGTAGCCACTGTTCAGCCGGTCGACATGCGTGCGGCCGATCAACGGCCCCACGCGAACAGTAACGTCGCCGATTGCGTGCGCCCGTTTGCGATTTCGACTGATCGACCGGCTAGCTCATGTAGCCATAAACAAATGCCGGCCCAATTGATTGGTCGCACGAAGCGATCCTACCCGGTCTTTGGTCTAGAAGATGGGAGATATATTGTTCACGGCGTTTTAAACTGTTTTGTTTTGTACAATTGTACAACTCTATGTTATTTATTCACAAAAAGAAACTCCATGTTATTCGAGTCAGTAGTGCTGGTGGGCTACAGCTTTCGAGAAGTGTGTAGTGGTGGTCTCTCGCAATTGGGTATCTGGGTTGGTCTCCATCACGGGGATAGTAAGATCTTTGATAAATACGAAGTTATGATCACATGAAGAACACATCCACTGGACCAGCACGTCTGCCTTGCTACCGGGGGCGTGCATCGATCGACCATCAGAAAGCTTTGGAGACGCTACTGATGGAGGTCTTTGTCCGACTTAGTCCGTTTTTCAGTTGTGTTTTGCTACTGCAAAAGCGATTCAAGGAAAGTTTTCTGGAACCAAAGCAAGCATGCAGCTCAGTCAGCTACACGGTTCGAGAGATCAGTTGCTGACTTGGTTGACATGATGATGGTCATGTCGAAAGCCTTAACGAGGAAGCAAAACAAAAATGACCGGCGACTAGTTGGCGTAATTGGCAACGATGAAATCACATGGAAAAGGTAGGCTGGCCGAGGCATATGCTCCATGCATCTCAAACCAGAGGATTCCCGCCCGGTTCCTGCACGAAAACGATCTTCTCGACCTGGAAGCAGGTTCGAGAACACGGTGAAGGAACATGGCCGGCATCTACAACACACTACCATATATGTGAGGTGCTCTTGAGATAGTAGTACGAGCTTTAACTTCAGAGACAGCGACGGCGCCTGCACGAATTCAACACGTAGCAAGACGTCCACATTGATCGAAAGCAATACTCACGTACCCAAAGGAATACTACTACTCTACAACACAAATCGACCAGACCCCTAAAAAAAACACAAATCGACCAGAGCCACACGTACACGGGGCAACAGCCAAAGCCGAGTCGGCTGCATGGGACCGATCGAACGGGACAGTTCCGTTGGACAATGCACGCACGCACGCGTGCGATAAGACGGGCAACCGCCGGGGCACGGGCAGAGCGTGTCGAAGCCGCGTGCGCCCCGCCTGGATTCTGGAGAGGCCGTCCGTGCATCAGCACGCACGCGTCGGATGCACGTGTGCAGTGCGGGTGAGACGGCGGCTAGGCTAGAAGGTTCTGCCGATCTGCAGTGCATGGAAAGGAGTCGTCGACGGGCTCGCGTCATCCCGGAGACCACGAAGAAGAAGAGTTGGTCTCGTCTCGTGGCAACCGCGCGAAGCAATTGACCACTTCAAGAGCGAGCGTTCTCGTCTGAAAAGTTTTTGGCGCACGTTGGGATCGCTCTCGCGCTGAGTCTAGAGGAAAGTCCTCAAAAATCACCTTGTCGTCGTGTTTTTCTTTTCTTTCCTATTCGATAATTTTAAGGGGTTTCCCATTCGAATTACTGTCATTGCGGTGTGGATGCACGACAAGCTGAGGAAACAACATTTTGGTGTCTCGAGAAAACAACAACATTTTCCGCTCTTTTATCAGCGGCGATGACGTCTGTACTTGGTTTTGCTTACGCACAGAATGGTCATGCTTTTCGACTCCCAAAATATTCTGAAAACTCTCTCTCTTTAAAAAAAAAGGAGAGGAGAGAATATGCTCTTTGCCGGTTCGGTGCTCCTTGACCTCGCTCGTCGACCTGCCTAGTCGCCCCGCCCGTCATGTCAAGCAGCTGTTGCGAAGTTTCCATCCGTCTCGGAGAAGCCAAATTAATCGCCCGAGACGAGACAAAGATATCGGTACGCATCCTCCAATTCAGAAGACACAAGCTGGGCGCGAGCCGAGCCGCTCTCTTCGCGCGCGTGTCACCTTGACGCACGCCGAGCACCGGAGTCGGTCCGGGGGCTCACCTGAGAACGAGATGGCGTTTTCCCAAACGGTAAAAAGTCTCGTCTTTCCCGCGCTTCCGCGCGGCGTACGCAGTCAAGCGGCCCAATACAGCGACGGCCACGTACGTGTATCTATCGACGCACACATCATGCGTTTCTTTCCCTTTTGTTTACCCTTTTGCTTGTGTGCGCGCCTCACACTTTGACATCTCATCGGCTGTACCGAGAGCGACTCGGCGATGCCGTTGCTGTCTTCCAAGGTTTTGAACCATTTACCCGCATACACGTCTCCGTTGCTCTTTTTTTGAGTAAAATGCATGAGTGCACCCTAAACTTGCTGGTTAGGACCAAAACGGTCCTCAAACTCTGTAACTGCATCATTACAGTCCTAATACTCGTCTATACAGTGCCAATACGGTCCTCGAATTTGGTCCTGTGGTCCTGGCGTACGCTGCAGCATACGAAATCACCGTACAGAGGCGTATTGGGTCGGCCACGTCAGCTAACGAGATCGGCGGCAGAATCTCTCATACAGAATCTCTCATCTGCTCGCCCCTGTTCGAGTTTTTCCCCTGTTCTTGGACGTGGCTGCAAGTGACGGCTGATCGGCGACGGTTGATCCCCATGCGAGCATCGGGGACAGCGGAGGAACGCAGGGCTGCATTCCCGTAACTGCAGGCGGTGGTTCATGGCCGCGACGGTCGACCCCATACGACGCCATGAGAAAACGGCGGCACCCACGTACGGTGAGTGTCAAACTTCCTACGGATTTGCCTCTGAAAATTTTGCCTCTAAAAAGTGTTTTCCACTAGAGTAGGCAGTGGTTTGGTGATCCCCCATGATTTATGTGTTTATTTGGTGGGATTTGACGCACATTAGCCTAGGGTTTACGGATTTGTAGGTTTTTTCTGAAACTGAATGTCTGAATTAGTTCAATTTTGCTCTGTTTGCAGCGAAAGATAGTGATTTTTTCACTTTGGAGTTCTTTCATGGAGGATTTTTCCATGGCAGTGGAAGAAACAGGGCCTATCTGAATGGGAAAAAGACTTGTTATGATTTTTGCGACATTCAGTGTGTATGCATGAAGATGCTTGAAGATTTGATAGAGCATATTGGGTATGAGATGGCTGGTAGGGTTTCCATGTACTAGTTGCTACCTGGTTCTCAATTGAATGAAGATGGTGCAAGGCTGTTATCTAAGGAAGATGATGTTGTTGACATTGCGAGAATGGTAAAAAGAGGGCATTGGTATTTGATGATTTTTATGGATCATGAAGACAGCTACAGTGGTGGTGGAGGACAAGCATGGAGTGATGTGGTTGCTACTCCATCGGCATATTTACCTTCTGTTATCAGCCCTAAGAATAAAAGCATTGGTAATGTTAGTGGTGAAGAGGAAAGTATAGTTGATGGTAGTTATGTTGACGACAACACTCTATGTGAGGCCAATTAATCTGCGAGCATCGAAGAAGTTGTTAGGTTGAGGCCAAGAGCAAAGCAAGGTGATATTGATGAAGAAGGATGTGCCAGTGATAATGATAGTGAAGATAGTGACTATGTTCCTGAGATTGTAGATAGTGATTATGATTTGGAGGATGGTGACGAGGACTTGGTGCAGGAGCAACTACATTCTGTTAGTGATATGAAAGGGAAGCAAGTGGTCGAAGATTGTAACTCTGAAGATGAGAAATTATAAGCTCCGGAATCGGATGAGGATGAGATGAAGTTCAATTTCAAATCTTTTACAGCCGAAGATATGCATGATCCAAAGTTCCATGTGGGGCAACTATTCTCATCAGTTGATTTGCTAAGAAGAGCAATCAGAGAGTATAGTGTGAAAGAGAGAGTGAGCATCACATTTCCCAAGAATGATAAAACTAGGATTGGTGCTAAGTGTGAGGATGGATGTCCATGGTATCTTTATGCCTCATTGGACAAAAGGACAAATTCAGTTATGGTGAAAACCTTCAATGGTGTGCATTATTGTAGCAAGAAGTGGCAAGTGAGGGCATTTACTGCCAAGTACATTGCTAACAAGTATGTGGAGAAAATAAGAGCTAATGAGAAGATAACCTTGAAGGGATTGGCAGCACTTGTGCAAGAAGATTGTAACATGACAATTAAAAGGGGGAAACTAGGGAGGGCCAAAGGACTAGCTTTCAATATTATATATGGTGATGAAATAGCACAGCACAACAAGTTGTGGGACTATGCAAATGAGCTAAGGAGATCCAATCCAGGAAGTACATTTTATTTCGACCTTGATGAAGATGGTAAGTTTGAGAAATGCTACTTTTCCTTTGATGCTTGCAAGAGGGGCTTCCTATCAGCTTGTAGGCCTATTCTTTTCCTCGATGGTTGTCATTTGAAGACACAATACGGAAGCATCCTACTTAGTGCAGTAGGAATGGATCCCAATGATTGCATAATTCCTATTGCACATGCGGTGGTTCAGAGAGAAGATACAAAGGCTTGGAGGTGGTTCTTGATAGCTTTAAAGAAAGATCTTGGTATTGTGAGAAGTGCTCTTTGGACTATCATGTCCGACAAGCAAAAAGTGAGTGTGCCTTTGCTATATTTCAACTTTCTCATATCATACAAGGGCTATTTGTAAACATTTATTAATACTTGCTTTATGAATTTACTTATGGCAGGGTCTAATAAAGGCAGTGGGAGAATTGTTCAACAGTTCCCCACATAGATTTTGTGTCAGACATCTTTGGCAGAATTTTAACAAATTTTTTAAAGGTGAGGCCCTCAAAAACCAACTCTGAAATGTGCTAGAAGTAGTACTGAAGGGAAATTTAGACAGAATATGAATGAAATGTTGGTTCTAAACAAAGAGGCACATGATTGGCTAGAGGAGTTGGACCCTCCAACATGGGTTAGGGCATTTCAAAATGAATTTCCTAAGTGTGATGTCTTGTTGAACAATAACTGTGAGGTGTTCAACAAGTACATATCGGATGCAAGAGAAATGCCCATAATCAGCATGTGCCAAAGGATTAAAGGACAATTGATGGGAAGAAATCATAGCAAGCTACAAGAGGCCCTGAAGTGGCCTGGTACTATATGTCCAAAAATAAGGAAGAAATTGGACAAAAATGTGGAATTTGCTAGAACTTGCTATGCTTCACCAGCTGGATTGGGAATCTTTAATGTGAACGATAGAGGCGTAGACTACGGGGTTGATTACTAGTTGAGGAAGTGCAGCTGTAGGAGATGGGATTTGTGTGGCATTCCATGCAGCCATGGAGTAGCTGCTCTTAGATATGACAACATCAATCCAAAGGATCACGTCAACTCATGCTATTCTATGGCAACATATTGCAAGGCATATGAAAACATTATTATGCCATGCAAAGATATTAGTGAGTGGAGTAAAATGAATGGCAGAACTATCACACCACCACCATTGGTAAAGCAGAAAGGAAGAAGGAGGAAGAACAGGAGAAAACAACCAGAAGAGAAACAGGGGAAAAAAGGAGTAAAAATTACAAGGGCAGGAGCAATAATCCATTGCAGTTATTGTGGGGTTGCTGGCCATAACATTGGTGGGTGCATGGACTTCAAGTTAGGGTTAAAACCAAAGAAAAAGTCTGAAAGGGTTAGAGTCAGGGCAGAGCCTGATGTTTCCTCCTCAGATGAGGAAGAAGCACCTGTAACCCAGGTGAGGCCCTATATCTAGCTGCATGGACTTTATTATTTTATTAATTATTTCTTTCAACATGTGAAAATTCTCCTATTTTTACTGTTTGCAGGAACAGAATCAGCGGACAGAAGGTTTAATTCAAGATCCACTATGTGTGTATCAGCCTGAGATAATTACTATTTTAACACAGGAGGTACTTACAACAATTTGTTTTCATTACACATAACTAGTTCATGTACAAATGTTTCATGTCTGATCCTAAATTTGTGTTCTATATCAGAGAGAAGCAAGCCAGAGGGAAGCAAGCCAGAGGGAAGCAGTTCGTCAAGGTCCATTACCAAATTCCGTTTTCATAGAGGAGCACATCATGTCTCAACCACCGGTTGTCCCTACTACTGCAACAAAGGAGGGCAACATTCACAGGAAAAGAGAGATTCTAGCACTGGCAAAGTTAAGAGCTGCAGCTGAGAAAAGAGAAGTTGCAGACCAAGCAAAGTTTGAAGCAGCTATGGCAAAGTTGAAAGAAGAAGAGGACAAAATTAAGCTTGCGGCTCAAAAGAGAAAGGAAGAGTTGGAAGCTAAGAAACAAGCAGCTGAGGAAAATAAAAAAGCTATACTAGAGGAGAAGAGACTTGCTGCAGAAGAAAAGAGAAGAGCTATTGAGGAAAAAAAGAGAAAGGCCCAAGAGGAGAATCTTCAAATGGCAGAGAAGAAAAGGCAAATGATGGATGAGAGAAAAAGAAATGCCGAGTTAGCAAAACAAAAAAAGGCCGAAGAGAAGAGAAGGATTGCACAGGAGAAAAAAATGCTTGCAAATACATCACACCAGCAGGAGGAGGCAACTTTTCTAATACATCAAGCAGAGGAGTTTGAGAGGCAGGAGGGTTGGAGAATTTTTAAAGAGGCTGAGGAGGCTGCTAGGCAAAAAGCTTGGGAGCAGCAAAATAATCAGCAAGGCACAACAAGGAATGAAGAATGGGAGCTGCAAAAGAGGAGAGCTGAAGAAACAAACAAGAAAGCCATGGAGGACCAAATGGTCAATCAAGCAATGAAGCATGTCCTGCTGGAGGAACAATTGCAAGAACGAGCTGCAGCAAGTAGTTCAAGAGTTGAGGAGGCAAGGTTTAATCCATGCCCAGTTGAAGGAAACAAGACAAAGAAAAAATCTGCACCTACCAATCAGAACATGACATATTTTAAGAAACCTAGAAAGGTTAACATGTTCGATGAATTTAGGTGAAGGGATGTCAAGTTGGAAATGATATTCATATCTTTTTGTGTTTCTGCTTATGATCAGCTGCAGAACTTGTAGTGGCAATGTTTTGCTTATGATCATTGTGCTGGTCATGAAGTGCAAGAGGTGTCTTTTCATTAGGAAACTACTATTGCAGACCTTAATTACTCAGATTTTGAACTTAAGTACTATTTATTTTCATTCAGCAAATGCTCTATATTTTAAATAATGCACTGTTTATTTTCATGTGTCATTAGCAATTGGTCTTCATGTGCCATTATGAAGTTGAAAAAGTGTTGTTCAATTTCAGCCCTATTATTCAAGTTGTATGCAAACCAAAATGCAACCAACACTATTGATTTTGTTTCAGAATTTACATTCAGCCAAAGAACTGTTCATTTTCATGTGCAATTTTGTATTGATTCAGCCAAAGTACATAGCAACAGGATACACAAGTACATGCTCTTGATGAACATAGAAATAGGACACACAGTTGATGAACTTGTCATCAAGCATCACGGGAGCCAGGATTGCGGTGAACTGATGGGTTTGAGTGAGGTCCTCCCCTTCTCCTGACATGAACCAAAACAGGATAAATCAGCGTCTTTTTGGTCCTCGGCGACAATGGACCGCTCTCCAGCATCTCAAGCTCTCCGTATGAATGCACGTGTCCGTCAACAAGCGACCTCGATGCTGACCTCTGACGGCAGGACGCCGCAATTATTCTCCATGGCCGCCAAAAGCACAAGGGCGTCACCGCTGAGCTACCGACGCCGACAGCCGTCGCGAGCAGCACGTGACCGCGATAGCGAGCCTCCAGCTCATCCATGGAAGCCATCCACCGAAGGAGAACCTGGCAAGTCTCCGGTTGAAGACAAGGCTGTCCATGGTGCCAGACCTCCTTCAGTAACCACGGCCGGCGACGGGCGGTGGAGCCACGGCAGGCGACGGCCGGTCGAGCCACGGCCGACGACGGGCGGGGCAGCGGCCATGCCTGAGACCGACGGGGGAGAGAAGACGAGGCTGCCGCCCTCGCCTGAGACCGAGCTCACGGCCACGCTTGCGCCGCCCATGGCTGCCAGCAGTAAGTACTGCGGCGGGGATTTCGTCGAAGGAGTGTGGTCGGCGGCGGGGATTTGGTTGAGCGCCTGCTGGCTGCTGGGAGTGTGGCGAGAGGTAGGGATTTGAGAACGAATTGGGGATTTCTGCCCACCGGTGACTAGTCAACTAACTAGTGGGCCCTACAAACGGACGACGTGGCCGACCCTATACGCCTCTGTACGGTGATTTCGTATGCTGCACGTACGCCAGGACCGCAGGACCAAATTCGAGGACCGTATTGGCACTGTATAGATGAGTATTAGGACTGTAATGATGCAGTTACAGAGTTTGAGGACCGTTTTGGTCCTAACCAGCAAGTTTAGGGTGCACTCATGCATTTTACTCCTCTTTTTTTCACTTCCTTGTTCCCTGTTACTTTGTTTTTTCACTTCCTTGTTCCTTGTTACTTGGTATCTCTAGTGGCAATACGTTTGCTCTTCTTTAAAGCTTGTGATCAACAAGCCACACATGTTAAAAACATTCTGGATGCTTATGGTCATGCTACAGGACAACTTATCAAGCCAACCAAGTGCTCTGTTTTATTTGTTAACTCTTGCCCTGAGAACACAGTTGATTCAGTTAAGGTCGTCCTTCAAGTCTTAACTGTTGGTTTCGAGGAAAAATATCTTGGGCTTCCAACCCCTGATGGAAGAATGACAAAGGGTAAATTCCAGAATCTCCAAGTTAAACTTACGAAGCGCTTGTTCTCTTTCTATGGCCACCCAACTCAAGCTGGTAAGGAGGTGCTAATTAAATCTGTTGCACAGGCAATTCCAAATTATTTAAGGAGTGTCTTTAAGCTGCCTTTTGAAGTTTGTGATGATCTGAACCGTATGGTCAGAAATTATTTTTGGGGAGCGGAGAAGGGGAAGAGAAAAACACATTGGTTTGCATGGAACAAAATGACGAGGCCTAAGTGTCAAGGTGGTTTGGGCTTCAGAGATTTCAGATTGTTTAATCAGGCATTGTTAGCACGGCAAGCATGGCGCCTCTTACTCATCCAGATAGTCTATGTGCTACGCTATTGAAGGCAAAATACTATCCTAACGGGAGATTGGAGGATACTGTATTCACGGGTAATCCATCGCCCACTTGGCAAGTTGTATGCCATGGCCTTGAACTGTTAAAAAAAGGTATAGTTTGGAGTACTGCAAATGGTCAAAATGTTAGAATTTGGCGTGATAGATGGATTGTTCGGGATCCAACTGGTGGACTCATATCTCCTAAAGGACGATGCAGATTTAAATGGGTTTATGAGCTTATGGACCACAATGGAAACTGGGACAACATAAAATTGCAGCAATTCTTTCTTCCAGTGAACATCAGTGAGATCCAAAAAATTCGACCCTCTCATCGCCTTGGCGAGGATTTCATAGCCTGGGCTCCAGAAAAGTCGGGTGTTTTTACAGTGAAGAGTGCTTACCGTCTGGCCTCGGATGACCTTCATAACGAGCGCACGGCCACTTCAAGTAACCGGCTGGATGGACGCCGTGAGGGCTGGAGGGCCCTATGGTCTTGTCCAGCTCCCCCGAAAGTGTTGAGCTTTGCATAGCGTCTTGCAAATAATTCCCTTGCTACATGGTCTAATAAGTTGAAACGTAATCTGGAGACTAGTTCCCTATGCCCTGTTTGTGGCGTTGATGAAGAGGACACGTTTCATACCTTCTATACATGCACAAACGCAAGAGTCCTTTGGAAGGCTATGGCTGCTGAATGATTTCTGCCGGATGTTTCTTCGGTCAAGCCAACGGGGTCTGATTGGTTCATTCAGTATATTTGTGAGATTGACGAGCATACACGAGTTCTCTTGCTGATGCTCTTCTGGAGGATCTGGTATGTTAGAAACGAGCTCGTACATTATAAGCCCGCCCCCCTTGTTGATGTCTCCGTCAGATTTTTGTCAAGCTATATATCCTCCTTACAATCCATTGCATCTAGTCCTGATGATGATCATGTGAAAGGGAAAACACCGCTTCAGTTCTGTTTTCCTCTACAAGCTCACACATGCAATAACGCCACCACTGAACTAGTCCCTTGGACTCCTCCGGTCACTGGGCATGTAAAACTGAACACAGATGGATCCATTCTGGACGATGTGGGAGGAACGGGCATGCTGCTCCGTGACCACACCGGCGCAATCATATTCAGTTCTTGCAGGCATTCTTTTTCCTGTGATGATGTATTGGAGGCTGAGATCTTAGCGATCCGAGAAGGACTATTGCTAGCTTTACAGTGAAGCAATCTACCAATTGATGTTGAAAGCGACAGTTTGGAGGCAGTCAACATGGTGAAAAGTGCAGGTACAAACAAATCAAAATACGTCTTTCTTGTTAGAGAGATTAAAGATAGTATGACCTAACGTAGTTCTTGTATTACTCATATTTAACGAATTTGTAATAATTCTAGTCATGTTTTGGCAAATTTTGGGAGGACTCAAGTCCGAACTGCTGTATGGCTTGGGTCGGGATCCGAGATCGTTTTGGACGCTGTTAAGTGTGACTGTACCTGTGATTTGATTGTGTAATACAAGAATTCTTCCAAAAAAATACGTTTCAAAAAAGAAAAGATATCATATCTATGGTGACAGACATCTTGTGATCCCGACTTGGAAACGGTCGTTCCATTACTCAGTACGCGGCCAAGATTAAATAGCCTCACCCACTAACGTGCAACGGCTACTTTCGACCGTGCACGCCTGCACCCGCGGCCCCGGTAGTTTTGGCGGTCAGCTGTGAGAGGGATCCGTATTTCGTATGCATACGCACGCGGCATGCTCCGTCACTGGTTGACTGACTGGCTGAATCTGGTACTACTAGTTGATTCGAGATGACATGTACGAGAAAAAAACAAAAACAAATATCGTATGCTGTTATTTTCCGCGTAAAAAGAGGGGATGTCCCTGTCAATGCAATTTTGCAAAAAAAAAAAATCATGTTGTATGCAATTTTGCCACAGCCATGCCAACGTGTGAGTAGCGTGTAACAGCACGAGGGTTTTAAGAGCCTACGAACTTCCATGTGGCGTCGGCACCTAGATCAGTTGACATGCAGCACATCAACGTGCAGTTGCCACGAGTGACCATGCATGGCAACGTGTGGCTCCGGCGCTGATGCCACGCATGTTGGGTTACCACCGCAGACGGAGCACGGGAGCAGGGGCTGGGAAGCTCCGAACGGGACGCTTCTTCCGGTCGGTGCCTCGGCTCGGCGGTACCTGTCATTCGGCCGACGGGGCGATGGGGACATGAGGGGAAAAGAAGATTTTGTTTCGAGGAAAGATTTTATTTCGATCATAGTGGACATGAGGCGATGAAAAAGGAACACGCGATGCGGCGAGTGGGGGCCCAAAGATGATCAATGTGGCAGGAGCATTTGTTACAGTTTTTTGAATTTAAAAAACATTTTTTTATTGTGTGAACAGTTTTTTGTAATGCAAGAACATTTTTTCGAATTCGTGATTTTTTTTGAATCAGTGCACAATTTTGAACCGATGAAGTTTCTTGAATTGTTGGGAATATTTTAAAATTCATGATCATATTTTCCGTTTTTTGTGAACATTTTTACAAATTTCAAGTACATTATTAGAATTCAGGACATTTTATTCTAGTTCATCAACATTTTTTGAATATGCGAATATTTATAAAAATTTGGAACATAATATCCGAATTTTTTTCAAAATCACGAACATATTTCTAATGTGCGAACATTTTATGATTTCTTGAAAAAAATCAAAAATATTTTATTTACTGAATTCATGACCACTTTGTGATTTCCTGAACATTCTTTTTCAAAATTCACAACTATTTAGAAATCTGGAGCTTTTATGAAATCGTGAATTATTTTTAAAAGGAAAAAAAAGATAAAGAAAGAACAAAAAAAGGGGGCGTCCCGCCCCGTGCCCAACAGGGCGCGTGCGAGGAGGGGGGGGGGGGGGGGGCGGTGTGGGGGGATGCGTTTTTCCGCTTCATCGGGCACACATGTCGCCATATAGGAGCTCCCATATACGCCCACGACGCATTGCCCACCCAGCCTCACCGCATGACCTCCACGAGAAAATATGGCACTATGGCAGCCGGGCTATGATATATCGCAGGCAAGGATTACAGTTTCCAACCATCGGGATCAGTTGCTGACGTGAAGCCCCGGAGTTGTGCTGCCAGCTAATCCTATTCGGCGCGCGGGTGGCTAACCTTCCCAAAACGTTTTTTACTTGCGTTTTTTCTACATTTTCATTTTCGTTATTTCGTTTTAGTTATTTTCTTTTTGCTTTTCCATTTTCAGGTTAGTTTTTCTTTTAGTTTCATTTCTTTTTTCTTTTTTATTTTTACAAAATATTTTTAAATTCGTCAAGTTTATTTGGAAATCGTGATTTTTTCTGATATCTCAACCATTTTTATAAAATTGTGAAGAATTTTCAAATTGTGATTTTTTCATCATGAACATCTTTCATATTTGTGAATATATTTTAAATTAGAGAACATATTTTTTTCAAATTGTGAGCATTTGTTTTGAATGGGCGAACATTTATTGAATTTTGGAAACAATTTTTCTGAATGGACGAACATGTACAGTTTCAGGAACATTTTTTGTAACCATGATTTTTTGAATAATTTATAATCCTTTTTTTGATTGTTGTGAACATTTTTAAAATTCATCATTTGTTTTTCCAAATTCAGCAAAAAATAAAACAACACGTGAACGTTCATTTCAAAATCACGTCATTTTTAAATACAAAAAATATTATGATTTCGTCAACATTTTTTAAAAAATCGGATTTTGTTGAAATTTGTAACTTTCCTGAATCTCGAATTATTAAAAAAACTGAAAATTAGAAAAATAAAAAATAAAATGGGGGCATCCCGCCCCACATATAGATTGGGCCTAAAGGGTGCACGGGGGAAGGGGGTGCGCTTCCTCGATCTGTAGCGCATAGCGCGCCTAATAAGAGGTGCTCGGGGTGGAGTGAGGAGTTTTGATAAACGGGTACATTGAGCACTTTATTTCAGATGATTCAAAAATGGTATTTTGTAGTTAAAAAAACGAAAAAAAATCTGTGAAACTTATACATATTTGTGACGTATTTGTAAAATTTCCTTCAAAAAAATTACGATTTGCAAGCTGCAAACACACAAAAAATGCCGGCCCAACAACAACAACCAAAGAATGTCCCATTTTCATGTATGTATTAGTTTTTTTATACACCATGTATGAAAGTATATTGTTATGAAAATTTTCTAAACATGTTATATTTGTGTATGTATGAAAAAAATGCATTTTTGGGGATATAGAAATATGTTTTTTTTTTAATGTCCAGCATGAAGCCGGCCCTCCATTTGTGTCAGTCCTTCCTCATATGATTTCCCTCTTCGAAGAAAACTTGGTGAGTACTCCCTCCGTCCTAAAATTCTTGTCTTAGATTTGTCTAAATACAGATGTATTACATACATCCGTATCAAGACAAATTTAAGACGAGAATTTTGGGAGGGAGTATTTCTCACCGTGCTCTTCGTTCCATTCAAATATCCATACTAGTGTATACTATATCGCTATTTCATACTCCATCCATTTCAAAATATAAGGTGTGTTACTTTTTTGAAAAGTCAAATATGTGCATGTTTAGCCAAATTTTTAGAAAAAACGTATCAATATCTACAGTACCAAATTTGTATCATTAGATCTGTCACAAAAAGTATTTTCATGCTTATTTATATTGTATTGTTTTTTTGATAGGAAGACTGTAAGGGAACCCCTACAGTATAATTGGTGCAACAAACCTAAATTGCAAGTACCATGCCTTGAACCTGGATGGGTGGGAAGGCATCAGCCCCTTCCCACCACTAGGCTATGCCTTAGTCTGCTATTTATATTGTATTGTAGATGTTGATATTTTATTCTACAATCTTATTCAAACATACATAAGTTTAACTTGCACAGAAACCAATGCACCTTATATTGGAATGGAGGGAGTTATACGGTATCACGGGGAGAGGCTTGTACAGTTGTCTGGGGCATAGGTGTTAAGACCACTGACCACCAAACCGGACACCTTATCCACCCATGGACTGGTGGGCACCAATTCACGGACACTGATGTGGGAGCCGACCATCCACCGTAGCCGCAATTGTCTAGAGATATTTCAAATGGAATTTAAAAAAAATCATGCAAATTCGAACAAACCGGACGAATTCTATTCAAACTTGGATAATTTTTACTTAAAACCAGATGATTTTCATCTAAACCGGAGCACATGCATTATTTTTTTACATATTTTAATTAAAACCTATTCTAACCTAGTCTAAATGATCGCGGACGCCCTTTTCTCACGACATGACTTATCCATGTCTGGCAGCTCGCCGGCCGACCATGGGCCCCGGAAAGTGGGACGCCACCTCCGTGAAACAGGCAAACGGCTAATCGAACGACGATGATGAGCCCGACAAGCTTAGATTCACCGGGAGGGGAAGAGTAGTGACCATGGCGGGACACAAGTGTCGGTGGTCTCCCATGTTCTACTCTCCCTTGCTTCCAGCGGTGCCCACGTACGTGTCGGCTTCATCGTCGTGGTAGCGGGGTCATACGTCTCCAACGTATCTATAATTTCTGATTTTTTCATGCTATTATATTATCAATATTGGATACTTTATATGTCTTTTTGTGCTATTTTATATCTTTTTTGGGACTAATCTATTAACCCAGTGCCTCGTGTCAGTTGTTTTTTTCTGCTTGTTTTTTATTTTTCAGAAAATCAGTACCAAACAGAGTTGAAATGCTATGAAACTTTTTGACAATTTTTTTCTAGACAAGAGAGACCTTAGAATCTCCGGGAGGAGACCAGACGATGTTCAAGGAGACAACAAGGCAACAGGGCGCGCCCTGAGGGCTCACGAGGCTTCGTCTGACCTAATTCCACTTTTATAAATTCTCAAACTGCGAAACCAACATAGAGCCACCTAAAACCCTTTTTCCGCTGCCGCACGTTTCTGTTCTTCCGTGATCTCATCTGGAGGCCTTTTCTGGTACTCTGCCGGAGGGGGAATCGATCATGGAGGGCTTATACATCCCTGCTGCCTTTCGATGATGCGTGAGTTGTTCATCACAGACCTACGGGTCCGTATCTAGTAGCTAGATGGCTTGCTCTCTCTCTTTGATCTTCAATACCGGGTTCTCCACGATCTTCTTGCAGTTCTATCCGATGTAATTGTTGGAAATATGCCCTAGAGGCAATAATAAAATGGTTATTATTATATTTCCTTGTTCATGATAATTGTCTATTGTTCATGCTATAATTGTATTAACCGGAAACCGTAATACATGTGTGAATACATAGACCACAACATGTCCCTAGTGAGCCTCTAGTTGACTAGCTCGTTGATCAATAGATGGTTATGGTTTCCTAACCATGGACATTGGATGTCGTTGATAAAGGGATCACATCATTACGAGAATGATGTGATGGACAAGACCCAATCCTAAGCATAGCACAAGATCGTGTAGTTCGTTTGCTAGAGCTTTTCTAATGTCAAGTATCATTTCCTTAGACCATGAGATTGTGCAACTTCCGGATGCCGTAGGAATGCTTTGGGTGTATCAAACGTCACAACGTAACTGGGTGATTATAAAAGTGCATTACAGGTATCTCCGAAAGTGTCTGTTGGGTTGGCACGAATCGAGACTGGGATTAGTCACTCCGTATGACGGAGAGGTATCTCTGGGCCCACTCTGTAATACATCATCATAATGAGCTCAATGTGACTAAAGGAGTTAGTTACGGGATCATGTGTTACAGAACGAGTAAAGAGACTTGCCGGTAACGAGATTGAACGAGGTATGGGGATACCGACGATCGAATCTCGGGCAAGTAACATACTGATGGACAAAGGGAGTTGTATACGGGATTGATTGAATCCCCGACACCGTCGTTCTTCCGATGAGATCATCGTGGAACATGTGGGAGCCAATATGGGTATCCAGATCCCGCTATTGGTTATTGGTCGGAGAGGTGTCTCGGTCATTTCTACATGTGGGAGCCGACTCTGGACGGACATCATCAATAACACTACTGCCCTGCTCCCATGGAATGGAAGACAACACAGCTCACTCTCCAAACCGATGGCCGTCTAATTTCTCCATGCTCAATCGGCTGAATGTTTTAAAGAGCAAAAGGGCCACAGCCCCAGTTGGTCCATTGCTAAGGATGAAACTTAACAGGTTCTACATCGTTCGTTATTTCAGCTCCTTTGTTTCTGAAACTTTGCCAAGCAAAGCCAAAAACAGGAAGAACTGCATGTAAATGCAGCAACAGACAGAAAAGTAGAAGAAGAGAGGAGTATATCTCATTACAGCTCAGGCATGTAATGACCATCTATATCAGCATCGTCACAGAGCTCCATTCTATATATTTGATACGTCCATTTTGCATCATGCTTTTATATCGATATTTATTGCATTATGGGTTGTTATTACACGTTATGTCACAATACTTATGTCTATTCTCTCTTATTTTACAAGGTTTACATAAGGAGGGAGAATGCCGACAGCTGGAATTCTGGGCTGGAAAAGGAGCAAATATTAGAGACCTATTCTGCACAACTCCAAAAGTCCTGAAAATCCACGAAAGCTATTTTTGGAAATAATAAAAAATACTGAGCGGAAGAAATACGTCAGGGGGGCCACCACCTGTCCAAGAGGGTGGGGGGCGCGCCCTACCCCCCATGGCGCGCCCCCTGCCTCGTGGGCCCCCTGTTGGTCCTCCGGTGGCCATCTTCTGCTATATGAAGTCTTTCGTCCAGGAAAAAATCATAAGCAAGCTTTCGGGACGAGACTGCGCCGCCACGAGACGGAACCTTGGCAGAACCAATCTAGGGCTCCGGCAGAGCTGTTCTGCCAGGGACACTTCCCTCCGGGAGGGGGAAAATATCGCCATCGTCATCACCAACGCTCCTCTCATCGGGAGAGGGCAATCTCCATCAACATCTTCACCAGCACCATCTCCTCTCAAACCCTAGTTCATCTCTTGTATCCAATTCTTGTCTCCAAGTCTGGGATTGGTATTTGTAGGTTGCTAGTAGTGTTGATTACTCCTTGTAGTTGATGTAGTTGGTTTATTTGATGGAAGATCATATGTTCAGATCCTTTATGCATATTAATACCCCTCTGATTATGAACATGAATATGCTTTGTGAGTAGTTACGTTTGTTTCTGAGGACATGGGAGAAGTCTTGCTATTAGTAGTCATGTGAATTTGGTATCCGCTCGATATTTTGATGAGATGTATGTTGTCTATCCTCTATTGGTGTTATGTGAACGTCGACTACATAACACTTCACCATTATTTGGGCCTAGAGGAAGGCATTGGGAAGTAATAAGTAGATGATGGGTTGCTAGAGTGACAGAAGCATAAACCCTAGTTTATGCGTTGCTTCGTAAGGGGCTGATTCGGATCCATATGTTTTATGCTATGGTTAGGTTTATCTTAATACTTTTTTTGTAGTTGTGGATGCTTACAATAGAGGTTAATCATAAGTGGCATGCTTGTTCAAGTAAGAACAGCACCCAAGCACCGGTCCACCCACATATCAAATTATCAAAGTACTGAACGCGAATCATATGAACGTGATTGTCGGCGTTCTGGGAACGGGGGTCCCCAGACTTGCCTGCCTGCGGCCTGCGGCGTGGCTCGAATGGAGGCCCGGTACGGCCCATCTTCATCAACACGAGACTCAAGACCCTCGCGAGGGGCCAAGCCTCGCGGGGAGGACGACGCAACGCTTCCTCAGGCGCGGCCTCTTCTGGCTGGCTCACGAGCAGGCGAAGAGATCAAGGCAGGGTACCTCGCGAGGTGCCCATGACGCAAGCCATGACGACCAAGGGTGACAGGCGGGCACCAGACCGCACAGTGTCCTCCCCTTTCCTCTTTGGTGCAAAGGGGGCAAGCGCAGGCGAGAGGATCAAGCAAAGACATCCATTTCGGTGCAACGAGACCAAGACCAGTTCAACGGTGGGAATGAGCTCATCGTGGAGCCCAGAACGGCGTCACCACAGGGCCTTTGGCAGGCGAGGACCAACTTTGGTCAGGATAAGTGTACCAGATGTTCCCCTTCAAATTGGCCACTTGTTGGCGCCCTTCCCGCTCAATATTTGGGAAGAGGCCCAGGGCCTCTGCCTATAAATAGGACTAGCCACCCCAGGGTAGAAAGAGGAGGATGGAGAGAGAGAGAGAGAGAGCAATCATAGAGCAAGTAGAGAGAAAGAGAGAGAGAGAAGGGCGGCGGAACTCCCCTAGCAGTTCATCGTCCTAACCAAGAACAAGCCCTCGCGAGGCTGTTCACCTTTGTACTGTTCATCATCATTAGCCCGAGAGGCAATCCACCCACCACACTGGAGTAGGGTATTACACCACATCGGTGGCCCGAACCAGTATAAACTCTGTGTTCTTTGTGTTGTTCCTTTAGTAGTTTTGATCCTTGCGAGACGGAGAGGTAGTGGGCAGAATCTCCGCGCGCACCCCAGAGTTCGAACCTTAAGGGTCTGCCGGAACCCACGAAATCCGACATTTGGCGCGCCAGGTAGGGGTGCGCCGGAATCTGTCTTCCACCGCTCCGTTCTCCTCCGAACGTCGCATCCATGTCTGACGCTCGTCGGGCCCACGCCGAGCGCCGGGCCGCCATCGCTTCCCGCGTCGCCCAGACAGCTCCCGTCGGCGGGCGTCCTCGTCGTTCCCCGTCGCCCGCCGTCAACGCCGCCACCGGCCAGGCGGGGAACGAGCAACAAGCATCGTCTCAACACCCGTCCGTGCGGCGAGACGGCCGCACCGCGACTCCGTCGCTCACGCCAGCTGGCTCTTCGTCCCACGCACTCCGCGCGCCCTTGGAGGCTCGAACTGCACTCATCGCGGCAAACGAGCTCCTGCGCTACCGTCCCGTCGACGACGTCTACGAAGAGTGGCTCGACCACGTCGCCGAGCTCGTCCGCGCCGCAGGGGGCTCTCCTGCGCTGTCCACTCTGCTGCGCCGCACCCCGCCCCGCGCGGGCAATGAAGCTCCGGGGGCGTACCAGCCACCTCCACTCCAAGAAGACACCATGGATCCAAGGCGCATGGCCCCTGGGCGGAACCCGCTCCGTCAGGCGCCAGCCCAGCAAGAGCGGAGCTGCCAAGAAATCCCCCGACCGCAAGAGGCTGCCCGAGCACTCCCTGCTCCGGCTCGCCGCGACCCTTCTCCAGTTTCGGCACGTCAAGACCCCGCGCTGCTCCCAGCTGCAGCGCAAGGGTGCCCGCAAGGCCAAGCACTCCCTCAACCAAAGCCTCCCGTGGCCACCGCAGGCTGCCGCACCTACACCACCGAGCTGCGTAGCATCGCGTGGCCCGGCAAGTTCAAGCCGGACCTGCCTCCTCGCTACGACGGCACGACTGATCCCGCAGAGTTCCTCCAGCTCTACGAGCTGGGCATCGAAGCTGCCAGCGGGGATGAAAAGGTCATGGCGAACTGGTTCCCCATGGCGCTGAAAGAAGGGGCCCGCACCTGACTCCTGAATCTGGCTCCAGGCACGATCTCCTCCTGGGACCAGATGCGCACCCGCTTCATCGCCAACTTCCAAGGTACTCGCGACCGGCCGCCCGCCGTGAGCGACATGCGCCGCATCAAGTAGCAACCTAGGGAGACCCTGCACAACTACATCCAGCGCTTCAACAGTGCACGCCTCAAGATCCCCAAGGTGTCCGAGGAAGCCATCATCTCGGCCTTCTCCGATGGCGTGCGCGACGTCAAAATGAAGGAGGAGCTGGCGATGCATGAAGACCTCTACACCTCCCTGGAGCTGTTCAACTTGGCGACCAAGTGCGCCAGGGCTGAGGAGGGACCTCTCTCCCTCCTTGAGCTGCCCGCCGCAGATCCAGAAGAGAAGAAGCCCACGGCCAAGGACGTGAAGCGCAAGGGGGCTGCCGTACTCGCAGCAGAACCAGACACCAAGCGGGGCAAGGATCTGCCCGAATCCTCTAGAGGCAGCCGGTACTGTGTGTACCACGACCTCCACACCCACAACACCAACGAATGTCAAGAACTCCGTGCCGTGCAAGAAGGAAGGATCGGTCGTCGCCCTGACCGCGCCGCCCGGGGCTACGGCCGAGGAGGAGGAAGAAACCCAGGACGCTGGGAAGATCGCGGCCCGCGCCAGGGGTGGCACGACCAACCTCGCGAGGACCGCTGGCGGGACCTACCTCGCGAGGAAGACTGGAGGGATCAGCCTCGTGAGGACCGCCCTCATGGCAATGTAGGCCTCCCTCCACTGCCCCCTCAGCCAAGGAGGAACGAAGACCGCCATCAAGACGAGGGGGCTGGGGGCTTCCAGGAGCCGCGCGCAATCGCCTGCATCCTAGGCGGAGCTCAAGCCCCAGCCTCCCAACGCATCTTCAAGCAGTTTGCCCGTGAAGTCAATGCAGTCCTCCCCAAGCTCGAAGCAACGCGCCCCCTCAAGTGGTCGGCGTGCGCCATCACGTTCAGCTCAGCAGATCAGCTCAAGTGCGCGGCCACAGCGGGGGTCCTCCCGATACTTTGCTCCCCAGTCATCAGCAATGTACTGGTCACCAGGACCCTCATCGATGGTGGAGCATGTCTCAACGTCCTGTCCATGGAAACATTCGACAACCTCCAAGTGCCCTATGACCAGCTTCAGCCAACCAAGCCTTTCTCCGGAGTCACCGACGGTTCCACAATCCCGATCGGGCAGGTCCGCCTCCCTGTCACCTTCGGGGCCCGCAGCAACTACCGCACTGAGCTCATCGACTTTGACATCGCTCATATCCACCTGCCGTACAACGCGATCCTCGGGTACCCGGCGCTGGCCAAGTTCATGGCCGTAACTCACCACGGCTACAATGTCCTCAAGATGCCAGGGAGTGGCGGCGTCATCACGGTGCCATGTGAAGAGAGGGATGCAGTGTGTTCCCTGGAGCGAGCCTTTCAGGCCGCGTCGTTGGAAGACCCAGATCGCGAAAGCAGTAGGCTTCCCGAGACCACACCCAAGAAGAAGAAGACGTCGTCAGGCTCTGCCCCTCAGGAGGCAGGCCCCTCAGGGCCCGTGCCTGCCCAGGGGGACCCTCCTTCCATCACATAGGAAAGCGCGTCCGACGCCCTCCTCAGGCAGGGCTCGGGGGCTCTCACCTTGAGGGCCACCGACCTAGCCAGGGTCACGAGGGAGGCGTGCTTCGAAGCACGTTTCCCTCAAGAAGGAGCGAAGCAAGCAGAGTCAGACCAGCAGGAGTTCGTTAACCAGGCCGTTCAAGAATTATAGGAGTCGAGAATCATGAGAGGTTGCCGCCGCTTACCGGCTGTGGCTCCCCATCCAGGCAAGGATGGTGGGCTGCGTGTCTGCATCGACGTACCAGGGCTCAATCAAGTCGCCACGACGGAGCGCCTCTGGCCCTCACAAGTGGGGCGTTGCGGAGGTCCACCCCACTCTATGTTCGCATGCCTTACGGCTTGCCGAGCGTGGCTGCTGCGTACCAGCGCCTCATGAGGGGTATCATGGAGACTCAGGAAGACAGGCGTTCCGCAGTCCTAGCGGAGATGGAGATGATTCGCGAGGAGCCACCAGCGCCTCCGGAGCCTCCCGAGGCCCCAAGGCCTGGGGGCTCGTGAGGATCGGCTTCCGCAGCCCACCGAGTCTGCCGCACCAACGCCATTTCGCCGTCGACATCTTCAGGTGACATCTTTCAAGCTCCATTCCCAGCTGGGAGCGCCCTCCTAGGGCTGCATTACTCCCAGGCCGCGTGGGTCCGTCCCTGCGGCGTGTATCCCTTTTTTTTCGATCGGTAGCTTGCTTTGTTGGGGGCGCCCCTCGGGCTGCATCATCCCCAAGCCGCTTGGGCTAGGCCCAGCGGCGTGTACCTCCCTCGCGTTTATTTCCAACTATGCATTCGCCTGTCATGCTTGATCACTTGATGCCTGTCCACTACAACTCTTCTTCTCCATGTCGACCACTTGCACGTTAAAGGGGGGGTGCCTGAGCATCGCGACTCAGGGCTCTTACCGGCTCTCCAGCCCTCACCCTCTGGCCTTGTCCACGGCATCGCGACCTGGCATACCAGCGACGGCTGAGACAAGCTCGAGGGCCGAGACCCAAGGACGTAGAGTGCCGGCATCTAACCGAATTTTGCAGGAACACATCTCAAGATACGACCCAGTGCCAGGCGCAACCCGCCTAGAGGTAGGGCCTCGAGAGTCCCGCGCTGGCTCATGGGCGCCCAGATACACCTCACCTACCCCAACCAGCGAGCTTTTAAGCGACTAACGGTCGACTAATGACTGTCATGGCAGCCCCCTCTTCTTTCTGTGATGAGTCTGTAGGATCCTTGGAGGGAATTGCGCTAACCGAGGCCCTCACGGAGTCCTCTTCACCCTCGCCCGCGCAAACCGCTTGCGTGTTAAAGGGGGGGTGCCTGAGCATCGCGACTCAGGGCTCTTACCGGCTCTCCAGCCCTCACCCTCTGGCCTTGTCCACGGCATGGCGACCTGGCATACCAGCGACGGCTGAGACAAGCTCGAGGGCCGGGACCCGAGGACGTAGAGCAGAAAGGGGAGCAGAGGCGAGGGAGAAGGGACGCGCGAGGACCACGGTTAGCGCAATTCCCTCCAAGGATCCTGCAGACTCATCACAGAAAGAAGAAGGGGCTGCCATGACAGTCATTAGTCGACCGTTAGTCGCTTAAAAGCTCGCTGGTTGGGGTAGGTGAGGTGTATCTGGGCGCCCGTGAGCCAGCGCGGGACTCACGAGGCCCTACCTCTAGGCGGGTTGCGCCTGGCACTGGGTCGTATCTTGAGATGTATTCCTACAAAATTTGGTTAGATGCCAGCACTCTACGTCCTCGGTCCCGGCCCTCGAGCTTGTCTCAGCCGTCGCTGGTATGCCAGGTCGCGATGCCGTGGACAAGGCCAGAGGGTGAGGGCTGGAGAGCCGGTAAGAGCCCTGAGTCGCGATGCTCAGGCACCCCCCCTTTAACGTGCAAGTGGTCGACATGGAGAAGAAGAGTTGTAGTGGACAGGCATCAAGTGATCAAGCATGACAGGCGAATGCATAGTTCGTATCGTCGTTAGCAGAGTCACTTGTCGGCGGCCTCCACTTCCAGCAAAGAACCCGCCGGCGCACCTCGAGGTGTGATGCATGTGCAGGAAGTAAAAGAAGAACAGGAGCGGCAGCAGAGTCACTTGTCGGCGGTGGGGCAGCGCGGAGTGGCCTCGCTTCGTGGAGCAGTAGGGCTGGCGGCGCCTCGCTTTGGCCTGGTGCTGAAGGCCCGGAACTTCCCCAGCAGCGCCTCCGCGCGCCCCTTCACGGCTTCGATAGCGGCGGCCGCACCCTTGCTGCTCACCGGCTCCAGCAGACTGTCGAGGTCAGCGCCGGGATCGCGAAGATAGATGTGGGCGAAGACCCGCGTCAGTGCAGCAGAAGACAGGACGCGTGCCTCGGCCTCGGCCGTGGGCCCAAGGCCAAGGGCGACATCTCCAAGGGCCTTAACCAGGAAGGGAAGCAGCTTGGCGGGGCCATCTTTGTCACCAGCCAGCGGGCTCTCCAGGCCGCTCTCGTAGAGTGTCTTCAGCGAAGCACGGGCATCTTTCTCCATGTCTGCGAAGGCCACGCGATCCTCGGCAAGAACCCGAGCCTTGCGGTCCAGCTCGGCCTTCGTCACCTCAAGCTCTTGCTTCAGCGCGTGTAGGCGGGCGCGACGCTTCTTAAGCTTGGCCTCCCATACTCGATGGCCGCCTCGCGAGCCTTCAAGCCTTCTTCCTGCTCCTGGCGAAGGCGGACCTCCCTCGCGAGCTGGTCCCGCAGGCCCTGCAGCTCGTCCTCCAGCTCCTTGCAACGGCCATGGACTCCAACCACCTCTCCCAGGGCCGCGTCTCGGGCGGCCTTCGCCTTGAGGGTGGCCTCCCTCTCTCCGTCACAGGCCGTTGAGGCCTGAACCAGCGCCGCTCGAATCGAGGCGTCAGAGCGAATCCACCCCGAGGCCAGTTCCAGGCGCCCGGCCACCAGGCGAGGGTCGACGCCAAGAAGATCCTGCCGCAGCCGGTCCAGTTCAGCAGCGGCACGCTCCAGGATGGAAGAAGAAGGCGGAGAAACATCGGCGCGCGCAAAGACAACAGGAGGAGTCGAGGAAGCAGCAACAAGTGGAACGGGAGGAGAACGTAGCGGCGGCAAGACCACAGTGTCCTGAGGCGGAGTCTGCTTCGCTCGGGGCCGCGATCGTAGGTAATAATGACCCGTATCTACGCATGCAGGGACTAGTCAAGTCACGCAGTTGCCAGAACGTCGTGGGGAAGCGGAGAAGCCCACGCCCTGTTAAACCGCCATGCGGCGCCCAAGGCCGCAGGCTATCATGGCCCGCGGCGCTTCGCCCTTGCCCTTTCGCCTCTCGGCACGGCCAAGTCCGGGCGTGCCTTGGGCCCGGGGGCTACTGTCGGCGTTTTGAGAACGGGGGTCCCCAGACTTGCCTGCCTGCGGCGTGGCTCGAATGGGGGCCCAGCGCGGCCCATCTTCATCAACACAAGACTCAAGACCCTCGCGAGGGGCCAGGCCTCGCGGGGCGGAGGACACCGCGCTTCCTCAGGCGCGGCCTCCTCAGGCTGGCTCATGAGGAGGCGGAGAGATCAAGGCAGGGTACCTCGCGAGGTGCCCATGACGCAAGCCATGACGACCAAGGATGCCAGGCGGGCGCCAGACCGCGCAGTGTCCTCCCTTTCCTCTTTGGTGCAAAGGGGGCAAGTGCAGGCGAGAGGATCAAGCAAAGGCATCCATTTCGGTGCAATGAGACCAAGACCAGTCCAACGGTGGGAATGAGCTCATCGTGGAGCCCGGAGCGGCGTCACCACAGGGCCTTTGGCAGGCGAGGACCAACTTTGGTCAGGATAAGTGTACTAGATGTTCCCCTTCAAATTGGCCAATGGTTGGCGCCCTTCCCGCTCAATATTTGGGAAGAGGCCCAGGGCCTTTGCCTATAAATAGGACTAGCCACCCCTAGGGAAAGAGGGGGGCAATCATAGAGCAAGTAGAGAGAAAGAGAGAGAGAAGGGCGGCTGAACTTCCCTAGCAGTTCATCGTCCTAGCCAAGAACAAGCCCTCGCGAGGCTGTTCTCCTTTGTACTGATCATCATCAGCCCAAGAGGCAATCCATCCACCTACAAAACTAGAGTAGGGTATTGCACCACAACGGTGGCCCGAACTAGTATAAACTCTGTGTTCTTTGTGCTGTTCTTTCTGTAGTTTAGATCCTTGCGAGACGGAGAGGTAGTGGGCAGAATCTCCGCGCGCACCCCAGAGTTCGAACCTTAAGGATCTGATGTGGTGTAATACCCTACTCCAGTGTGGTGGGTGGATTGGCTCTCGGGCTGATGATGATGAACAGTACAAAGGTGAACAGCCTCGCGAGGGCGTGTTGTTGCTGGGACGATGAACTGCTAGGGGAGTTCCGCCGCCCTTCTCTCTCTCTTTCTCTCTACTTGCTCTATGATTGCTCTCCCTTTTTTTCTCTCTTTTCTACCCTGGGGGTGGCTAGTCCTATTTATAGGCAGAGGCCCTGGGCCTCTTCCCAAATATTGAGCGGGAAGGGCGCCAACAAGTGGCCAATTTGAAGGGGAACATCTGGTACACTTATCCTGACCAAAGTTGGTCCTTGCCTGCCAAAGGCCCTGTGGTGACGCCGTTCTGGGCTCCACGATGAGCTCATTCCCACCGTTGGACTGGTCTTGGTCTCGTTGCACCGAAATGGATGCCTTTGCTTGATCCTCTCGCCTGCGCTTGCCCTCTTTGAACCAAAGAGGAAAGGGAGGACACTGTGCGGTCTGGCACCCGCCTGGCACCCTTGGTCGTCATGGCTTGCGTCATGGGCACCTCGCGAGGTACCCTGCCTTGATCTCTCCGCCTCCTCGTGAGCCAGCCAGAAGAGGCCACGCCTGAGGAAGCGCTGCGTCGTCCTCCCCGCGAGGCTTGGCCCCTCGCGAGGGTCTTGAGTCTCGTGTTGATGAAGATGGGACGTACGGGCCTCCATTCGAGCCATGCCGCAGGCCGAAGGCAGGCAAGTCTGGGGACCCCCATTCCCAGAACGCCGACAGTAGCCCCCGGGCCCAAGGCGTGCCCGGACTTGGCCGTGCCGAGAGGCGAAAGGGCAAGGGCGAAGCGCCGCGGCCCTAACAGCCTGCGGCCTTGGGCGCCGCGTGGCGGTTGACTGGACGTGGGCGTCCCCGCAACCGCGCAGGTTAAAGGCGCGGTGTCTGCCCAGGCCTTGCTCTTCTCTTTCTCCCGTCGTTGCTTAGATCCCCTTTCTTGCTCCTCTCCTTCCTTCCTCCAGGCTCCCAGATCTGCTCCCTTGTGACCTTGGAAGCCATGGCGCCGCGCCAGCCTCCTGCTGAAGCTTGGTTCTCGCCGGCCCTGGACTCGCCGAATGTGTCGGTGGCGAGCCTCGCCCGGCTGCGCCGGATGGCGGCGGCGTGGGGAGTCGACGGAACGCGGGTGTTCAAGGTCGGCTCCGCCATCCCTGAGGACCGAGGAAGCACCTTCTACCCTCTCTTTGTAAGCTCCATTACTGCGGGCCTGGTGCCTCCTTTCTCCGAGTTCTTCCTCTCTGTCCTCCGCCACTATGACTTGCAAGCTCTGCATCTCCACCCCAACTCCATCCTTCTCCTAGCGATCTTCGCCTACTACTACGAGGCTCATGTGGGGGTGCAACCCTCAGTGGCCTTGCTGCGCCACCACTTCTACCTCCGGGTCACCCGTGGCTCCCCTTCTGCATGCGCGAGCTTCGTTGCGTGTGGCGGCGCCATTGCCATCTCAAATCCCGGGAAGAGGATTGAGGGCTTCAGGAGCAAGTGGGTCTTGGTGGACGTCGGGCGCATCCACCCTCGGCTGATCCTACCCATGGAGCAGCCCGTGAGTTCCAGCGACTGGTCCCGGGAGGAGCTTACGGACCCCTGCGCGAAGCCGGTTCTGGAGAAGATGGACGCGGACCTGAAGCCGCCCGGCGCTGGGGCAGCGAGGCTGACCGGCGCGTCGCTGCTGAGGGAGTTCCTGGAGCACCAGCTGGCCCCGCTTCGGCGGTACTCACCTCCGATGTGGAGGCCTCACCCGAGCCCCGCGGCCTTGGGCGACGAGGATGTGACCGCGGCGCTCCAATCCCTGGTTGGGGGCGAGGTGGCACGGCTGGAGGGCGCGTCGGCCCCCTTGTTCCTTCGCGACGACTGGCAGCAGGTGGTGGAGTCGATGCCCGTATTCAACAGGGACGGACCCGTGCCCGTGGTGGCTCCCGAGGGACTGGTGGACGTGTCCTCCAGCGACCCCAGCAGAGAGGAGGGCGAAGAGGAGATGGAGGAGGGCCCTGACTCCAAGGCAACTGACGGAGAGTCCAGGGCTCCCCTCCCCCGACGCAAGTCCCGTACTCTCCGCCTCTCATTGAGCGATGATGATGAGGTCGACGACGTGCTGGGCAGCGGGAGTTCGCCCCCGATCCCGAAGAAGGACAGGACCGGGCTGATCCTCCGCGGGTCCGCCCCAGCTCCGGGGCGATCCGCGGACGCGCCTTCTGCTTCTGAGGTTGACCCCTCCAGCCGGCTCTCAGGCTTGAAGTACGGCAGGAGGCTGCTCGAGCCCTCCAACGACGACCTATGAGTGCTTGATCCCTCATTTTTGGCTCCTTGTTCCACCGCTGGGGCTTGATGTTTGCTTCTCTTTGAATAGGCTGGCGCCCGCGGCGAAGAAGCCGAAGGGGGCTCCCGGGGCCTCATCCGAGGCAACGCCTCCGCTTGCAGGTGAGGGCGATCGTGAGGCACGGGCCTCTCTTGCCCGCTCATCTTTGCGAGGCTTGGCTGAGCTGGCTGGGGAGAGCCTAGCCCCCATGGCCCAAGCGACTCCCGAGGTGCTCCTGCCTGCTACCGCCGCCACGGCCGTCGGGGCGCAGCAGACTCCACCTCAGGACACTGTGGTCTTGCCGCCATTACCTTCTCCTCCCGTTCCAGTGGCCGCTGCTTCCCCGACTCCTTCTGTTGTCTTGGCGCGCGCCGATGTTTCTTCGCCTTCTTCTTCCATCCTGGAGCGTGCCGCTGCTGAACTGGACCGGCTGCGGCAGGATCTTCTTGGCGCCGACCCTCGCCTGGATCGCCAAATGTCGGATTTCGGGGGTTCCGGCAGACCCTTAAGGTTCGAACTCTGGGGTGCGCGCGGAGATTCTGCCCACTACTTCTCCGTCTCGCAAGGATCAAAACTACTAAAGGAACAACACAAAGAACACAGAGTTTATACTGGTTCGGGCCACCGATGTGGTGTAATACCCTACTCCAGTGTGGTGGGTGGATGGATTGCCTCTTGGGTTGATGATGATGATGATCAGTACAAAGGAGAACAGCCTCGCGAGGGCTTGTTCTTGGCTAGGACGATGAACTACTAGGGAAGTTCAGCCGCCCTTCACTTTTCCCTTTCTCTCTACTTGCTCTATGATTGCTCTCTCTCTCTCTCCATCCTCCTCTTTCTACCCTGGGGGTGGCTAGTCCTATTTATAGGCAGAGGCCCTGGGCCTCTTCCCAAATATTGAGCGGGAAGGGCGCCAACAAGTGGCCAATTTGAAGGGGAACATCTGGTACACTTATCCTGACCAAAGTTGGTCCTCGCTTGCCAAAGGCCCTGTGGTCACGCCGTTCTGGGCTCCACGATGAGCTCATTCCCACCGTTGGACTGGTCTTGGTCTCGTTGCACCGAAATGGATGCCTTTGCTTGATCCTCTCGCCTGCACTTGCCCCCTTTGCACCAAAGAGGAAAGGGAGGACACTGCGCGGTCTGGCGCCCGCCTGGCATCCTTGGTCGTCATGGCTTGCGTCATGGGCACCTCGCGAGGTACCCTGTCTTGATCTCTCCGCCTCCTCATGATCCAGCCTGAGGAGGCCGCGCCTGAGGAAGCGCGGTGTCCTCCGCCCCGCGAGGCTTGGCCCCTCGCGAGGGTCTTGAGTCTTGTGTTGATGAAGATGGGCCACGCTGGGCCCCCATTCGAGCCACGCCGGGCCCCCATTCGAGCCACGCCGCAGGCCGTAGGCAGGCAAGTCTGGGGACCCCGGACTTGGCCGTGCCGAGAGGCGAAAGGGCAAGGGCGAAGCGCCGCGGACCCTGATAGACTGCGGCCTTGGGCGCCGCGTGGTGGTTTGACAGGACGTGGGCGTCTCCGCTTCCCCACGATGTTCTAGCAACTGCGTGGCTTGACTAGTCCCTGCATGCGTAGATACGGGTCATTATTACCTACGATCGTGGTGCTCGACGGTTGGCCTTCTTCGGCTATAAGTACGGGGCCGCGTAAGCTCCGCCAGTCCGCCCCTTCCTGCTTCTCTTCTCCTTCCTCTCTCTTGCCGCCCGCCACTCGCTTGGCTCCAAAGAGGTTCTCAGCCGCGGAGAAGGGGAAGGCTAGTCGGGCGGGGCCCGACTCCCCCCCGGCCAAGCGCGGCCGGGGTCGTCCCCGCAAGCATCTCGCGGTCCCCGCTGCGGCTCCCCATAGCCACAGGGATGGTTCTCCGCGTGGTGGTGAGCGCTCGGCCGCCAAGGGGAGGCAGGTTGTGACTGCGCGGCCCCCTAGGCCGCGCTTTCGCTCGGCGGAGGTGCTGCCGGAGTTCGTCATGTGGTCGGAGGACCCGACCAACACCTGGCTCCAGCTCCCTCGCTTCTTCATCGGCGAGCTGCCGGCCAGCGCCCGGTGCGGCTTCTGGCTTCAGGCTGACGGTTGCTGCAGCAGGGCCTCCTGGGTTTCGCTTGAGGTCTCCCCTTCCGGGAATGGGGCCCTGACCCGCGGCTGGCAGACGTTTGCCCCCGCGCGCGGCCTGGGCCAGCGGTGCACTCTGCACTTCAAGTTCGACGGCGACGGCACCCTCTATGTGAGGGTGTTTGGGGAAGATGGTCACCGCGCAGGATGCTGCCCCGAGGGCGACGACCGTGGCCAGGGGCTTCGCTCCGACGACGATGGAGGAGAGAGCGCCCGCTCCGATGGTGGTGCCCGGCGCTCCCCAGGCTCCACCAACTCTTCTTCAGGCGGCTCCTCCAGCGGTGGCCGCAGCCAGCCCCCTCGCCGTCGCGCCTGCCTGGGGGTGGCTGTTCATCCGTCTGTCGCCGCGCCCCGGTGAAGCACGAGAGGGAGTCCGCCTGAGCCCCGGAGGCATCCTGCGTCGCCTCTGCAGGCCGATGTGAGGCGGGCCACACTGGGCTCGCATTTTCCTTTTCCTTTTGCTTCCTGTGTAAGACAAAACAACTGCATGGAGCCCCGCGGGGGCGTGTTTGAGAATCATTGTCGTTGTAGCTATTACCTTGACTTCGTTGTTGCGCCTCTCAACTATTTGCCCTCACGTAGGTAGTTTTCGGCCCCAGCCGGGGGGGAGGGCGACCGACAAGGCACTGTGCGCGTGTTGCGGTGCCCGAGGGGCACAGACTGGAGGGGTGCTCCTGAAGAGGGCCCGGGCCGTGAAACCTTTAAGCGGATAGGGCGGAAACGCTCACGAGGGCATTCGAGTTCCATCCCTCGCGAGGCCTTTCATGAGAGAAATCAAAACGGGGAGCGAAAATCAACGAACCACAAATCGACAACGGCGATAGTTTCAATAAGATTTCAGATGCAAATAAGCACGTCAACTGCGGAAAGAAAATAAAAAGCCGCGTCCGGCACCTAATCTAGTCTTCGACGTCTTCTCACCAGCGCGGAGCTAAGTGCTGCCACTGGGCGTGAGAGGGAGCCCCAGGGCCTGAGGCCGGCGCTCCTGACACTCCGGGGCGTGTACAACCCCACTCATTATTACGTGAGAGTGTCACGGGGCGGCGAGCTTCACAGGCATTGGCCTTCTTCGCAGGCTCCGGGCCTTTCTCCTTAGAGGTGATCAGCTTCACAGGCACTTGCCTTCTTCACAGGCTCTGGGCCTTTTCCAAAAAAGGGAAGGTCTTCACGGGCGTTCGCCTTCTTCACAGGCTCTGGGCCTTTCCAAAAAGGGAAGGTCTTCACAGGCGTTCGCCTTCTTCACAGGCTCTGGGCCTTTTCCAAAAAGGGAAGGTCTTCACAGGCGTTCGCCTTCTTTACAGGCTCTGGGCCTTTTAGGGGTAAAACCTCCGGAGGTGCTGGATGTTCCACGCGTTCTGTATCGGCTCCCCCTCTTGGGTCTCCAAGCGCACGGAGCCTGGCCTGGAAACATGAACAACCTTGAACGGGCCCTCCCACATGGGAGAGAGCTTATGCAGCCCCTCCCTGGAGAGAACCCGTCTGAGCACGAGGTCTCCTACCTCGAGGGTCCTGGGGCGGATGTTGCGGCAATGATATCGTCGCAGCGCCTGTTGGTACCTCGCCGCTCGCAACGCGGCTTCCCGGCGGCGTTCCCCCCCAGTACGAGGTCCATCCCCCGCATGGCGTCCTGCTGCGCTTCGTCGAACGCTAGGACCCGCGCGGAGCGACGCCTGACCTCGTGAGGGAGGACCGCTTCAGCTCCATAGACCAGGAAGAACGGGGTCTCCCCAGTTGGTTTGGTCGCGGTCGTGCGGATGGACCACAACACGGACTGCAGCTCATCGTACCAACCTCTGCCGCAAGCCTCCAGCTTCTTCTTGAACGTCCTGGTCTTTAGGCCTCTCAGGACCTCCGCGTTGGCCCGTTCGGCCTGCCCATTGCTCCGCGGGTGCGCCACCGAAGCGTAGCATATCTGCGTCCCAAGGTTAGCACAATATGTTTTGAAGAGATTACTGGTAAACTGCGAACCATTGTCTGTGATGATGCGGTTCGGCACCCCGAACCGGCTCACGATACCCCTGATGAACGCATGTGTGTCGACTTCACCAATCTCAACAAGGCATGCCCGCAAGATCCGTTTCCGCTCCCCCGCATCGACCAGATCGTCGATTCCACCGCAGAGTGCGACCTGCTATGCTTCCTGGACGCCTTCTCCGGATATCACCAGATCAGAATGGCGGTGGAAGACGTTGAAAAGACCGCCTTCCTGACCCCGTGCGGGGTATACTGCTATACATGCATGCCGTTCGGACTGCGTAACGCAGGAGCTACCTTTCAGCTGTTGATGCACATCACCTTGGGCCCGCAACTCGGAAAGAATGTCGAAGCCTACGTTGATGACATTGTGGTAAAATCTCGGGAGGCCAAGACCCTGATACAAGACCTGGAGGAGACCTTTGCGAGCCTCGACGCAGTAAGCCTGCGACTCAACCCGGAGAAATGTGTGTTTGGCGTCCCCTCGGGCAAGCTCTTGGGCTTCCTCGTGTCCCATCGTGGCATCGAGGCCAACCCAGAGAAGGTCAAGGCGGTCAAGGACATGAGTCTGCCAAAGACCCTCAGAGAGATGCAGAAGCTCACTGGGCGAGTGACCGCGCTAGGGCGCTTTATCTCCAAATTAGGGGAGCGAGCGTTGCATTTCTTTCGGCTGATGAAGAAAAAGGGGCCCTTTGAATGGACTAAAGAGGCAGATAAGGCGTTTCAAGATCTCAAGAGGTACCTGACCAGTCCCCCAGTCATAGTGGCTCCGCGCCCTCAAGAGCCCCTGCTGCTCTACCTCGCCGCCACTCCCTACTCCGCCAGCGCAGCCCTGGTGGCGGTTAGGGAGGAGCGCCAAACCAAGACCGCAGCGGCAACCCGAGGCAAGGCAAGACGGGAGCACGGAAAGCCTGCAGAAGCCACAGCCGCAGTTGAGGAGGGTCAGCTACCGAAGAGCACACCAGAGGCAGGAGAAGCCACACGCTCGGATGGTCCGCCTCCCGAGGCCGCGTCATCTCGTGAGGCGTCCCTACCTCCCGAGGGCGCCGCAACCCCAGATGCTCTCAGCCTGGTTGAGCATCCAGTTTACTTTGTTAGCACGGTGCTGCGGGATGCGAGGGCACGGTACCCAATGCCTCAGAAGCTCCTCCTCGCGCTACTGGTGGCCTCGCGCAAGCTGCATCACTACTTCCAGGCCCATCCCATTAAGGTCGTCTCATCGTACCCCATGGAGAGAGTGCTCAGGAGCCCTAACTCAGCAGGAAGGGTCGCCGAGTGGAACATAGAACTGCAAGTGTTTCAACTCGAGTTCAGCACAACTAGGGTCATCAAAGGAGCAGCGTTAGCGGATTTCGTGGCTGAATGGGCGGAGGCACCAGGCCTCATGGACAACGAGGATCGGTCCCTCTCTCCAGGGAGTGAGGCGCCTGAAGGCTGGGTCATGTATTTCGATGGGGCGTTCTCCAGGCACGGCGCGGGGGCTGGCGCAGTGCTGATATCACCCACTCAGGATAAGCTCTACTATGTCGTACAACTCTATTTCCAGCAAGGTGAAAAGGTCTCCAACAACATAGCAGAATATGAGGGTCTGATAGCCGGATTAAAAGCCGCAATAGCTCTGGGGGTGAAACGCCTCACCGTCAAGGGCGACTCGCAGCTCCTTGTCAACTTCTCCAACAAGGTATACGAGCCGAAGGACGAGCATATGGAAGCCTATCTAGCGGAAGTCCGCAGGATGGAAAAACAGTTCTGGGGGTTGGAACTGAAGCACGTGCCCCGTGGCACCAATCAGGAAGCCGACGACATAGCCGGGCGGGCATCCAGGCGATTGCCACAGGAACCAGGCGTCTTCGAAGAGCGGCTCTTCAAACCCTCAACACAGCCGACGTTATCAAGCGTCGCTCAGCCTCGAGAGGAGCTCCCTCGGCCGCCAGCCTCGGGAGCCCCGATCTGTGGACCGACCTCAGGAGCGCGTCTACTCCTGACGATGGAACCTCGGGAGGAGTGCTGGATCACAGAACTCCGGAGTTATTTAACACAAGGGACCCTACCGGAGAAGGAAGAGGAAGCGGAGCGTGTGGCGCGGCAGGCCACGGCATACTGCCTCAGAGATGGAGGGCTCTACCGGAAGCGACCAAATGATGTGTCTCTGCGCTGCATCTCCCGGGAGCAAGGAAAGGAACTACTGAAGGACGTACACGGCGAAGACTGCGGGCATCACTCATCATCACGAACCCTCGTCGGCAAGGCATTCCGTAGCGGGTTCTATTGGCCCACCGCGCTCAACGAGGCAGTCGAGTTAGTAAAGGCTTGCGAGGCCTGCCAGTTTCATTGCAAGCAGATCCATCAACCGGCGGGGGGCCTGCAGACTATACCCCTCTCATGGTCATTCGCAGTTTGGGGGTTGGATATTCTAGGCCCGTTCCCTCGGGCGCCAGGGGGCTACCGCTACCTCTACGTCGCCGTTGATAAGTTCACCAAGTGGGCAGAAGTGGAGGCCGTCCGTACCATCCCCGCTGGCTCCGCAGTCAAGTTCATCAGGGGTATCGTGAGCCAGTTCGGGGTGCCGAACCGCATCATCACAGACAACGGTTTGCAGTTTACCAGTAATCTCTTCAAAACATACTGTGCTAACCTTGGGACGCAGATATGCTACGCTTCGATGGCGCACCCGCGGAGCAATGGGCAGGCCGAACGGGCCAACGCGGAGGTCCTGAGAGGCCTCAAGACCAGGACGTTCAAGAAGAAGCTGGAGGCTTGCGGCAGAGGTTGGTACGACGAGCTGCAGTCCGTGCTGTGGTCCATCCGCACGACCGCGACCAAACCAACTGGGGAGACCCCGTTCTTCCTGGTCTATGGAGCTGAAGCGGTCCTCCCTCACGAGGTCAGGCGTCGCTCCGCGCGGGTCCTAGCGTTCGACGAAGCGCAGCAGGACGCCATGCGGGGGATGGACCTCGTACTGGGGGAGGAACGCCGCCGGGAAGCCGCGTTGCGAGCGGCGAGGTACCAACAGGCGCTGCGACGATATCATTGCCGCAACATCCGCCCCAGGACCCTCGAGGTAGGAGACCTCGTGCTTAGACGGGTTCTCTCCAGGGAGGGGCTGCATAAGCTCTCTCCCATGTGGGAGGGCCCGTTCAAGGTTGTTCATGTTTCCAGGCCAGGCTCCGTGCGCTTGGAGACCCAAGAGGGGGAGCCGATACAGAACGCGTGGAACATCCAGCACCTCCGGAGGTTCTACCCCTAAAAGGCCCAGAGCCTGTAAAGAAGGCGAACGCCTGTGAAGACCTTCCCTTTTTGGAAATGGCCCAGAGCCTGTGAAGATGGCGAACGCCTGTGAAGACCTTCCCTTTTTGGAAATGGCCCAGAGCCTGTGAAGAAGGCGAACGCCTGTGAAGACCTTCCCTTTTTGGAAAAGGCCCAGAGCCTGTGAAGAAGGCGAACGTCTGTGAAGACCTTCCCTTTTTGGAAAAGGCCCAGAGCCTGTGAAGAAGGCGAACGCCTGTGAAGACCTTCCCTTTTTGGAAAAGGCCCAGAGCCTGTGAAGAAGGCGAACGCCTGTGAAGACCTTCCCTTTTTGGAAAAGACCCAGACCCTGTGAAGAAGGCGAACGCGTGTGAAGACCTTCCCTTTTTGGAAAAGGCCCAGAGCCTGTGAAGGTGAACGCCTGTGAAGACCTTCCCTTTTTTGGAAAAGGCCCAGAGCCTGTGAAGAAGGCAAGTGCCTGTGAAGCTGATCACCTCTAAGGAGAAAGGCCCGAAGCCTGCGAAGAAGGCCAATGCCTGTGAAGCTCGCCGCCCCGTGACACTCACGTAATAATGAGTGGGGCTGTACACGCCCCGGAGTCTCAGGAGCGCCGGCCTCAGGCCCTGGGGCTCCCTCCCACGCCCAGTGGCAGCGGGAAGGGACGACCCCCGATCCTCCAGATAAGTCACCATCGAAAGCACTGGCTACCATGGCGCTACCCCCGCACCCAATGCAATTCCGTACCAGCGACGTCGTTTCCCTTTCTCATCAAGCGACGGCTGCTTGGGCGCCAAAGGGGACCTCCTGAGCATCGCGACTCAGGGGCTCTTACCGGACCCCGGGTCGCTCACCTCCTGGCCTTGACCACGGCATCGCGACCTGGCATACCAGCGACGGCTGACGCCGCCTTGGGACTGGGACCTGTCGACGCAGAGAGCCAAGCCCTCGCGAGGTTCGAAAGGGAAGACTAAGCTACGACGAAATTAGCGACCCGCACGGTTCCATAGCAAAAGTCACATATTAACAGAAAGGATCACATACACCTTACAAGCCCCCACGGGGCGCAGTATGATTCCTTGCAGGAAACGGATCCTAAGGGATGCTATCTACACGCGCCCCAGCAGACAATGCCATCATCAACAGTGGGCCGTCAGGCACCGGCGCCAACCCCATCCAGATCAGAGTCGGCGGCGGCCGAGCGATCCCGCCCTGCTCCGGGAGCGGCGCTGGCTCGCGGGCTCGTAGTTGTCGTCGCTCGTCTCCGGAGTCGCGAAGACCTCGCTGGGGTCGCTGGATCCTCCGGCGCTCCCGTCGCTTGTGGAGCTGTCCAGGGGGCGGTCGATGAGCCCAGCCGTCGCCATCGCGAAGTCCTGGCCACCTCTCCTGGGGCAGCACTCAAGCCGGCGCCCGCTCGCGTCGAAGACCTTGAAGAACATCACCGAAGCGCCATCGTACTCCAGGTGGATCATGAGGGCGCCCCTTGCTCTGCAGCCCCGAGCGATCTCGCCCTAGCCACGAGTCATGAAGACCTCGCCCGAGGCGAGCATCGCGACCTCTGCCTCGGTCGCGGGGGTGCTGCAGTCGGCGTGCTGCAGCCACAACTCCAGGAGTCTTCCCTGTGGGAAGACGGAGGCGAAGAAGGAAGGAAAGCGAATCCAAGTTCGTGGAGGCATGGCGGCGTGGAGCACGAGCTCGCGGGAGGAGCCCTCGGCATGGACTCCAGGTGGAACGACCAACACCTTCGTGATCCGGCAGCGACGGCGCCTGCCGTTGGGATCGACGTCGCCCCCTCCGAGGCCCTTGGCGTGGGCAAACAAGGGAAGCGGAAACCCCGACGGAGGCCGCTCGTACCAAGGCCTTGATACCACCTGGTGATCTTCTTCGTCTCGGCTGCGAGGGGCAAGTCGCTTCTTCGGCGGGAGCGGGTCTGGCACTTCTTAGAGAGCTTTTCCCTTCTCCGCCGCAGAGAACCGGCGAATCGGGGCCATCACGTCAAGAGGGAGCAAGAATCAAGGCGAAGGAGAAAACAAGAAGAGATGGACTAGAGGGGCACGCGCGGTGCCGTACTTCTAGCTAGGGGAGGCCAACCGTCGGCCTCCATGATCACAGGTAATCATGACACGATTTGCATGCAGGGACTTGTCCAATCCGCGCGATCGTCGAGGCGTCGTGGGGAAGCGGGGATGCCCACGTCTAGTCAACCGCCACGCGGCGCCCAAGGCCGCAGGCTGTTAGGGCCCTTGGCGCTTCGCCCTTGCCCTTTCGCCTCTCGGCACGGCCAAGTCCGGGCGCGCCTTGGGCCCGGGGGCTACTGTCGGCGTTCTGGGAACGGGGGTCCCCAGACTTGCCTGCCTGAGGCCTGCGGCGTGGCTCGATTGGAGGCCCGGTACGGCCCATCTTCATCAACACGAGACTCAAGACCCTCGCGAGGGGCCAAGCCTCGTGGGGAGGACGGCGCAGCGCTTCCTCAGGCGCGGCCTCTTCTGGATGGCTCACGAGGAGATCAAGGCAGGGTACCTCGCGAGGTGCCCATGACGCAAGCCATGACGACCAAGGGTGCCAGGCGGGCGCCAGACCGCACAGTGTCCTCCCCTTTCCTCTTTGGTGCAAAGGGGGCAAGCGCAGGCGAGAGGATCAAGCAAAGGCATCCATTTCGGTGCAACAAGACCAAGACCAGTCCAATGGTGGGAATGAGCTCATCGTGGAGCCCAGAACGGCGTCACCACAGGGCCTTTGGCAGGTGAGGGCCAACTTTGGTCAGGATAAGTGTACCAGATGTTCCCCTTCAAATTGGCAACTTGTTGGCGCCCTTCCCGCTCAATATTTGGGAAGAGGCCCAGGGCCTCTGCCTATAAATAGGACTAGCCACCCCCAGGGTAGAAAGAGGAGGATGGAGAGAGAGAGAGCAATCATAGAGCAAGTAGAGAGAAAGAGAGAGAAGGGCGGCGGAACTCCCCTAGCAGTTCATCGTCCTAGCCAAGAACAAGCCCTCGCGAGGCTGTTCACCTTTGTACTGTTCATCATCATCAGCCCGAGAGGCAATCCACCTACCACACTGGAGTAGGGTATTATACCACATCGGTGGCCCGAACCAGTATAAACTCTGTGTTCTTTGTGTTGTTCCTTTAGTAGTTTTGATCCTTGCGAGACAGAGAGGTAGTGGGCAGAATCTCCGTGCGCACCCCAGAGTTCGAACCTTAAGGGTCTGCCGGAACCCCCGAAATCCGACAGTGATGAAAACTAGCTTGACGATAATTCCCATGTGTCCTCGGGAGCGCTTTTCTCTATATAAGAGTTTGTCCAGGCTTGTCCTTTGCTACAAAAAGGATTGGGCCACCTTGCTGCACTTTATTTACTTTTGTTATTTGTTGCTCGTTACAAATTATCCTATCACAAAACCATTTGTTACCTATTATTTCAGTGCTTGCAGACAATACCTTGCTGAAAACCGCTTATAATTTCCTTCTGCTCCTCGTTGGGTTCGACACTCTTACTTATCGAAAGGACTACGATAGATCCCCTATACTTGTGGATCATCAAGACTCTTTTCTGGCTCCGTTGCCGGGGAGTGAAGCGCCCTTGGTAGGTGGAATTTGGTAAGGAAAAATTTATATAGTGTGCTGAAATTTACTGTCACTTGTTACTATGGAAAGTAATCCTCTGAGGGGCTTATTCGGGGTGTCTTCACCCCGAACAGTAGAGCAAAGAGTTGCTCCTCAACCTACTGAACCTACTGAAAATGAAAATGAAAATGTCCACTTTGAGATTCCTTCGGGTATGTTAGAAAAACTGCTAGCTAATTCATTTGCAGGAGATGGAACAAAGCATCCTGATGAGCACCTAATATATGTGGATGAAGTTTGTGGATTATTTAAGCTTGCAGGTATACCCGGTGATGTTATTAAGAGGAAGGTCTTCCCTTTATCTTTGAAGGGAGATGCATCGACATGGTATAGGCTATGTAATGATATGGGATCATGGAACTATAAACGATTGAAATTGGAATTTCATCAGAAGTTTTATCCTATGCATCTTGTTCATCGTGATCGCAATTATATATATAATTTTTGGCCTCATGAAGGAGAAAGCATCGCTCAAGCTTGGGGGAGGCTTAAATCAATGTTATATTCATGCCCCAATCATGAGCTCTCAAGAGAAATAATTATTCAAAGTTTTTATGCTCAGCTTTCTGATAACAATTGCACCATGCTCGATACTTCTTGTGCTGGCTCTTTTATGATGAAGACTATTGAATTCAAATGGAATTTATTGGATAGAATTAAACGCAACTCTGAAGATTGGAATCTCGACGAAGGTAAGGAGTCAGGTATGACACCTAAGTTTGATTGTGTTAAATCTTCTATGGATACCGATGTTTTCCGTAAGTTTAGCACTAAATATGGACTTGACTCTGAGATAGTAGCTTCTTTCTGTGAATCTTTTGCTACTTATGTTGATCTCCCCAAGGAGAAGTGGTTTAAATATCATCCTCCCATAGAAGTAAAAGTAGCTGCACCTATTAAAGTTGAAGAAAAGACTATCACTTATAATGATCCTATTGTTCCTATTTCTTATGTTGAGAAACCACATTTTCCTGTTAGGATAAAGGATCATGCTAAAGCTTCAACTGTTGTTCGTAAAAGCAACATTAGGACTTATACACCTCCTGAGCAAATTAAAGTTGAACCTAATATTGCTATTGTTAAAGATCTCTTGTCTGATAATACCGATGGACATGCTATTTATTTCTGTGATGAAACTGCTAGAATTGCCAAACCTTGTGCCAAAGATAAACATAGACCTGTGGTAGGCATGCCTGTTATTTCTGTTAAAATAGGAGATCATTGTTATCATGGCTTATGTGATATGGGTGCTAGTGCTAGTGCAATACCCATTGACTTATACAAAGAAATTAAGCATGATATTGCACCTCCTGAGTTAGAAGATATTGATGTCACAATTAAACTTGCCAATAGAGATACTATATCATAAATGGGAATTGTTAGAGATGTTGAATTCTTGTGTGGGAAAACTAAATATCCTGCCGATTTTCTTGTTCTTGGTTCCCCACAAGATAGCTTTTGTCCTATTATATTTGGTAGACCCTTCTTGAACATCGTTAATGCTAAGATAGACTGCGAAAAGAATGTTGTTACTATTGGTTTGGGTGATATGTCTCATGAGTTTTATTTCTCTAAATTTAGTAGACAACACCGTGAAGAAGAATTTCCTAGTAAGGATGAAATTATTGGTCTTGCTTCTATTGCCGTACCTCCTAGTGATCCTTTAGAACAATATTTGCTAGACCATGAAAATGATATGTTTATGAATGAAAGAAGGGAAATAGATGAAGTATTCTTTAAACAGGAACCTATCCTAAAACACAATTTGCCTGTTGAAATCCTAGGGGATCCTCCTCCACCCAAGGGTGATCCCGTGTTTGAGCTTAAACCGTTGCCTGATACTCTTAAATATGCTTATCTTGATGAGAAAAAGATATATCCTGTTATTATTAGTGCTAACCTTTCAGAGCATGAAGAAGAGAGATTATTGAAAACTCTGAAGAAGCACCGTGCTGCTATTGGATATACTCTTGATGATATTAAGGGCATTAGTCCCACTCTATGTCAACATAAAATAAATTTGGAGGTAGATGCCAAACCAGTTCGTGATCCTCAACGACGGCCGAATCCTAAAATGAAAGAAGTGGTAAGAAAGGAAATACTAAAGCTCCTTGAGGCATGTATAATTTATCCCGTTGCTAATAGTCAGTGGTTAAGTCCTGTCCATTGTGTCCCTAAGAAGGGAGGTATTATTGTCGTTCCTAATGATAAAGATGAATTGATTCCGCAAAGAATTATTTCAGGTTATAGGATGGTAATTGATTTCCGCAAATTAAATAAGGCTACTAAAAAAGATCATTACCCCTTACCTTTTATCGATCAAATGCTAGAAAGATTACCCAAACATACACATTTTTGCTTTCTAGATGGTTATTCTGGTTTCTCTCAAATACCTGTGTCAGCCAATGATCAATCAAAGACTACTTTTACTTGCCCTTTTGGAACTTTTGCTTATAAACATATGCCTTTTGGTTTATGTAATGCACCTGCTACCTTTCAAAGATGCATGATGGCTATATTCTCTGACTTTTGTGAAAAGATTTGTGAGGTTTTCATGGACGACTTTTTCGTCTATGGATCCTCTTTTGATGATTGCTTGAGCAACCTTGATCGAGTTTTGCAAAGATGTGAAGAAACTGATCTTGTCTTAAGTTGGGAAAAGTTCCACTTAATCGTTAATGAAGGTATTGTCTTGGGGCATAAAGTTTCTGAAAGAGGTATTGAGGTTGATAAAGCCAAGGTTGATGCTATTAAAAATATGCCATGTCCCAAGGACATCAAAGGTATAAGAAGTTTCCTTGGTCACGCCGGTTTTTATAGGAGGTTCATTAAGGACTTCTCAAAAATTTCTCAGCCTCTGACTAATTTATTGCAAAAAGATATACCATTTGTCTTTGATGATGATTGTGTAGAAGCATTTGAAGTACTTAAGAAAGCATTGATCTCTACACCTATTGTTCAGCCACCTGATTGAAATTTACCCTTTGAAATTATGTGTGATGCTAGTGATTATGATGTAGGTGTTGTTCTAGGGAAAAGAGTTGATAAGAAATTAAATGTTATTCAATATGCTAGTAAACTCTAGACAATGCTCAAAGAAATTATGCTACTACTGAGAAAGAATTTTTAGCAGTTGTATTTGCTTGTGATAAGTTCATGCCTTATATTGTTGATTCTAAAGTAACTATTCACACTGATCATGCTGCTATTAAATATCTTATGGAAAAGAAAGATGCTAAACCTAGACTTATTAGATGGGTTCTCTTGCTACAAGAATTTGACTTGCATATTATTGATAGAAAGGGAGCTGAGAATCCCGTTGCAGACAACTTGTCTAGGTTAGAAAATATTCTTGATGACCCACCACCTATTGATGATAGCTTTCCTGATGAGCAATTAAATGTCATAAATGCTTCTCGTACTACTCCATGGTATGCTGATTATGCCAATTACATCGTTGCTAAATTTATACCACCTAGTTTCACATACCAGCAAAAGAAAAAGTTTTTCTATTACTTGAGACATTACTTTTGGGATGACCCACATCTTTATAAAAAAGGAGTAGATGGTGTTATTAGACATTGTGTACCTGAGCATGAACAGGAACAGATCCTACGCAAGTGTCACTCCGAAGCTTATGGAGGGCACCACGCTAGAGATAGAACTGCACATAAGGTATTGCAATCCGGTTTTTATTGGCCTACTCTCTTCAAGGATGCCCGTAAGTTTGTCTTGTGATGAATGTCAAAGAATTGGTAATATTAGTAGACGTCAAGAAATGCCTATGAATTATTCAATTGTTATTGAACCATAATGTTTGGGGCTTTGATTATATAGGACCTTTTCCTGCCTCTAATGGATACACACATATTTTAGTTACTGTTGATTACGTTACCAAGTGGGTAGAAGCTATTCCAACTAGTAGTGTTGATCATAACACCTCTATTAAAATGCTCAAAGAAGTTATTTTTCCGAGGTTTGGAGTCCTTGGATATTTAATGACTGATGGTGGTTCACATTTTATTCATGGTGCTTTCCGTAAAATGCTTGCTAAGTATGATGTTAATCATAGAATTGCATCTCCTTATCACCCGCGGTCTAGTGGTCAAGTAGAATTGAGTAATAGAGAACTCAAATTAACTTTGCAAAAGACTGTTAATAGATCTAAAAAGAATTGGTCCAAGAAACTTGATGATGCATTATGGGCCTACAGAACTGCATATAAAAATCCTATGGGTATGTCTCCGTATAAAATGGTTTATGGAAAAGCATGTCACTTACCTCTCGAAATAGAACATAAGGCTTATTGGGCTATTAAAGAGCTCAATTATGATTTCAAACTTGCCGGTGAGAAGAGGTTATTTGATATTAGATCACTCGATGAATGGAGAACCCAAGCCTATGAAAATGCCAAATTGTTTAAAGAAAAGGTTAAAAGATGGCATGACAAAAGGATACAAAAGCATAAGTTTAATGTAGGTGATTATGTATTGCTATACAACTCTCGTTTAAGATTTTTTGCAGGAAAACTTCTCTCTAGATTACGAGGAGGTCTATCGTTCCAGTGCCATAAAAATCAACAACTTCGAAGGCACAAATCCGAAGGTGGTGAACGGTCAAAGAATCAAACATTATATCTCAGGTAATCCTATAAATGTTGAAACCAATGTTATTGAAACCGTAACCCCGGAGGAATACATAAGGGACACTTTCCGGAACGTTTCAGACTCTGAAAAGGAATAGGTATGTGATACGGTAAGTAAACCGACTCCAAAAAATTTTTTATGGCAATATTTCTCCGTTTTGGAATATTTAGAAAAATAGAAAAATAAGAAGCAGTCCGGGAAGGACACGAGGGTGGAGGGCGCGCCCTACCCTCCTGGGCGCGCCCCCTACCTCGTGGGCACCTCGTGAGCTCTCCGGGCTCCGTTTTCTTGCACGATACGTATTTGGGTTGGTAAAAATTCATTATATAATCTCCCGAAGGTTTTGACTCTTGTATCACGCAATTGTCCTCTGTTCTTGTTTCGAGATGTTTTTCTGACAAATCTAGATCATCATGACGTCCCCAAGCGCCCCCAAGGACAAGTTCTTCGAGAAGGTCATCAACCCTTACCTCGTGCAGATGCTGTGACACCCTCAAACCATTGAGATGCGTGATGGGTTGCTGCACATCCGCGACGTTGAGGGATCGAAGGGGACCGGAAGCATGGGGACGAGGCTCGAAGCAATGGAGCAACAAGTTTTCAAGTGGGTGGAACGTGGACTCAACTCCAACCACATGATGATCGCGGAGTTCACCAACAACCACAAGCTGGATGCCAAGAACATTGGGGAGACCATCTTCAAGCTTCACGAGAAGATCGAGCACCTTCAAGCCCAAATCTATGACCTGCAAAACCAAAACTGTGAGTATGAATATAGATTTAAAAGGTTGAGTTTGGCTGCAGATTTGAGGATCCCGGAGACTCGATCGTCCTTCTATGATGGTGAGTGTCGGTGTCAAAACCGGCGGATCTCGGGTAGGGGGTCCCGAACTATGCGTCAAGGTCGGATGGTAACAGGAGACAAGGGACACGAAGTTTACCCAGGTTCGGGCCCTCTCGATGGAGGTAAAACCCTACTCCTACTTGATTAATATTGATGATATGGGTAGTACAAGAGTAGATCTATCACGAGATCAAGGAGGCTAAACCCTAGAAGCTAGCCTATGGTATGATTGTGTATGATGATGGATGTCCTACGGACTACAACCCTCCGGTTTATATAGACACCGGATAGGGTTAGGGTTACACGGAGTCAGTTACAATGGTAGGAGATCTTGAGTATCCGCATCGCCTAGCTTGCCTTCCACGCCAAGGAAAGTTCCTTCCGGACACGAGACGAAGTCTTCAATCTTGTATCTTCATGGTCCTGGAGTCCGGCGAAGGTATAGTCCGGCTACCCGAACACCCCCTAATCCAGGACTCCCTCAGTGAGCCTATGCCTTGGAAGATGGACGACAAGCCCGCATCATCTACAACTCTGCCACCTTCTTCACCAGCAAAAGAGATATAATCACATGGGTATGGGCACTCCCCTTGGCAACTGCCAAGCTTGGGGGAGTGTCCCCGGTATCATATCACCATCACACTCCTATCTTTTCCGTTTTTCTTAGTTCGATCCTATTAGTAGTATCTTGATCTAGTAGAATAAAGTTTTGACATGATCTAGTTTTGAGTTTTGATTTATGATCTCTTTATGTAATCGAGTCCGTGAGCTATATAATAAAGATTAGTGTTGAGTCAAGGGCTTGATTATCTTGCTATGGTCTTGAGTGAATAAAAGATAAGAGTAAAAGAATAAAAAAGAAATACAAAGAGATCATATTGATCTTATTGAGAGTAATGACTTCACATAGAAAGAGTATGATGATTAAAAATTGTTGAGAGTTGACAAACATAGCTATGGTCATCGTTGCAATTAATAGGAAGTAATAAAGAAAGAGAGGTTTCACATATGAATATAATATCGTGGACATCTTTTATGATTAGGAGCACTCATTAATATATGACATGCTAAAGAGTTGATGTTGGACAAGGAAGAAAGTCTAATGGATTATGTTTTCTTATATCTGAGATAAAGTATATTGTCATGGATCATCCAACATGTTGAGCTTTCCTTTCCCCCTCATGCTAGCCATATTCTTTGCACCAAGTAGAGATACTACTTGTGCTTCCAAAAATCCTTAAACCAGTTTTGCCATGAGAGTCCACCATATCTACCTATGGATTGAGTAAGATCCTTCAAGTAAGTTGTCATTGGTGCAAGCAATAAAAATTACTCTCTAAATATGTATGATTGATTGGTGTGGAGGAAATAAGCTTTATACAATCTTATGATGTGGAAGAAATAAAAGCGACGGACTACATAATAAAGGTTCATATCACAAGTGGCAATATAAAGTGACGTTCTTTCGCATTAAGATTTTGTGCATCCAACCCTGAAAGCGCATGGCAACCTCTGCTTCCCTCTGCGAAGGGCTTATCTTTTATTATTATCTTCTACCTTATGCAAGAGTCGTGGTGATCTTCACCTTTCCTTTTTATATTTTATCCTTTGGCAAGCACAGGGTGTTGGAAAGATCATGATAGATATATCTAATTGGATGTAAGTCAGCATGAGGTATTATTCTTGACATTACCCTTGAGGTAAAAGGTTGGGAGGCGAAACTACAAGCCTCTATCTTTCTCTGTGTCCGGTTAAAACTCCATAACCACAAGTATTGCGTGAGTGTTAGCAATTATGAAAGACTAAATGATAGTTGAGTATGTGGACTTGCTAGAAAGCTCTGACATAGAATCTTTCTGATGTTATGATAAATTGCAGTTGCTTCAATGACTGAGATTATAGTTTGTTAGTTCTCAATAAAGTTTCTGATTCATACTTTGCATGGTGAATTGATTATTACTTGAGCATAAGAAATCATATGACAATTTTCATATATGTTGCTGTTATGAGAACAATCATGATGCCCTCATGTCCGTATTTTATTTTATCGACACCTCTACCTCTAAACACGTGGACATATTTATCGTTATCAGCTTCCGCTTGAGGACAAGCGAGGTCTAAGCTCGGGGGAGTTGGTATGTCCATTTTGCATCATGCTTTTATATCGATATTTATTGCATTATGGGCTGTTATTACACGTTATGTCACAATACTTATGTCTATTCTCTCTTATTTTACAAGGTTTACATAAGGAGGGAGAATGCCGACAGCTGGAATTCTGGGTTGGAAAAGGAGCAAATATTATAGACCTATTCTGCACAACTCCAAAAGTCCCGAAACTCCACGAAAGTTATTTTTGGAAATAATAAAAAATACTGAGTGGAAGAAATACGTCGGGGGGGGGGGGGGCACCACCTGTCCAAGAGGGTGGGGCGCGCCCTACCCCCCATGGCGCGCCCCCTGCCTCGTGGGCCCCGTGTTGGTCCTCCGATGGCCATCTTCTGCTATATGAAGTCTTTCGTCCAGGAAGAAATCATAAGCAAGCTTTCGGGACGAGACTCCGCCGCCACGAGGCGGAACCTTGGCGAAACCAATCTAGGGCTCCAGCAGAGCTGTTCTGTCGGGGACACTTCCTTTCGGGAGGGGGAAATCATCGCCATCGTCATCACCAACGCTCCTCTCATCGGGAGAGGGCAATCTCCATCAACATCTTCACCAGCACCATCTCCTCTCAAACCCTAGTTCATCTCTTGTATCCAATTTTTGTCTCCAAGTCTGGGATTGGTACTTGTAGGTTGCTAGTAGTGTTGGTTACTCCTTGTAGTTAATGCTAGTTGGTTTATTTGGTGGAAGATCATATGTTCGGATCCTTTATGCATATTAATACCCCTCTGATTATGAACATGAATATGCTTTGTGAGTAGTTACGTTTGTTCCTGAGGACATGGGAGAAGTCTTGCTATTAGTAGTCATGTGAATTTGGTATTCGTTTGATATTTTGATGAGATGTATGTTGTCTATCCTCTAGTGGTGTTATGTGAACGTCGACTACATAACACTTCACCATTATTTGGGCCTAGAGGAAGGCATATAGGAAGTAATAAGTAGATGATGGGTTGCTAGAGTGACGGAAGCTTAAACCCTAGTTTATGCGTTGCTTCGTATGGGGCTGATTTGGATCCATATGTTTCATGCTATGGTTAGGTTTACCTTAATACTTTTGTTGTAGTTGCGGATGCTTGCAATAGAGGTTAATTATAAGTGGGATGCTTGTTCAAGTAAGAACAACACCCAAGCAACGGTCCACCCACATATCAAATTATCAAAGTACCGAACGCGAATCATATGGACGTGATGAAAACTAGCTTGATGACAATTCCCATGTGTCCTCGGGAGTGCTTTTCTCTATATAAGAGTTTGTCCAGGCTTGTCCTTTGCTACAAAAAGGATTGGGCCACCTTGCTGCACTTTATTTACTTTTGTTATTTGTTGCTTGTTACAAATTATTCTATCACAAAACCATCTGTTACCTATTATTTCAGTGCTTGCAGAGAATACCTTGCTGAAAACCGCTTATCATTTCCTTCTGCTCCTCGTTGGGTTCGACACTCTTATTTATCGAAAGGACTACGATAGATCCCATATATTTGTGGGTCATCAATATTCATGTGGTTTTGTAAAGTCATTAATAAGGTTCTAATTGGTTCATTCAGAATCCCGTGTGTGCTCATGTCGCTGCTATGCCACGAGATGTTTCTGCATGCTGCAAAATCTGTCAGCTATATATAGAGAAAATTCCTTATTTGACACTACCTTAAAATGGCGATGGCAGATTAGAGCTTATGATGATACTCAGTTCCTGGTCAGATTTCCACCCAATAAAAAGATTGCTAATCTAGTTGCTTATAAATCCATCAATCTGAAGAAATCTGGTGTTACTATTTCCTTCAAAGACTGGCGTGGTGAACTACCTCCCTATGACTCTCTTAAAGAAGTCTGGATTAATGTCATTAGTATTCCTCCTGTCTGATGCTCTTGGCCAGTTATTTCTCAAATTGCTTCTTCTCTAGGTGTCATTGTTAATGTTGATTGGCATGAAATCTTCAGGAGTTTTTATGAAATTTTTAGAATTCAAGTTGCAGTTAGAGATCCTCAGCTGATTCCTAAAGATAGATTGGTTGAAATCCAACAAGAGCTGTATTTACTCAACTTTGAGATTGATGATGATATAGTTACTGATTCTTCCTCTCACAACCACCCTGGGGGTCCCCCTGGTCCTCCTAGTGGGAACAATGGGGATAAAAATGCTGACAGGAACAGTGAGGTGGACAAGGATAGTGATGATGATCTTCTTGGGGAAGAAATGGAGCAGGATAACAGTAACTAGCTTGCTAGGACTACCCCTATCCCCAATGGATCTAAGACCAGAGTTGGTTATCTCCATCCTCATACTCCTATTGTGCGGTCCCCCCTGGGCACTGCTGCTTTGTCTAACTGCCAGGTGGCCCCTGTTACCAAAAGCTACTTGGACGCAGCCAAAAAATCCAGCTATGTGGGCTGTGGTAACAGTCTGCTGGGGCAGTTTGAATCTGTTGTGAATGGCCTATATAGCATTGGTTTCAATCCCCTGGCTCCCTCTACTTCCACTCTTTTGTGCCCAGCTCCCAGGCCTCAGGCCCATAGGCCTAACAGAGGAAAGTGGGGCCCTGTTGTTGCCACTAGGATGAGCAACAGGATCAAGAGAGATGGAAAAAATTCTATAGCTAAGACCCAAGAGATTAAAAAAGTACAAAACCTGAAAGTATCCAAAGGTAGCACTGTCTCTTAATTCCTTTGCTTGGTTAGATAATGATCTGCTTTTACATAATGCTAATTTGTCTGGATTGAGACTTGGGAATGATCTTATTAGTTGTAATAATAATATTGATATTATTGAAAAAATAGAACTTGAGAGGTTGTCGAAATTCCATAAAGACAACCCTGAAATGTTCCCCCCTCCTAGCACTGATGCTGATGGAGATGTTTCTTTTAGTAACAATAATGACACTGGAAAACACCGTTCCCCCAGCACTGAAAATATTTCAGATAGGGAGGAAGGAGAGCTTCCTTGGTTGGAGGTATCCCACCAAAGGAACAGAAAAGTGTCGTCTAGGAGTAGAAAAAATCTAAATAAATTTCTATGATTGGCGCCTTCTGGAATATTAGAGGCCTTAATGGCTCTGCTAAGAATTCTAGAGTGCAAGATCTTATAAAAGCTTGTAGCCCTGATTTTATTTGTTTATCAGAGACTAAAAAAGCCAACTTCACCATCCCACAACTAGATGCCATAGATTCTAGAAGTGGTTTTGTGTGGAACTGGCTGCCTGCTGCTGGCACTGCAGGTGGTGTCCTAGTGGGTGTTAAAGAGGATTGCTTTGACACTTTACATTGTGATATAGGCACCTTTTGCATCTCTTGTATTTTAAAGTTTAAACATAATAATACCAGATGGAGATTGATCTCTGTATATGGTTCTGCTTATGATGAGTTCAAGCTAGACTTTCTCAATGAACTCAATAGTGTCCTTGCCAGTTGGTCAGGCCCTACTCTTGTGGGGGGTGACTTTAATCTGGTGAGGGACACTAGTGAGAAAAATACTGGTAATATTAATCAGCATTGGGCTGACCTGTTTAATGATTGGGTCAACAAGTTTGGGCTCATTGAGATTAAAAATGCTGAGAGAAGATATACTTGGGCTAATAATCAAGATAACTTGATTATGGCCACTTTAGATAGAGTTTTTGTTACTGTAGATTCGGATGGGATTTTCACTGGGGCCTCTGTCAAAGCCCTACCCAGCGTGGGGACTGGCCACACTCCTCTAGTATTAAATACTACCTCTGGGCTCCCAAACCCTACTTCTAAATTCTTTAGATTTGAGAAATGATGGCTTAATATTCCTGGTTTTGATGATGTTATTCATAAAGCTTGGAACACTGAATGCAAAGCCACCAAGGCCATTGACATCTGGCAATTTAAAGTTAGGGCTACTAGGAAAGCTGCTAAGAGTTGGTGTGCTAATTATGAAGCAGACTAGAACAGAAATAAGCAGGCACTAGTGGCTGAATATAATTGTTTAGATATCCTAGCTGAATCTCAATCATTATCTCCTAATTCTAAGAACAAAATGAAAAATATTGCAGGTGAGCTGAATGAAATATGGAGAAGGGAAGAGATCAAGGCTAGATAGAGGTCCAAATAGAAAGAGATTTTGGAGGGTGAATATAACACTGGGTATTTCAAAGCAGTGGCAAATCAGAAGAGGAGGAAGAAGCAGATTGCTATGCTGGAAACCCCTTCAGGTCCTGTGGAGGATACCCAAGGTATTCTTCAAATACCTGTAGATTATTATAAAAAACTATTTGGTTATGTTCCTACCATTGACATTGATCTCATGGATGACTTCTGGGAGCATGATAGCATGCTCTCTACGGAGCACTTTAATTTACTTGAAAAACCTTTCTCTGGGGAGGAGATTAAGGCTGCTGTATTTGGCTCTTATGCTGAAGGAGCACCTGGACCAGATGGTTTTCCTTTCCTGTTTTATCAAAAGTACTGAGATTTAATCAAAAATGATATATTTGCTCTGTTTAGAGATTGGGAGGCTAGAGAACTTGATTTATACAGGCTCAATTCTCCCTCCTTAATTTAGTGCCTAAAGAACCTAATGCTGTTAAGCTGGATAGGTTCAGGCCTTTAGCCATGATCAATTGCAGTTTTAAATTTTTTGCCAAGTGTGCCACCAATAGGTTTGGCCCTGTTTGTAATTTACTAATTTCTCCCAACCAGACTGCTTTCCTAAAAGGGAGATTTACCCTTGAAAGCATAGTGGCTGCTCATGAGGTAGTCCATGCAGTTGCCACTAACAAAATGTCTGATTTCTATTTTAAACTTGACTATGAAAAAGCCTATGACATGATGAGTACAGAATTCCTCCTGAAAATGCTTAGGAAAAGAGGATTTGGCCCTATATGGATGTATAAAATTGAATCCTTACTCTACAATGGGTCTGTTGGTGTTAGAATTAATGACACCAACAATGAGTATTTCATAGATGGCAAGGGGCAAGATAGGGAGACCCTATTTCCCCCTGCTGTTTAATTTAGTTGCTGACGTTTTCACTAGAATTTTGATTAAAGCTGCTAATGAAAACTTAATTGCTGGTGTTTTCCCTCCCTCGAACCCTGCTGGGGTCATTAGCATGCAATATGCTGATGACACCCTGCTCTTCCTAGAGAAGAATTTAGAACATGCCAAAAATCTTAAATGGCTTTTATCTTGCTTTGAGCAGATCTCTGGTATGAGGATCAATTTTCACAAATGTGACCTCGTCCCTGTTAATATTGATAGGGAGGAGGCCTTAGTCTTCGCTCAAACCCTCGGTTGTAAAATCAGTACTTTTCCTATCAAGTACTTGGGTGCCCCTCTCCATTTTAGCAAAATTAGGAAGGAGGATCTGCAACCTACTGTTGATAAGATCATCAAGAAAGCTGCTGGGTGGAGGGGGAGACTGCTCTCCTTTGGCAAGAGACTTATTTTGGTCCAAGCCTGCTTAGCCAGTATCCCTACTTATCTTATGGGCTTTATTAAATTTCCTAAATGGGCTATTAAGCTCATTAACTCCCAATTAGCTCATTGCTTTTGGGACGATTATGAAGGTCACCACAAATATCATTTAACTGCCTGGAACTCTATAAATATGAGAAAAGAGTTTGGTGGTTTTGGTATTACTGACATAGGAGATATGAACTTGGCCCTACTAGTTCTTGGATTAGTAGATACTACAACACTGAGGGCAAAATTTGGAAGAATATTATTGACTCCAAATATAACCCTCAGAACAGTAACATTTTTGCTTGTTCTCCTGCTGGAGCCTCCCCTTTCTGGAAAGGGGTGATCTGGGCAGCACAAGCTGCCAAACTTGGCTTCTCTTGGAAGGTCGGTAATGGCAAGAGAACTCGTTTCTGGGAGGACCACTGGTTCGGCAATGCTACTTTGGCTACCCAATATTGGGATCTGTACAACTTAGCTAATGAACATAATGTCACCATTGATAAAATTTGGGATGGCCATAATCTGAAACTTACTTTTAGAAGATTCTTTACTCAAGAGCAGATAGTTGTTTGGTATGAACTTGTGGATATTGCTAGTTCCATTAGTTTAGTAGATGAGGAGGACTCCCCTGTTTGGAATCTGAATTCTAAAGGGGTGTATACAGTCAATTCCTTTTATAAGTTCATTAATTTTAGGGGGGTCTTGCCTACTACTTCTCCTGCTGTTTGGAAATTTAAAATTCCCCCTAGGATTCAGATTTTTCTCTGGCTTTTGGTTAATAATAAACTACTAACCAGAGATAATTTAAGCAAAAGACAGGAGATGGGTGATCCCACTTGCGTGTTTTGCTCTGAGCAAGAATCATGTTCCCATCTATTTAGCGCTTGTGTTGTTGCTGCTGAGTTCTGGAAAGCCATCCGTGCCATTACTGGAGTGAGTGAAGACATAAATATGATGTCTATCTCCTCGTACTGGCTCAGGGGAGATAAGTTCGCTGCCATTAACACGGTCCATGCGGCTGGGCTATGGGCGATCTGGAAAACTCGTAACGACATGGTTTTCAATAACGTTTGTTGGCCTGGTTTGCAGGCTATTTGGAGGAGAACAGCATCAAATCTGTCTACATGGGAGTGCCTCTCCTCAGGAGGTGCCAGGAGCAAACTGGAGTGGGTTGTGGAAAAGTTGGAGACGAAAGCGAGAAGCCCTCCTCTGTTGCTGTGGCCAAATCTTGGACATGGCCATTTCGCCAAGCTTCTAGTAGTCACAAGTTATCCTGGGTTAATCTTGGACAATAACCAAATGAAGCATGGTGCAATAACATACCTTGAGCCCAGAGATGACACGGGTAATGGTGTGGTCGTAGAACGGTATCATGATACGGAGCCGCAGCAGGAGATAGAGCATCATGGTTCAAGAAAGGGTTCTGCTATTAACAAACATAGAATACAATGTTTATCACCTAGCGAACTACTTTGACAGACAATGTATTGGCCAATAAAGTAAATTCGCATAGAATTACAAGCTCGCATTTCAGAAGATAAATCATGAGGAGATTATTCTTCTCACCATGTCAAAAGAACTATTGAGAACAAATAGATGAGGAACTACGGTTAATTAAACAGAGAACATGCGACGGGGATGCACACCTAACATAACAGGAGACTGGGAACCATTTTTGTAGAACTGAAGAGCCCAAGTCTAGAAATTATATCAGTCCAATAGGATCATAGATAACTTGGTATAACTTGTTAACACCCATATAGAAACAATAGATGCGGCCCTCTACTATTTAAATACAGGTCTGCTAAAATACTTATGATTAATAGATCAACAAATTAACAAGTGCAGAACACCACCTGAAGATGAGAACGCATAACATGATGATCAAAGGTAACCCATGTTCCTTGTGTTCCACGGAGCCTAGCATATAGCAGAAATGCTCCGCATGAACAAACGATCCCCACTGAGAGGAAAACACAAAACCAAGAAAAAGTTTGGCAGAGAAGAAAGACAACAACTAATATTCGGCAGACCACCAACAGATCCCCAAACCACCTCTAGCAACTGGACATGAAGGACAATTGTCTTGCTGTTTCAGCATTATCACAGAAGGAATATAAATGGGACCTAGCCCAATTTCGCTTACACATGTTATATCTCTAGTAAGCACAAGATCCTAAAGATATAGCCTCACTTAGCGGTCATAATGACTGTTCATGTCCGTAAGACACTCGTCAAGCGCCAAGCATCTAACGAGAGCTAAAAAAGTGTTCTACACATAGAAATCACACTGTGAATTAATTTAACAAAATAGGAATCTTATAAATGACAATGCACCCAGAAGATTGCTAGAAAATGATGCATATTCAAACATATACATAGGTAAAAGGCAAGGGAAGAAGTATTGCCTTAGCTGTGCTAATACTATCACCTAGTTTTAATGATCTGCACTGAACTGTATCAGTTATCTCCATAAGCTTCTGGACCTTTGACTTATCCATTGAATCATCAGCTTCTATTGTCCCCATTCTGTCAAAAAAAGTACAGAGTAAGATCAAGTTAGTTGGGATCGCAATGTAAATTGTTTATAGCTGATGGAGCAGCAGTTCCAGAACTGGTTGCAGCGGCGACGCCGACGGCTGCCACGGCAGCAGCACTCAACGGGTTTATTAGAGGATGTACCAATAAGAAATGATTGATTCATGCATGCGGGGAAAACAATCTCAAGTTGTTTCTTGGTAAAGGTAACTACCTTTGTTGCAGTCTCAGATGACTACGAGAAGCATCGATAGAACGATTTTCTAGTGTGTGTAATATACGAAGAACATCAGCATTTGCTAAAACTTTGATACCATTATCAACAGTAGAGACAGCCAACAGAGTACCCTCCTTGTTAAAGCGGATATGCGGACTTGCCTGGTAATTATGGGAGCATCCACCAAGTTAACAAGAGGGAGGTTGGTATTACATTAATATCAAATCAGAAATTCACCAACATAAGCACATACAAACGAAAATAACTCAAATGTAGGTGCAGATTAGACGGGTGGGCTAGGTGCTGACATAGGAATCATACAATCGATCAAAATTGTCGTCGACGTTCTTGTCCTCCCCAAGACGTTGCAGGTACCTTTGGTGACGATGCTCCTGCATAACTTCTTCCGCCGCTCCTCATGGCCACGCAGACCACCGGCGCGATGGCGAGGACCACGAGATCTGGCGGAGGGGATTCACATAGCAACGAGAGGGGGTTCACGTAGTGGCGAGGGGTGGCGCATCCGGATCGGGCGCAAAGTCGGGTGAGGGCGGGAGACGGTGGGGATGCGGGTGTGGAGCGTCAAGGTCGAGACTCTCCACAGGGGATGGCAGAATGGGAGAGACGCGGGGAATTGCCCCTGTATCGGCGCACAGAACCATGGAGACGTGTGGAGCTTGGGGATGTGGGGCTTCGTCCGGCGGCGGCTGGCGAGATCCATGGCGGCCAGGGAAGGGAGAGGAGCAGCTCTAGCAGCACCGGATCCACGACGGATCAGGGAGGGAGAGGAGGGGCTCAGCAGCGCGAGATCCATAGTGATTTGGTGAGGGGGAAGAGCAGCGCAACTTGTGGCTGAGACGGGGTCATGAGAGATGCGGTGAGCGGGAGGGGTTGTGGCCGAGGAGTGACGACCCGACGCATCCATCGGCCGGGAGCCTGGCCAGCGCCAGCTCCTCCCTCCATCATCGCCGTCGTCGGAGAGGAACGCGGCCGCAGCCGACGCATTCATCGGCCATGGCAAGGCGGACAAGCCCGGCGGCGGGATTCGATTCGGCGGGCGGCTGCGCCCTAGGAGGGAGACGAAAGTAGGTTAGGGATAGGGCATATGGGGGCACTCGGGGTTTTTTCGTGCGCATGCGTGGGAAAGGCACGATGTAAAAAAACCAATATGAAAGACCATGGTGGGAGGTGAGACGAAAATTAACCAACGAAAATTAACCGTGCAGACTATTCACCAAGTGCTCCATTAGGAGTAGAGATGCACGTACACAAATATCCGCAACGAAGCTCGTAGACGGGATTTCATATCTCTTTCCTTCCACGAAGATCGAAACAAATGCTCGCGCTCTGTCTATCTTCCTTCCCTATAAATACAGAGGCACAAGGCCATTTGCAGGACTCACACACAGCCGGAAAGGAGAACCATACATCGTTCACAACATCCATCCATTCGCCAACGCCCACACCCATCCATCACTCACATCTCGCGGCGACGGCGGAGTCCTCGAACACATCCAACCACCATCTGCTCAACACCAGCACCGACGGCCATCTCGTACGGCACCAACACCAAATTATCGGGTCTCAATTGGACATTTAACATGACCAAATATGTAACATAACTGTAGATATTGTCATGTACAGATTTTTGGTCACCTTATGCACCAGGGGTAAAATGGTCTTTTCACATATGTCTTTAACACTGTTAGGAAACGAAATGCACTAGAGTGTCATATTGGGAAAGAAATTTAGAGTAGATGTTAAACAGGGAAGAATTTTTTTTCAGGGCCAAATAGGGAACCACATTTTAAGGCAGTGTCAAATAAGGAATTCTATATGGACTTGTTTCCATAAACGACGATTTTATTAACTCAAAATGTAGCATCAAGTGGATACAAAGCATTATGAGTAACACCCAGCCTCTGCATGACTAGAATGCACATATATATATGGTCTGAATTATCAAATGAAAAAAAACTATATATGAACTAACTGTTTTATTTAACGTATATATGAACTGATTGTTATCGACACATTACTGCAACTTTTATATACAAATTAAAATTTTAAGATGATCTTATATTCGTCTTCTGATTTTATTGAAAGAGTCCTTCCCTTGTTTCCTCGAGTATTTTCTTTGGATGCTTTCCACCTCCTTTTTTTGTTTATAATTTATTTTCATTGTTTCTTGGAGTATTTCCATTATCCCCTCAATAAAAAAACTGGAACCTCCATATATTAAAAACTTTTCTTCGCACCGGCGCCGGAAAGACAAGGACACACATGTGCATCCAACATGGCTGCACCAGCCTTCGCCATATGTGGCTTTGAGTACCCCTATATGTGCTCCTTCCAGATGGAAGAGAACCAGGATCCAGTTCCCGCGCCGCGGCCGGGCCAACCGCGAGGGCAGAGCAGGACATCCCTTCAGCAGCAACACAAAGAAAGAGGAAGAATAACCGTGGGAAATCATACCGATGAGGAAGAAGAAGAATCTCCATCTCCACACAACCACCTCCCATCTGAGGACCCAACTGGCCAGTGTCGGTTGACCTCCAAACATCATAGCCCGTGACCTCGACGATATCCCGGGATCCCCCACCCCGCTAGCCCCTAGACGAAGGCAAGATCTTCGGCTGACTGTGAAAGGAGCCTGGAGAAACTTATTTAGACGCAACGCCGCTGCAACGGCCTCGTCAACGTCTCCCTCAACCCTAACCCTACCACGAATCCACCCCACAGATAGATCCGAGGTCCCCCTCCTTCCCGTCGCCGGAGCGGCCGACGGAGGGAGAGGGAACCAGCGGCACGCAAAGGGGAGCCTCGCTCGCCTCCTTTCCGCCTGTGCAGGCGATCCGCCCTTTCCGGAACGAGCGGTTCATTCCAGAGGCGCGTGGTAGTTCAAGGTTGAGTTTTTTCGGGTGCCGACGTAGGGAAGGCTCGCCTAAATCTTCAGTTTTTCGTCCACAACTTTGTTTCTTTCATTCATTTTTCATGTTTTATGTTTTGTTTTTTGCTTTCTTTTTTGCTTTTGTTTATACTTAAAAATATAAATATTACCAAAAAACCTTTAAACAACTCATTAAAAAATGTTAATCAAGCATTTGAAAAGTGTTAAATGTGTATAGGAAAATTATTTCTCATGTATATGAAAACTGTGTAGAAATAATATACAATGTGTATGAAAAAGTTGATCATGTATTTATAAAATATTAATCAAGCATTTAAAAATTAAGCAAGTATTTAGAAAATGTTATCAGTATTTGAATTTTTTTAAATTTGTACAAAGAATGATTTTCATATATACAAAAAGTATAATGTGTAGGACACAATATTGATCATGTATTTAAAAAATGTTAAACCGCATATAAAAAATGTTCCCAATATATACGATAAATGTATAAGATAAATTGAAATAAAAGTAGACATTGAAAACATATTTAGAAAGAGTTCATGTAGTATTTAGGAAATGTTAAAACATGTAAAAAAATGTTCTGGACATATACACAAAATGTACATTGCGCTTGAAAAATATGTTTGTTGCCATTAAAAATGTTCACCGTGTATTGAACAATGTTGACCATGTATTTATACGCATAATAAAAATTTATTTGAAAGATATATAGCAAATGTACAATGTTTATAGGAAAAAGTAGATTAAATAATATAAGATTCAAAAAAAAGTTAATCCATGTATTTCAAAGTGTTAGACGTGTATAATAAATATACTTCTGATGTATACAAAAAATGTTGAATGTGTATTGCAAAAAAAAAAAAGAGAACGTTAAAAATCAAGAAAGAAACAAAGAACCCAATAAAAACCAAAAAGAAAGACAAAAAAACCAAGAAAATAAAGAAACCAATGCAAAAGAATGTACACCGGCGGAAACCAAGAAAGAAATGGAGAAAACCGGAGAAATGAGGAAAATAAGAAAAGATACAAATAACATTATAGAGAAAACACATAAATAGAAAAAATATGGAAAATGTCAAGTAAAACCGAAGAAAAAATAACTAAGATCAAGAGGTTGATATGTGGGAGAAGTTTGTGGTCATGTTTGCTATTAGTCAATGTTTGTCACAAAAATAATTCAGATTTTTTTTATTTTACTATTCATGCTAACATCATATGAGCTCAAACAGAGATAGGGACTTTTCAGCACTTTTGTCATGAATGCAAATGACATGCACATAGAGGTGATGTTTTTCTAAACATTTTGATATCTTATATGCATTTTTCCGAGTTAGTATGAATTCGTTGTGAAATTTTCAAAGCTACGATCAAACGGTCAAAGGGCAAAAGTATAAGAAGAGCAAACGAGCTTGGGCAGAAACGAGGGTTTTTCGAATTTAGGGGCAAAATGCATGGGTGTGACACAACTAGGGGCTCAAATGTAATTGTCCCAAATTTCATCAAAGTGTATATTTCAAAAACTGTTTGCCCGTTTTCAAAAACTCTTCGTCTTTTTAAACTTTGTTCACAAACTAAAAAATGTTCAGTTTCAAAAATATGTTCCCGTATTTATTTATTTTTAAAACTTTAAAAAATTTCCATGTTTCAAAATTTGTTCACAATTTCAAAAATGGTTAGTGTTTTTGAATTTTGTTCGGTAATTACAATTTTCTCAGGAATTTCAAAAAAATGTTCCAATTGTTCAAAAAATTCTTGTTTTCAAAATTGTTTACAAATTAAGAAACCTTTCATGTTTTTAATTTTTGTACACAAATTATTATCTTTTGGGAATTTTAGAAAAATGTTCTTGTATCCCAAATATGTTCACAATTCAAAAAATGTTTACGTTCAAATTTTTTGGGAATTCCAGAAAATGTTCTAGTTTCCCAAATTTGTTTAAAAATCTTTTACCAAACTTGTGTTTCATAAGTTTCTTTTTTTAAAAACCGCGTTTGTAATTCTACAAATATGTCGGATCCGTGGTAGATATTGTTTCTTAAAGATTGACGCTGCCATATGTTGGGTAACCCTCAGTAGATCAGCTGGTATTACCGCGTGATTTCTTGTTTGTGATCCCGTGTTCGATCCCCTGCTAGTGCGGCTTTACTTTTTTAGTGCTACAAGTACTACTCGATGCCGAACGTTTCCTTCATGGGTCGGCACATGGGTTGTCCGCGAAAAATATAGTGGCGTGAGGAGGGCAGCTTGATTGCTCCTGCTTGGGTGATTGGCGGGCAGTCGCAACCCCATTTGCAACCCGACTTGACATAGCCGTGTGACGCCGTCATGGAAACCGTTTCCCTAAAAATGCACCGCTATGGGGTGCACCGTCATCTCACCCCTGGCAAAACACCCCAAATCTAGTGGGCGCCTCGGCCACACATTCGCGCGTGACACCGTTGTGAAAACAACTGCGACTTTATCGTGGTAAGCACCACCCCTCTTGTTAACGAATACGAGTCACACACTTCTGATTACAGAGAAGAAAGAGAGAGAGAAGAAGCACGCCATATATAGGTACGACATTACCTAAGCTTGTGACGAGCATTCAATCCCGCGACGCTCCCTCCTTCGCCTTTCTTTGATTGCGGTTGCGACGGTGGTTACCTCCTCCGAGGGTTCCCTTCCCTACACTACCGCTCACGGTGGGGAAATGCGAATCGGGAGGGAAAGGAAAACCGAGAGAGAGGGTGAGGGAGAGAGCAGAGTGGCTCCAATGTAAAAAACCACCGCCCACTACATGTGACAATTCTCGCCACTTAAGAAAACCTACCTCCATCAATGACAAGTGGGACCAACCTCAGGGTACGGCATGCGCGATGAGGGGCGTAGAGGATCAGGCACTGAGTAAACCAAGTGTGTAACATTGTTGTGTCCTTGATTAATAAAGCCGACATTCTCTCTCAAGAAAAAACAAATAAGATTGGACTCAGACGTGGATATTAATAAAAAAGATAGGGTGAATTCCATATATGCCACTCAAAACTTGCCTGTATCTGCATATGCCATTGAAAATTTCCCTCTGTCAAATATGCCACCGAAATTTGGCACCGCGTACATATATGCCACTACCGCTAGTTGACTGTTAGTTGACTGTGTAGAAGCTCTCACGTGATGTCAGTTTTTTCCAGTAAAGACCATTGTACCCTTTGAGCCATATGTTAGAAAAATGGAACTAAGATAAAAAAACTGGCCAGTTGCGCTCGACCTGCATCCATCCCCATCCGCACGACCTAGCGCTCGTTCCCTAGTCCCCATGGCCTGCATCTTGACCTAGCCGCCGCCGTCGACGGAAGCCGCCGCCGGTCCCGAGCAGCCTCTCCGCCGCTAGTCCCACACGCCCCCCCCCCATCCCACATCCCCACCGGACCCGAGCAACCGCAGGTGCCCGTCCCACCGGACACGAGCAGCAGCTGCCGCTCCCCGCCCCGGCGGTGGAGTGGTTGGTCTCTGCCGCGGCCCCCTCCCCACGCGGTGCCAGCAGGATGGCGCCGCCGGCTGCCACATCTGCATCGATGGGAGCACCGCAGCAAGCACCCCCAAAGGCGGCGGCGGATGCCAGATCGGTGGCGACGGGAGCACATCAAGTACCGGCGGCAACCCGAATGGCGACAGATCCTCCTCCTTGGCTCCCAGCAGGGTATAATTCTTCTGCACATTGCTTGTTCCCGAAATTTTAAATTGGTAGCAATCGATTTAGTTCATTGCGGTCTGAATGGTGGTATCCTGTTCATTCATAGGATGGATGCAGCTTCATCATTTTTAATGAACATGAAAATTGTTGGCTCTCATTTTAGAGAGGGCATCAGTGGCTATATGTTCAATATGGTCATTGACTCTGACACGACAAATTATAAAGACTTTGTTGCTGAAATTGAAGAGAAATATCCATGGCGGATGAATGAAACAGTGACACTTCATTATTTTGAAGAGTCCAACAGAACAATCCATGAATTAAGTACTGACCATGACATGCTTGCTATGTTTGCTAAGTTTGGTAGTAAAAAAACAATTGAGATGAGGATTACAGTTCATAATGTCAATGCTAGACCTGATAAACCTGAATGGCCAATAGAAGAGAGTGTTGGAGTGGATGTCCCTTATGTTGGAACTGACTTAGCAAATCCATTTGAGGAAAATGAGCATGTTGGTGTAAACGAGGAAGACATGTACTCAGATGATAGTGACAATGAAGGTGATGCTAGTGATGTGCCTTGTAAAGATCCTAACTTTGTGCCTGACGGTAGGGAAAAATCTTCTGATGATGACATATCAGAGGATGAGGAGGATGAAATTAAAGATGCTGAGCCCGTTGACCTTCCAGATTTTTCATATGATAGGGAAAATCCACCAATGACAGAGGGCACAGTATATAGTGACATGCATGAGTTTAGAGTGGCAATAGCTCAACATGCAATTGCACGTGAATTCGATTTTCAAATTGACAAGACTGATCCTTCGAGATTCAGGGCCCATTGTTGTGATGAGAATTGCAAGTGGAGAATTCATGCTGCTAGGATGGATGAGGGTAGCATCAAGGTGGTGGTAAACAAACATGGTCACACATGCTCAAGCACAAGACAAGATGAAACATCCAAACATGCAAACCAGAATTGGGTGGCTGATAGAGTCAAAGTTTGGCTCCATGAAGATTCTAGTTTGGGACCCATTGCATTGCAGACCAAGATCAGTGAAAAGTACCATATGACCGTGCCCTACAAGAGGGTATACAATGGAAAGGAGCAAGCACTTGAGGAGTTATATGGGTCATGGGATCAAAGTTTTGACAAGTTGTATAGCTACAAGGCAGAAATTGATAAGTCTTGCCCTGGTAGCTCTTTTGTCATTGATCATGAAGTATCGCTTGGAGCGAGAAGGTTCACAAAGCTGTTCTTTGCATTAAAGCCATGCATAGATGGTTTTCTTGCAGGTTGTAGGCCATATTTGGCTATTGACAGCACTTTCTTGACAGGCAAATTCAAAGGTCAATTGGCAGCCGCAGTTGCTGTAGATGGCCACAATTGGATGTATCCTCTTGCTATTGGAGTAATCGACTCCGAGACAAAGGAAAACTGGGCTTGGTTCATGGAGAGGCTTAAAGATGCTATTGGCACACCAGAAGGTCTCACGATTTGCAATGATGCGGGAAAGGGTATTGATGGAGCCTTGTGTGCATGCTATTGCATTCATTGGTCACGTTCGAGGGTCTATAGAGGATTATGTTGATGATTGTTATAGTGTGGAAAAGTTTAGGGCTGCATATGAGCATATCATTCCTGGATTGGTTGACAAGTCTCAATGGCCCAAAGGTGATCATGGCTTCTTCCTAGAACCACCTATACTAAAGAGCGTAGCGGGGAGACGAAGAAAGAATAGATACAAAGGATCCGAAGAAAGGTCAAAAGGGGCTCACAAATGCCCAATCTGTAAACGATATGGGCACCATTGGCACAGTTGTAGAGATGGTGATCCTGAACAAAAGGCAGCTATGCTTCTTGAAAGGTATTTACTTTTCCTGTATTTACTGCATGTATTTACTTTTCTTGTATTTACTTTTCCTGAATTTATGTTTTCTGATTTTATAACCCTGTTTTGTTTTAAGGGGGCCACCAAAGAAGAGGAGAAAGAAGAAGAGTGCCATACAGGACCCTGAGACGGCCATGGTAGTTGCATGTGCTTCTACAACTGCTCCGGTCATGGTATACCCATCTAGGTAAGATTGCATTAAACTTGCGTGTCCTTATACTCCTGTCAATATTGCACAACATTGGTTAATCTTTTGATATCTAAAAACAACACTGATCTAGTTTCTCAAATAAATGAGGATGCTGGCCCAAGTTCTAGTTTAGTGAGGTATATCTCCATCTATATTTGTTAGTTGTTGATTTGCACCTTTCAGAACCATGCAATGTGCTTACCAGATAAACATTATGTGTACAGATCTATCAAGGGTTCTAAAGAACCAAAACATGCTTCTGGGGAACAAAAGGAAAAATCTAAGAAGAGTGCGCCGCGAAAGGGAAAGGGTAAGGCTGCCAAAGAGAAGATTGCCTCACGAGTTGTTGCTATTGGAGAGCAGACACCAAAAGGCAAAGAAAAATGCAGCGAAGTTGCTCCACATGATAGCCCGGCCATGGGTACAAGAAGCAAAAGGACATCTCATAGCCCAGCTATGAGCACTAGGAGCAAAAGAACACCTGTTAGATTGGACTTGTAGTGTGTGCTTTGTTTCGGTGTATGTTTGACATTAAAACATGTTGAGACCTCTCTGTTTTGTGTTGTGATGAACCAATATGGTCTTGTAACAACTTTGATCTTTGTGAGGGTATATTGCTCATGAGATGCAAATTGTGATTCTATGCTAATTAAGCAAAAATGCTGCCGAAATTTTGTTTTTTTGTACTAACATTATTTTACTTGTTTTGTACTTTCATGCTGAAATTAATTAAAAAGTTCATCACTCATCTTATATTCATGTAAAAATTATTGAAATGGAATACAATAGAAATCAGTATATCATTTGGCTAAATGGTCACAAGGTATGTTCAAGGGTAAAATCGTCTTTTCAACTGCCACTTAACAGTCAACTAACAGTCAACTCGCGATAGTGGCATATCTGTACGCAGTGCAAGTTTTCAGTGGCATATTTAGGGGAGGGAAATTTTCAATGGCATATGAGGGTACCGGCAAGTTTTGAGTGGCATATAGGGAATTCACCCAAAAAGATACCATTCACATATAAATTCGAAGCCGTACCTTTCAGCGGGGGTGTATTTGTAAAAGATTTGCATTAGGGAAACGTTTCCCTGCGGCGCGCCGGCGGAACGCTCGGCCGGTCGCGTACGCTGGTTCGACCGAAAGTGAACATGCGGCCCATATGCCCTCTCGTTTGACCGAAAGCTTGTTTTCTTTTTCTCTTTTCCCGTCCTTATCTCTTCACTGCTCATTCCTGGCCACACAACTCTGGTGTGCCCACGCTCTGTCCTCTCTCTTCCACCTTGTCGCATCACTCGGCCCCATGGCCTCCTCCTTTCAAGCTGCTGCACTGCTACTCCTTCCTGCATCTGACGGCACCGCGCTGAAGGGCAAGCTACAGCCAGCTGCTACTGGAGCTTCAACCACTGGTGGCGGAGCTGCAACCCGCGGGGGCTGCCGATGCTGGAGCCAGATGGTGGCGAGCTGGAACGGGCGCCTTGTTTTGCTGCAACCCGCGGGGGCCGCCGGTGCTGGAGCCAAATGGCGGCGAGTTGGAACGGGCGCTCCGTTTTGCTGCAACCGGACATCCCAGAGCTGGAACCCGTGCCCTCTGCTGCCTCAACCGGCGAAAGACTTCGCGCCGTGGAGACGGACGGGTGGGCTGTGAGGTGACCTTTTTTGCTGGAACCATTGTATATTTTTGCTAGAACTAGCTGTTCTTTTTGCTACAATCATTCTTTTGTTTGCTACAATCAAAGAAATGAGAGTCTCCTTCCTGAGTTATTTTTGCTGGAAATAGTGTATATTTTTGCTGGAACTAGCAACCTTTTTTGCTACAATTAATCACTGGAGTTCTCCTTGCCGAGGTTGATTTTTGCTGGAACCAGTAAATGCTTTTGCTTCAACCTTTATCAAAGTTTTTTGTTGCTTTTAGATTTTTGCTGGAACCACTAGTAAGATTTGCCGGAGCCGCCAAATCATTTTGCTTCAACCAAGTACTCGAGGTTTTTTTGGTGGCAGTCATGGCGAGCGCGGTGGCATGTGTGGCCGGCGATGACAGCGCTACCATGGCTGCAACGGTGACGATGGAAAAGCTGCTACTAGCGACTTGTTTTTTGTTGCGACTAACAGGAAATTTTCTACCAGTGGGGATGGAGAGAGCTGATGTGAATGGGACTGCCGGAAGGCTGCGACGGCGGAGATGGTGGCTGGCGGTGCTGGAAGACGGAGAGACTTGCAGCCAGCGCAATAGTTGATGCGCGCGGGCTGTATCTGGTCCGCGATCCTCTTTTGTCGGGGGTATATGAACTTCTGAAGACCAGCGCGTGGACGATGACGGTGACGTATCTAACGGCTGACGGTACTCTAATCTAATTAAATCGGTCGGGTGCTAGGCGACCGGCCGAAAGTTGGGCCGGTGCGCCGGCGCCTAGCACTGGCCTTTGCATTACCGGTTTGGGATTGGGTCCCAATAATTTGCATCCGTAGGGTCGAACCCCCAATCCCCACAACAAAATCAATCCCCACACCGCTAGTGCTGCAGCTTCCACCGGCGACTCGGCGGCCGGCGGCCGGCGGAGTGCAGACGGGCGTACGGTGGCGTGGTCAGTTGGGGAAGAGTACCCTGTCCTTGCTCCCCACACGACACCACTCCCCGGCGGCGTTGACCGAGCTCGGAGCTGAGGCCGCCATCTGCACTCCGCCGGCAAATCTTAGAGTACTTAGAATTGCAAATCTTGGTGCTGCTGTTGGTCCTAGTTGGTTGTGTCTTGACATCTGGCTAACAAGTTTAGAGACTCTCACTTTAGAAGGCATATCTTGGAGCACCCTCCCACCTTTTGGGAAGCTACCAAATCTCAAGGTACTCACTTTGGGGAGAATTTCTGGAATGCGTCAGTTTGGGCTTCGATGTGGTGGTGCTCCAGGCAAATGTTTTATGCGCTTGAAGACAGTTCAGTTTTATGAGATGCCAGAACTTGCTGAATGAGTTGTGGAACCTAATTGCCATTCCTTTCCAAGTCTTGAAACAATCGAATGCATCGGTTGTCCCAATCTCCGTGTGATGCCCTTCTCGGAGGTATCTTGCACCAATTTGCGCAGACTTAGAGTTTCTTGGTGCCCCAAGATGTATCTGCCCTCCATGCCTCACACCTCCACACTGACAGATTTGGAGGTTAAAAGAGGTGATTCAGAAACGTTGTTGTCTTATGATGGAAAGAAATTGGTTGTTAGTGGGCATGGCAGTGCTTTGGCCTACAACAATTTGGATCTGGATAAAGTAGAAGATATGACTATCGGAAGATGTGACGGTTTGTTCCCTGAAGAGCTGGATGGCAGTTTTGTCTTCCGTTCAGTTAAGAGTCTCAAATTAGATGTATCTCATCTTACCAGCAGCAAATCATCATCTTCAAAAGTGTTAAACTGTTTCCCAGCTCTTTCTGTGTTGAAGATAGATGACTCTAAGGAATGTGTAATGCAGTTCCCATCCAGCTCACTGCAGGAACTTACCTTCTCAGGCTGTAAGGGCCTGGTTCTTGTGCCTTTGGAGAATGGAGGAGAAATTCAGGAGGACAACTCATTGCTCCAATCATTAACAGTATCCGGATGTGGCCAATTGTTCTGTCGGTGGCCCATGGGAATGGGAGAATCAGAGACCATTTGCCCTTTCCCTGCTTCTCTGAGGAAACTTGTTGTTTCGGGCGAGCCAAGCATGAAGTCAATGGCTCTGCTCTCAAACCTCATGTCTCTCACCAGTCTAAAGCTAGAGGAGTGCGGTAATTTAACAGTGGACGGATTCAATCCTCTCATCGCAGTCAACGTCATAGAGCTGCAAGTGTATAATTGCAACACCTTAGCAGCAGATCTGCTCTCAGAGGGCCAAATTATTCCCCGTAGGTTACATCTCTAGATTGGAGGTACTCTTCATGGATGACATTTGTGGATTGCTTGTTGCTCCTATTTGCAACCTCCTCGCCCCGGTCCTGCACACACTTGAATTCATGGAAGATGAGAGGATGGAAAGCTTGACGGAAGAGCAAGAGAAAGCGCTGCAGCTCCTCACCTCCCTCCAGAAACTAAGTTTTTGGTCGTGTGAGGGTCTGCAGTCCCTTCCTCAAGGGTTACATCGCCTTTCTTCTCTCGAGGTGCTACGTGTCTGTGGGTGTGCAAAAATCCAATCGATGCCCAAGGAGGGCCTCCCGGTTTCATTGAGAAAACTAGAGATGAATTGTCGCAGCGCTGAGATAGACGAGCAAATTGTGAAAATCAAAAGAACCAACCCAGATTTATCCGTCTCGGATGATTACACCGAAGGTAACACTTGCCGCCTCCCTATTTTTTTGCTTTTCTATTTCTGAAGCAAGGTTTATTCGCCATATCTCTGCCTCATCTAAACTTGTCAAATCGTACAGACTAGCAGGTTCCACTCCACTCCACCTCTGTTGCAATCTTTTATGCACACAAGTTGTCAAACCTGCACATTAATCAGCAGATGCGAGATACAACCGACTCTTCATTCTGCAGCGCTAGCTGTTAATTCTTCATTCTGCTACATGATCGATATTTCTCTGCAACTCAACTCAATCTGCCGGTTACGGTTAGTACCTCAAGAACCAAATTTCTGTTCCTTCTTAATTTATGACTCATTCGCACTGCAAATCAACCACTTTGGCATAATATGTGCTCAATTTACGACTACATTCACAGTCCGACGCACGCTTCTTTTCATCCACTTCTTTTTGTACCCCTTTTGTGCTACGTATTAGACTTGAGATTGATACACCATTGATGTTACTTTTCATAATATATATGCATGCATTTTCTTTGTCAGGCTTCTGTTCCCTATGTATGTGAAATAAAAAAGGGCGTGCTAGACATCACTCACTCACTTGGTACCGATCAAGAAGAAGACTTGAGTCGTAGCTGCAAGAACTGATCGAGGCTGGAATCATGGAATTATTAGGCTTGTGCCCCTTTTTCGCATGAAGCAGCAGGACAGAACAGGCCAGTTTAACTGTTGGCATCAGTAGCAGGTATTTAACTGCTGTCATTGAAGAAGATTTTCTTTCTTTCCTTTGACAGGTTGATGCTGCCTGCTGCTTTGTAAATTAAAAAGCAGCTCTCTGATGTACTCCGCTCCACAGAGAGGGCTGTCCGGTCTTGTCTTGGTGGTGCAGAATGGTATGGATGTATATTATCGTGAAGTGAAATAAAATTGAATTCTACAAGAGAAGAGAGAATGGTATGGATGTATATTATCGTGAAGTGAAATGAAATTGAATTCTACAAGAGAAGAGAGAATGCTTGCCAGTTTGTTTGATTCTTGAAAAAATGGCCTGATACTGAATTATTCCTATAGGAAGGAAGCAATGAGGATTATCAACCTATGCTGGGGCAGAGTACAGAAACTATTGTACCCAGCTACTAGTCGCAGAAAAAGAACTATTGCGCCCAGCTACGTGCAATCTTGCAGGGAGATTGCATTGATCCTTGACTCTATCTATCTAAGGTAATGAATGATTGGGTGTTTAAGTTACCTTAGAGTGGTTTCTTCATACTCTGTCTGACCCAAGTTCATTTATTGGATCCCTGCAGTCCCAGTAGTGAACTTCACAGCTGTTTCAGAGCAAACAAACAGCACTGAAGCAATTGTCTGTGTTGATATGCTGAAAGGTCGGTACGTGCTTGACACTTTGTTATTATGCTTAAAAGTGCCATGCACTGAAACATACATTGTAATCTCTGATGAAGAATTGCTTGAATCTGTCTGTTGCCAGAATGTTGCCCTTGCTTTCTAAGGGTAATTAAGGACCACATTCCACAAGCACCAGCTGATACAATTGTGTTGGCGTGTTTTGCAGAATAGAATATGGACGTAATTACAATTATGGCTCGCAGTGGGATGTCCTTCCTTCCTTCCTTCCTTTAAACAAGAGAAGTGGGCTTTAATTTGTGGATGCAGCAGCCAACAGAGCAGAGCCTCGCACCTGTAGATAGAGGCTTGACAAGAATTTTTTTGTGTATTCGCCTCTGTAAATTAAATTGGTAAGGCAGTAGAATTGTGTTTTTTCTAGATAGAGTAGAATAGAGTAAATTCGTGCCGTTTTGGAACAACCATCTTCCAGTTCCTTGGAGAAAAATGATTCTTCTGGATAAGTTTATGCACCCAGCCATATTATTATTTACTACTCCCTCTGTAAATTAATATAAGAGTGTCTACATCACTAAAGTACTTCTAGTGATCTAAACGCTCTTATATTAGTTTAAGAAGGTAGTAGTACATTACTACTACCAAAAAACGACAAGACAAGACAGGCATTGATGCCAACAAATCGGCTTTAAATAAAACGAGTCATCTGCTGGTCTCAGTACAAGTGTGGGTGTGAGTACAATTACTCAGCATGCTCCTTCACCATGCCAACAAATCGGCTTAAATAAAACGAGTCATCTGCTCAGTCGACCAGCAGATGACTTGGCAAAATAATTACATACACACCCCTGCTCCCGATCCCCTGCTCTCGATCCGATCGGGAGGAGGCAACAGCCGCCACACCTCTGCTTTATCTCTGTCTGTTTGTTTGTTCCATGGACACAAGTGGAACATGGTCAACCCGAGGACGGCGACTTCTCCGAGACCTCTCCGTCTTTGCTCCTAGTGGTTACATACCATACGAGGCTGCTACAATGCTGCAGAGGAGAGGAGGTGAGCGGCCTGGAGCCTTCCTTGCCTGAAACAAGTAACTAAAGGGACTTGGAATGCCTTCCATGCTTGAAAAAAAAAAGACTTTTCATCGTGCCATAACATCAAGTTGACTTGTGCAGGCTTACGGCACAGTTTTGCACAAGATGGATTTTTTTTTGCGGGAATAATACTTGTATTACTCATTTATCATGTCCTTACAATCATCTAGGACGAACTTCAAAACATCCTCAGGCCCCGAACCAATCCATGTCATAGTCCGGCCCTCTATTCTAGCAAAATTAGTGAGACTATCACTCGCTTTATTTTGACAACGAGGGACATGAGTAATACAAGCTTGCCTAAGACTTAACAGGAATTTAATTTCACCAACCAAGGAAGCATAAATTGAGCGGTCCATCTCGCCACAGGAAATCATCTGCACCGCCGTACTCGAGTCCATCTCAACTTCAATCGGAAGATCCGATCGTTGAATTGCGAATGATAATCCTTTCATACATGCACACAACTCAGCTTCTAGGGCGTCTCTACATGAGAACAAAGATCTACAGGATGAAAACACAACAGAACCATCAACATTACGTAGAATCATCCCAGCTCCCGCGCCACCATCCGATGAGTAAGACCCATCCGTATTAAGCTTAGCCCAACCTTGATGGGGCGGTTTCCATGACGTTTCAAGGACAGGAGCACATGCATGCAATACAGCGCCTTGGTCAAAGTTTATGCTGTACTTCCCTTTAACCTGGTCCATGTGGAAATTGAATTTGATACAGAACAAGACATCCAGATAGTCCTGTAGAAATTTTACTGAGACGACCATGGGCGGTGGTGGTTTGTAATGTGTTATCTCGTTCCTCACGTACCAGCTTCTCCAGAAGATTAGCACCAACATGCTTCTCTGAATGTCATTAAGGGGAGCAAGGGCCTGGAGTAGCCACTCCTTCCCAACAGGTAGCAGCGATTCAATTGCTGGTATACACCACACCTTGGACATGGCTAGATAAAGGTCTCGTCCAAATTGGCATCTCAGAAACGGGTGATAATTATCTTCCTCTTCCATGCCACAAACGGGACATCTGCTAGATGTTTCGAGACCAATCTTATGCTTATTTTTCCACGTCGGAAGAGAATCAATCGGTAGTCTCCAGGCAAAATTACGTACAGTGGGGGGTGTCGTGGTTCTAAGTCTGACAGTAGAATAGGGGGGTAGGAATGTAGAGGCAAGATCCCAGCTATGGAGGAGTTGTACACGCAAGTTTTACGAGTTCAGACCCTTCTCGGAGGAAGTAATAGCCCTACGTCTCGGATCCCGGAGGCGGTCGACTGGATTATATGCGTGTGAGTTACAGGGGGTGCGAACCCTTGTCCCAGAGGAGGGGGGTGGCTTATATAGAGTCCGCCACATAGGATCCAATGTACATAAAGGGGTGGCGTTACAGGTAACGCCTGTATTAAAGTGCTAAAAATGACCATTAAATATCTGAGTGAATGCCCGACCGTTGCTGCGCGGAGCGGCTTTAGGTCTTCTTGTCGTCGAGTGGTTTGGTGGTCGGGTGACCTGGATAAAGTGGGGCCCCGAGTGGATGGTAGGTCGAGTGGACGTCACTCGACACCTCTGCTGGATCCCTTCATCTGATTCTTGAACTTCTTTATTCTTAGGACAAGGACCTTAGGTAGGATGTGTAGGTCAGGCCTATTAACCTACCCTAGGTCTATGTCCACATCATTAGCCTCCGAATGGATCGAGGTTTGAGTGAAAAAGAAGGATGGAGTTGGCCCTGTTTTTGCTTCTGCCTTGACTTGTCTTTATCTCCAAGTGGATGTCAGTCGCTATACCTTCAGCTTCGTTTCAGTCGCCTCGATCGATTCAGAAATTGTCGACTGGTTTATATGATGACATCCGTCGAGGGATATCTCTGACATGATATATTTGGCGTGATCGGTTGCAAAGGATCCCGGATTTCACGGGATTCGAAATTCTGGCGAAGGCGCGCCAGGCGGAGCGCCGCGGTAAGTGGAATAGATAAATGGGTCGTTTCGATTTCCACGCCACCTTTTTCGCCACGTATCCTGTTGCGCGACTGTTGGGGGATTTGACAGGATCGCCCGGGCCCACGCGTCAGCCACTCGGAAGCGGGCCTTTAAAAGCGGCGAGACCGAAGCGTCTGCACTGTGCGCGTCCAAATCTCTTCTCTCCCTCTCGCGTCTCCACCCTACCCCGCCCACCCATTCTCGACGCCGCTGCTCCGCCGCCATGGGGAAGGACAAAACGGCGGCGCTAGAGCGTGCAAAGAAGGCGACGGGGGTGGCGAAGAGCAAGAAGATGAATCGGGGGTCTTCATCGCGCTCGGGGTTGCCATCAGGTTGGATCCAGGGAGACTGGATCCGATCTTCGCTGCGGCAGGAGGATTTGGACGATATGGCCGAGCTGGGGCTAATCGTCCATAAGTCTACACGTCTGCCGAGGGGAGAAACGGATCCACAGCCGCGGCCGGGTGAGTGTGTTCTGCTCGCCACTCATGTAGACCGTGGCTTCTCACTCCCCCCGCACCCCTTTTTCCGCGGTTTCTTGAATTTCTTTGGTGCCCAACTCCACCATTTCACACCCAACACCATCACATATCTCGCCGCGTTCGTCTCTATGTGTGAGAACTTCCTGGGGTGCCGACCGCACTGGGGTCTCTTCAAGCACATATTTACTATCCGATCTCAAACTGTGAAGAAAGCAAACTCGAGGGACGAGAAAACCCATGTTATCCAGATGTGTGGGGGGCTGGGCATTCAGAAGAGGAAGAGGAGTTCTTGCTGGGGAACGTTGCAGAAAATTAAAAATTTTCCTACGGTTTCACCAAGATCCATCTATGAGTTCATCTAGCAACGAGTCAAGGGAGAGAGAGATTGCATCTACATACCACTTTGTAGATCGCGAGCAGAAGCGTTCAACGAACGGGGATGAAGTAGTCGTACACACCGTGATCCAAATCACCGGAGATCCTAGCACCGAAAGCACGGCACCTCCGCGTTCAACACACGTACGGTCAGCGTAACGTCTCCTTCTTCTTGATCCAGCAAGGCAAAGGAGAGGTTGATGAAGATCCAGCAGCACGACGGCGTGGTGGTGGATGCAGCAGAACTCCGGCAGGGCTTCGCTAAGCAACTACGGGAGGAGGAGGAGGTGTTGCAGGGAGGAGGGAGGCGCCAGGGCTTATGGGTGCGCTGCCCCCCTCCCCTCCCCCCTTTATATAGGCCTCTTGGGGGGGGGGGGCGCCGGCCCTGGGAGATCTAATCTCCCAAGGGGGCGGCGGCCAGGGAGGTTTCCCTCCCCCCCAAGCCATCTAGGAGGTGCCTTCCACCACTAGGACTCCTCCTAGATGGAACCCTAGGCGCATGGGCCCTTTGGGGCAGGTTCCCCTAGGCCCAAGCAGGCCAAGGCGCACCCCCTAAGGCCCATGTGGCCCACCAGGGCAGGTGGCCCCACCTGGTGGACCCCCGGGACCCCTCCGGTGGTCCCGGTACAATACTGATAACCCCGAAACTTGTCCCGATGGCCGAAACAGCACTTCCTATATATAATTCTTTACCTTCGGACCATTCCGGAACTCCTCGTGACGTCCGGGATCTCATCTGGGACTCCGAACAACATTCGGGTTACTGCATATACATGTCTTCACAACCCTAGCGTCACCGAACCTTAAGTGTGTAGACCCTACGGGTTCGGGAGACATGCAGACATGACCGAGACGGCTCTCGGGCAATAACCAACAGCGGGATCTGGATACCCATGTTGGCTCCCACATGCTCCACGATGATCTCATCGGATGAACCACGATGTCGAGGATTCAATTAATCCCGTATACGATTCCCTTTGTCAATCGGTATTTTACTTGCCCGAGATTCGATCGTCGGTATCCCAATACCTCGTTCAATCTCGTTACCGGCAAGTCACTTTTCTCGTACCGTAATGCATGATCCCGTGATCAAACACTTTGATCACATTGAGCTCATTATGATGATGCATTATCGAGAGGGCTCGGTGATACCTCTCCGTTAAGCGGAGTGACAAATCCCAGTCTCGATCCATGTCAACCCAACAGACACTTTCAGAGATACCCGTAGTATACCTTTATAGTCACCCAGTTACGTTGTGACGTTTGGCACACCCAAAGCACTCCTACGGTATCCGGGAGTTACACGATCTCATGGTCTAAGGAAAGGATACTTGACATTGGAAAACTCTAGCAAACGAACTATGCGATCTTATGCTATGTTTAGGATTGGGTCTTGTCCATCACATCATTCTCCTAATGATGTGATCCCGTTATCGATGACATCCAATGTCCATAGTCAGGAAACCATGACTATCTGTTGATCAACGAGCTAGTCAACTAGAGGCTCGCTAGGGACATATTGTTGTCTGTTATTCACACATGCATTACGATTTCCGGATAACACAATTATAGCACGAATAAAGACAATTATCATGAATAAGGAAATATAATAATAATGCTTTTATTATTGCCTCTAGGGCATATTTCCAACAGTCTCCCACTTGCACTAGAGTCAATAATCTAGTTACATTGTGATGAATCGAACACCCATAGAGTTCTGGTGCTGATCATGTTTTGCCTTAGGGAGAGGTTTAGTCAACGGATCTGCGACATTCAGATCCGTGTGCACTTTACAAATCTCTATGTCTCCATCTTGAACATTTTCACGAATGGAGTTGAAGCGACGCTTGATGTGCCTGGTCTTCTTGTGAAACCTGGGCTCCTTTGCAAGTGCAATAGCTCCAGTGTTGTCACAGAAGAGCTTGATTGGCCCCGACGCATTGGGTATGACTCCGAGGTCGGTGATGAACTCCTTCACCCAAATTGCTTCATGTGCTGCCTCCGAGGCTGCCATGTACTCCGCTTCACATGTAGATCCCGCCATGATGCTTTGCTTGCAACTGCACCAGCTTACTGCCCCACCATTCAAAATATACACGTATCCGGTTTGTGACTTAGAGTCATCCAGATCTGTGTCGAAGCTAGCGTCGACGTAACCTTTTACGACAAGCTCTTCGTCACCTCCATAAACGAGAAACATTTCCTTAGTCCTTTTCAGGTACTTCAGGATATTCTTGACCGCTGTCCAGTGTTCCTTGCCGGGATTACTTTGGTACCTTCCTACCAAACTTACGGCAAGGTTTACATCAGGTCTGGTACACAGCATGGCATACATAATAGAACCTATGGCTGAGGCATAGGGGATGACGCTCATCTCTTCTATATCTTCTGCCGTGGTCGGACATTTAGCTGAGCTCAATTTCACACCTTGTAACACAGGTAAGAACCCTTTCTTAGATTGATCCATATTGAATTTCTTCAATATCTTATCAAGGTATGTGCTTTGTGAAAGACCTATGAGGCGTCTCGATCTATCTCTATAGATCTTGATGCCTAATATATAAGCAGCTTCTCCAAGGTCCTTCATTGAAAAACTCTTATTCAAGTAGGCCTTAATGCTGTCAAAGAGTTCTATATCATTTCCCATCAAAAGTATGTCGTCTACATATAATATGAGAAATGCTACAGCGCTCCCACTCACTTTCTTGTAAACGCAGACTTCTCCATAAGTCTGCGTAAACCCAAACGCTTTGATCATCTCATCAAAGCGAATGTTCCAACTCCGAGATGCTTGCACCAGCCCATAAATCGAGCGTTGGAGCTTGCACACCTTGTCAGCATTCTTAGGATCGACAAAACCTTCCGGCTGCATCATATACAATTCTTCCTTAAGGAAACCATTAAGGAATGCCGTTTTGACGTCCATTTGCCATATTTCATAATCATGGTATGCGGCAATTGCTAACATGATTCGGACGGACTTCAGCTTCGCTACCGGTGAGAAAGTCTCATCGTAGTCAACCCCTTGAACTTGTCGATAACCCTTAGCGACAAGCCGAGCTTTATAGATGGTCACATTACCATCCGCGTCTGTCTTCCTCTTAAAGATCCATTTATTTTCTATCGCTCGCCGTTCAACGGGCAAGTCAGTCAAAGTCCATACTTTGTTTTCATACATGGATCCTATCACGGATTTCATGGCTTCCAGCCATTTGTCGGAATCCGGGCCCGCCATTGCTTCCTCATAGTTCGAAGGTTCACCGTTGTCTAACAACATGATTTCCAAGACAGGGTTGCCGTACCACTCTGGTGCGGAACGTGTCCTTGTGGACCTTCGAATTTCAGTAGGAGCTTGATTAGAAGCATCTTGATCATTATCATTAATTTCCTCTCTAGTCGGTGCAGGCACCTCAGAAACGTTTTCTTGAGTTTCGCCATTTTCCGGTTCAAGAGGTAATACTTCATCAAGTTCTACTTTCCTCCCACTTACTTCTTTCGAGAGAAACTCTTTCTCTAGAAAGGATCCATTCTTGGCAACAAAGATCTTGCCTTCGGATCTGAGGTAGAAGGTATACCCAACAGTTTCTTTCGGGTATCCTATGAAGACGCATTTTTCCGACTTGGGTTCGAGCTTCTCAGGTTGAAGTTTCTTGACATAAGCATCGCATCCCCAAACTTTTAGAAACGACAGCTTAGGTTTCTTCCCAAACCATAATTCATACGGTGTCGTCTCAACGGATTTCGACGGAGCCCTATTTAAAGTGAATGCGGCAGTCTCTAAAGCATATCCCCAAAAAGATAGCGGTAAGTCGGTAAGAGACATCATAGATCGCACCATATCTAATAGAGTGCGATTACGACGTTCGGACACACCATTACGCTGAGGTGTTCCAGGCGGCGTGAGTTGTGAAACTATTCCACATTTTCTTAAGTGTGTGCCAAATTCGTGACTCAAGTATTCTCCTCCACGATCTGATCGTAGAAACTTGATCTTTCTTTCACGTTGATTTTCAACCTCACTCTGAAATTCCTTGAACTTTTCAAAAGTCTCAGACTTGTGCTTCATTAAGTAGACATACCCATATCTACTCAAGTCATCAGTGAGGGTGAGAACATAACGATAGCCACCGCGAGCCTCAACACTCATCGGACCGCACACATCGGTATGTATGATTTCCAACAAGTTGGTTGCTCGCTCCATTGTTCCTGAGAACGGAGTCTTGGTCATTTTACCCATGAGGCATGGTTCGCATGTGTCAAATGATTCATAATCAAGAGACTCTAACAGTCCATCTGCATGGAGCTTCTTCATGCGTTTGACACCTATATGACCAAGGCGGCAGTGCCACAAATATGTGGGACTATTGTTATCAACTTTAACTCTTTTGGTATTCACACTATGAATATGTGTATCATCACGTACGAGATTCATTAAGAATAAACCATTAACCATCGGAGCATGACCATAAAACATATCTCTCATATAAATAGAACAACCATTATTCTCGGATTTAAATGAGTAGCCATCTCGAATTAAACGAGATCCAGACACAATGTTCATGCTCAAACTTGGCAATAAATAACAATTATTGAGGTTTAAAACTAATCCCGTAGGTAAATGTAGAGGCAGCGTGCCGACGGCGATCACATCGACCTTGGAACCATTCCCGACGCGCATCGTCACCTCGTCCTTCGCCAGTCTCCGTTTATACCGCAGCTCCTGCTTTGAGTTACAAATGTGAGCAACTGCACCGGTATCAAATACCCAAGAGCTACTACGAGTACTGGTAAGGTACACATCAATTACATGTATATCACATATACCTTTGGTTTTGCCGGCCTTCTTGTCCGCTAAGTATTTGGGGCAGTTCCGCTTCCAGTGACCACTTCCCTTGCAATAAAAACACTCAGTCTCGGGCTTGGGTCCATGCTTTGGCTTCTTCCCGGCAACTTGCTTACCGGGCGCGGCAACTTCCTTGCCGTCTTTCTTGAAGTTCTTTTTACCCTTGCCCTTCTTGAACTTAGTGGTTTTATTCACCATCAACACTTGATGCTCTTTCTTGATTTCTACCTCTGCTGATTTGAGCATAGCATATACCTCAGGAATGGTCTTTACCATCCCCTGCATATTGTAGTTCATCACAAAGCTCTTGTAGCTAGGTGGAAGCGACTGGAGGATTCTGTCAATGACCGCTTCATCCGGGAGATTAACTTCCAGTTGAGTCAAGCGGTTGTGCAACCCAGACATTTTGAGTATGTGTTCACTGACAGAGCCATTTTCCTCCATCTTACAGCTAAAGAATTTGTCGGAGACTTCATATCTCTCGACCCGGGCATGAGCTTGGAAAACCATTTTCAGCTCTTCGAACATCTCATATGCTCCATGTCTCTCAAAACGCTTTTGGAGTCCCGGCTCTAAGCTGTAAAGCATGCCGCACTGAACGAGGGAGTAATCATCGCAGCGTGACTGCCAAGCGTTCATAACGTCTTGTTCTGCAGGGAGAATAGGCGCGTCACCCAGCGGTGCTCGTAGGACATAATCTTTCTTGGCAGCTATGAGGATGATCCTCAGGTTCCGGACCCAGTCCGTATAGTTGCTACCATCGTCTTTCAGCTTGGTTTTCTCTAGGAACGCGTTGAAGTTGAGGACTACGTTGGCCATTTGATCTACAAGACATATTGTAAATATTTAGACTAAGTTCATGATAATAAAGTTCATTTAATCAAATTATTTAATGAACTCCCACTTAGATAGACATCCCTCTTCTAGTCATCTAAGTATTACATGATCCGAGTCAACTAGGCCGTGTCCGATCATCACGTGAGACGGACTAGTCAACATCGGTGAACATCTTCATGTTGATCGTATCTTCTATACGACTCATGCTCGACCTTTTGGTCTTCTGTGTTCCGAGGCCATGTCTGTACATGCTAGGCTCGTCAAGTCAACCTAAGTGTTTTGCGTGTGTAAATCTGTCTTACACCCGTTGTATGTGAACGTTAGAATCTATCACACCCGATCATCACGTGGTGCTTCGAAACAACGAACTGTCGCAACGGTGCACAGTTAGGGAGAACACTTTCTTGAAATTATTATGAGGGATCATCTTATTTACTACCGTCGTTCTAAGTAAACAAGATGCAAAACATGATAAACATCACATGCAATCAAATAATAAACGTGACATGATATGGCCAATATCACATAGCTCCTTCGATCTCCATCTTGGGGCTCCATGATCATCTTGTCACCGGCTTGACACCATGATCTTCATCATCGTGTCTCCATGAAGTTGCTCGCCAACTATTACTTCTACTACTATGGCTAACGCGTTTAGCAATAAAGTAAAGTAATTTACATGGCGTTTCTCAATGACACGCAGGTCATACAAAAAATTAAAGACAACTCCTATGGCTCCTGCCGGTTGTCATACTCATCGACATGCAAGTCGTGATTCCTATTACAATAGCATGAACATCTCATACATCACATATAGATCATTCATCATTCATCACAACTTTGGCCATATCATATCACAAAGCACTTGCTGCAAAAACAAGTTAGACGTCCTCTAATTGTTGTTGCAAGGTTTACGTGGCTGAATTAGGGTTCTAGCAAGAACGTTTTCTTACCTACGTTAAAACCACAACGTGATTTGTCAACTTCTATTTACCCTTCATAAGGACCCTTTTCATCGAATCCGCTCCAACTAAAGTGGGAGAGACAGACACCCGCCAGCCACCTTATGCAACTAGTGCATGTTAGTCGGTGGAACCGGTCTCACGTAAGCGTACGTGTAAGGTTGGTCCGGGCCGCTTCATCCCACAATACCGCTGAAGCAAGATAAGACTAGTAGCGGCAAGAAGAGTTGACAACATCTACTCCCACAACAAATTGTGTTCTACTCGTGCAATAGAGAACTACGCATAAACCTAGCTCATGATGCCACTGCTGGGGAACGTTGCAGAAAATTAAAAATTTTCCTACGGTTTCACCAAGATCCATCTATGAGTTCATCTAGCAACGAGTCAAGGGAGAGAGAGATTGCATCTACATACCACTTTGTAGATCGCGAGCAGAAGCGTTCAACGAACGGGGATGAAGTAGTCGTACACACCGTGATCCAAATCACCGGAGATCCTAGCACCGAAAGCACGGCACCTCCGCGTTCAACACACGTACGGTCAGCGCAACGTCTCCTTCTTCTTGATCCAGCAAGGCAAAAGAGAGGTTAATGAAGATCCAGCAGCACGACGGCGTGGTGGTGGATGCAGCAGAACTCCGGCAGGGCTTCGCTAAGCAACTACGGGAGGAGGAGGAGGTGTTGCAGGGAGGAGGGAGGCGCCAGGGCTTATGGGTGCGCTGCCCCCTCCCCTCCCCCCCTTTATATAGGCCTCTTGGGGGGGGCGCCGGCCCTGGGAGATCTAATCTCCCAAGGGGGCGGCGGCCAGGGAGGTTTCCCTCCCCCCCAAGCCATCTAGGAGGTGCCTTCCACCACTAGGACTCCTCCTAGATGGAACCCTAGGCGCATGGGCCCTTTGGGGCAGGTTCCCCTTGGCCCAAGCAGGCCAAGGCGCACCCCCTAAGGCCCATGTGGCCCACCAGGGCAGGTGGCCCCACCTGGTGGACCCCCGGGACCCCTCCGGTGGTCCCGGTACAATACCGATAACCCCGAAACTTGTCCCGATGGCCGAAACAACACTTCCTATATATAATTCTTTACCTCTGGACCATTCCGGAACTCCTCGTGACGTCCGGGATCTCATCCGGGACTCGGAACAACATTCGGGTTACTGCATATACATATCTTCACAACCCTAGCGTCACCGAACCTTAAGTGTGTAGACCCTACGGGTTCGGGAGACATGCAGACATGACCGAGATGGCTCTCGGGCAATAACCAACAGCGGGATCTGGATACCCATGTTGGCTCCCACATGCTCCACGATGATCTCATCGGATGAACCACGATGTCGAGGATTCAATTAATCCCGTATATGATTCCCTTTGTCAATCGGTATTTTACTTGCCCGAGATTCGATCGTCGGTATCCCAATACCTCGTTCAATCTCGTTACCGGCAAGTCACTTTTCTCGTACCGTAATGCATGATCCCGTGATCAAACACTTTGATCACATTGAGCTCATTATGATGATGCATTACCGAGAGGGCCCGGTGATACCTCTCCGTTAAGCGGAGTGACAAATCCCAGTCTCGATCCATGTCAACCCAACAGACACTTTCAGAGATACCCGTAGTATACCTTTATAGTCACCCAGTTACGTTGTGACGTTTGGCACACCCAAAGCACTCCTACGGTATCCGGGAGTTACACGATCTCATGGTCTAAGGAAAGGATACTTGACATTGGAAAACTCTAGCAAACGAACTATGCGATCTTATGCTATGTTTAGGATTGGGTCTTGTCCATCACATCATTCTCCTAATGATGTGATCCCGTTATCGATGACATCCAATGTCCATAGTCAGGAAACCATGACTATCTGTCGATCAACGAGCTAGTCAACTAGAGGCTCACTAGGGACATATTGTTGTCTGTTATTCACACATGTATTACGATTTCCGGATAACACAATTATAGCACGAATAAAGACAATTATCATGAATAAGGAAATATAATAATAATGCTTTTATTATTGCCTCTAGGGCATATTTCCAACAGTTCTTTTCCTCCGATGACTCTCCCGGAGTCGGTCAGGGGCTGGCAGTCGACCTGGTTCTACTGCCAGGACATAGCGACCCCAGGACAGTCGATCGGGCTTCCTCCCTTTTCTTTCGACCGTGTTCAAACCACATCTTCCTTGAAAGTGACCGCTGCAGAGAAGGCGGAGACAGGCATGCTAGTTTAGAAAGTAGTCCAGCTGATCAACCAAGGCGTTACTGGGATGGACCTGCTTGAGGTGTTTCTCAGTCGGCGGATCCAACCCCTCCAAGCTCGCAACCATTCCATGTGGATGTACTCTGGAGCCGGTGACACCGCTCGGGTTCATCCGGAGGAGGTGGAGGCCAAAACCGTAGCCGAGTGGTTGATGAGCATCACCGGGAACAAGGACAACCCCAGAGGTGCTAGGAGAGTCGACCCCTTCGGTGACAGAAACCTGCCAGACAAGGTCTGTTCGTCATAACTGAACTTTTGAACGTATTTACCGACTGATTGTTGCTCTGATTGATTTATGATCAGTCTCTTGTTTTGCAGATCTACACGGAGATGTATTCAATGCCCAATGGTGAGCAAGCCCTGGAGCAAGACAAAGAGGGCGAGGATAGCGCTGAGGAGAGCGTCGACTGGGAGTCCCCGGGCGATGGTGATGATGATGAGAGCGATGAGTCAGAGGACGAGGAGGTAGCCGACTCACCGCCTCGGTCCGAACGTCGATCCAAGCAGCGTCAAGACCCCGCGAACAGGCGCGGCAAGGCAGTGGCGTTGAGTGCTCCATCTCACAAGCGCGCTCGGTCCCCGACTCCAGACTTGACGGAGAAGGTCACCAAGCAACCCAAAGCTAATCCCTCGAAGGCTCGGAAGACCTTGCCTAGGATCAAGATGGACGTCCATGTTGCCTCTGGCTAAACACTCTTCCCATACTTCTTGTTCTGATCAATTTTTCCATTCCGACCGGTTTTCTTATTCTGACCGAGCGGATGATGAACTTCTGCAACCCAACCTCGGCTGCGACTAACATGGATATCGACAAGACCCCAGCTGACGAGGAAGTTGACAACGCCGTCACCTCCAAAGCTAGTAAGTCTGCCCGATCTAAATTCATTTGGCCGACTGAAAGGTTTGTTAGTTATCCTTATGGTTTTCTCTGTTCATTGCAGTTCCATGAGACGTTGTTGTGCTCCCAGATGACGAAGAAGAAGTACCGCTGAGGGGGAGAAAAAAGAAGGACAGGGAACTGAGCAAGAAGGCACCTGAAGTCCAGGTTCCCCGGTCGACTGTGACGCCTGGGACGACGGTCGAGCGATCGACAGATCCTGCCCGAGCTAACGTCACCTTCGCTGTTCCGCTGTCGACTGATTGCCCCTCAGGACCAGCTGTTCAGACTTCTGCTGCGTCGACGCAACTCCCTACTTCAGATCCAGCGGCTGCTTCGAATGCTCTGCCTTCATCACTTCTCACTGCATATCAAACTCCGGATGACCCACCGGCCACTGCTAAGGAAGCTCTTCTTCAGCTGAACCTTGTGATGGGGCAAATGAAAGTGGTGCATGAGGCTAGTCAAGTAGCCTTCAACGCCGGAGCTGCTATGCAAGCCAATGTCCAGGTGAGTTGAAATTTCAATCGACAATATTTATTGACTGATCACCCATCGGGTGTGGCTGTTTTGATGTTGTATGTCTCTTTATGTCAATTCGAACCGAACCTTTGCACTGGTGGGGGCACGCTGAGTGCACCCACTGGGTGTAGACCCCGAGACCATAGTTGACTGCGGGCAGTCGACTGTGGTCTGAGAATAGGAACCCCCCCTTTTTTTTGCAACTCAAGCCGGGCATGCCACGCCGAGCGGAGTCAAAACCAGTGGGGGTGTGACGCCCGGGTACTTAAGCTACAGTAAATCCCACGTTAATGATGCCACGTCACCACAGTTACAGTTGCTAATCTCGCGCTAGTTCGAAATCGATTCTAATTCAAGTTCAAAATCTCGCAAACAATAAAAGTTTTCAAAAATTAAAACTAAATGTTCGGAGTGAGCCAAATAATGCATAAGTAATTATGGTGGAGAAACCACACTTTTATATTTTTTAATATTCAAATAGTAATAAAACAGTAGTAAAAACTATTATTTAAATGCTTTAAGTATTAAATAACTACAAAACTATTTTAGTTAGGGTAGCAAATTAATGTGTTAGTGACATAATTACATATATTAAATTATTTACAACTTTGGTATTTTACTTAAACTAAAGTATATAGGAAATAAAAGAAGATATCAAAGGAAAAATTAACAAAAGATAGAGAAGGGAAATCAGAAAAGAAGAAAGGCCGCCCCTGGGCCTCTTGGCCCAAATGGCCGAAGCCGGCCCAACCGGCCTCCCACTCCCCCCCATAACCCCCAACTCCCCGAACCCTAACCCCCACCCGATCCCCACTCCCCCCCACTCTCCCCTCACTCCCTCGATCCAGATCGGGATCGAGGTGACCACGCCCCGACCCCGACGACACCGCCCCGGATCGCCAACGCCATCACCCCGCGTCGCCGCTCGATGACCCGCCCTCGCCGGACCGATCCGTCCTTGGCTCCTCACCATCCTCTGCACCACCTCACCGGCCCCCGCACTCATCCTCGTGCCCCCGTCCCCTATCACTCGATGGCGCCCCTCGCCGCGGCGACCGCGCCCGCGACGCCGCTGGAAGACGTCGCCCCGTCCTCATCTCCCCCTCGATGGCTCCACCGAGCCTCGCCGCCCCGATCCCCTGCAGCCGCTGGTGAGGCCCGTCGGCCTCCTCTTTCCCCCACATCCCGCGCTCACCACGACCTCGCCGAACCCATGGCCGCACCTTCGCACGCGCACCCGCGTCCGTACCACGCCCCGCACGCGCCCCCTGTCGTGCTCGCCGCGACCACCATTCCCCCCCGCCTGCGCGTGCACGACCCTGGACGTGCCCGCGCCCGTCACCCCCGCTCCGGCTGCGCCACTGCACATGAGGCCGCGCCCCGACCAAGCCACCCGCACCTCCCAACAGCGGACTGCGCACCAGAACCGCACTGGCCGCGTCGTCGCTCCCCTGGCTTGCATCGCCACCGCAGCCCCGCGCACTGCTCTCGCGATTCGCCGCCTACCACTGCTTGCCTCCTACCGCGTCGCTGCTCGCCTCGCCATCCGCGGCTCCGGCGCCCTCTGCCTTGTCCGTCCGCCCCACTCCGACGCCCCCTTGCCGCGCTACCCCTGCTATCGCCGTGGCCGGCGGCCCCCTTGGTGGCCTCGGGCCTCCAAGCAGGCGCAAGTTCCGCCCGTGCCGTAACCGCACGGCCGGGTGCCCGTTAAGGCCCCTAGGGCCATTGACATATGGGGCCCAGCCCCTGGAACATTTCAATAAATAGTAAAATAGAATTAAAAATAAAATAAAAACTAAAAGTAAATTTAATTAATTAATTAATTAACTAAATTAATTAAGTTAATTAATCCAACTTAATTAATCTAATTAACTAGTTAGTTTAATTAAACAGTAATTAGATTAGCTAATCCCTAAATTAGACTAAACAGTCAATGGCGAACGGGACCCACACATCAGTTGACCAGTCAACACCTCTGTTGACTGTTGACGTCATGCTGACGTCATGCTGATGTCAGCATGCACTGTTCTGGATAATGTTGTATTAAGTTAATTAAATAAATGCTAAAATTAATTTAAATATTTTAAAATTAACATTAAATAAACCATAGCTCGGATGGAAAAACTTTGTACATGAAAGTTGCTCAGAACGACGAGACGAATCCGGATACGCAGCCCGTTCGTCCGCCACACATCCCTAGCATAGCAAACACGCAACTTTCCCCCTTCGGTTCATCTGTCCGAAAACGCGAAACACCGGGAATACTTTCCCGGATGTTTTCCTCCTTCGTCGGTATCACCTCCTACCGCGTTAGGGCATACCTAGCACCGCGTATTGCCTCGTTATGTTTTGTGATGCCTTGTTTGCTCCGTATTTACTGTTTCTTCCCCCTCTTCTTCCCTAGTAGACCCCGAGACTGATGTTGCTGCTGGTACCCCGATCGACTACGGTGTTGACGACCCCTCCTTCTTGTCCGAGCAACCAGGCAAGCCCCCCCTTGATCACCAGATATCGCCTATTCTTCTCTACTGCTTGCATTAGAGTAGTGTAGCATGTTACTGCTTTCGTTATTCCTATCCTGATGCATAGCCTGTCTTTGATACTACTGTTGATACCTTTACCTGCAATCCTACCTGCTTAGTTTAGGATGCTAGTGTTCCATCAGTGGCCATACACTCTTGTCCGTCTGCCATGCTATACTACTGGGCCGTGATCACTTCGGGAGGTGATCACGGGCATATGCTATATACTTTACACTGTTACATTACCTGTGATACTGTTCGGAGATGGGGGCTGAAGGGGCAGGTGGTTCCATCCCGGTAGAGGTGGGCCAGGGTTCCCGACGGCCCCCGATGGTTACTTGAGGCGGAGCGATAGGGCAGGTTGAGGTCACCTAGGAGAGAGGTGGGCCTGGCCCTATCGGCGTTCGCGGATACTTAACACGCTTAACGAGATATGGGTATTTGATCTGAGTCTGGCTACTGGCCTATACGCACTAACCAACTACGCGGGAAAGATATGGGCACTCGGCGTCGTGGTATCAGCCGAAGCACTTCTTGACGTCAGCGACTGAGCGACGCGCGCCAGATTGGGCCGCGTAACGTGACTTCCGTTGTACTGGAGGTTGCTAGGTCTGCTTCCGGCCGCGTTCGCAACGTGCAGGTGTGCTCAGGGCGATGGGCCCAGACCCCTGTGCGCTTAGGTTTAGACCGGCGTGCTGACCGCTCTGTTGTGCCTAGGTGGGGCTGCGACGTGTTGATCTTCCGAGGCCGGGCATGACCCAGGAAAGTGTGTCCGGGCAAATGGGATCAAGCGTGTTGGGTTATGTGGTGCACCCCTGCAGGGAAGTTTGTCTATTCGAATAGCCGTGTCCCTCGGTAAAAGGATGACCCGGAGTTGTACCTTGACCTTATGACAACTAGAACCGGATACTTAATAAAACACACCCTTCCAAGTGACAGATATAACCCGGTGATCGCTCTCTAACAGGGCAACGAGGAGGGGATCGCCGGGTAGGATTATGCTATGCGATGCTACTTGGAGGACTTCAGTCTACTCTCTTCTACCTGCTGCAAGACGGAGGCGACCAGAAGCATAGTCTTCGATAAGACTAGCTATCCCCCTCTTATTCTGGCATTCTGCAGTTCAGTCCACTGATATGGCCCTTTACACATATATCCATGCATATGTAGTGTAGCTCCTTGCTTGCGAGTACTTTGGATGAGTACTCACGGTTGCTTTTCTCCCTCTTTTCCCCCTTTCCCTTCTACCCGGTTTCCGCAACCAGATGCTGGAGCCCAGGATCCAGACGCCACCGTCGACGACGACTCCTACTACCCTAGAGGTGCCTACTACTACGTGCAGCCCGCTGGCGACGACCAGGAGTAGTTAGGAGGATCCCAGGCAGGAGGCCTGCGCCTCGTTCGATCTGTATCCCAGTTTGTGCTAGCCTTCTTAAGGCAAACTTGTTTAACTTATGTCTGTACTCAGATATTGTTGCTTCCGCTGACTCGTCTATGATCGAGCACTTGTATTCGAGCCCTCGAGGCCCCTGGCTTGTATTATGATGCTTGTATGACTTAATTTTATTTTTAGAGTTGTGTTGTGATATCTTCCCGTGAGTCCCTGATCTTGATCGTACACGTTTGCGTGTATGATTAGTGTACGATTGAATCGGGGGCGTCACAAGTTGGTATCAGAGCCGACTGCCTGTAGGAATCCCCCTTTCCAACTCCTTGGCCGAAGTCGAGTCTAGACATTACAAAACTTTTACTAACATGGCTGTGTGTCTTACGGGCACACGTCGCCATTGGGTGGTAGTAGGATCTTTTATTCCTCGTCTATACTCTGGGACTCTGATATCTCTTCTATTCGGGTTAAATGATTTTACTAAATCTAACATTAGGATCTCGTTATCATTTTCACCCGGAGAGCCCCGTATTTTAGATGATCGCCGACTACACCAGAAGATTTCGAAGATACTCTCTGATATTCTCTTGAGACCTTGTGCCCGTTGCTTTTGCAATTCCCTTCCACCGAAATATCCCTATGGATAAATACTTACACCTGTCGTGCTTACTTCTATTCCCACTCGATCTTGTTATTACAAGATACCCCGAGAATATTTTGTGCCTTACTGCCTTGCTGTTCTTTGTCACCTGAATACCCCTACGGATAATTCTCGCACTTATCGGGTATCCGCTCATTCCCAGTTGTTCAGGTGTTTCACCAAAGACTTCAAAATATCATTCGATCTTCCGAAAATCCCGAGCAGCCTATTGCTCTTGAAATTCTCGCTTGCTTGCATTATGGATAATCCCATAAGTTTCGTAATCTTATTGGCCTCCCTTGCCTTTATCAATTGAAGTCCGTTGATTCAATATGTTGAGGATGCTCGCATTCCTCAGTCGAATCCTAGGATTCATTCTTCCGGCTCAGACGTCATTTGGATATGAGCTGGATCTTGACCAATCAATGCCTTGATCGTTTGAGTTTCCAAGTCTATTGAACTTATTCATTTTCGATCGGCACGATTGCTTCCGATCCCTTGATTTGGAAATCATAAAATTTCTTAGCATTAAGCTTTGAGTTAGTCAGTTGTTTCCATAATCCGATGCCTTGGCATTCCTTCTTCCTCTGGCTGAATGTCGATACTCACATCAGCTCCATTGTGGACCGCCGTACCCATTGCCGGGTTATTATCCGACAATGTCCTTCACAACCAAAATTCTTGTGAGTTCTTTACCTGATACATAATGCCCTTGGTAAATTGTATCATCTGCTTGGCCAACCATGCTCTGCCTTCGAGCTGGTGGTATTTACTATTGAAGCTTGTGGTATAGGTTTCCACGATACCCTGACGGGTTGAACCTATGCCTTCCTTTATATGTGTGAACTCGGAAGCTTTCACGAGTCATACTCGTCTGGTATTTCACCAGGTAAAACTTTCAACACTAATGCCTTTATCAAGGCGAGAGAGTGAATGGAAGGTTATACATTGAAGAATTGGGAGTCGACCTTGAACCTTGCGTTCATGCCCATGGACACGATGTATAACTTATCATGGAAGCTGCTCGTAAAAATAATTACCCCCTTATTATAAGTTCATCTTGTATCCATGGTTCGATCCTTTATGATCGTGGATTCCGACCATGTTCTCCTTTAAATACCATTTCTCCTGCAAGTTTAAGCACTTGTCTTCTGCAGAGCATTACCCTAGACCAACCTCTACTTTGATCTGTCGTCGAGTATTACCCCCCTGGTATCTCGAGATTATCATGGAACTGCATAACTTCTTATGAGTTCTTCTTCAAGTATTATTTGGCTTTCGCTGCATCATCATTTGACTTGATGTCATCGCGAACCGACTCTCGACAAATGTGTCGTGGTCATCATCAACATCCTGAGCTCTTCCAAGATATATATCGAATTCTTGATGAGAAATACTATCCTCGCCCCTCAATGGGTTGTGTTATCACCGACCACTTTATTGCCTTCCGTTCAACACAAACTTATTTGTGGTTTGTGTTATACCTTGAGATCCTTGCTATCCAACATTTGTTCTTCTTTACCTTGGAATATTACCACCTTTTATGTCAAGGATGTCGTGGTAATTTTACCACCTCTTGAGAATTCTTGATATAGTAATATCTCTCGCCTTTTGTGTTCATTTCTTGGTCTCCGTGTTGTTTCTAACCGGAATACCGACAAATGGTCTGTGATGTGTAAATTCTAAACTTCTAGCAACCCTATTGCTTTGAAGTTATTGGTCTACAGTTTCATTCTAAGTCTATTGCTTATTGAATCATCATTCAAACCTTGATCGTGCTACCTAGTCCAGATTCCTGGGTGCACCCTTCTATCATTGTTCAGTTGTGTATGTTTCCCTCGAGCATACATCATTATATCATTTGATCCGACAAATATTTCCTTGTTCACATAATTGTGGAAATCCATCCTTTGGAAATCTCGATGATTTGTTGCTGAGCCTATCAGCCACCTCCTCATCCTCTCCTTGGTTTAATGATGAAAGCATGATTCAGAACTTGCTTCCATAGTTCATTTCCTGAGAATCTTACAATGTCATCTCGACAATTTGTGTTGCACCTTTCTTCTCAGGCATCCCGAGTCTGAGTTATCCTGACACCAGTCAGATCTGAATCTCGGTCAGATATGATGGTTGGAACATATTTTCAAGAGTTATAACATTGGTCTTTATGTGACCCGGTAAGGTGATGTCATGCCCAACACACCTGGCCGGAGGACCTATTGTTATCAGTTTCCTATTTAGCAAGGTTAACCATTCTTCCATGAGGAAACCAAAAGATTTATTCTATATGTTGTTCCTAATGAATCCTTTGTGTATCCAAGTTTGACCTTTGCTTGAAGACCATGTCAGTGCTATCTCGAAGCATGTATGTGGTACTCCTATCATCGATAAGAACACTTGAAGCACAATGCTAAATTTACTTAATCAAATTATCCAAACATCGTTCTATGGATAATGTCATGAAATTTCTCTCCCCTATCTAAAAGGTTTTCTACATTATATCCTGTCATGGATATCATGCTCTGCTTGTCCTTGGGAAGGGTATACCCCTGGTATATGTGTCAAACACATTTTCCTTTCCATTGTTCTGTTTAATCTCATGATCACTTTTTCCTTTCCACTGTTTAGTTTAACCTTTCTTGTGATCTATATGTTCTAAGCAGTAATATTCTCCTGCTTATGTAAACATCTCGGTGTACAACTCTGTCAGTAAGAGCCTGTTACTATTGTTGATGACATTCCGGTAACCACCGATGGATGAGAACTTTGCCTATTGGTCCGCCTCGTTCAACGAGCAGGAAAATAGTTCTCTTCATCCCTCGCCCTTGGTACCAACGATGCGGCCAACATAATTGATCGGTTATTCTCTGACATGCCTTGCTTACATGATCGTGCAAGACGTCACCCTTCTTCCTACTTTTAACCCACATGGTGGGCCCATAACCCACAGTTCCACAGGATCGAAACCTGACTCTCCTATACAACCCTATTTCTAAAGTTATTCCTCACGCTTGGCTTCGTATGTAATTCACGAGCCACCTTCCATGGGATCATCAATTATGATATTAATCACAATACCTATGCCCGTTGCCTTGTTTCAGGCAACAACGATTGTCTATCCGTTTCAAACATATTATGCTACCTTCTTACTTTGCTCTCGATAATTTCTTGAGTTTCAATTCGAGAGTTACTTTTCACCACCTTCCCTAATGTTATCTACCAGATAAGCAACAGTGCAAATTTCCGTTCTTCCGAGTTACCCCTTATCCTTTTACATAAGTACGGTGGAGTTCCCGAAGGAAGGACGACAACTTCATCATGATGACCTGAAGCAGAGAAATGAAGACATCAATGCAATGGATCGACCTCTTCGAGAAGAGCAACTATGATCAAGAAGAATCGTTGGAATTTCGTAACCAGAACCCCCCTACTCCTCTCTTAAATCTCGGGACGAGATTTCTTGTAGTGGAGGAGAATTGTGACGCCCGGGTACTTAAGCTACAGTAAATCCCACGTTAATGATGCCACGTCACCACAGTTACAGTTGCTAATCTCGCGCTAGTTCGAAATCGATTCTAATTCAAGTTCAAAATCTCGCAAACAATAAAAGTTTTCAAAAATTAAAACTAAATGTTCGGAGTGAGCCAAATAATGCATAAGTAATTATGGTGGAGAAACCACACTTTTATATTTTTTTAATATTCAAATAGTAATAAAACAGTAGTAAAAAACTATTATTTAAATGCTTTAAGTATTAAATAACTACAAAACTATTTTAGTTAGGGTAGCAAATTAATGTGTTAGTGACATAATTACATATATTAAATTATTTACAACTTTGGTATTTTACTTAAACTAAAGTATATAGGAAATAAAAGAAGATATCAAAGGAAAAATTAACAAAAGATAGAGAAGGGAAATCAGAAAAGAAGAAAGGCCGCCCCTGGGCCTCTTGGCCCAAATGGCCGAAGCCGGCCCAACCGGCCTCCCACTCCCCCCCATAACCCCCAACTCCCCGAACCCTAACCCCCACCCGATCCCCACTCCCCCCACTCTTCCCTCACTCCCTCGATCCAGATCGGGATCGAGGTGACCACGCCCCGACCCCGACGACACCGCCCCAGATCGCCAACGCCATCACCCCGCGTCGCCGCTCGATGACCCGCCCTCGCCGGACCGATCCGTCCTTGGCTCCTCACCATCCTCTGCACCACCTCGCTGGCCCCCGCACTCATCCTCGTGCCCCCGTCCCCTATCACTCGACGGCGCCCCTCGCCGCGGCGACCGCGCCCGCGACGCCGCCGGAACACGTCGCCCGGAACGTCGCCCCGTCCTCATCTCCCCCTCGACGGCTCCACCGAGCCTCGCCGCCCCGATCCCCTGCAGCCGCTGGTGAGGCCCGTCGGCCTCCTCTTTCCCCCACATCCCGCGCTCACCACGACCTCGCCGAACCCATGGCCGCACCTTCGCACGCGCACCCGCGTCCGGACCACGCCCCGCACGCGCCCCCTGTCGCGCTCGCCGCGACCACCATTCCCCCCCGCCTGCGCGTGCACGACCCTGGACGTGCCCGCGCCCGTCACCCTCGCTCCGGCTGCGCCACTGCACACGAGGCCGCGCCCCGACCAAGCCACCCGCACCTCCCAACCGCGGACTGCGCGCCAGAACCGCGCTGGCCGCGTCGTCGCTCCCCTGGCTCGTATCGCCACCGCAGCCCCGCGCACTGCTCTCGCGCTTCGCCGCCTACCACTGCTTGCCTCCTACCGCGTCGCTGCTCGCCTCGCCATCCGCGGCTCCGGCGCCCTCTGCCTTGTCCGTCCGCCCCACTCCGACGCCCCCTTGCCGCGCTACCCCTGCTATCGCCGTGGCCGGCGGCCCCCTTGGTGGCCTCGGGCCTCCAAGCAGGCGCAAGTTCCGCCCGTGCCGTAACCGCATGGCCGGGTGCCCGTTAAGGCCCCTAGGGCCATTGACATATGGGGCCCAGCCCCTGGAACATTTCAATAAATAATAAAATAGAATTAAAAATAAAATAAAAACTAAAAGTAAATTTAATCAATTAATTAATTAATTAACTAAATTAATTAAGTTAATTAATCCAACTTAATTAATCTAATTAACTAGTTAGTTTAATTAAACAGTAATTAGATTAGCTAATCCCTAAATTAGACTAAACAGTCAATGGCGAACGGGACCCACACGTCAGTTGACCAGTCAACACCTCTGTTGACTGTTGACGTCATGCTGACGTCATGCTGACGTCAGCATGCACCGTTCTGGATAATGTTGTATTAAGTTAATTAAATAAATGCTAAAATTAATTTAAATATTTTAAAATTAATATTAAATAAACCGTAGCTCGGATGGAAAAACTTTGTACATGAAAGTTGCTCAAAACGATGAGACGAATCCGGATACGCAGCCCGTTCGTCCGCCACACATCCCTAGCATAGCAAACACGTAACTTTCCCCCTTCGGTTCATCTGTCCGAAAACGCGAAACACCGGGAATACTTTCCCGGATGTTTTCCTCCTTCGTCGGTATCACCTCCTACGGCGTTAAGGCATACCTAGCACCGCGTATTGCCTCGTTATGTTTTGTGATGCCTTGTTTGCTACGTATTTACTGTTTCTTCCCCCTCTTCTTTCCCGGTAGACCCCGAGACTGATGCTGCTGCTGGTACCCCGATCGACTACGATGTTGAGGATCCCTCCTTCTTGTCTGAGCAACCAGGCAAGCCCCCCCTTGATCACCAGATATCGCCTATTCTTCTCTACTGCTTGCATTAGAGTAGTGTAGCATGTTACTGCTTTCGTTATTCCTATCCTGATGCATAGCCTGTCTTTGATACTACTGTTGATACCTTTACCTGCAATCCTACCTGCTTAGTTTAGGATGCTAGTGTTCCATCAGTGGCCATACACTCTTGTCTGTCTGCCATGCTATACTACTGGGCCGTGATCACTTCGGGAGGTGATCACGGGCATATGCTATATACTTTACACTGTTACATTACCTGTGATACTGTTCGGAGATGGGGGCTGAAGGGGCAGGTGGTTCCATCCCGGTAGAGGTGGGCCTGGGTTCCCGACGGCCCCTGATGGTTACTTGAGGCGGAGCGATAGGGCAGGTTGAGGTCACCTAGGAGAGAGGTGGGCCTGGCCCTGTCGGCGTTCGCGGATACTTAACACGCTTAACGAGATCTGGGTATTTGATCTGAGTCTGGCTACTGGCCTATACGCACTAACCAACTACGCGGGAAAGATATGGGCACTCGGCGTCGTGGTATCAGCCGAAGCACTTCTTGACGTCAGCGACTGAGCGACGCGCGCCAGATTGGGCCGCGTAACGTGACTTCCATTGTACTGGAGGTTGCTAGGTCTGCTTCCGGCCGCGTTCGCAACGTGCAGGTGTGCTCAGGGCGATGGGCCCAGACCCCTGCGCGCTTAGGTTTAGACCGGCGTGCTGACCGCTCTGTTGTGCCTAGGTGGGGCTGCGACTTGGAGGACTTCAGTCTACTCTCTTCTACCTGCTGCAAGACGGAGGCGACCAGAAGCGTAGTCTTCGATAAGACTAGCTATCCCCCTCTTATTCTGGCATTCTGCAGTTCAGTCCACTGATATGGCCCTTTACACATATATCCATGCATATGTAGTGTAGCTCCTTGCTTGCGAGTACTTTGGATGAGTACTCACGGTTGCTTTTCTCCCTCTTTTCCCCCTTTCCCTTCTACCCGGTTGCCGCAACCAGATGCTGGAGCCCAGGATCCAGACGCCACCGTCGACGACGACTCCTACTACCCTAGAGGTGCCTACTACTACGTGCAGCCCGCTGGCGACGACCAGGAGTAGTTAGGAGGATCCCAGGCAGGAGGCCTGCGCCTCGTTCGATCTGTATCCCAGTTTGTGCTAGCCTTCTTAAGGCAAACTTATTTAACTTATGTCTGTACTCAGATATTGTTGCTTCCGCTGACTCGTCTATGATCGAGCACTTGTATTCGAGCCCTCGAGGCCCCTGGCTTGTATTATGATGCTTGTATGACTTATTTTATTTTTAGAGTTGTGTTGTGATATCTTCCCGTGAGTCCCTGATCTTGATCGTACACGTTTGCGTGTATGATTAGTGTACGATTTTATCGGGGGCGTCACAGGGGGCACGCTGAGTGCACCCACTAGGTGTAGTCCCCGAGACCATAGTTGACTGCGGGCAGTCGACTATGGTCTGAGAATTTATGAAAGTCAGTCGGCTGTCGACTGTAGTCTGGAAATCAGTGGGGGCACGCTAAGTGCACCCGCTGGGTGTAGTCCCCGAGACTGCCGTTGAATGTTTGATTCGGCGGTAGTCTTAGAGTAACTATCAACGTGATGTCTTTTTATCTCTGGCGACTGATATCGTTGTAACTGCAGAAGTCGTGATCTTGGGGCTCAACTTTCTGCCATGAACAAACAGCAAATTAGCCTCAACCTTGATCTGGAATTGGCCAAGAAGAACCTTCAGACTGCTCGTGACGAAGTAGCTGCCATGGGAGGTAACTAATCACCAACTTTATATACCAAGGCTGACACTTTTACTTTCCATTTTTGAACCGAGTGGTTTCACTCGAGCAGATGTATGTAGTGAAAACCGCCAACTCCAAGCCCGTCTAAAGAACATTATTTCTTTAGAGAAAATGAAGCAGGCTTTGGAGCAGAAGGATCTGGACCTTGCTGCAACACAGAAGGAGGCATGCGAGAAGACAACGCTTGCCGACAAGAAGCTTGCTTCAGTCGGCAAGTTAGAAGAAGAAAACTCCAAGCTGAAGGCTGCTGTTTCTGACGCTAATCAAGAGGTCGAGTGTCTGAAGAAGGACAAGGAGAAATTGACCGACGAACTTGGAAGTCTCAAGGCCAAGAATGGCGAGCTAGAGTCTTATCTGGGCCAACTTGCTGCGAAGCTGGTCTTGAAACTTGAAGGTACTGATTAATTTATCTTATTTTTGTCGACTGACAAATCTAATCATGTTGTCGACTCATCATTCACTCGACTGTGCAGAATTTTGCCCAAACTTTGAAGCAGAAACTGGGCGAGTCGAGACGGGTCTTGATCCCATCCACTGTCCAGTCAAAGATGATGTTGCAATGAACGTGCTGCGGTTGGAGTCTCGAATGGACAGTGCAGTTGCTTATCTGGCCCGCTTGAAAGCTGCAATGACTTGAGTTGATGCTGAACTTTGGCCTCAGGTGGACCTGTCTCAAGATCTCGAGTCCCTGATGGCTCGACTGAATCAAATCCCTGAGCGCGTGCAAGAATGGAAGAAGTCATCAGCTCGTTGTGGTGCTGACGTCGCCTTGTCTCTGGTCCGAGTGCACTGCAAGGATGTCAAGGAAGACAAGCTGGCGGAGCTCAAGGTTGCTAACACGAAGAGGCACACTTTCCAGTCTTTCATGGACACCTTCCTTGACGCCGCCACTCGTATTGCAGACAACATTGACCTTGACAGTTTCTGCGACCCAGCCAGTCCTTCTCCTGATGCGTGACCGAAAAACATTAAGCTTCACCGTTATTTGCCTCGGAATGCCGAGTGATTGTGTAACCGTTAAACTTCTTCGGGCTTGATGCTCGAATACTTTTGATCCGTCGTCCGGAACCTTAGGATTTATCCGAACTTGGTTTATGTCCGAATATGCTTGCGCTTGCCTTCGAGTGGAATTTGTTCTTCACTCGGAATAATCTTTGAGCTTGAGATGCAGCTCTGAGGTGGAAAGTTCAGTCGACCTGCACTTCATCTTCCTTGCAGGTAGGGATGGAGCACGTATTGCAGTCGACCTTGCGGATGAGGACGGAGCGCACGTTGTATTTGTGGCGTAGCTCTGAAGGAGAAGGTTGCAGTCGACCTGCACCTTGTCGTCCTTGCGGATCGGGATGGAGCGCACGTTGTACTTGTGGCGTAGCTCCAAAGGAGAAGGTTGCAGTCAACCTGCACCTCATCGTACTTGCGGATCGGGATGGAGCGCACGTTGTACTTGTGGCGTAGCTCCGAAGGAGAAGGTTGTAGTCGACCTGCACCTCGTTGTCCTTGCGGATCGGGATGGAGCGCACGTTGTACTTGTGGCGTAGCTCCAAAGGAGAAGGTTGCAGTCGACCTGCACCTCGTCGTCCTTGTGGATCGGGATGGAGCGCACGTTGTACTTGGACTGCAGCTAAGCCCCCGAGTGGGAGGATTGCTCTCCACTCGGTAGGATGTTTCAAACTTAGGCGAGTACTTGGACTGCAGCTAAGCCCCCGAGTGGGAGGATTGCTCTCCACTCGGTAGGATTTTTCAAACTTAGGTGAGTACTTGGACTGCAGCTAAGCCCCCGAGTGGGAGGATTGCTCTCCACTCGGTAGGATTTTTCAAACTTAGGCGAGTACTTGGACTGCAGCTAAGCCCCCGAGTGGGAGGATTGCTCTCCACTCGGTAGGATATTTCAAACTTAGGCGAGTACTTGGACTGCAGCTAAGCCCCCGAGTGGGAGGATTGCTCTCCACTCGGTAGGATTTTTCAAACTTAGGCGAGTACTTGGAATGCAGCTAAGTGATGAGCCACAAGTATAGGGGATCTATCGTAGTCCTTTCGATAAGTAAAAGTGTCGAACCCAACGAGGAGCAGAAGGAAATGATAAGCGGTTTTCAGCAAGGTATTCTCTGCAAGTACTGAAATAAGTGGTAACAAATAGTTTTGTGACGAGATAAATTGTAACGAGCAACAAGTAACAAAAGTAAATAAAGTGCAGCAAGGTGGCCCAATCCTTTTTGTAGCAAAGGACAAGCCGGAACAAACTCAGGACACATGGGAATATCATCAAGCTAGTTTTCATCACGTTCATATGATTCGCGTTCGGTACTTTGATAATTTGATATGTGGGTGGACCGGTGCTTGGGTGCTGTTCTTACTTGAACAAGCATCCCACTTATGATTAACCTCTATTGCAAGCATCCGCAACTACAACAAAAGTATTAAGGTAAACCTAACCATAGCATGAAGCATATGGGTCCAAATCAGCCCCTTACGAAGCAACACATAAACTAGGGTTTAAGCTTCTGTCACTCTAGCAACCCATCATCTACTTATTACTTCCCAATGCCTTCCTCTAGGCCCAAATAATGATGAAGTGTTATGTAGTCGACGTTCACATAACACCACTAGAGGCTAGACAACATACATCTTATCAAAATATTGAACGGATACCAAATTCACATGACTACTAATAGCAAGACTTCTCCCTTGTCCTCAGGAACAAACGTAACTACTCAGAAAGCATATTCATGTTCATAATCAGAGGGGTAATAAATATGCATAAAGGATCTGAACATATGATCTTCCACCAAATAAACCAACTAGCATTAACTACAAGGAGTAATCAACACTACTAGCAACCTACTAGCACCAATCCCGGACTTTGAGACAAGAATTGGATACAAGAGATGAACTAGGGTTTGGAGATGAGATGGTGCTGGTGAAGATGTTGATGGAGATTGCCCTCTCCCGACGAGAGGAGCGTTGGTGATGATTTCCCCCTTCCGGAGGGAAGTGTCCCCGGCAGAACAGCTCTGCCGAAGCCCTAGATTGGTTCCGCCATGGTTCCGTCTCGTGGCGGCGGAGTCTCGTCCCGAAAAGTTCTTCTTGGTTTTTTTGTTGACGAAAGGCTTCATATAGGATAAGATGGATGTCGGAGACCCACCAGGGGGCCCATGAGGTAGGGGGGCGCGCCCTAGGAGGGGGGGGGGGCGCCCCCACCCTCGTGAGCAGGGTGTGGGCCCCCTGGCCTTCATCTTTGGCAAGGATTTTTCTTTATTTCTTTTAAGATATTCCATGGAGTTTCAGGACTTTTGGAGTTGCACAGAATAGGTCTCTAATATTTGCTCCTTTTCCAGCCCAGGATTCCAGCTGCCGGCATTCTCCCTCTTCATGTAAACCTTGTAAAATAAGAGAGAATAGCCATAAGTATTGTGACATAACGTGAAATAACAGCCCATAAAGCGATAAATATTGATATAAAAGCATGATGCAAAATGGACGTACCAACTCCCCCAAGCTTAGACCTCGCTTGTCCTCAAGCGAAAAGCCGATAACAATAAATATGTCCTCATGTTTAGAGGTAGAGGCATCGATAAAAATTAAATACGAACATGAAGGCATCATGATTATTCTCATAACAGCAACATATAAAGATTTTGTCATATGATTACTTATGTTCAAGTGATGATCTATTCACAATGCAAAAGTATGAATCAGAAACCTTATTGAGCACCAACAAACTATAACCTCAGTCATTGAAGCAATTACGATTTATCATAACATCGGAAAGAGTCTATGTCAGAGCTGAAAAGCAAGTCCACATACTCAACTATCACTTAGTCCTTCATAATTGCTAACACTCACGCAATACTTGTGGTTATGAAGTTTTAATCGGACATAGAGAAAGATAGGGACTTATAGTTTTGCCCCACAACCTTTTACCTCAAGGGTAATGTCAACAATAATAATTCATGCTCCCCTACATCCAATTAGATATGTATATCATGTTCTTTCCAACATGCTGGGCTTGCCAAAGGATAAAATGAAAAAGGAAAGGTGAAGATCACCATGACTCTTGCTTAAGGTAGAGTATAATAACAAAAGATAGGCCCTTCGCAGAGGGAAGCAGAGGTTGCCATGCGCTTTTATGGTTGGATGCACAAAATCTCAATGCGAAAGAACGCCACTTTATATTGCCCCTTGTGATATGAACCTTTATTCTGCAGTCCGTCGCTTTTATTACTTTCACATCACAAGATCGTATAAAGCTTATTTCTCTCACACCAATCAATCATACATATTTAGAGCAATTTTTATTGCTTTGCACCGATGACAACTTGCTTGAAGGATCTTACTCAATCCATAGGTAGATATGGTGGACTCTCATGGCAAAACTGGTTTAAGGGTTTTCGGAAGCACAAGTAGTATCTATACTTGGTGCTGAGAATTTGGCTAGCATGAGGGGGAAAGGCAAGCTCAACATGTTAGAGGATCCATGACAACATACTTTATCTCAGACATAAGAAAACATAATTCATTATGTTGTCTTCCTTGTCCAACATCAACTCTTTAGCATGTCATATTTTAATGAGTGCTCCCAATCATAAAAGATGTCAATGATAATATATCTATATGTGAAACCTCTCTTTCCTTATTACTTCCTATTAATTGCAACGATGACCAAAGCTATGTCTGCCAACTCCCAATAACTTTTAATCATCATACTCTTTCTATGTGAAGTCATTACTCTCAATAAGATCAATATGAGCTCTTTGTTTCTTTTTATTCTTTTTCTTCTTTTACTTTTATTCACTCAAGATCATGGCAAAATAATCAAGCCCTTGACTCAACACTATGTTGGAAATATGCCCTAGAGGCAATAATAAAATCATTATTATTATATTTCCTTGTTCATGATAATTGTCTTTATTCATGCTATAATTGTGTTATCCGGAAATCGTAATACATGTGTGAATAATAGACACCAACATGTCCCTAGTAAGCCTCTAGTTGACTAGCTCGTTGATCAACAGATAGTCATGGTTTCCTGACTATGGACATTGGATGTCATTGATAACGAGATCACATCATTAGGAGAATGATGTGATGGACAAGACCCAATCCTAAACATAGCACAAGATCATATAGTTCGCTTGCTAGAGTTTTCCAATGTCAAGTATCATTTCCTTAGACCATGAGATCGTGTAACTCCCGGATACCATAGGAGTACTTTGGGTGTGCCAAACGTCACAACGTAACTGGGTGACTATAAAGGTATACTGCGGGTATCTCCGAAAGTGTCTGTTGGGTTGACACGGATCGAGACTGGGATTTGTCACTCCGCATGACGGAGAGGTATCACCGGGCCCACTCGGTAATGCATCATCATAATGAGCTCAATGTGATCAAAGTGTTTGATCATGGGATCATGCATTACGGTACGAGTAAAGTGACTTGCCGGTAACGAGATTGAACAAGGTATTGGGATACCGATGATCGAATCTCGGGCAAGTAAAATACCGATTGACAAAGGGAATTGCATACGGGATTAATTGAATCCTCGACATCGTGGTTCATCCAATGAGATCATCGTGGAGCATGTGGGAGCCAACATGGGTATCCAGATCCCGCTGTTGGTTATTGCCCGAGAGCCGTCTCGGTCATGTCTGCATGTCTCCCGAACCCGTAGGGTCTACACACTTAAGGTTCGGTGACGCTAGGGTTGTGAAGATATGTATATGCAGTAACCCGAATGTTGTTCGGAGTCCCGGATGAGATCCCGGACGTCACGAGGAGTTTCGGAATAGTCCGGAGGTAAAGAATTATATATAGGAAGTGCTGTTTCGGCCATCGGGACAAGTTTCGGGGTCATCGGTATTGTACCGGGACCACCAAAAGGGTCCCGGGGGTCCACCGGGTGGGGCCACCCATCCCGGAGGGCCCCATGGGCCAAAGTGGGGAGGGGAACCAGCCCATAGTGGTCTTGTGCGCCCCCTAGGCCCACCCCATGCGCCTAGGGTTGAAACCCTAGGGGTGGGTGGGGGGGCGCCCCACCTTGGCTTGGGGGCCACTCCAGCCCTTGGCCGCCCCCCTAGGAGATCCAATCTCCTAGGTCCGGCGCCCCCCCTAGGGGGCTATATATATGAGGGGGGGGGGGGAGGGGGCAACAACACCTGAGTCCTGACGCCTCCCTCTCTCCCTGCTACACCTCTTCCTCTCGCAGTACACGGCGAAGCCCTGCTGCTGTGACGCCCTGCATCCACCACCACACCGTCGTGCTGCTGGATCTTCATCAACCTCTCCTTCCCCCTTGCTGGATCAAGAAGGAGGAGACGTCACGCTGACCGTACGTGTGTTGAACACGGAGGTGCCGTCCGTTCGGTACTAGATCATCGGTGAATTGGATCACGGCGAGTATGACTACCTCATCCACGTTCACTCGAACGCTTCCGTTGCGATCTACAAAGTGGTATGTAGATGCATCCGATCACTCGTTGCTAGATGAACTCATAGATGGATCTTGGTGAAACCGTAGGAAAATTTTTAATTTTCTGCAACGTTCCCCAACAGTGGCATCACGAGCTAGGTCTATGCGTAGTTCTTCTTGCGCGAGTAGAACACAATTTGTTGTGGGCGTAGATGTTGTCAACTCTTCTTGCCGCTACTAGTCTTATCTTGCTTCAGCGGTATTGTGGGATGAAGCGGCCCGGACCAACCTTACACGTACGCTTACGTGAGACCGGTTCCACCGACTAACATGCACTAGTTGCATAAGGTGGCTGGCGGGTGTCTGTCTCTCCCACTTTAGTTGGAGCGGATTCGATGAAAAGGGTCCTTATGAAGGGTAAATAGAAGTTGACAAATCACGTTGTGGCTTTCACGTAGGTAAGAAAATGTTCTTGCTAGAACCCTAATTCAGCCACGTAAAACTTGCAACAACAATTAGAGGACGTCTAACTTGTTTTTGCAGCAAGTGCTTTGTGATATGATATGGCCAAAGTTGTGATGAATGATGAATGATCTATATGTGATGTATGAGATGTTCATGCTATTGTAATAGGAATCACGACTTGCATGTCGATGAGTATGACAACCGGCAGGAGCCATAGGAGTTGTCTTTATTTTTGTATGACCTGCGTGTCATTGAGAAACGCCATGTAAATTACTTTACTTTATTGCTAAACGCGTTAGCCATAGTAGTAGAAGTAATAGTTGGCGAGCAACTTCATGGAGACACGATGATGAAGATCATGATGATGAAGATCATGGTGTCAAGCCGGTGACAAGATGATCATGGAGCCCCAAGATGGAGATCAAAGGAGCTATGTGATATTGGCCATATCATGTCATGTTTATTATTTGATTGCATGTGATGTTTATCATGTTTTGCATCTTGTTTACTTAGAACGACGGTAGTAAATAAGATGATCCCTCATAATAATTTCAAGAAGTGTTCCCCCTAACTGTGCACCGTTGCGACAGTTCGTTGTTTCGAAGCACCACGTGATGATCGGGTGTGATAGATTCTAACGTTCACATACAACGGGTGTAAGACAGATTTACATAGGCAAACACTTAGGTTGACTTGACGAGCCTAGCATGTACAAACATGGCCTCGGAACACAGAAGACCGAAAGGTCGAGCATGAGTCGTATAGAAGATACGATCAACATGAAGATGTTCACCGATGTTGACTAGTCCGTCTCACGTGATGATCGGACACGGCCTAGTTGACTCGGATCATGTAATACTTAGATGACTAGAAGAGGGATGTCTATCTAAGTGGGAGGTCATTAAATAATTTGATTAGATGAACTTTATTATCATGAACTTAGTCTAAAATATTTACAATATGTCTTGTAGATCGAATGGCCAACGTAGTCCTCAACTTCAACGCGTTCCTAGAGAAAACCAAGCTGAAAGACGATGGTAGCAACTATACGGACTAGGTCCGGAACCTGAGGATCATCCTCATAGCTGCCAAGAAAGATTATGTCCTACAAGCACCGCTGGGTGACGCACCTGTTCTCCCTGCAGAACAAGACGTTATGAACACTTGGCAGGCACGTACCGATGACTACTCCCTCGTTCAGTGCGGCATGCTTTACAGCTTAGAGCCGGGGCTCCAAAAGCGTTTTGAGAGACACGGAGCATATGAGATGTTCGAAGAGCTGAAAATGGTTTTCCAAGCTCATGCCCGGGTCGAGAGATATGAAGTCTCCGACAAATTCTTTAGCTGTAAGATGGAGGAAAATGGCTCTGTCAGTGAACACATACTCAAAATGTCTGGGTTGCATAACCGCTTGACTCAACTGGAAGTTAATCTCCCGGACGACGCGGTCATTGACAGAATCCTCCAGTCGCATCCACCTAGCTACAAGAGCTTTGTGATGAACTACAATATGCAGGGGATGGTAAAGACCATTCCTGAAGTATATGCTATGCTGAAATCAGCAGAGGTAGAAATCAAGAAGGAGCATCAAGTGTTGATGGTGAATAAAACCACTAAGTTCAAGAAGGGCAAGGGTAAAAAGAACTTCAAGAAGGACGGCAAGGAAGTTGCCGCGACCGGTAAGCAAGTTGCTGGGAAGAAGCCAAAGAATGGACCCAAGCCCGAAACTGAGTGTTTTTATTGCAAGGGAAGTGGTCACTGGAAGCGGAATTGCCCCAAATACTTAGCGGACAAGAAGGCCGGCAAAACCAAAGGTATATGTGATATACATGTAATTGATGTGTACCTTACCAGTACTCGTAGTAGCTCTTGGGTATTTGATACCGGTGCAGTTGCTCACATTTGTAACTCAAAGCAGGAGCTGCGGAATAAACGGAGACTGGCGAAGGACGAGGTGACGATGCGCGTCGGGAATGGTTCCAAGGTCGATGTGATCGCCGTCGGCACGCTGCCTCTACATTTACCTACGGGATTAGTTTTAAACCTCAATAATTGTTATTTAGTGCCAAGTTTGAGCATGAACATTGTATCCAGATCTCGTTTAATTCGAGATGGCTACTCATTTAAATCCGAGAATAATGGTTTTTCTATTTATATGAGTGATATGTTTTATGGTCATGCTCCGATGGTTAATGGTTTATTCTTAATGAATCTCGTACGTGATGATACACATATTCATAGTGTGAATACCAAAAGAGTTAAAGTTGATAACGATAGTCCCACATACTTGTGGCACTGCCGCCTTGGTCACATAGGTGTCAAACGCATGAAGAAGCTCCATGCAGTTGGACTTTTAGAGTCTCTTGATTATGAATCATTTGACACGTGCGAACCATGCCTCATGGGTAAAATGACCAAGACTCCGTTCTCAGGAACAATGGAGCGAGCAACCAACTTATTGGAAATCATACATACTGATGTGTGCGGTCCAATGAGTGTTGAGGCTCGCGGTGGCTATCGTTATGTTCTCACCCTCACTGATGACTTGAGTAGATATGGGTATATCTACTTAATGAAACACAAGTCTGAGACCTTTGAAAAGTTCAAGGAATTTCAGAGTGAGGTTGAAAATCAACGTGACAGAAAGATCAAGTTTCTACGATCAGATCGTGGAGGAGAATACTTGAGTCACGAATTTGGCACACACTTAAGAAAATGTGGAATAGTTTCACAACTCACGCCGCGTGGAACACCTCAGTGTAATGGTGTGTCCAAACGTCGTAATCGCACTCTATTAGATATGGTGCGATCTATGATGTCTCTTACCGATTTACCGCTATCTTTTTGGGGCTATGCTTTAGAGACTGCTGCATTCACTTTAAATAGGGCTCCGTCGAAATCCGTTGAGACGACACCGTATGAATTATGGTTTGGGAAGAAACCTAAGCTGTCGTTTCTAAAAGTTTGGGGATGCGATGCTTATGTCAAGAAACTTCAACCTGAAAAGCTCGAACCCAAGTCGGAAAAATGCGTCTTCATAGGATACCCTAAAGAAACTATTGGGTATACCTTCTACCTCAGATCCGAAGGCAAGATCTTTGTTGCCAAGAATGGATCCTTTCTAGAGAAGGAGTTTCTCTCGAAAGAAGTAAGTAGGAGGAAAGTAGAACTTGATGAAGTGTTACCTCTTGAACCGGAAAATGGCGCAACTCAAGAAAACGTTCCTGAGGTGCCTGCACCGACTAGAGAGGAAATTAATGATGATGATCAAGATACTTCTGATCAAGCTCCTACTGAAATTCGGAGGTCCACAAGGACACGTTCCGCACCAGAGTGGTACGGCAACCCTGTCTTGGAAATCATGTTGTTAGACAACGGTTAACCTTCGAACTATGAAGAAGCAATGGCGGGCCCGGATTTCGACAAATGGCTGGAAGCCATGAAATCCGAGATAGAATCCATGTATGAAAACGAAGTATGGACTTTGACTGACTTGCCCATTGAGCGGCGAGCCATAGAAAATAAATGGATCTTTAAGAAGAAGACAAACGCGGATGGTAATGTGACCATCTATAAAGCTCGGCTTGTCGCTAAGGGTTATCGACAAGTTTAAGGGGTTGACTATGATGAGACTTTCTCACCAGTAGCGAAGCTGAAGTCTGTCCGAATCATGTTAGCAATTGCCGCATTCTACGATTATGAAATAAATGGACGTCAAAACGGCATTCCTTAATGGTTTCCTTAAGGAAGAATTGTATATGATGCAGCCGGAAGGTTTTGTCGATCCTAAGAATGCTGACAAGGTGTGCAAGCTCCAACGCTCGATTTATGGGCTAGTGCAAGCATCTCAGAGTTGGAACATTCGCTTTGATGAGATGATCAAAGCGTTTGGATTTACGCAGACTTATGGAGAAGCCTGCGTTTACAAGAAAGTGAGTGGGAGCTCTGTAGCATTTCTCATACTATATGTAGATGACATACTTTTGATGGGAAATGATATAGAACTCTTGGACAGCATTAAGGCCTACTTGAATAAGAGTTTTTCAATGAAGGACCTTGGAGAAGCTGCTTATATATTAGGCATCAAGATCTATAGATATAGATCAAGACGCCTCATAGGTCTTTCACAAAGCACATACCTTGATAAGATATTGAAGAATTTCAATATGGATCAATCTAAGAAGGGGTTCTTACCTGTGTTACAAGGTGTGAAATTGAGCTCAGCTCAATGTCCGACCACGACAGAAGATATAGAAGAGATGAGGGTCATCCCCTATGCCTCAGCCATAGGTTCTATTATGTATGCCATGCTATGTACCAGACCTAATGTAAACCTTGCCGTGAGTTTGGTAGGAAGGTACCAAAGTAATCCCGGCAAGGAACACTGGACAGCGGTCAAGAATATCCTGAAGTACCTGAAAAGGACTAAGGAAATGTTTCTCGTTTATGGAGGTGACGAAGAGCTCATCGTAAAGGGTTACGTCGACGCTAGCTTCGACACAGATCTGGATGACTCTAAGTCACAAACTGGATACGTGTATATTTTGAATGGTGGGGCAGTAAGCTGGTGCAGTTGCAAACAGAGCGTCGGGGCGGGATCTACATGTGAAGCGGAGTACATGGCAGCCTCGGAGGCAGCACATGAAGCAATTTGGGTGAAGGAGTTCATCACCGACCTCGGAGTCATACCCAATGCGTCGGGGCCAATCAAACTCTTCTGTGACAACACTGGAGCTATTGCACTTGCCAAGGAGCCCAGGTTTCACAAGAAGACCAGGCACATCAAGCGTCGCTTCAACTCCATTCGTGAAAATGTTCAAGATGGAGACATAGATATTTGTAAAGTACATACGGACCTGAATGTAGCAGATCCATTGACTAAACCTCTCCCTAGAGCAAAACATGATCAACACCAGAATTCCATGGGTGTTCGATTCATCGCAATGTAACTAGATTATTGACTCTAGTGCAAGTGGGAGACTGTTGGAAATATGCCCTAGAGGCAATAATAAAAGCATTATTATTATATTTCCTTGTTCATGATAATTGTCTTTATTCGTGCTATAATTGTGTTATCCGGAAATCATAATACATGTGTGAATAATAGACACCAACATGTCCCTAGTAAGCCTCTAGTTGACTAGCTCGTTAATCAACAGATAGTCATGGTTTCTTGACTATGGACATTGGATGTCATTGATAACGAGATCACATCATTAGGATAATGATGTGATGGACAAGACCCAATCCTAAACATAGCACAAGATCGTATAGTTCGCTCGCTAGAGTTTTCCAATGTCAAGTATCATTTCCTTAGACCATGAGATCGTGTAACTCCCGGATACCGTAGGAGTACTTTGGGTGTGCCAAACGTCACAACGTAACTGGGTGACTATAAAGGTATACTGCGGGTATCTCCGAAAGTGTCTGTTGGGTTGACACGGATCGAGACTGGGATTTGTCACTCCGCATGACGGAGAGGTATCACCGGGCCCACTCGGTAATGCATCATCATAATGAGCTCAATGTGATCAAAGTGTTTGATCACGGGATCATGCATTACGGTACGAGTAAAGTGACTTGCCGGTAACGAGATTGAACAAGGTATTGGGATACCGACGATCGAATCTTGGGCAAGTAAAATACCGATTGAGAAAGGGAATTGCATACGGGATTAATTGAATCCTCGACATCGTGGTTCATCCGATGAGATCATCGTGGAGCATGTGGGAGCCAACATGGGTATCCAGATCCCGCTGTTGGTTATTGCCCGAGAGCCGTCTCGGTCATGTCTGCATGTCTCCCGAACCCGTAGGGTCTACACACTTAAGGTTCGGTGACGCTAGGGTTGTGAAGATATGTATATGCAGTAACCCGAATGTTGTTCGGAGTCCCGAATGAGATCCCGGACGTCACGAGGAGTTTCGGAATAGTCCGGAGGTAAAGAATTATATATAGGAAGTGCTGTTTCGGCCATCGGGACAAGTTTCGGGGTCATCGGTATTGTACCGGGACCACCAGAAGGGTCCCGGGGGTCCACCGGGTGGGGCCACCCATCCCAGAGGGCCCCATGGGCCAAAGTGGGGAGGGGAACCAGCCCATAGTGGGCTGGTGCGCCCCCCTAGGCCCACCCCATGCGCCTAGGGTTGAAACCCTAGGGGTGGGGGGCGCCCCACCTTGGCTTGGGGGCCACTCCAGCCCTTGGCCGCCGCCCCCCTAGGAGATCCAATCTCCTAGGGCCGCCGCCCCCCTAGGGGGCTATACATATGAGGGGGGGGGGGAGGGGGCAACAACACCTGAGTCCTGGCGCCTTCCTCTCTCCCTGCTACACCTCTTCCTCTCGCAGTACACGGCGAAGCGCTGCTGCTGTGACGCCTTGCATCCACCACCACGCAGTCGTGCTGCTGGATCTTCATCAACCTCTCCTTCCCCCTTGCTGGATCAAGAAGGAGGAGACGTCACGCTGACCGTACGTGTGTTGAACGCGGAGGTGCCGTCCGTTCGGTGCTAGGATCTCCGGTGATTTGGATCACTTCGTGTATGACTACCTCATCCCCGTTCTCTGAACGCTTCCGCTCGCGATCTACAAAGGTATGTAGATGCATCCGATCACTCGTTGCTAGATGAACTCATAGATGGATCTTGGTGAAACCGTAGGAAAATTTTTGTTTTCTGCAACGTTCCCCAACACACTAATCTTTATTATATATATAGCTCACGGACTCGACTACATAGAGAGATCACAAAGAAAAACTCGAAACTAGATCATGCCATCAACTTTATTCTACTAGATCAGGATACTACTAATAGGATCGAACTAAGAAAAATGGTAAAGATAGGAGTTGTGATGGTGATACGATACCGGGGCACCTCCCCCAAGCTTGGCAGTTGCCAAGGGGAGTGCCCATACCCATGTGATTATGTCTCCTTCTTTGTTGGTGAAGAAGAAGGTGGGGGTGTTGTCGATGATGCGGGCTTATACTTCTCCCTTAATTTGCGCTTGAGGACGACATTTTGGTCCCTCAGCTCATCAATCTCCCATTCCAGGGTTAATATCTTTTTGCATAGGTCCTGCTTATTTTCCTGCAAGAGACGAAAAGGGATAAACTCGAACTTGGGTTTCTTTACCCTATCAGGGAGGCTTGACTTTTTGAACTCCACGTGCATGTCCCCAGGTTGAGGTAATGGGGTTTCATCTTCATCTGAGCTCGTCTCCTCCTTCCCCTTGGGTTCATAGTACTCTTCTTCCTCTGTGGTCCAACCATCATGTTCCACGTCTCCATAGACCTTGGGATTTGCTAAATAATCATCCACATAGCTTTCTCCTTCCGAATCCTGGGAAGACATGTTGATCTAATCTGCAACGGGACAACTCAAAACAAGAACAGAGGATATTTGCGTGATACGGCAGTCAAAACCTTTGGGAGGTTATATAATGAATTTTTACCGACCAAAATACATATCGTGCAAGAAAGCGGAGTCCGGAAGGCACACGAGGTAGGGGGCGCGCCCAGGCAGGGGGGGGGGCGCCCACCACCCTCGTGTCCTTCTCAGACTGCCACTTATTTTTCTATTTTTCCAAATATTCCAAAACAGAGAAATATAGCCTTAAAAATTGTTTTGGAGTCGGTTTACTTACCGTACCACATACCTATTCCTTTTCGGAGTCTGAAACGTTCTGGAAAGTGTCTCTTATGTATTCCTCCGGGGTTACGATTTCAATAATATTAGTTTCAACATTTATGGGATTACCTGAGATATAATGTTTGATTCTTTGACCGTTTACCACCTTCGGATTTGTGCCTTCGAATTTGTTGATTTTTATGGCACCGGAGCGATAGACCTCCTCGATAACGTAGGGGCCTTCCCATTTAGAGAGAAGTTTTCCTGCAAAATATCTTAAACGAGAGTTGTATAGCAATACATAATCACCTACATTAAACTCACGCTTTTGTATCATTTTGTCATGCCATCTTTTAACTTTTTCTTTAGACAACTTGGCATTTTCATATGCTTGGGTTCTCCATTCACCAAGTGAGCTAATATCAAATAACCTCTTCTCACCGGCAAGTTTGAAATCATAGTTGAGCTCTTTAATAGCCCAATATGCCTTATGTTCTAGTTCGAGAGGTAAGTGACATGCTTTTCCATAAACCATTTTATACGGAGACATACCCATATGATTTTATATGCAGTTCTATAAGCCCATAATGCATCATCAAGTTTCTTGTACCAATTCTTTCTATACCTATTAACAGTCTTCTGCAAAATTAATTTGAGTTCCCTGTTACTCAATTCTACTTGACCACTAGACTGAGGGTGATAGGGAGATGCAATTCTATGATTAACATCATATTTAGCAAGCATTTTACGGAAAGCACCATGAATAAAATGTGAACCACCATCAGTCATTAAATATCTAGGGACTCCAAACCTCAAAAAAATAACTTCCTTAAGCATTTTAATAGAGGTCTTATGATCAGCACTACTAGTTGGAATAGCTTCTACCTACTTAGTAACGTCATCAACAACAACTAAGATATGTGTGTAACCATTAGAGGCAGGAAAAGGTCCCATATAATCAAAGCCCCAAACATCAAATGGTTCAGTAACAAGTGAATAATTCATAGGCATTTCCTGACGTCTACTAATATTACCAATTCTTTGACATTCATCACACGACAAGACAAACTTACGGGCATCCTTGAAGAGAGTAGGCCAATAAAAACCAGATTGCAATACCTTGTGTGCAGTTCTGTCTCCAGCGTGGTGTCCTCCATAAGCTTCGGAGTGACACTTGCGTAGGATCTATTCCTGTTCATGCTCAGGTACACAACGTCTAATAACACCATCTACTCCTTCTTTATAAAGATGTGGGTCATCCCAAAAGTAATGTCTCAAGTCATAGAATAATTTTTTTTCTTTTGTTGGTATGTGAAGCTAGGTGGTATGAATTTAGCAACTATGTAATTAGCATAATCAGCATACCACGGAGTACTACGAGAAGTACTTATAACATTTAATTATTCATCAGGAAAGCTATCATTTATAGGTAGTGGGTCATCAAGAACATTCTCTAACCTAGATAAGTTGTCTGCATCGGGGTTCTCAGCTCCTTTTCTATCAACGATATGCAAATCAAATTCTTGTAGCAGGAGAACCCATCTAATAAGTCTAGGTTTAGCATCTTTCTTTTCCATAAGATATTTAATACCAGCATGATCAATGTGAATAGTTACTTTAGAATCAACAATATAAGGTCTGAACTTATCACAAGCAAATACAACTGCTAAAAGTTCTTTTTCAGTAGTAGCATAATTTCTTTGAGCATTGTCTAGAGTCTTACTAGCATAATGGATAACATTTAATTTCTTATCAACTCTTCGCCCTAGAACATCACCTACAACATAATCACTAGCATCACACATAATTTCAAAAGGTAAATTCCAATCAGGTGGCTGAACAACAGGTGCAGAGACTAATGCTTTCTTAAGTATTTCAAATGCTTCTACACAATCATCATCAAAGACAAATGGTACATCTTTTTGCAATAAATTAGTCAGAGGCCGAGAAATTTTTGAGAAGTCCTTAATGAACCTCCTATAAAATCCGGCATGACCAAGGAAACTTCTTATACCTTTGATGTCTTTGGAACATGGCATCTTTTCAATAGCATCAACCTTGGCTTTATCAACTTCAATACCTTTTTCAGAAACTTTATGCCCCAAGACAATACCTTCATTAACCATAAAGTGACACTTTTCCCAATTCAAGACAAGATTAGTTTCTTAACATCTCTGCAAAACTCGATCAAGATTGCTCAAGCAATCATCAAAAGAGGAACCATAGAGGAAAAGTCAGAGAATATAGCCATCATGCAACTTTGAAAGGTAGCAGGTGCATTACATAGACCAAAAGGCATACATCTATAAGCAAAAGTACCAAAAGGGCATGTAAAAGTAGTCTTTGATTGATCTTTAGCCGACACAGGTATTTGAGAGAAACTAGAATATCCATCTAGAAAGCAGTAATGTGTATGTTTGCATAATCTTTCTAGCATTTGATCAATAAAAGGTAAGGGGTAATGATCTTTCTTAGTAGCCTTATTTAATTTGCGGAAATCAATTACCATCCTATAACCTGTGATAATTCTTTGTGGAATCAGTTCATCTTTATCATTAGGAACAACAGTAATACCTCCCTTCTTAGGGACACAATGTACAGGATTTACCCACCGACTATCAGCAACGGGATAAATTATACCTGCCTCCAGAAGCTTGAGTATTTCTTTTCTTACCACTTCTTTCATTTTAGGATTCAAACGTCGTTGAGGATCACGAACTGGTTTGGCATCTACTTCGAAATTTATTTTATGTTGACATAGAGTGGGACTAATGCCCTTAAGATCATCAAGAGTATATCCAATAGCAGCAGGATGCTTCTTTAGAGTTTTCAATAATCTTTCTTCTTCATGCTCTGAAAGGTTAGCACTAATAATAACATGATATATCTTCTTTTCACCAAGATAAGCATATTTAAGATTATCAGGCAATGGTTTAAGATCAAACACGGGATCACCCTTGGGTGGAGGAGGATCCCCTAGAATTTCAACAGGCAAATTGTGTTGCAGAATAGGTTCCTGTTTAAAGAATACTTCATCTATCTCCCTTCTTTCATTCATGAACATATCATTTTCATGGTCCAGCAAATAATGTTCTAAAGGATCACTAGGAGGTACGGCAATAGAAGCAAGACCAATAATTTCATCCTTACTAGGCAATTCTTCCTCACGGTGTTGTTTACTGAATTTAGAGAAATTAAACTCATGAACCATATCATCCAATCCAATAGTAACAACATTCATTTCGCAATCTATCTTAGCATTAACAGTGTTCAAGAAGGGTCTACCAAATATAATGGGACAGAAACTATCTTGTGGAGAAGTGAGAACAAGAAAATCAGCAGGATATTTAGTTTTCCCACACAAGACTTCAACATCTCTAACAATCCCAATTGGTGAAATAGTATCTCTATTGGCAAGCTTAATTGTAACATCAATACCTTCTAACTCAGCAGGTGCAATGTCATGCATAATTTCTTTGTATAAATCAATAGGTATGGCACTAGCACTAGCACCCATATCACATAAGCCATGATAACAATGATCTCCTATTTTAACAAAATAACAGGCACGCCTACCACAGGTCTATGTTTATCTTTAGCACAAGGTTTAGCAACTCTAGCAGCTTCACCGCAAAATTGAATAACATGCCCATCAATATTATCAGACAAGAGATCTTTAACAATAGCAATATTAGGTTCTACTTTAACTTGCTCAGGAGGTGTATAGGTTCTAATATTGCTATTACGAACAACAGTTGAAGCTTTAGCATGATCCTTCATTCTAACAGGGAAAGGTGGTTTCTCAATATAAGAAGTAGGAACAATAGGATCATTATAAGTGACAGTCTTTTCTTCAACTTTAATAGGTGCAGCTACTTTTACTTCTATGGGAGGGTGATATTTAAACCACTTCTCCTTAGGGAGATCGACATAAGTAGCAAAAGATTCACAGAAGGAAGCTACTATCTCAGAGTCAAGTCCATATTTAGTGCTAAACTTACGGAAAATATCAATATCCATAAAAGATTTAACAAAATCAAACTTAGGTGTCATACCTGACTCCTTACCTTCATCGAGGTCCCAATCTTCAGAGTTGCATTTAATTCTATCCAATAAATCCCATCTAAATTCAATAGTATTCATCATAAAAGAGCCAGCACAAGAAGTATCGAGCATGGTGCGATTGTTTTCAGAAAGCCGAGCATAAAAACTTTGAATAATTATTTTCTCGAGAGCTCATGATTGGGGCATGAATATAACATTGATTTAAGCCTCCCCCAAGCTTGAGCGATGCTTTCTCCTTCGCGAGGCCAGAAACTATATATATATATATATATATATATAAAATTGCGATCACGATGAACAAGATGCATAGGGTAATACTTTTGATGAAATTCCAATTTCAATCTTTTATAGTTCCATGATCTCATATCATCACATAGCCTATACCATGTCAATGCGTCTCCCTTCAAAGATAAAGGGAAGACCTTCTTCTTAGCAACATCATCGCGTATACCTGCAAGCTTAAATAATCCACAAACTTCATCCACATATATTAAGTGCTCATCAGGATGCTTTGTTCCATCTCCTGTAAAAGGGTTAGCTAGCAGTTTTTCCATCATACCCAAAGGAAATTCAAAAGGAGTTTCATTTTCAATAGGTTCAGTAGGTTGAGGAGAAACTCTTTGCTCTAATGGAGGGGGTGAAGATACCCCGAACAAGCCCCTCAGAGAATTACTTTCCATAGTAACAAGTGACTGTAAATTTCAGCACACTATATAAATTTTTCCTTACCAAATTCCACCTACCAGAAGCGCTACACTCCCCGGCAACGGCGCCAGAAAAGATTTTTGATGATCCACAAGTATAGGGGATCTATCATAGTCCTTTCTATAAGTAAGAGTGTCGAACCGAACGAGGAGCAGAAGGAAATGATAAGCGGTTTTCAGCAAGGTATTCTCTGCAAGTACTGAAATAAGTGGTAACAGATAGTTTTGTGATGAGATAAATTGTAACGAGCAACAAGTAACAAAAGTAAATAAAGTGCAGCAAGGTGGCCCAATCCTTTTTGTAGCAAAGGACAAGCCGAAACAAACTCTTTTATAAGGAAAAGCGCTCCCGAGGACACATGGGAATATCATCAAGCTAGTTTTCATCACGTTCATATGATTCACGTTCGGTACTTTGATAATTTGATATGCGGGTGGACCGGTGCTTGGGTGCTGTTCTTACTTGAACAAGCATCCCACTTATGATTAACCTCTATTGCAAGCATCCGCAACTACAAAAAAAGTATTAAGGTAAACCTAACCATAGCATGAAGCATATGGGTCCAAATCATCCCCTTACAAAGCAACGCATAAACTAGGGTTTAAGCTTCTGTCACTCTAGCAACCCATCTTCTACTTATTAATTCCCAATGCCTTCCTCTAGGCCCAAATAATTATGAAGTGTTTTGTAGTCGACGTTCACATAACACCACTAGAGGCTAGACAACATACATCTTATCAAAATATCGAACGAATACCAAATTCACATGACTACTAATAGCAAGACTTCTCCCTTGTCCTCAGGAACAAACGTAACTACTCAGAAAGCATATTCATGTTCATAATCAGAGGGGTAATAATATGCATAAAGGATCTTAACATATGATCTTCCACCAAATAAACCAACTAGCATCAACTACAAGGAGTAATCAACACTACTAGCAACCTAGTAGCACCAATCCCGGACTTTGAGACAAGAATTGGATACAAGAGATGAACTAGGGTTTGGAGATGAGATGGTGCTGGTGAAGATGTTGATGGAGATTGCCCTCTCCCGACGAGAGGAGCGTTGGTGATGACGATGGTGATGATTTCCCCCTCCCGGAGGGAAGTGTGCCTGGCAAAACAGCTCTGCCGAAGCCCTAGATTGGTTCCGCCAAGGTTCCGCCTCGTGGTGGCGGAGTCTTGTCCCGAAAAGTTCTTCTTGGTTTTTTTCTTGACGAAAGGCTTCATATAGGAGAAGATGGATGTCGGAGACCCACTAGGGGGCCCACGAGGTAGGGGGCGCGCCCCCCACCCTCGTGAGCAGGGTGTGGGCCCCTGGCCTTCATCTTTGGCGAGGATTTTTCTTTATTTCTTTTAAGATATTCTGTGGAGTTTCAGGACTTTAGGAGTTGCACAAAATAGGTCTCTAATATTTGCTCCTTTTCCAGCCCAGGATTCCAGCTGCCAGCATTCTCCCTCTTCATGTAAACCTTGTAAAATAAGAGAGAATAGCCATAAGTATTGTGACATAACGTGAAATAACAGCCCATAAAGCGATGAATATCGATATAAAAGCATGATGCAAAATGGACATATCACTAAGCCCCCGAGTGGGAGGATTGCTCTCCACTCGGTAGGATTTTTCAAACTTAGGCGAGTACTTGGACTGCAGCTAAGCCCCCGAGTGGGAGGATTTCTCTCCACTCGGTAGGATTTTTCAAACTTAGGCTAGTACTTGGACTGCAGCTAAGCCCCCGAGTGGGAGGATTGCTCTCCACTCGGTAGGATTTTTCAAACTTAGGCGAGTACTTGGACTGCAGCTAAGCCCCCGAGTGGGAGGATTGCTCTCCACTCGGTAGGATTTTTCAAACTTAGGCGAGTACTTGGACTGCAGCTAAGCCCCCTGAGTGGGAGGATTGCTCTCCACTCGGTAGGATTTTTCAAACTTAGGCGAGTACTTGGACTGCAGCTAAGCCCCCGAGTGGGAGGATTGCTCTCCACTCGGTAGGATTTTTCAAACTTAGGAGAGTACTTGGACTGTAGCTAAGCCCCTCGAGTGGGAGGATTGCTCTCCACTCGGTAGGATTTTTCAAACTTAGGTGAGTACTTGGACTGCAGCTAAGCCTCCGAGTGGGAGGATTGCTCTCCACTCGGTAGGATTTTTCAAACTTAGGCGAAACGGATTCGCAGCTAAGCCTCCGAGTGAGAGGCTTACTCATCACTCGGTAGGATTTTTTTTCAAACTTAGGCGAAACAGATTTGCAGCTAAGTCACCCACTGGGGGATTTCATATGCAGACAAAAGTAACAACAATCGTTGGGAAAATTATAAAACTCTTGTCTTTGATAAATAAACTACAGAGGTATTTCTTATTACATCTCATCCGAGTGAGTACTTAAGTATAAAAGGGGCGGAGCAGATCCGTGTTCCAAGCTCATGGCTCGTCTTTCTGATGCTTGACATTGTAAAGATGGTATGCTCCATTGTGGAGAACTCTGGTGATAATGAAGGGGCCTTCCCAAGCAGGGGCGAGCTTATGTGGTTTCTATTGATCCACACGAAGAACCAGGTCTCCCTATTGAAAGGATCGACCCCTCACGTTTCTGGCATGGAATCGACGCAAGTCTTGCTGGTAAATGGTTGACCGGATCAAGGCCATCTCTCTGTCCTCTTCTAAGAGATTGACTGAATCTTGCTAGGCCTGTTCTGCTTCTTCTTCAGAGAAGAGCTCGACTCAGGGTGCGTTGTGGAGCAGGTCACTTGGCAGAACAGCTTCAGCTCCGTAAACCAAAAAGAAAGGAGTTCGTCTAGTCGAGCGATTGGGAGTTGTCCTCAATCCCCAAAGAACTGATGGAAGTTCATCGACCCAGGCACCTGCTGCGTGTTTGAGATCACGCATCAGTCGGGGTTTCGGTCCCTTGAGGATTAGACCATTTGCTCTTTCTGCTTGTCCATTCGACTGCGGGTGAGCGACTGAAGCATAATTGACTCGTGTGCCTTGAGAAGCGCAGAAAGCTCTAAATTCTTCAGAATCGAAGTTCGACCCGTTGTTAGTGATCATGCTGTGTGGAACCCCATATCTGAATGTCAATTCTCTGATGAAACTGATAGTGGTGCTAGCTTCAAGATTCTTGATAGGTTTAGCTTTAATCCATTTGGTAAACTTGTCGACTTCTACAAGCACATGAGCGAAGCCGCTTCTTCTAGTTCTCAGCGGTCCAACCATATCCAACCCCCAAACAGCAAAGGGCCAGACGAGTGGAATGGTTTTCAGAGCTGACGCTGGCTTGTGAGACATATCAGAATAAAACTGGCAACCTTCACATATGTCGACTATATCTTTTGCCATCTTGTTCGCTCGTGGCCAATAAAATCCGGCTCGGTATGCTTTAGCCACAATGGCCCGAGAGGACGCATGGTGACCACAGGTCCCCGAGTGGATGTCGTTGAGGATCATTCGACCTTCTTCTGGCGTTATGCATTTCTGACTGACCCCAGTCACACTTTCCCTGAACAATTGTCCCTTTATCATAGTAAAGGCTTTGGATCGACGGACGATCTGTCGAGCCTCTTCTTCATCCTTTGGGAGTTCTTTCCTAAGAATGTACGCGATGTAAGGCACTGTCCAGTCGGGAGTGATGACCAGAACCTCCATGATTAGGTCGACCACGGCTGGGACCTCGACTTCAGTCGGATCTGTGGTGCTCTTAGGCTATGGGGGCTCTTTAGTGAAAGGATCTTCTTGAACTGACGGTGTGTGAATGTGTTCCAAAAACACATTGCTGGGGATGGCCTGTCTCTTGGAACCTATCTTCGCCAAATCATCGGCTGCTTGATTTTTCAGTCGGGGTATATGATGGAGCTCTAACCCCTCAAACTTCTTCTCCAACTTTCTTACCGCATGGCAGTAACCAGTCATGGTTGGGCTTCTGACGTCCCACTCTTTCATCACTTGATTGACCACCAAATCTGAGTCGCCATAGACCATGAGGCGACGGACGCCGAGTGAAATGGCCATGCGCAACCCATATAAGAGTGCTTCATATTCTGCTTCGTTATTGGAGGAATCAAAGTGAATCTGGAGTACATATCTGAGATTGTCTCCTCGGGGGGATACCAGTACCACTCCGGCACCAGAACCATTCAGCATCTTGGAACCGTCAAAGAACATGGCCCCGTGTTCCGAGTGAACTTGAGTCGGCAATTGCTGCTCGATCCACTCGGCGAGGAAATCAGCTATTGCTTGGGACTTGATAGCTTTGTTTGCCTCAAACTTGATATCTAAGGGAAGGAGTTCAATCGCCCATTTTGCCACTCGACCAGTTGCATCTCTATTGTGCAGAATCTCTAACAATGGAGCATCGCTGACGACTGTAATAGAGTGGTCAGAGAAATAGTGTGCAACCTTCTTCATGGTCATGTAAAATCCACAAACAAGCTTCTGATAGTGCGGGTATCTCTGTTTCAACGGAGTCAGAACTTCAGAAACATAATAAACTGGGCGCTGAACTTTACAGGCTTTTCCCTCTTCTTCCCGCTCGACCGTAAGTACTATACTGACGACTTGTCCAGTGGCTGCTATATAAAGCAGTAAAGGCTCTTTGCTGATTGGGGGCAGCGAGCACCGGCTGGGTGGAAAGCAGGGCTTTTAGCTATGCAAATGCTGCATCAGCTTCGGGAGTCCACTCGAACTTATTTGACTTCTTCATCAGTCGGTAGAGAGGCAGTGCCTTCTCACCGAGTCTGGAAATGAATCAACTTAAGGCGACCAAACAACCAGTAAGCTTCTGAACATCATGCACACACAGGGCGTTTCATTCGGAGTATGGCACCAACTTTCTCAGGGTTAGCATCGATCCCTTGTTCGGAAACGAGAAAATCGAGTAATTTTCCTCCTGGAACTCCGAATGTGCACTTTGATGGATTAAGTTTGATATCATACCTTCTGAGGTTGGCAAAGGTTTCAACAAGGTCAGCCAGCAGGTCGGAGCCTTTACGTGACTTGACCACAATGTCATCCATGTAAGCTTCCACATTCCGACTGATTTGAGTGAGTAAACACTTTTGAATCATCCGCATGAACGTGGCTCCAGCGTTCTTCGGACCGAATGGCATAGTGACATAACAGAAGCACCCAAATGGGGTGATGAAAGCTGTTTTAATTTCATCGGGTCCATATAGACGGATCTGATGGTACCCGGAATAGGCGTCCAAAAAGGACAAACGCTCACACCCCATAGTCGAATCGACAATTTGATCGTCGGGCAGGCCCAATTGATATGCTTGAAGTTGATGCACATGCAAAGTGAGTTGTCCTTCTTAGGGACCATGACAACATTTGCTAACCACTCGGAATGGTAAATCTCTCGGATAAACTCAGCTCCAAGGAGCCGAGCTACTTCTTCACCGATTGCTTTTCTCTTCTGTACGGTGGACTGTCGAAGATGTTCCTTGACCGGTTTTTCTTTTGGGTCGACTCGCAGACGATGCTCAGCCAGTCCCCTGGGAACACCTGGCATGTCAGAAGGTTTCCATGCAAAGATGTCCCAGTTCTCACGGAGGAACTGGATGAGCGCTTCTTCCTATTTGGAGTCGAGTGTTGTAGAGATGTGGGTCGGAGCAGCATTGGGATCAGTCGGGTGGATATGAATCGGTTTTGTTTCACCGGACGACTGAAATGCTGAATCCGTTGCAGGCTTCTTAGCTCGTAGCAAATCACTCGGATCAGCATTTTCCTGACACTCCTGTAATTCCACTACTGCCATCTGCGCATCGTGGATCTTTGAGCCCTTCTGAAAGCACTCTTCTGCCTTCTTTCTGTTGCCAGTGATAGTGATCACACCCTTAGGGCCAGGCATCTTCAGTTTGAGGTACACATAGCATGGTTGAGCCATAAAACGTGCATAAGCTGGCCTGCCCAGAATAGCGTGATAAGCACTCTGGAAACCCACAACTTCAAATGTCAACTTCTCTTTACGGTAATTCTTGGAATCACCGAAAACCACGTCAAGAGCAATCTGGCTGAGTGATTCAGCCTTCTTGTCTGGAATGACCCCATGGAAACTCATATTGCTTTCACTGAGTCTGGACATCGGAATGCCCATCCCTTTAAGCGTCTCTGCATACAGAATATTCAAGCCACTGCCACCATCCATCAGAACTTTGGTCAGTCGTGTGCCTTCAACAACTGGATCGACCACCAACGCTTGCCTCCCAGGGGTGGCTATGTGCGTCGGGTGATCAGACTGGTCGAATGTGATGGCAGTCTGAGACCATTTCAAATAACTGGGTGTCGCCGAAGCGACCATATTAACTTCTCTGTTGATAACTTTCCGTCGACTCTTGCTCTCAACATCAGCAAAAATCATCAGAGTGGAATTGACATGAGGGTAGCCATCATCACTGTCCTCCTTGTCATCAACCTTGTCTGACTCTCTTTCCATATCTTTGGGTTGTTTCTCTCGGTACTACTGGATTAGGAGCCGACATTGCCGAGTGGTATGTTTCGGGTAAATGATTTCACCCTCTTTATCTTTCTTGGTGTGGATGTGGCATGGCAAGTCCAGCACATCATTTCCATCTTGATCTTTTATTTTCTTAGGGTTCCATGGCCCATTGGGCTTCCCTTTGGATTTTCCCTGAGTCACGGCTAAGGTTTCTCCAGGAGCAGCTGGCTCGGCTTTGCGCTTCTGCTTCCAACTGGAGTTACCTCCTCCGGTTTCATGGGCGATTGATTTGTGCTTGCCGCTCCGGAGCCGATCCTCTTCTTCACCATTAACGTACTTGGTGGCAATCTCCATCATTTGACTCAGAGACATGTCTCCGGTCCGACCGAACTTCAGATTCAATTCTTTGTACTTGACGCCTTCCTTGAAGGCACAAACTGCCTGATGATCAGACACGTTCTCCATCGTGTGATGCAGTGTGATCCATCTCTGGATATAATCCCTCAAAGTTTCATTTGTCTTCTGCACACAAGATTGCAGCTCCGTCAACCCTGCCGGTCGTTTGCATGTTCCTTCAAACGTTCTGACAAACACTCGGGCAAGATCTTCCCAAGTATAAATGCTGCTGGGTGCTAATTGATTCAGCCATGCTCTGGCCGAGCCCTCCAACATCAGAGGCAAGTGTTTCATGGACACTTTATCATTGCCGCCGCCAATCTGAACAGCCACTCGGTAGTCCTCAAGCCAAGTATCAGGCTTGGACTCACCAGTGAACTTATTGACTCCAGTCGCCAACCTAAAGTTGGGAGGAATCACCGCGGCCCTGATGGCTCTGCTGAAGCACTCTGGACCTGAGACGTGCACTCTGCTGCTGGTGGGTACATCTCTATCATGACCTTCCCGGTGAGCTCTATTCCTGTCGACCAAACCCTGAACGAGAATGGATCTTGCATTGAAGCCTGGTTCCTTGGGGTCGACTGGAATCCTTCGCCCAACACTGTGAGGGCGTCTGTCATCCTGCTGTCGAGGCACGTATGATCCACTCCTTGGGGGAGGTGTGGGCACCCGACGACGATCATCACGATCGAGTCGATGATCATACTGCTCACGGTTTCTGTACTGGTCACGCCGGTCTCCACGTCCCTCACACCTCGGGGGCGATCTTGGGCTGTGAGCCGACTGGAGTGTATCTGCAACAACGAACCTGCTATGGATCCTATTCCGCGACTGCGACACAACTGTATTCTGCTCTCCCGCTGCCCGGAGTAAAGCTCTGATCCGCATTAGACCTCTGCCAGCTTCTGACTGGGAGGGCTCAATTGACTCTGCTATTCGAGCCGCAACTGTAAGATTTTGGATCGGAGTTCGATATACTTGAGTCGGAAATGGAAAGAGCTGACGTCGACTGGATTCTGGAACCCGCTGTCGCGCACGCTCGTCGAGTACTCCCTGGAGGTTTTCAAGTCGAGTTCGCTCAGCCAAGTTGGCCAAGCGCGCGTCCTCCAAGGCCCGGGCTGTTGGAAATATGCCCTACAGGCAATAATAAAAGGATTATTATTATATTTCCTTGTTCATGATAATTGTCTATTGTTCATGCTATAATTGTGTTATCCGGAAATCGTAATACATGTGTGAACACATACACCACAACATGTCCCTAGTGAGCCTCTAGTTGACTAGCTCGTTGATCAACAGATAGTCATGGTTTCCTGACTATGGGCATTAGATGTCATTGATGACGAGATCACATCATTAGGAGAATGATGTGATGGACAAGACCCAATCCTAAGCCTAGCACAAGATCGTGTAGTTCGTTTGCTAAAGCTTTTCCAATGTTAAGTATCATTTCCTTAGACCATGAGATCGTGTAACTCCCGGATGCTGTAGGAGTGCTTTGGATGTGCCAAACGTCACAACGTAACTGGGTGACTATAAAGGTATATTGCAGGCATCCCCGAAAGCATCTGTTGGGTTGACACGGATCAAGACTGAGATTTGTCACTCCATATAACGGAGAGGTATCTCTGGGCGCACTCGGTAATGCATCATCATAATGAGCTCAATGTGACCAAATGGTTGGTCACGGGATCATGCATTACAGTACGAGTAAAGTGACTTGCCGGTAACGAGATTGAACGAGGTATTGGGATACCAACGATCGAATCTCGGGCAAGTAACGTACCGATTGACAAAGGGAATTGTATACGGGATTACTTGAATCCTCGACATCGTGGTTCATCCGATGAGATCATCGTGGAACATGTGGGAACCAATATGGGTATCCAGATCCCGCTGTTGGTTATTGACCGGAGAGTTGTCTTGGTCATGTCTGCATGTCTCTCGAACCCGTAGGGTCTACACACTTAAGGTTCGGAGACGCTAGGGTTGTATAGATATGAGTATGCAGTAATCCGAAAGTTGTTCGAAGTCCCGGATGAGATGCTGGACGTCACGAGGAGTTCCGGAATGGTCCGGAGGTGAAGAATTATATATAGGAAGTGCAGTTTCAGCCATCGGGAGAATTCGGGGTCACCGGTATTGTACCGGGACCACCGGATGGGTCCCGGGGGTCCACCGGGTTGGGCCACCCATCTCGGAGGGCCCCATGGGCTGAAGTGGGGAGGGGAACCAGCCCATAGTGGGCTGGTGTGCCCCCCTTGGGCCCCCTGCGCCTAGGGCTGGAAACCCTAGGGTGGGGGCGCCCCACTTGCCTTGGGGGGCAAGGCTCCCCCTTGGCCGCCGCCCCCCTAGGAGATCCAATCTCCTAGGGCCGGCGCCCCCAGGGGCCTATATAAAGGGGAAGGGAGGGCAGCCGTACCTCAAGCTTTGGCGCCTCCCTCTCCCCTGTTACACCTCTCCCTCTCGCAGAAGCTCGGTGAAGCCCTGCTGCGATCACTGCTGCATCCACCACCACGCCGTCGTGCTGCTGGACCATCATCAACCTCTCCTTCCCCCTTGCTGGATCAAGAAGGAGGAGACGTCTTCCGCTCCGTACGTGTGTTGAACGCGGAGGTGCCGTCCGTTCGGCACTTGGTCATCGGTGATTTGGATCACGGCGAGTACGACTCCATCATCCCCATTCTCTTGAACGCTTCCGCTCGCGATCTACAAGGGTATGTAGATGCACTCTACTCTCGTTGCTAGTTGACTCCATAGATTGATCTTGGTGGAACGTAGGGAATTTTTTTTGTTTTCTGCAACGTTCTCCAACACGGGCCTCGGGGGTTTCTCCCATGATAGGAGTGTGAAGTGCATCCATGTTCCGGCGGCGAAGTTCTTCTCTGTGCTGCGAAGAGAGGGGATCGGGGAGGTACTCCTAATGGGCATGCGACGGATCGCCCCCGCCGTCGCCACAGTCGTCGCAGGGGAATTTGGGAGGACTGCGAGGTCCATCGACCATCAGGACCTCCGCCGCTGGATCACTGCTGTCGCACTCGGATGCAGTCTCTACAGAGCCAGTCGAACATGCCGTAGAGAGATTCGTCGGGCTCGATCGCCACGACTTGGGGATGGCCGATTGGTGGGCCACCGCGTGCCTCACCCACCGCTGAAGCCTCGACCGACCGGAACGCTTGCGCCAGCGGGAGACAGGGAGGGAGGACACCACAGGAGCCGACCGATACTGGGTCGACGGTTGCCGCAAGAGGACGCCGCGGACGCACGCGCAAAAGTGCGTTGCCCTGCGGACGGGGAGTGCGTCGACGTCGAGTGGAGCCTCCTGAAGCCAAGCGGAGTCGTCGGCAATGAACACGAGCGCGCCGAGACGGATCTCGCGGCCCTCAGCCAAACCTCCGCCTAAAACCATGATGGAGGTGATCGGATAGGTTGGAACTTCTCCAACAAGTCGCCAAGACACCTGCCCCACGGTCGGCGCCAACTGTCGTGGTTCTAAGTCTGACACTAGAATAGGGGGTAGGAATGTAGAGGCAAGATCCCAACTATGGAGGAGTTGTACACGCAAGTTTTACGAGTTCAGGCCCTTCTCGGAGGAAGTAATAGCCCTACGTCTCAGAGCCCGGAGGCGGTCGACTGGATTATATGCATGTGAGTTACAGGGGGTGCGAACCCTTGTCCCAGAGGAGGGGGGTGGCTTATATAGAGTGCGCCAGGATCCCAGCTCCCCTCCATTACACAGGATTCAATGTATATATAGGGGTGGCATTACAAGTAACGCATGTATTAAAGTGCTACAAATGACCATTAAATATCTGAGAGAATGCCTGACCGTTGCTGCGCGGAGCGGCTTTAGGTCTTCTTGTCGTCGAGTGGTTTGGTGGTCGAGTGACCTGGATAAAGTGGGGTCCCGAGTGGATGGTAGGTCGAGTGAACGTTACTCGACACCTTTGCTGGATCCCTTCTTCTGATTCTTGAACGTGTAGGTCAGGCCTATTACCCTACCCTAGGTCTATGTCCACATCAGGGGGAACATTGCACTTCCATATAAACTTCCAGCATTTCCTGCTACCATCCGGCGAACTGCTTGATGCTTCCGAGGACCCCCTGTGAATTTCGTCAAAAGCCATGGCATAAGCTGGTTTCACTGTGAAAACTCCTAGCCTCCCCGGGTCCCATGAAATAACATCTTCCCTAAGTCTTGGTGACGCCCGTATCTTCAAAATCTCGTCAACATCAGCTGGTATGAAGTATTGCTGCAGCAGTTTCACATTCCATGAGCCATTGTCGTTAAGCAGGTCCGACACAAAGCGGATACGACACCGGCCTTGAATAGACACATGTTTGTATGATTAAGGCATCGGTATCCAATTATCTCTCCACACTCTAATACTCTTTCCATTCCCAACCCTCCATATTAGACCTTTCTTCAAAAGATCTAGACCGTGACTAATAGCTTGCCATGATGAGGAAGCATTGCCTGAGAAGACCGTATATACTAGATTACCTTGGGGATAATATCTAGCCTTTAGCACTTGGGCGCATAAGCTATCTGGTTTGGATAGCAACCTCCAGGCTTGGCGTGCCAACAGTGCTTGGTTGAATAATCGAAAGTCACGGAATCCTGCACCTCCTTTAGCCTTGGGCTGTAATAGATAGTCCCAACCTCTCGAGTGGACCTTCCTTCTTCCTTTCTTAGAACCCCAATAAAAGTTCCTAACCATTCTTGTGAGATCATCGCACACCGAGTATGGTAACTTCAAGACACCCATAATGTACGTCGGCAAGGCCTGTGCCACTGACTTAATTAAAACCTCTCTACCTGGCTGGGCAAGGAGTCCATCACCCCACTGAATCAATCGCTTTGTGAGAATTTTTTGCAAGTTCTGAAACTGTCCTTTAGACATACGCCCTTCTGGTGTTGGAAGGCCCAGATATTTTTCCTCGAATACCAGACTTGTAACTCCCAACACATCTCTTACATGCTCCTGTATCATCACCACGCAGGCAGCACCAAAAAATATAGAGCATTTAGTATAGTTCAAGCTTTGGCCAGTGGACGCGCCATACAATTCCAGGGCAGCATTTACACTAACCGCTTGGGCACTGGAGGCCTCAAAGAATAACAAGGTATCATCAGCAAATAGCAAATGGGATATACCAGGAGCCCTTCTACATACCTTAACAGGGGTAATCTCACCCAAAGACACTTTGTTCTTTAAAATTGCTGACAAGCCATCCGCCACAAATAGGAATAAGAATGGTGATAGAGGGTCGCCTTGCCGAAGCCCACGCGTCGGTGCAAATGAATCCAAGAGGGTACAATTTAATTTGATAGAATACCTCACCGATGTGACACACGTCATAACCCAGTCAATCCATCATTGAGCGAAACCCACCTTTTGCATCACCTGCCTCAAGAACACCCAATGCACAAGATGGATTTCACGATGCAAAAAACGAGGGAGAGCTCAAGGAACATATTTTGATGGTGGAATGGACTAATGTTGCTCTACTCTGCTACTGCTTGTCAATATTCGCTGGTGTTGTTGAGAAACGCCATGGTTCTTCTGCCCGAGGAGCCTGCTATATAGTCCCTGTCAGCTCCGACGCGACGACCCCGGCTGTAAGGTTATTAATTTCAACTCAAATCTTTTTTTTGGCAATGCTTCATTCATTCATGCATGTCATAATTTATCTATTGTGTTGGTACTGCTTTTACTTTCTATATCTGCTAATGCGGCTATTAAGTGTCTTGTAGAGAGGAGAGGACCCAACATCTTGGGCCTGCCTCTACAAACAGCAAAATACTAATATCTTGGAGCTGCTGTGCCATGGAATGTTTCTGTTGTTGTGCAAACATCAGGGGATATGTAGTAGTACGTATGTTTTGTCAGCTATCAACATATCCACTCATTGTCATCGCTCCATGTATGCAAACTTCTGTAATATTCAGATGATGATTTTAGATTAAGTCTTCCGATTTTATTGTGCGAGCTCCTCGGCCCAGGTTATTTTTATCTTCATATTTTTTCATTTCTGTTTTCCTTTTTTATTTTTAACAAAATTTAAAGAAATATCCACAAGTATGAAAAAATATTTGCAAAAACACTGTTTGCCAATACAATATTTTTTCACAAATTCAGAAATATGTCAAAAATACAAAGAGTGTTCATGATTTTGAAAAATATCCATGGTTTTGAAAAATGTTTGAGAATTCAGGAAATGTCAAGATTTCAAAAATTGTTTGCAGCAAAAAATGTTCACGTATTCAAAGAATGTTTGAAATTTTCAAAAAACTATACAATTTTAAAATATGGTCATGATTTCAAAAATATTTCACGAATTCAAAAAATGTTTGTGAATTTTATTAAACCGCGTATACAAAAAAGGTTTGAAAATTAAAAAAGGTCACAATTTCAAAAAAAAATGTGAAAATAAAAAATGATTTGAATTTTAAATAATGGTTTGAGAATTAAAAATAACACGATTTCAAATATCCTTTAGATATTTTGATTGTTCAACATACTTGTATGGATTGGAATTTGTATAAGGCAATGAGACTGCCATGCTGGGCCATTTGCATGTACGCGGTAGAGTGGCAAAGATCGAGTGAGACGGCTAGTGTGTACAATTATAGTGGTTTTGGAGGAGGACGGTGTTTTGGTGCTCAAGCTCATCTGCTCGTGTGGATGAATAGTAAAATAAAAAATAGAAAGAAAACATGTTTTTATATGTTTGTAGTCTAAAGATGAACAAATTCTCTTTGTTCCTGCAAACTTTCATGACTACGTGACATAAGGAGAGCTTTGGACAAAAGAGAAAAAAAATCAAAGCTTTGAGGAAGGCTCCTGCTTTTTTTGGAGCACTGGTTTCATTTTTTTCTACCCCAAGCTCCCCCGATGTGATATGGTCATGAAACTTTGCAACCACATAGAAAATTTGCTCATCTTTCATTGAAAAAATGTTGTAATTATTTTTGCAATTTTTACTGTTCATCCATGAGCAAATGATCAACAACGGATTTCTTGTTTTGGAGTTCCTTTACCCCATTGTTTGTACATGTGTGCTTCTTCTTATAGTTGCGCAAAACTTAGGCATACAAATTTGGAATCTTGAGGGTAGGTACCCTTCGATCTTCTTCAGTTCACTAGATGAACAAGTTTCTAGAATTCACTTCATTTTTGAAACTCTAGCTCATTTGGTTGAACTAAGTAGGGTCGGAGTGTACCCTAAAGCCTTGTTTGGATGCGAGCATGGATATTACCACACCCAGGGTGTAATATTATTGGCAAAACAAAACCCCCATGGAAATACCTTTGCGAGAGATGGGGTTAGTCTCGTCTTCGTTCTTAGCTACCCAGCCTTCAGCGGCGCTGGTGCATGTACCGTTCTGCTGGTCCCAACAGATCGGGCTGCTGCCTTGTGCGCCTCTACATCAGACCCCAGTACTCCGGCTACACCATATCTGGTTGTGCTGGTCCAACAAGATTGAGCTGCATCATCCAACACAAATCTTATCACCCTTCTCCCATACATGACTCAAAAAGGTGGGGTCTAGCTCAGTGCTATGGAACTCGGCGCGTGTCGTGGAATTCTCACGGCAGATGTCCTCTTGCAAGGACTTAGTCGTGGAGCCATCGCAACTAGGAAGCTTAAAGGGTTAATCGGGACAAAGGACACGAGAGGTTTATACTAGTTCGGCCCCTTACGGTGAAGGTAAGGCCTACGTCTAGTTGGGTTGGTATTGCTTGATGTTTCGATGACCAGGGAGCGAGATATGCTATGCCCGGCTCTCGACGGGTTGTTTCTTGCCCTAAGCCGCCGGCGGGTCGTCCCCTTATATACACGGGTTGATGCCCTGCGGCCTACAGAGTCCTGGCCGGCTCATAAACAGTGTCCAGCTCGGTGACTAGTTACTTCTACCTTATGTTACAAGTCATGCCATCATGGCAGTTTGTCACTATGGGCGTTGAGCCGCCCGTGGGCTTGAAACCTTATGAACCGCCATCCTCATGCTGGGTCTTGGGCTTCTTTCACGTTGAGTCTTCTTTGCGTAACCCAGCCCCTACTGGGCGGCTTACATAAATAGTTATATTCCCAACATTAGGCCCCAGATTGATTTGCGCCGGTTCATGTCAATCTTAAAATACCTTAAGAATCAGTCTTTCTGTCTTCTGTCCGTGAAAAGGTCATAACCCGTTGTGACGTCATCTTCTGGATCCGGGTTAACCCATCATGACGTCATCCTTTAATTAAATCCTTATTTTATTCCATCATATCTTCAACGGATTTTTGCCTTTACTGACCATCCCAAAAATTGAGGCGTCGGGGTCGCTGGATAATGATACTCCGTCTCCTCGTTTCTCGCGCCGTCTTGGTTGGCCCCTCCCTATAAATAGATGCGACCTAGGTCTTTCCCATTTTCCTCAGTTGTCTTCCTCCTCGCACTCCCTTCTCTGCTGCTCGAGCTCCGCCGCCGCCGCCGTCGAACTCCTTCGTCTTCAACGACTCAGGCCACTGCATCAACCTGACTCTTGACCAGAGAACGACGACGACCCTCCGCAGCTCATCCGCATCGGTGAGTTCCTTTTATTCGTTTCCTCAGATCTGCATTAGAACTGCATTGAGTTCATCGGCATGCTTCGCCGCCCGATGCGAGTCTTTGCTAGTTTCTACCTCCAACGCACTTTTTAGATCGTAGAAACAACATAGAACTGCTGCGGTACTTGTTTGCGCCTATTTTGTATAAAGACAGATCTCATTTCCCCTGTCTGGAAGCCATCTTCGATTGCATGAACTTCTCTGCCCTGTTTTAGGTCTAGAAATTTTTCCTTTTCAGAGCAACCATTTGATCCAAAATAACAATTGCAACTTGTGAAACATGTTTGTCCCACACTTAGCCAAGAATTGTATCTGCTGAATCTGTTTTAACCATAGTAGTCCATGTGACCGGTTTAAAATACCGGCTGTCAACACTGCTTGCCTCTGGCGACTTAAGAAAATTTTAACTACCTTTGATACCCGCAGCGGTTTAAACATCATTGCATAGTCACCTATATCTCATTAGGCCCCTTCTTAAGCCGCCACTTTGAATAAATCAACAATGCTCTCTCCCGGGTTATGAATTGAGCTGGATTTTTTTATTTTGTTTGTAGGCTTCGATTTGCGCAATGGCACCCAAAGCTCCCAAACCTCCGGTGACCTGCAATTGGGTCCCATCCGTTGTCACGGAAAGCAAATTGTCCGAATTTGTGAAGTCTGGCTACCTGCCCAAGAAGGAGGTCATGTCTTATCATGCTCCTGACCCGTCCGAGGAGAAACCTCATCCCAAAGAAGGGGAGGTAGTAGTTTTTACGGATCATATGAGCCGGGGATTCGCTCCACCCGGTTCAAAATTCTTTAGGGATGTTCTGAAATTCTTTGACCTGAGGCCTCAAGATATTGGACCCAATTCCGTGTCAAATATATGCAACTTCCAAGTCTTCTGTGAGGTTTATCTTGGAGAAGAGCCTAGCCTGCTTTTGTTTAGGGAACTGTTCTATTTAAACCGGCAGAATGAACGTGCCAACGGGCCCAGTCTGGAACTCGGTGGCATATCAATTCAGAGGCGGAGAGACTGCCTATTTCCTTATGCTGAACTGCCGAGTCATCCAAAGGACTGGAACCAGACATGGTTCTACTGCCAGGATATTTCTCCGGCTGACGAGAACCCGCTGCCCGGCTTCCGTGCCTTGCACCTTGAATCCAACCATCCGCTGCCGGACAAGTTGACTGCCATTGAACGTTTGCCACTTACCCCCACCATCAAGAAGATCAAAGCTCTTTTAGGGAACGGCTTAGACGACATCGACCTGGTCCGAGTCTGGGTTGCTTGAAGAGTGATTCCGTTAAGCCGCCGTCCCAGCTTAATGTGTACTTATTCTGGCAAGAAGGATGTCCTCAGCGCCACAGTCCTGACGACTTACCAGATGATGTGGTGGAGGCTACCACCCAGTCCTTGTTGAAAGAGGGCACAATAACCAGTAATGCCTTCGGCTTACTGTCCTTCTGCAAGAAAAACCCGGCCCCTGCAGTAAGTCATCACCCTTAATGATTACTCTTTATTACACTGTACCTTATTTTTACTCATGACCCTTTATAATTTTTCCACAGGCAAATACCGACTTCTAGAAGGTCAATTACGATCATGAGGCGGCAAAACAAGCCAGGGTGGCTAAGAGAGCCGAAAGAAAAGCCGCCAAGCCCACAACTTCGAAGAAGAGGAAACCCAGCGCCTCTGAGATGTTTAAACTTGATGATTCTGAAGATGATGAAGAGGAGGCAACCCTTTTAACTTTCCTACCTTTTTTTACGACCACTTCACTGATATTACTCCCCTTTCAGGAAGACACGGGAAACAGCCAACCCATCGAAGAAGAGGTAACTTTAATCTCCTCCGACTCCGAGCCTCTACCGCGTTAGAAAATTCGAAGAGTAACCCGGAAAGTAAGATTTTCACATCCTTTGGCTTACCAAGATCCTGACTTTCTTCTGAAGTGACAGGAAATTGAAAGCCGGAGGCAGACTCGGACCAGTAAGGATGCAGAACTCTCCTCCAGCTTACCTGACATAACCAGGAAGCGTCGGAATGAGGTTATCTCCGACTTACATTCTATTTGACCTTTGGCGGGTTTAATCCGTCAACCTCTCAATTCGTCTGACTCCAATTATCAGGATACCTCTCCTTCCTCCGACGAGTCTATGCAGTCAAACATGCCGGCCTTTAAGACTGCCCCTGGGTAATGTCGATTTGCTTACCTTATGCTTTATCTTAATTATGTTTTGGCACTCACCTTTCTGCCTTGTCCACAGTGTGCAAGTGAAGCCCAGGAAGAAAACAAAGAAGGATAAGCCGGCCCAAGACCCTATAGTGACTGAGCCAGAACTGGGCACGGCTGCCCCCGACTCTTCCACGCATCAACCGCCACCTGAACCGGCTCAAGATATTCCGGCACCAACTTCTGACCCGCCCGCTGAAGATATTCTTGATGATTTTGTTAACCCGGAAGCACTTAGCCCGGCCAAGACAACTGACCCAGAAGTGGAAATTCTCAAGACTCAGTTCGTTGAGCCGGCCCGGCCCACTGTTCTTGCCAAGTGTTCCGCTAAGGAGGAGTTGCTAGAGCGTCGTAAAGCCAAGATGGACATAACTAACTATACTCATTTGAGTATTGGAGAGATCGTCTCGGGCTATATCAACTAGTTGCATAGCAGCCGTGACCTGGAAGTTGACATGGTGAAGCAAATACAACAAAAATCTGAAGTATGACTTATGCTTCCTTACTGTCAATCATATTTACTGTACCAGCCTCCAAGTCTATTGCTTATGAGTAAATATGCTGTAGACTTAGAAAACTTTCTAGCACTGCTTATCCGGTTTAAAGAGAAAATACTTAACCCGGTTGTAGCCTGATACCTTGAACTTGTGATACGCATTAGCCCCCAAGTTCCAAGTATCTTTGCTTGCAAAGTGCTTGGGACTTTAGTTTGTATAAACCGGCGTAATAATTTAGAATTCTTCAGCACACATTAGCCCCCAAGTGTCAAGTATCTTTGCTTGCAAAGTACTTGGGACTTAACTTTATTTGTATCATGATCCTGACTATGACCTGGGCTGATGAGAGGGCCTCTCTGGTGACTCGGGCCGAGACAGCCGAAGCATCCCTTGCAAAAGCAAACACCGAGCTGTCCGGCTTAAAGCGTCAGATATCTCGAATGGTCTCAGCAATCTTCGGTAAGTTACTTTATATGAACCTTAAATATTGCAATTCTTCCTTTGATGACTAGGTTAATTATTGCCTCCGGCTTACCCTTTGTTTAATAACAGAGGCCCCAGGAGCACAAACCTCAAGCAGGATATGGTGGACAAACTGAAGGCAGTCTATACTCTGGTGGAGCAATTGTACACCGGGTCACAATGTGCTTTGGCCGTTGTGGCTTTATCCAATGATGTCCCCCATCTCCTGCAAGATGTGCTAAAACGGCTTGTTGTGCTGCCTCAGCGGGTCCAAGAGCTAAGACGAGCATCTGCCAGAGCTGGAGCTATAGCTGCCTTGAGCCGGGCCAAGGCATGGATTCCAGAGCTAGACCCGGCCGACCTCAGTCTTGGATACCCGAGTCTGAAGGAGGATGCCACCTTGTTTGATGAGGCGGACTTCACCGCCTGTGTGAAAGACATACGCCCTGTGGCTACCCTCATTGGGAATGACACTGATCTTACTAAGTACCAGCCGGGTTATGACAATGAGAATCGGAGGATTCCCACACCTCATTATGATGATGTCAGCCTGATCCCTCCAACTCGTAAGCATACCTTTGCCCCTGAAGTCGACCCAACCGGTTTAATAGATGATGAAGCTGAGTTTGAAGCCTTGAGTGGCATTGACTGGGCCTCCTCAACCTTCCAGGACAGGGCAGCAGACGAAGAGGTGGAGAAGGATAACCCGGAATCGTCAAGCCAACCAAAGGAGTAAAGACGTCGGGTGTCATATGCTTGTGTCTTTGTGAAAACAATGCTTCACTATTCAGACTCGGGGAGTCTTGTAATAGGGTAGAAAAACTCTCGATTTTTGTCATGCCTTCGCGCATGTTTATGGCGCTCAATACTTTCTTAAGCCGCCATCACTGTATATTTACAGCTTTTTATTGATCTTCTCGTTCCTTTATGTTTAAACAAAAGTTACTTACCTTATCCTGCATATGGGACAAACAAAGAATCCTCTGGCCACTTACCGCCATGGGGGTCATATAAAGGTATTGATAACCCGGAGTATATACCAAGCAATATTTAGGAAAAACAACTTACGATTAAGCTTAGTAGACATAATCATAATGATATACCTGTGATGCTTGTAGTCACCTCTCCGGCTCATATAACCCAACCCCTGAGGGTATTCTTAACTCCTGAAAATTGATATATAGAAGTGTACCTAGTTCGTAATAACCCGAGGTAACCAATATTAATCCGGAGGAATGAAATTCACTCCATAATGTTTTCAAGAGAGTCTCAAGATAGCTAAATATTGACACTTACAAAACATGACGAATAATAAATAAGATTTAAAGGCCTCTGATTCGAATACGATCAGTGAACCGTTCCAAAGGGGTTAAGCTAAGATTCGGATACGATCATATAGCCCCCAGTGGCTGTGGCGATGCCGATCAAGTGGGTATCGATACCTATGTTCTCTTTGGTTCGAATACTGTAGCGACCCGGCCCAAAATGGATCGAAGTCTCTGTGCTTAAGTGTCATCCCTGGATCGGTATGCTGACACACACAGTACTCGAGGAATTATAACAGAGTTCAATCACACTTTATTACATCGAGGTTCTCAAAAGAGTATTTATTACAATAATATGGCAAAAGGCCATCTAAACAAAAATAACTGCGGAAGCTTCAAAGGTAAATGAGTCCATCCAACTCCACGGCAAACTGAGTGCAGAACAACGACCTATCGCACCTTTAATCTTCGTCGGAAAAGTCTGCAACATGAGACATTGTAGCCGTGTAGGTCAGCACATGGAATATGCTGGCAATTTCACACCATAGGATAATAATAAATGAAAAGACTATCTCTACATGCAAATTTAGCTGATGGAGGCTCTAAGTTTAATTTTTGCATAAACCAATTTTACCCTACAACAAAGGAATAAATTTTTTATTACTATTAAGTTAAAATGCCATTACTGAGAAGGTTCCTCCAACTCAATCCCAAAAATTCCCAAGTTATTAGTAACCCAATAATTTCATTAAAAAGAATGATGAGATCAACCAATAGTTCACTTCTAGATACTCAAGTTCTCCATAACTGGGGACACGGCTAATCATGATTAGTTTGTACACTCTGCAGAGGTTTGCGCACTTTTCCCCACAAGACTCGACCACCTCCATGATCGGAAGATCGAGACATAACCTTTCAGAAGCGTTTCCCCTTAACCCTGGGTAGACTGGTACACCTACTTTCCCCTACATCAGCTAGTCTACCACGGAAAGAGGTCACACAACTTACTCAACTATGCCAGAGCCCATAATGGCTTGTGGCTGCACACGGAAGTTTCTAGGCATGAAATATCTTATGATCCCTTTGAGCCTGGGTGGCGGACCTAGGGTAATCACACGGGTACTCCGGGATTCCCCTTGGGCAAGCACTGGTTTCTCCAGGTGCCCCAAACAATCCACCCAGATGTGTATTAAAGTTGCCACCTTAGGTTATCCCAAAATTATTATCTCTCGCAACTTGCATGAATCACACATACCAATCCCCGTCTACGAGCATGGCTAAGCAATATATGATATAACGAATATTCCCGGGGTGATCAAAGGTCATAGGTTCCTACCACATGAACTACATAGCATAACCACATGTTCCCAATCCTACACATGCAATCTTTGAGGGTGAAACTAATGCATAGTAAAAACTGGGTATTGAAAATTATGATCAAAGTGTGAACTTGCCTTGCTGACGTTCGTTGAACTGTAAAGATTCGTAGTAGCAAGCTTCGCACTCCGGATGATCTAGCGTAAGCAAGCAATAACATACATAAGCATACAAGCAAAGATCCAAAAAGAAAACAAATGAAAGACTTCGAAAAACTCCAAAACAACCAAATAAAGTTTCTATACAGAACGTAATTTTTACAGCAACAAAAATAAATGGTTTTGGTTTTAACAGAAAGTACATGTCACAAGCTTCGATTTGCAAAAAGAATCACCTAAAACGGAGTTACGAAACTCGAGATACGACTTAACGAAGTTTGAATTCAGATCTATTTGAATTCAAAATTTAAAATTTTCAAAAATATTTTTCGTTTGGTTCTATGGATAGATGGGATTTCTATGAACTAGTAGGAAAAAGAATCAACGAAATCGGATCTATAGACTAGAAGATATACAAGAAACAAGAATTGGCATAAAATCTGAGATTGAAAAAAATACTGGAAAAAGAGAGAAATTTGGCCTAGGTGTTCACCGGACTTGTCGCCGGCGACGAGGAAGAAGGCAGATCCGGTGTGCTTCGGCGAAGGGCGCGTGCGGGACGGTGAAGAGCAACGTAAGGCGGAACCGAGGAGCAATGCCGCGGGGTCAGTATCGCCTCCTGGCGTTGTGGAGAAGCCGCCGGAATCCACGAACTCCGGCGAGCAATTGGCGAGGTTAGGGAGGGAGATAGCTTTTGCAAACAGGGGGGCTTCGGACGAGGGGAACTGGGGCAACGCTCTGGGCTTTTATAGAGGGTCAGGGGAAGCCAGAGGAGAGCGGGGCGTTGCCGGAATTAATGTGTTTAATGGCTGCAGTATGAAGCGTTCGTGGTGGCCATTATGGCTGTCTAGGAGGCGCACTAGGGGGTGGAAACGGTAGAGGGAGTCGAGGGGATTCCATTCAGATGGTTTTCGGGGCTAGGGAGAGGAAAGGAGGGGTGGGGCGCTAGGGTGGGGTGCTGCCTGGGTGCGTGCGTACATGTTTCTGAAACGTTGAGAGGAAGAAGAAGATAGCGCCTCGGCATGGGCCTTGCTGGGCTGCGTTTTTTTAAACATTTTCTTTTACAACAGCATTAAAGCACCAAAAGACAAATGAAAATAAGTCTAAGAATTCCCAGAAAATTCACATGGTAATATGGTCTTATATATGACCTTGTGAACTTTTATCCGGCCTAAAATGCAAGTTTTCAAAAATAAACTTTTTGCTAAACTAATAAAATAAAGTGCAAATAAAACTCAACAAATATATTTTGGTTCCAAATTCATTTTCCAATATTTTCCTTCTATTATTGAAGAAGTCATTTTATCTTCTCTCTTTATTTTACTTTTGAAATAAAGGAAATGAATTTAGTGAAACCAAATTTGATCCAAACTCCAAATTTTGAAGTTAAAGAATTTTCAAAAATTGGATTTAAGGAAACTCCCAATTCTCTCTTTCGGTCCTTGAATTGCATAAAGTTCTTTGGATCAAAATTCAAAATAAAAGAAATGGGGCAAAAATGCATAAATCATGAATGCATATGAATGATCTATTTTAAACATCCAAATTGAAAATTGAGATGTTACAAGCCTACCCCCCTTAAGATGAATCTCGCCCTCGAGATTCGGGTTGGCTAGCAAAAAGGTGTGGGTGGTCCTGTCGGAGATCTTCTTCTCGTTCCCAGGTGGCTTCTTCTTCGGTATGATGACTCCATTGAACCTTGCAGAACTTGATGACCTTGCTGCGGGTAACCCTGCTTGCAGTTTCGAGAATCTTGACGGGTTTCTCCTCATAGGTCAGATCATTATCCAACTATGTGGCCTCCAGTGGCACTGTATCTCTCAAAGGAATATCGGCCATCTTCGCATGACACTTCTTCAACTGGGAAACGTGAAACACATCATGAACTCCTGACAAGGCTTCTGGTAATTCCAACTTGTAGGCAACTTCACCCATGCGTTCTAAAACTCTGTACGGCCCCACAAATCGTGGTGCTAACTTTCCTTTGACTCCAAATCGTTTTACTCCTCGAAGTGGCGACACACGCAAATATCTTCTATCTCCGACTTCATAGGTTACCACCTTGCGTTTAGTATTGGCATAACTCTTCTGTCTAGATTGGGCTACCTTGAGTCTGTCGCGGATCAGCTTGACTTTCTCCTCTGAATCTCTAATTAAATCTGGTCCGAATAATTTACGGTCTCCAACTTCATCCCACATCAATGGTGTCCTGCACCTCCTTCCGTACAAAGCTTCAAAAGGGGCCATTTTCAAACTAGCTTGATAGCTGTTGTTATATGAGAACTCTGCGTAAGGCAAATTATCATCCCAACTAGATCCATAATCTAGCGCACAAGCTCTCAACATGTCCTCCAGAATCTGATTGACTCTCTCGGTCTGCCCATCTGTCTGCAGATGAAAAGCTGTACTGAACTCCAGCCTGGTACCCAAAGTTTCATGTAATTGATGCCAAAACTTTGAGGTAAATTGTGTTCCTCTATCTGATATGATGGTCCTCGGAACTCCATGCAGACATACGATCCTGGTCATGTATATCTTGGCTAACTTAGCACTTGTATATGTGGTTTTCACGGGGATGAAGTGAGCTACCTTAGTCAAGCGATCAACCACTACCCAAATAGAATCATAGCCTGATCGGGTCCTGGGTAATCCTGTAATGAAGTCCATGCCAAGCTTGTCCCACTTCCAATCTGGTATCGGCAAAGGCTGAAGTAATCCTCCTGGTTTCTGGTGCTCTGCCTTAACCCTCTGACATACGTCACATACTGCGACATACTCGGCAATATCCTTTTTCATACCTGTCCACCAGAAACTTTCCTTCAAGTCCAAATACATCTTGGTGTTGCCCGGGTGTATTGAATAAGTCGAATCATGAGCCTCCTGAAGAATCAATTTCCTGATCTCTGGGTCATTTGGCACGTAAATACGCTGATCAAACCATAAGGTTCCATGTTCATCCTCACGAAATCCTTCTGCCTTTCCTTGGTTCATCCTTCCCTTTATCTCCGCAATACCTTTGTCTAACTTCTGGGCTTCTTGGACCTTTCCCAATAAAGTGGATTGAATTTCCATTGCGGCAACAAAACCTCGTGGTACTATCTCCAATCGAAGATCTCTGAGATCATCAATTAACTCATGAGGTAATCCTCCTGCTGTGAGGGTATTGATGTAGCTCTTGCGGTTCAATGCATCTGCCACAACATTGGCCTTTCCTGGGTGATAGTGCAATTTCATGTCATAATCCTTTATGAGCTCCAACCATCTTCTCTGCCTGAGGTTCAACTCCTTCTGCGTGAAGATGTATTTCAAACTCTTGTGATCCGTGTAAACATCACAACGATTTCCAATAAGAAAATGTCTCCAGGTCTTGAGTGCATACACTACGGCTGCTAACTCCAAATCATGCGTGGCATAATTCCGCTCATGAGGTCGAAGCTGACGTGAGGCATATGAAACAACTCTTCCTTCTTGCATAAGAACACCTCCAAGTCCCTGACGAGAAGCGTCGCAATATACTTGGAAATCCTTGCGTATATTTGGAAGAATTAGCACTGGGGCTGTGACCAAACGTTTCTTTAGCTCCTGGAAACTGGCCTCACATTCGTCGGTCCAAACAAACTTAGTGTCTTTCTTCAATAACTCTATCATGGGCTTCGCAATCTTGGAGAAATTCTCAATAAACCTCCGGTAATATCCTGCAAGTCCAAGAAAACTGCGAATCTCTCCGACTGAGGTGGGTGCCTTCCATTTGGTGACGGCTTCAACCTTGGAGGGGTCTACTGCTATTCCTTCTCCTGATATAACATGTCCAAGAAATCCGACTTCCTTCAACCAGAATTCGCATTTGCTGAATTTTGCGTATAATTGATGTTCCCTGAGCTTCTCAAGAACCAAGCGCAAATGTTCCTTGTGTCCTTCTTCATTCTTCGAGTAAATCAATATGTCATCAATGAATACCACAACAAACTTATCCGAGAACTCCATGAATACCTTATTCATCATACTCATGAAATAGGCAGGGGCATTAGTCAAACCAAAAGACATGACCGTGTACTCATAAAGCCCATATCTCGTGGTAAAGGTTGTCTTGGGTATATCCTGTTCTCGAATCTTCAGCTGGTGATATCCTGATCGAAGATCGATCTTGGAGAAAACTTTTGCTCCTTGTAGCTGGTCAAACAAATCATTGATCATTGGCAGAGGGTACTTGTTCTTGATCGTCACTTCATTTAGTGCACGATAATCTACAACCATTCTCAAGGTTCCATCCTTCTTCTCAACTAGAAGCACTGGGGCTCCCCAAGGTGATGAACTCGGTCGAATATAACCTTTCTCCAATAATTCCTTAATCTGCTTCTTAATTTCCTCTAGATCATTTGCGGGCATCCGGTACGGTCTCTTGGATATTGGTCCGGTGCGTGGTAACAATTCGATTAAAAACTCTATGTCCCGATCCGGTGGCATGCCGGGCAATTCCTCGGGGAATACATCGGGATAATCCTTCACAACTGGTACTTCCTCCTGAACAACCCCCGAAAGAGAATTCACTTGAGTCCTTCTTGGTGTATGCCTCGACACATACTTGATCCGTTTCCCCTCTGGGGTAGTGAGAAGAATCGACTTACGGGCACAATCAATATTCCCTTCATACTTGGATAGCTAGTCCATACCTAGGATCACGTCTCGGAGGCATTTGTTTGGTTTAGAGTGGATGAGAAATTAGAATAGAATAAGGGCCTAATGAGAGAAATCACTACCCATATGCTTATGATAGCAAGAAAATTTCAAATCAAACAATTCACACAAATCACACCACACAAGCAAAAACCTACAGGTAAGGTCATATCCACAAGAGATATGATCTCTTCATACTACCGTAATCATTCGTTGGACTCAACTTGGTAGTGGTGGTCTGAACTAAATCTTCTCAAATCAAAGTCAACTCTAGCTTCTTCTTCTTCTTCGTGTCTTCATAGGTCATGGTCTCATTGGGCAGAGCAACTTGGTGATGGGGTTCAACATCTATTTTATTGAAGTAGAGAAGAGATAGAAATGAATAGAGAAGAGTATAGACCAACCGATATTTAAGGAAGTCATAAAATAGAGTTTTCTTCCTATGGCTTTCCATTTCCTAGTGGTCACGTCCTACAGTCAGCGTGTGCTCTGATACCATCTTGTAGCGACCCGACCCAAAATGGATCGAAGTCTCTGTGCTTAAGTGTCATCCCTGGATCGGTATGCTGACACACACAGTACTCGAGGAATTATAATAGAGTTCAATCACACTTTATTACATCGAGGTTCTCAAAAGAGTATTCATTACAATAATATGGCCAAAGGCCATCTAAACAAAAATAACTGCGGAAGCTTCAAAGGTAAATGAGTCCATCCAACTCCACGGCAAACTGAGTGCAAAACAACGACCTATCACACCTTTAATCTTCGTCGGAAAAGTCTGCAACATGAGACGTTGCAGCCGTGTAGGTCAGCACATGGAATATGCTGGCAATTTCACACCATAGGATAATAATAAATGAAAATACTATCTCTACATGCAAATTTAGCTGATGGAGGCTCTAAGTTAAATTTTTGCATAAAGCCAATTTTACCCTACAACAAAGGAATAATTTTTTTTATTACTATTAAGTTAAAATGCCATTACTGAGAAGGTTCCTCCAACTCAATCCCAAAAATTCCCAAGTTATTAGTAACCCAATAATTTCATTAAAAAGAATGATGAGATCAACCAATAATTCACTTCTAGATACTCAAGTTGTCCATAACCGGGGACACGGCTAATCATGATTAGTTTGTACACTCTGTAGAGGTTTGCGCACTTTTCCCCACAAGACTCGACCACCTCCATGATCGGAAGATCGAGACATAGCCTTTCAGAAGCGTTTCCCCTTAACCCTGGGTAGACCGGTACACCTACTTTCCCCTACATCAGCTAGTCTACCACGGAAAGAGGTCACACAACTTACTCAACTATGCCAGAGCCCATAATGGCTTGTGGCTGCACACAGAAGTTTCTAGGCATGAAATATCTTATGATCCCTTTGAGCCTGGGTGGCGGACCTAGGGTAATCATACGGGTACTCCGGGATTCCCCTTGGGCAAGCACTGGTTTCTCCAGGTGCCCCAAACAATCCACCCAGATGTGTATTAAAGTTGCCACCTTAGGTTATCCCAAAATTATTATCTCTCGCAACTTGCATGAATCACACATACCAATCCCCGTCTACGAGCATGGCTAAGCAATATATGATATAACGAATATTCCCGGGGTGATCAAAGGTCATAGGTTCCTACCACATGAACTACATAGCATAACCACATGTTCCCAATCCTACTCATGCAATCTTTGAGGGTGAAACTAATGCATAGTAAAAACTGGGTATTGAAAATTATGATCAAAGTGTGAACTTGCCTTGCTGACGTTCGTTGAACTGTAAAGATTCGTAGTAGCAAGCTTCGCACTCCGGATGATCTAGCGTAAGCAAGCAATAACATACATAAGCATACAAGCAAAGATCCAAAAAGAAAAGAAATGAAAGACTTCGAAAAACTCCAAAACAACCAAATAAAGTTTCTATACATAGCGTAATTTTTACAGCAACAAAAATAAATGGTTTTGGTTTTAACAGAAAGTACATGTCACAAGCTTTGATTTGCAAAAAGAATCACCTAAAACGGAGTTATGAAACTCGAGATACGGCCTAACGAAGTTTGAATTCAGATCTGTTTGAATTCAAAATTTAAAATTTTCAAAAATATTTTTCGTTTGGTTCTCTGGATAGATGGGATTTCTATGAACTAGTAGGAAAAAGAATCAACTAAATCGGATCTATAGACTAGAAGATATACAAGAAACAAGAATTGGTATAGAATCTGAGATTGAAAAAAATACTGGAAAAAGAGAGAAATTTGGCCTGGGTGTTCACCGGACTTGTCGCCGGCGACGAGGAAGAAGGCAGATCCGGTGTGCTTCCGCGAAGGGCGCGTGTGGGACGGTGAAGAGCAACGTAAGGCGGAACCGAGGAGCAATGCCGCGGGGTCAGTATCGCCTCCTGGCGTTGTGGAGAAGCCGCCGGAATCCACGAACTCCGGCGAGCAATTGGCGAGGTTAGGGAGGGAGATAGCTTTTGCAAACAGGGGGCTTCGGACGAGGGGAACTGGGGCAACGCTCTGGGCTTTTATAGAGGGTCAGGGGAAGCCAGAGGAGAGCGGGGCGTTGCCGGAATTAATGTGTTTAATGGCTGCAGTATGAAGCGTTCGTGGTGGCCATTATGGCTGTCTAGGAGGTGCACTAGGGGGTGGAAACGGTAGAGGGAGTCGAGGGGATTCCATTCAGAGGGTTTTCGGGGCGAGGGAGAGGAAAGGAGGGGTGGGGCACTAGGTGTTGGAAATATGCCCTAGAGGCAATAATAAAAGCATTATTATTATATTTCCTTATTCATGATAATTGTCTTTATTCATGCTATAATTGTGTTATCCGGAAATCGTAATACATGTGTGAATAACAGACAACAACATGTCCCTAGTGAGCCTCTAGTTGACTAGCTCGTTGATCAACAGATAGTCATGGTTTCCTGACTATGGACATTGGATGTCATTTGATAACGGGATCACATCATTAGGAGAATGATGTGATGGACAAGACCCAATCCTAAACATAGCATAAGATCGCATAGTTCGTTTGCTAGAGTTTTCCAATGTCAAGTATCCTTTCCTTAGACCATGAGATCGTGTAACTCCCGGATACCGTAGGAGTGCTTTGGGTGTGCCAAACGTCACAACGTAACTGGGTGACTATAAAGGTATACTACGGGTATCTCTGAAAGTGTCTGTTGGGTTGACATGGATCGAGACTGGGATTTGTCACTCCGCTTGACGGAGAGGTATCACCGGGCCCTCTCGGTAATGCATCATCATAATGAGCTCAATGTGATCAAAGTGTTTGATCACGGGATCAGGCATTACGGAACGAGAAAAGTGACTTGCTGGTAACAAGATTGAACGAGGTATTGGGATACCGACGATCGAATCTCGGGCAAGTGAAATACCGATTGACAAAGGGAATCGTATACGGGATTAATTGAATCCTCGACATCGTGGTTCATCCGATGAGATCATCGTGGAGCATGTGGGAGCCAACATGGGTATCCAGATCCCGCTGTTGGTTATTGCCCGAGAGCAGTCTCGGTCATGTCTGCATGTCTCCCGAACCCGTAGGGTCTACACACTTAAGGTTCGGTGATGCTAGGGTTGTGAAGATATGTATATGCAGTAACCCGAATGTTGTTCGGAGTCCCGGATGAGATCCCGGACGTCACGAGGAGTTTCGGAATGGTCCGGAGGTAAAGATTTATATATGGAAAGTCATCATACGGACATCGGGACAAGTTTCGGGGTTATCGGTATTGTACCGGGACCACCGGAGGGTCCCGGGGGGTCCACTGGGTGGGGCCACCTATCCCGGAGGGCCCCATGGGCTGTATGAGGGAGGGAACCAGCCCATAGTGGGCTGGTGCGCCTCCCCCCAAGGGCCCATGCGCCTAGGGTTGGGGGGAAACCCTAAAGGGGGCGCCCCCTTGCTTAGGGGGCAAGCCCTCCTCCCTGGCCACCGCCCCCCCTAGGAGATTCCATCTCCTAGGGCCGGCGCCCCCCCAAGGGGTTATATTAAGAGGGGAGGGGAGGGGGGGCTGAACACCCTTTGCCCTGGCGCCTCCCTCTCCCTCTCCAACACCTCCTCCTCCTCCGTAAGAGCTCGGCGAAGCCCTGTCGGAGTACTGCGGCTCCACCATCACCACGCCGTCGTGCTGCTGCTGGAGTCTTCTTCCCCAACCTCTCCTTTGCCTTGATGGATCAAGAAGAAGGAGACGTTACGCTGACCGTACGTGTGTTGAACGCGGAGGTGCCGTGCTTTCGGTGCTAGGATCTCCGGTGATTTGGATCACGGTGTGTACGACTACTTCATCCCCGTTTGTTGAACGCTTCCGCTCGCGATCTACAAAGTGGTATGTAGATGCAATCTCTCTCTCCCATGACTCGTTGCTAGATGAACTCATAGATGGATCTTGGTGAAACCGTAGGAAAATTTTTGATTTTCTGCAACGTTCCCCAACAGTGGCATCATGAGCTAGGTCTATGCGTAGTTCTTCTTGCGCGAGTAGAACACAATTTGTTGTGGGCGTAGATGTTGTCAACTCTTCTTGCCGCTACTAGTCTTATCTTGCTTCAGCGGTATTGTGGGATGAAGCGGCCCGGACCAACCTTACACGTACGCTTACGTGAGACCGGTTCCACCGACTAACATGCACTAGTTGCATAAGGTGGCTGGCGGGTGTCTGTCTCTCCCACTTTAGTTGGAGCGGATTCGATGAAAAGGGTCCTTATGAAGGGTAAATAGAAGTTGACAAATCACATTGTGGTTTTCACGTAGGTAAGAAAACGTTCTTGCTAGAACCCTAATTCAGCCACGTAAAACTTGCAACAACAATTAGAGGACGTCTAACTTGTTTTTGCAGCAAGTGCTTTGTGATATGATATGGCCAAAGTTGTGATGAATGATGAATGATCTATATGTGATGTATGAGATGTTCATGCTATTGTAATAGGAATCACGACTTGCATGTCGATGAGTATGACAACCGGCAGGAGCCATAGGAGTTGTCTTTATTTTTTGTATGACCTGCGTGTCATTGAGAAACGCCATGTAAATTACTTTACTTTATTGCTAAACGCGTTAGCCATAGTAGTAGAAGTAATAGTTGGCGAGCAACTTCATGGAGACTCGATGATGGAGATCATGATGATGGAGATCATGGTGTCAAGCCGGTGACAAGATGATCATGGAGCCCCAAGATGGAGATCGAAGGAGCTATGTGATATTGGCCATATCATGTCACGTTTATTATTTGATTCCATGTGATGTTTATCATGTTTTGCATCTTGTTTACTTAGAACGACGGTAGTAAATAAGATGATCCCTCATAATAATTTCAAGAAAGTGTTCCCCCTAACTGTGCACCGTTGCGACAGTTCGTTGTTTCGAAGCACCACGTGATGATCGGGTGTGATAGATTCTAACGTTCACATACAACGGGTGTAAGACAGATTTACACACGCAAAACACTTAGGTTGACTTGACGAGCCTAGCATGTACAGACATGGCCTCGGAACACAGAAGACCGAAAGGTCGAGCATGAGTCGTATAGAAGATACGATCAACATGAAGATGTTCACCGATGTTGACTAGTCCGTCTCACGTGATGATCGGACACGGCCTAGTTGACTCGGATCATGTAATGCTTAGATGACTGGAAGAGGGGTGTATTTCTAAGTGGGAGTTCATTAAATAATTTGATTAAATGAACTTTATTATCATGAACTTAGTCTAAATATTTACAATATGTCTTGTAGATCAAATGGCCAACGTAGTCCTCAACTTCAACGCGTTCCTAGAGAAAACCAAGCTGAAAGACGATGGTAGCAACTATACGGACTGGGTCCGGAACCTGAGGATCATCCTCATAGCTGCCAAGAAAGATTATGTCCTACGAGCACCGCTGGGTGACGCACCTATTCTCCCTGCAGAACAAGACGTTATGAATGCTTGGCAGTCACGCTGCGATGATTACTCCCTCGTTCAGTGCGGCATGCTTTACAGCTTAGAGCCGGGGCTCCAAAAGCGTTTTGAGAGACATGGAGCATATGAGATGTTCGAAGAGCTGAAAATGGTTTTCCAAGCTCATGCCCGGGTCGAGAGATATGAAGTCTCCGACAAATTCTTTAGCTGTAAGATGGAGGAAAATGGCTCTGTCAGTGAGCACATACTCAAAATGTCTGGGTTGCACAACCGCTTGACTCAACTGGAAGTTAATCTCCCGGATGAAGCGGTCATTGACAGAATCCTCCAGTCGCTTCCACCTAGCTACAAGAGCTTTGTGATGAACTACAATATGCAGGGGATGGTAAAGACCATTCCTGAGGTATATGCTATGCTGAAATCAGCAGAGGTAGAAATCAAGAAGGAGCATCAAGTGTTGATGGTGAATAAAACCACTAAGTTCAAGAAGGGCAAGGGTAAAAAGAACTTCAAGAAGGACGGCAAGGAAGTTGCCGCGCCCGGTAAGCAAGTTGCCGGGATGAAGCCAAAGAATGGACCCAAGCCCGAGACTGAGTGTTTTTATTGCAAGGGAAGTGGTCACTGGAAGCGGAACTGCCCCAAATACTTAGCAGACAAGAAGGCCGGCAAAACCAAAGGTATATGTGATATACATGTAATTGATGTGTACCTTACCAGTACTCGTAGTAGCTCTTGGGTATTTGATACCGGTGCAGTTGCTCACATTTGTAACTCAAAGCAGGAGCTGCGGAATAAACGGAGACTGGCGAAGGACGAGGTGACGATGCGCGTCGGGAATGGTTCCAAGGTCGATGTGATCACCGTAGGCACGCTGCCTCTACATTTACCTACGGGATTAGTTTTAAACCTCAATAATTGTTATTTAGTGCCAAGTTTGAGCATGAACATTGTGTCTGGATCTCGTTTAATTCGAGATGGCTACTCATTTAAATCCGAGAATAATGGTTGTTCTATTTATATGAGAGATATGTTTCATGGTCATGCTCCGATGGTTAATGGTTTATTCTTAATGAATCTCGTACGTGATGATACACATATTCATAGTGTGAATACCAAAAGAGTTAAAGTTGATAACAATAGTCCCACATATTTGTGGCACTGCCGCCTTGGTCACATAGGTGTCAAACGCATGAAGAAGCTCCATGCAGATGGACTTTTAGAGTCTCTTGATTATGAATCATTTGACACGTGCGAACCATGCCTCATGGGTAAAATGACCAAGACTCCATTCTCAGGAACAATGGAGCGAGCAACCAACTTATTGGAAATCATACATACCGATGTGTGCGGTCCAATGAGTGTTGAGGCTCGCGGTGGCTATCGTTATGTTCTCACCCTCACTGATGACTTGAGTAGATATGGGTATGTCTACTTAATGAAACACAAGTCTGAGACCTTTGAAAAGTTCAAGGAATTTCAGAGTGAGGTTGAAAATCAACGTGAAAGAAAGATCAAGTTTCTACGATCAGATCGTGGAGGAGAATACTTGAGTCACGAATTTGGCACACACTTAAGAAAATGTGGAATAGTTTCACAACTCACGCCGCCTGGAACACCTCAGCGTAATGGTGTGTCCGAACGTCGTAATCGCACTCTATTAGATATGGTGCGATCTATGATGTCTCTTACCGACTTACCGCTATCTTTTTGGGGCTATGCTTTAGAGACTGTCGCATTCACTTTGAATAGGGCTCCGTCGAAATCCGTTGAGACGACACCGTATGAATTATGGTTTGGGAAGAAACCTAAGCTGTCGTTTCTAAAAGTTTGGGGATGCGATGCTTCTGTCAAGAAACTTCAACCTGAAAAGCTCGAACCCAAGTCGGAAAAATGCGTCTTCATAGGATACCCTAAAGAAACTATTGGGTATACCTTCTACCTCAGATCCGAAGGCAAGATCTTTGTTGCCAAGAATGGATCCTTTCTAGAGAAAGAGTTTCTCTCGAAAGAAGTAAGTGGGAGGAAAGTAGAACTTGATGAAGTGTTACCTCTTGAACCGGAAAATGGCGAAACTCAAGAAAACGTTTCTGAGGTGCCTGCACCGACTAGAGAGGAAATTAATGATGATGATCAAGATGCTTCTAATCAAGCTCCTACTGAAATTCGAAGGTCCACAAGGACACGTTCCGCACCAGAGTGGTACGGCAACCCTGTCTTGGAAATCATGTTGTTAGACAACGGTGAACCTTCGAACTATGAGGAAGCAATGGCGGGCCCGGATTCCGACAAATGGCTGGAAGCCATGAAATCCGAGATAGGATCCATGTATGAAAACGAAGTATGGACTTTGACTGACTTGCCCGTTGAACGGCGAGCGATAGAAAATAAATGGATCTTTAAGAAGAAGACAGACGCGGATGGTAATGTGACCATCTATAAAGCTCGGCTTGTCGCTAAGGGTTATCGACAAGTTCAAGGGGTTGACTACGATGAGACTTTCTCACCAGTAGCGAAGCTGAAGTCTGTCCGAATCATGTTAGCAATTGCCGCATTCTACGATTATGAAATATGGCAAATGGACGTCAAAACAGCATTCCTTAATGGTTTCCTTAAGGAAGAATTGTATATGATGCAGCCGGAAGGTTTTGTCGATCCTAAGAATGCTGACAAGGTATGCAAGCTCCAACGCTCGATTTATGGGCTGGTGCAAGCATCTCAGAGTTGGAACATTCGCTTTGATGAGATGATCAAAGCGTTTGGGTTTACACAGACTTATGGAGAAGCCTGTGTTTACAAGAAAGTGAGTGGGAGCTCTATAGCATTTCTCATATTATATGTAGACGACATACTTTTGATGGGAAATGATATAGAACTCTTGGATAGCATTAAGGCCTACTTGAATAAAAGTTTTTCAATGAAGGACCTTGGAGAAGCTGCTTATATATTAGGCATCAAGATTTATAGAGATAGATTGAGACGCCTCATAGGTCTTTCACAAAGCACATACCTTGATAAGATATTGAAGAAGTTCAATATGGATCAATCTAAGAAGGGGTTCTTACCTGTGTTACAAGGTGTGAAATTGAGCTCAGCTCAATGTCCGACCACGACAGAAGATATAGAAGAGATGAGTGTCATCCCCTATGCCTCAGCCATAGGTTCTATTATGTATGCCATGCTGTGTACCAGACCTGATGTAAACCTTGCCGTAAGTTTGGTAGGAAGGTACCAAAGTAATCCCGGCAAGGAACACTGGACAGCGGTCAAGAATATCCTGAAGTACCTGATAAGGACTAAGGAAATGTTTCTCGTTTATGGAGGTGACGAAGAGCTCGTCGTAAAAGGTTACGTCGACGCTAGCTTCGACACAGATCTGGATGACTCTAAGTCACAAACCGGATACGTGTATATTTTGAATGGTGGGGCAGTAAGCTGGTGCAGTTGCAAGCAAAGCGTCGTGGCGGGATCTACATGTGAAGCGGAGTACATGGCAGCCTCAGAGGCAGTACATGAAGCAATTTGGGTGAAGGAGTTCATCACCGACCTCGGAGTCATACCCAATGCGTCGGGGCCAATCAAGCTCTTCTGTGACAACACTGGAGCTATTGCACTTGCAAAGGAGCCCAGGTTTCACAATAAGACCAGGCACATCAAGCGTCGCTTCAACTCCATTCGTGAAAATGTTCAAGATGGAGACATAGAGATTTGTAAAGTGCACACGGATCTGAATGTCGCAGATCCGTTGACTAAACCTCTCCCTAAGGCAAAACATGATCAGCACCAAAACTCTATGGGTGTTCGATTCATCACAATGTAACTAGATTATTGACTCTAGTGCAAGTGGGAGACTATTGGAAATATGCCCTAGAGGCAATAATAAAAGCATTATTATTATATTTCCTTATTCATGATAATTGTCTTTATTCGTGCTATAATTGTGTTATCCGGAAATCGTAATACATGTGTGAATAACAGACAACAACATGTCCCTAGTGAGCCTCTAGTTGACTAGCTCGTTGATCAACAGATAGTCATGGTTTCCTGACTATGGACATTGGATGTCATTTGATAACGGGATCACATCATTAGGAGAATGATGTGATGGACAAGACCCAATCCTAAACATAGCATAAGATCGCATAGTTCGTTTGCTAGAGTTTTCCAATGTCAAGTATCCTTTCCTTAGACCATGAGATCGTGTAACTCCCGGATACCGTAGGAGTGCTTTGGGTGTGCCAAACGTCACAACGTAACTGGGTGACTATAAAGGTATACTATGGGTATCTCTGAAAGTGTCTGTTGGGTTGACATGGATCGAGACTGGGATTTGTCACTCCGCTTGACGGAGAGGTATCACCGGGCCCTCTCGGTAATGCATCATCATAATGAGCTCAATGTGATCAAAGTGTTTGATCACGGGATCATGCATTACGGAACGAGAAAAGTGACTTGCCGGTAACGAGATTGAACGAGGTATTGGGATACCGACGATCGAATCTCGGGCAAGTAAAATACCGATTGACAAAGGGAATCGTATACGGGATTAATTGAATCCTCGACATCGTGGTTCATCCGATGAGATCATCGTGGAGCATGTGGGAGCCAACATGGGTATCCAGATCCCGCTGTTGGTTATTGCCCGAGAGCCGTCTCGGTCATGTCTGCATGTCTCCCAAACCCGTAGGGTCTACACACTTAAGGTTCGGTGACGCTAGGGTTGTGAAGATATGTATATGCAGTAACCCGAATGTTGTTTGGAGTCCCGGATGAGATCCCGGACGTCACGAGGAGTTTCGGAATGGTCCGGAGGTAAAGATTTATATATGGAAAGTCATCATACGGACATCGGGACAAGTTTCGGGGTTATCGGTATTGTACCGGGACCACCGGAGGGTCCCGGGGGGTCCACCGGGTGGGGCCACCTATCCCGGAGGGCCCCATGGGCTGTATGAGGGAGGGAACCAGCCCATAGTGGGCTGGTGCGCCTCCCCCCCAAGGGCCCATGCGCCTAGGGTTGGGGGGGAAACCCTAAAGGGGGCGCCCCCCTTGCTTGGGGGGCAAGCCCCCCTCCCTGGCCGCCGCCCCCCCAGGAGATTCCATCTCCTAGGGCCGGCGCCCCCGCCAAGGGGTTATATAAAGAGGGGAGGGGAGGGGGGGCTGAACACCCTTTGCCCTGGCGCCTCCCTCTCCCTCTCCAACACCTCCTCCTCCTCCGTAAGAGCTCGGCGAAGCCCTGTCGGAGTACTGCGGCTCCACCATCACCACGCCGTCGTGCTGCTGCTGGAGTCTTCTTCCCCAACCTCTCCTTTGCCTTGCTAGATCAAGAAGAAGGAGACGTTACGCTGACCGTACGTGTGTTGAACGCGGAGGTGCCGTGCTTTCGGTGCTAGGATCTCCGGTGATTTGGATCACGGTGTGTACGACTACTTCATCCCCGTTCGTTGAACGCTTCCGCTCGCGATCTACAAAGTGGTATGTAGATGCAATCTCTCTCTCCCATGACTCGTTGCTAGATGAACTCATAGATGGATCTTGGTGAAACCGTAGGAAAAATTTTGATTTTCTGCAACGTTCCCCAACACTAGGGTGGGGTGCTGCCTGGGTGCGTGCGTACATGTTTCTGAAACGTTGAGAGGAAGAAGAAGATAGCGCCTCGGCATGGGCCTTGCTGGGCTGCGTTTTTTTAAACATTTTCTTTTACAACAGCATTAAAGCACCAAAAGACAAATGAAAATAAGTCTAAGAATTCCCAGAAAATTCACATGGTAATATGGTCTTATATATGACCTTGTGAACTTTTATCCGGCCTAAAATGCAAGTTTTCAAAAATAAACTTTTTGCTAAACTAATAAAATAAAGTGCAAATAAAACTCAACAAATATATTTTGGTTCCAAATTCATTTTCCAATATTTTCCTTCTATTATTGAAGAAGTCATTTTATCTTCTCTCTTTATTTTACTTTTGAAATAAAGGAAATGAATTTAGTGAAACCAAATTTGATCCAAACTCCAAATTTTGAAGTTAAAGAATTTTCAAAAATTGGATTTAAGGAAACTCCCAATTCTCTCTTTCGGTCCTTGAATTGCATAAAGTTCTTTGGATCAAAATTCAAAATAAAAGAAATGGGGCAAAAATGCATAAATCATGAATGCATATGAATGATCTATTTTAAACATCCAAATTGAAAATTGAGATGTTACAAGCCTACCCCCCTTAAGATGAATCTCGCCCTCGAGATTCGGGTTGGCTAGCAAAAAGGTGTGGGTGGTCCTGTCGGAGATCTTCTTCTCGTTCCCAGGTGGCTTCTTCTTCGGTATGATGACTCCATTGAACCTTGCAGAACTTGATGACCTTGCTGCGGGTAACCCTGCTTGCAGTTTCGAGAATCTTGACGGGTTTCTCCTCATAGGTCAGATCATTATCCAACTATGTGGCCTCCAGTGGCACTGTATCTCTCAAAGGAATATCGGCCATCTCCGCATGACACTTCTTCAACTGGGAAACGTGAAACACATCATGAACTCCTGACAAGGCTTCTGGTAATTCCAACTTGTAGGCAACTTCACCCATGCGTTCTAAAACTCTGTACGGCCCCACAAATCGTGGTGCTAACTTTCCTTTGACTCCAAATCGTTTTACTCCTCGAAGTGGCGACACACGCAAATATCTTCTATCTCCGACTTCATAGGTTACCACCTTGCGTTTAGTATTGGCATAACTCTTCTGTCTAGATTGGGCTACCTTGAGTCTGTCGCGGATCAGCTTGACTTTCTCCTCTGAATCTCTAATTAAATCTGGTCCGAATAATTTACGGTCTCCAACTTCATCCCACATCAATGGTGTCCTGCACCTCCTTCCGTACAAAGCTTCAAAAGGGGCCATTTTCAAACTAGCTTGATAGCTGTTGTTATATGAGAACTCTGCGTAAGGCAAATTATCATCCCAACTAGATCCATAATCTAGCGCACAAGCTCTCAACATGTCCTCCAGAATCTGATTGACTCTCTCGGTCTGCCCATCTGTCTGCAGATGAAAAGCTGTACTGAACTCCAGCCTGGTACCCAAAGTTTCATGTAATTGATGCCAAAACTTTGAGGTAAATTGTGTTCCTCTATCTGATACGATGGTCCTCGGAACTCCATGCAGACATACGATCCTGGTCATGTATATCTTGGCTAACTTAGCACTTGTATATGTGGTTTTCACGGGGATGAAGTGAGCTACCTTAGTCAAGCGATCAACCACTACCCAAATAGAATCATAGCCTGATCGGGTCCTGGGTAATCCTGTAATGAAGTCCATGCCAAGCTTGTCCCACTTCCAATCTGGTATCGGCAAAGGCTGAAGTAATCCTCCTGGTTTCTGGTGCTCTGCCTTAACCCTCTGACATACGTCACATACTGCGACATACTCGGCAATATACTTTTTCATGCCTGTCTACCAGAAACTTTCCTTCAAGTCCAAATACATCTTGGTGTTGCCCGGGTGTATTGAATAAGGCGAATCATGAGCCTCCTGAAGAATCAATTTCCTGATCTCTGGGTCATCTGGCACGTAAATACGCTGATCAAACCATAAGGTTCCATGTTCATCCTCACGAAATCCTTCTGCCTTTCCTTGGTTCATCCTTCCCTTTATCTCCGCAATACCTTTGTCTAACTTCTGGGCTTCTTGGACCTTTCCCAATAAAGTGGATTGAATTTCCATTGCGGCAACAAAACCTCGTGGTACTATCTCCAATCGAAGATCTCTGAGATCATCAATTAACTCATGAGGTAATCCTCCTGCTGTGAGGGTATTGACGTAGCTCTTGCGGCTCAATGCATCTGCCACAACATTGGCCTTTCCTGGGTGATAGTGCAATTTCATGTCATAATCCTTTATGAGCTCCAACCATCTTCTCTGCCTGAGGTTCAACTCCTTCTGCGTGAAGATGTATTTCAAACTCTTGTGATCTGTGTAAACATCACAACGATTTCCAATAAGAAAATGTCTCCAGGTCTTGAGTGCATGCACTACGGCTGCTAACTCCAAATCATGCGTGGCATAATTCCGCTCATGAGGTCGAAGCTGACGTGAGGCATATGAAACAACTCTTCCTTCTTGCATAAGAACACCTCCAAGTCCCTGACGAGAAGCGTCGCAATATACTTGGAAATCCTTGCGTATATTCGGAAGAATTAGCACTGGGGCTGTGACCAAACGTTTCTTTAGCTCCTGGAAACTGGCCTCACATTCGTCGGTCCAAACAAACTTAGTGTCTTTCTTCAATAACTCTGTCATGGGCTTCGCAATCTTGGAGAAATTCTCAATAAACCTTTGGTAATATCCTGCAAGTCCAAGAAAACTGCGAATCTCTCCGACTGAGGTGGGTGCCTTCCATTCGGTGACGGCTTCAACCTTGGAGGGGTCTACTGCTATTCCTTCTCCTGATATAACATGTCCAAGAAATCCGACTTCCTTCAACCAGAATTCGCATTTGCTGAATTTTTATATTGATGTTCCCTGAGCTTCTCAAGAACCAAGCGCAAATGTTCCTTGTGTCCTTCTTCATTCTTCGAGTAAATCAATATGTCATCAATGAATACCACAACAAACTTATCCGAGAACTCCATGAATACCTTATTCATCATACTCATGAAATAGGCAGGGGCATTAGTCAAACCAAAAGACATGACCGTGTACTCATAAAGCCCATATCTCGTGGTAAAGGTTGTCTTGGGTATATCCTGTTCTCGAATCTTCAGCTGGTGATATCCTGATCGAAGATCGATCTTGGAGAAAACTTTTGCTCCTTGTAGCTGGTCAAACAAATCATTGATCATTGGCAGAGGGTACTTGTTCTTGATCGTCACTTCATTTAGTGCACGATAATCTACAACCATTCTCAAGGTTCCATCCCTCTTCTCAACTAGAAGCACTAGGGCTCCCCAAGGTGATGAACTCGGTCGAATATAACCTTTCTCCAATAATTCCTTAATCTGCTTCTTAATTTCCTCTAGATCATTTGCGGGCATCCGGTACGGTCTCTTGGATATTGGTCCGGTGCGTGGTAACAATTCGATTAAAAACTCTATGTCCCGATCCGGTGGCATGCCGGGCAATTCCTCGGGGAATACATCGGGATAATCCTTCACAACTGGTACTTCCTCCTGAACAACCCCCGAAAGAGAATTCACTTGAGTCCTTCTTGGTGTATGCCTCGACACATACTTGATCCGTTTCCCCTCTGGGGTAGTGAGAATAATCGACTTACGGGCACAATCAATATTCCCTTCATACTTGGATAGATAGTCCATACCTAGGATCACGTCTCGGAGGCATTTGTTTGGTTTAGAGTGGATGAGAAATTAGAATAGAATAAGGGCCTAATGAGAGAAATCACTACCCATATTCTTATGATAGCAAGAAAATTTCAAATCAAACAATTCACACATATCACACCACACAAGCAAAAACCTACAGGTAAGGTCTTATCCACAAGAGATATGATCTCTTCATACTACCGTAATCATTCGTTGGACTCAACTTGGTAGTGGTGGTCTGAACTAAATCTTCTCAAATCAAAGTCAACTCTAGCTTCTTCTTCTTCTTCGTGTCTTCATAGGTCATGGTCTCATCGGGCTGAGCAACTTGGTGATGGGGTTCAACATCTATTTTATTTAAGTAGAGAAGAGATAGAAATGAATACAGAAGAGTATAGACCAACGGATATTTAAGGAAGTCATAAAATAGAGTTTTCTTCCTATGGCTTTCCATTTCCTAGTGGTCACGTCCTACAGTCAGCGTGTGCTCTGATACCATCTTGTAGCGACCCGACCCAAAATGGATCGAAGTCTCTGTGCTTAAGTGTCATCCCTGGATCGGTATGCTGACACACATAGTACTCGAGGAATTATAACAGAGTTCAATCACACTTTATTACATCGAGGTTCTCAAAAGAGTATTTATTACAATAATATGGCCCAAGGCCATCTAAACAAAAATAACTGCGGAAGCTTCAAAGGTAAATGAGTCCATCCAACTCCACGGCAAACTGAGTGCAGAACAACGACCTATCGCACATTTAATCTTCGTCGGAAAAGTCTGCAACATGAGACGTTGCAGCCGTGTAGGTTAGCACATGGAATATGCTGGCAATTTCACACCATAGAATAATAATAAATGAAAAGACTATCTCTACATGCAAATTTAGCTGATGGAGGCTCTAAGTTAAATTTTTGCATAAAGCCAATTTTACCCTACAACAAAGGAATAAATTTTTTATTACTATTAAGTTAAAATGCCATTACTGAGAAGGTTCCTCCAACTCAATCCCAAAAATTCCCAAGTTATTAGTAACCCAATAATTTCATTAAAAAGAATGATGAGATCAACCAATAATTCACTTCTAGATACTCAAGTTGTCCATAACCGGGGACACGGCTAATCATGATTAGTTTGTACACTCTGCAGAGGTTTGCGCACTTTTCCCCACAAGACTCGACCACCTCCATGATCGGAAGATCGAGACATAGCCTTTCAGAAGCGTTTCCCCTTAACCCTGGGTAGACCGGTACACCTACTTTCCCCTACATCAGCTAGTCTACCACGGAAAGAGGTCACACAACTTACTCAACTATGCCAGAGCCCATAATGGCTTGTGGCTGCACACGGAAGTTTCTAGGCATGAAATATCTTATGATCCCTTTGAGCCTGGGTGGCGGACCTAGGGTAATCACACGGGTACTCCGGGATTCCCCTTGGGCAAGCACTGGTTTCTCCAGGTGCCCCAAACAAGCCACCCAGATGTGTATTAAAGTTGCCACCTTAGGTTATCCCAAAATTATTATCTCTCGCAACTTGCATGAATCACACATACCAATCCCCGTCTACGAGCATGGCTAAGCAATATATGATATAACGAATATTCCCGAGGTGATCAAAGGTCATAGGTTCCTACCACATGAACTACATAGCATAACCACATGTTCCCAATCCTACTCATGCAATCTTTGAGGGTGAAACTAATGCATAGTAAAAACTGGGTATTGAAAATTATGATCAAAGTGTGAACTTGCCTTGCTGACGTTCGTTGAACTGTAAAGATTCGTAGTAGCAAGCTTCGCACTCCGGATGATCTAGCGTAAGCAAGCAATAACATACATAAGCATACAAGCAAAGATCCAAAAAGAAAACAAATGAAAGACTTCGAAAAACTCCAAAACAACCAAATAAAGTTTCTATACAGAACGTAATTTTTACAGCAACAAAAATAAATGGTTTTGGTTTTAACAGAAAGTACATGTCACAAGCTTCGATTTGCAAAAAGAATCACCTAAAACGGAGTTACGAAACTCGAGATACGGCCTAACGAAGTTTGAATTCATATCTGTTTGAATTCAAAATTTAAAATTTTCAAAAATATTTTTCGTTTGGTTCTCTGGATAGATGGGATTTCTATGAACTAGTAGGAAAAAGAATCAACTAAATCGGATCTATAGACTAGAAGATATACAAGAAACAAGAATTGGTATAAAATCTGAGATTGAAAAAAATACTAGAAAAAGAGAGAAATTTGGCCTAGGTGTTCACCGGACTTGTCGCCGGCGACGAGGAAGAAGGCAGATCCGGTGTGCTTCGGCGAAGGGAGCGTGCGGGACGGTGAAGAGCAACGTAAGGCGGAACCGAGGAGCAATGCCGCGGGGTCAGTATCGCCTCCTGGCGTTGTGGAGAAGCCGCCGGAATCCACGAACTCCGGCGAGCAATTGGCGAGGTTAGGGAGGGAGATAGCTTTTGCAAACAGGGGGCTTCGGACGAGGGGAACTGGGGCAACACTCTGGGCTTTTATAGAGGGTCAGGGGAAGCCAGAGGAGAGCGGGGCATTGCCGGAATTAATGTGTTTAATGGCTGCAGTATGAAGCGTTCGTGGTGGCCATTATGGCTGTCTAGGAGGCGCACTAGGGGGTGGAAACGGTCGAGGGAGTCGAGGGGATTCCATTCAGAGGGTTTTCGGGGCGAGGGAGAGGAAAGGAGGGGTGGGGCGCTAGGGTGGGGTGCTGCCTGGGTGCGTGCGTACATGTTTCTGAAACGTTGAGAGGAAGAAGAAGATAGTGCCTCGGCATGGGCCTTGCTCGGCTGCGTTTTTTTAAACATTTTCTTTTACAACAGCATTAAAGCACCAAAAGACAAATGAAAATAAGTCTAAGAATTCCCAGAAAATTCACATAGTAATATGGTCTTATATATGACCTTCTGAACTTTTATCCGGCCTAAAATGCAAGTTTTCAAAAATAAACTTTTTGCTAAACTAATAAAATAAAGTGCAAATAAAACTCAACAAATATATTTTGGTTCCAAATTCATTTTCCAATATTTTCCTTCTATTATTGAAGAAGTCATTTTATCTTCTCTCTTTATTTTATTTTTGAAATAAAGGAAATGAATTTAGTGAAACCAAATTTGATCCAAACTCCAAATTCTGAAGTTAAAGAATTTTCAAAAATTGGATTTAAGGAAACTCCCAATTCTCTCTTTCGGTCCTTGAATTGCATAAAGTTCTTTGGATCAAAATTCAAAATAAAAGAAATGGGGCAAAAATGCATAAATCATGAATGCATATGAATGATCTATTTTAAACATCCAAATTGAAAATTGGGATGTTACAAATACGACCTATGTTTGAACAGGAAGCCCCCAAGTGACCATAAGAGTTGTTTAATGACGCTGATTCGAATACGATCCACGTCAGACCCAAAGGGGTTAAGCTATGATTCAAATATGATCAAGAAGCCCCCAAGTGGGTTTGGCAGTATGCCGATCAAGTGGGTATCGACAACTATGTTCTCTTTGGTTCGAATACGACCTATGTTTGAACAGGAAGCCCCCAAGTGATCATGGCTAGATTCAGATATGATCATAAGCCGGACCAAAGGAAAAGCCGGATTCGGATGTGACCCGCTTCCTGTTGGTTATCTCCGCCACATGACAAAGAAGACACATAAACCTTTTGGGGTGGGAAAAAGGACAGAGGTCCTGCTTTATTGCTTTATGTAATATATACATAGTCGAAATATATACATATTAGAGCCGGTGGCTCAAGTATAGTAAGGCCGAAGATGAGCGATATTCCACGGCCGGCGGGTCTCCTCCTCCGACTTACGTGAGTCTTTGTGCTCTCGAACATCGATAAGGAAGTATGGCCCGTTGTTCAGATTCTTGCTGACCACAAAGGGTCCTTCCCAAGGAGGGGATAGCTTATGCATGTCAGATTGATCCTGGATGAGTCGGAGCACTAAGTCGCCTTCCTGAAAGGTTCTGGATCTAACCCGGTGGTTGTGGTAGCAGCGCAGGTCTTGCTGGTAAATCGCCGAGCGGGCTATTGCTAAGTCTCGCTCTTCGTCCAACAGGTCAAGTGCATCTTGGCGAGCTCTTTCGTTGTCAGCCTCAACGTAAGCCGCCACCCGGGGTGAGTCATGACGGATGTCACTTGGTAGGACCGCCTCTGCTCCATACACCGTGAAGAAAGGTGTGTAACCCGTAGATCTGTTAGGTGTAGTATTGATGCTCCAAAGTACAGAAGGTAACTCCTCCACCCAACAACCTAGCGATCGCTGTAAGGGGACCAAGAGCCTGGGTTTGATGCCTTTCAAGATCTCCTGATTTGCTCTTTCTGCTTGACCATTGGATTGAGGATGAGCAACAGCCGAAATATCAAGTCGGATATGTTCCCTTTGACGGAATTCTTCCATGGCACCCTTGGAGAGATTAGTGCCATTATCAGTTATGATGCTGTGTGGAAAACCAAAACGGAAGATCACTTTTTTCATGAACTGAACCGTTGTTGCTGCATCACACTTACTGACCGGCTCTGCCTCGACCCACTTTGTGGACTTATCCATTGCCACCAGTAGATGTGTCTTTTTGTCTTTGGACCTTTTGAAAGGTCCAACCATGTCAAGCCCCCAGACTGCGAACGACCAAGTAATTGGAATCATTCTCAATTCCTGAGCCGGCACATGAGCTCGTCGTGAGAATTTCTGACATCCGTCACATTTACTAACTAGATCTTCTGCATCAGCATGAGCCGTCAGCCAATAAAACCCATGACGGAAAGCCTTGGCCACAAGGGATTTTGAGCCGGCATGATGACCGCAATCCCCTTCATGGATCTCACGAAGTATCTCCTGACCTTCCGCAGGTGACACGCAATGTTGAAACGCTCTAGTGACGCTACAGTGATGTAACTCGCCATTAACGATTGTCATGGACTTGGACCGCCAGATGATTTGTCTTGCCAAGGTCTCATCCTCAGGCAACTCTCCTTGGGTCATATAAGCCAAATAAGGCATTGTCCAATCCGGGATGATGTGGAGAGCCGCCACCAGCTGCGCGTCCGGGTCTGGCACGGCTAGATCTTCTTCTGTAGTTAACTTGACGGAAGGGTTATGCAAAAAATCAAGAAAGGTATTAGGTGGCACCGGCTTACGTTGAGATCCCAGCCGGCTTAAGGCATCAGCCGCCTCATTCTTCCTTCGATCAATGTGTTCCACCTGATACCCCTTGAAGTGCCCAGCTACAGCATCAACTTCACGACGGTAAGCCGCCATAAGGGGATCCTTGGAGTCCCACTTGCCTGACACTTGTTGAGCCACAAGGTCTGAGTCGCCCAAGCACCTTACCCAGCTTAAATTCATCTCTTTGGCCATCTGGAGACCATGGAGTAAGGCCTCATACTCAGCTGCATTGTTAGTACAAGGAAACATAAGCCGGAGCACATAACAGAATTTGTCACCACGAGGGGAAGTTAAGACTACTCCAGCCCCCGAGCCTTCTAACTGCCCGGACCCATCAAAGTGAATAGTACAATATGTGTTATCCGACTTCTCCTCAGGTGCCTGCAACTCTGTCCAACCATTGATAAAATCCACCAAGACCTGGGACTTAATAGCAGTACATGACATGTACTTGAGACCGTGAGGCCCAAGCTCAATGGCCCACTTGGCGACTCGTCCCGTGGCCTCTCTATTCTGGATTATGTCTCCCAAGGGGGCAGAACTCACCATAGTGATAGGGTGACCTTGGAAGTATTGCTTCAGCTTCCGGCTTGCCATGAACACTCCGTAAACAAGCTTCTGCCAATGTGGATATCTTTGTTTAGACTCAATGAGCACCTCACTGACGTAATAAACCGGCCGTTGAACCGGATGCTCCTTGCCAGCCTCCTTGCGCTCCACCACAATCGCAACACTGACAGCTCGCGAGTTGGCGGCCACATATAACAGCAATGGCTCTCTATAAATGGGAGCTGCTAGGACCGGCGGTTCAGATAACTGTCTCTTTAAATTCTCAAAGGCAGTATTAGCAGCATCGCTCCAGACAAAAGTGTATGTTTTCTTCATCATTTGATACAGCGGTAGGGCCTTCTCACCTAACCGGCTTATGAACCGGCTTAAAGCAGCGACACGACCTGCTAATCGCTGAACATCATTGATGCACGCCGGCTTAACCAGAGAGGTAATTGCCTTGATCTTCTCCGGATTAGCTTCAATGCCCCTGTTTGAGACCAGAAATCCCAAAAGCTTGCCTGCGGGTACACCAAATACACACTTCTCCGGGTTAAGCATCATCTTGTAAACCCGAAGATTATCAAAGGTCTCCTTTAAATCAGATATCAAGGTTTCCTTCTCTCTGGATTTCACCACTATGTCATCCACATAAGCATGAACATTGCGCCCAATCTAACTGTGGAGACAGTTCTATACGCACCGCTGATAAGTCGCCTGGGCACTCTTGAGCCCGAAAGGCATAGATACATAGCAGGAGGCTCCAAACGGAGTAATGAAAGCCGTCTTCTCCTAGTCCTTAACTGCCATTTTGATCTGATGATAACCAGAGTAAGCATCCAAAAAGCTCAAACGCTCACAACCCACCGTAGCATCAATGATTTGATCAATATGGGGGAGAGCAAAAGGATCAGCTGGACAAGCCTTATTTAGGTCCGTGTAATCCACACACATTCGCCAGGTGCCGTTCTTCTTGAGTACGAGCACCGGGTTAGCCAACCACTCCGGGTGAAAAACTTCAATAATGAACCCGGCCGCCAAGAGTCGAGCGACCTCCTCTCCAATAGCCTTTCGTCGTTCCTCGTTGAATCATCGAAGAAACTGCCTGACTGGCTTATACTTAGGATCAATATTAAGAGTGTGCTCAGCGAGTCCTCTTGGTACACCTAGCATACCTAAAGGTTTCCATGCAAAGATGTCCCGGTTCTCACGGATGAACTCGATGAGCGCCCTTTCCTATTTAGGATCCAAGTTGGCACTGATGTTGAACTGTTTAGATGAGTCGCCTGGAGTGAAGTCCACAAGTTTAGTTTCAGCTGCCGATTTAAATTTCAACGCCGGGTCATGCTCCGTAGTTGGTTTCTTCAGAGAGGTCATATCTGCCGGGTCAACATTATCTTGATAAAACTTTAGCTCTTCCGCTGCACAAACAGACTCAGCATAAGCCGCGTCGCCCTCTTCACACTCCAAGGCCACCTTTCGACTCCCATGCACAGTGATGGTGCCCTTGTGACCCGACATCTTAAGATGCAGATAAACATAACACGGTCGCGCCATGAATTTAGCATAAGCCGGCTGCCCGAACAGAGCATGATATGGACTTTTGATTTTGACCACCTCAAACGTCAATTTCTCAGCCCGGGAATCATATTCATCTCCAAAGGCTACCTCCAATTCAATCTTACCGACTGGGTATGCCGACTTACCAGGCACCACTCCATGGAAAACGGTGTTGGACGTCTTAAAATTTTTGTCAGTCAAACCCATGCGTCGAAAGGTCTCATAATAGAGGATATTGATGCTGCTACCTCCATCCTTGAGTACTTTAGTGAATTTATATCCACCGACCTGAGGCGCCACCACCAAGGCTAACTGACATGGATTATCAACCCGGGGAGGGTGATCTTCCCTGCTCCATACAATAGCCTGCTCTGACCACCTCAGGTAACGAGGAACTGCCGACTCAACAGAGTTCACAGCCCTTTTATGAAGTTTCTGGTCACGTTTGCACAAGCTAGTGGTGAACACATGATACTGCCCACTATTCAGCTGTTTTGGATGGCTCTGATAACCCGAGTGCTGCTGCTGCTGTCCTCCTTGACAAGTGTTGATTATAGCCGCCTTGATTTCCCTGAAAGCCGAAATTTGAACCGCCACCCGGGCCATGGAAACAACCAGCACCTGAGCCGCCGCCCGACCCATGATTGCCATCAAACGTGTCAGAATTCCGCCGCTGCCTCACAAGTGGGTGGCGGGTCGTTCCCGGGTGTCGTGTCTCGGGCAGGGCTCATTGAGCAGCTGCTCAAGAGATGGACCTGACCCACCAGATCGAGGGGGCGGTTTCCCCTTACGTCTCTGATTGTTACCCTGTGCATTGGCGTTAGCCACAAACTCCGGGTTACCCTCCGCCTTACGCTTATTGCCTCCTTGATTCGTCGGGTTATGCTGCTGACCCTTTCCATTGTCGCTCTTCTTTCCCTTCCCTGTCTTTTCCTCATCAGACGCGGGATCCTTGGTACTATCAGAGTTGGCGTATTTGACTAAAGCTGCCATCAGTGTACCCATATCATTGCAATCACACTTAAGGTGCCCCAGTTTCTGTCTCAGCGGCTCAAAACGGCAATTCTTCTCTAACATGAGGACTGCAGAGCCGGCATCCATCTTGTCAGACGAATGTATAATCTCCTTGACCCGGCGCACCCAATGAGTTGTGGATTCACCCTCCTCTTGCTTACAATTTGTTAAGTCCACAATTGACATAGATTGCTTACAAGTATCCTTGAAGTTCTGGATGAACCGGGCTTTTAACTCGGCCCATGAACTAATGAAATTGGGCAGCAAGCCCTTTAACCAAGACCGGGCTGTTCCATCCAACATCATGGTGAAGTACTTAGCCATCGCCGCATCGCTAACCTCCAACAGTTCCATGGCCATCTCATAACTTTCGATCCATGCCCTAGGCTATAAGTCGGCCGTATAATTCGGCACCTTTCAAGGCCCCTTGAAGTCCTTGGGCAAACGCACATTATGTAGAGATAACACTAAACAAGGGACGCCACCGGTTCTGGTGGCTACTCCTGCCTCAACAGAAGTCGTCGGGTAATCCGGAAGGGCCTCCTGAGCCGTCAGCTGAGCCGCCAGTTGAGCCGCGCGCTCGTCCTCCTGACGTATTCGGTCCTGCACCGGGTTATAACCACCAGGCTGGTTACGGCGCTGGGCGTTGCTTGATAAGGCCTCTGACTCCATGTGCCTGCTGTAACTCGGGCTCCGGTTTGGACGAGTCGGAACTAACCAGGGCGGTGGGGTTGAATGAATCCTGCCTCGGCTATAAGAATAGGTTTCTTGCTGAGCCAGGGCCGTCTGCACGAGATCTCTGATCCTCCGGGTCTCCACTGCTGTCGGATCATCACCGTCCACTGGAAGAGCCGCCAAGCGTGCTGACGCTGCAATTAAGTTCTCCATGGGGTTGGAGAAGTGACCCGGTGGTATCGGCACATAACGAGGTGGTGCCATATTCCCCTGAAGAGGTGCCGTCACCTGAGGTTGAATCGGCCCCCCGGCTGTCATGAACTGATTGACCTCCGGCGGGTTACTTTGACCAGCTCCAGGCGTCGCGAAGAGGTTCCGTGGATCATAAACCGGAGGTAAACGGGATTGAGTTTTCTGATGCCTTCTCCTCATCACCTCGTTAGACGCGTTCAGGCTCATGGTAAGCTGGAAAGCCTCTGACTGGAGTTGTTGTGCCCGAGCATCCAAAGCCGCCTGTTCTGTGGCTAACCTGACGTCCTCAGCTGCTAAAGCCTCCTTGGCCCGAGCTATCTCCTCACGAACCTGTGCCACCTCTGCATTATGCTCATCTTGATTCACCGGGATAACTGTGGTGGTTAACAGGGCCGTAAGTTTATCCATGAGATCCATCAGCACCTAAGCCGGCGGGCGCGCGGGGCCTCCTGCCCCGGCTGCTCCTGGCCCGGACGTTATGGCTGTTGCGGCTGTGGAATTTTGGCCGGGTTGAGTACCAGCCATAAAGACTCCTGCCCAACTTGGCGGTTCATAGGGGTCCGGTATACTGGAGCCATCGGAACAGCCCCCAAGCCCGCCATCTTGCACTGGATACAGAGAATCTGTTGAACCGGCGGACGAATCACCGTCAGCGAGGACGACCGTCTCGCCATCACCTTCAGATCCTTCAGAAAGTTCCCCTCCGTGGATGCAACCCACAAAGGCACGCTTCACGATGGGTTGAGCCCAGGCGGGTCTCACGCGCTGAGCCGTCTTGATGAGGTCGGTGCAGTTGTCCGGCTCAGGTCCCGGCTCACCAATCCGGCCGATGAAGACGTGGATTCCGCCGAAGGGGACCCGGTACCCGTACTCAATTGAGCCGGCGTCGGGGCCCCTGAAAGCACAAGTGCTCCCCAGGTGGTTTTGATAATTGATGTCAACATATCTCTTGTTGGACTAACATTTTTATCTAGTATGTTTCAGATAAGTTCAACAATGGAGTGGCATGGACTAAAAGATGTGGGAACTCCTTCAAGATGCTAAGGACAAAGGATTGGCTAAAGCTTCAAGCTCAAGACTCTTCATTTTACATTTTAGTGATCCAAGATCACATTGAGTCTATAGGAAAAGCCAATACTATCAAGGAGGGATGAGGTGTTGCTTAATGAGCCTCTTGCTTCATGTGCTTAGTGATATGCTCCAAAACCCTTAGCTACTTTCCCACTTCCACATATGACCTAAATCTAAAGTCAAACTCGGACCTACCGATTCTTTCTATCCGGCGCCACCGAGTTTCACATGTCATAGCCACTGCCAAACCCTAAGCAAATCGGTTCTACCGATAGGGATCTTGGTCTCACCGAGATGGGATTGTAATCTCTCTATGTATGTCCATTACCAAAATCGGTCTCACCGAGTTTAGGCAATCGGTACTACCGAGATTACAATGCAAACTCTCTGGTTAACTTATTACCAAAATCGGTCCAACCGAGTTTAGTAATCGGCCCCACCGAGTTTGCCTGACCAACTCTCTGGTTAGCTAATTACCAAAGTTGGTCTCACCGAGTTTGTGTAATCGGTCTCACCGAGATTACGTTATGCCCTAACCGTAAGCATATCGGTCCTACCGAGTTGCATATCGGTCCCACCGAAAACCCTAACGGTCACTAAGTTTACTAAAATCGGTCTGACCGAGTTTGTTGATTCGGTCCCACCGAGATTGGTAAATTGTGTGTAACGGTTAGATTTTGTGTGGAGGCTATATATACCCCTCCACCTCCTCTTCATTTGTGGAGAGAGGCATCAGTACACATCTACACTTCCAACTCATATGTTCTAAGAGAGAACCACCTACCCTTGTGTTGAGGCCAAGATATTCCATTCCTACCATATGAATCTTGATCTCTAGCCTTCCCCAAGTTGCTTTCCACTCAAATCTTCTTTCCACCAAATCCAAATCCTATGAGAGAGAATTGAGTGTTGGGGAGACTATCATTTGAAGCACAAGAGCAAGGAGTTCATCATCAACACACCATTTGTTACTTCTTGGAGAGTGGTGTCTCCTAGATTGGCTAGGTGTCACTTGGGAGCCTCCGACAAGATTGTGGAGTTGAACCAAGGAGTTTGTAAGGGCAAGGAGACTGCCTACTTCGTGAAGATCTACCGCTAGTGAGGCAAGTCCTTCGTGGGCGACAGCCATGGTGGGATAGACAAGGTTGCTTCTTCATGGACCCTTCGTGGGTGGAGCCCTCCGTGGACTCGCGCAACCGTTACCCTTCGTGGGTTGAAGTCTCCATCAACGTGGATGTAGGACATCACCACCTATCCGAACCACGCCAAAAACATCCGTGTCTCCAATTGCGTTTGAATTCTCCAAACCCTTCCCTCTACATTCTTGCAAGTTGCATGCTTTACTTTCCGCTGCTCATATACTCCTTGCATGCTTGCTTGATATGTATTATGAATGTTGAAATTGTGCCTAAACTTCACTTAAACCGAAAAAGTTTAAAAACTGCAACTTTAGCACTAAGTGTCTAATCACCCCCCCTCTAGACACATCTTCTCAAGATCCTATAGCCCCAGCCTTCGTCATTGATGTAGATCTTGCCGCGACGACTCTTGGTCATCCGGTCGACTGCGTAGCCCTTGAGCCCTTCGAAGTTGCCCTTAAAGAACTCAAATCCACCGTGCGCTGGCCCACGGTGGGCGCCAACTGTCGTGGAATTGTCACGGCAGATGTCCTCTTGCAAGGACTTAGTCGTGGAGCCATCGCAACTAGGAAGCTTAAAGGGGTTAATCGGGACAAAGGACACGAGAGGTTTATACTAGTTCGGCCCCTTACGGTGAAGGTAAGGCCTACGTCTAGTTGGGTTGGTATTGCTTGATGTTCCAATGACCAGGGAGCGAGATACGCTATGCCCGGCTCTCGATGGGTTGTTTCTTGCCCTAAGCCGCCGGCGGGTCGTCCCCTTATATACACGGGTTGACGCCCTGCGGCCTACAGAGTCCCGGCCGGCTCATAAACAGTGTCCGACTCGGTGACTAGTTACTTCTACCTTATGTTACAAGTCATGCCATCATGGCAGTTTGTCACTATGGGCCTTAAGCCTCCCGTGGGCTTGAAACCTTATGAACCGTCATCCTCATGCTGGGTCTTGGGCTTCTTTCACGTTGAGTCTTATTTGCGTAACCCGGCCCCTCCTGGGCGGCTTACATAAATAGTTATATTCCCAATCTGAGTCGCCATAGACCATGAGGCGACGGACGCCGAGTGAAATGGCCATGCGCAACCCATATAAGAGTGCTTCATATTCTGCTTCGTTATTGGAGGAATGAAAGTGAATCTGGAGTACATATCTGAGCTTGTCTCCTCGGGGGGATACCAGTACCACTCCGGCACCAGAACCATTCAGCATCTTGGAACCGTCAAAGAACATGGTCCAGTGTTCCGAGTGAACTTGAGTCGGCAATTGCTGCTCGATCCACTCGGCGAGGAAATCAGCTATTGCTTGGGACTTGATAGCTTTCTTTGCCTCAAACTTGATATCTGAGGGAAGGAGTTCAATCGCCCATTTTGCCACTCGACCAGTTGCATCTCTATTGTGCAGAATCTCTGACAATGGAGCGTCGCTGACAACTGTAATAGAGTGGTCAGAGAAATAGTGTGCAACCTTCTTCATGGTCATGTAAATTCCATAAACAAGCTTCTGATAGTGCGGGTATCTCTGTTTCGATGGAGTCAAAACTTCAGAAACATAATAAACTGGGCGCTGAACTTTATAGGCTTTTCCCTCTTCTTCCCGCTCGACCGTAAGTACTGTACTGATGACTTGTCCAGTGGCTGCTATATAAAGTAGTAAAGGCTCTTTGCTGATTGGGGGCAGCGAGCACCGGCTAGGTGGAAATCAGGGCTTTTAGCTCTGCAAATGCTGCATCAGCTTCGGGAGTCCACTCGAACTTATCTGACTTCTTCATCAGTCGATAGAGAGGCAGTGCCTTCTCACCGAGTCTGGAAATGAATCGACTTAAGGCGACCAAACAACCAGTAAGCTTCTGAACATCATGCACACGCACAGGGCGTTTCATTCGGAGTATGGCACCAACTTTCTCAGGGTTAGCATCGATCCCTCGTTCGGAAACGAGAAAATCAAGTAATTTTCCTCCTGGAACTCCGAATGTGCACTTTGATGGATTAAGTTTGATATCATACCTTCTGAGGTTGGCAAAGGTTTCAACAAGGTCAGCCAGCAGGTCGGACCCTTTACGTGACTTGACCACAATGTCATCCATGTACGCTTCCACATTCCGACTGATTTGAGTGAGTAAACACTTTTGAATCATCCGCATGAACGTGGCTCCAGCGTTCTTCGGACCGAATGGCATAGTGACATAACAGAAGCATCCAAATGGGGTGATGAAAGCTGTTTTAATTTCATCGGGTCCATATAGACGGATCTGATGGTACCCGGAATAGGCGTCCAAAAAGGATAAACGCTCACACCCCGCAGTCGAATCGACAATTTGATCGATGCGGGGGAGAGGAAAGTGGTCCTTCGGACAGGCCCGATTGATATGCTTGAAGTCGATGCACATGCGAAGTGAGTCGTCCTTCTTAGGGACCATGACAACATTTGCTAACCACTCGGAATGGTAAATCTCTCAGATAAACTCAGTTGGAAGGAGCCGAGCTACTTCTTCACCGATTGCTTTTCTCTTCTGTACGGCGGACCGTCGAAGATGTTCCTTGACCGGTTTTACTTTTGGGTCGGCTCGCAAACGATGGTCAGCCAGTCCCCTAGGAACACCTGGCATGTCAGAAGGTTTCCATGCAAAGATGTCCCAGTTCTCGCGGAGGAACTGGATGAGCGCTTCTTCCTATTTGGAGTCGAGTGTTGTAGAGATGTGGGTCGGAGCAGCATTGGGATCAGTCGGGTGGATATTAATCGATTTCGTTTCACCGAACGACTGAAATGCTGAATCCGTTGCAGGCTTCTTAGCTCGCAGCAAATCACTCGGACCTGCATTTTTCTGATACTCCTGCAATTCCACTACTGCCATCTGTCCATCGTGGATCTTTGAGCCCTTCTGAAAGCACTCTTCTGCCTTCTTTCTGTTGCCAGTGATAGTGATCACACCCTTAGGGCCAGGCATCTTCAGTATGAGGTACGCATAGCATGGTTGAGCCATAAAACGTGCATAAGCTGGCCTGCCTAGAATAGCGTGATAAGCACTCTGGAAATCGACAACTTCAAATTTCAACTTCTCTTTACGGTAATTCTTGGAATCACCGAAAACCACGTCAAGAGCAATCTGGTTGAGTGATTCAGCCTTCTTGTCTGGAATGACCCCATGGAAACTCATATTGCTTTCACTGAGTCTGGACATCGGAATGCCCATCCCTTTAAGCGTCTCTGCATACATAATATTCAGGCCACTGCCACCATCCATCAGAACTTTGGTCAGTCGAGTGCCTTCGACAACTGGATCGACCACCAACGCTTGCCTCCCAGGGGTGGCTATGTGCGTCGGGTGATTAGACTGGTCGAATGTGATGGCAGTCTGAGACCATTTCAAGTAACTAGGTGTCACCGGAGCGACCATATTCACTTCTCTGTTGATAACTTTCAGTCGACTCTTGCTCTTAACATCAGCAAAATCATCAGAGTGGAATTGACATGAGGGTAACCATTATCACTGTCCTCCTTGTCATCAACCTTGTCTAATTCTTTTTCCTTATCTTTGGGTTGTTTCTCTCGGAACTGCTGGATTAGGAGCCGACATTGCCGAGTGGTATGTTTCGGGTAAATGATTTTACCCTCTTCATCTTTCTTGGTGTGGATGTGGCATGGCAAGTCCAGCACATCATTTCCATCTTGATCTTTTATTTTCTTAGGGTTCCATGGCCCCTTGGGCTTCCCTTTGGATTTTCCCTGAGTCACGGCTAAGGTTTCTCCAGGAGCAGCTGGCTCAGCTTTGCGCTTCTGCTTCCGACTGGAGTTACCTCCTCCGGTTTCATGGGCGACTGATTTGTGCTTGCCGCTCCGGAGCCGATCCTCTTCTTCACCATTAGCGTACTTGGTGGCAATCTCCATCATTCGACTCAGAGACATGTCTCCGGTCCGACCGAACTTCAGATTCAACTCTCTGTACTTGACGCCTTCCTTGAAGGCACAAACTGCCTGATGATTAGACACGTTCTCCATCGTGTGATGCAGTGTGATCCATCTCTGGATATAATCCCTCAAAGTTTCATTTGTCTTCTGCACACAAGATTGCAGCTCCGTCAACCCTGCCGGTCGTTTGCATGTTCCTTCAAACGTTCTGACAAACACTCGGGCAAGATCTTCCCAAGTATAAATGTTGCTGGGTGCTAATTGATTCAGCCATGCTCTGGCCGAGCCCTCCAACATTAGAGGCAAGTGTTTCATGGCCACTTCATCATTGCCGCTGCCAATCTAAACAGCCACTCGGTAGTCCTCAAGCCAAGTATCAGGCTTGGACTCACCAGTGAACTTACTGACTCCACTCGCCAACTTAAAGTTGGGAGGAATCACTGCAGCCCTGATGGCTCTGCTGAAGCACTCTGGACCTGAGACGTGCACTCTGCTACTGGTGGGTACATCTCTATCATGACCTTCCCGGTGAGCTCTGTTCCTTTCGTCCAAACCCTGAACGAGAATGGATCTTGCATTGAAGCCTGGTTCCCTGGGGTCGACTGTAATCCTTCGCCCAACACTGTGAGGGCGTCTGTCATCCTGCTATCGAGGCACGTATGATCCACTCCTTGGGGGAGGTGTGGGCACCCGACGACGATCATCACGATCGAGTCGATGATCATACTGCTCACGGTTTCTGTACTGGTCACGCCGGTCTCCATGTCCCTCACGCCTCGGGGCGATCCTGGGCTGTGAGCCGACTGGATTGTATCTGCAACAACGGACCTGCTATGGATCCTATTCCGCGACTACGACACAGCTGTATTCTGGTCTCCCGCTGCGCGGAGTAAAGCTCTGATCTACATTAGACCTCTGCCAGCTTCTGACTGGGAGGGCTGAATTGACTCTACTCTTCGAGCCGCAGCTGTAAGATTTTGGATCGGAGTTCGATATACCTGAGTCGGAGGTGGAAAGAGCTGACGTCGACTTGTGCACGCTCGTCGAGTACTCGCTGGAGGTTTTCCAGTCGAGTTCGCTCAGCCAAGTTGGCCAAGCGCACATCCACCAAGGCCCGGGCCTCGGGGGTTTCTCCCATGATAGGAGTGTGAAGCACATCCATGTTCCGGCGGCGAAGTTCTTCTCTCTGCTGCGAAGAGAGGGGCTCGGGGAGGTACTCCTCATGGGCATGCGACGGATCGCCCCCGCCGTCGCCACCGTCGGCGCGGGGGAATCCGGGAGGACTGCAAGGTCCATCGACCATCAGGACCTCCGCCGCTAGATCACTGCTGTCGCACTCGGATGCAGTCTCTACGGAGCCAGTCGAACAGGCCGTAGAGAGATTCGTCGGGCTCGATCGCCACGACCTGGGGGGTGGCCGATTGGCAGGCCACCGCGTGCCTCACCCACTGCTGAAGCCTCGACCGACCGGAACGCTTGCCCCAGCGGGAGACAGGGAGGAAGGACGCCACAGTAGCCGACCGATACTAGGTCGACGGTTGCCGCAAGAGGATGCCGCAGACGCACGCGCGAAAGTGCGTTGCCCCGCGGACGGGGAGTGCGTCGACGTCGAGTGGAGCCTCCTGAAGCCAAGCGGAGTCGTCGGCAATGAACACGAGCGCGCCGAGATGGATCTCGCGGCCCTCAGCCAAACCTCCGCCTAAAACCATGATGGAGGTGATCGGATAGGTTGCAACTTCTCCAACAAGTCGTCAAGACACCTGCCCCACGGTCGGCGCCAACTGTCGTGGTTCTAAGTCTGACACTAGAATAGGGGGTAGGAATGTAGAGGCAAGATCCCGGCTATGGAGGAGTTGTACACGCAAGTTTTACGAGATCAGGCCCTTCTCGGAGGAAGTAATAGCCCTACGTCTCAGAGCCCGGAGGCGGTTGACTAGATTATATGCGTGTGAGTTACAGGGGGTGCGAACCCTTGTCCCAGAGAAGGGGTGTCGGTGTCAAAACCGGCGGTTCTCGGGTAGGGGGTCCCGAACTGTGCGTCTAGGCCGGATGGTAACAGGAGACAAGGGACACAAAGTTTACCCAGGTTCGGTCCCTCTCGATGGAGGTTAAACCCTACTCCTGCTTGATTAATATTGATGATATGGGTAGTACAAGAGTAGATCTACCACGAGATCAAGGAGGCTAGACCCTAGAAGCTAGCCTATGGTATGATTGTTGTATGATAAAGTCGTCCTACGGACTAAAACCCTCTGGTTTATATAGGCACCGGATAGGGTTAGGGTTACACAGAGTCGGTTACAATGGTAGGAGATCTTGAATATCCGCATCGCCAAGCTTGCCTTCCACGCCAAGGAAAGTCCCCTCCGGACACGGGACGAAGTGTTCAATCTTGTATCTTCATAGTCTGGGAGTCCGGTTGAAGGTATAGTCCGGCTACCCGAACACCCCCTAATCCAGGACTCCCTCAGTAGCCCCTGAACCAGGCTTCAATGACGACGAGTCCGGCGCGCAGATTGTCTTTGGCATTGCAAGGCGGGTTCCTCCTCCAAGTTCTTCATAAAAGATGGTAAACACCAAGAGTAGTGTCCGGCTCTGCAAAATAAGTTTCCACATATCGCCATAAAGAGAATAATATTAACACAAATCAAATCTGCTGACGTATTCCGCAGTGTGTCATCACACTACGGCCAAGTTTTTTACTCGAATCGTTTTTACTTTTCCACCTCAGCATGTTTTGCGAGGCGGTTTCCTTGTCACGTCTTGTCGAAGCAGAGATCGTGTCCCCCATTTACGGGATTCTCATCAATACGGACGTGGGTAACCCAACCGCGCCATTTATCACGGCGCTTGGGAGGCAAGCGAGTTTTACTAGGCTGGTGGGGACGCATAGCCGCATCCGCCCATATAAGGGGATAAGGATCCACCTTTTTACCTACGCCTTCTTCCTCCTTTGCCTATCCATCTTCTGCGCACCCGAGCTCCAGCGCCCAAGCCCGCACTTCCCACCTCAACCTTCTCCAACAATGTCCGAAGCGGGAGGCAAGTGGATGGTCTCCTCCGTCACGGAGGGCCATGTCAAAAAACTGAGGAAGGCCGGATACTTGTCCAAAGACATCGCACACCGCTTCCCGAGGAGGGGCAGCTTCTCCCCACCCCAAGGCCCCATGAGAGGGTAGTTTTCCTTCCCCACTTACTCCGCGGACTAGGTTTTCCACTCCACCCATTTGTCCGGGGGCTCATGTTCTACTACGGCCTGGATTTCCACGATCTGGCCCCGAACTTTTTCCTCAACATCTCGGCGTTTATCGTCGTGTGCGAGGCTTTCCTCCGCATCCGCCCCCATTTCGGCCCTTGGCTCAAGACCTTCAACGTCAAGCCCAAGGTGGTGCGCGGCAGCCAGGCGGAGTGCGGAGGCGTCATGGCGGGCAAGATGGCCAACGTCCTATGGCTCGAGGGATCCTTCATGGAGACCCTAAAGGGGTGGCAATCCGGGTGGTTTTACATCACCGAGCCACGCGATCCGAAATGGATCGCAACCCATGAGTTCCGATCCGGACCCCCCACGCAGCTTATGTCCTGGAAAGAGACGGGCCTGTCGTGGGGTGACGAAAAAGAGGTGACCGGACAGCAAACATGCATCTAATCCCTGGTGAACAAGCCGATCAAGCTTGTCAATGTAGTCCAGGTTATGCTTGTCCGCTGGATCCTCCCGTGTCAACAACGGGACTTTAATCTGTGGGAGTTCGACCCGGTGCAACACCGAACCCTCAACAGGCTCTTCGACACGATGTACGAAGATGTCTGGAAGGTGCTAACCAAGGGCGCCGAGGCTCCCGCATCCGCTTCCGAGGACCGCGGATACAGCTCGCAGCGTCACGCTAGCGAGGTAAGCTATTTTCACCTTTTACAGGATGTTAAGTTTTTTCATAGTTTGACTCTATGCGGGATCTAAACTCCCTCACCTTTGACAGGCTTGGCACGCGAAGTCCGGACCGATTAACTGTCCGGCTCCCTTGCCTGAAGACCCAGCCCCTGCTCTCCTAGTGAAGCTGCTGGCTCCGGTGCCTTATGTGGTGCCGGAGAAGAAGGCCAAGAAGAAGAAGGCCACGGGGACTCGAAAGAGTGCCCGTAACGTGGTGGTGTCGGACTCGTCATCCGACGAGTCCGAGACGCTCTCGTCCCGTGAGAACGAGGAGGAGGAAGAAGAAACCTCTCCTCCTCCAGCGGGGGGAGGAAAGAAAAGGAAGGTCGCCCCAACGGGGAAGGCCGAAGGGTCCAAGAGGAGGAGGACCCCTCCGCCGAACTACTCCCCCAGCGCCGACGAGGACGACGAGGAGTGGCCGGACAGGGCCAAGCGTCCGGCGAAATCGTAAGTATTCGGATAGCAGAGTAACTCATGATGTTCCTTTGTCGCACAGCTTTCCCTAATGTCAAACATAATTATGCAGCCCGCCCCGGGCCGGACTCGACGAGTTGTCGAGCGGCTCCTTGGATTCTTCGGATGTGAACTCAGTTCCGCCCACTGTCTCCCCCCGTACTGCGGACGACGCCGAAGTGGCGTCGCGACAAGTTCCGGGGCAGGAGGAGGTGGTCCTGGAGGAGCCGCAAGGCGACCTCCCGGACTCCAGGAGTAAAGGGGACAAAAAACCCCAGGGCTCCAAGTCCGGCTTTGAGCCGGACACCGCGCCGGAATCTTCAACGGTTCCGGACCACGGCAGGCGAACTCCTGTCAAGAGGAGCAAGCCTAATGAGCCGGCGTCCTCCGTCCAACCGGAGGCGCCGGGGAATCTACTGGAGGTGCTTAAGGGCGCCTCCATTGACGAGGAGCACCGTACTATCATGAGTACGGTGATCCAGAAGGTTCAGTCCGCCAAGAGCGGACTGACCGAAGCTTGCGCTAGCCTTCTAACAGGCTTCGAGGTAAGTAAAAATATGTAAAAATATTACCGCATAGACAGTAGCCCCTGATGCTCTGTTTGGCGTTTGGAAAGAAAAGCCGAATAGAGGATCTATTAAATTTTGCAGGAGTCTAACAAAAAAGAGTCAATATGCATATGCAGGCTTCGCTGCTAGCCACCGCCGCACTGACTGCGGAGGTTGGTGTCCTGAAACAGGGCCTCGAGCGGACCAAGCAAGAGCTCGGCCTTGCCAAGCAGAAGCTCGAGGAGAAAGAAGGTAAGAGATATCTTACAGAAAAAGTGTCTATAAAAAGACGCAATTGCAAAAAATGACAAGATTGTACTGCTTATTGTAGGGGCCACGACTGAGGTGGCGACCCTCAAGCAGGCGTTGTCCAAGGCCGAGAAGAGAGCGGCCACGGAGCGCACCGAGCGAGAGAAATTTGAGGCGCAGGTCGGCGAGGCGCAGCAAGAGCTTCAGGCTCATGAAAAAACATGAGAGTTTGGAGCTTGACTCTAAAACGCGAGCGTCCGAGCTCGCCACGGCCGTCAAGACTGCCGAGTCTGCCAAGGCTGAAGCCCAGAAGGCCCTCCAAGAGTTGGAGGAGATGAAAAAGATAGCGATGGGTAAGGCATTCTTTATGCAAAGTAGAAATATAAAAGTAAAGTACTTGTTACTTACCCGAATCCGGAGCTCTCCAGGGGCATTCGCAGATCTTCCCCGCAGCGTATCCGACGCCGCCGCATTCTACCGATCCGAAGAGGGTAGCTCGACGGAGAAGGTGTTCTGGTCTCAGTATGCTGAGGCCGGACACCCTGTGCCCTTGAGCGACCAGCTGAAGCAGCTGGTCGAGCTCCACAAGGCGGCCGAATAGGCCATGAAGGGCTTCATAGTTCGGCTGTGGCCTGGAGAGGCCCTGCCTGGAAGCTACTTCGGGCTGGTGCGGCGGCTGGTGGAGGCCTGTCCAAGGCTCGAAGTCATCAAGTGCTCCGTCTGCATCGAAGGTGCCCGTAGGGCCCTTGCCCGTGCAAAGGTGCACTGGGGTAAGCTGGACGGTGAGAAGCTTGTGAGGGACGGGCTGCCGCCGGGGAAGGAGTATCGCAAGCCCGAGAACTACTATAAGGATGTTCTTGCGGGTGCCCGCCTTGTGGCGGATGAATGCACCGAGGATGTAATTTTTGAATGAACTCGCTCGTGTTTATCCTGTGCGCTGAAAACTTGTTCATATGCGCTAAGCAATGCTTGTTGAATTTAAAATATTACTTTCTGTGCGGCCATTTATCAAAAATTGAGAGATGGCTAGTCGTCGGCTTCTGCCCCCATGCCACTAGTGCTGGGGTGTTCGGGATAAACTTGAGCGCTCTTTTTCCCATATTTGGGTCCTTCGAGGGAGGCGCTCAGCACAGCGAACCAGGCAATCGGACTATAATGCTTGAACACTCTCACTTAGCCATAGAACTCTATAATTTTAAATTTCGGCGAAGCCCCTAGTTCGGAAGACTGAGTTCGGGGCGCTATCCACGCCTTGGCCGAACAAAGCCGGCTCCTCGCTCGAAGCGGCATAAGTCTTTAGGGACTTGAAAAAACTCTCGAACAGCGACCGGTCTCTCGCCTCATCATGACATTCAGTTTTAGCTTTCTCCACTGAGGTGCTCAGCCCAGCTCAACTGGGGCACAATCGCAGTGGTTCTCCTAGTGCTACCTTAGCCGATATAGCGGAACGTAAGGCACCAAAACATAGGAGCCGGGCAAACCCAACTATTGACCCAAATCATGATTCGGAGCCGATGCATATAGTGCTATAAGTTCGGGGTGCCGCACTTATGAAGTGTTCGGACTTCTTACACCACTTTAAGGGATACTGAAGCCCCTGGTGTATTTGTTGTACCACAGTGTACGGGTGCCACATGTCATTAATGAACATATATATAAAAAAAGGATAATGCAAAAAATAGACAAAAAGCTATGCATTGTTTATAAAGAGGCTGCTATCAAAGCAGAACGATATAAATAGTGCGATAAGCAAAAGATATTGGGCTATTTAACATGTCCTGGCCAGGGGCAGGCTGTGGAATTGTATTCAAAACAGGTATACTGCTCGTAACAGAGACCACCTGGGAGTTCCATAGTGTGGCATGGCTTGTCTGCTTCCCTGGATCTTACATCGTTCGTGCGGCAGTTGAATTGCCGAACAGGCCGTCCGAAGTATGGAGTCCTGAAAGTAATAAAAAAAGAATTCGGCAGCCCCTAGTACGTTTTAGGCCGTATTTTGGGCTTGCCATTATTGTGCCCCTTCCCCTGTGCCCATGGTATTTCAAGAGCGTAGTTATGTACGCGAAGCACTGGTTTCGCTATGTCGCGAGGGCTGGGGTTGGGGCCGCATTGCTACGCCTGCTCAGAACGTGCCAGGCGGTCTTGTTGTAGGTTACTCTGGGCACGCTTGGCAGTGTCTGGCTTTTTAACGGACGGAATGGAGAATTGCCTAAAAAGGCTGCTTTGTACTTCCGCTACGAGGGCCGCCGTGTGTTCCTCCTCCATTCAGAGGGAGCGCTTGGTGTTTCCGTTGACCGTAATTACTCCTCGAGGGCCTGGCATCTTGATCTTGAGATATGCGTAGTGCGGAACCGCATTGAACTTTGCAAATGCGGTTCACCCGAGCCGGGCGTGATAGCCACTACGAAACGGGACTATATCGAAGATTAACTCTTCGCTTCAGAAATTATCCGGAGATCCGAATACCACTTCAAGTGTTACTGAGTCTGTGCAACTGGCCTCTACACCTGGTATAACGCCTTTAAAGGTCGTTTTTGTGGGCTTGATCCTCGAGGGACCGATGCCCATTTTCCGCACTGTATCCTGGTAAAGCAGGTTCAGGCTGCTGCCGCCGTCCATGAGGACTCTTGTGAGATGAAATCCGTCGATAATTGGGTCAAGAACCAATGCGGCAAACCCGCCATGACGGATGCTAGTGGGATGGTCCCTTCGATCAAAGGTGATCGGGCAGGAGGACCATGGGTTGAACTTTGGAGCGACTGGCTCCAGCGCGTATACGTCTTGTAGAGCACGCTTCCGCTCCCTCTTGGGAATGTGGGTTGCGTATATCATGTTCACCGTCCGCACTTGTGGGGGAAAACCCTTTTGTCCACTGCTGTTCGGCGGCCTGGGCTCCTCCTCGTCATCGCTGTGCAGCCCCTTGTCTCTGTTTTTGGCTCTTAACTTGCCTGCCTGCTTGAACACCCAACAATCCGGCCTTTCGGGGGTGCCATGTATCTGGCACAAGCGGTCGAGTATTCGGTCCAAACTGGACGGGCCCTGAGTATTCTTTTTGAATGGCTTTTTCCGCTGACCGGATTTATAGCCTCTGAATCCGGCATTTACTGTCGTGTCCTCGTTGCTGTCGCTGTTAACGCGGCGCTTTTGCATGTTCCAGCGCGACCTGCCACTTTTGTCCTTGGTATCCGAATTGCCAAGGTTCTTGGTTAAGTTGTTGCTGCGAGCAAGCCAGCTATCTTCTCCCGCGCAAAAGCGGGTCATGAGTGTCGTGAGGGCTGCCATAGATTTCGGCTTTGCCTGTCCCAGGTGTCGGGCAAGCCACTCGTCGCGGATATTATGCTTGAAGGCTGCTAGGGCCTCAGCGTCCGGACAGTCGACTATCTGGTTTTTCTTTGTTAGGAACCGTGTCCAGAATTGCCTGGCCGATTCCTCTGGCTGCTGAATTATGTGGCTTAAGTCATCGGCATCCGGTGGTCGGACATAAGTGCCCTGGAAGTTGTCAAGGAATGCGGCTTCCAGGTCCTCCCAAGAACCGATTGAGTCTGCTGGCAAGCTGTTGAGCCAATGCCGGGCCGGTCCCTTAAGTTTGAGTGGGAGGTATTTGATGGCATGTAGATCATCACCACGGGCCATGTGGATATGAAGGAGATAATCCTCGATCCAAACCGCGGGATCTGTTGTGCCATCGTATGATTCGTTGTTTACGGGTTTGAAGCCCTCAGGGATTTTATGATCCATTACTTCATCTGTGAAGCATAGTGGGTGTGCGGCGCCTCTATACTGGGCTATATCATGGCGCAGCTCAGAGGAGCTTTGTCCATTGTGTTCGGCCCGGCCGGATCTATCGTATCCGGAGTGACGATCACCGTGACGTACCGTGGGGCGCCCGCACGATCCGTAGATCGACCTTGTTTTCCTTGCCTTGTCCTCCAGTATATCTCGCAGGTCTAGCGCGTTTTCCCGTGCCTTAGCATGTGAGCGGCGTCGGGGCATGGCTTGAGTGGAGGGCTTAGAGGCCTCTCTGTCGCGGCCGCGAGGTGGCCGGTCGGCCATGTCATGCGCTGGTGATGTAGGTGCTTCCTCCTCTAATCGGGGTAGCAGCCTGCGCTTTGGGTAACGCTTGGAGGGGCGTTCGAGTTCATACTCTTCGGCCGCAAGGACTTCAGTCCATCTGTCAGCTAGCAAATCTTGATCAGCTCTAAGCTGTTGTTGCTTTTTCTTGAGGCTGCTTGCCGTGGCTAAAAGCCTGCGTTTGAAACGCTCTTGTTCGGCGGGGTCTGATGGTACGACGAATTCGTCGTCGTCGAGGCTTGCCTCATCTTCGGAGGGAGGCATATAGTTATCGTCCTCAACCTCTCGGTCTGCCGCCCTTTCATGAGGGCTGGCTTCTCCATCTTCCTGTGCCGAATCTTGCTGGAGGGGGTGTTCTTCAGCGCTATCCGGAGTAGTATTATCTCCGGTGCCGGAACCACCATTTTTGCTTTGGCGGGATTTAGAGCAGCGCCGCTAACGTCGGCGTTTGGGATGTTTCTTAGAAGTATCATCTCCCGCTTTTCCATCGCCATCTCCATCTTTTGGAGCGTCCACCATATATATGTCATACGACGAGGTGGCCTTCCAGCGCCCTATGGGTGCTTGTTCCTATTCGTCTCCTGCATCGTCGTCCATACCGTCGATGTCTTCGGAGTCGAAGTCGAGCATGTCGGTTAATTCGTCGACAGTGGCTACGAAGTGGGTGGTGGGTGGGCTTTGAATTTCTTCATCGTCCGTACCCCATCCTTGCTGACCATAGTCCGGCCAGGGCTCCCCCGATAAAGAGAGAGACTTTAGCGAGTTCAGGATGTCGCCGAAGGGCGAGTGCTAAAAGATGTCCGCGGCGGTGAACTCCATGATCGGCGCCCAATCGGATTCGATCGGCAGGGGCGCGGGGGGTTCGGAGTCCGGAGAGGTATCCGGATCCTCAGAGTCACGGGTCATGCAGAGTACGGGGCTGGCGTTCGGCTCGATCGCCTTTGAGATCGCAGCCCCCGAGGTGACGTCCAACCGCTCATCCTCAATTGGCGCAATAGGCTCTGAATTAAGGGTCGGAACCGGTGCGTGTGCGGCCTCCATGGCACTGTTCCGCGGCAGAGCTAGATCATGCCCCTCGAAATAGTGCGGCGCGCTTGGCCCTGGCTCGAATCCGTCGAAGATCAAATCCCCACGGATGTTTGCCGTGTAGTTTAAGCTTCCAAACCTGATCTGATGGCTGGGGGCATAGCTTTCGATCTGCTCCAGGTGGCCAAGCGAATTGGCCCGCAGTGCGAAGCCACCGAAGACGAAGATCTGTCCGGGGAGAAAAGTCTCACCCTGGACCGTATCGTCGTTGATGATCAAAGGAGCCATCAGACCCAAAAGTGACGACACAGAGGAACTCTCAATGAAAGCACCGATGTCAGTGTCAAAACCGACGGATCTCGGGTAGGGGGTCCCGAACTGTGCGTCTGGGCCGGATGGTAACAGGAGACAAGGGACACGAAGTTTACCCAGGTTCGGGCCCTCTCGATGGAGGTAAAACCCTACTCCTGCTTGATTAATATTGATGATATGGGTAGTACAAGAGTAGATCTACCACGAGATCAAGGAGGCTAAACCCTAGAAGCTAGCCTATGGTATGATTGTTGTATGATGAAGTCGTCCTACGGACTAAAACCCTCCGGTTTATATAGGCACCGGATAGGGTTAGGGTTACACAGAGTCGGTTACAATGGTAGGAGATCTTGAATATCCGCATCGCCAAGCTTGCCTTCCACGCCAAGGAAAGTCCCCTCCGGACATGGGACGAAGTCTTCAATCTTGTATCTTCATAGTCCGGGAGTCCGGCTGAAGGTATAGTCCGGCTACCCGAACACCCCCTAATCCAGGACTCCCTCAAGGGGGGTGGCTTACATAGAGTGCGCCAGGACCCCAACTCCCCTCCATTACACAGGATTCAATGTACATAAAGGGGTGGCATTACAGGTAACGCCTGTATTAAAGTGCTACAAATGACCATTAAATATCTGAGAGAATGCCCGACCGTTGCTGCGCGGAGCGGCTTTAGGTCTTCTTGTCGTCGAGTGGTTTGGTGGTTGAGTGACCTGGATAAAGTGGGGTCCCGAGTGGATGGTAGGTCGAGTGGACGTTACTCGACACCTCTGCTGGATCCCTTCTTCTGATTCTTGAACTTCTTTATTCTTAGGACAAGGACCTTAGGTAGGACGTGTAGGTCAGGCCTATTACCCTACCCTAGGTCTATGTCCACATCAGGGGGGACATTGCACTTCCATATAAACTTCCAGCATGTCCTGCTACCATCCGGCAAACTGCTTGATGCTTCCGAGGACCCCCTATGAATTTCGTCAAAAGCCATGGCATAAGCTGATTTCACTGTGAAAACTCCTAGCCTCCCCGGGCGCCATGAAATAACATCTTCCCTAAGTCTCGGTGACGCCCGTATCTTCAAAATCTCGTCAACATCAGCTGGTATGAAGTATTGTTGCAGCAGTTCCACGTTCCATGAGCCATTGTCGTTAAGCAGGTCCGACACAAAGCGGATACGACACCGGCCTTGAATAGACACAGGTTTGTATGATTAAGGCCTCGGTATCCAATTATCTCTCCACACTCTAATACTCTTTCCATTCCCAACCCTCCATATTAGACCTTTCTTGAAAAGATCTACACCGTGACTAATAGCTTGCCATGATGAGGAAGCATTGCCTGAGAAGACCGTATCTACTAGATTACCTTGGGGATAATATCTAGCCTTTAGCACTTGGGCGCATAAGCTATCTGGTTTGGATAGCAACCTCCAGGCTTGGCGTGCCAACAGTGCTTGATTGAATAATCGAAAGTCACGGAATCCTGCACCTCCTTTAGCCTTGGGCTGTAATAGATAGTCCCAACCTCTCTAGTGGACCTTCCTTCTTCCTTTCTTAGAACCCCAATAAAAGTTCCTAACCATTCTTGTGAGATCATCGCACACCGAGTATGGTAACTTGAAGACACCCATAATGTACGTCGGCAAGGCCTGTGCCACTGACTTAATTAAAACCTCTCTACCTGGCTGGGCAAGGAGTCCATCACCCCACTGAATCAATCGCTTTGTGAGACTTTTTTGCAAGTTCTGAAACTGTCCTTTAGACATACGCCCTTCTGGTGTTGGAAGGACCAGATATTTTTCCTCGAATACCAGACTTGTAACTCCCAACACATCTCTTACTTGCTCCCGTATCATCACCGGGCAGGCAGCAACAAAAAATATAGAGCATTTATTATAGTTCAAGCTTTGGCCAGTGGACGCGCCATACAATTCCAAGGCAGCCTTTACACTAACCGCTTGGGCACTGGAGGCCTCAAAGAATAACAAGGTATCATCAGCAAATAGCAAATGGGATATACCAGGAGCCCTTCTACATACCTTAACAGGGGTAATCTCACCCAAAGACACTTTGTTCTTTAAAATTGCTGACAAGCCATCCGCCACAAACAGGAATAAGAATGGTGATAGAGGGTCGGCTTGCCGAAGCCCACGCGTCGGTGCAAATGAATCCAAGATGGTACCATTTAATTTGATATAATACCTCACCAATGTGACACACGTCATAACCCAGTCAATCCATCGTTGAGTGAAACCCACCTTTTGCATCACCTGCCTCAAGAACACCCAATGCACAAGATGGATTTCACGATGCAAAAAACGAGGGAGAGCTCAAGGAACATATTTTGATGGCGGAACGGACTAATGTTGCTCTACTCTGCTACTGCTTGTCAATATTCGCTGGTGCGGTTGAGAAACGCCATGGTTCTTCTGCCCGAGGAACCTGCTATATAGTCCCTGTCAGCTCCGAGGCGACGACCCCGGCCGTAAGGTTATTAATTTCAACTCAAATCTTTTTTTTGGCAATGCTTCATTCATGCATGCATGTCATAATTTATCTATTGTGTTGGTACTGCTTTTACTTTCTATATCTGCTAATGCGGCTATTAAGTGTCTTGCAGAGAGGAGAGGACCCAGCATCTTGGGCCTACCTCTGCAAACAGCAAAATACTAATATCTTGGAGCTGCTGTGCCATGGAATGTTTCTGTTGTTGTGCAAACATCAGGGGATATGTAGTAGTACGTATGTTTTGTCAGCTATCAACATATCCACTCATTGTCATCGCTCCATATATGCAAACTTCTGTATACTACATATTCAGATGATAATTTTAGATTAAGTCATCCGATTTTATTGTGAGAGCTCCTCGGCCCACGTTATTTTTATCTTCATTTTTTCATTTCTGTTTTCCTTTTTTATTTCTAACAAAATTTAAAGAAATATCCACAAATATGAAAAATATTTGCAAAATTGGAACACTGTTTGCCAATACAATATTTTTTCACAAATTCAGAAATATGTCAAAAATACAAAGAGTGTTCATGATTTTGAAAAAATATCCATGGTTTTGAAAAATGTTTGAGAATTCAGGAAATGTCAAGATTTCAAAAATTGTTTGCAGCAAAAAATGTTCACGTATTCAAAGAATGTTTGAATTTTTCAAAAAAGTTTAAAATTTTAAAATATGGTCATGATTTCATAAATTGTTCACGAATTCAAAAAATGTTTGTGAATTTTATTAAATCACGTATACAAAAAAGGTTTGAAAATTAAAAAAGGTCACAATTTCAAAAAAATGTGAAAATAAAAAATGATTTGAATTTTAAAAAATGTTTACGATTTCCAAAATTGTTCGTGAAAACGAAGAGGAAAGATAAAGTTAAAGAAATGGTTTGAGAATTAAAAAAATTCATGATTTCAAAAATTGTCACCAAAAAGAAAGGAAAAGTGAATAAATTTAAAAATGGATTGACAATTCAAAAATGTTCGCAAAAAGATTTTTTTTTTGAGAATTCCAAAAATATCCATGATTTCAAAATTGTTGGTGAAAAGAAATAATGGTTTGAGAATTAAAAATAACATGATTTCAAAAATCCTTTAGATATTTTGATTGTTCAACATACTTGTATGGATTGGAATTCGTATAAGGCAACCAAACTGCCATGCGGGGCCATTTGCATGTACGCGGTAGAGTGGCAAAGATCGAGTGAGACGGCTAGTGTGTACAATTACAGTGGTTTTGGAGGAGGACGGTGTTTTGGTGCTCAAGCTCATCTGCTCGTGTGGATGAATAGTAAAATAAAAAAAATAGAAAGAAAACATGTTTTTATATGTTTGTAGTTGAAAGATGAACAAATTCTCTATGTTCCTGCAAACTTTCATGACTACGTGACATAAGGAGAGCTTTGGACAAAAGAGAAAAAAAATCAAAGCTTTGAGGAAGGCTCCTGCTTTTTTTGGAGCACTGGTTTCATTTTTTTCTACCCCGAGCTCCCCCGATGTGATATGGTCATGAAACTTTGCAGCCACATAGAAAATTTGCTCATCTTTCATTGAAAAAATGTTGTAATTATTTTTGCAATTTTTACTGTTCATCCATGAGCAAATGATCAACAACGGATTTCTTGTTTTGGAGTTCCTTTGCGGCGCTGGTGCAGGTACCGTTTCTGCTGGTCCCAACAAATCGGGCTGCTGCCTTGTGCGCCTCTACATCAGATCCCAGTACTCCGGCTACACCATATCTGGTTGTGCTGGTCCAACAAGATTGAGCTGCATCATCCAACACAAATCTTATCACCCTTCTCCCATACATGACTCAAAAAGGTGGGGTCTAGCTCAGTGCTATGGAACTCGGCGCGTGAGGAAGGTGTTGTTTTGGTGTGTCTCTCTAGAGAGCAGCGACCTCTCTTTTATAGGCACATGAGAAGGAGGTGGATAGGCAGCGACGGGAGGTGAAGCGAAAGAGGGTGCAACGCTTGTATTCAATCTCCACTACATAAAAACTTTTCAGCTCCCGTGTCACCTTTCGTATATGAGTCGTGTGTGGCAAAAATTTAGACAACGGCTTGTCTCATTCCCGCAACTCGCGCCGCGTCGAGGCATGGCGGGCGGCGGAGGAGGAGCTTCCGTGAATGTCTTCTTGTTCTCATCCTCATAAATGTGGAGAAACAACCTCCCTTATAAAGAGGTCTAACTCCTACTACGTGAGTAGTATGGGACTAAACTTTAGTCCCATCTCTTGCCTTGTATGAATAGACTAAATGGGACTCTAAAATTTATTAGGAATTCTGAAAATGTATTGGGCTGCCCTAAAAATAGACTAGATTCCAGCACTAAGCACAATGTTGATGCTTGTCCAACCCGGTAAATAAAATTTAATAGTACACATGACGAGAAATTGTTACTAAAACCTAAGTTCACAACTTATAGCTAGCTAATATGAATGTGGCAAGTTCTTTAAACTTTGGTGAGTTTGATGTTAGTCTTGCCTAGGTTCCGCCAAAGGCCCATAAGGAGCTGAAACAACTCATCGATATTGTCATCTTTGCTATGCTTGATTTCAATCAAGTCCAAATTATCACACTTCGAAGACATAAGATTCTGGCTTTTGAGAGCAACACTTCGTGACTGGGCCCTTGCTGTCCTCCTCTTCGAGCGATCTTTGAACTTTAGGTAGTATAAAACCATATAAGAGGATGTCAGATACGAGGGCAATTTGTTAAGTGATGAAACATTGTATTAAATGCAACCATAGTTGAAGTACCTCACAATTCTGCAAAGTAAGCTTCTCTAAGCTTGGGACGCTTTGCAGAAAGCGGTTCAATGTAATAATATGTGCGCTTGTTTTGAGGTTGCATCCGTTGACTAATAAAGTTCTCACATTATGGAGCTGTGGGAGTTTATCTGAAATCTTTTTTTTTTTTGCGAAAGGAGTTTATCTGAAATCTGTTGTAGATTTTCCTAAAACACAAAATAATAAACTATTAATTAGACTCACAAATGGAACTTTCGTATGAGAGACTTATACTATCATGAATCTTAAAAAGAGAGAATGAGAGACTTAATTACCATCATCGTGAAACCAAACAATTCTAGATGCCGTATGTCAAATATCTTGTACAACTTGTCCAAAAAGCTATCCTTTGTCTGGTAGTGCTACGTAGTCAGAGTCACACATACTGATGCCTTGACAAAGGAAGGTGTGTCGACTACGTATATACCATTTGGCCAGTACAAAGGTGATAAACAAGTATGCAAAGAAGTTAGCCTTGGGGCGGTGACCACAATTCCCTGAAACAAGCTGTGATTGCCTAGAAAATCATCAACTGTGAGTTGTGTTAGCGTTGCGGACGCAATGTCGCCAAAGAGACAGAAGAAGCAGGCAACGAGGCTGAAATGCTCGAGCACAGGGTACCCAGAACGGAGCTGCTCTGCAAAGCTACCGTCGAGTTGTACACCATGAAGGAGTAATCTTGTGAGGCGATGCGAATTAGATCCCAAATCGGGAAGGAACCAGTTTCCCCAACTCCAGGTTAAGTCCATGTGAATGTCGATCAAGGTGGGGCTTCACCGGACGCCCCTGCTGATCAGCTGATCCATCTCAAGCATGGCCGGATCGCCAGCCTATCATCGAAGTCTAGAGCCGGGACATGTATCCGGAGCTTATCCAAGAATGGGGCGGCGTGGAGCAGCATGAGTTTGTCGCTGAATTCGTCAAACGACATTTTGACGCGATCCTCCGTGATCTTAGGGCATGTACAATGGTTTTATCTTAAAGTTGTCACATAGGATAAATGATAAGATGAAGGAGAGATAAATCACAAGAGAAGTCTTGTCTTATTTTATTTAAGAGAAAGACAAGAGATGATCTCTTAGCATAATTTGTCTCACCATATTTTTTGAAACAATTAATTATTGAAAATAATGCTAAGAGATGACTCATTGTAGACATGTTTTTTTGTCATCTCTAATTTACATGTAAAACTTAAAAGAAGACTATCTTATCAACCATTGTACATGGCCTTAACCACTGGACGCCCCTGCTGACACGCAGCCTGCAGGCGATGACTAAGGGCTGTCCTGCGATTTTTTTTTAGGAAGCCTGCCCTGCGATTTTGACGCGATTTCCAACTGTACGCTACAAAAAACTGCATACACACTCTCATAGAAGTTGCTCAAGAATAACCTCACCGGACCGCTCCACTAGACAAGCTTTCTTCACTATATCACAAATTCCCAGTAGTTTTTCATACCTCCATCACCTTGGGACATTGAAACAGCAAGTGAAGAATGTTGTTAGGGCCTTGGTTACATGCCGGACAATGCGTTTTGACTTTCATATGTTTTGCTGCTAAGACGGCGTGAGATGTCAGGCATGTGCGAAAATCCCTCTATGCTCCGTCAATTTTGTGAACATAGAGGGATTTTGCGAGCACAAAGGAGATTTAGACGGGTTCATTCTTTTTTTTTTCGCTGAAAAAGAGGTTTTTCTTTTTTGAGCATATGAAAAAGAGGTTGGGTGGTGCTATATGTCTCGCATGAACCGAGTAGGAGGGCCAGCTCGCCCACACGCCCCCCTAAATGGGCCAAGCCTGACAACACAACTTAGTATTTTATTTATTTCAAAATGGACTAAATGTATATGCATTTTGGAAAACATGTTAAAACGTTACGTAACCTGGTTAATATAAAACGGGCAAAAAAAATTGATATAATTTTAAATAACTGTTCACGTATTTTAGAAATATTTACAATTTTTTATCTAAATGTTCATCATTTGTTTTAAATGTTCAAGTATATTTTGAAAAGGTTCATGTATTTTCAAAAAATTCATGAACTATCAAATAATGCTCACTTGATCATGTATTTAAAAAATACATATTCGTGCATTATCAAATAATGTTCACTTAAATTTTAAATAAATGATGTGTGTACTCCTGGCCTGTGAATCGTTGATGTGTAGACCCGGTTGGTTCATTTATCCTGTCTACAAGGATAAATTTAGCGCGGGGTTGAGCTATATAGGTCACTGGGCATCTGACTATCATTGTCACGAAATTGGATTTGTTTTTTCTTTGGATGGGAGTTTTGTTCATTGCAAGGCATTAGTCGAGCCAGGCCCAAAAAAGAAAAAGACGCAAACTCTTATATATGACGCATTTGTGTCAAATACCACAGCACAGCGCACAAGCGAACGGTCGGGCCCATTAAGCCACATTCACCTGCTTCGTTCGCCTCAATTCTTTCCTGTACATCTACAGCGATTTTTCTTTTGCGACAAACATCCACAGCGAATTGAATCCATGTGCACCGTTGTGACCTGAGGTACGGTAGCACGTGCTTTTCCCCTAAAAAACACGTGTTTTCCCAGTCATTTATTTTTTTTGTTGCAAGAAGCACGAACGTTTTTGAATTTTTTAAAAATAAAACGTGAATATTTTGAAAATGCTAAAAAGATTGAAAACAAAATTTGTTTTTTGAAATTCCCAATCATTTAAGAAAAATGCGAATATTTTTCAAAATTCACATTCATTATTTTAAAAATGGGATCTTTTTTAAAATCATGAACATGTTCTGAAAATACGATTTTTTAATTCCGATCATTTTTTTAATATTTACGAAGATTTTTATGCTTCCCAACATTTTTTATAAAGCAATAAAAAGAACCCTCCCACCGCCCCTAACAAGGAACTAAAAGCAAAAGTTAAGAGAAAAAAACGGACCAAATGGACCTGTTACCTGCCCAGGAACCCGAAACACTTGCGCTTGTGTAGAGTGTCAGGGCATACGCCGTCAAAGCAAAGAAGCGAAAGGCTTCAGGGAACTGCTGAAATTCAGCAAGAAGAGCCACGCTTCAGCAATGGACTCTGATGCATCGTTATGAGATGGTAACTAATCAAGCAAGTTATGATCACACTAGTATTATTGCAAACACTTGGACCATAAATTGCCGTAATTATTCGAGAGATGCCTCTTTAAACTTGTAAGAAAGTTAAATGACATTGAGCCCTTATAGGCTAACACAGATTGCTTGCAACAATAGAACAGAGATATGCTTGCAAAGGAAGTTACAAATTAGTTCACACCATGTGTCATCCTTTAATGCATAATCCAACTTAAATCTAGCTGAGAAGAACTGACATAAGCATACGTAGCTCTTCGAATCTCTGACAAAGTTACATGTCCATCAAAACATTAGTGTCAAAATTTTAAAGTTCAAAGACAACCAAGTGAGTTTTTTTAGCATTACCAATATTTGCCGAGATAGTTATCACACTGGATACATGCTACACAAAAGTGATCATTGGTGCCACGCCATGCATGCCTTGGATGGCACGACACGCGGCATGTGTTGCTTTACCTGGTTGCTTAAGTAATCCCTGAATTTCAGCTGAATTTTTGTACAAAATAAACATTACCATGCCACTATTTATAGGAATTACAATATGTGTCTTGTCCTTCTCAACACCATGCCGATATGTAGTCCATTTATGAGGGCAATGCCGCACTTTTGTGATAACTTTCATATTTGCTAAATATGGGCAAGGGGGGCCATGCCCCCCTCCCCCCCCCCCCCTCCACACATAAAACTTATATTCATTTGTAGGTTGTGGCACCATGTCTAGGTGAGTAAGTCATCTTAGATTGTGCACCGTGATCAAGGAGGAGGGGAAAACGAGAGACCTTAATGTTTATTTGCTAATTAATAGCATTGATGCAATAAACTAACCACTGCATGTTGTGTTTGATAGTCTCAAGTTATTAAAAATATGCACACCTCTCATCTCTTATTGGTTGATATGTCAAGAAACAAGAAGCGAGGTAGAAGTTAATGCACCGCGCCTAAGTATTTTGGGATTATTTCGTTTTCGTAAGATGACTTACACACCTAAACGAAGGGAGTACTAGCTAGCTAACCCAGCAGGCAAGCTAATCGGCAACAACACTAAGGCATAGTAAATGTATTGATTCTAAATATTCTTATCCCTTATTATCTTTACATGCACACATTCCACCACATCAGACATGCCAACTCATCGACCCACTACTTGTAGTTCTCTTAACATGCATAGAAATTGCTACTGCTATCTCCGTCTTGGTATAGAAGTCCCGTGAGCCAATTATGGGGAGCCAAGGCATGGGAGTAGTTCTGAGCAGAATTGATGGCTACAAAATACTCTCTCCGTTTCTTATTACTCCGCATATAAGATTTGATTAAAGTTAAACTACATAAAGTTTGACCAAATTTATATAAAAAAATATGAACATCTACAATATTAAAACTATATAGGATAAAAATACTTTTTGTGGTGCATCTGATAATGTTAATTTTATATTGTCAATGTTTATTTTCTTTAATATAAAGTTAGTCAAATTTTACAAAGCTTGACTTTGACCAAACCTTATATTCAGATTAAAAAAACGGAGGGAGTATTTAATACCCTCTCACCCACATGCAAACAGCGAGGAGCATGCACTCGGGTATGCATGTAGCCGGAACCCATCTCTCTCTCTTTGTTCTATACTAGTAAGCTTGTACGTGCAATATATGTCTGAAAATAAATAATAGTGTTTCAAAATGCTTAAAAGATGTATTTTAAAATAGGGTTAATTAGATAAATGTCACTTCAATTATGGCGATTCATAAAAATACCACTGTAATTTTCAAACTTTAAAAAATGCCACTGCAATTTTTGTAAACTTCAAAAATGCCACTACAGACTTCTAGAAATGCCACTGAAAATGGCATGAACTGACATTTCTTAAAGTTTGGATTGCAGTGGCATTTCTCGAAATTGCCATATTTGGAGTGGCATTTATCAAATTAACCCTTTAAAATATTAACACTAGAGTGAAATCATATTGCCACATAAAGACAACGATATATTCGTACACATGCAAGCTTAAGGTTTTGTATTTAGGGCTGGTGCTTTCAATTTGAGGAAGTCATCGATAAGGTTGAGCATCAATTTATGCCAACACCGATCTACTCGGATTCGGGGGTATGGAGGAGCTCCGGGCGAAAGTCCTGCACTGACTTTGGGTCGGTGCCGGCAAGAGCGGCGCCATGACCATAGTGTCGTTCTCCTTCTCGAAGGTGTTGTCGTGGAGCTTCATTACACGACACTTCGGAAGAAATCTCTAGCTTCAGATGGTCGAAGCGGGCGATGACGACGGCTACGTCGTTTCCTTCTTTGAGGCATCGCCTTGGAGAGTCAACATATTGCGGTTTGCACGTATCTCTTCGTCGGCGGGGACAGTGGACGTCGGGGCGGCGGCTCTGGGTGGTTTCTGATTGTGCGCCGAGATGGCGATCTCGGGAACAATGCGAGTGACAGCTCTATGAGGTGGGGCTCTATCTCAGCATTGATTGGGTGGCATCATTGTCCCGCTTGGGCGGTGGAGGTGTCGGCTCGGTCGATGCGCCCCAAGGAGGCGGTCTGACTTTATGTCGGGGCGGCGGCCCCGGATGTGGTGTGATATTCGTGGTCTGCGAGCAGTTGCCCTGAGCAGCGTGGGTTGCGGGCAGATGGGTTGTGCGGCGTTGCTGCTCAAGGGGAGCGGTGGTATGTCGGGGCGGCGGCCCCGGAAGGCGGTGCTGGTGGAGTGCGTTGGGCGCATCGGAGCGGTGGATGTCGGGGCGGCGGCCCCGAGAGGATCACTGTGGTGGCCAGCCTTCCGCGGCAACGATGATGGTGGGAGCGATGTCGGCGACGCGGCAAAGGTTGCGGTAGTCGACTCTTCTTCGGCGTGTCCGCGGTTTTGCCTCGGTTTGTTTATTGCTGTGGAGTCGAAGCTGCAGCGGCGGGACCCTGTAGTATACGATGACTGGCAGCAAGTGGCCCGTTCGGCGATCTTCCGTGGCGCCAGCTTTCGCCTGGTTTTGTTCTTCTGAGTTCTCCGTCAGAGTCGGAGCTGCGTTGTCTGGCTGCAGGTCGACATGCTGTCGATGAGGGTGGGCTTTGCCCTGTGTGTGTCAGTCTTTGGAGTGGGTTTGATCCTTGTTGTTCCGGTTTTTGCCCGATTTTTCGTAATTAACTGGACAATTCTCTTCTACTTAATTAATAAATGAGGCAATCTTTGCCTCCGTTTCGAAAATAATAATAATTTATGCCAACACTAGAGTGGAAAATATTATGGAGTAGAAGATTGCAAATTGCCTTCTGCAATCACAAACCAAAACAAGCAAGGTCAGCTGTCTGCTCCCAGTCCAAGCTACGCGCATCTGATCATATGTTCCTCAATAATGCTAGACCTTCAAAGAATCTACAAACATTTATTTAACTCGTGCGATGAGACGGGCAACCGCTGGGACACGGGCAGAGCGTGTCGAAGCCGCGTGCGCCCTGCCTGGATTCTGGAGAGGCCGTCTGTGCATCCGCACGCACGCGTCGGGTGCACATGTGCAGTGCAGGTGAGACGGCGGCTAGGCTAGAAGGTTCTGCCGATCCGCAGTGCATGGAGAGGAGTCGTCGACGGGCTCGCGTCATCCCGGAGACCACGAAAAAGAAGAAGAGTTGGTCTCGTCTCGTCTCGTGGCCACCGCGCGAAGCAGATGCCCCATACGCCTGTCCGTTCCCGAACGTCCGCCGGATCGCATTTCAAACGGACAAAAGCGGACATCCGGATGGGGTCTAGTGGTGAAGTTGGCCTTACTCGCATACACGTCGTCCGTTGCTTTTTTTTTTCACTTCCTTGTTCTCCTGTTACTTGGTATCTTTAGTGGCAATACGTTTCAGAAAAAGAAAAGATCTCTCTAGTGACAGACATCTTGCGATCCAACTTTGAATAGGTCGTTCCATTATTTAGTACGCAGCCAAGATTAAATAGCCTCACCCACCGGCGTGCAACGGCTATTTTTTTTCGAGAGTACGCCAATGGCGTACCTTAACTTTATAGAAGAAGAAAGAAATATATACAAGAGGTTAAAATGGCTAGATCACCACAGCCCGGCGATCCCACCCTCCTACACTCCTACTCACACTACACTACTACTCACAATATCGATGAACTCCTCTCCCTCCTGCCAGAGCCCATTGCCGTAAATCAGCAAAAATAAGCTCTACCGTGTCAGTCACATTACATATGTTACCTGACCGGAAAACCCTATTGTTCCTTTGTTTCGACAGCGTCCAACTGATGAGCATGACAAATGAGTCAAAGCCTTTCCTTTCTTCCTTGCGTATTTGCTTGCGTGTGCTAGTCCAGTAATCTTGAAGCTTGTCTTGATGAGAGGGAATCAAGCCTAGATCGATGTCCACCTTGGAGAAGCATAAGTACCAAACCTGCCTTGCGAAGACACATTGTAGCAGTAAGTGATCCACATTGTCTTCCTCTTGATCACACAAAAAACAAGTGGAAGATTCTTCTTGTAGCCCATGTCTAAGTCTCCGGTCTGAGGTCCATAGCCTGTATTGAATTGCTAGCCACATGAAAATCTTGCATGATAGTGGGGCCCAGCACTTCCAAATCGCGGCTTTGGCGTGAAATCTGATTCCTCCTTCCCATAACATTTTGTAGGTCGATGTTGCTGTATACTCTCCCACCTCGTTCCATGCCCAAGTGGCTCTATCCTCCATTGCCGGCACCAGCTGAATCACAATGAGGAGCTCCCAGAGATGGATAAATTGTGTCAGCTCCTCTGTATTAAGCTCTCCCACAATATCATTCGTCCAAGCATGCGTCGTTAACCCCTCCTTCGCAGACCTCCTATTGAGAACCCTTGTTGTCACTTTGGCTAGAAGTGCAGGAGCAATTTCAGCAATAGTAGATCCAAATAGCCATCTGTCTTTCCAAAAAAGGATCCGGTCACCATTCCCCACTTGCCATTGCACCAAACTATCAAAAGCTTTCTTGACCTGGTTGTCTGGAGCCAGATTTAGCCCTTGCCATGGCCTAGAATCATCTGTCCTTCTCAACCATTCCCAGCGAAGCCGCATGGCCAGTCCATGCTTGCTAAGATCAATCACACCTAAGCCACCCAGGTACTTTGGCCTGCAAACACGTTGCCAAGAAACCATACACTTCCCTCCATTGATCTCCTCTGCTCCAGCCCAGAAGAACGCCCTGCAACCTTTATCAATTCTGTCAAGTGCCCACTTCGGTGCTTCTGCCAAAATTAGGTGATGAGTTGGCCTCGCTCGCATAACCTGATTTACCAGTATCAGCCGCCCCGGCCTTGTGATTAAGCCTCTCTGCCAGCCTGGGAGTATTTTCAGAGCTGCGTCAACCATGTATTGCCACTCGGATCTAGTGAGCTGTTTGATATTGAGTTGCAATCCTAGATACTTGCAAGGGAAGCACCCAATCTTCCAGGGTAAAGCATTTCTTACTAACTCCACATCGTCCTCTTCAGCGCGGATCAGAATCGCTGACGATTTGGCATAGTTAACACGCAAGCCCGATGCCATGCCAAAGATCTGCAGGATCTCCTTCACTAGTAGTATGTCAGTTAAGGAAGGCTTGATGAAAAGCACCACGTCATCCGCATACAGCGATAATCTTTGCATCAGACGGCAACCATTAATCTTTTGAAACATCTTTAGCTCATGTGCCATGGTCACCATTGCCGTGAGGGCCTCCATGGTGATGACAAAAAGAAGCGGGGATATGGAATCTCCTTGGCGCAGTCCACAAGCATGTAAGAACGTATCCATAGTACATCCATTCACTATGACCCGAGAGCTTGCAGAAGTGAGCAGTGTAGCTAGCCAGGACAGCCATCTTTCAGATAAGCCTTTGGCCCGGAGGATCTCGAACAGAAATGGCCATGAGAGAGAGTCAAATGCCCGCGAAATATCCAACTTCAGAAGAACTCCTTTGGCCTTCCTTAGATGCAAGCTTCTTGCCATATGTCTCACCAGAAGGAAGTTGTCATGCAGATTTCTTCCTCTTATGAATGCCGATTGGTTAATGCTCACTAATTCTCCCATCCGAGGTCGCAGCCTATTTGCCATTAGTTTGGAAGCCAACTTGGGAATGCTGTGAACCAGACTGATCGGTCTGAAGTCATCTATGCTGTTAGCCTCGGGGTTTTTGGGGATCAGGGTTATGAGGGCCTGATTAAGTCTCCCAAAGCCATGCCCATTGTTTAAGAACAGTTTATGAATCACCGCGATCACGTCCTGCTTAATGATCTCCCAAGCTTTTTGGAAGAAAATCCCAATGAAACCGTCTGGCCCCGGAGCCCTATCTGTCGGCATGTCCTTGATTACGTTCCATATTTCTTCCTCTGAGAAAGGGATATCCTGCTCCGAGAGGTCCACCGGCTGCATGTTGATTCCTTCCAAATCAAGAGTATAATCCCGGGTGTCGGTGTCAAAACCGGCGGATCTCGGGTAGGGGGTCCTGAGCTGTGCGTCTAGGCCGGATGGTACAGGAGACAAGGGACACGAAGTTTACCCAGGTTCGGGCCCTCTCGATGGAGGTAAAACCCTACTCCTGCTTGATTAATATTGATGATATGGGTAGTACAAGAGTAGATCTACCACGAGATCAAGGAGGCTAAACCCTAGAAGCTAGCCTATGGTATGATTGTTGTATGATGAAGTTGTCCTACGGACTAGAACCCTCCAGTTTATATAGACACCGGATAGGGTTAGGGTTACACAAAGTCGGTTATAATGGTAGGAGATCTTGAATATCCGCATCGCCAAGCTTGCCTTCCACGCCAAGGAAAGTCCCATCCGGACACGGGACGAAGTCTTAAATCTTGTATCTTCATAGTCCTGGAGTCCGGCTGAAGGTATTGTCCGACTATCCGAACACCCCCTAATCCAGGACTCCCTCAGTAGCCCCCGAACCAGGCTTCAATGGCGACGAGTCCGGCGCGCAGATTATCTTCGGCATTGCAAGGCGGGTTCTTCTCCAAATTCTGTGTACCTGTTGAAATAATGTCTGATTTTTGTAATGTAGCGCTCCTTGACTTCTACGCCCAATAATGGTCGTCTTCCACGTGTCAAACGAATGCGAAAAGCTGGGGCGTTTTTACATCCACACCCCTAGCCGCATAAACGAGCCGCCTATTTAATGGGATGGGGATCAAGATCCAAACCACACCTTCTCCTCTCCGCGAGTAATCATCAGAGCGCCTCCAGCAAAGGTCCATTCCAACATGGCCAGCCGTCGCAGCTCCTCCTCTCTCCCTTCCAGTCCTAAACCTGGAGACTGGGAGAGTTGCTCCATCCCGCACAACGAGTTTGTCGCTTCAGGCCAAGGGATTTCTCCCTCAGTCCTATATGGTCCCGGTCCGAGCCGGACTCGCCACCTATAATGGTGGAAAACAAGCGGAGAGCTCCCCCAATCCCTCCAAAGGAGAGCGGGTGTGCCTCGTCCCTTATCTAATAAGTGGACTGGGATTTCCAATTCATCCATTTCTCCGTGGGCTTATGGAGTTCTATGGCCTCCAGCTGCACAATCTCACGCCCGCCTCTATATTGCATATCGCGGGCTTCGTCGCCCTTTGCGAGTTATTTTTGGGTGTTGAGGCTCATTTCGCGCTGTGGAAGAGGATATTATGCCTGGTGCCCCGTTCTCAAGAGGGGTCTATATATCAAGTGGGCGGAGCCGAAGTGTGGCGCATCGCCAGGACCGGATACCTATTCGGAACCCCAAAGAAGGCGTCCGAGGACTGGCCTTCGGAATGGTTTTATATAGATGATGTCCCGCTACCGGACCCTGTCCGGGTCGGTCTCCCCGAGTTCAACAGTGCCCCATTAAAGAAACGCCTAAGCTGGCGTTCGCGGAGCTCTCAAAGGGAAAGTGACAGGGACGTCCTTTACCTGATAGGCCGGATAAGACTATTGGCTCATTCTGGACTAACCATGATTGGAGTCATGGCCGCATGCATTATGCGGGGGGTGTAGCCGCTTCAATATAGAAGCCACCCCATGTGGAATTTTAACGGGGAGGACGATGCCACCCGTTACGGTCGTAAGGGGCCGGCCTCGGCTGCCGCTCTATAAAGATCTTATCCTCTTTGTACAAGGGAGAAGAGGAGGAATTCCTCCGCGTCGACCCGCAGGGCGGATTTACTATGTATAACCCTCCGAGTTGGGTAAGTGGACGATTTTGCTCGCCCATCCGCTTTATACTCCCATGATTAAATATGTAGTCTAATGACTTTGATGCAGGAACTGCGTCAGGAAGTAAAGGATATAAGCAGCCGTCCTCCACAGCCCGAGGATCTAGAACGATCCCTCGATCCGGACTCTGAAGAGGATCCGGACATATCGGTGGAGCTAATTGACGGGGTGTTTCATCAGCTAAGCAAGGATAATACCTTGGTGGCCATTATGGCCGATTACCCAGGGTTAATCCCGGCCTCCCAGGTGACAAAGACCGAAGCCTCATTCCCTTGAGAAGGATTCCATTCTCACGCATTTTAGTTTTTCTGACGATAACCGTGTTTTGCACGGAAGGTTTCCGAGGCGGGAGGCCGAACCTGCGGCGGATAGCCAACGAGGGGCCGCGGGGCCCCGTGGGGTAAAAAGAAATGTACTCCGGACTGAGACGTCGGTACAGAGGTATAGCGCACCATCTATATCTCTGGTGTTATCCCTTCAGGGCATACTAACGCTCGTGCTCTCTTTAGGATGAAGAGACCTCGCCAGACTATATCCGGGGAGGTTGCCAATCGCGCCTCCACCAGCCAGGCTCCGACGCCTGGCCCGGAAGCTGCGGCGAACACAAGGCGCGCACCGGACGCTCCTCTGACAGAGGATGCGGACAGGCTGTCTGCCACCAATTCCGAAGTGGAGAGTGCCATGAACCACAGGCGTCGCCGGGCAGTTCTTCGCGACGCTTGTTTCTCCCAAGAGGCATTGAATGCCTTCAATTCGGGAGATGTGTACCTCCGTGCCGCTCAAATTGGTTTAGCCAGAGCCACGGAGCAATATGTAAAAGACATACGGGTAAGAAAATTTTGGTATATATATGTATATACCAGTAGCCCCCGAGACTTGAAACAGTTAGAACAACTGATTTAAGGATCATTTGTTATGCAGGTTCTTACAGAAAGGAATACCCTACTGTCCCAGGAGCTGGAAGAGTGCAAAGCCCAACTTGAGGCCGCACTAGCCGCGGCAGGGGAGCCCAAAGAGACCCCCTTTGGTAATCCATGCTTCGAAATATAAATGTGTTGCGAAGTGCGGCGTGGGTGTAAATCTGACAAATCATATTGCAGATGGCGCCGGAATTGATCCGGAGAGGCAACAACTCTTACGCCGGCTAAAGGCCAGTGAGAGTATGCTGACAAGGGTGAGGCAAGAGAAGAATGATCTTCAGGATGCCAACACCAAGCTGGACGTTGAATTTAAAGATGTTCGTGGCCAGCTGTCGGACTCCACGAAGGAGAATCAGCGGTTTCGACGTGGCATATTTAGTAAGTGCTTAAACGAACTTTTAAAAAAAGTTCGGCGAGGAAGTCGACTAACAGAGTAATGTCTGTAGGGATGCTAACAGGTCGTCCTGTAGAGGAGATGCCCGGTTCTACGGGTGACCTTCTTCCCGAGCTCTCGCAACTACACGAGCGAGTTCGGCATGTGATGTGAGGCCTTGCCCAAGCCTTATGGCCTTCCCACTCCATGCCCGAGGGCCTTGGAGAGCTTGCGGAGAAGCTTAAGGGAGCTCGGCGGCGCTTCCGGTTGTGGAAGATATCGGCCTGCCGACAAGGTGCTAGGGAGGCCTGGGCCATGGTGAAGACCCGGTTTACGAAGTCTGACCCAAACCACATGGCCGAGGTCGGACCTGTGGGGCCTGATGGGAAGGAGATCCCTGTAAGCTTAGTATACTGCCAAGTAGAATTGGCCGCAAAGTATTCCCAGCAGGACTATAAATTAGACAACCTGTTAGATGGTATAGAAGAGGAATACAACCAGTCAGAGTGACTATGTAATTTTTAATTGACATGTGTAATGCCTTCTAGACGGATTGTAGACCGTTTGTCATTGCCGACCTTTTCGCTTCTACCTCGGGACCTGACGGTCCTGAGTGTGTCCGAATACCCTACCGTTATGTAGGAACCAGGGGTATGCATGGAGACCAGGCATAGGGGTCATTAGTGCTTTATCAGACAAGTGCCCAACTAGTTATGTTATATTACATGGTTAGTAAGAAACATCTTCCAGAGAGAATAGTTCCGTTAAGGGTTCCTTTCTCTGGGAGGCATGCCCTAAAGTGCATGTCCGGGCTGCAAATGCAGGAAAATCATCTGGGGGCATGTATATAAATAAGTAAAAAAGGTCGTCTTTTAGTTCACCGATCGAATATTCCCTTAAGAACGCTAGCTTTTGGCTTCACCCAGTCTGAGGTACACATCCGCCTGATCCGGCAGTAACAATCGCAGAGGTGCTCCCTTTACCGCCTAGCCGAACAATCGGGAACGTAGGGGTAAGCACAAGGGCCAGGCAACCCAGCTTGGCCAAAACTTAAGTCATATTGATGCATATAATGGTGAAGAAAAGGTACATGCGGAAGTTTGACGCATGTGTTGGGCGTGAAGCCCATATAAATAAGCTTCTGTTAAAGAAGCCCCCAGGTTTAATGAGCGCGGTAGCGTATCACTTAATGAACCTTTTAAGGGCTATAAGAGAAAAGAGGGGAAGAAGAGAAATGTAAGACAGAAAATGTAAAAAATGGACAGAGGAAGGAGACAAACACAGAGTCCGACACTAGGCATAGAATCTTCAGAGACGGGCGGCGTTCCATGGGTTCGGCTCGAGTCGGTTATCCGACGCATCTCGCAGGCGGTACGCTCCACCGGTTAGGACTTGGTCGATTATGAAGGGACCTTCCCACTTGGGCTTGAGTTTGTCCTTTTTCTTATCCGGCAGGCATAGAACTAGTTCGCCAACATTGTAATTTTTGGCCCGTACTTCTCTGCTTTGATATCTTCGATCCTGCTGTTGATAAAATGCGGAACGGGCTTTTGCCACATCACGCTCCTCCTCCAAGGCGTCCAAGTTGTCCTGCCGATCGAGCTCGGCTTCTCTTTCTTCGTACATGCGCACTCGAGGTGAGTCATGAATTATGTCGCAAGGCAGAACTGCCTCTGCGCTGTACACCATAAAGAATGGTGTGTATCCGGTGGTACGATTCGGCGTGGTCCGCAGCCCCCAGAGTACGGAGTCGAGCTCCTCTACCCAGTGCGTGTTAGATTCCTTGAGGGACCGCACTAGTCTGTGTTTAATGCCGCTCATGATAAGACCTTTTGCACGTTCGACCTGGCCGTTAGTTTGTGGGTGATAGACGGAAGCATAGTCGAGCTTGATGCCCATGTTTTTGCACCAGAGTTTTACCTCGTCGGCGGTGAAGTTTGTGCCGTTATCAGTGATGATGCTGTGGGGGACGCTGTAACGGTGTACAACCCCGGATATGAAGTCTATCACAGGTCCGGATTCGGCCGTCTTAACAGGCTTGGCTTCTATCCATTTGGTGAACTTATCCACCATGACCAGTAAGTATTTTTGCTTGTGGGTTCCGCCTTTTAGGGGTCCAACCATGTCAAGCCCCCAGACCGTGAAAGGCCAAGTGATGGGGATAGTTCGGAGGGCGGTGGGTGGCATATGGCTTTGGTTTACAAAAAGCTGGCAACCGACGCATCGTTGGACCAAGTCCTGAGTGTCTGCTCAGGCCGTCGGCCAGTAAAAGCCCGTACGGAAAGCCTTGCTTACAAGGGACCGAGCTTCAGCGTGGTGGCCACCGAGTCCGGCATGAATTTCAGCCAGCAGATTCCGCCCTTCCTCTTTGGAGATGCACCTTTGAAGGACTCCGGTAGTGCTTTTCTTATAAAGCTCTCCCTCGTGGACTTTATAGGCTTTAGATCGCCGCACTATGCAGCGTGCCTCGTTTTGGTCCTTTGGGAGTTCCTGCCTAGTAAGGTAGGCTAGGAATGATTATGTCCACGGGGCGATGACTGCCATTATTACGTGGGCTGAAGGTGTAATTTCGGTGGCAGAGCCTCCAATTATGTCAGGTTGTTCGGCGTCGAGTGGTGCAGTTAGGTCCGGGCTGTTATCTGCGGGTTCCCCCTCCCATGCTACGGATGGCTTGAACAGTCTTTCTAAAAAGATGTTGGGGGGGACTGCATTGCGTTTTGCTCCAATGCGTGCCAGGACATCCGCTGCCTGATTGTTTTCTCGGGCTATATGATGAAACTCCAACCCTTCGAACCGAGCTGACATTTTTAGGACGGCGTTGCGGTAAGCTGCCATTTTTGGACCCTTGGCGTCGAAGTCTCCGTTTATTTGGGATATCGCGAGGTTCGAGTCCCCGCGTACCTCTAGGCGTTGAATGCCCATGGATACTGCCATCCGGAGACCATGTAGGAGGGCCTCATATTCGGCTGCATTGTTGGAGTCCGTGTACATGATCTGGAGCACATATTGAACTGTGTCTCCTGTGGGGGACGTCAAGACGACGCCAGCCCCTAGTCCGGCCAACATTTTGGAGCCGTCAAAATGCATGATCCAGTTTGAATATGTGCCGTACTCTTTAGGGAGCTCGGCCTCCGTCCATTCTGCGACGAAGTCGGCCAAAACTTGCCATTTAATAGCTCGCCATGGCTTATAGGTTATATCGAATGGGAGGAGCTCGATGGCCCATTTTGCGATCCGGCCCGTTGCATTGCAGTTGTTGATAATATCGCTGAGTGGTACTTCCGAGGCTACTGTTATGGAACACTCTTGAAAGTAGTGTCGTAGCTTCCGGAATGCCATGAATACCGCGTATGCAATCTTTTGATAATGCGGGTACCGTGATTTGCATGGAGTGAGGACAGTGGACACGTAGTAGACCGGCCTTTGAAGGGGGAGTTTGTGTCCGTCCGTTTCCCGCTCGACGACGAGCACTGCGCTGACAACTTGATGAGTTGCTGCAATGTACAATAGCATTAGTTCGCCGGTGTTTGGCGCGGCCAGGACTGGGTTTGTTACCAATATGGCTTTTATTTCATCGAGTCCGGACGTGGCAGCATCCGTCCACTTGAAGTGTTCGGTGCGCCGAAGGAGGCGATAAAGGGGCAGTGCCTTTTCTCCCAAGCGAGAGATAAAGCGGCTTTGAGCCGCCACGCATCCGATTAATTTTTGTATTTGTTTGAGGTCCTTTGGGATATCCAGTTGCGACAAAGCTCGGATCTTGGCCGAATTTGCTTCAATTCCTCTACCGGATACAATGAAGCCCAAAAGCTTTCCGGCTGGAACGCCGAAAACGCATTTTTCCGGGTTGAGCTTGATGTCGTATTTTCGGAGGTTGTCGAATGTTAGCCTCAAGTCGTCTAGTAGAGATTCGACATGTCTTGTTTTGACGACCACATCATCCACGTACGCCTCTACTGTCTTGCCGATCTGGTTTGCCAGACATGTCTGAATCATGCGCTGATAAGTTGCGCCAGCATTTTTCAGCCCGAAGGGCATTGTGTTGAAGCAGAATGGGCCGTATGGAGTGATGAATGCCATTGCGGCTTGGTCTAATTCCGCCATCTTTATTTGATGGTAACCGGAGTATGCATCGAGGAAACACAATGAATCGTGTCCTGCGGTGGCATCGACAATTTGATCGATACGGGGGAGGGGGAAGGGATCCTTGGGGCAAGCCTTGTTAAGGTCTTTAAAATCAACACACAGGCGCCAGGATTTGTCCTTTTTTGGTACCATCACCAAGTTTGCTAGCCAGTCCGGATGTTTTATGTCTAATGAATCCGGCCTCCAATAGCTTGGCTAGCTCCTCTCCCATGGCCTGTCTTTTGGGTTTGGAAAAACGCCGAAGGGCTTGTTTGACAGGTTTGAATCCTTTTAGGATATTTAAGCTATGTTCGGCCAGCCTGCGTGGGATTCCTGGCATGTCTGAAGGGTGCCAGGCGAAGATGTCCCAATTTTCGCGTAGAAATTCTCGTATTGCGGCGTCCACATCAGGGTTTAGTCGTGCCCCGATGGAAGCTGTTTTATTGGGGTCTGTTGGATGGACCTGGAATTTGACTATTTCGTCCGCTGGCTTGAAGGATGTGGACTTGGATCTCTTGTCGAGTATCACATCATCCCTGTTAACCGTGGAGCGTAGCGCAGTCAGTTCCTCAGCCGCTAAGGCTTCGGATAGTGCCTCAAGGGCCAATGCGGCTGTCTTGTTTTCGGCGCGGAGCGCTATGTCCGGATCACTAGCGAGAGTGATGATTCCGTTCAGCCCGGGGTATTGCTTGGAAGATTGTAAATGCTTCCCGCCCTAGTAGGGCGTGATATCCGCTACTGAATAGGGTCACCTGAAACTGACCTCTTCGGACCTGTAATTATCCGGCGTGCCGAACACCACATCTAGTGTCATTTTTCCTGTGCAGCGCGCTTCCCGACTGGGATTATTCCTCTAAAGGTTGTGTTGCTTCGCTCGATGCGGTTCCAGTCTAATCCCATTTTTTGAAGGGTTTCCTCGTAAATGAGGTTCAATCCGCTGCCTCCATCCATGAGTACCTTGGTAAGGCGAAAGCCGTCCACTATTGGACTGAGGACCAACACGGCTGGTGCTCGGGCTGTTTGGAATTTAGGTTCATCGCTTGCGTTGAAGGTAATAGTTGTGTCGCTCCATGGGTTTATTGTTGCTACCTGCTAGACTTCGGCAAGGCTGCGGAGTGTTCTTTTTTGCATATTGTTTGATGCGAAAGTCTCGAAGACTATGAGAACGATACTGGTGTCCCCGGGATGGCTTTCTGCGGCCTCTGGAATTAAGAGGTCCTGGCCACCTGCCGGAGTATCCAACATGCTCTAAGGCTGTGAGTTGGTGTGGCGTCCTCTGTACTATGAATTTTACAGGGTCCATCAAGCCATCTTTCCAGTACGGTTCCATGCTCTATAGAGGATTTTGGTTTTTTGGTGTTTAACTCGGGTGTCTTACGATGATGCACCCTCTTAGTTCGGACGAGATTGTTGTTCAGGGCCGGATTATCCCAAAAATTTATTTCGGTTCTCCAGGCGCTTTCCATCGCACAGTACTTTTGTACTATGGACGCCAAGTCAACGAAGCGTGTAATATCACGACAACTTATGGCGTTAAGGATTCCTTCGTCCGTGCAATTACTGCAGAAGATTGAGATTGCGTCTCCCTCACGGCAGTCCTTTATCCTGTTCATAACCAGGAGGAATCTGGCCCAGTAATGATGTACTGTTTCCTCGGGCTGTTGCCTGATTTGGGAGAGATCGCTTATGTTCGGGTGGGCGGGTGGCGTTGAATCTGAAACCTCACCCAATATAAGATTCAGAGGCCAAAGAGCTTCCGAACTCTGAAGTTCGGATTCTTGGATGTTGTCCAATGAGTCTAGCCCGTTGCCTGATTCTATGCCCAGGTCTTGAGTTACATCCTCCCCTCCTCGGGTATCCGGCTTGGAGGGGTCGGGAATTCGGACGTAGCTAGTCCTTAAAATAGATGAAGGGTCGCCGCACTGCACCTCTACCACGGCGACGTGGTGGGTGACCTGGGGAGAATTAATTTCTCTTAGATCGGGTTTAAGCCCAACCTGGTCGTAATCCGTGGCAACCCCCAGGGCGGCGATGCGATCCAAGAGCTCGTTTACGGAAGAGAGCTCCATCGGATCTAGCTGCTCGACAAGTTTCGAGCTGACGTGAAGGTTGCTTTTGATGACCCGAGAGGTCACTGTCGGCGCAACGGCCGAACAGGCGGTCATGAGGAAACCACCTAGCCAGAGAGTTTGGCCGACAGCCAAGGCTCCCTTAGTGACGGCGCCGTCTTTAAAGACGGGAGGAGACATCCTTCCTGATCGCGACGGCATAGTGGAACTCTCAATGAAAGCACCAATGTCGGTGTCAAAACCGGCGGATCTCGGGTAGGGGGTCCCGAACTGTGCGTCTAGGCCGGATGGTAACAGGAGACAAGGGACACGAAGTTTACCCAGGTTCGGGCCCTCTCGATGGAGGTAAAACCCTACTCCTGCTTGATTAATATTGATGATATGGGTAGTACAAGAGTAGATCTACCACGAGATCAAGGAGGCTAAACCCTAGAAGCTAGCCTATGGTATGATTGTTGTATGATGAAGTTGTCCTACGGACTAGAACCCTCCGGTTTATATAGACACCGGATAGGGTTAGGGTTACACAAAGTCGGTTACAATGGTAGGAGATCTTGAATATCCGCATCGCCAAGCTTGCCTTCCACGCCAAGGAAAGTCCCATCCAGACACGGGACGAAGTCTTCAATTTTGTATCTTCATAGTCCTAGAGTCCGGCTGAAGGTATTGTCCGGCTATCCGAACACCCCCTAATCCAGGACTCCCTCACCGGGCAACCTCCTTTCCTAGCCTGTCTTTATAAGCCTGGAAAAGGCCTCTTCTTTCCCTCTCCGATCTGTGATTGTTCGGCCATTAATTAGCAAAGCTAGAATGAAGTTCTTGGTTTTCCTCCCATTGGCCACCAGATGAAACAATTGAGTATTGGCATCTCCTTCCGATAACCATCGTATGCGGGACCGTTGTCTCGCAATCGTCCTCTCAAGGGATGCCAGCCCCAACACCAGCTGCTTGAGCATTATCCTTAGCCATCTTTCCTCGGCCGATAAAAGCCTTCCTTCTTGAGCACAATCTAACCTCAAGATCACCAGCTTAGCAACAGCAATTTGTAGCTTGATATTGCCAACTTTCTTATGACCCCATGACGTAAGCGCACGCGACGTGTTTCTGAACAGAACATCCAACCGATGGAACGGGTCCACAATCCTCGGATCACACATCCAAGCCTCCTGAACTGCGTCAAGGAAGCCCTCAAGTCTCACCCAAAACAGTTCAAATCAAAATATTTTCCGTGGCGTGAGGTGTTCATCGAGCGAGAGGAATAGCGGGCAGTGATCAGATGTGGCCGTCGAGAGAGCTTGCAGCAAACAGTCAGGATGCTCAAGTTCCCAATCAACAGACACAAAGGCCCGATCAATCTTCGTTAGTGTGGGCACTTCTCTTTCGTTGCTCCAAGTGTACTTACGTCCATGCAAAAATAGTTCTTCAAGAGCATTGTCATCCACAAATTTCCGAAATCTCCCCATCATTCTATGATCCAGGAGCGTGTTGTTCTTGTCCCTAGCGTGGAGGATGAGATTGAAATCCCCGATGACTATCCAGGGGCCAGGGCTTAACAATCTCCGGTCTACCAATTCCTGAAGGAAAAGGATCTTTTGATCATCTTCTTGAGGCCCATAAACTACCGTAAGCCACCATGGTGTTCCCTCCCTCGATGCCACGTAGCCTGTGATGCTATAAGTATCCCATGCAAAGTTAGAAATTTGAACTCGCGAGGAGTCCCAACCAACCAAGATCCCACCTCTAGTCTCTGACGCCGGGAGGTAGGCAAAACCATCATAAGATGGCCCCAAACATTGCATAATAACATATAGATCTACACTCTCCAGTTTGGATTCTACAATGCATATGATAGCTAGTGCATCGAATCAACAAATTCTCTCAAAGCTTTTTTCTTAGCTGGACTATTTAGACCCCGGACATTCCAGCATATCAGCTCCGTCACAATGTACGACATTGGGATAATGGGTATCCCCTGTCAGTACCAACGGTAGCTACGCTACCATGGCTACCGCCTCCAATTCCGTGGCCAGATTGGTCGGCACCGTCTTCCCGAAGATTGCCGCTATGGCGCGTAATTGCTGCTCTTGTAGGGGGGAGTCAAACACCGATCGGAGTAGACCTAGTGTATCATCAGAGACCGCCAGATCATCACTCACAATCCCCAATGTTTTAAGAAGAACAGACTCAGCCGCAGTGGCCTTCGATTTCCTCGCGCCTCCAACAGCACCGATCGTCGAGCGTGTCGTGCACCTAGGGGTAAAGGGATCCTGGCCAGGTCTCACTCCACGTGCCCCTCAATTTCACACAAGAGGGGTGGCGCCAACTTCTTCAGTAGACCCGCACAAAACGATTTGATGTTGTCCAGTGCCAGTCGCTCCTTTTCCGTCACGTTGTTCGTCCGATCAAGTGTCCCGTGCATGCCATGCAGTACCATCATGCCATTCTGGTTTCCAGCTTCCTCACATGCAATCGCCTCCGACGTGGTCACATCAAGCCGGTCCCCTGCATGCCTCGGTTGATTCCCACCGTCTACCTGGGGAGCCACGATTGGGTCATGCGCGACGGGCGCAATGATTGTTGTCCCCAATTCCATGATTGACGCCCATCCATCCGCCCGCGCGTCGGTAGTGGAGGTATCCATCCCACCTACCGCGCCCTGGATCTTCTATGGCACAACTTGGCACACCTTGACGATCTGATCAGGGCACACCAAGACCGCGGGGGAAAGTGGCCACACGAGATCCCTTTGCCTGTCCTCATCCATCGCTTGCAAACCTGCCCCCTAGCCCGCCGCAGCATTGCTGCATGGCTCTGACTCCAATGCTCCCGATTCTGTCTCTCCCAATGGAGTGCCCTGTCCCATGATTCGCACCGCAGTCTCAGGCGATTTTGTGGGCTCCAGTTGCTCAGTCCCAATCGTGATTGCCTGATCATTGGCCCTTATCTCCACAATCTCGTCAGCTTTGTCGGCCACCCCAGCGCCAGCTGTCAGTCCTCCGTTTGAACCAAGAACAGGGCGACCCAACTCGCCGTTGGAGGCACGGTCCAACTGGGCCCTAGCTCTGGTCAGCACCGCCTGAGCGGCAGATGGCATTGGCGGGAGGCACCAATCCGATGGTCCCACACGCCCCTCCATAACTTGGCGGTAGGTACGTCCTGCCACACCACCACCGCCGGTCTGGCCCAAATTATTCCGGCCAACTCCCCTGTTGTCGCAAACGCCGCGCGTCCATGGCTGAACAACCCAGTCTCCTCCAGGGAATGAGCCAGGAGAGCTATCTGGCAATCCGCTCTGACCACTGCTGCTATCAGCGTTTGAACCCCTTCGCCACAGATCAGGCGCGGTGAAGTCTCTCATCCTCCCAATATGAATGATCGTTGGGTATTCCAGCAACTGGCGGAACGAAGGACGACGCGCAGACGGATCTGCCCTGTCCGTCTCCGTCTCCGGCACCCAAAGCTTCCTGCTCACCGGCACCTCATTAGGGTCCACACCAAGCTCTAAGCTTGAACAGGGACAAGTCCTCTCTGTTTTCCGTCTCCGGCGCAAGGCTGTCTATCAAACACGACGTGTCGAGCAGCTCTGCCACCGTATCCTTCGTCCAAGCATGCGATGGCACTCCCTCAATCAACAGATCTACTTGAACTCGCATAATCTTCGAAGTAGCCTAGGCCTGGCGCAACCACGGTTTGATGTGCAGCTGAACTCCCAAGTGTGACAGCACCGGATTCGCCAGGGCCAAGTTCCTGAACTGGTGACCAGAGAACACCACCAAGAAATCTTCTGGGAAGTACTTGTGAACCGAAAACCGATGTCTTGGGATGCCAAGACGAATCGAGAGCAGCACCCAGGCCTCCTCGCATGAGACCGGAGGTCGCCCCCCCCCCCCGACGTACCCACCACCGCCAGCTGGAGGCGGCGCTCCAAATCCTCCATGCCCTTGGAGCGCTGTAGAACGCAAATGTCTGTCGAAGGCGCCGGGACAGGCCAAGCTGGCGCGGGGGAGAGACTAGGCGCAACCGGCGAGAGCGACGCCCTCGGCGCGCTCTGCCTGGGCTCCAGCAGTCTCCGCCCCAAGCCCCTCACATCCTGAGGCGCTTGCCTAGCCCTGGCCGCCTTCGCAATCACCGCCCTCCGAAGCTCCTCCACAAAAATCGGGTTGCGCGACATCGTGCATTGAGAGGAGACATGCCCCGAGAGCCCGCACCGGATGCAGAGAGGATCGTTGGAACACTCTTGACGACGATGGCCTTCCTCGAAGCAGCGGAAGCAGAGATCATAGAGATCCGGCGGAATCAGACGCCCTTCCGACGATGTGAGAGACGGTGGCCTGGTGCTCTCCTGCTGCCGACGCAACGCCCGGTGGCGGCGCCACATGGCCTTACGGGAAGGCCCTGGTCTGCGCCAGCCCATAGCCGCAACAGGGGGCTCCCGCTCCATCCTGACCGCGCCCACAGACAAGGAGCCCGCAGATCCGGGCGAGGCCGAAAGCCCCAACCCTGACACAATCGGCCGCTCACCACGAGGCGTCGGGGACATGGACGGCGGGCTAGGCGAACCAGAGGCCATGGGAGAGGTGGACGCTGTGGCCGGGTGGCACAACGGCGGGGTGGGGTGGACGCCGGGGCCGGAGTGGCCACCGGCGGTGGGGAAGGGCTCGTGAGGGGAGCGAGATGGCTCTACCGGAGGGAAGAAGAATGGACCGGGGAGCCAACGGCTACTTTAGGCCGCTGTAGTTTTGGGATCCGTTTTTCGTGTGCATACGCACGCCCGCATACCGCATGCTCCGTCACTAGTTGACTGCCTGCCTGCCTGAAGTAGTTGATTCAAGATGGCATGTAAAAACCTTCCGCATCCATGATGCATGAAGCAGCCATCTAACACTACCCGCATATATTTTCATAACAAATCAAGCCAACCGAATAAAATTTGTGCAAACAAGTGAAGATTTCATATAAACACGGCCTAATTTTATATAAATATGTTGTATTTCATATAAACATAGCGGATTTCATCACAAATATATGAAAGCGGTTCTAGGCGGACTAATCAAAATGATCGACGGCGTCCGATCCCCGTCTCCGGCCATGAACCAAGAGAACGGAAGCTTCGTCTTTTTCAACTCCGCTTACGGAGCCCCAGGAACTGAAGATGTCCGCCTCCACCTCGCCGCCAAGCAATTAATCGGCCGAAGATGTTGAGCCCACCAAGCTTGGCGTCGATGGGTGGAAAGGAGCGGTGGACTTCCTGAGACATGAGCGGCGGTGACCTACCGTGCACTACACTTCCTAGCCGCCGCTGCCCGCGGACGTGCCGGCTTCTTCGTGGTTGTGGCGCCGGGGCGCGGCCTCCTCGTCATCGGTGTCGCCGAACCATGCCTCGCCCGCGTCGTCCTCGCGCCCCTTGCTGGTGACCGCTACCTCTGCCACCCGCTGCCAGTACCGCTAGTGGGCGAGGTAGATCTCACAGGCGGAGCAGTAGAACTCGAGCGGCGCCTCCTGCTTCGCTAGGTCCGCGTCCGACGCGATTGCCCTGCCAGCGGCGACTTGCTCCTCCGCCTGCAGATGCTCCATGAGGAGGTTGTGGTTGTAATTGGCGTCGGCCTGCGCGTCCCAAAACTGCTCCTCCTGCTCCTCCCACACCATGTCCGTATAATGGGCACGGGCCTCGTCGATAGTAAGGGTGCAATGCACCGGCGAGAGTGGAGCGGAGGAGGAGGGTGCCGTGGAGGAAGAGGAAGTGGAGGGTGGCGCTGGCTCGTTGTCAGAGGCGTCCTCCATTTGCACGTCATCTGGCTGCATGCCGATCTGCAAGTCGATAGCAATGGCGGCCATGGCCTTCTTCTGCTCCGGCGTCAGCCCTTCTCAGAGAGCTTTGGCCGCGAAAGGATCCATTGCAGGGAGTGGTGTGGAGAGGGATGAGTGTGATGGCCGGGCACCAGAGCAACGGTTTATATAGCACCGGTGGGCGGCAGACAGACGAACGGATGGCGTCGGAGGAGACGCCTTTGTTGGAAATATGCCCTAGAGGCAATAATAAAAGCATTATTATTATATTTCCTTGTTCATGATAATTGTCCTTATTCGTGCTATAATTGTGTTATCCGGAAATCGTAATACATGTGTGAATAACAGACAACAACATGTCCCCAGTAAGCCTCTAGTTGACTAGCTCGTTGATCAATAGATAGTCATGGTTTCCTGACTATGGGCATTGGATGTCAATGATAACGAGATCACATCATTAGGAGAATGATGTGATGGACGAGACCCAATCCTAAACATAGCATAAGATCGCATAGTTCGTCTGCTAGAGTTTTCCAATGTCAAGTATCCTTTCCTTAGACCATGAGATCGTGTAACTCCCGGATACCGTAGGAGTGCTTTGGGTGTGCCAAACGTCACAACGTAACTGCGTGACTATAAAGGTATACTACGGGTATCTCCGAAAGTGTCTGTTGGGTTGACACGGATCGAGACTGGGATTTGTCACTCCGCTTAACGGAGATGTATCACCGGGCCCACTCGGTAATGCATCATCATAATGAGCTCAATGTGATCAAAGTGTTTGATCACGGGATCATGCATTACGGTACGAGTAAAGCGACTTGCCGATAACGAGATTGAACGGGGTATAGGGATACCAACGATCGAATCTCGGGCAAGTAAAATACCGATTGACAAAGGGAATCGTATACGGGATTAATTGAATCCTCGACACTGTGGTTCATCCGATGAGATCATCGTGGAGCATGTGGGAGCCAACATGGGTATCCAGATCCCGCTGTTGGTTATTGCCCGAGAGCCGTCTCGGTCATGTCTGCATGTCTCCCGAACCCGTAGGGTCTACACACTTAAGGTTCGGTGACGCTAGGGTTGTGAAGATATGTATATGCAGTAACCCGAATGTTGTTCGGAATCCCGGATGAGATCCCGGACGTCACGAGGAGTTTCGGAATGGTCCGGAGGTAAAGAATTATATATAGGAAGTGCTGTTTTGGCCATCGGGACAAGTTTCGGGGTTATCGGTATTGTACCGGGACCACCGGAGGGTCCCGGGGGGTCCACCGGGTGGGGCCACCTGCCTCGGGGGGCCACATGGGCTCTAGGGGGTGCACCTTGGCCTACATGGGCCAAGGGGAACCAGCCCCAAGAGGCCCATGCGCCTAGGGTTTCAAAGGGAAGGAGTCCCACAAGGGGAAGGCACCTCCTAGGTGCCTTGGGGGGGAGGGAAACCTCCCCTTGGCCGCCGCCCCAAGGAGATTGGATCTCCTAGGGCCGGCGCCCCCCCTTGGCACTCCTATATAAAGGGGGGGAGGTGGCAGCCGCACACCCTGGTCCTTGGCGCCTCCCTCTCCCTCTCCAACACCTCCTCCTCCTCCGTAGAGCTCGGCGAAGCCCTGCCGGAGTACTGCAGCTCCACCATCACCACGCCGTCGTGCTGCTGCTGGAGCCATCTTCCTCAACCTCTCCTTTACCTTGCTGGATCAAGAAGAAGAAGACGTTACGCTGACCGTACGTGTGTTGAACGCGGAGGTGCCGTCCTTTCGGTGCTAGGATCTTCGGTGATTTGGATCACGTCGTGTACGACTACCTCATCCCCGTTCGTTGAACGCTTCCGCTCGTGATCTACAAAGTGGTATGTAGATGCAATCTCTCTCCCATGACTTGTTGCTTAGATGAACTCATAGATGGATCTTGGTGAAACCGTAGGAAAATTTTTGTTTTCTGCAACGTTCCCCAACAGTGGCATCATGAGCTAGGTCTATGCGTAGTTCTCTATTGCACGAGTAGAACACAATTTGTTGTGGGCGTAGATGTTGTCAACTTTCTTGCCGCTACTAGTCTTATCTTGCTTCAGCGGCATTGTGGGATGAAGCGGCCCGGACCAACCTTACACGTACGCTTACGTGAGACCGGTTCCACCGACTAACATGCACTAGTTGCATAAGGTGGCTGGCGGGTGTCTGTCTCTCCCACTTTAGTTGGAGCCTATTCGATGAAAAGGTTCCTTATGAAGGGTAAATAGAAGTTGACAAATCACGTTGTGGCTTTTACGTAGGTAAGAAAACGTTCTTGCTAGAACCCTAATTCAGCCACGTAAAACTTGCAACAACAATTAGAGGACGTCTAACTTGTTTTTGCAGCAAGTGCTTTGTGATATGATATGGCCAAAGTTGTGATGAATGATGAATGATCTATATGTGATGTATGAGATGTTCATGCTATTGTAATAGGAATCACGACTTGCATGTCGATGAGTATGACAACCGGCAGGAGCCATAGGAGTTGTCTTTATTTTTTGTATGACCTGCGTGTCATTGAGAAACGCCATGTAAATTACTTTACTTTATTGCTAAACGCGTTAGCCATAGTAGTAGAAGTAATAGTTGGCGAGCAACTTCATGGAGACACGATGATGGAGATCATGATGATGGAGATCATGGTGTCAAGCCGGTGACAAGATGATCATGGAGCCCCAAGATGGAGATCAGAGGAGATATGTGATATTGGCCATATCATGTCACGATTATTATTTGATTGCATGTGATGTTTATCATGTTTTGCATCTTGTTTACTTAGAACGACGGTAGTAAATAAGATGATCCCTCATAATAATTTCAAGAAGTGTTCCCCCTAACTGTGCACCGTTGCGACAGTTCGTTGTTTCGAAGCACCACGTGATGATCGGGTGTGATAGATTCTAACGTTCACATACAACGGGTGTAAGACAGATTTACACATGCAAACACTTAGGTTGACTTGACGAGCCTAGCATGTACAGACCTGGCCTCGGAACACAGAAGACCGAAAGGTCGAGCATGAGTCGTATAGAAGATACGATCAACATGAAGATGTTCACCGATGTTGACTAGTCCATCTCACATGATGATCGGACACGACCTAGTTGACTCGGATCATGTAATACTTAGATGACTAGAAGAGGGATGTCTATCTAAGTGGGAGTTCATTAAATAATTTGATTAGATGAACTTTATCATCATGAACTTAGTCTAAAATATTTACAATATATCTTGTAGATCAAATGGCCAACGTAGTCCTCAACTTCAACGCGTTCCTAGAAAAAACCAAGCTGAAAGACGATGGCAGCAACTATACGGACTGGGTCCGGAACCTGAGGATCATCCTCATAGCTGCCAAGAAAGATTATGTCCTACGAGAACCGCTGGGTGACGCACCTGTTCTCCCTGCAGAACAAGACGTTATGAACGCTTGGCAGTCAGGTTCCGATGATTACTCCCTCGTTCAGTGCGGCATGCTTTACAGCTTAGAGCCGGGGCTCCAAAAGCGTTTTGAGAGACATGGAGCATATGAGATGTTCGAAGAGCTGAAAATGGTTTTCCAAGCTCATGCCCGGGTTGAGAGATATGAAGTCTCCGACAAATTCTTTAGCTGTAAGATGGAGGAAAATAGCTCTGTCAGTGAACACATACTCAAGATGTCTGGGTTGCACAACCGCTTGACTCAACTGGAAGTTAATCTCCCGGATGAAGCGGTCATTGACAGAATCCTCCAGTCGCTTCCACCTAGCTACAAGAGCTTTGTGATGAACTACAACATGCAGGGGATGGTAAAGACCATTCCTGAGGTATATGCTATGCTGAAATCAGCGGAGGTAGAAATCAAGAAGGAACATCAAGTGTTGATGGTGAATAAACCACTAAGTTCAAGAAGGGCAAGGGTAAAAAGAACTTCAAGAAGGACGGCAAGGAAGTTGCCGCGCCCGGTAAGCAAGTTGCCGGGAAGAAGCCAAAGAATGGACCCAAGCCCGAGACTGAGTGTTTTTATTGCAAGGGAAGTGGTCACTGGAAGCGGAACTGCCCCAAATACTTAGCGGACAAGAAGGCCGGCAAAACCAAAGGTATATGTGATATACATGTAATTGATGTGTACCTTACCAATACTCGTAGTAGCTCTTGGGTATTTGATACCGGTGCAGTTGCTCACATTTGTAACTCAAAGCAGGAGCTGCGGAATAAACGGAGACTGGCGAAGGACGAGGTGACGATGCGCGTCGGGAATGGTTCCAAGGTCGATGTGATCGTCGTCGGCACGCTACCTCTACATTTACCTACGGGATTAGTTTTAAACCTCAATAATTGTTATTTAGTGCCAAGTTTGAGCATGAACATTGTGTGTGGATCTCGTTTAATTCGAGATGGCTACTCATTTAAATCCGAGAATAATGGTTGTTCTATTTATATGAGAGATATGTTTTATGGTCATGCTCCGATGGTTAATGGTTTATTCTTAATGAATCTCGTACGTGATGATACACATATTCATAGTGTGAATACCAAAAGAGTTAAAGTTGATAACAATAGTCCCACATATTTGTGGCACTGCCGCCTTGGTCACATAGGTGTCAAACGCATGAAGAAGCTCCATACAGATGGACTTTTAGAATCTCTTGATTATGAATCATTTGACACGTGCGAACCATGCCTCATGGGTAAAATGACCAAGACTCCGTTCTCAGGAACAATGGAGCGAGCAACCAACTTATTGGAAATCATACATACCGATGTGTGCGGTCCAATGAGTGTTGAGGCTCGCGGTGGCTATCGTTATGTTCTCACCCTCACTGATGAATTGAGTAGATATGGGTATATCTACTTAATGAAACACAAGTCTGAGACCTTTGAAAAGTTCAAGGAATTTCAGAGTGAGGTTGAAAATCAACGTGATAGAAAGATCAAGTTTCTACGATCAGATCATGGAGGAGAATACTTGAGTCACGAATTTGGCACACACTTAAGAAAATGTGGAATAGTTTCACAACTCACGCCGCCTGGAACACCTCAGCGTAATGGTGTGTCCGAACGTCGTAATCGCACTCTATTAGATATGGTGCGATCTATGATGTCTCTTACCGATTTACCGCTATCTTTTTTGGGGCTATGCTTTAGAGACTGCCGCATTCACTTTAAATAGGGCTCCGTCGAAATCCGTTGAGACGACACCGTATGAATTATGGTTTGGGAAGAAACCTAAGCTGTCGTTTTTAAAAGTTTGGGGATGCGATGCTTATGTCAAGAAACTTCAACCTGAAAAGCTCGAACCCAAGTCGGAAAAATGCGTCTTCATAGGATACCCTAAAGAAACTATTGGGTATACCTTCTACCTCAGATCCGAAGGCAAGATCTTTGTTGCCAAGAATGGATCCTTTCTAGAGAAAGAGTTTCTCTCGAAAGAAGTAAGTGGGAGGAAAGTAGAACTTGATGAAGTGTTACCTCTTGAACCGGAAAATGGTGAAACTCAAGAAAACGTTCCTGAGGTGCCTGCACCGACTAGAGAGGAAATTAATGATGATGATCAAGATACTTCTAATCAAGCTCCTACTGAAATTCGAAGGTCCACAAGGACACGTTCCGCACCAGAATGGTACGGCAACCCTGTCTTGGAAATCATGTTGTTAGACAACGGTGAGCCTTCGAACTATGAGGAAGCAATGGCGGGCCCGGATTCCGACAAATGGCTAGAAGCCATGAAATCCGAGATAGGATCCATGTATGAAAACGAAGTATGGACTTTGACTGACTTGCCCGTAGAGCGGCGAGCCATAGAAAATAAATGATCTTTAAGAAGTGACCATCTATAAAGCTCGGCTTGTCGCTAAGGGTTATCGACAAGTTCAAGGGGTTGACTACGATGAGACTTTCTCACCGGTAGCGAAGCTAAAGTCCGTCCGAATCATGTTAGCAATTGCCGCATTCTATGATTATGAGATATGGCAAATGGACGTCAAAACGGCATTCCTTAATGGTTTCCTTAAGGAAGAATTGTATATGATGCAGCCGGAAGGTTTTGTCGATCCTAAGAACGCTGACAAAGTGTGCAAGCTCCAACGCTCGATTTATGGGCTGGTGCAAGCATCTCGGAGTTGGAACATTCGCTTTGATGAGATGATCAAAGCGTTTGGGTTTACGCAGACTTATGGAGAAGCCTGCGTTTACAAGAAAGTGAGTGGGAGCTCTGTAGCATTTCTCATACTATATGTAGATGACATACTTTTGATGGGAAATGATATAGAACTCTTGGACAACATTAAGGCCTACTTGAATAAAAGTTTTTCAATGAAGGACGTTGGAGAAGCTGCTTATATATTAGGCATCAAGATCTATAGAGATAGATCGAGACGCCTCATAGGTCTTTCACAAAGCACATACCTTGATAAGATATTGAAGAAGTTCAATATGGATCAATCTAAGAAGGGGTTCTTACCAGTATTACAAGGTGTGAAATTGAGCTCAGCTCAATGTCCGACCACGGCAGAAGATATAGAAGAGATGAGTGTCATCCCGTATGCATCAGCCATAGGTTCTATTATGTATGCCATGCTGTGTACCAGACCTGATGTAAACCTTGCCGTAAGTTTGGTAGGAAGGTACCAAAGTAATCCCGGCAAGGAACACTGGACAGCGGTCAAGAATATCCTGAAGTACCTGAAAAGGACTAAGGAAATGTTTCTCGTTTATGGAGGTGACGAAGAGCTCATCGTAAAGGGTTACGTCGACGCTAGCTTCGACACAGATCTGGATGACTCTAAGTCACAAACCGGATACGTGTATATTTTGAATGGTGGGGCAGTAAGCTGGTGCAGTTGCAAGCAGAGCGTCGTGGCGGGATCTACATGTGAAGCAGAGTACATGGCAGCCTCGGAGGCAGCACATGAAGCAATTTGGGTGAAGGAGTTCATCACCGACCTCGGAGTCATACCCAATGCGTCGGGGCCAATCAAACTCTTGTGTGACAACACTGGAGCTATTGCACTTGCCAAGGAGCCCAGGTTTCACAAGAAGACCACGCACATCAAGCGTCGCTTCAACTCCATTCGTGAAAATGTTCAAGATGGAGACATAGAAATTTGTAAAGTGCACACGGATCTGAATGTCGTAGATCCATTGACTAAACCTCTCCCTAAGGCAAAACATGATCAACACCAGAACTCTATGGGTGTTCGATTCATCACAATGTAACTAGATTATTGACTCTAGTGCAAGTGGGAGACTGTTGGAAATATGCCCTAGAGGCAATAATAAAAGCATTATTATTATATTTCCTTGTTCATGATAATTGTCTTTATTCGTGCTATAATTGTGTTATCCGGAAATCGTAATACATGTGTGAATAACAGACAACAACATGTTCCTAGTAAGCCTCTAGTTGACTAGCTCGTTGATCAATAGATAGTCATGGTTTCCTGACTATGGGCATTGGATGTCAATGATAACGAGATCACATCATTAGGAGAATGATGTGATGGAAGAGACCCAATCCTAAACATAGCATAAGATCGCATAGTTCGTCTGCTAGAGTTTTCCAATGTCAAGTATCCTTTCCTTAGACCATGAGATCGTGTAACTCCCGGATACCGTGGGAGTGATTTGGGTGTGCCAAACGTCACAACGTAACTGGGTGACTATAAAGGTATACTACGGGTATCTCCGAAAGTGTCTGTTGGGTTGACACGGATCGAGACTGGGATTTGTCACTCCGCTTGACGGAGAGGTATCACCGGGCCCACTCGATAATGCATCATCATAATGAGCTCAATGTGATCAAAGTGTTTGATCACGGGATCATGCATTACGGTACGAGTAAAGTGACTTGCCGATAACGAGATTGAACGAGGTATAGGGATACCGACGATCGAATCTCGGGCAAGTAAAATATCGATTGACAAAGGGAATCGTATACGGGATTAATTGAATCCTCGACATCGTGGTTCATCCGATGAGATCATCGTGGAGCATGTGGGAGCCAACATGGGTATCCAGATCCCGCTATTGGTTATTGCCCGAGAGCCGTCTCGGTCATGTCTGCATGTCTCCCGAACCCGTAGGGTCTACACACTTAAGGTTCGGTGACGCTAGGGTTGTGAAGATATGTATATGCAGTAACCCGAATGTTGTTCGGAATCCCGGATGAGATCCCGGACGTCACGAGGAGTTTCGGAATGGTCCGTAAGTAAAGAATTATATATAGGAAGTGCTGTTTTGGCCATCGGGACAAGTTTTGGGGTTATCGGTATTGTACCGGGACCACCGGAGGGTCCCGGGGGGTCCACCGGGTGGGGCCACCTGCCTCGGGGGGGCACATGGGCTCTAGGGGGTGCGCCTTGGCCTACATGGGCCAAGGCGAACCAGCCCCAAGAGGCCCATGCGCCTAGGGTTTCAAAGGGAAGGAGTCCCACAAGGGGAAGGCACCTCCTAGGTGCCTTGGGGGGGGGAGGGAAACCTCCCCTTGGCCGCCGCCCCAAGGAGATTGGATCTCCTAGGGCCGGCGCCCCCCTTGGCACTCCTATATAAAGGGGGGAGGGGGCAGCCGCACACCCTGGTCCTTGGCGCCTCCCTCTCCCTCTCCAACACCTCCTCCTCCTCCGTAGAGCTCGGCGAAGCCCTGCCGGAGTACTGCAGCTCCACCATCACCACGCCGTCGTGCTGCTGCTGGAGCCATCTTCCTCAACCTCTCCTTTACCTTGCTGGATCAAGAAGAAGAAGACGTTACGCTGACCGTACGTGTGTTGAACGCGGAGGTGCCGTCCTTTCAGTGCTAGGATCTCCGGTGATTTGGATCACGTCGTGTACGACTACCTCATCCCCGTTCGTTGAACGCTTCCGCTCGCGATCTACAAAGTGGTATGTAGATGCAATCTCTCTCCCATGACTCGTTGCTTAGATGAACTCATAGATGGATCTTGGTGAAACCGTAGGAAATTTTTTGTTTTCTGCAACGTTCCCCAACAGCCTCAGCAACCGCGTGCCATCAATGCTGGCGGCAGAAGAACGGCGGGGCGGCCGTCGTGTCGTTTGAACGCGCGACAGTCGCCTACACTGGGAAGCAACGCAAGCGTCACTCTCTCTGCCGACGCGACGCTTCAATGCCGACGCCAGTGAGCGATCGCGTCCGCTCTGGGCGGGCGTGAGTGTGGGCGCTGACCTAAAACACACGAGAGGTGTGAAGCAACGGCGGAGCTTCGTGGGGGCGAACCTGGGCGGTCGCCCCCCAGCAAAAAGGATTTTTTTACTACCCCTACGTATTACTCCAGGAATACAGCCCACAAGGCCCAGTTTATATTATATTCAACGTTGCTCTCGCATCCTGGAGACGAACGAAGCGACCCAACGAAGCCAGCGACCAACTCGATTTGGCGATTCACCTACGACATCCAATTCAGCAAACTGCCCTCGCTGGCTCTTTGGAAATTGTGGAAATTTAGAGTATTTTGATTCTGCAGTTTCTTTCTTTGTTTGGGAAATTTCCAATTAGGTAATGGATTATGTGCTGAATAGAAAATTTCCTTTACACAAGGAGGCAGTGCTTAAGGGGAAAATAATTGATGCATTTTTAAAATAAACATAGATGATTCAGTTGAATGTAAAGCTGATGAACCAACACCAACTGAAGCAATACATGTTCAGCCTCTATTGTTGCTAGAATTTGAGTAACAGGGACCACATCTAGCAAAAATAAGAACAAGCGAGTGCCGAGCGAGCATTCTCTACTTTGAAGATCATTAAGACAATGCTACGTCTATAGAAGATGTCAAATCAGGGTACAGCTATGAAGATGTTCTTCTACACATTAGGCGTGCAAAGAAACGAAGAGATGATCCGTAGTGAACTCAATATTCCATGGTTAAATAGTATTTGGGTATAGTTTGTTTTTGTTATGGGGTATATATAATTAACATTAGAAATGTATTTTGTAAGCTAAATATGGAGAAGATCAATATAATTATCAAAGTTTCTTGATATTTGCAATATCTAGCTGGTTGTATTCCTATGATTTTGTCTTCGTTTTTTTTTCTTTGCAGCTTCGCCCCTCCTGAAATTTCTTTCAAGCTTCGCCACTGGTGTGAAGGGCTTTTGATGGGATAGGGTGGTCAAAAACAGGCTTGTGATCGGTCCGAACTCCCGCAAACCTTCTGATTTTTGGCTTTGATTTGCGGAAGGAATCGTATTCAGACCGTTTCGCAGACCGATAAAGGGCCGCCTTGGATAGCTTCCGCGATCCTAACTGTTGAGTATGTGTTTTGTATTGCACGTGTATTGGAGTTGTGGCCCACCTCCTAGTCTTGTATAATTGAGGTAGAGGTCTTTCCATGTATTATATATACGTGCATCAGCACCCCATCAATACAACGTTTATTGTATTGCAAATCTCTTCTCCAACATGGTATCCGTTTTTTAGATTATTATCCTCGCTTTCGCTCCGCCGCCGCCGCCGCCGCCGCCGCCGCTCCAAGCCGCCGCCGCCGCGCAACCCGTCGCGCGCGCCGCCGCCGCTCCAAGCTGCCGCCGCCGCGTCTCCTAGTCGCCGCTGCCGCCGCCACCCCACCGCCGCCGCCGCCGCACGCTCCTCCCGTGCCGCCGCCGCGACCTAGCGCCGCCCGCGCCGCCGCCGCCCGGTCGCCGCCGCCGCCGCTCGCTCCTCCCGCGCCGCCGCCGCCGCCGCGCGACTCCCACGCCGCTGCCGCTAATCCGCCGACGCGCGACTCCTCCGCGCCGCCGCTACCCCGCCGCCGCGCGACTCCTCCGCGCCGCCACCGATGGCGTTCACTGGCCTGTCCGCCGCCGCCTCTGCCGTCCTGCCACCAGCGCCCTCCGGTGCGGCCCTGGCGCCATACGGCGCGGTTGCCGCCTACGGCGCATCCGGCGTCACCCACATGCAGCCGTTCCCGCCAATGGCCGGCGGCCCTGCTCCGCCCGCCCCGACGATGGCCTCTCCAGGCTGGTGTTACCCGTCGACCGGCACCGGCTATGGCACCCTCCTTGTGCCGCCGCCGGCCCAGGGCACCAGCTGGGTCCCGCACTACCCGCCGGCTCTCCCCGCGGGCCATCGGGGGTTCATCGGCGCGCCTTACCAGTCGACTGGCACCGGCTACCGCACCCTCCTTGTGCTGTCGCCCCTCGGTGGTTATGGCCCGCCCGCTTCCGCGCCGCCCTACGGGGGCCTCTCACCGCTGCCGGTACCTGTGCCATGGGACCCCGCCCTCCTTGCCGCCCAGCACTCCGCGCCGTCGTCGAGTAGCTCTATCGGCGAAGGCGACTGGTACATGGACTCAGGTGCTACCGCGTACATGACAGCTCATCCCGGTAACCTAACCTCCTCCACTCTCGTTCACACATCCACTCGTATCACCGTCGGTAACGGCTCCTCCTTACCTATTACTCATATCGGTAGCGCTAGTTTTCCATCCACTTCCACACCCATCAATATGTCTAATGTTCTTGTTTCACCATACTTAGTCATGAACCTAGTTTCCGTTCATCGTCTTACTCATGAGAACCCACTTACTGTTGAATTTGACGGTGTTGGCTTTTCTGTGAAAGACGCCCGTACCCGCATGGTTCTTCACCGTTGTGACAGTCCCGCTGAGCTCTACCCCGTGCACGTCGGGGCCTCCACTTCCACACCTGTCGCCTTTGCCGCCGGCATCAACCTTTGGCACGCTCGCTTGGGTCACCTCAACCACACCGTGTTACGTCAAATTCTTAGGAGTTTCTCTTTCTCATGTAATAAGCTCGACGAACACTCTTGTGAAACATGCCGCTTAGGCAAGCATGTTCGTCTTCCCTTTAGTGCATCCTCCTCAGTTTCCACTTTTTCGTTTTAATTACTTCATAGTGATGTTTGGACATCTCCCGTTGCGAGTAACACGGGCTATCTCTACTACTTGGTGATTTTAGATGATTATTCTCATTATGTGTGGACTTTTCCTCTTCGTCGTAAATCCGATGCCTTAGCCACACTCACCGCCTTTTATTCCTATGTCACCACCCAGTTCGGTCGCCCCATACTTGCACTCCAAACTGATAATGGAAAAGAGTTTGATAGCATTGGTCTTCGCACACTTCTCGCCTCTCATGGCACCATCTTCCGTCTGACTTGCCCTACACTTCACAGCAGAACGGGTGCGCCGAGCGCATTCTCCGCACTCTTAATGACTGCGTTCGCACGTTACTCTTTCACTCAAACGTGCCCGCTCGGTTTTGGCCTGATGCCCTCGCCACCGCCACCCTCTTAGTCAACATTCGTCCGTGTCGTCCTTGGTGGAACTACGCTCCTCACCACCTTCTCTTCGGTACACCACCGTTCTATGATGATGTCTGCATCTTTGGGTGTCTCTGTTATCCCAGCACCGCGTCCACCACGCCACACAAGCTCGCACCCCGATCCATCACATGCATCTTCCTTGGCTACCCTCCCAACACCAAAGGTTACCGGTGCTATGATCCTGTCACTCATCGCGTGTACACCTCGAGGCACGTGTATTTTGTCGAGACGGTGTTCCCTTTTTTTCAGGTCCCTCCGACTGCGGATTCTTCGGCGCCGGCCCCTGCGCCCCCTAACTGGAGCGATGCGCGGCGGCACCCCCGGCGTCCCCCGCCCGACACCTTCTGCCGCCACCTCCCGGGTTCTCGACTCCCTCTTACGAGGTCGAGTCGGTGGGCACACCGCCCGCCACCCCGGTTGGCGCCGCCACCCCTGCGACGGGCTCGACCTCGACCTCGCCCGCCATCGCAAGATCGGCCGCCGCCGCCGCGGCCTCTGCTGCCGCTGCAGCCGCGGTGCCCGCCGCCGCACCAGGAGCCCCCACCACCGCGGCCCCCGCCGCCGCACCGGGTGCCACCGCCGCCGTGCCCCTGCCGCCGCGGCATCCGTCGGCCCTGCTGCCCCGTCACTTGGCATGACTACCCGTGCCCGAGCAGGAGTGCTCCGGCCCAGTACGCGCTACTCCGCCGACTAGTATGTGTGCACCGCCTCGACGTCGACGCCATCACCCGTCCCCACCTCCGCTCGTGCTGCCCTTCGGAATCCCCACTGGCTAGCTGCGATGCAGGAGGAGTTTGACGCCTTACAGCGCAACCGCACGTGGCAGCTTGTTCCGCGACCCCCTCGTGCCAACATCATCTCTGGCAAGTGGGTGTTTCGCCACAAGACTCGCCCAGATGGTTCTCTCGAGCGCTACAAGGCTCGATGGGTGGTTCGTGGTTTTCGGCAGCGCGCGGGCGTGTACTTCACCGACACTTTCGCCCCGGTTGTGAAACCGGGCACGATCCGTGCCGTCCTTCAGCTGGCCGTCTCGCGCGCCTGGCCCGTGCATCAGTTGGACGTTTCCAACGCCTTCTTGCACGGTCATCTCGCCGAGCAGGTGTTCTGTGAGCAGCCTACTGATTTCGTCGACACCGAGCACCCCGATTTCGTGTGCTTGCTCTCCCGCTCTCTGTACGGGTTGAAGCAGGCGCCTCGGGCTTGGTACCAGCGTATCGCCGCCTTCCTGCAGTCTCTGGGCTTTCGGTCCACTCGCTCCGATGCCTCACTTTTTGTGTATCATCAGGGAGCTGACACTGCATATCTGCTATCCTACGTCGACGACATCATCCTCACAGCGTCCACCCCCAGTCTCCTTCAGCGGCTGACTGCTCGTCTTCGTGATGAGTTCGCCCTCAAGGACTTGGGGCCCCTGCACTACTTTCTCGGCATCGAGGTGATCCGCCGGGCTGACGGTTTCTTTCTGCATCAGCAGAAGTATGCCCACGAGCTCCTTGAGCGTGCCGGTATGCTTAACTGCAAGCCGGCGCCCACTCCCGTCGACACGAAGGCGAAGGTCTCTGCTCTGGAGGGGTCTCTCGCGTCCGATGGAGCATTTTATCGCTCTATTGTCGGTGCTTTACAGTACTTGACGCTGACTCGCCCCGACCTGCAGTACGCTGTTCAGCAGGTGTGCCTCCATATGCACGGCCCGCGTGACTCTCACTGGACTCTGGTGAAGCGTATTCTCCGTTACATACGCGGCACCATGTCCTTGGGACTCACCCTGACGGCCTCCGCCTCCACCGACCTTGTGGCCTACTCGGATGTTGACTGGGCTGGCTGCCCCGACACGCGACGCTCTACGTCAGGCTACTGCGTCTACCTTGGGCCCTCGTTGATCTCTTGGTCATCGAAGCGGCAGCCCACGGTCTCCCGCTCCAGCGCCGAGGCAGAGTATCGCGCCGTGGCCAACGCCGTGGCCGAGTGCTCTTGGATACGTCAGCTGCTCCAAGAGTTGTTTTGTGATGTTCATAAGGCCACTCTTGTCTATTGCGATAACGTCAGCGCGGTCTACCTCTCCGCCAACCCGGTGCACCATCGACGGACGAAGCATATTGAGCTCGACATTCACTTCGTGCGCGAGCAGGTTGCCCTTGGCCGTGTTCGAGTTCTCCACGTGCCGACGTCGTAACAGTTTGCTGATGTGGTGACTAAGGGATTGCCTACTCCCGTCTTCGAGGAGTTTCGGTCCAGTCTCTGTGTCTCCGGCGACGCTTCGACTGCGGGGGGTGTTGAGTTGTGTTTTGTATTACACGTGTATTGGAGTTGTGGCCCACCTCCTAGTCTTGTATAGTTAAGGTAGAGGCCTTCACTTATATTATATATACGTGCACCGGCACCTCATCAATACAACGATTATTATATTATAAATCTCTCCTCGAACACTAACGAACGGTTGTGGAAGGTTTATGCGTCGGCGTCGGAGATGCCCTGCAAACAAATATCCCATGCTGTTATTTCCCGCGTAAAAAGAGGGCTGTCCCTGTCAATGCAATTTTGCAAAAAAAGAAGAATCATGTTGTATGCAATTTTGCCACAGCCATGCCAACGTGTGAGTAGCGTGTAACAGCACGAGGGTTTTAAGAGCCTACGAAATTCCATGTGGCGTCGGCACCTAGATCAGTCGACATGCAGCACATCAACGTGCAATTGCCACGAGTGACCATGCATGGCAACGTGTGGCCCCGGTGCTGATGCCACGCATGTTCGGTTAGCACCGCAGACGGAGCACGGGAGCAGGGGCTGGGAAGCTCGGAACTGGACGCTTCTTCCGGTCGGTGCCTCGGCTCGGGGGTACCTGTCGTCCGGCCGACGGGGGCGACGGGGACACGAGGCACAAAAAAGATATTTTATTTCGAGCATATTGGACATATTTTTTCAGGGAATGAAAAGGAGCACGCCACGCAGCCGAGTGGAGGCCCAACAATGGTAGCTTTAAAAGACCCTCAACAGGCTGGCCTGGTCCAGCTGAACTGCAGCAACTATTTATCGCCTGGTCCAGCTGAACAGGCATTGACGCTGCAGGCGCCCGTTAACGTGTGCATTCTGCAAATGGGTGCCTGCAGTGGCTCGCGGTGGGCCGGCCCAACTAGTTTTCTGTTATTTGTGTTAAAGACGCAAAATATCTTCACTAATGTAAGTGCGTGCGGCAGGATTCAACCCGCGCCGCAGTGGTTCCATCCAACACGTAACAACCACCCGACCAGCTTCACCTCTATGAAAACATGGATCTTCTTTCCGTTTTTGTTCTTTCGTCTTCATTTTCTTCTCATTTCCGCTTGCCTTTTTCCTTTTGTTTTTCCTTTCATTCTTCTTTTCTTTTTCCTTTCATTTTTTATAATTTTGTGAAAAATTCAGCAGATTTACATGAACGCCTTTTCAATTTGATGAACTTTTTTCAAAATTATTGAAATTATTTTCAAATTTGGTGAACTCTTTTATAATTTGATGAACTTTTTTCTAAATCAACGAACTCTTTTCAAATTTTGATGAACTTTTTATCTAAATCAATGAACTCTTTTCAAAATTCGTGAACTTTTATGAAATCGATTAAATTTATTTAAAATTGATGAACTTTTCTCAATTTTCTTGAACTATTTTGAATTCCGTGAACTTTTTTGATCTGTGAACTCTTTTCAAACTCTTGAACTTTTTAAATTCGTGATTTTTTCTGAAATTAGTGGACCTTTCAAATTCCGTGAACTTTTTTCTTGAACTAGTGAACTTATTTCAATTTTCGTGAGCTTTTTTTAATACCTGAACCTTTTCTTTTTGAAACAATTTCATGAACTTTTTCTCAATCCGTGAACCTATAAATTTTGGAACAGCGCGGCTGTACTTGTACTTAAACTGCACGCAGTACCTTTGATCAGTAATATTAGTTTGGTGTAGTGGTTAGCGAAGCGAGTGTAGCATGTAGCAACGCTAGTTCGAATCCCCAACGCAACCAACCACCGCGGCCAGGTTTCATTCATGGTAAGTATAAGTACTTGTGGTCATTTGAGCTAGGGTTTATCTTTTTCGTTTCTCTTATTTATTTATATTTTCTTCTCATTTGTAATTCTTTTTTGGACTTTGATTCTTTGTTTATATTTATCATTTATTTTTTCTTTGCTTTACTTTGTTTCTTATTTTTTTTCATTTTTTTGGTTTTCATTTTTTTCTCCATTTTTTGTTTGGTTTTCTTTTATATTCTTCATATTTTTTTCTTTTTTTTTCTTATGTTTGTTTTCGTTTTCACTATACATTTCCGTATATGTCAAAATATATTTTAATAATTGACCAATATTTTTTGTATACACTTTCAACATTGTCCAAATTGTTATTTGACATTTTCCAAATATTTGTTCAACAATTTATTACTTCATCATTTATAAAATACTTTTATATTTTTTTAAAATACTCGTTCAATATTTTTTAATACATATTCAACATTTTTTAAATACTTGTTCAACATTTTTAATATACTGGTTCAACATTTTATAATACTTAGTCAACATTTTCTTAATACTTTTTCAACATTTATAATACTTAATCAACAATTTCAAATAGTTGTTCAACTCTTTTCCAGTTCTTGTTTAACATTTTTTAAATACGTATCTGAAGAGTGTTTTTCGTTATTTAAAGTGTAAAGAAAAGTTCAAAATAAAGTAAAAAACGAGGACATAAAATAGCAAAAAAATGTAAAAAATGGAGAAGACAGTCATGGACTCCGCCGCGGCTGGGCCGGCCCATATGACCCCCCCCCCCCTCGACGTGAGGCTTCCCCCTCGTCTTGTGTAAGGCGAGAAAATAGGGGCTCCCCAGTTGAACATTTATCTTTTTCGTTTCTCTTATTTATTTATATTTTCTTCTCATTTGTAATTCTTTTTTGGACTTTGATTCTTTGTTTATATTTATCATTTATTTTTTCTTTGCTTTACTTTGTTTCTTATTTTTTTTCATTTTTTTGGTTTTCATTTTTTTCTCCATTTTTTGTTTGGTTTTCTTTTATATTCTTCATATTTTTTTCTTTTTTTTCTTATGTTTGTTTTCGTTTTCACTATACATTTCCGTATATGTCAAAATATATTTTAATAATTGACCAATATTTTTTGTATACACTTTCAACATTGTCCAAATTGTTATTTGACATTTTCCAAATATTTGTTCAACAATTTATTACTTCATCATTTATAAAATACTTTTATATTTTTTTAAAATACTCGTTCAATATTTTTTAATACATATTCAACATTTTTTAAATACTTGTTCAACATTTTTAATATACTGGTTCAACATTTTATAATACTTAGTCAACATTTTCTTAATACTTTTTCAACATTTATAATACTTAATCAACAATTTCAAATAGTTGTTCAACTCTTTTCCAGTTCTTGTTTAACATTTTTTAAATACGTATCTGAAGAGTGTTTTTCGTTATTTAAAGTGTAAAGAAAAGTTCAAAATAAAGTAAAAAACGAGGACATAAAATAGCAAAAAAATGTAAAAAATGGAGAAGACAGTCGTGGACTCCGCCGCGGCTGGGCCGGCCCATATGACCCCCCCCCCCCCCTCGACGTGAGGCTTCCCCCTCGTCTTGTGTAAGGCGAGAAAATAGGGGCTCCCCAGTTGAACATATGCTAGGTATTGCTAGGTTGGACCTTGAACTGCCCTGCGTCCTCTTGAAACCCTTGTGCCTCTCACTGCTGGCGACCAATCGCATCCTCTCGCGCGCTTGTTCTCTATATGGGCTAGAACTTTTTGTTCTAGAACCTTCCGTGAACCGATTTTTTCGTTTCCTTTTTTCTTTAACTTTTCCCTTCTTCTTTTATGTTTCTTTTTTACTTATTTTTCTTTTTATCTTTTTCCTTTTCCTTTTTACTTTTCCAATTCACAGTTTTTTTAAAGTTCATAGTTTTCTAATAAACTATGAACTTTTTTTCTATTCATTAACTTCAATGAAAACCGCGAACAATTCTTAAAATCAAGAAAAAATCCAATTGGAGATTTATTTTTGGAAACTCGTGAGCATATTTTCAAACTCACAAACACATTTTGGAAGTTAGTTTAAAAAAATTTATGAACATCTTTTGAATTGTGACATATTTTGAACATGCAATCATTTTTTGAAATTAGTAAGCATATTTCGAACTTATGAATATTTTTTGGGCTTCATAAACATCTTTTAATTCACAAACATTGTTATTCAAATTCATTAATATTTTTCAAGTTGGCGGACTTTTTGTTTGAAATTCATAAACAGTTTTTGAACTCGTAAACGTTTTCTTAATGAGAACATTTTTTGAATTTGCATGTCCCATTTTGAAATCATAAATATTTTGTGAACTCGTGAACTTTTCTCAATCCATGTTTTTTTTAATTCAGGAAAATTTATAATGACGATTTTTTTCCAAGTTCGCGAACATTTTTTCAAATTCATGACCATGTTTACAATTCAATATTTTTTCAAAATTGTGGATTTTTTTTGAAAATTAGTGAACATTTTTCAAATTTTAGAAGAATTTTTTGAATTCACATTTTTTTGAATCCGATTGGAAATTTCAAATTCTTGAGTATTATTTGAAATTTGTAATCTTGTTTGAAATCATGAACATTATGAAGCAAAAAGAAACTATAAAAAACAAAAGGAAAAAAACCATAGGCAGAACACGCCCGCACATGGGCTGACCCAAATCATACGCGCGAGGAGGGGGGATTTGATTTTTTGCCACCCTTTACTTTGGACTTTGACAATATGCCGCTAGTTAGATTGTAATTGATCTGGTGACACTTATTACTTTGTACTTTGATCTTTGGCCACTTTTCAACACAAAAACAATTTATGGAAATAATAGACGAACTAAGTACACAAAATAGAGGACCATTGTACCCTTGGACCAAAACAGAGCACATCCTTAGCCATTCCTGTCCAAAATCACAACCACCGCTGTTGTACCTGCTGCTCCCCGCCACCGTTGTACCTACTGCTCCCCCTTGCTCTCTGTGGCCTTCGCCCTCTCATGCTCCTCCTGCTGCCTCACGCTGCCCCACTGCTCCCTGCCCCCCACCTTTCCCCGCTCAAACTCCATGAGCTCCATTATATATTTCCATAAGCTCAAAGTTGAAATGCATAAAGCCGTTGAACCAATATTCCAAATTGCATGAAACTTTCTCAGATTAGTCACACATATATGAATGATTTACTGTAATTTTTTGATTTTTTTTGACAAATTTTAAGTTTCGGTCAAAATGTGGTCAAACTAGTTAAGTTCAAAGTTGAAATGCATTTTGCTATTGAACCGATGATCCAAATTGCATAAAACTTTCTCAGATTAGTCATACATATATGATTGAATTTTTGAAATTATTTGAAACTTTTATGACAACTTCAAATTTCGGCCAAAATATGATTAAACTAGTTAAGCTCAAAGTTGAAATGCATTTTGTCGTTGAACCAATGATCCAAATTGCATTAAACTTTTCCAGATTAGTCACACATATATGAATGACTTTTTGTAATTATTAGAAATTTTTATGGGTGATTCAAAAAATTTGGGCAACATCTTGGCTCAATTTGGACAGAATTTTGCATGTTAAATATGCACAAAACAGAAACATTCAAACATATATTTCCAGATGGACATATTCATACACCATGACACAATATCAAGACAATATAGCGAAATAAAGCATTTAACATGGTCATACACCATCTACCATAATATATTCTTGATGCCATGTTTTACAACCAAAAGCACAAGGCCATGGTAGCTGCCCTGTTACAACCAAAAGCATAAAGCAATAGTTGCTGCCATGCTGCCATGTTACATCCAAAGTAAAGGATGCTAAGTCTGTCATATTACAACCAAAAGTATAGAGAACATCAAGCACAACACTAGTACTTCCTTCTCTTCAGGGTCACCTTTTAGCTTTTGAGCTTGAGGCCATGTCGTATGCTATCATGGTGTCCTCCATGGTAGGGCTAGGTTGCTGCGATGCCTCATCAGCCAATGCCATGGCCAACATCCTTCTTGTCACTGGACTGGGACTTCCTTGGAGAGTCTGTGGCATAGTGATCATGTGCCTTGTTGGAGTGACAGCCACATCAAGTTGTGGTGCTGCATGTGTTGCCTCATCGGCCAATGCCGAAGCCAACATGCTGCATGTATAGAGAAATGTAATAAGTGCAAGTTAAAATAGACATTGCCATAGTATGTGGATGTGTTACCTTCTTGTCAATGGATTGAGACTGCCTTGAAGACTTTGTGGCATAGTGATCATGTGCCTATTGGGAGTGACAACTTCAGGTTGTTGGGCTGTCACTTCAGATTTCGGTGCCGAGGCATCATCATCAGCTGGATATCTTGGTGTTCTCTTCTTTCTTTTCCTGCACATAAACAAGTTAGTACATAGTAAAACAAGTGATGAAATAAACATGGATCATTTACAAGTACCTTGGCCTTGGTCCATTCAACGAACAGGTGGACTGCCTGTGGCCTAAAATGTGGCATCTTTTGCATCTATTCTTGCTGCCTAGCTGTTTTGGCTCTTTCTTGTTTTTAGGACCACCATCTCCACCTTCAAGGAAGCTCTTGTATATGTTCTTTCTAAGCCTCCCAACACCTCTTTTCTTGTATAGTGGAGCCTCCATGTCAAATGGCAATTGTACATGTGGCCATTGAGACCTATATGTCAATGGCTCAACCTCTCCAGCATATGCTGCCCTAACCTTCTCTACAGAGAAATAGTCATGCACATAATCCTCCGATCTGGGGTTCCTTATATCCAGCAAGAAAGCAAGTGCATGCTCACAAGGCTTCCCTGTGTGCTACCACTTCAAGCACGTGCACTCGCTTTGGTCAGTTTTCACAACATGTCGCAAGTTGTATTTACTTGTGTCCCTCACCTCACAACTTGCAACTCCAGGTTTCCCAACTTTCAAATGTTGAAGTCCCCTTGTCCTATTATGAATCTATTGGATGATGTCTGGAATCATTTTTCCTTTCAGTTTCATTCCAACCTTTCTCCTTTTCTCACGAAGTTTCATGACTAGCTCTCTAAGAGTGTCAGCTAGCTCATCAGGTGGCAAATCTTTGTAATCTTTAACCCAACCATTGAAAGACTTAGTAAGGTTATTGTTGATGTAATCACATTTAATAGAGGGGTCAAACATGCATACCATCCATTTTAAGCTATGGTACCTTGAAAGATATTCATGCACATCAGGTGCTTCTGCTAGGATTTTATTCATGTGACAGTTAAAAACTTGTGGCCTATATGCCCTAGCAGCTGGCCACATTCTGCCAAATACATCTCCGTGGAACCTTTTTAGAGAAGTTAGCCATGAGATGCCTAAAACACTCCCTTTGATCTGCATGAGGGAATATTTTTTTGACTGCATTCTCTAAACCTTTACATGCATCTATGCATATAGCTAGAGGGGAAACAAGACCTAATGCCATGTTGAGTTGTGACGTGAACCATGTCCAATTTTCTTCGGTTTCACCATCAATGAATGCAAATGCTACAAGATACATCCAATTATGCCCATCTAATGCTGTACAAGCGACTAAGTGTCCTCTCCATTTACTGGTGAGTAAAGTTGAGTCTATACTAAGATATGGTCTACAACCAACTTTAAAGACATCAATGCAAGGTTTAAGAGCCATAAAGAATCGGTTAAAGCAAACTATACCGTCAACCATCTTCATATCCACCTCTACAATGCTGCCTGGGAATCTCTTATCAACCATCTTCATATCCACCTCTACAAAACTTTGCCTCATGCTACCATAAATCTCTTTCCGTGCTATATCTTTGCCTTTCCACACTGTATGATACTCAATTGTAGTGCCATATGTATCTTGCAAATTCTCCAACAGCTCTTTGCATCCAATTGTAGGGTCAGTTTTTAATTTTCATAATGGGTATGGTCCTCTATGCTACCCATCCTTGAGATGTCATGCTGCTTTTTATCCTACCGGTAGAGGAGCACTTGTGCTTCACAGAAATCTTGGTAGCCTGCAATACAGTATGAAGCCCATCTCAACATAGGATAAACATAGAAAAAAGAAGCAACAATAACAATGCTTACAAGCCCATCACAACATAGGATAAACATAAAAAACAACAACATTAACAATGCTTACAAGCCCATCATAACATAGGATAAACATAGAAACAACATATAACAATGCTTAAATAAAAAGGCAATAGCCTTATGCTTTGTCCATCAGTCCTCACTCTGGCTGTAATCCTCCATGGACAACCCTTGGCTCTACATTTGCCAAGATATCTTTTCTTATCAGTCTTATATCCCCAAATGTCAATCTCCCTTTTAATTCCATATTGCCTGATAGCCATCCTAAAATCTACCATTGAAGGAAACAAAGCACCAAGATACATTTGTGGGTTCTCTTTATCATATGCAATCTCCTCATCTGGTGGCACATTATCATCAATAGGAATGGCGACCTCAATGAAAGCTGACGATCCTCCTCATCGGTCATGTAAACTTCATCAATAGGTGGAGAAGGTGGCGCCTCAGGGATTTTCTCATCATTGATACCAACAAGATCACACACATATATTCTCTTCAGTTATGGGAATATCGACATCGTTGATACCAAGAAGATCACACATATTGTCTTCTTCAGTTATGGGAGGAGCTATCTCAATCAAGCTCCAATCTATGAGTGGTTCTTCCTGATTAACCATGGAGGACTCATGTCTCTCGCTACTATCAGCCACATCACAAACATTCTGATATTGCATTGTGGCTGGGTGGTCAACATCATCCGGTGTAAACTCCACATCATCACGAAAAACTCTATATTGACTACCCACTGTTTGTGCCATCTCGAAAGCTGACAAGTTTGAATTGTCAACAACCACGGAGGAGCTAGCACTGCATTCTACAGATTGGTTAGTTGTCTTTTTGGGAGCACATGACTTTTTCAGACCAGCTGGTTGTTTGGGAGCAGCTGGCTTTTTCAGAGCATGCGCCTGTTTGGGAGCAGCTGGCTGTTTTGAAGCACGCGGCTGTTTCAGAGCAACCGGCTGTTTGGGAGCCCTCTTCTTTCCTACTTTCTTTGCACTGGGTGTTTCCAATGTAACAACCTCAGCTAACAAAAATGATTTTTTGTCCTCAAAGTCCCAATGATTGCCAACAAAGTGCGCCGCTAGTTGTTGACCGTTAAGTACAAGATCAACTATGTTTTGAGTGGTGTCTAATGCAAACAGTCGCATCTCCTGGCCTATCCCCATTTTGATATGATGTGCCACAACTGCTTCATTGAAGCTAACCCATGACATACCGGAAATGTTAAAATCAAACACAACGTCATGTTTGTCAACAACTTGCTCGCTTCCATCGTCAAGCTTGTAGACATAACGAGCTACTCTAATAGTTAATGTGAAGACCAGCGGTAGCGGAGCCGACCTACTCGGCAATGAACAATAAGGAGCAACATACTATGGAGTTAGCGTGTATTCGCTAATGTACTGGACAATGAGCACAAAAAAGAAGCTAATTTTCTTTCTCACCTTGGCTCGAGAACAAGCAAAGGAGAAAAGTCGAAGCCGTCTACTACGATGTGGTCACCTCTCTCCGGTTCAACCATCTTCAACACCTAGCTCATCTGAGTTATGTGGTCTGTAACAACAAGAAATCAAGCAAAAAACATGAGATGTATAACAACAACTAAGGAGCGGCGGCGACAAAAGCAACACACAACAGCGGCGTCAGCTACAACATACATCAACAACACATGACTTGACTTCTAAAATTCCAGGTGTAGTAGCGGTCGTCGACGCGCGAGCGGGCCGAGGGCTATGCGGGGCATCGTGAGCCAGTGAGTCGCGACGAGGCTCTGACCAGCCGCAGGGGCGCCACCGAGGAGATGAGCAAGAGAAATAGAGGCAGCGGGAAAGAGGAAGGGAGGGAGCAGGAAAGAGGAAGGGAGCGGGAGAGAGAGAGAGAGACTCACCAGGAGCGTCGCCATCGAGTACCACCAGGGCCGCCGCTGCCATCGAGCAGCCGTCGTCGTTGTGTGTTGCGTGCGAGAGAGGGGATGATAACGACTGGTAACTCCTTGTTCCTGATCAATCGAGAGGTAAGGGTAAGTTTGTCTTTTTCGTGGGACCCATCTGACAGAGGGCAAACTATCAAACACCCAGGCAAAGAGTGTCACCAGATCAAATACAAAGTTAAAAGTGGAAAATTGCCAGTGTATTAAGTAAGGGGTGGCAAATAATCCATGAGAACACCGGAATGAAGGGCCCCATGCATGGGCTTAATACCTTGAGATGCATGCTGGATGTTCCATACTCTTGCATTCCTTGTTGTCGTGTGTTGGTGAAATGATAGGCCCTTATGTTTTGGAGTTTGTTTTATATAAAAAGTATGGGCCTTATGTGTTTGCTAGTGCACACAGAGTAACAGGTCCCTGATGTATCGAGGAGTTTGATGCAAACGACGAAGATAATCTCCCTGTGCTGTAGCGAAGGTTATCACCGAAGATTATGCTAACAAGAGTGACCCCCAAAAATTGCTGAAGTAAAGAAATTGGTTCGGTGTCTGTCCGAAGAAAGATGACTGCGTCCGAGGAGAGTGAAGACGTATCATTTGTTTTGTTATTCTTCTTCTTTCATTGAATCATAGGACCATCATACTATTAATAGGGGTAGCGTTCGAAGCTTTGATTCTCTAATGCTAAACCCAAAACCTATGAAAGCTGTGAGAGAAATCTCTTTGAACTCCGAGCAAATATTTGCTAGCAAGAGACTGTGATCTTCTTCGCTGCGAGATATTTGTCTCGGACCGAGGAGTTAGCATTACTTGTTCCTCAAGTGATGTTACCGTTGCTCCAAAATCCAACCGTTGAGAATGTGTCGGTTGGCATTGGCTGGACCGCGTGTCCAAAATGGTCATTTTCCATCTGGGAAGGCTGCGGCTATAAATAGCCACCCCGCACCGGCTTTGTCCGGTGGCTACTCCGTTCGATTCTGAGAAGATTGTTGAGGCACCCACTCTCTGAGCGATTTGAGTTTAAAATCCACCAAGAGAAAAACCCATAGAGACGAAGAATTAAATAGTGGTTCAGCATCACTAGAATCTAAATTTAGTATGCTCCGCCTATTACTCTTGAGAGCTGCAAACTCTCTAAACGATTAGGTGTCAATTTCTTCAGAGACCAAGAGTGATTGTGGTTCTCGAAGAAGAAGTCTGTAAAGGTTCGGAGATCGCCTTCAAGTATCTACCACGACTAATCGACATTGGTTGAAGAATCGATTGTTGAGGAGAATAGGGTGAAGAGAGTTTATCTTCCGTGTTAAGTCACAACCCCTCCAACCAGACGTAGTCCTTGCATAGAAGGGCGAACTGGTCAAATAAATACCTTGTTGCCATCGAGCATCATCGGTTATCTCTGTCACCCATGTTTATCTTCAATGTATTTTCATTCACATGATTTGTCTCAATGCATAATCTAGTTTCCCTTCGGTACTCTGTTTTAGTTCGCTGTAGTTTGATTTTCATTCGTTCCGCTGCTGGGTTATGAGAGTTTTGAGTTTTCCGAAGAAAATTTAGAACTCCCATTCACCCCCTCTGGTAGGCATACCTCATTCCTACAATTGGTATCAGAGTGAGGTACTCCTTGACTCTGCTCATTTTACTCTAACGACTTTGGAGTTTAAGTATGTCTTCAGTGAACTACAAATCGCATCTCAAGATCCCCATATTTGATGGGACAGACTACGCCTTCTGGAAGGAGAAGATGAAGATCTGTCTCCAAGCAATAAATGATGATATGTGGAATGTGGTGCAGTTAGGGCTCCATGTTGTTGTACCTCAAGCCCCTTTCGAGGAAGAAAAGAAGCTTATTCAGCTGGATGCTCAGGACAAAGATTAGATTGGCGGCCATCTCAATCGGGCACAATTTCTTCGCTATCGCCAGTGTGAAACTACGAAGGAATTGTGGGACATCCTCGAGAAGATCAATGAAGGAGTTTCACTCAGAAAGAAGCTAGAATTGATACTCTTCGAGCCAAGTTAAATCAATTCAAGTGCATTGGAAATGAAAGCTGCCAACAAACCTTCGATCGCCTGAGTGATATCGCAAATGAACTTCAAGGTCTCGGCGCCAAAGACATCACTGACCATGAAGTCGTAAAGAAACAACTTCGATCTCTTGACAGTTCTTTCGACACACTTGTTTTGATGATACGTGAACGAGCTGACTTCAAGCACCTCGACTCTGCTGATATCATGGAGAGACTGAACACTCATGAGGAACATGAAGAAGAGAAAAGGGATCTGTATGGCTCAAGTCTATGCAAAAATCATGCTCTCAAGGCTGTGGCTGATTCCTCCTTCGATGGAAATGCCAAAGAAGATTCAGATGACCTAGAAAGACTAAGTTGATGACCAAAAAATTCCAATGCTTTCACAAGAAGAGACAGTTCCAGGAAAGAAGTTCAAGCAACTCCGGGGGTTCAAAATCTGCATCAAAACCTGCTGGAGAATACACCTGTTTCAAGTGCGAAAAGCCTGGACACTTCATTTCAGATTGACCTCTCTGGGAAGCAGAAATTCATGCTAGTGGAAGATATGATTCTAGCAACCATCGAGGCAAAAGCAAGAGCTATAACTACGATTCCGATGATGAGAAAAAAATGAAAAAAATTCTTCAAGAAGAAAGACAACTCCACTTCAAAATCTTCGTTCAGATCTTCATCAAGGAACCCTTCCAAGTCCTCCAATCGCAAGATTAACTCTCACAAGGCCAAGGCGTACATAGGCAAGGAAATGTATTCCATGAAGAAGAACAGTCTGAATCCGAAGAAGAAGAAGAATCCGATGAGGATTCCAACTCCGGCATGGCGGGCATAGCATGCGCCTCCTCTCCTACGACAAATTTCTTGAGGAATCCATCAAGCGATGATGAATCTCCTGCCTACTGCTTCATGGCAAAAGCTTTGAAGGAAAAGGTATCCTCCAAAAATCACAAGATTCACTCCAATGATCAATATTCTTCTGATGAGGATGACCATGCTAAGTTGATCAAAATTGCTAATATTCAACAAAACTCTCTTGATAAAATTGAGAAACCCCTCAGGAAATCTGAAGGGTTGTTGGTTGAGGAGATGGAGAAAAACCTGTCGCTGACCGAAGAGTATTCCACTCTCAAGTCACGGATGGATGAACTGACAAATCGTCATGATTTTCTCTCGGCAGACCATGAAAGATGGACCTATGTTTACCTGAAAAGGAAACAAAAACTTGAGGCGCTGAGAGAGGGTCATGAGGATTTGGTCAAAGAAAATTCTCTTCTCACCCAATAACTTAAAGAGAAACCTAAAGTGTTTGAGCCACCATGTTTAAAATGCCTTGAACGAACCAATTCAGAATCAAATGTTGTATCATCTTTGAATGCTAATCCCTTGGTCGAGGAAAATGGTTTTGTTTTTGATGAAAATGCTAGGTTGAAGTATCTTATTCAGATAGGAATGTTCAAATCTCTCAAAGGGCATCAAACCCTCTGGGGTGATTTGAAGAAATCCATTCTTCACAAAAATCCCACGAAAGAAGGTATCGGTTTTGAAAGAAAACTAAATGGAAATGGCACCTACTGGGAACCTCATCAATACCCTCAAGTTGTGTGGGTTCCCGCAAAGAGAAAAACGCTCGATCCAGCATTACTCTCGGGATATGACTCTCCCATCCTTGAATATCCTGATAATGATTCTCTGGACAACTATAAGCTATTTAAGAATCAACTTGGTGAGACTTATGCTCGCTATGTTGGACCAAAAAGCAGAAATGGCTCCCAAAGAAAGCTATTTGGGTGCCTAAGAAATTGTTGATGCCTTGCCTATTACTACTTGACTAACTATGCAGGCCGAAAAAGTTCGACAAAATGAGTACATGCATACCTCATACAATCATTATACTCATGCCTATGGAAGGAATTTCAATGCTTATTCTTTCAATTATGCTCGTACCTCATCGAACAACAATTATGCTTATCAAAAGAAATCATATCCTGCACGCTCTACTGTTTTGAAGCCACCTGCAAAGATGTGGGTGGTTAACAAAGCCTAATTCTTCTGCAGGACTATGTCTCCGGGTGTACAGAATGGATAATGGATAGTGGATACACTAGTCATATGACCGGAGACAAGTCATTGTTTGTCGACCCCAACTTAACTTCTTATCCTCTGAAGTATATCACTTTTTGCGACAACAATAAAGGAAAGTCAAGTGGGCTAGGTAATATTGCTATATCCAAGGAAAATTCCATTAATGATGTTTTACTAGTCCAGTCTCTTGGATTCGATCTTATGTCACTTGGCAAGCTATGTGATCTAGGCATGCTAGTACTGTTGTCCATATCCAAATGCATTGTCTTCATGGCCTCTGACAATTCCTTCATCTTCGAGGGAATTAGAAAGGGTGCTCTTTACATTGTGGATTTCTCTAAGGGTCCCTCAGTCCAAACTTGTTTGCTTGCAAAAGCAATCGAAGGTTGGCTGTGGCACCGAAGACTTGGTCATGCGGGTATGAGAAATTTGCAGACCCTGGTGAAGAAAAATCATCTCCGTGGCATTCTTGATGTGAAATCCGACAAGAATCGTCTCTGTGTTGCATGTGAGGCTGGTAAATTAGCTAAGAAGCATCACTCTTCCAAGACAGTTATGACCTCAACAAGACCACTGGAAATTCTTCATATGGATTTATTCGGTCCTCAAAATTATGCAAGCTTCGGTGGCAGTCATTATGGTCTGGTTATTGTTGATGATTTCTCTCGATACACTTGGGTATTCTTTCTCGAAGACAAGACCTGCACCTAATACATCTTCAAAAGTTTCGCTAAGAACGCCCAAAATGAATATGATGTCCGAATTAAGCATGCCAGAAGCTACAATGGAACTGAGTTAAAAAATACTCATATTGCTAAATTTCTCGATGAACATGGTATTACTCATGAGTTCTCTGCCGCATACACTCCCCAACTGAATGGAGTTGTTGAACAAAAGAACAGAACTCTTATTGAAATGGCGAGAACAATACTCAATGAGTATAAAACTCCCATTCATTTCTGGGATGATGCTATTAACACTGCTTGTCATGTTATCAATCGTGTTTATCTTCACAAGTTCCTTAAGAAAACTTCATATGAGCTTATCACTGGCAACAAATTGAATGTTTCTTATCTACGTGTTTTTGGTGCACCTTGTTACATTACTAGACCATGATGGCGTGCGTTGCCACTGTCGGATTTCGGGTTCCGGCAGACCTTTGAGGTTCGAACACTGGGGTGCGCGCGGAGATCTCTCCCCTACCGGTCTACGTCCGATCCTCTCGTGCGAACTAAGATGAAAACAATGAACAACATAGGGGACACGGGGTTTATACTGGTTCGGGCCACCGTTGTGGTGTAATACCCTACTCCAGTGTGTGGTGTGGTGGATTGCCTCTAGGGCTGACGATGAACAGTATAGGGGAAGAACAGCCTCGCGAGGGGTGTTCTTGAGCCGAGGCTATGCGTTCTGCTTGGTCTCTCTACCTGACTTCTTGCCTGTGACTCGATGCCTCTACTCTGTGGTGGCTAGCTCTATTTATAGAGGCCCTGGGCCTCTCCCCGAATAATTGAGCGGGAAGGGCGCCAAAAATTGGCCATTTTGAAGGGGAACATCTAGTACAAGTTATCCTGACCAAAGGTTGTCTTCGACTGCCAAAAGCACTGGTGGTGACACCGTCTTGGGCTCCATGGTGACCTCCGTCCGGCCGTCTGGCTGTTCTTGGTCTCGTTGCACCGGAATGGTAACCTTTGCCTGATGCCTCGGCCTGTGCTTGCCCCCTTTGCACCAAAGGGGAAACAAGGACTCTGCGCAGGCAGGCGCCCGCCTGGCGCCAGCCTGGCCTTGATCGTCATGGCTTGCGTCACGGGATCCTCGCGAGGTACCCTTGCATTGATCTCTCCGCCTCCTCGCGAGCTTGCCTGAGGAGGCCGCTCCTGAGGAAGCTTCTTGTCGTACGCCCCGCGAGGCTTGGCCCCTCGCGAGGGTCTTGAGCTTGAGCCGATGAAGATGGGCCGCGCTGGGCCCCCACTTGAGCCACGCCGCAGGCCGCAGGCAGGCAAGTCTGGGGACCCCCGTTCCCAGAACGCCGACAGTAGCCCCCGGGCCCAAGGCGTGCGCGGGCTTGGCTTAGCAAAGAAGCGAAGGGGCAAGCGCGAAGCGCCACGGGCCCTGACAGTCTGCGGCCTTGGGCGCCGTGTGGCAGTTGATTGGGCGTGGGCGTATGCACTCCCCCACGACGCCTCGGCAACTGCACGACTGACAAAAGGGGATGCCCGGGCCAGGTTTACTTGCCCTGCTCTCGTCCGTCTTGCCCTAGATCCCCTTTCTCGCTCTCCTTCCTCTTTCTCTCGAAATCCTCCAGATCCGTCTCAATCCTTCGCATCCGGCAAACCATGGCGCCTCGCAAGTCCCCAGCTGATGCTTGGTACTCGCCGGGCCTGGATTCCCCGAATTTGTCGGAGAAGAACCTCGCCCTCGCGCGCCTGATGACGGGCGCGCAGGGCTGCGAGGGGGCGACTGTGCTCAAGGTTGGCTCTGACCATCCTGAGGGCAAGGGGAGCACCTTCTATCCGTTCTTCATGAGCGCCATTGTCGCCGGTCTGGTGCCTCCTTTCTCTGAGTTCTTCCATGTCGTTCTCCGCCAATATAACTTGCAGGCTCTACATCCCCACCCCAACTCTGTCCTTCTCCTGGCGATTTTCGCCTATTATTGCGAGGCTCATGTTGGTGTGAAGCCCTCGGTGGCTTTGCTGCGCAGCTTCTTCTCCCTCCGGGTTTCTGGCGCTCAAGTCTCCGCATGCGCGAGCTTCATCGCGTACTCCAACTCCAACGCCATCTCGAAGCCTGGGAAGAGGATCGAAGGCTACCGGAGCAAGTGGGTCATGATGGATGTTGGGCGCCTCCACCCTCGTCTGATGTTGCCCACGAGGCAGCCTAAGTCCATTGACGCATGGTCCCACGCGGAGCTCGTCAACCCTCGCGCGAAGGCGGTGCTGAGGAGGATGAACTCGGACCTCAGGCCAAGCAACTTGGGGGCGGCGAAGCTGACCGGGGCCTCGCTCCTGAGAGAGTTCCTGGAGCACCGGGTGGCTCCGCTCCAGGAGCACTCGCTCCCACTGTGGAGGCTTGGAAGGGCGGATGCCGCCCTGCGCCTGAGCTCTGAGGCGCTGATCGACGAAGACCTGGCCGCGACCCTCCATTCCTTGGTTGGGGGAGACGAGGCGAGTCCGGTTGGCGCCCCCGTCCCCCTGTTCCTTCGTGACGATTGGGAGCAGGTGGTGAACGCCATGCCCACCTTCAACGGCGAGGGGCTGGTGCCCGCGGCGGCTCCCGAAGATCTGGCGGTCCTGGCGATGGTGAACTTGTCCTCCGGCAGCTCCAGCGGGGGAAAGGGGGAAGAAGAGGTGGAGGAGGAAGCGTCTGACTCGGAGGAGACTCGCGAGGACTGGGGGGAGTCCTTCCCTCGATGCATGTTCCGGGCCCTCCGCTCCATGCCGAACGACGACGAGACCGGCGCCAGGCGAGGAGGGGAGGGTTCTCCCTCGGCCACAAGGAAGGGCAGGTCGAGCCTGGTTCCCCCAGGGTCTGCTCTGGTCCCTGGGGGGTCCAAGGCCGGCTCCATCCCTCCTGACGCGCCTTCTGCTTTCGGGCCCCCCAAGGCGGACCCCCGCTGCAGGCTCTCGGGCTTCAAGTTTGGCCGAAGGTTGCTTGAGCCCACTAACGACGTCCAGTAAGTGCTTGATTTATGTTCCGCTTGGTTTTTGCTGCTGAAACTTGATGTTTGCCCCTTCTTTTTACCAGGACGGCACCTGCAGCCAAGAGGTTGAAAGAGGCTTCCGCGGCCCCGCTTGGAGCGGACCCGTCCGCCGGGACGGTGCCTTCGGCCGCTGGGGGAGAGGACAGCGAGGCCCGCGCCTCTCCGATCCAGCCGCCCTCACGAGGCCAACTGGGGTACCCCGGTGAGGAGTCAGCCCCCGTGGCCCCGCTGGACCTGGGATCGACTGTGCCCGACGCTGCGGCCGAGGCGGCCAAGGCTTAGGAGGTCCCTTCCTGCCAAGCCGTGGTCACGCTGCCATCTTCTCCGTCTGCTCCACAGGTTCTTGTCTCTTCTGCTCCCTCCGCCGTTGTTCTGGACCAGGTTGCCAATGAGCTGAGCCAACTGCGGGAGGATCTCCTGAGCGCGGACCCTCGTTTGGTGGCCGGGCGCCTGGAGTTGGCCTCTGGCTGGGCTCGTTCTACCGCCACCGTCCGAGCGGCGCTGAGCCAGGCCGTGTCGTCCTCCGACAAGGAGAAGCGGGCCACTAACCAAGCCAAGGCCGCTCGTGATGCTGCCCTGGGCGACGTTGCAAACGCCCAGGGCCATTGCAAGACGCTTGAGGCCGAGCTGCAAGGCCTGCGCGACGAGCTCGCCAAGGAGGTGCACAGCCGGAAGGAGAAGGAGAAGGAGATGAAGGCTAGGGAGGCCGCCGCCAAGGACCGGGATGCCAAGCTCGACGACCGCCACAGCCGACTGGAGACGCTGGAGCGGTCGCTGAAGACGGAGAGGACCGAGCTGGACGCCAAGGCGAAGGTCCTGGCGGAGGACCGGGTGGCCTTCACGAAGCTGGAGAAGAAGGCGCGTGGCATACTGAAGACGCTGTATGAGAGCGGCCTGGAGGAGCCGTTGGCTGGCGCAGAGGACGGCCCTGCCAAGCTGCTCCCCTTCCTGGTTGATGCGCTTGAGGACATCGCAAACGCCCTTGGCCCCACGGTCGAGGCCGAGGCGCGTGACCTGTCTTCCGCGGCGCTGACGCATGTCCTCAGCCATGTCTACCTGCGCGACCCCAACGTCGACTTTGACAGCTTGCTGGAGCCCGTGAGCGGCGACCGTGTCGCCGCTGCCGCTGAGGCCGTGAAAGGCCGAGCCGAGGTTTTGCTGGGGAAGTTCTGCTCCCGCAGCGTCCTGCCCGGGCGCGGCGCCGCCGGCCTTGCGACCTCGAGAGGCGAAGCCGCCCAGCATGACTCCACTACCGGTGACGGCGTTACTGGGGAGTGATTCCTTCGCGACTTCCATCCTGTTTCATTCCTGCACATGCACCATGCCTCGCGGAGGCGTTTAAATTTGCGTTTTGTGGAACAATATTATGGCTTGTAATATTTGCTTTGAATTTCCTGGAATTTGCATTTTCCTCTCCTACTTGTTTGTGCTCTACGTCGGCAGGGCCCGACCCCGCGCGTACCTCACCCAGTGTTAGCCCCGACCGGAAACCAAGGACGGGACTAAGGAGTGAGGGGCTACGTGGCAAGTTAGGCTCCTGAGTCGCGATGCTCAGGAGTCCCCCTTGACGCGCGAGCAACAAATAGGGAAGGGGGAGGCTAGGAGTGAATTGACCGTTCTATGTTGGCAGGGTCCGACCCCGCGTGTACCTCACCCAACATTAGCCCCGACCGGAAACCAAGGACGGGACTAAGGAGTGAGGGGCTACGTTACCAGTTAGGCTCCTGAGTCGCGATGCTCAGGAGTCCCCCTTGACGCTCAAACGGGTTTTGTACCTTGGCTCCGCTCGGGGAGTGGCGCGCGACGACCAGGTCCGAGGGACCTGGCTGGGTGGCGTGCTCGGGCGAGGCCCAGGCGTAGCCCCCGTGTCCAGCCCCCTCGCGTGGCACTCCCGAGGGGAGGCGTTGCGATGGTGCCGGACACTGAGCTCTGGGCTCCCTGAGGTTGGTACGGCCATGGGCCGCCCTCAGTTGTTTATCACCAGCGCGGAGCATAGCGCTTCCGTATGTGTACGGGCATTGCCGCTCCTCGGCAGTGTCGTCAGCCAGCGCTGAGAATGGTGCTTCCACTGGTGCGTGGGAGGGGGCTCCCCTCCGGGAGGAGCCCCCGGGGCGTGTACAGCCCCGCCCTGACACGTGGCCGGCACGGTAGGGCTAGGAGAGGTGTATCTGGGCACCCGTGAGCCAGCGCGGGACTCACGAGGCCCTACCTCAAGGCGGGTTGCACCTGGCTCTGGGCCTTTATCACTGGTGTGTTCCTGCAGGGTTGTTAGAATGCAAATGCTCTACGTCCTCAGGTCCCGGCCCTCGAGCGAGCTCAGCTGCCACTGGTATGACAGGTCACGATGTCGTGGGTCAAGGCCAGGGGGTGAGGGCTGGAGAGCCAGTAAGAGCCCATGAGTCGCGATGCTCAGGTGCCCCCCTTTTAACGTGCAAGCGCTTTGCATGGCGATAAGCAGTAGGTGATAACCAGATTTAGCGTGAAAGAACACTTCATCCTAAGGCAAATACTAAGAAGCAACTGCCGCTGGGCCTGGCCCGAGCGGTGTGGGGGTGATGCAGCCCGGGGGGCGCCCCCAAACAAGGTAAGTAAAGAACATAAACATAATGGATACATGCCGCGGGGGCGGACCCGCGCGGCCTGGGAATGGTGCAGCCCTGTGGGCGCTCCCAGCTGAAGGTAGAACTTTGAAGGATGTCACTGATGCCGTTGAAGACGAAGTGATGCTGAGGAAGTGAGCGATGCGCGGTGAAGACATCGGCCCTCACGAGCCCCCAGGCCCAGGGGCCTAGGGAGGCTCCGTGGGCCCAAGCGGGTCCTCAAGAGCCATCTCCATCTCTTCCAGGACCGCTTGGCGCCTGGCCTCCTGAGCCTCCAGAATGCTCCTCAGCAGGCGCCGGTGAGCGGCGGCCGCGTTCGGCAGGCCGAAGGGCATGCAGACGTAGCTGTGGGGTGGCCCCTCACAACGCCCCACGCGCGAAGGCCAGAGGCGCTCCTGAGACGCGGCTCGGTTGAGCCCTGGGACGTCGATGCAGATGCGCAGCCCTCTATCCTCGCCTGGATGTGGGGCCACGGCGGGCAAGCGGCGGCTGCCGTGCATGACTCTTGACTCTTGTAACTCCTGAGTGTTTCTTGCGACAAACTCCTGAGGGTTTGGTCTTCCTTGCCTTGTACCTTCCTGAGGGAAACGTGCCTGAAAGCGCGCCTCCAAGTGATGCCCGAGCACCTCCCTCGCGACCTTGGCAAAGTCGATGGCCCTCCAAGAAAGAGCTTCCGAGCCCTGTCTGAGGAGGGCGCCGAGCGCGCCTTCCTATGCGTGAGAGGGTGGCGCTCCCTGATCGAGCACGAAGCTTGATGCGACACCCCCGTAGGCACCAGCCCCCTTGTGGCTTGAGCCTGGCGAGGTCTTCTTCTTCTTGAGGGTCGCTTCGAGAAGTTTCCCGCCCCTGTGATCTGGGTCTTCGATTGCTGCGGCTTGGAACGCGCGCTCCAGTGAACACACTGCGTCTCTTTCTTCACAGGGCACGGTGATGACTCCACCACTTCCAGGCATCTTGAGGACATTGTAACCATGGTGGGTCACTGCCATGAACTTGGCTAAGGCCGGGTACCCTAGGATGGCGTTGTACGGTAGGCGGATGTGAGCGACGTCGAAGTCGATGAGCTCGGTGCGGTAGTTGTTGTGTTGCCCGAAGGTGACTGGAAGGCGCACCTGCCCAATTGAACAGTAGAACCATCGGTGACTCCTGAGAAAGGCTTGGCTGGCCGAAGCTGATCGTACGACACTTGGATCTCGTCAAACGTCCTGACGGACAGGACGTTGAGTCCTGTGCCGCCATCGATGAGGGTCCTGGTGACCTGCACATTGCTGATGACTGGGGAGCAAAGCATCGGGAGGACTCCAGCCGTTGCCGCGCACTTGAGCTGATCCGCTGAGCTAAACGTGATAGCGCACGTAGACCATGTGAGAGGGCGCATGGCCTCAAGCTTGGGAAGGACTGCATTGACCTCGCGAGCAAATTGCTTGAAGATGCGTCGCGAGGCTGGGGCCTGGGCGCCACCTAAGATGCAGGCGATTGCGCGCGGCTCCTGGAAGCCGCCAACCCCATCGTCTTGATGCTGGTCTTCATTCCTCCTTGGTGGTGGCGGCAGAGGAGGGAGGCCTGCGTTGCCGTGCAGGCGGTCCTCATGAGGCTGATCCCTCCAGCCTCCCTCGCGAGGCTGGTCCTACCAGCGATCCTTGCGAGGGCGGTCACGCCATCCCTGGCGTGGGCCACGGTCTTCCCATCGTCCTCTGCCTCTTCCTCCTCCTCGGCCATAGCCCCTGTCGTTGCGCTCGGGGCGTCGGCCGATTCGCCCGTCTTGCACGGCTCTGAGCTCTTGACATTCGTTGGTGTTGTGGGTATGGAGGTCGTGGTACACGCAGTAACGTCCGCCCTTGGATGACTCAGGCTGATCCCTGCCTCGCTTGGTGTCTGGTTCCGCTGCCAGCACAGCAACTCCCTTGCGCTTCACGTCTTTGGCCTTGAGCTTCTTCTCTTCTGGGTCGGCTACTGGGAGCTCGAGAAGGGAGAGGCGCCCTTCCTCAGCCCTGGCGCACTTGGTCGCCTAGTTGAACAGCTCCAGGGATGTGCACAGGTCTTCATGGATTACTAGCTCCTCCTTCATCTTGATGTCGCGCACGCCGTCGGAGAAAGCCGAGATGATGGCTTCCTCAGTCACTCTGGGGATCTTGAGGCGAGCATAGTTGAAGCGCTGGATGTACTTCTGCAGGGTTTCCCCTGGCTGTTGCTTGATGCGGCGCAGGTCGCTCACGGCCGGGGGCCGGTCGCGAGTGCCCTGAAAGTTGGCGATGAAGCGGGTGCGCATCTCGCCCCAGGAGGAGATCGTGCTGGGAGCCAGGTTCAGGAGCCAAGTGCGGGCACCGTCCTTGAGCACCATGGGGAACCAATTCGCCATGACCTTTTCGTCCCCGTTGGAGGCTACAATGCCCACTTCGTAGAGCTGTAGGAACTCCGCGGGGTCCGCCGTGCCATCGTAGCGAGGAGGGAGGTCAGGCTTGAACTTGCGTGGCCATGTGACGCCGCGCAGCTCGGGGGTGAAGGCGAGGCAGCCCTCTGTGGCCACCGGCGCCCTGGGCTGGTGCTAGACTTGCTCTTGTAGGTCACCACGCGCCGCCGCTGGGAGCAGCGCGGGGTCTTGTCGTGGAGGCGCTAGGACGCGATCTTGGCGTGCCGACGCTAGGAGCGCGCGAGCTCCTTCTCGGGGACGTGGGGTCTCTTGGCAGCTTCTTTCTTGCTGCGCAAGCGCTGAAGGTGGAGGGTCTCGCCCTGGGGCTGCACGCCTTGCAGCCAAGGCACCTTCTGTTGGAAATATGCCCTAGAGGAAATAATAAATTGATTATTTTTATATTTCCTTGTTCATGATAATCGTTTATTATCCATGCTAGAATTGTATTGATAGGAAACTTAGATACATGTGTGGATACATAGACAACACCATGTCCCTAGTAAGCCTCTAGTTGACTAGCTCGTTGATCAATAGATGGTTACGGTTTCCTGACCATGGACATTGGATGTCGTTGATAACGGGATCACATCATTAGGAGAATGATGTGATGGACAAGACCCAATCCTAAGCCTAGCACAAGATCATGTAGTTCGTATGCTAAAGCTTTTCTAATGTCAAGTATCGTTTCCTTAGACCATGAGATTGTGCAACTCCCGGATACCGTAGGAGTGCTTTGGGTGTGCCAAACGTCACAACGTAACTGGGTGGCTATAAAGGTACACTACAGGTATCTCCGAAAGTGTCTGTTGGGTTGGCACGAATCGAGACTGGGATTTGTCACTCCGTGTGACGGAGAGGTATCTCTGGGCCCACTCGGTAGGACATCATCATAATGTGCACAATGTGATCAAGGAGTTGATCACGGGATGATGTGTTGTGGAACGAGTAAAAGAGAATTGCCGGTAACGAGATTGAACAAGGTATCGGGATACCGACGATCGAATCTCGGGCAAGTATCGTACCGATAGACAAAGGGAATTGTATACGGGATTGATTAAGTCCTTGACATCGTGGTTCATCCGATGAGATCATCGTGGAACATGTGGGAGCCAACATGGGTATCCAGATCCCGCTGTTGGTTATTGACCGGAGAACGTCTCGGTCATGTCTGCATGTCTCCCGAACCCGTAGGGTCTACACACTTAAGGTTCGATGACGCTAGGGTTATAAAGGAAGCTTGTATGTGGTTACCGAATGTTGTTCGGGGTCCCGGATGAGATCTCGAACGTCACGAGGAGTTCCGGAATGGTTCGGAGGTAAAGATTTATATATGGGAAGTCCTGTTTTGGTTGTCGAAAAAGTTTCAGGGTTTATCGGTAGTGTACCGGGACCACCGGAGGTGTCCGGGGGTCCACCAAGTGGGGCCACAAGCCCCGGAGGCCTGCGTGGGCCAAGTGTGGGAGGGGACCAGCCCCAGGTGGGCTGGTGCGCCCCCCACAAGTGCCCAAGGCGCAAGGGAGAGAAGAGGGGGCAAACCCTAAGGGCAGATGGGCCCTAAGGCCCATACTCCCTGCGCCTCCCTCTCCTCCCCCTCTTGGCCGCCCCCTCAATCCCATCTAGGGCTGCCGCCCCTCTAGGGGTGGGAACCCTAGATGGGGCGCACCCTCCTCCCCTTTCCCTATAAATATGAGGCCTAGGGGCTGCCCAACATACGCGATCTGATCTCTCCCTGTTGGTGCAGCCCTGCCTCTCTCCTCCTCATATCTCGCGGTGCTTGGCAAAGCCCTGCAGGATTGCCACGCTCCACCACCACCACGCCGTTGTGCTGCTGCTGGATGGAGTCTTCCTCAACCTCTCCCTCTTTCCTTGCTGGATCAAGGCATGGGAGACGTCACCGGGCTGTACGTGTGTTGAACGCGGAGGTGCCGTCCGTTCGGCACTTGGTCATCGGTGATTTGGATCACGACGAGTACGACTCCATCAACCCCGTTCACTTCAATGCTTCCGCTTAGCGATCTACAAGGGTATGTAGATGCACTCTCTTTCCCCTCGTTGCTGGTTTCTCCATAGATAGATCTTGGTGACACGTAGGAAAATTTTAAATTTCTGCTACGTTCCCCAACAGTGGTATCAGAGCTAGGTATATTGCATAGATTCTTTGCACGAGTAGAACACAAAGTAGTTGTGGGCGTTGATTTTGTTCAATATGCTTACCGTTACTAGTCAATCTTGATTCGGCGGCATTGTGGGATGAAGCGGCCCGGACCGACCTTACACGTACACTTACGTGAGACAGGTTCCACCGACTGACATGCACTAGTTGCATAAGGTGGCTAGCGGGTGTCAGTCTCTCCCACTTTAGTCGGATCGGATTCGATGAAAAGGGTCCTTATGAAGGGTAAATAGCAATTGACATATCACGTTGTGGTTTTGCGTAGGTAAGAAACGTTCTTGCTAGAAACCCATAGCAGCCACGTAAAACATGCAAACAACAATTAGAGGACGTCTAACTTGTTTTTGCAGGGTATGCCATGTGATGTGATATGGCCAAAAGGATGTGATGAATGATATATGTGATGTATGAGATTGATCATGTTCTTGTAATAGGAATCACGACTTGCATGTCGATGAGTATGACAACCGACAGGAGCCATAGGAGTTGTCTTAATTTATTTATGACCTGCGTGTCAACATAAACGTCATGTAATTACTTTACTTTATTGCTAACCGTTAGCTGTAGTAGTAGAAGTAATAGTTGGCGAGACAACTTCATGAAGACACGATGATGGAGATCATGGTGTCATGCCGGTGACGATGATGATCATAGAGCCCCGAAGATGGAGATCGAAAGGAGCAAAGTGATGATGGCCATATCATGTCACTATTGGATTGCATGTGATGTTTATCATGTTTACACATCTTATTTGCTTAGAACGACGGTAGTAAATAAGATGATCCCTCATTAAAATTTCAAGAAAGTGTTCCCCCTAACTGTGCACCGTTGCGAAAGTTCGTCGTTTCGAAGCACCACGTGATGATCGGGTGTGATAGATTCTTACGTTCACATACAACGGGTGTAAGACAGATTTACACACGCGAAACACTTAGGTTGACTTGACGAGCCTAGCATGTACAGACATGGCCTCGGAACACAAGAGACCGAAAGGTCGAGCATGAGTCGTATGGTAGATACGATCAACATGAAGATGTTCACCGATGATGACTAGTCCGTCTCACGTGATGATCGGACACGGCCTAGTTGACTCGGATCATGTAATCACTTAGATGACTAGAGGGATGTCTATCTGAGTGGGAGTTCATAAGATGCACTTAAGTATCCTGAACATAGTCAAAAGATCTTTGCAAATTATGTCGTAAGCTCGCGCTTTAGTTCTACTGAGTTAGATACGTTCCTAGAGAAAATATAGTTGAAAGTTGACAGTAGCAATTATGCGGACAGTACAAGGCTTATGTCCTTAATGCATCACTCGGTGTGCTGGACCTCGAACGTGGTCTGTGGATGTTGCGAACATCTGACATACACGTTTTGATGACTACATGATAGTTCGGTAATGATAAATGGTTTAGAATTGAGGCACCGAAGACATTTTTGAAATGCCGCGGAACATATGAGATGTTTCGAGGGCTGAAATTGGGATTTCAGGCTCGTGCCCACGTCAAGAGGTATAAGGCCTCCGACAATTTTCTTGGCCTGCAAACTAAGGGAGAAAAGCTCAATTGTTGAGCTTGTGCTCATATTGTCTGAGTACAACAATCACTTGAATCAAGTGGGAGTTGATATTCCCGATAAGATAGTGATGTTTCTCCAAAGTCATTGCCACCAAGCTGCTAGAGCTTCACAATGAACTATAACATATCAGGGATAGATATGATGATCCTTGAAATATTCGCGATGTTTGACACCGCGAAAGTAGAAATCAAGAAGGAGCATCAATTGTTGATGGTTAGTGAAACCACTAGTTTCAAGAAGGGCAAGGGCAAGAAGGGATACTTCATGAAACGGCAAATCAGCTGCTACTCTAGTGGAGAAACCCAAGGTTGAACCCAAACCCAAGACTGAGTGCTTCTGTAATAAGGGGAACAGCCACTGGAGCAGAATTACCCTAGATACTTGGTAGATGAGAAGGCTGTCGATAGAAGTATATTGGATATACATTATGTGAATGTGTACTTTACTAGTACTCCTAGTAGCATCAGGGTATTAGATACCGGTTCGGTTGCTAAGTGTTAGTAACTCGAAATAAAAGCTACGGAATAAACGGAGACTAGCTAAAGGTGAGATGACGAGATGTGTTAGAAGTGTTTCCAAGGTTGATGTGATCAAGCATCGCACGCTCCCTCTACCATCGAGATTGGTGTTAAACCTAAATAATTGTTATTTGGTGTTTGCGTTGAGCATAGACATGATTGGATTATGTCTATCGCAATACGGTTATTCATTTAAGGAGAATAATGGTTACTCTATTTATTTGAATAATACCTTCAATGGTCTTGCACCTAAAATGAATGGTTTATTGAATCTCGATCATAGTGATACACATGTTCATGCCAAAAGATATAAGATAGTAATGATAGTACCACCTACTTGTGGCACTGCCATGTAAGTCATATTGGTATAAAACACATGAAGAAGCTCCATGTTGATGGATCTTTGGACTCACTCATTTTTGAAAAAGGATTGAGTGATGTGAACCATGTCTATTGGTATGTACGCATGAAGAAACTCCATACAGATGGACCGTTTGGACTCACTTGATTTTGAATCACTTGAGATATGCAAATCATACCACATGGGCAAGATGACTGAAAGCTTCGGTTTCAGTAAAATGGAACAAGAAAGCAACTTGTTGGAAGTAACACATTTTGATGTGTGCAGTCCAATGAGTGCTGAGGCACGCAGTGGATATCGTTATGCTCTTACTTCGCAGATGAATTGAGTAGATACTGAGTATATTTACTTGATGAAACACAAGTCTGAATTATTGAATGGTTCAAGTAATTTCAGAATGAAGTTGAAGATCTTCGTGATAAGAGGATAAAATGTCTATGATATGATCATAGAAATGAATATCTGAGTTACGAGTTTGGCACTGTGGAAATTGTTTCACAACTAATACCGCCTGGAACACCATAGTGTGATGGTGTGTCCGAACATCATAGTTGCACCCTATTGGATGTGGTGCATACCATGATGTCTCTTATCGAATTACCACTATTGTTTATGGGTTAAGCAGTAGAGACAACCGCATTCACTTTAAATAGGGAACCACACAAATCCGTTGAGATGACACCGTATGAACTATGGTTTAGAGAAACCTAAGCTGTTGTTTCTTAAAAGTTTGGGACTACGACGCTTATGTGAAAAAGTTTCAGGCTGATAAGCTCGAACCCAAAGCGGATAAATGCATCTTCATAGGACACCCAAAAACAGTTGGGTATACCTCCAGTCTCAGATCCGAAAGCAATAGGAATTGTTTCTTGAATCGGGTCCTTTCTCGAGGAAAAGTTTCTCTCAAAAGAATTGAGTGGGAGGATGGTGGAGACTTGATGAGGTTGTTGAACCGTCACTTCAACTAGTGTGTAGCAGGGCACAGGAAGTTGTTCCTGTGGCACCTACACCATTTGAAGTAGAAGCTTATGATAGTGATCATGAAACTTCGGATCAAGTCACTACCAAACCTCGTAGGACGACAAGGATGCGTGCTATTTCAAACTGGCACGTAATCCTGTCTTGGAAGTCATGTTGCTAGACAACAATGAACCTACGAGCTATGGAGAAGCGATGGTGGGCCCGGATTCCAAGAATGGCTCGAGGCCATAAAATCTGAGAGAGAATCCATATATGAAAACAAAGTGTAGACTTTGGAAGAACTACTTGATGGTCGTAAGGCTGTTAGGTACATATGGTTTTTAAAAGGAAGACAGACAATGATGGTAAGTATCACCATTAGGAAAGCTCGACTTGTCGTTAAACATGTTTTCCGACAAGTTCAAGGAGTTGACTACGATGAGACTTTCTCACTCGTAGCGATGCTAATAAGTCTGTTGGAATTATGTTAGCAGTTACTGCATTATTTATGAAATCTTGCAGATAGGATGTCAAAACATTGTTTCCTCGACGATTTTCTTGAGGAAAGGTTGTATGTGATACAACCAGAAAGTTTTGTCAATCCTGAAAGATGCTAACAAGTATGCAAAGCTCCAGGAATCCTTTTAAGGACTGGAGTAAGCATCTCGGAATTGGAATGTACGCTTTGATGAGATGATCAAAGATTTGAGGTTTATACAAAGTTTATGAGAAACTTGTATTTCCAAAGAAGTGAGTGGGAGCACTATAGAATTTCTGATGAGTACATGTTGTTGACATATTGTTGATCGGAAATGATGTAGAATTTCTGGAAAGCATATAGGGTTGTTTGAAAAGTGTTTTTCAATGGAAAACCTGGATTAAGCTACTTGAACATTGAGCATCAAGATCTATAAGGATAGATCAAAATAGCTTAATAGTACTTTCAAACGAACACATACCATGACAAGATTTTGAAGGAGTTCAAAAATAGATCGGCAAAGAAGGAGTTCTTGGTTGTGTTATAAGGTATGAGCATTGAGTAAGACTCAAGACCTGACCACGGCAGAATAGAGAGAAAGGACGAAGGTCGTCCCCTATGCTTCAGACATAGGCTCTAAAGTATGCTATGTTGTGTACCGAACCTGAAGTGTGCCAAGCCATAAGTCAGTCAAGGGGTACAAGTGTGATCTAGGAATGGATCACAGGACAACGGCCAAGGTTATCCTTAGTAACTAGTGGGCTAAGGAATTTTCTCGATTATGGAGGTGGTAAAAGAGTTCGTCGTAAAGGGTTACGCCGATGCAATCTTTGACACTAATCTGGATGATTCTGAGTAGTAAACCAGATTCGTATAGTAGAACAGTTATTTGGAATAGCACAAAATAGAGCGTGGTAACTGCATCTAGGAGATGACATAGATGTTTGTAAAGCACACACGGATCTGAAAGGTTCAGACCCGTTGACTATAACCTCTCTCACAAGCATAACATGATCAAACCCAGAACTCCTGGGTGTTAGTCACATAGGGATGTGACCTTGAGTGTTAATCACATATCGATGTGAACTAGATTATTGACTCTAGTGCAAGTGGGAGACTGTTGGAAATATGCCCTAAAGGCAATAATAAAATGATTATTATTATATTTCCTTGTTCATGATAATCGTTTATTATCCATGCTAGAATTGTATTGATAGGAAACTCAGATACATGTGTGGATACATAGACAACACCATGTCCCTAGTAAGCCTCTAGTTGACTAGCTCGTTGATCAATAGATGGTTACGGTTTCCTGACCATGGACATTGGATGTCGTTGATAACGGGATCACATCATTAGGAGAATGATGTGATGGAGAAGACCCAATCCTAAGCCTAGCACAAGATCATGTAATTCGTATGCTAAAGCTTTTCTAATGTCAAGTATCGTTTCCTTAGACCATGAGATTGTGCAACTCCCGGATACCGTAGGAGTGCTTTGGGTGTGCCAAACGTCACAACGTAACTGGGTGGCTATAAAGGTACACTACAGGTATCTCCGAAAGTGTCTGTTGGGTTGGCACGAATCGAGACTGGGATTTGTCACTCCGTGTGACGGAGAGGTATCTCTGGGCCCACTCGGTAGGACATCATCATAATGTGCACAATGTGATCAAGGAGTTGATCACGGGATGATGTGTTGTGGAACGAGTAAAAGAGAATTGCCGGTAACGAGATTGAACAAGGTATCGGGATACCGACGATCGAATCTCGGGCAAGTATCGTACCGATAGACAAAGGGAATTGTATACGGGATTGATTAAGTCCTTGACATCGTGGTTCATCCGATGAGATCATCGTGGAACATGTGGGAGCCAACATGGGTATCCAGATCCCGCTGTTGGTTATTGACCGGAGAACGTCTCGGTCATGTCTGCATGTCTCCCGAACCCGTAGGGTCTACACACTTAAGGTTCGATGACGCTAGGGTTATAAAGGAAGCTTGTATGTGGTTACCGAATGTTGTTCGGGGTCCCGGATGAGATCTCGAACGTCACGAGGAGTTCCGGAATGGTTCGGAGGTAAAGATTTATATATGGGAAGTCCTGTTTTGGTTGTCGAAAAAGTTTCAGGGTTTATCGGTAGTGTACCGGGACCACCGGAGGTGTCCGGGGGTCCACCAAGTGGGGCCACAAGCCCCGGAGGCTTGCGTGGGCCAAGTGTGGGAGGGGACCAGCCCCAGGTGGGCTGGTGCGCCCCCCACAAGTGCCCAAGGCGCAAGGGAGAGAAGAGGGGGCAAACCCTAAGGGCAGATGGGCCCTAAGGCCCATACTCCCTGCGCCTCCCTCTCCTCCCCCTCTTGGCCGCCCCCTCAATCCCATCTAGGGCTGCCGCCCCTCTAGGGGTGGGAACCCTAGATGGGGCGCACCCTCCTCCCCTTTCCCTATAAATATGAGGCCTAGGGGCTGCCCAACATACGCGATCTGATCTCTCCCTGTTGGTGCAGCCCTGCCTCTCTCCTCCTCATATCTCGCGGTGCTTGGCAAAGCCCTGCAGGATTGCCACGCTCCACCACCACCATGCCGTTGTGCTGCTGCTGGATGGAGTCTTCCTCAACCTCTCCCTCTCTCCTTGCTGGATCAAGGCATGGGAGACGTCACCGGGCTGTACGTGTGTTGAACGCGGAGGTGCCGTCCGTTCGGCACTTGGTCATCGGTGATTTGGATCACGACGAGTACGACTCCATCAACCCCGTTCACTTGAACGCTTCCGCTTAGCGATCTACAAGGGTATGTAGATGCACTCTCTTTCCCCTGTTGCTGGTTTCTCCATAGATAGATCTTGATGACACGTAGGAAAATTTTAAATTTCTGCTACGTTCCCCAACACCTTCTTGGGGAGGAGGTGGTGGAGGCACCTCCTGATCATCGCCTCCAGCACGAAACAGAGGGCGAGGCAGCGAGGGGGACCGCAAGGGGGAGCCCCCTGCGGCGCTGACGAGCTCGGTGATGCGGGCGAGCCAGTCCTCGTAGAGGTCGTCGACGGGGCGGTAGCGGAGAAGCTCTTTCGCCAAAAGCAGTGAGGCGCGTGCATTCATGGGGGCGCGACGGGCGTGGGACGACGAGCCCGCTGGGGTTAGCGACGGGGTGGCAGTGCAGCCATCCCGCCGCACCGAAGGGTGCTGGGACGAGGCCTGCTGCTCGTTCGCCGCCGGGCCGGTGGCGGCGGGCGACGGGGAACGACGAGGGGGACCGCCGACGGGCGCCGTCTGGGCGACGCGGGTGGCGAGAGCAGCCCGGCGCTCGGCGCGAGCCCGACGAGCGTCAACCATGGATACGATGAAAGATCACACGCGAGCAGCGGAAGAAAGATTCCGGCGCACCCCTACCTGGCGCGCCAAATGTCGGATTTCGGGTTCTGGCAGACCCTTGAGGTTTGAACACTGGGGTACGCGCGGAGATCTCTCCCCTACCGATCTACGTCCGATCCTCTCGTGCGAACTAAGATGAAAACGATGAACAACACAGGGGACACGGGATTTATACTGATTCGGGCCATCGTTGTGGTGTAATACCCTACTCCAGTGTGTGGTGTGGTGGATTGCCTCTGGGGCTGATGATGAACAGTACAGGGGAAGAACAGCCTCGCGAGGGGTGTTCTTGAGCCGAGGCTATGCGTTCTACTTGGTCTCTCTACCTGACTTCTTGCCTGTGACTCGATGCCTCTACTCTGTGGTGGCTAGCTCTATTTATAGAGGCCCTGGGCCTCTCCCCGAATAATTGAGCGGGAAGGACGCCAACAATTGGCCATTTTGAAGGGGAACATCTAGTACAAGTTATCCTGACCAAAGGTGGTCTTCGGCTGCCAAAAGCACTGGTGGTGACGCCGTCTTGGGCTCCATGGTGACCTCCGTCCGGCTGGTCTTGGTCTCGTTGCACCGGAATGGTAACCTTTGCTTGATGCCTCGGCCTGTGCTTGCCCCCTTTGCACCAAAGGGGAAACAAGGACTCTGCGCAGGCAGGCGCCCGCCTGGCGCCCGCGTGGCCTTGATCGTCATGGCTTGTGCCACGGGATCCTCGCGAGGTACCCTTGCATTGATCTCTCCGCCTCCTCGCGAGCTTGCCTGAGGAGGCCGCTCCTAAGGAAGCTTCTTGTCGTCCGCCCCGCGAGGCTTGGCCCCTCGTGAGGGTCTTGAGCTTGAGCCGATGAAGATGGGCCGCGCTGGGCCCCCACTTGAGCCACGCCGCAGGCCGCAGGCAGGCAAGTCTGAGGACCCCCGTTCCAAGAACGCCGACAGCCACGCCCTATCATCTGTAAGTTTAGATGATATGATTTTCTATAAGTATACTGAGGTAAAAAAGATAGAAGTATTTGTAAGGAATTTCAGGAATTTCAATGATAGAGATTGCAGTTTAAATGTATCATTTATGCAGAAAATGTCAAAATTTTGTAGCATACGGACGGCAAGATTTAATATACTCCCACTGTAACAAAATATAAGATGTTTTTTGACAATATGGCAGTGTAAAAATGTATTATATTAAATTACGGAGGGAGTGTATTATAAGATTTTTGGCCATGCACATACATTATTCAATTTCAAGATAATATGCTGGCTTAGTCTCTCGAAAGTGCTCATAGGGGTAGGGTCTGCGTGTGTGTTCATCGAGATGAGTGTATGCACGTATATGTGAGAGCGCCATCTGTACAATGTTCTGAAAAAATCATATATAAGGAGTCAATTAAAAGTGGTTTGTTATTTGCAAGTCCATCATGCTCTCTTAAACAATACACTACAAAATTTTAACAGGTAACAAAACATTCATCCAATCAAAGCTTTTTAGAATCACAGTAATCAACCATAATTTTCTTGTGGCATCACATTTATGAGCTATCTTCCATGCAAATTAAGAAATTAACACAAGTGAAAATTGAATAGGCTCTTCGTCTAAATGGAAATCCAAGTAGTTTGTTTTAGAACATAATTTATGTCTGATACCATCCATATATTCTTGGAGTGTAGTAAGAAAAAATGCTTCTAAAATCCAATGGCCCAATTGATTTTGTATCATATATAGTGGTAGGATCAAGTGACTACCAAATCGCCAACCACTACAGGATATCCAATTATCCATACAGAATATCAGAAGTTGATCCAGCAAGTGAAAGGAATTGGAAGTTTAATAATGGTGCTCTATCTATTTTTTTTCGGAAACACATATAATCTGAGACAAGAAATTGTTCAAGAATGATAAGGGCTAACAAACTGCCATACATTTTTTGAAAAAAAAAGAACTGTTGTAGAGAAACCAACAGATGCACTCACTCAAATATGGAGCAACTCATCTTCACGCGGTAAAATTTTAAGCTCTTTATAGTTTATTAACATTCAAATTATGCAATACCTGCAGGAAAGGGTAACTGATTACCTCAAACGTGAATGGGGAAATGATGTCGTAAAATTTTTCCCATATATATAAATAGAATTAACTCGTTCTTTACTCTGCGGTTTTTCTGTTCCCTTGCTCTGCTAGCTGGGCTTATACTTCAGTTCTGATGAAGAATTTCAGTTTTGAAAATCAATGCATATATACATCAAATAGCATAAAGAGAAAACATCATACCTTCACCTTACCATTCCTACCAAGTGAGACATCCGCCAAAACTCCCTCAAAAAAAAAGAGAGACATCCGCCAAAACTGTCAGACCTGAAAATTATAGAATTAACATGACATTTTTAGGGGTGAACTAACATGAATTGATTTGTGTAAAGAAAATACATTCAACTCCCATCTGCACCGTCCTCACGTTGTAGTAAACCACCTACCAAAAAGGCACTCATCTCCGTCGTTTCTATTTTTTATCCAGTTTGAGACAGGCTTTTTAGAACCCGGGTGTCCCGGCTCCCTCTTATCAGCACCGTCCATGCAAAACAGGGACCTGGAGATCTGTGCCACGCACTGCAAGTGTATTTTGTTTAGCAGGCCTATTAGAACAGTAACAGAGAGAGCTGGGTGCCTGGTTTCGTAGGGCACTTTTGAGTTGTCCCCGATTGGATATGTCGCCCCGTGATTCAAACAATGAGATGTCACTTTGCTCAGGTTGGTATTTACTGAATCCACTATTCAGAGTCACGCGTGCCACCGAAAAGTTTCTGGTCCCACTACGAGCCATCACAATCAAATAGAGTATTAAAATGTACTAACCTATTAAGCCGTTGTGAGCTCTCTCGAACATTGCAGCACAAACCGACCAGGATGAGCCTGCTGCATGCAGGGCGCCGTCATGAACAGTGACCGCTCTCTGTTATGCATGTCGCACACAGGCTAGTCACGAATAGGTACCCATTGCATGCACCTACGGCCAGTCCTATAAGCCTACATGCGACCCTATCAGATGAGCCAAATAGACGGACAAAACTGATTGAATAATATCCTAGTCAAATCCCAACACGAATCTCACCGAGGCTGGACGAGGCTGATAAGAGGGTGCCGGGACTCCCGGGTGCTACAACACATTTTCGATTTTCTATCTCTATTATACACTGTTGCCATAGAGCTAGTGTTTCGAGGCTCGTGGTCGTTATCCTTCCACAATCCACCTTGCCCCCATAGGCCACCATGGCTGATTGGTTGAACAAAAATGCTACACTTACTGGCATAAGAGGGAGGGGACTTGCCTCGTGTGTACCTTATTTTCATGCGTTTGCCTTCTGAAGCGAGCACGATGGTAACTGGCAAGGATGGAAGTGGGGTTATATAGGACACTGCAATCGCATGAAGGGAAGCCAACGTGAAACTCCCACCCAACAACAGGAAATAGGAGTTTGCGGAGAAGACGGGGGATAAATAGGCTCGTCAAGGAAGGAGGAGGTGGAAGGGCAGTAACGCACGCCACGGTACCTCCACGGACATTAAACGCAACACCGCGGCGCTTGAAGCATCGTTTCCTCGCTCGCTCGTACGATGAAGCCTTTTCATCTCCGTGTAACCTTGGCATCCGAGCAAGTTTTAAAAAAAAACATGGCCTTCGAACGAGGAGCAGGCCGGTCGTCTCGAGCCGTCAGCCGAGTTTATTTCCATGGGAAAATGGACCTTCGGTCACACCACCACAGTCCATTTGGCCCAAAACTACAGGAGTTATCCGAAATTGTTTCTAGAGCAGCGGCCCAGTCCCATTAGGCGCTCGGTGTTGAACGTACAAAACCACTACGTGGGATTTAACGGCCACAAACATCCAAAGCGCAAATCCAACGGTTCAGAACACTAATGGCCGGAGAGGGCTCGATTAGTGCGCAGTTTTAAAGTTTCTAAATTGATATGAATCATTCTTCCAAGTTTGCACCTAAGGCACATGAAGGTTTTCTTCTCGGTTATGGCTCAAACTCGCATACGTATCGTGTCTATAACTCTCACCACATGAAAGTTATGGAAACGGTAAATGTGCAGTTTGATGAATCTAACGGTTCCCAAAAGTAGCACTTGCCAAATGTGATAGATGAACCATTGATGTCGGATGCTATTCGGCAAATGGCTATTGGGAGTGTCAAACCTGTTGAAGCAAATGCACCTGAATCCTCTGATGATGATGCTCCTACGACTCGAAGCAGAACTCGTCAAGCTACTGCCGATGCAAATGCTCCTCCGAATGCAAACGACAATCAACATTCAAATGCCGATCAACCGAAGGGAATGATGATACAAATGATGATGCTGATGAAAATGACAATGATCATCATGAAGACAATGCTCATCCTCGAGTGGCAAATCGAGTTGATCCTTCGTTAATTCTCGATGAAATTGAGAATTCAGGTTATCGACCCACAACTCGTTCACGCACTTGTTTGGCTAACCACTGTGGCAGTTTCTCCTTTGTTTCATTGGCAGAACCTACCAAGTATGAAGAAGCCATGAATGATTCAGATTGGATGAATGCTATGCAAGAGGAGTTGGTGCAATTCGAATTAAATGATGTGGGGGAATTGGTTGACAAACTGAATCCCAAGAATCACAATATCATCGGCACAAAATGGATTTTCCGCAATAAGCAAGATGAAAATGGCATTATGGTGAGAAACAAAGCTCGACTTGTTGCTCAACGGTACACACAGGTAGAAGGTATTGATTTCGGTGAAACATATGCTCCTATTGCACACGTTGATGCAATTCACATTCTTCTCACTTATGCAAATTACAATAATAGCTTGCTTTATCAAATGGATGTGAAAAGTGATTTCCTCAATGGTGAAATTGATGAGGAAGTTCATGTTAGACAGCCACCTGGCTTTGAACATCCTGAGTTTCCTAACAAAGTTTTCAGGTTGAAAAAGGCTCTATACAGGCTGAAGAAAGCCCCTCGAGCTTGGTATGACACTTTGAAGAAGTTTTTGCTCGATAAAGGGTTCAAGCCAGGATCCACTAATCCCACACTTTTCACTCATGCTATTGATAATGATCTATTCGTATGTCAAACCTATGTGGATGATATTATCTTCGGCTGTACTAACAATGCTTGCAGCTTAGAGTTGGGGAAAATGATGTTCGATAAATATCAAATGTCTATGATGGGTGAACTCAAGTTCTTTCTCGGACTGCAAATTCGTTAACATGCAAATGGAATTTTCATTTCTTAGGAGAAATATCTGAAAGAATGCCTGAAGAAGTTCATAATGGAAGATTCCAAAATGAAGGGCTATAAAACCCCTATGCCCATGAATGGTAAGCTAGATGCAGATGTGTATGGTGAGGATTACGACCAGAAGGCCTATCGTTCTATGATTGGTTCTCTTCTCTATCTATGTGCATCCAGACCTGACATTATGTTGAGTGTTTGCTTGTGTGCCCACTATCAAGCTGCACCAAAAGAATCGCATCACCAAGCGGCCAAGCGCATTCTGAGTTATTTGGCTCACACACCCACCTTGGGTTTATGGTATTTTAAGGGAGCACAGTTTGATCTCGTTGGATATTCAAACTCGGATTGGGTTGGTGACTTGGTTGATAGGAAATCTACTTCGGGGACATGCCATTTCCTCGGTAGATCACCGGTCTATTGGTCATCAAGGAAGCAGAATTGTGTATCTCTTTCCACCGCTGAGGCCGAATATATTGTTGATGGCGCTTGTTGCACTCAGTTATTGTGGATGAAGCAGACACCAAAGGATTATGGCATCAAGGTCAAGCATATCCCTCTCTATTGCGACAATGAGAGTGCCATCAAAATTGCACACAATCTTGTGCAGCATTCTCGCACGAAGCATATTTCCATCAGACACCATTTCATTCGCGATCATGTTGCTCGAGAGGACATTGTCATCAATCATGTCAAGACCGAAGACAATCTCGCTGATACATTCACCAAGCCTCTTGATGAGAAAAGATTCTGCGTGTTACGGTGTGAGCTAAATATCCTAGACTTTGTGAACGTGCAGTAAGCTGGTCTCGGCACCCGTGCTAACACTTTCACATCTTTGAAGGAATGGGTGCATAACACTCAAAGAGTTTGAAAATTTCGACAAAGTGAAATTTTCTTTCTGAGAGTGAATACATTAACGAAGAACTAGACTAACTGGGTGCCACGATAATTGTGCAATTCTTGGGGTCATACAATTCTTATACGGTGGGTTGCACCACCACAATTTTCTCTCGTTAAGATTCTTTTCGATCGAAAGTTTTAGTGCTAGTCCGAATGCATTTCCCTCATAGCTATTTGCTCTAATGTTAATGTTTTTCTGCCTGAGTGAAATGCCCAGGACCCTGTTTTTCCTCAGCTCTATCTCTTCCAGTCTATGCTGTTCTGTTAGAAATGCTCAAATTTTACCTGGAACGAAACTTTATCTGGTGTCCTTGACCACGATTAAGATTCAGTCGGAACATTAACCTACTTTGGCGAAAGCCGTCCAAAATTTGGGGTTTCCCGCCCAAGTTAGGACCACGATCTTTATGAGGTTGCCACGTGCAATACATTAACTCCCACTCCATCTTGTCCATTGAATCACAATAGTCTCTGAATAGAGGCCGTTTAATCATAATCCACTACGCGCGATTATTTCCATTCGCATATAAAAACCGCACAGCTCCCCTTTCTTCCAGTTCACTTTCTTTCCCCTCGCCTCCTCTCCGCCGAAACCCTCGCTGCAGCACTCCACCTTGAGCTTGACATCGACAACCTCTTCGCCGCTTCACTGTCGGAAAGTGGTCACCGGAGTCTTTCCACGCCGCCGCGGGACATCTTCTTCCCCGCGCCGCCGTAGCTGCCGCACGTCACCAAGATAGGGTATGTGTGGTTCGAACTCGGATCTCAATTCTTCACAATTTGAGTTCATCCACGGTTATTTTCTTTCGATTTTACCGCATATCCTAGATCTTGGTTTTTACCCTTACTAGTGTGGATGTGTCCTGTAGTTGTCCCTCACGTTCGAATCACTTCAGATCTATGGTCTGTGTTATGTTTCACCCGAATGAAATGCCTAGCATGTTGTCTAGTATATTCTTCGGACCCACTAGCCCGCTCTATACGTTTCATTCATTCGAAACATCTCTCAAAGTCTACATCTAATTATTCTTCAAAATGTTTTAGTTCGAAAAAATATTCGCTGTGAGCATTTGAAACCCTGTCCCTATTTTCCGTCGTATCTATTCCAATTCACAGGTGTATGCATTCTGTTGAGGAAGAGGTTTTCATGGGAACAACTGATGAATCCAAAGCTCCAAATGCCAAGGGCCCAACGCTAGGCCCCTCAACCAGCAAAAGGAAAAGATTCGAACCAAATGAAAACGAGCAAGAAGCAGATGCATCGAAGAAAAAGAAGGGTGGCAGGCAACCTTTCAAATATTCAGCTTAGTATATCTCTCATGACAACTACAATATTGTTGAAGGAGAAGATTCTTCACAAAGACGAAAGCGCCTGCAAAGGATTCGACGCCACTGGGTGTGCAAGTGGTTCCACTATAAAATGGTTCATCCTCGGTTTGCCAAGAACTTTGCTTTCCATCCTCCATGGGGTGAATGTCATGAAATTGGCCTTGTCCATGCAAGTGATCCCCAGGAAAGACCGCCACCTCCACCGGATGCACATGAATCGTCTCTCAAGACTCACGCATCTTATCCTGATGAGTTGGCCAACCGCCTGAAGAATGCCGAAAAGAGAGCCAAGAAGGGTGAAAAGGAAAGAGCCAGAGAAGAAGAATATCACCGTCTTATCAAATCAGACATCAAAAAGAAAAAGGCCGAAGGAAAATCAGAACGCCGTTCTAAGCTCAAGCATGATCCTAGCTCTGCTACGTTGAAGAAAAAGAGAGCGCCGAAGAGAAGGCCAGCTAAACCAGTTGAGCATGACGCTGAAAGTGGTTCCTCCGATCAAGATGATCCTCCACTCACAAGAGAAGAAACTGACGCAACTCTTTTTGAGCAAGTGAACGTCACTACCACCATATTGCCCGATCTTCAAGCGAGTGCAGTTCCAATAGCACCTCAGAAGATGACTACCCTGAAGAGAAAAACGCCTCCTACCACTGTCACAATGGTTGATCAAGTAAATACAACACCTCATCCTGATGCAATAGATCTGCACGATTTGGTAGTTGATGCCCCAGTAGGCATAGCTAAGCCAGGAGAGAAGATCCCGAAGCAAAAGGTGAAGAAAATCACGGCTCCCTTTGCTGAGCAAAGTGCTCCGCAAGCAAACATTATGAAAGAAAAGGCTGCTCAATATGCTCCAAGGTTGACTCAACCATTGGCGTTTATGCCTCTGACCGAGCAAAATCCAGTTCAGACCGCTCCTGTTGCACAGACTAACACTACAAAAAAAAGACACATTCGTGACATTTTGGGCCGAACGAATTTTTTTCCTATCATATATATGACACTTCTATGACGATAATTGTGACAAAACCGGTATCATCATAGATGTGGTGGGCTCCTACTTCTATGACAAAAAATCATGACAGAAAATGGGCTTTTCGTCCTCGGCGGGCCGGAGACGCAGCTGCATGACATTCTTTGGGCCATCCATGACGGAAAAAACCGTGGTAGAAGCGAGGGCGAGGAAAATTTTGGGGAGTTCCCGGTTACGGTGGGAGGTCGGGGGCCGAGCGATGCGCGTTTCTCTCGTACACGTACGCGCGTGTGTGCGAGGCGTTGGCTCTAACTGAACCCGAGCGAGGCGTTGGGCTCTATTTGAACCCGAGCGATTGCACTGTAGGCTACGCGTTACTGAACCCGAGCGATCGATCGATGGCTGTTAACTGAACCCGATCGAGCGATTCCTTCGCTACTGCTGCTAACTGAAGCCGATCAGTGCTGCCTCTGGGATGAACAGTGAGCGTTGCGGGGGGGGGGGGGGGTTGGATGAACAGTGAGCGGTGGCGTTGCCTCTGGATGAACAGGACCCCGTGGTGTGGTGGAGGGCTGGATGAACAGTAGACGGTGGAGGGATAGTTGAACAGGACCCCGTGGTGTGGAGGGCTGGATGAACAATAGACGGTGGAGGGGTGCCCGTGGAGGGGTGGTTGAACAGTAGCCGGTGGAGTAGCGCGCGGTGGAGGCTGGATGAACAGGAGCCCGTGGAGGCTGGAGGAGGTCGGCGGTAGCCCGTGGAGGCTGGAGGAGGTCAACGGTGGATATGAAAAGTATCCCGTGGAGTCCCGTTTTGCGGTACGCCACACCCTCCCGATGAACAGGACCCCCGTTTCCACCGTAGGAGGTCGGTTTCGTCCGTTTTGCGGTACGCCACACCCTTCCCGACCAACAGGACCACCGTTTCGACCGTAGGAGGTCTATTTCGTCCGTTTTGCGGTACGCCACACCCCTCCCGATCAACAGGACCCCCGTTTCGACCGTAGGAGGTCCGTTTCCTCCGTTTTGCGGTACGCCAGACCCCTCCCGATGAACAGGATCCCGTTTCGAACGTGGCCGGTCGAACACAAGGCCGTTTCCTCCATTCTGCGGTACGCCAGGCCTCGTTTCCATCGCCTGTTCTGCCCAAGCCCTCCCGATGAACACGACCACGCATTCTGTTCCGACCCAGCCGGTTGGCTCCAACGCGTTCCGTTGCCTCCCGATGAACACGACGCATTCCGTTGCCTCCCCATGAACACGACGCATTCCGTTGCCTCCCCATGAACATGACGACGACGCTGTTTCTCCATTCTGATCCAGCCATGTCAACGAGCCCTCGCCGTACGTATGCGCGAGTAGGCGTTCGAGACCCCGCCCGTATGTACACATACGTGGCCGTATTTTCTTTCTTGCACCCTGGCTGCTGTACGTACGTGTACATGCTACGTGCGTGCCTCTACTACGACACGTGCGCGCCTCTACATCCACCAGTATATATGTACGTACACGTTCGTGACCAAAATGACAACACTACGTACGCTTCGACCAGGTGGGTCCCGACTGTCAGGCACTTCCTTGAGTGCGAAGATGTAGCTGGTGGGTCCCAGCAGTCAGGGGGGCGAATCATTTTGTTTTTTTGCCTGGACGCACTTCCTTGTGTGCGAAGGTGTAGCTGGTGGGTTCCAGCAGTCAGGGGGAAACATTTTTTTCATGAAATACGGTGGCCTGTCCAATGGGTCCCCGCTGTCAGGTGGAGGAATAATTATTTTGCGCGTAATAAGGAGGCACTTCCTTGCTGCGGCCGTGGACCCAGCTATCAGCGTCTCCACGCAGAGTACTCTTCTGATGGAAGTCGGTCTGTCGGATCACGGGTTCCGGCAGACCCTTAAGGTTCGAACTCTGGGGTGCGCGCGGAGATTGTGCCCTCTACCTCTTTGTCTCGTAAGGATCTAACTACTGCAAGAACAACACAAGAGACACAGAGTTTATACTAGTTCGGGCCACCGTTTTTTTTTGACTGGTAACTGTAGGGAAAACCCCCCCACAGCATTCAGAATTTATTAATAGCGCAAGTGACAATACAATACATGGATTACAAGAGGTAATCTATACAGTAATAGAGAGAAAAGAACTACACTAAGAGACTAGATTACAAAACCTCAAGGAGGCAGGAAGGAAATCCATCTAAGCAGCTCCTCCTTATATCTTTGCTTGATTCTATGTTGCATGAGTGTAATATCATGGATGAAGGCACATCTCCATCTATTAAAACTTTGCCTCTCATGCCTGAAGACTCTAGCATTTCTCATTATACTAGTTCGGGCCACCGTTGTGGTGTAATACCCTACTCTAGTTTGTGGTGGGTGGATTGCCTCTTGGGCTGATGATGAAGAACAGTACAAGGAAGAACAGCCTCGCGAGGGTCAGTTCTTGGCTAGGGGATGAACTGTTGGAGGAGTCCAATCGCACTTCTCTCTCTCTAGATGCCTCTTTTCTGGCTGCCTCTACTCTGGGGGTGGCTAGTCCTATTTATAGGCAAAGGCCCTGGGCCTCTTCCCAAATATTGAGCGGGAAGGGATCCAACAATTGGCCAATTCGAAGGGGAACATCTGGTACACTTATCCTGACTAAAGTTGGTCTTCGCCTGCCAAAGGCCCTGTGGTGACGCCGTCCTGGGCTCCATGGTGACCTCCTTCCCACCGTTGGACTGGTCTCGGTCTCGTTGCACCGAAATGGGTGCCTTTGCTTGATCCTCTCGCCTACGCTTGCCACCTTTGCACCAAAGAGGAAAGGGAGACGCTGCGCAGGCTGGCGCCCGCCTGGCACCCTTGGTCGTCATGGCTTGCGTCATGGGCACCTCGTGAGTTACCCGCCTTGATCTCTCCGCCTCCTCGCGAGCCAGCCTGAGGAGGCCGTGCTTGAGGAAGCGCCATGTCGTCCGCCTCGCAAGGCTTGGCCCCTCGCAAGGGTCTTGAGCCTTGTGCTGATGAAGATGGGCCACGCTGGGCCCCCATTTGAGCCACGCCGCAGGCCGCAGGCAGGCAAGTCTGGGGACCCCCGTTCCCAGAACGCCGACAGTAGCCCCCGGGCCCAAGGCGCGCATGGACTTGGCCGTGCCGAGAGGCGAAAGGGCAAGGGCGAAGCGCCGCGGGCCCTAACAGCCTGCGGCCTTGGGCGCCGTGTGGCGGTTTGACAGGACGTGGGCGTCTCCGCTTCCCCATGACGCCTTGGCAACTGCGTGACTTGACTAGCCCCTGCATGCATAGATACGGGTCATTATTACCTGCGATCGTGGTGCTCGACGGTTGGCCTCTTCCGGCTATAAGTGCGAGGCCGCACAAGCTCCGCCAGTCCACCCCTTCCCGCTTCTCTTCTTCTTCCTCTCCTTCGTCGCCGCCGCTCGCATGGCTCCGAAGAGGTTCTCAGCCGTGGAGAAGGGGAAGGCTAGTCGGGCGGGGCCCGACTCCCCTCTGGCCAAGCGCGGCCGGGGTCGTCCCCGCAAGCATCCTGCGGTCCCCGCTGTGGCTCCTCGTGGGCACAGGGGTGGTTCTCCGCGTGGTGGTGAGCGCTCGACTGCCAAGGGGAGGCAGGCTGTGGCTGCGCGGCCCCCCAGGCCGCACTTTCGCTCGGCGGAGGTGCTGCCGGAGTTCGTCGTGTGGTCGGCGGACCCGACCAACACCTGGCTCCAGCTCCCTCGCTTCTTCATCAGCGAGCTGCCGGCCAGCGCCCGATGCGGCTTCTGGCTTCAGGCTGACGGTTGCTGCAGTAGGGCCTCCTGGGTTTCGCTCGAGGTCTCCCCTTCTGGGAATGGGGCCCTGACTCGCGGCTGTCAAACATTTGCCCGCGCGCGCGGCCTGGGCCAGCGGTGCACCCTGCACTTCAAGTTCGACGGCGATGGCACCCTCTACGTGAGGGTGTTTGGGGAAGATGGTCGCCGCGTAGGATGCTGCCCCGAGGACGACGACCATGGCCAGGGGCCTCGCTCCGACGATGATGGAGGAGACAGCGCCCACTCTGATGGCGGCGCCCGATGCTCCCCAAGCTCCACCAACTTTTCTTCGGGCGGCTCCTCCAGCGGTGGCCGCAGCCAGCCCCCTCGCCGCCGCGCTTGCTTGGGGGGTGGCTGTTCATCCGCCCATCGCCGCGCCCCGGTGAAGCGCGAGAGGGAGTCCGCCTGAGCTCCGGAGGCATCCGGTGTCGCCTCAGCAAGCCGATGTGAGGCGGGCCGCGCCGGGCTCGCCCTTTCCTTTTCCTTTTGCTCCCTGTGTAAGACAAGACAGCTGCATGGAGCCCCGTGAGGGCGTGTTGAGAATCATTGCCGTTGTAGCCATTACCTTGATTTTGTTGTTGCGCTTCTCAACTATTTGCCCTCGCGTAGGTAGTTTGCGGCCCAGCCGGGGGGCGATCGACCCAGGCCCTGTGTGCATGTCGCGGTGCCCGAGGGGCACGGACCAGAGGGGTGCTCCTGTAGAGAGCCCGGGCCGTGAAACCTTTAAGCGGCTAGAGCAGAAACGCTCGCGAGGGCGTTCGAGTCCCATCCCTCGCGAGGCCTTTCATGAGAGAAAATCAAAACGAGGAGCGAAAATCGACAAACCACAAATCAACAACGGCGATAGTTTCGATAAGACTTCAGATGCAAGTAAAACACGTCAAATGCGGAAAGCAAGTGAAAAAGCCGCGTCCGACACCTAGTCTAGTCTTCGACGTCTTCTCACCAGCGCGGAGCTAAGTGCTGCCACTGGGCGTGGGAGGGAGCCCCAGGGCCTGAGGCCGGCGCTCCTGAGACTCCGGGGCGTGTACAACCCCACTCATTATTACGTGAGAGTGTCACGGGGCGGCGAGCTTCACAGGCATTGGCCTTCTTCACAGGCTCCGAGCCTTTCTCCTTAGAGGTAATAAGCTTCACAGGCATTGGCCTTCTTCACAGGCTCTGGGCCTTTTCCCTTAGAGGTAATAAGCTTCACAGGCATTCGCCTTCTTCACAGGCTCTGGGCCTTTTCCAAAAAGAGACGATCTTCACAGGCGTTCGCCTTCTTCACAGGCTCAGGGCCTTTTCCAAAAAGAGACGATCTTCACAGGTGTTTGCCTTCTTCACAGGCTCTGGGCCTTTTCCAAAAAGAGACGATCTTCACAGGCGTTCGCCTTCTTCACAGGCTCTGGGCCTTTTCCAAAAAGAGACGATCTTCACAGGCGTTCGCCTTCTTCACAGGCTCTGGGCCTTTTCCAAAAAGAGACGATCTTCACAGGCGTTTGCCTTCTTCACAGGCTCTGGGCCTTTTCCAAAAATATGCGATCTTCACAGGCGTTCGCCTTCTTCACAGGCTCAGGGCCTTTTAGGGGTAGAACCTCCGGAGGTGCTGGATGTTCCACGCGTTCTGGATCGGCTCCCCCTCTTGAGTTTCCAAGCGCATGGAGCTAGGCCTGGAAACATGAACAACCTTGAACGGGCCCTCCCACATGGGAGAGAGCTTGAATCTGGTTAGATGCCGGTACTCTACGTCCTCGGGTCCCGGCCCTCGAGCTTGTCTCAGCCGTCGCTGGTATGCCAGGTCGCGATGCCGTGGACAAGGCCAGAGGGTGAGGGCTGGAGAGCCAGTAAGAGCCCTGAGTCGCGATGCTCAGGCACCCCCCCTTTAACATGCAAGTGGTCGACATGAAGAAGAAAAGGTGCCGTGGACGGCATCAAGTAATCAAGCATGATGCATAATTGGGAATAAACGCGGAAGGGATACATGCCGCTGGGCCTAGCCCGAGTGGCCTGAGGATGATGCAGCCTGAGGGGCGCCCCCAGCAAAGCAAGCTAGCGACTGAAAAGATAAAAAGGGATACATGCCACAGGGACGGACCCACGCGGCCTGGGAATGACGCAACCCTGGGAGGGCGCTCCCAGCTGGGAATGAAACTTGAAAGATGTCACCTGAAGATGTCGTCGGTGCAGTGGCATTGGTGCAGCAGACTCGGTGGGCTGCGGAAGCCGATCCTCACGAGCCCCCAGGCCCAGGGGCCTCGGGAGGCTCCGGAGGCACTGGCGGCTCCTCGTGAGCAGCCTCCATCTCCGCCAGGGCCGTGGAACGCCTGTCTTCTTGCGCCTCCAAGATGCTCCTCATGAGGCGCTGGTACACCGCAGCCACGCTCGGCAAGCCATAAGGCATGCGAACATAGCTATGGGGTGGTCCTCCGCAGCGCCCCACTTGTGAGGGCCAGAGGCGCTCCGCCGTGGCGATTTGATTGAGCCCCGGTACATCGACGCAGACGCGCAACCCACCATCCTCGCCTGGATGGGGAGCCACAGCTGGTGGGCGACGACAGCCTCTTATGATCCTTGACTCCTGTAGTTCTTGAATGGCCTTGCTAACAATCTCCTGTTGGTCTGATCTTCTTTCCCTGGCTTCCTTCCGAGGGAAACGTGCTTCGAAACACGCCTCCACATGGTGCCCAAGCACCTCCCTCGTGACCTTGGCGAGGTCGGTGGCCCTCCAGGTGAGAGCCCCCGAGCCCTGCCTGAGGGGGGCGCCGGGCGCGCTTTCCTATGCGATTGAAGGAGGATCCCCTGGGCAGACACGGGCCCTGAAGTGCCTGCCTCCTGAGGGGCTGAGCCTGACGTCGTCTTCTTCTTCTTGGGGGCGGTCTCAGGAAGCCTCCTGCTTCCGCGATCTGGGTCTTCTAGTGACGCGGCCTGAAAGGCTCGCTCCAGGGAGCACACTGCATCCTTCTCTTGACAGGGCACCGTGATGACGCCGCTGCTCCCTGGCATCTTGAGGACGTTGTAGCCGTTGTGAGTCACGGCCATGAACTTGGCCAGCGCCGGGTACCCGAGGATGGCATTGTACGGCAGGCGGATGTGGGCGACGTCAAAGTCGATGAGCTCGGTGCGGTAGTTGTTGCGGGCCCCAAAGGTGACTAGGAGGTGGACCTGCCCGATCGAGACTGTGGAACCGTCGGTGACTCCGGAGAAGGGCTTGGTTGGCTGAAGCTGGTCATAGGGCACTTGGAGGCTATTGAATGTTTCCACGGACAAGACATTGAGCCCTGCCCCTCCATCGATGAGGGTCCTAGTGACCAGAACGTTGCTGATGACTGGGGAACAAAGCATTGGGAGGACTCCGGCTGTGGCTGCGCACTTGAGCTGGTCTGCTGAGCTGAACGTGATGACGCAGGCCGACCACCTGAGGGGACGCGTTGCTTCGAGCTTGGGAAGAACTGCATTCAGTTCGCGAGCAAACTGCTTGAAGATACGTTGAGAGGCTGGGGCTTGAGCTCCGCCCAGGATGCAGGCCATTGCGCGAGGCTTTTGGAAGCCCCCAGCCCCCTCGTCTTGGTGGCGGTCTTCGTTCCTTCTTGGCTAAGGCGGCAACGGTGGTAGGCCTGGGTTGCCATGAGGGCGATCCTCACGAGGATGGTCCCTCCAGTCCCCCTCGCGAGGCGGGTCACGCCAGCGGTTCTCGCAAGGTTGGTCATGCCAGCCTTGACGTGGGCCACGATCTTCCCAGCGTCCCGGGTTCCTTCCTCCTCCTCGGCCGTAGCCCCGGTCAGCATGGTCAGGGCGTCGGCCGACTCTTCCTTCTCGCACGGCGCGGAGTTCTTGGCATTAATTGGTGTTGTGGGTGTGGAGGTCGTGGTACACACAGTACCGGCTGCCCCTGGAGGATTCGGGCAGATCCTTGCCCCGCTTGGTGTCCGGCTCTGCCGCGAGCACGGCAACCCCCTTGCACTTCACGTCCTTGGCCTTGGGCTTCTTCTCTTCTGGGTCTGCGGCAGGCAGCTCGAGGAGGGAGAGGCGTCCCTCCTCAGCCCTAGCGCACTTGGTCGCCAGGTTGAACAGCTCCAGGGAGGTGCAGAGGTCTTCATGCATCGCCAACTCCTCCTTCATCTTGACGTCGCGCACGCCATCGGAGAAGGCCGAAATGATGGCTTCCTCAGACACCCTGGGGATCTTGAGGCGTGCACTGTTGAAGCGCTGGATGTACTTTTGCAGGGTCTCTCCAGGTTGCCGCTTGATGCGGCGCATGTCGCTCACAGCGGGAGGCCGGTCGCGGCTACCTTGGAAGTTGGCGATGAAGCAAGTACGCATCTGGTCCCAGGAGGAGATTGTGCCTGGAGCCAGGTTCAGGAGCCAAGTGCGAGCACCTTCCTTCAGCGCCATGGGGAACCAGTTCGCCATGACCTTTTCGTCCCCGCTGGCAGCTTCAATTCCCACCTCGTAAAGCTGGAGGAACTCTGTGGGATCAGTCGTGCCATCATAGCGAGAGGGCAGGTCCGGCTTGAACTTGCCGGGCCATGCGACTCCGCGCAGCCCGGTGGTGTAGGCGCGGCAGCCAGCGGTGATCGCGGGAGGTTTTGGTTGAGGGAGAGCTTGGCCTTGCGGGTCCCCTTGCGCTGCAGCTGGGAGCAGCGCGGGGTCTTGACGTGCCGGAGCTGGAGCGGAGTCTCGGCGAGCCGGGGCTGGGAGCATCCGAGCGGCCTCTTGCGGTCGCGGGACTTCTTGGCAGCTCCGTTCCTGCTGGGCCGGCGCATGACGGAGCGGGTTCCGCCCAGGAGCTGCGCGCCTTGGGGCCATGGCATCTTCTTGGAAAGGAGGCGGCTGGAATGCCCCCGGGGCTTCATTGCCCACGCGGGGCAGAGTGCGGCGCAGCGGTGCGGAGGGCGCGGGAGAGCCCCCTGCGGCGCGGACGAGCTCGGCGACGTGGTCGAGCCACTCCTCGTAGACATCATCGACGGGGCGGTAGCGCAGGAGCTCGCTCGCCGCGATGAGCGCAGCTCGAGCCTCCAAGGGCGCGCGAAGCGCGTGCGGCGAAGAACTGGCCGGGGTGAGCGATGGAGTGGCGGTGCGGCCATCCCGCCGCATGGACGGGTGCTGAGAGGATGCTTGCTGCTCGTTCCCCGCCGGGCCGGTGGCGGCGTTGACGGCGGGCGACGGGGAACGACGAGGACGCCCACCGACGGGGGCCGTCTGGACGACGCGGGAAGCGATGGCGGCCCGACGCTCGGCCCGGGCCCGACGGGCGTCAGACATGGATGCGACGGTCGGAGGAGAGCGGAGCGATGGAAGACAGATTCCGGCGCACCCCTACCTGGCGCGCCAAATGTCGGATCACGGGTTCCGGCAGACCCTTAAGGTTCGAACTTTGGGGTGCGCGCGGAGATCGTGCCCTCTACCTCTCCGTCTCGTAAGGATCTAACTACTGCAAGAACAACACAAGAGACACAGAGTTTATACTAGTTCGGGCCACCGTTGTGGTGTAATACCCTACTCTAGTTTGTGGTGGGTGGATTGCCTCTTGGGCTGATGATGAAGAATAGTACAAGGAAGAACAGCCTCGCGAGGGTCAGTTCTTGGCTAGGGGATGAACTGTTGGAGGAGTCCAATCGCCCTTCTCTCTCTCTCTAGATGCCTCTTTTCTGGCTGCCTCTACTCTGGGGGTGGCTAGTCCTATTTATAGGCAAAGGCCCTGGGCCTCTTCCCAAATATTGAGCGGGAAGGGCTCCAACAATTGGCCAATTCGAAGGGGAACATCTGGTACACTTATCCTGACTAAAGTTGGTCTTCGCCTGCCAAAGGCCCTGTGGTGACCCCTTCCTGGGCTCCATGGTGACCTCCTTCCCACCGTTGGACTGGTCTCGGTCTCGTTGCACCGAAATGGGTGCCTTTGCTTGATCCTCTCGCCTGCGCTTGCCCCCTTTGCACCAAAGAGGAAAGGGAGACGCTGCGCAGGCTGGCGCCCGCCTGGCACCCTTGGTCGTCATGGCTTGCGTCATGGGCACCTCGTGAGGTACCCGCCTTGATCTCTCCGCCTCCTCGCGAGCCAGCCTGAGGAGGCCGTGCTTGAGGAAGCACCATGTCGTCCGCCGCGCGAGGCTTGGCCCCTCGCGAGGGTCTTGAGCCTTGTGCTGATGAAGATGGGTCATGCTGGGCCCCCATTTGAGCCACGCCGCAGGCCGCAGGCAGGCAAGTCTGGGGACCCCCGTTCCCAGAACGCCGACACAGTCGTTGACCACATTGACCACGCCGCGCCGAGAGCACCACGGCGGTGGACGACGGCGAGGCCTAGGAAAGGGACGACACAGAGGCAGGGAAGACTTGGCAGTTGTTTCCCACGCGGAGGGGAGTACGACTATACGAGGGTTTAGTGGTTCGTCTGCCGTCACCGGAGAATAATAGCAGGTGTGGGTGAGTAGAGGGATGGCTAGGCCAACGATGGGAGTGCGGTGGGGCGGTAAGGCTTGCACGGCAGCACAGCCGGCCGCGGGGAGAAGGGAGCAGGCAGTCCCGCCGGCGCTTGTTTGAGTGGCTGGAGCAGGAAGAGCAGAGATTGAAGAAGCACGACGGCCGTTGGATGGACATCCAACAGTCAGTGCTTGTGCGTCAACCTTTTTCTAGGAAAGACTCAAATCTGTGGAAAACAACATACAACCCATCTGCCATTATTTCTAATAATTTACAGCCCATTTTCTAATTCTTAAGGTTTTTTTTGGAGCCCATATTCTTTTTGTTAGCATTACAGTCCATATTGTGGCCACCGTTAAAAAATTATACGAAATTTTGCATATTTCGATGCGGTCCGAACTGTTTTTAATCCCGAAATTTTGACTCACATTCAAACTGATTTTAAAAATAAATGTATATCAATATAAAATCCAACAAATTCTCGACGCATAAAAATTAATGTAATTTAAAATCTTGAAATGAAAAAAAGATATTTGAAACTAATTGTCGGTTTGATGTGTTTTAAAAATGTACAGCCCATTTCTCATTACTGATGGGCCATTTTCTCGGCCAGCCGAATGAAAGCTCTTCTCGTATTGAAAGATTTGCAGCCCAACAGGGCTGACAAAGTGACTTACTTGGCAAATAAAAAAAACTGGGCTGTGGCCGTGGACCCAGCTGTCAGCCTCTTTACGTACAGTACTCTTCCGATGGAAGTCGTTCCTTGACCATGTTGACCACGCCGCGCGGAGAGCACCACGGCAGTGGACGACGGCGAGGCCTAGGAAGGGGACGACGCGGAGCCGGGGAAGACGCGGTAGTGGAAGCCCGCGCGGAGAGGAGTACGAGGGTTCACTGGTTCGGCTACGGTGTGAGGCTGCCGTCGCCGCAGGGCCTGGCCAGCGGTGGGAATAGTAGGGGCGGTGAGGCCTCTGTGGCAGCACAGCCGGCCACGGGAGGCATGAGCATGCGGCACGACCGGCGCTGCTTTGGGCGGCTGGAGCAAGAAGACCAGAGGTTGAAGAAGCACTATGGCCGTTGGATGGACATCGTACGGTCACTGGAGCTAGAATCGTTCATATTGACTAAGTTTACAAAGCCCTTCATCCACGTCAACTTAGTAGGCCCACAAGTCAGCCTCCCACCAAGGTGGGTCCTAGCTAGCCGGGGGAGTATTCATTTTTTTGTGAGTAATAAGGAGGCACTTCCGGTGGGTCCGAGCTGACAGCGGGGGGAACGTTTTTTTCGCTAAATACGGTGGCCCGTCCAGTGGGTCCCAGTAGTCAGGGGGAAACGGTTTGTTTGCAAAATACTGGTGGCCCGTCCGATGGGTCCCCGCTGTCAGGTGGAGGAATAATTATTTTCCGCGTAATGAGGAGGCACTTCCTTGCGGCTGCCGTGGACCCAGCTGTCATCCTCTCCGCGTACAATACTCTTCTGATAGAAGTCAGTCGTTGACCACATTGACCACGCCGCGCTGAGAGCACCACGGCGGTGGACAACGGCGAGGCCTAGGAAGGGGACGACGCGGAGTCGGGCAAGACGCGTCAGTGGATGCCCACGCGGAGAAGAGTACGAGCGTTCACTGGTTCGGCTGCGGTGTGAGGCTGCCGTCGCCGTAGAATAACAGGGGGTGTGGGTGAGTGGAGGGATGTCCTGGCCAGTGGTGGGAGTAGTATGGGGGCGGTGAGGCCTCCGCGGTAGCACAGCCGGCCATGAGAGGCAGGAGCAGGCGTCACGACCGGCGCTGCTTTGGGCGGCTGGAGCAAGAAGACTAGAGGTTGAAGAAGCACTATGGCCGTTGGATGGACATCATACGGTCACTGGAGTATTGACTAAGTCGACAAAGCCCTCCGTCCCCGTCAACTTAGTAGGCCCACAAGTCAGCCCAACAATATGGTGGGTCCCAGCTAGCAGGGGGTATTCATTTTTTTGGGCGTAATAAGGAGGCACTTCCTTGCGTGCGAAGATATAGCTGGTGGGTCCGACCTGTCAGCGGGGGGAACGTTTTTTTCACGAAATACAGAGGCCCTTCCTAGGGGTCCTAGCTGTCAGGTGGAGGAATCATTATTTTGCGCGTAATAAGGAGGCATTTCCTTGCGTGCGGCCGTGGACCCAGCTGTCAGCCTCTCCACATACAGTCCATTTCTGATGGATGTCGTTCATTGACCACATTGACCAGGCCGCGCTGAGAGCACCATGGCGGTGGACGACGACGAGGCCTAGGAAGGGATCGGCACGGAGCCAGGGAATACTCCGCAGTTGTTTCCCACGCAGAGGAGTACGAGGGTTTACTGGTTCGTGTGCCGTCGCCGGAGAATAACAACATGTGTGGGTGAGTAGAGGGATGGCCAGACCAGCGATGGGAGTACGGTGGGGCCGTGAGGCCTGCGCGACAGCATAGCCGGCCGCGGGAGGAGGGAGCAGGCAGTCCCGCCGACGCTTGTTTGAGCGGCTGGAGCATGAAGAGCAGAGATTGAAGAAGCACGACAGCCGTTGGATGGACATCCAACAGTCACTGCTCTCGTGTGTTGACTAAGTTGACAAGGCGTTGCGTGTGCGTCAATTTTTTTTATGAAAGCATAAACGTCAACCTGTAGTAGGCGCACAAGTCAGCCTCAAATCTGTGGAAAACAACATACAGCCCATCTGCCATTATTTCTAATAATGTACAACCCATTTGCTAATTCTTAAGAATTTTTTTGGAGCCCATCTTCTTTTTGTTAGCATTACACCCCATATTGTTGCCACGGTTAAAAAGTATACGAAATTTTACATATTTCAGTGCGGTCAACTGTTTTTAATCCAGAAATATCGATTCACATTCAAACTATTTTGAAAAATAATTTATATAAATATAAAATCCAAATAATTGTCCACGCATAAAAATCAATGGAATTTAAGATCTTGTAATGAAAAAAATTGAAACTAATTCCCGGTTTGATGTGTTTTAAAAATGTATAGCCCATTTCTGGGCAAACCGAATGAAACTCTCCTCGTCTTGAAATATTTGTAGCCCAGCAGGGCCGATAAAGCAAGTAGGCCTTGTTTGGGTATTTCTTAAAAAAATAGAACTGGGCTAGCCATTTTCAGCAAGAAAAAAACACAACTGGGCTCATGATGTGGTGAACATAAATAAAACTCTGGCTAGACGGGCCACAGCCCCCGCACAGCCCCGTTGTTACCATGATCCGTCGCTAAAACTAGTATAAATAACAACTGCTTGTTCCTAAAAAAAACTGCGCGACTTGCTGGGTCCCTGGTGTCAGCCGCTCGTAGTGTAATTCTCTCGTTTATTGACTACGTTGACAATGGCGTGAGCCCCAGATGTCCAACCATTAGGAGGAACCATATTTTTGGGCTTGTACTATAGAGGCACTTGCTTGCGTACTGCCATGACGCTGGTGGGTCCCTACTGTCATCCTCTCCATGTACAGTCATCTCCTTGTTCCTCTTGGTTGTTGACGACGTTGACAACGCAAGAGGGCGGCGCACCGCACACGGCGAGCGAACCAAGGCCGCAAGGCGGTGGACGACGACGAGGCCTTAGATATGAACAGGAGCCGTTGAAGATGCGCCTGTCTAGTCGCAGGCGAAGGGGAGTACGAGGGTTGTCTGGTTCGGGCGCGGGTGCGTGTTGGGGCTGACGTCACCGGAGAATAACAGGACATGTGGGGGAATAGAGGGAGGAACTGGCCAAGGTTGGAGGGTACATACGGTAGGGTGGCGGAGGCGCAGCCGGCCATGGGAGGCAGGAGCAGGCGGAGCCGACGGGATGGTTTGGTTTGGGAGGCTGGAGGAAGAAGAAGACAAGAGATAGAAGATACACGACAGATGTTGGATGTCAATCCAACGGCTCGTAGGTAGAATCATTTGTTGACTGGCTAGTAAGTCGACACCACCTTGGATAGGCTATTTCCTCGCGGGTCCCAAATGTCAGAATCCAAATCTGTCACGGTCATGCAGCCTTTTCTATGAAAATTTACAGCCCATTTGATGTGCTAGTTCGAAATAAGTTTGTGGGTGCTAGTGGGGGCTAATCACTTGGCTTCTGTAATGCACAGTGAGCTCAAGCAGCCGGCGATAGTGATGTTATTTCCCTTGGTTGGGATTTTTTACAATATTTCACTCTAAATTAAACGAATGGCAAGCCATTTTCCTTGTTTCAAAGAAAATGTGACAATCATAACCAAGTTGAAAAGGGCAGGAACATCTAACTCCAGCTTACAAACTATACAAAAGCACGAGGGTTAATTGTTCATCAGGTTTACAAAAAAACCAGATTGAAAAAGGAAACAACATCTAACTCCAGCACTATTTTCGGTAGTCATAGTTAAATGGATCGGTCAGGTCCATAGAATGAACATCCTGGGTCGTAAAATTTACTGGATTATGACCACAGTATGTTGTAAATAGAAGCTCGGCACGTTCAGAAGCTCTTTTGCCCACCTGAAACTCCTTTTTTTCTCTTCGACATACCCATCCATCAATACCATGCTACTGATAAACTTAAGCCTGATGGACAATAGTAACCTCGCATTCAGCAGGAAGAATGTGACAAATCTTGTGTTTGCACGGTTGGCTACATATAGTTCTAGCATTATTGTCTTCAATCGAATCTCATATGAAGTGAGAAAATCCCGATGCTTACGAATCCACCGATTGGTTATAACTTTCCTACCCCGTTCTGTTGCCTAAATAGACATGAAGATTAAAAACAGTTAAGGTCTAAATGAAGAGTGTCGGAAGAGCAACAACTAAACGGTTAATTCTAGTACACTATATGCGGGCTTCCAATATGCGTGAAATTATCACCTTTATATACAACTTCTCCAGACATGGAAAGCAGTGCAGCAAGCCAATAATCTTGTTCAGATCAAAACTATTTATTTGGATATATAAGATCTTGACAGAATCCAGCACCATTGATAGGCCATCCATGGAGAAACTCTTCATTGAGCATAGAACATAATATTAGTACAAAATGTGTACTCCAAGATGATATATAAATTATGCGTAGAAATTTAAAATACAACTTATGGTTACAAGTGTAGATGATAATATAAAGTACCTGAAGAACTGTGGAGCCAAACACCATATTGAAATGAGCACAGAGATCATGTATTACACCCAAGGTCTCCAGTTTAGGCGCAGAGAGGACGGTTATTTGCAACGGTGAATAACTAGAATCAAGGATCAACCTTTGAAGTGAAGGGGCATCTTGGATGACGAGCTGCCTTCCGTCAAAAGAAATTCCAATTCTTACAAGGTTAGGCGACTTTATTTGGATACAACCGATTCTAACTATGAAAACAAACACCAAGAACTCTAGCGCAGGGCAACTAGAGTGGATGATGTTGTGCAATGAGGCCTCCGATATACGAACCCGCACAAGTGAAAGTTTCTTGAGAAATGGGAGTTGAAGGTTTAGTACCAGATTGTTTGGTAGGTAGCATAGCGCAAATGTGGCAGTGTGGAGAGAGGACGAAAACCGCGAGATGGACATCGGTGTTGAGGGCACAAGTTCATGGCGTTCGGTATGTTGTATGTGATTTCCAGGGGAATAGTAGAACTCAAGCAGCTGTAGTTCTGTGAATTCAGGGGATTTCAGCCAGGCGTCCACCGTGGAGGGCATGGTATGCTTGCTCAAGTAGCATGAAGGGATGCATAGGCTTTGAACGGAGCCATGGTGGGAGGAGATGATGGCTCTGGGGTTTTCAAAATCATTGAAGAGAGATAGGTGACGACAGTCGAGATTAAGGGGCACGGCGCGCCACAGAGGGCGCCACCGAAGTGAGAGGACTTGGGTGCGGCAACAATCCTTGGTGGGGAGAAGCGAGATGATCTCCCCAAGGACGACATCCGGGAGATCGCTGATGCAGCCCACCCGAGATTCTACGGGTTCCTGGGATCCGGTGGGGGCGGGGTCGCCGCTTCTCCCCGCGCTGCCGGGTGCGGGATCTACAACAGGCGTCGCCGCTGGCGGGAGCCTCATCTTCTTGGCGCTCGGGTCAGCCGACTCCATTTTCCTCGAGGGCATCGCGTCGCGCTCACGGATTTGAGCAGAGTAACGAATACGAGCCTAGTTGTAGTGCGAGCGAAGAAGAAGGGGAGCTGGCGGTTTTCTGTAGGAGTGAGGAAGAAGGGGAGCTGGGGTTTTCTATAGGAGTGAGGTGAGGAATTTGGGGGTACGAGTGGAGCGAGCTGACGTGAGGTGGGTGGGAGCAAGCAGGAAGAAGAGCACCCAGGTTTTTTTGGGGGGGTGGGGTGGGCGGTGTGCTGGGTGTGGGTAGCGCCTCTCATTCAGTAAATATATGGGCTTTTGAATTGATTTTACTATTTACTAGTGTGGATGAGATGTTTTGTCTTGGGCCCAGAGAAACAATTACAACTAGTACAGTGGAGACACTCTACCGCTTCTGGCTCCTCCTAGGTCATTGAAACGTCTCCCTCTACTGAATGCCATTATACTTTTGTTCACCGACATGCGGGCCATGCAGCGCGCGGGCCCAAATGCCATCCACCAAATTAGAAGGCAGTATGCAGGCGGAGAGTCACCCCGGTCGTAGAGCGGCAGTAACAAGCCGTCGTATCACAAAACCCCACCTCCCCGCAGTCTAAGTTTGACGGACGAAGCAACCATCATTTCACTCTTCGCCGAATCCCCTTCTCCCTCACCGTCTTCAAGAAAGGCAACACTCGCATCTGCCACTGTTCTTCTCTCTGAACGAAGGGAAGGTAAGCGGATCTGTGATGTTGGTATATTTTCGTTCAGAGAAAAAAAAAGAACTTTTGCAAAGCAGTAACTGATCCTCACTCTCTTTTTGTTTCATTGTCATTGCGATTGTGTTTTCCTTTCAGTGGTCTCCTAGTATTCATCAGTTTCATGATGGACCAAGGAGAACCAGGCAAAGATCTGCCGATATTGGAGCAGACACGGGAGGATGATCCCCACGAGACAGAGAGCTCCAAGAAGATGCAGGCAACCACCGAGCCGACCCCACATACGCTCACGGCCACTACTGAGATGGTCAACGCCCCATTTGAGGTTACAACCCCCGTGGCACTGCAGCAGCAGCAGTTTTCCCCCTTCGAGGATGTGTCCCTCCCGCTGAGAATGCCCAAGGTGATTTCCTTCTTTGCCGATCTCGATTGTGGTTTTTCATCTAAGTATGTGGTGATTTTTTATAAAAGGAAGTATGTGGTGATTAATAATGCAAAATTTTATTAGCTTCGATGCCATGCTGTACATAGTGGTTTAAATAACTTGTGTTTCTTATACTAAAAAGTAATTCAGAATTTGTTTCTGTTTCAATTAGAGCCCTGATGCAGAGAAGGATTGTGTGGTTGTACATAGCACTCGCTATGAGGCAGACGACCTGAATATACGCACTGGGAAAACAAAGTTCTTAGGCTGTTGGATCCTGGAAGCCATTTGCGGTTATACCAATGAAGAGTTGTATTCCAGCCTCACTGTTGTCAGGCGTGTTGTCTAAGGTGTACTGAAGCACAAGAAGTTCAAAGCTACTCCTTCGTTTGTGAGGCATACTGTTCTTGTCAAGCTTACGCAGGAAGATGACGTGGCATGCCTCCACAAACAAGTTTATCAGTGGCAAGGCCACAAGGTTGTCTTCATGAAGGTTCACAGGATTGAGCTGCTGCGAGACGTCCTCGATGATGTTCATGGCAAGGTCCGTCTTGTGTCCAGCCCAAATTAGATCGAGGCATGACATAGTTGCCCCAGCTAGTGTTTAATAGTAGTTTGGATTGTGTCTAATTATCCGAACCTTGCCTGTTATCGACCCCTTTGGGGCTAGTACTCTGTTTGAATCCGTCTATGGGAACTGCTGCTACTTTTGTGTGCCCGTGAATCATGTGAGAACCATCGTAATTGTTGCCATAACAGATGCGTCCTCACTAGTTTTTTCATGAATATGGCATGGTAAGACATAAGTTGTCACGGTTTATCATACGAGCAGTGTGTGTTTTGATGAAATAGAGCACTCGTTCGAGAACCATGCGCCAACGTATACATAAGTACTTGTAAACACTGTTGGTGCTACCCCACTTGTAAGCAGTTGTGCAAAACACGACACACTGGCTCAGTTCGCTTCAACACTAGGCTATCGACCAGCTAACAATCAACAATCTGTTGTCTGACATATAAGCAACTATGTATCTTGTTACATTGGTTCATGCAGTTAATTGAGGCCACAATGTAATAAATTCCAAACATTCACACGCTAGTCCAGCGCTCATGTGGAACACTCACATTAAACTCGTCTTCATAAAAAACTTGAAAAACATAAGTTAAGCAATTTTATACATCTCAATGATTCATAGAACATAACAAACATATACTAGTTCACAGCAAAAGACAAAGTTGTGAGAAGATTTACAAATCAGGAGAAAACAAGCAAGGCTTCTCTGAGCAAAGGGCCTCCCGGCAGGCTTAAATTTCCTGGAGTTCACTCTGGTTTTTCTTGTTGCCACCATCCAGGGTTAGGTTCTCTCATTCCAGAATAACCAATTATAATTGTGGTCTCAGCTGGAATGCTGAACTGAACCATGCAGTGTACTGAACATCTGAAATGCTTGTGCATTCCACTAAATTTAAGCACCGCTATTTGCAGAAATAAGCAGACCACAATGCCTCTTGTCCGTGCACCTGTCCAAAAAACCAACATGCAGCCGTGCCAGCTAGTCCTCGGTCCATGGATGAACTGGTAGAAAGTGCATTCCGGACTAGGATGCAGTTGTTTTCGCTCATCCCTGCACTGCAATCAGGAAGTAAAACGTACGAATCAGCTTCTTTTAGATTGCGTTGGTCATTCTACCTTAGTTACTACCAATGTAGGGATACCTTGAAGACAGGAGGTTAGACGACGGCAACGAGGGATAGCCATCTCATTTTGCGCAGTTGTACTAAAACTGAGGTGTGTGCTTTTGATTGCGCGGATAGAAACGATATGGAGACAGACATCCTAAAACGATATGGAGACAGACATCCCTGTTTGCGCAAATACGAAATACAGTTATTTAAACAGTGACAGATATTACTACTTTCCCCCGTTTCCTCTTAGAACCAAGTCCTAGATTCATGCTATAGCTTCCCCACTTTCTTCCCTGTTTGAACCAACGCTTTGAGTCGACTGTATGAACTAGCTTTACTTCTAATAATAGTAGAAGTCTAGGTGGCTTTTGAACAATGGACGAAAGTAGAAAAGGATCCACACGAAGGGAGCTGGGGTAGTAGAGCAAGGCAGGTTTCGAAGGAATATATACCCGAGGGTCGTCGGCATGTGGCAAAGACGGCGTCGGGAGGCCGCATCTTGGACACAATACCGCAGGGAGGAAGAAGGGGTCGGAGGCCCTCCCAAGCCGGCGCTCTCTCGGATAGAACATCACGGCCGCCGATTGGGATGCGCGGGCAGCCGTTGGTCTCCTCCCTCGTCGCCGACGACAGCGTGAATGATGCACCTACACCCCTGCCCCGGTCGAGGTTGTCCGGCCGGATTTGTGACCAGCCGTGAGCTGAGAGAGAGTGTGGCCACCTATGTGTTGCTTAGATCTGGAGAGCATGAGAGAGTGAATGAGAGGAACCCTAGTAAAGCAAGTGCTAAGGCTCCTGCTTTTATATATAGTGGAGTGATTTTGTTGTACCAGCTTCAAAAAAATGCGCTCCTACGTGTACCCGTGAGTGGGTGTGAGAGAACTAGTGCGTGCGTGCACCGCTTCTCTTCGTGAGAGTACAATATACTATGCCCAAAGAACGTTTGCCACAAGAGTAATAGTATAAGTGTGTGACGTGTGAGCTAAAATAAAATGTGCGCGCCGTCTTTTGTTTTTTAGAAGTTCTGAGGGTAGGGTGTGAAGAGCACATATGTGCATGACGTCTACCTGCAGATAGATGGTGGGTGCAACGTGCGAGTCTGCGAGAGGACTTGGGAGAGTCGTGACTCGTGAGGGTGCGTGTGCGTGAGAGAGAGGGGGGCATGTATCAATGCAATGCATGTGTCCATAAAACATTATCCGATAAACGTTCGCCACAAGCCTTTTCCTGACGAACGCCGTAAGAACCGTTAGATCGGCATCCGACAGTGTCAGTTTTGCGATGTCATTTAACAGAACAGCCACTCCTCCTACACACAAATCTTCCACATGAGTGTTAGCAACTGTCGTATGCTCCCTCCGTTCCGAAATGCAGTGCATATAGCTTTATTGAAAATTCGAACCTCGCAAACTTTTACTGAGTTTTCGTGTACCAAATTGCACATGTAGAATACCATGTATATATCATTTCATTCATCTTCGAGAGGTAACTATAAAGATGGGTGAGGAGTCTACAAAGAAAGACCATCGTATCACCCGCAGCAATTTCAAGCATCCTTTAGTATTGAGGAATATCATAGGAACTCTATATGATATGATTTTTATAGGATTTTTTCCTTTAGAGCCAATTGGTTCATAGGAATAGATTCATATACTCCACATTTCAAAGGAAATAAACATGATATCATTTATATAGCTTTAGAGCCACTTGGTTCATATGAATGGATTCCTATACTCCCTTAATTTCAAAGGAAAATAAACATTAGCGTATATTCAATAGAAAAGTTCCTATGATATGAACCAAATTACATCTCTTTTCTAATCCCTCCTCATAGGAATTGAGATACATGTCATCTCTATATTCAATAGAAAAGTTCCTATGATGGGAACCAAATGACATCTCTTTTCCAATCCCTACTCATAGGAATTGAGATGCTCCATGTCATCTCTTTCCCTACAACTCCCATGTATACATCTTCTATTCCTAAATAGATAGTACAACCCACTAGTAGCTTTTTTCCAAAACATGCAACTATGGTACCAGAACTATATAGTGTGCCAATAACTTTGAAAGATGGTCGCTGGATGAAGCTAACCTGACAGTGCAGAGATAGGCAAATCCGAGCACTACTGGCCGTTGGATATCATCAACATTCCACCAGATCTGCCACATGTACAATTTAGAAGACTCCATGGTTGAACTTAAGCATAATGCACAAACCTCAAAACACAAGCACTACTCCTTTGTTCTAGAATCTTCTGTATCATAATTGATTATTTTTTTCTAAATGAATTGCCATTATTTGTTTTTTACTTTATGATTTACAATGCACAACCCCATGAATCTTAACATTTTTATAAAACTAATTGATTTTGAATGAGATGAACTATAAGAACTAAACGAACATCTACATCATGCATATATGACTCAAAGCTTTACATGCTATAGTGTGTATTTATTCATAATTTGGTTTCGAAATCTCATGCGTTCAATACATGTGTACCTTACTAGTTTTGAGTAGAGTAGCAAATTTCACGCGGCCTCGGGTATATCAAAATGCAGGGCCCATGCATCATTGCCTTTCGGTCGAATCTACGTCCATAATTTTTTGTACGTACTATATCTCCACTGGTCCCCGAACCCAAAATGCTGCCTCGTTCCCGTAAAACCAAGCGGCCCACACATATTTAAGGCGTCGATTCGAACCCGTTTACTACGACGTGGCCCCGCACGCCGTAGTACTCCTACAAACCCTACCGCCGCACTCATCATCGGTTTTCTTCAAGAGGACGAGGGAGAAGCCGATTTGTAGTGGAGGCGCTTTAAAAAAAGGACATGTAGTGGAGACCCCTACCCTAGGGTTCCCTAGGTAGCTGCCGCATGCATCATTGTTTTCTCTTTTCTTTATGCTCTTGCGCCCTAGAGTGAAATGATGGTTGCTTCGTCCATCCAGCTTAATGCGGGAAAGGTGGGGCTTTGTGATTTGACCCCTCATCGCTCATTTTCTACTACTGCGGCGCTACGACCGGGGTGCCTCCAATTCCAACCGCCGCTCCGAACTGTAATTTGGTGCATCGCACGTGGAACAAGATGGTGGATGAGCCACATGTCGGCCAAAGGGGTCCTGTTAAGTGTGTCGCCATTTCGTGTGCGGACTGACCCTGCTTGAGTTGCTACGCCAACACGACAGGAGCAACCTACCACTTGGTTTTGCTCCTTGGTGAATCCTGACTATATTGATCTAAAAAGATACATGCTGAACTACCCTCTCCGTCTCGATTTTTTTATTTTTAGGCGTCTCGGTTTATAGGGCCTGCACGTAGTTCTAGGTCATCCATTTGAATAACTAAATATGAGTTACTATGTCACAAAAAGTATATCATTGGATTCTTAAGCGGATGTAGTTGTATTTAAAAGTCGAGGGCAGGGCTTTTCCTGCGCGGTAGGCGGGGTAGTTCCGCCTAGTCGGTTCGTCAAAGACACGAGAAGATGAGGGAGTAGGATGCTGCAAACGTAGGGCTGTGTGATTTGATAGCGAGTTACTGCTGGACAGGTCAGGCCCCGTGATTTGACTTGCCATTACCATTTTAACCGCGGCGCTACGACCGGTGTGAGTCTCCTGATTCCTGACCACCTCCATACAGGTGCCTCTCCCAATCCTCCACCATGTAGTAGAGGCTGGCTCTTGCATGAGAGCCCACTTCTCCACTTTTTCCTTGCCTCTCTTTCCTCCACATATGCAAAATGCCATGTAAAGCGCACTATTGTACTTACTTTTACTTGCTCCTACAGGTGCTTAAGCTTGCCACATAGGCATAAAGTCTGATGTGGCAAGTTAATCAAGAAGAGAGAGACTAGTTTGGTGACCCAAGGAAGAAATGGTGCTAAGCGCGCGTACCTAGGTGAAAAGACAATTTTGAGTCTATAGCTAATTAAATGAAGCAAACTTAGCAACACCATTTCATTGGAAGAGGTCACTCCTTGGCAAATACAATAAATACTAGTACTCCCTGTGTCCCATAATATAAGAACGTTTTTGGCACTACACTAGTGTCAAAAACGTTCTTATATTATGGGACGGAGGGAGTACGAAGAAAGAGATAGAGAGGAGTAAAAAAATACACTTATAGCCAACCTTATAGCCAACCTTGTTGTAGTATGAGTGACTAAGTGATGACTATGTATGACATGCCAACATTAGATAGCCTAACGCACCGTGTTAAATCTCCAAGGGCGCGACCGCGCGAGTGACGCAACGGTCGTGGTAGGCGCGACCATGATACGGGCTGATGGCAGCCCTTGGATCTGAGATCAAACGATCGCATGCTAAGTTGCTGAAAATTTGCAGAATAACCCTCCAGGATAGGATATTCACCCATAGGTCTAGAATCACGCCATGCAACCGTTCGATCTCAGATCCAAGGGCTCTCGGAAGCCCATATCATGGGAGAATGGAAAGCCACTACCATGCCGTTCGCACACTGGCAGTTCGCTCCTACTCGTCCCAGCACGTCCTTCAATACTACGACGGTTCGCTCCTAGTCATCCCGTCCATGCACATTATGGCAGTTCCACTAATCCTAACCCTCCTCCCAAATCCATGGCGTCCCAAATCTCCACGTTCGGCGGTGAGTACAAGGTTAGAACCATCACCGACGATGAGTTCGACGTCATCTACACCCGTTCTTCCGCGACGGTGAAAGGATGCCTTTCTCGCTTCTGACACATGTTCGAAAACTCAGATGATGAGTGGGTCACTGGGCTAGATGTTGAGTACGCCACAGTCCTGGGACGAGAGAAGGATCTAAAGGACGAAGAGAGGAAGAAGCCCGCCATGATCCAGGTTTGCGTACATAATGTTTGCTTGGTCTACCACATATGCCATGCCGACGTTGAGTGCCAGGATTTTAAGAACTTCCTCAAGGACAAAACAGTGAAATTCATTATTGTAGACTTTAAGAACGACAAAGAAGTCCTGGGTTGGATAGGCCTCGTTGTAGGCAACCCCTTCGACCTCCAGAAGAATCGGCTGGTGCCCTCTCGTCAGCCTTCAATGCTGACCCTGGCAGGAGCCATGGTTCATCCTTCGTACCGTAAACTGGAGAAACCTCATTACACGTTTCATCGTCATGCATGGCAGTGGAACGTACTAGATATAGACCACATCCACTACTCTGCAATGGATGGCTACCTTTGTTTCAATATCTACAAGGGTTGGATGAAGAGCAACAACAAAGTGTGCGGTTCAAGCAAAGAAGTATCGGCCAAGAGGAAGAGGGACAAGGATGAAGTCGAGGAAGTGGACGAGGACTCCGAGTAAGGTGGCAGTGTCGTTGCTCATGGTGGTTCTAAACATCTAATGCAGTCTACCGGATTAGTTGCATAGTTTAATTTCAGGTGTGCTTAGTTTAATTTGAGGGGTGTGTTGTGCTGAGCCCCCAGCAGAACTATGTTATGTTTCTTCTCGTTACTTTAACTCTTCAGTATGTACATACTACTAGTATTTCTTTAATAGAATTTAGCACCCCAATTAAGCACGTACTAGCTTTTTAAATAGTACTATATGCATAATTTGGCGACGAGCGCTCTCTATATGTACCACCTTTTTTTAATTTCAATTTTTCCTCCATGGCGCAAGCCATCGATAGTACTACTGTACAAAAGTATACATATTTTAAAAGGCTAGAGTACTGTTCATCACATATATAGCCAGTTAAATTCTCAACCTAGAATGACGTGCATGCCATGTAGTAAACTGATACGGAGGAAGTATAGTAAAAATGAGGTGATTTTACCGAGCGGTCGACAAGGGAGCATGGCCTGTCATGCGGTCCCACGTGTCATGATGTACCAAGGCGATGCGCGTGTCCCTCTTGAGGCAGAAGAAATACTACGTGGTTTGAGATGATGGCGAACCAAAGTGTGAAATAATGGTTGCTTCGTCCGTCTGGGAAGGTGCGGCATTGTGATTTGACGTCTCATTGCTCATTACTACTACTGGGCCGGTACGAGTGGGGTGCGTCCCCCTGAAGTTCTGCACTGTTATTTGGTGCTTCACACGTTGACCCGGTTGCTATATGTCCCACATGTCGGCGACAGGAAGTACAGAATTCATAAAAGGGAGCGTTGACGGAGGAGTATACTACAAAATTCATGAAAGGAAGCGACTTAGTTTTGGAAAAATCTGTTTTTACGGAGTACGTACCCACTAGGGTTTATAGGGCTCGTCTAAAAAACATTCGTTTTTCCATTTGATAAGTCTCAATTCTACTATACTAGTAGTAGTACCATTACATGTTGGATTTCGAGGTGCGTTAGATCACCCGACGCAAGCAGTGTCAAGAGGAAACTAACCAATGCATGTACAAGTTCATGGAAATTTAGTGGTCATTCATGCATTCGTTCTAATTAATGTCTCGGTAAACATAACTTCTTGAGAAAAACGAGCATACTAATTACTTGTGCAAACTACGAAATTAATTCGACCACTCACCGTCTACCTTGGTTGGAGAGATTTTGAAATTGAGCCATAAACTGGAAAGGAGGGAGTAGTAACTTTTGTCTCGATTACTATTTGTGGCCTTGTATAGATGCAAAATGTATTTTTTTATAGTGGCCTTGTATAAGTAAATGGAGGGAGTACTAATCAAAGTACATAGTAGAGACGAGGAGTAAACAGATGGAGTAGTAAAATTTTCTCCTCGTGCTGCGAGCCACCGCGCGCGTGGGCGAGGGAGCGGGCGTAAAGGCGTACAGTAGTAGTACTACTACTACTACTCGTAAGCAAGCTTCACCTCATCCTGCGAGCCACCGCGCCCGTGGGCGGGGGAGACGGCGTACTAAGCAAGCTTCTCCTCGTTCTGCGAGTTGACGGGACACATCAAAAGTACTCCAGTGTATAGAGCCTTGCCTCTAAGGTAGGCCCCACATGGTTTGCCTCTTTTTTTAATTTAACATAACGCGTCAATTCGCAATTTGTTTGTTCACCCGTGGTAGACGATCCTCCCTCCACCAAGTGGACAACCAGTACACGTGCCAAATTACCACGTGGGCTGCCTTTTTCGTACAGAAATGAGCTCCACTGTGTACCTGCGCGGGTGTGGTTGGGAAAGAGACGGGAGTACGTGCGCCGTGCATGCACCTCTTCTCTTCATGCACGTCCCCCACCTACATGGGTGTGTGTGAGAGAGATACAAACCTAGACATAATGTGCGTCCATCCCCATGCCTCCACCCAGTCCTACCACAAGTCACCACCACGTCCCACTCCTCCTCACCTTATCTCTCATCTTTCTCCCTCCATTTTTATATACAAGGGGCCACTATCAAAATTACAATTTGCAGATATACAAGGCCACTAACTCTAATCAATGCAATATTAATGGTGTTTGCCTCGTGGTACTAGCAAAGGAGGACATTAATTATCCCTTGCATGCATGCGGGAGTTTGTAAAAAAATGCATCTTGATGTTCCGTGCAATGCACGGGCATCTTGCTAGTCCATGAAAACAACACATGGCAAAATTCCACGGTGAATGAGGGATTTGAATCTGTTGGGAGGGGATGTTTGGATCTTGCCCAGGTAGCCAAAATATTGGCGACCCTTTTGTCCACCGATGCCTTTGCCACCGATGAACGAGGAATGGCTTGGGTGTTCATGCTGTCATGCATCCTCCAGCGCGCACGTTGGAGACGAGCTCGCACGAGCTGTGTTTTTTGTCCCACAACGCCGCCCGAACCGCCCGCAGACCGACCGACGACCCGCAAATTACGCCATCCAACCGTAGCCGCACACATTATGACAGCAACTCAACCAACCGGACGAAATTCACGCAAACACGTAGACAAACTGATATTTCATATAAACAACGACGGAAATCATATAAAATACCGGATTTTCATACAAACATGATGGATTTCATTACATTCAAATGAACTACGCGGTGCTAGTTCTGGACAGCACAAGTATATAATACCTGGCCTAAATGGTCGCCCGCCGATTGATTTGTGTTCCTCATGTCCGACAGCACGATCACCGGACTGCCGGGAGCCCTGGAGGTATATGCTTCAGCGCAAAGGACGGCTCGCTTCCCCACTGCCCAACTGATATCATTGGCTGGTGCCGAAGATGATGGTGGCCGGCACCAATTCAAGTTCATCACCGGCCACTACTTCGCCATGGCCAGCACCGGCTCGAGTTCATCCTAACATTCCCCTCTTCCGTGGAGCCCATGCGGGGTCGACGAAGGTCCTCGCAACAAAAGGATCCGGCAAGGCACCTGCTGTGTACGCCGGCGTCGCCTCCGCGGTGGCCTTCATGGGACCCAAGTGGCGGCGGCCTCCCGTGTTCTACATCTCCTCGATGATGGTGGCGGACGTGGAGGCGCTGGCCACCGACTCGTCGCTCTCCGCGCACCCGGCTTCTGTTGCTGCTTGCATGGAGCGGCCGCTGGCATGGGAGTCTTGGCCACAGAAACGGGAGACGCGGTACGAGGCGGCGGCGTGGACGGCAGCAAAGACGCCCGTCCGCCACTCCTCGTCGAGCTGGCCTGGAACGGTGAGTTGCTAAACCACGCACCGGCTTGGGGCGGCAACTGGCTCTGTCAGGCGAGGGGTGGGGGAGGTGGATCAGCGAGCTGCATAGCTCGTATCCGGCGGGCTACCCGGCCGGCTTGGATGCGGAATAACTACTCTTCGTAAGCCATTGTAAGAGTGGACAAAATGGTGGAGGAGATAGGGGAGCGGTGGAGGTGTGCGATTCTTGGCCGGCGTTTGGCCTCGTTTAAATAGGAGATTAAATAGATGGCGGACGGGAGGAGCTCAGCCGGCGTTGCGTTTAACGTCGGCCCGGTCATGAACGGACGTGTGTCCAGAGTGGGTTTCTCGGCTTCCACACGGGCGGGTTTCATGGAGGCGTTTGAATGCGGCATGGAGGCGTGTTCAGCCGGGCGTGCCGCGAGTGGCGCCCTCGACTCTGATCTAGGACACCGCGCCGTTCTTCCACTGATGCGTGGGCTCTTTGGGTGCATGGCCTGCATGTTAGTGACACAACGCAGGCAGCGCACAGCAGAGGAACCTTTGGTGGGCCAGGGCGGTCAGAAGCGGGCATTTCATAAACCGATGATTGTTCATTGAGTGTGACGTCATCTTTTTCATGTAGATAAGCCTACTATGTTGATAGCCCATTCGATACATTGTGATTCATAAAGACCATTGCAAACATCAATGTTCTGCTTATCACAGATAAGATTGATTAATACCCGTAACAATCCATGTCCTTAACAAAGGGTGCATGCACGTATAGGTTGAGCGTGTGTCTTGCGTCGTGTGTTGTGTGCATGCAGGCGTGCCAGTGTTGCGTGCGTGCAAGGGTACGTTTCAGTGTTGCATGCATGGGTGCGCACGTGCGTGTGTTCGTGAGTGCGTGTGTACGTGTCAGTGTTGCACGCCAGCATGCGTGCGTGTGTACGTGTCAGTGTTGCACGCCTACATGCGTGCGTGTCTTGCGTGCGTGCATGTGTACGTGCGGGGTGAGGCTACATGTCAGTCGATTGACTTTTTCATCTTTGGTCATTAGATTTTCCAGCCGTTGGATACGAAATCAAGGGCCTCCAGTTTATCATCAAACTCCACCCCCCCTGAGCCGCCAACCACCACCGGCCGAACCGCCAGCCCCCGCCGCCCGCGACCGGCCCGCCCTCCCTGAAACCACTCCCCACCGCTGGTCCGCCGCCGCACCGGCCATCCCTCTAGCCCCCCCCCCCCCCCCCGCCGAGTTTTTTCTCCGGGGATCCCCACCCCACCGCCCAATGAACGCCCCAACCGTCGGTGACTACCAACCAGAGGTCTCACGACTTCAAATACCCACCGACCACTAATTTATTACCATTTTTGTCCTTCATATACGCGCTGATGGGTGGGCCCTATGGTAATGTGCGCTGCTGAATGTGGATCATTTGACTGGTCAATTGATCGTGTTATCAACAAATTACGGAGCTGTATGGTGAGCCAGTGACCGTATGACCACCCTAAAATGTACTCCTATTTTATTAGCACAGTACAGACTCAAACTACCATTTCTTTCTTTCATATACGGGCTGACAGGTGGGCCCCACGATTACGCACCCCGATGGTGCAACACTAGTTGCGCCGCGTGGAACGTTTGACTGGTCAATTGATTGTGTCATCAACAAAATACGGAGTTGTACGGGTGAGCCAGTGACCGTATAATCATGATATGTGTTTGTTTAACACGGTACAGACGCAAGGGCTCATATATACGCGCAAGCACTCACCGCTATAAGCGCACACACGCGAACCCTACCCCTATGAGCACCTTCGAGAGAGTGGGCCAACATATATGATCTTGAGATTTTACAAAGTCACCATAGGTGCCTCATAGTCGAGTGGAACGTCTCCTCCCACTGAACGTACATCGCCAGAAAATACTGAAATTAACACAAGATAAATGCGAGCATCGGGACTTTAACCTTGGTGGGCTCGAGAAAGCACTGTCCTCTAACCATCCAACCACATGTTGGTTAGCACGACAAAATGTATGTGGTGACCGTGATGAGCTTATTCTGAAGTCCAGTGACCATATAGTGCTTTCGCTTCAAATACAATGACCGTAAGTGTCATCAATAAAATACGGAGCACACATCAAATGCAAAGTCCGTCGGTGTCATCAACAAAATATGGAGACATATCATGAGCTAGATACCGTTTTACTATTATATGCTTATTTTCTTAGTGGTCGATTGCGTGTGTGGGTGGTGGGCACATCATTTCTAGTTGTGGTGGGTCAACATGAAGACTCATGGGTCAGTTCCATCCCACGCCACATATAGGTTGGACCGAGACGTGTTATACGAAGACCCATGTGGAGGACTCGGCGTACAACACGAAGCTACCGGAGTCGCGGAGGACTCTATCCCACTAGTGATAAGCCGACTATATATGATTTGTAACCCTAGGCCCTTAGTATGTTATACAAGCTTGGGGGCTAGTTCGTCGATTGTATACACACACACGCACAATGCCTGGTATTCACGTGTACTTTGTACACACCCCTATCACTAATATACAGTACCAGGAGTAGGCTCTTTCTTCAACTGCAAGGGTCTGATCCGAACTAGGGTAAAACTTTGCCTCGTATTACTATCCAGCCTAACAGCCAGGGATATCCTACCGAATGATATGATGAAATCATATCTACCAACTACTAAGAGAGAGGTGTGTCGGGGGGGGGGGGGCAATGTGTGCGAGAGAGGCCTAAAGATAATGTGCGTGCGGGAGACACGTAGGCTCATATATGTGCGTATAGAGGGCTAGTAGAGACCGTGCATGTGTATATATGCATGTGAGAGAAATAGTGTTTTCCAACTGAGATTAGTGAAAAGAGTGGTACATAGTAGTCAGAAAGAGAGAGAGAGAGAGAGAGAGAGAGAGAAACAGAGAGAGCATGTGCGTGAGACACCCCGACACCCTGAGAGAGATTGTGAGCATGTGTGAAAGAGAAATGCTGATGCATATAAAGTGTGTGCACTTATGCGTTAGATAGAGAGATATATAACGCGTTTGTGAGAACGGGGCGATGCATAGTGCATCTACGTGTAAAAGGCGGTTCTACGCATTAAATTAAAATATAAATGGCATTATTATTTTTGGATGAGATCATGAATTTTGCAAATTGCGTATGGACGAAAATCGGCCTATCAGACACCCATACTCTATTGAATTCTAGCATGTGCATGTGTTTATTTCATATTATCGATCCATAGAGTGAGAGCGGTTTGGAATACAGGCAATGGATGCTTTTGCAATCCATATATAAACATTAATTAGTGCACTGCATGTTGTTAGTGTGAAGCACTTTATACATTTGTCACTTGCATGGATACATTCCAAATTGCTAGCTACGAAATAGAATACATGTCGAATTCAACATAAAGGGGGTTTCGAAGATTCGAATTCATAGGAAGTGCATTCATCTATTTGAACCCGAGATATTGGCATTTGTAAATCATATGTAGAAGGGGGCATCAATCTTTGTTGTGAGTTTGAACATGCTATATATATTCATACGCATATCTAACTTTTTTTTGCAACCAAGGAGATTATATCTAGAACCATGCATGAACTGAGGTAAGTTGCATATTTTTTAATATACACTCGTGTACAATGTATATTCAAATGTACCCCCTCCATTCCAAAATAATCATAGCTTTAGGATTTTCAAGAGTAAATATTTGTGAAGTTTGATAAATCCTGAAAGTTCAATTCAAGAGAACCGAAAACGTTAATGCTTCTGCTCCCAAATATTGAACGAAGCGCCAAATAGGCCTCTGGTCACCCGAAACCGCGCGAGACTAATGTTTTGGTGGTAGAAATTACTGTCCTGACTCTGGCCCGTGTAGCCTATCGGCCCGATGTCCAAAGGTCTAAACCGGGGTAGGTTTGTAACTTCACCAAGACGTCAGTCTCAACCGCCTCCGAGAAGCATTCATACGCCGTGGGCACCTACCCATGCGCTCGGCCGAAATATATCCCGCCCACATTTGGGACACCTGACATGACTGTCCTACCCCCAACCCGTAATATGTCCGAAATTTTAGATGGGGGCAAAGTTTGTAACTTTCCCCAAATTTCAAACAAGCGCGTCTCAAACCGAAACATTGTTCCCCCTTAGTTCCCCGCCTCCCTCCGTTTCCCTATTCATACTCCGTGGGCGCGAAAACGCCCTCTCCACCAGCCGCGAAACCCCAGCCTCCTCCGTCCTCCACCCCATAGCGGCCAATCCACCGCCGCCCTCCTCCATCATGCTGGAGCCGGTACCCCGACGTCGTCGTCCTACGCAACCGCAATCGCAACGCCCTCAAGGACTTAGCAGCTAAAGCGGAGGCAGAGCCACCTCCACGATGCCGACGCAGACGTGCGCCGTACCAGAACCACTCCGACCACGCCGTCCTGCGCCTCACTGCTGCGGCTCCACTGTTGCAACCATCCACCGCTCTGGAGCTGTTCCCGCTACTCCGTCGTTCGCCGCCTCGGATCTGCTTCCCCGCTGCCGACAGACGGCCACCGCACCACACTCAACAACTTGGCCATGGGTTGGTCCAAGGCTGCACCGTCCTCCACAACTTCTGGTTTCCGGCGAACAACAAGAAGATCGTCGGAAAAACAGAAGGAGGACACAACACTGCCAGCAGAAAGAGGTACTCCTCTTCCCTTTTTCGTGCAAATCTTACGTCTCCGCTCACACCGTATTCATCCCATGAAAGAAACTAGTTGAGCACTTCTTACTGCATCTTCTTCGTGATACTAAATGCACAAGGTTTCCTCCCTTTTACTATTTCACCTTTGCTAGAGGTCAGTAGCCCGCCTGGATTTCAATTCAGGGTCAGTCGAACCGCAATTAAAAGAAGCAGCACCCACTTAGGCAAGCGGAGCACCTAGTCCGCCTGTTCCCCGGGGAAGCGGCGCATCGCTGTCTATGATAGGGGAGTGGGGCGCAGGAGCTGCTTGCGCCCAATCCGGAGGTCGGCGGGGCTTGAATGGATGGCCGGGGGGGCGGTGCCAAGCATGGCAGTGCGGTGAGGTCGAGGGGAGGGCGCATGCAGGGGAGGAATACTGGGCCAGTGGTCGCTGGCGTTTCGAGGAAGATCGTCAACACTGACTGGCTGGAGGTAGATGAAGGCGATCTGCCCGTTCTTTGTACATCGGACGATGCAGAAAAAATGGACTGAGCTATTTGCTTTCAGTCAACTGTTATTTTCATAGAATTATGTAGTAATTTAGTGTGCCATGCATGTTGTAGAACTATCATATGTCTCCCGTCATTTATTTCTCACCGACCTGCTATCTGCTACCTTTACACTCTACTAATTGTGCACACACTTCATCCATACTCACACTATTGTTTTTTATGCATGGGTATTTTAGACTCTGACGCAGTGTTGATGAATGCAGAAAAGAAAAGACAGAAGTCGCTCCAGTGTAATTCGAAGATAAGCACTAAGCGTTTCAGCGCTCTAATGGGTGCAGTGTCAGCAGTTGGAGACAGTAAACGTAGCTCTGCAGTTGATGATCTCAATTGCCACACACAACCATCCCAGGTGCTTGCTTTAACTTCGTGCTGTCAAATGTGGTTTCATGTTGCATATGGTGTCTAGCTTGTATTGCTTCCAATTTGGTTAAATTGCATCTACTTACTTTACACATTATACCTTTGATAATGGCATGCCTTCCTGTTTTTGATACATACTACATATGTCTATTAACCATGTTCGTACATCAAACTAATGCTCTTTTGTATCCCTCGTTAAAGAGTGCAGTGTCATCCTCCCCACGTGATTCTCAAGAAACAGCAAGGCTAAATGAAGATAGTCAACGTAGCTCTCTAGTTGATCACCGCAATTCCCCCACACCACCATCGCAAGTGCTTGCTCTTACTTGGCAGTGTGATATGTGGTTGCATGTTGCATATGGTGTCTACCTTGTAATGCTTCTAATTAGGGTAAATTGCATCTGCTTAGTTAACACATTATACCTGTGAATATGACATGCCTTCCTGTTTTCGGTACATACTACGTCTTTCTATTAACCATGTTCTTACATCAAACTACTTTTCTTGTGTATCCCTCATCAATGCTCCTAATTTGTTAAATTGCATCTCCTTAGCTTACACATTATACATCTGAATATGACACGCCTTCCTGCTTTTGGTACATACTACATCTGCCTATCACACCATGTTCTTACATCAAACTACTGTTCTTGTGTATCCTGCGTCTATAGCTTATGATGAGACAGTCATGCGCGTGGGTTAATATGAGACACAATACTCTTATAAAGAATGCAGTTTCATCCTCTCCACATGATTCTCAAGAAACAACAAGCCTAAATGAAGACATTGAACGTAGCTCTGTACCTGAAGACCGCACTTCCCCTACACCACCATCACAGGTGCTTGCTCTAACTTCGCAGTGTGATATATGGTTGCATGTTGCATACGGTGTCTAGCTTGTAATGCTTCTAATTAGGGTAAATTGCATCTGCTTAGTTTACACATTATACCTATGAATATGACATGCCTTCCTATTTTTGGTACACACTACATCTATGTGTTAACCTTGTTCTTACATGAAACTACCTCTTTTCTGTATCCTGCATCAATCACTTACGATGAGTCACCTTTATTCGTTGCATATTGCATATTATTTCTAGCTTGTTGCCATGTATTGCTTCTAATTTGGCCAAATACATTTGTTAGGGCACCCTTTTAATTTGGCAGAGTGATATTGGTTTCATCTTTCATATGGTTTCTAGCTTGCATCGATTCTAACAAGTTCAAGCACCTTGTGCTTAGTTTACACTTTATACATCATACATGTCAATATGTCACGTCGTCCTGTTTTTCATACATATTCCATCCTCCTATTGTGACGCCCGGATAATCTAGCTACAGTAACCTCTGCTAATGATGCCACGTCACCACTCTTACTGTTGTGAACCTCGCGATGATTCAATCCCGTTCGAATTCAAAATTCAAAATCAAGGCAAACAATAAAAGTTTTTTAAACATTAAAACTAAAATGTTCTATATGTGCCAAATATTGCATAAATAATTATGGTGGAGAACCCACATTTTTATAAAGTATTTAATTGCACTGAAATGACTAAAACAGTAACAAAAAAACAAATAATTAAATGCCTTTACTAATTAATAAATTATCAAACTAGATTATTTGGGGACTAGACATTTAGTGACAGTGGACTAAACTGAAACACTAAAATTAGATGTAAGTAAATATTTTACATAAACTAAATTAAAAGGTAACTAAAATAAAATAGGAAAGAGTAACTAAAAAGAAAAGAACAAATAGAAAACAAAAGAAAGAATAGGAGAAAGAGAACCCCCCCCACTGGGCCAGTCGGCCCAGCTGCTACCAGGCCGGCCCAGGCCGCCCCCCCACTCCCCCATAACCCCTGGGCGACCAAACCCTAACCCCCCAACGCACCACTCCCTCCCCCACTCGCGCCCCCACTCTCCCCCTCCCCCGATCCAGATCGGATCGGGGCACGACACCGGCGTGCGTCGCCGCCTCACCCTCGTCTGTCGCCGCCCGAGGCCCGCCTGGACCTTGCCAGGCCGCTTCCCCATCGGAGCTACCTCACCAGACGCCTCCTCATCTCCTCCCCAACGGCCTCCTCCTCGCCGCGACGCCGACGCCGCGTCGCCGCCGCCCGGGACTCCACCGCAGGAGCCACCTCGCCGGAATACATCCTCGTCTCCCCCCCGAGCAGCCGCCTCGAGCCTCGCCGCTTGTTCCCCTGCAACGTGGGGTGAGGAAACCCCCTCCTCCTCTCTATCTCCCCTCTCTGAACCCGCGCCCGTGGCGTCCTCGGCGGCGCTGACCGCGCCCTCCCCGGACGCACCAGGGCTTTGCCCTCCTCCCGCCGTTGCTCGCGCCCCCCCTTCCCCGCATATGCCGCGCGCCAGCCCCGCAAGCCGCGCTCGGCCCGCCGCAGCCGCCGGTGTCCCGCCGCCCGTGCACACCAACTGCGCCCCCGCTCGCCTCTGTGCTGCCCGACCCTCGCGGCCACGCCTTCGCGCCGCTCCCCACTACCCCTTGCCTAACCAGCGCCGGGCCACGCCCCACGCGTGTTCTCGTCGCCGCCGCCTTGAGCCGCACGGCCCCCTCCGCCTCCGCGCCGTCCCGACCGCCTGCCGGTGCCGTGGCCGCCGGCGCCCCGCGGCGCTGGGCCGCACCCGTTGCGGCTGCGTCCAGGTGACCCGGCGCCCACGCCCGTTACCACGCGCCCGCCCCGGTCGGCCTCCTGGGCCACTGACATAGGGGCCCCACACCCCTAAATCGAAAATTAAAAAGAAAATGAAAATGTAATTAGTTAAATTATTAATTAATTAATTAGTTAATTAATTAAGTTAATTAATCTTGTTTTAATTAATCTAATCAATTAGTTAATTTAATTAAACAGTAGTTAATTAGCTAAACCCTAATTAATCTAATCATTGAATGACATGCGGGACCCACACGCAGTTGACCCAGTCAACTGCACAGTTGACTGCTGATGTCAGCATGATGTCATGCTGACGTCATCTTTTACTATTCTGGATAATGTTGAAATAAATAATTAAATTCCAGAAAATTAATAAAAACTTTAGTAATTTGTATTAAATAAACCGTAGCTCGGATCAAAAAACTTTATACATGAAAGTTGCTCAAAACGACGAGACGAACCCGGATACGCAGCCCGTTCGTCCGCCACCCATCCCTAGCATAGCAAACTTGCAACTTTCCCCCTCCGGCTCCTCTGCCCGAAAACACGAAACACCGGGGATACTTTCCCGGTTGTTGCCCCCCTTCACCGGTATCACCTAGTACTGCGTTAGGGCACACCTAGCACCGCGTATTGCCGCGTCTTGCTTTGTGTTACATTTGATTGCTCTGTTATTTATTGTGTTCCCCCTCCGTTACTTCTTTCCGGTAGACTCCGAGACCGATGCCGGTACCCTTGTGATCGACTACATCGACGAACCCTCCTTCTTGTCTGAGCAACCAGGCAAGCCCCCCCCTTGATCACCAGATATCGCCTACTCTCCTCTATACTGCTTGCATTAGAGTAGTGTAGCTTGTTACTGCTTTCGTTATTCCTATCCTGATGCATAGCCTGTCTTTGATACTGCTGTTGATACCTTACCTGCAATCCTACTTGCTTAGTATAGGATGCTAGTGTTCCATCAGTGGCCATACACTCTTGTCCGTCTGCCATGCTATACTACTGGGCCGTGATCACTTCGGGAGGTGATCACGGGCATATACTATATACTTTACACTGTTACATTACATGTGATACTGTTCGGAGATGGGGGCTGAAGGGGCAGGTGGCTCCATCCCGGTAGAGGTGGGCCTGGGTTCCCGACGGCCCCCGACTGTTACTTTGTGGCGGAGCGACAGGGCAGGTTCAGACCACCTAGGAGAGAGGTGGGCCAGGACCTAGTCGGCGTTCGCGATACTTAACACACTTAACGAGATCTGGGTATTTGATCTGAGTCTGGCCATTTGGTCTATACGCACTAACCACCTACGAGGGAGTAGTTATGGGTATCCCGACGTCGTGGTATCAGCCGAAGCACTTCGTGATGTCAGCGACTGAGCGGCGCGCGCCGAGTTGGACCGCGTAACGTGACTTCCTTTGTAATGGAGGTTGCTAGGTCTGCTCTCCGGCCGCGTACGCAACGTGCAGGTGTGCTCAGGGCGATGGGCCCAGACCCCTGCGCGCTTAGGTTTAGACCGGCGTGCTGACCTCTGTGTTGTGCCTAGGTGGGGCTGCGACGTGTTGATCTTCCGAGGCCGGGCATGACCCAGGAAAGTGTGTCTGGCCAAATGGGATCAAGCGTGTTGGGCTATGTGGTGCACCCATGCAGGGAAGTTTATCTATTCGAATAGCCGTGTCCCTCGGTAAAAGGACGACCCGGAGTTGTACCTTGACCTTATGACAACTAGAACTGGATACTTAATAAAACACACCCTTCCAAGTGCCAGATACAACCCGGTGATTGCTCTCCAACAGGGCATCGAGGAGGGGATCGCCGGGTAGGATTATGCTATACGATGCTACTTGGAGGACTTCAGTCTACTCTCTTCTACCTGCTGCAAGACGGAGGCGACCAGAAGCGTAGTCTTCGATAAGACTAGCTATCCCCCTCTTATTCTGGCATTCTGCAGTTCAGTCCACTGATATGGCCCTTTACACATATATCCATGCATATGTAGTGTAGCTCCTTGCTTGCGAGTACTTTGGATGAGTACTCACGGTTGCTTTTCTCCCTCTTTTCCCCCTTTCTCTTCTACCTGGTTGTCGCAACCAGATGCTGGAGCCCAGGATCCAGATGCCAATGTCAACTACGATCCCTTCTACTCTGGAGGTGCCTACTACTACGTGCAGCCCGTTGACGACGACCAGGAGTAGTTTAGGAGGATCCCAGGCAGGAGGCCTGCGCCTCTTTCGATCTGTATCCCAGTTTGTGCTAGCCATCTTATGGCAACTTGTTTAACTTATGTCTGTACTCAGATATTGTTGCTTCCGCTGACTCGTCTATGATCGAGCACTTGTATTCGAGCCCTCGAAGCCCCTGGCTTGTATTATGATGCTTATATGACTTATTTTATTTGTAGAGTTGTGTTGTGATATCTTCCCGTGAGTCCTTGATGTTGATTGTACACATTTGTGTGCATGATTAGTGTACGATTGAATCGGGGGCGTCACAAGTTGGTATCAGAGCCGACTGCCTGTAGGAATCCCCCTTCCACACTCCTTGGCCGAAGTTGAGTCTAGTCATTGAAAAACTTTTACTAACATGGCTGTGTGGCTTACGGGCCCACGTCGCCATTGGGTGGTATTAGGATCTTTTATTCCTCGACCTATACTCTGGGACTCTGAACTCTCTTCTATTTGGGTTTAAATAAAATTTTCTAAATCTAACATTAGGATCTCGTTATCACTTTCACCCGGAGATCACCTTAATACCGATGATCGTCTACTGCACATGAAGACCTTGAAGATACTCTCCGCTGTTAACCCGAGAACTTGTGTTCATCGCGTTTGCAGTTCCCCTTACACCGTCAACCCTTATGGATAACTACTTGCAGTTGTTATTCTTATATTCATCCCCAATTGTTCTTGTTATTACCAGATACCCCGAAATACTCGTCGCTATTTCGATAATCCTTTGAGCTTACTGCCTTGCTCTTCATTGTCACCTGAATACCCTTATGGATAATTGTCGCACTTAATCAAGTATCCGCTCATCCCCCAGTTGTTCATGTGTTTCACAATGGTCATCGAAATACTATTCGATCCTCCAAAAACCCTTAGTAGCTTATTGCTCTGCAATACTTGTCTGCTTGCATGATAGATGCTTTCCATATGTCTAGCAATATTCGTTAGTATCCTTAGGCACCGTCATTTTGATCCCTTTGATTCAACATGAGTGCGAATGCACGCAATCATCATAGATCCTAGAATTCATCCTTCCGGCTCAGACGTCATTTTAAACGTGAGCTGATTCTCGCCAATCAAATTGTCGTCGATTGTGCCCCTAAGTATATTGAACTTATCCATCCTCGATCAGAGCGTCTGCTTCTGATCCTTCGCTTGGTAAATCATAATTCCTTTGCAATTGAGCTCTAAGTTACTCAGTTGTTTCTATAAATGTACTTGCATTGATTCTCCCTCTGATTGAGTACCGATACGCACATCAGCCCCGTTGTGGACTGCCATACCCATTGCCGGGTTATTATCCAACAATGTCCTTCACAACCAAAATTCTTGTGAGTTCCTTACCTGGTACATAATGCCCTTGGTAAATTGTATCCTCTCGTTTTGTCACCCATGCTCTACTATCGAGCTGGTGTTATTTGCTCTTGAAACTGTGGTATATGTTTCTAAGAAGCCCTATGGATTGAACATATGCCTTCTCTAAACCGTGTGAACCCAAAGGTTTTCACGAGTCATACTCCTATGGTGCTTCGCCAGATAAAATTTCAACACTGCAACTTCATCGAACGTGAGAAGTGAATGAAAGGTTATGCATTGGAGAAGTGGGAGTCGGCCTTGAACTTTGTGTTCATGCCCATGGACCCGAGGTGGAACTTATCATGGAAGCTTCTCGTAGTAATAATAATCCCCTTGTTATAACTTCTTCTCTTAACTATGCTTGGTCTTTTGCGACCGTGGTTTCGACCATATTGTTCTCCTTTGATCCCATTTCTTGGACAAGTTAAGTGCTTGCCTTCTGCAAATGATTTCACTTGTCCAACCCCTATCCCTCTCTACCCTTGAGTATACCCCCTGGTATCTCGAGGTTATCATGGAACTGCATAACTTCTTATGAGTTATTCATCAAGTGCTACCTTCCCACTGATTCCAATTTTTCACGGACTCTGAGTTATTAAACACTCAACGACACCGATAGCTGAACCGAGTCCGCACTCCGGTTCAACAACTCTTCAGTAAGCTTCTGTAAGTACGAGTTTGTACCCGATCACGCCATTCCTAGCCTGTTTGGCTATATCATTGTCTTGATAATTTTAAACTGTGCTACCTGGTCCTTATTCCGGGAGCACCAGTTTCGACGATGAGCTAGGCTTACGTCGATCTCCCTCGTCATACCATTACTCCTTGACCAACAAACTTGATTTTGAGTTTGTGTTGTACCCATGGTTTCAATAACCTTTTGCTTCATCATTCCTTTGACTTGAAGTCCTCGCTGATCGATTACATCTTCAGGAATATCCCGACAAAAATTGTCGCGATCATCATCAACATCTTGACTCCTTCCTGGATATCAATTGAATTCATGATGAGAAATACCATCCTTGCCCTCGATGATTTGTTTTATCATCGATCATTTTATTGCCTTCCATTCAACACAAAATTGTTCGTGTTTTGTGATAAAGCTTGAGTTCCTTGCTATCCAGCATTTGTTCTTCTTTACCTTGGAGTATTACCATCTTTTATGTCAAGAATGTCGTGAGAATTTCACCACCTCTGGAGAATTCTTGATACAAGTGATACTTATCACGATCGCCATTCTTTTCCTGGTCATCGTGCTGTTTCTTATCGGAATACTGACAAATTGACTGTGATGTGTAATTCCAAAACTTCTAGCAACCTATTGCTTGAAGTAAATGGTCTATATTTGATTCTTAGACTATTGGTTATCGAACTACCATTCTAACATCGATCATGCTACTTAAGCCCATATTTCGGGTACACCTTTCAACCAATATTTAAACTGTGTAAGTTTTCCTTGAGCATACATCATTATATCATTTGGTCCGACAAATGATATTTCCTTGTTTACATAATTGTGGAAATCCATCTTTTTGGAAATCTCGATGAGTTGTCGCTGAGTCCATCAGCCACCTCCTCATCCTCTCCTTGGTTTAATGATGAACTCTCGTTTCGGAACTCACTCCCATAGTTCAGTCCCCGAGTCTGAGTTATCCTGACACCAATCAAATCTGAATCTTGGCCAGATATGATGGCTGGAACATTTTCCAAGAGTTATAACGTTGGTCTTTTTTTCCGACTCGGTAAGGTGATGTCTTGTCTAGCACACCTGACCGGAGGACCTATTGTTATAATTTTCCTTTTACCAATGCTATCCATTCTTCCATGAGGAAATTATAAGACTTATTCTATTAAGTTGTTCCCAATGGATCCTTTGTGTATCCAAAGTGTGATCTTTAACCAGTGACCATGTCTATGCTATCTCGAAGCATGTCTGAGGTACTCCGATTTTCGACAAGAACATTTGAAGCCCAATGCTAAATGTTTTCTTGCTCAATTATCCAAACACCGTTGTATGGGTAATATCATGAAATCCCTTCCCCTTACCTTAATGGTTTTCTACTTTCTATCCTGTCAGGGATATCATGCTCCGCTTGTCCTTGCGAAAGATATACCCCCGAAATATGTGTTTATACACATTTTCATTTCCATTGATCGGGTTAAACCAGATAATCGCGTTTTCCTTTCCATTGTCTTATTTAAGCTTTCTTGTAATCTGACTTAACCGAGCAGTGATAATTCCCTGCTTAGTAAGCACCTCGTTGTACAACTATGTTAGTAAGACCCTGTTACCATTATTGATAGCATCCCGGTAACCACCGATGGATGAGAACTTTGCCTCTTGGCCCGCCTCGTTCAACGAGCAGGGAAATGGTTCTCTTCATCCCTCGCCTTGGTATCGATGTTGTTGTCGACGTAACTGACAGGCTACCCTCTGACATGCCTTGCTATCGTGACTGTGCAAGATGTCACCGCTCCTATTTAAAAAAAAACCATGGTGGGCCCATAACCCACAGTTCCACAGGATCGAAACCTGACTCTCCTGTACACCCTATTTCCAAAGTTATTCCTCATGCATGGCCTCATAAGTACTTCACGAGCCACCTTCCGAGAGATCATCAAATCTGTTACCGGACGCAATACTTATTCCAGATTGCGTTGAGCCCCATTCAAGCCCTGTTTCAGGCATCGAACGGTTGCCTGCTCGCTCGAAACTTCCCATGAAACCTCATTACTTTACTCTCGATATTTTCTTAAGTTCAATTCGAGAGTTACTTTCCGCCACCTTCCCCGATGTTGTCGACCAGATAGTCAACCTTGTCGAGTTCCGTTTCTCCCAGAATACCCCCTTATTCTGTCGTAAGTACGATGGAGATCCTGAAGAAAGGATGGCCACTTCATCATGATGACCTGGAACAGCGAAATGACGACAACAATGTAATGGATCAACCTCTTCGAGAAGAACAACCAAGACCAAGAACACTCCCTGGAATTTCGTAACCCAAACCTTCCCCCTTGTTCCCCTCTTAAATCTCGGGACGAGATTTCTTGTAGTGGAGGAGAATTGTGACGCCCGGATAATCTAGCTACAGTAACCTCTGCTAATGATGCCACGTCACCACTCTTACTGTTGTGAACCTCGCGATGATTCAATCCCGTTCGAATTCAAAATTCAAAATCAAGGCAAACAATAAAAGTTTTTTAAACATTAAAACTAAAATGTTCTATATGTGCCAAATATTGCATAAATAATTATGGTGGAGAATCCACATTTTTATAAAGTATTTAATTGCACTGAAATGACTAAAACAGTAACAAAAAAACAAATAATTAAATGCCTTTACTAATTAATAAATTATCAAACTAGATTATTTGGGGACTAGACATTTAGTGACAGTGGACTAAACTGAAACACTAAAATGAGATGTAAGTAAATATTTTACATAAACTAAATTAAAAGGTAACTAAAATAAAATAGGAAAGAGTAAATAAAAAGAAAAGAACAAATAGAAAACAAAAGAAAGAATAGGAGAAAGAGAACCCCCCCCACTGGGCCAGTCGGCCCAGCTGCTACCAGGCCGGCCCAGGCCGCCCCCCACTCCCCCATAACCCCTGGGCGACCAAACCCTAACCCCCCAACGCACCACTCCCTCCCCCACTCGCGCCCCCCACTCTCCCCCTCCCCCGATCCAGATCGGATCGGGGCACGACGCCGGCGTGCGTCGCCGCCTCGCCCTCGTCTGTCGCCGCCTGAGGCCCGCCTGGACCTTGCCAGGCCGCTTCCCCACCGGAGCTACCTCACCAGACGCCTCCTCATCTCTTCCCCAACGGCCTCCTCCTCGCCGCGACGCCGACGCCGCGTCGCCGCCGCCCGGGACTCCGCCGCAGGAGCCACCTCGCCGGAACGCATCCTCGTCTCCCCCCCGAGCAGCCGCCTCGAGCCTCGCCGCTTGTTCCCCTGCAACGTGGGGTGAGGAAACCCCCTCCTCCTCTCTATCTCCCCTCTCTGAACCCGCGCCCGTGGCGTCCTCGCCGACGCTGACCGCGCCCTTCCCGGACGCACCAGGGCTTTGCCCTCCTCCCGCCGTTGCTCGCGCCTCCCCTTCCCCGCATATGCCGCGCGCCAGCCCCGCAAGCCGCGCTCGGCCCGCCGCAGCCGCCGGTGTCCCGCCGCCCGTGCACACCAACTGCGCCCCCGCTCGCCTATGTGCTGCCCGACCCTCGCGGCCACGCCTTCGCGCCGCTCCCCACTGCCCCTTGCCTAACCAGCGCCGGGCCACGCCCCACGCGTGTTCTCGTCGCCGCCGCCTTGAGCCACACAGCCCCCTCCGCCTCCGCGCCGTCCCGACCGCCTGCCGGTGCCGTGGCCGCCGGCGCCCCGCGGCGCTGGGCCGCACCCGTTGCGGCTGCATCTTGGTGACCCGGCACCCACGCCCGTTACCACGCGCCCGCCCCGGTCGGCCTCCTGGGCCACTGCCGGGTGGGGCCTGATGCCCCCGGGGCCACTGACGTAGGGGCCCCACACCCCTAAATCGAAAATTAAAAAGAAAATGAAAATGTAATTAATTAAATTATTAATTAATTAATTAGTTAATTAATTAAGTTAATTAATCATGTTTTAATTAATCAAATTAATTAGTTAATTTAATTAAACAGTAGTTAATTAGCTAAACCCTAATTAATCTAATCATTGAATGACATGCGGGACCCACACGCAGTTGACCCAGTCAACTGCACAGTTGACTGCTGATGTCAGCATGATGTCATGCTGACGTCATCTTTTACTATTCTGGATAATGTTGAAATAAATAATTAAATTCCAGAAAATTAATAAAAACTTTAGTAATTTGTATTAAATAAACCGTAGCTCGGATCAAAAAACTTTATACATGAAAGTTGCTCAGAACGACGAGACGAACCCGGATACGCAGCCCGTTCGTCCGCCACGCATCCCTAGCATAGCAAACTCGCAACTTTCCCCCTCCGGCTCCTCTGCCCGAAAACGCGAAACACCGGGGATACTTTCCCGGTTGTTTCCCCCCTTCACCGGTATCACCTAGTACTGCGTTAGGGCACACCTAGCACCGCGTATTGCCGCGTCTTGCTTTGTGTTACATTTGATTGCTCTGTTATTTATTGTGTTCCCCCTCCGTTACTTCTTTCCGGTAGACTCCAAGACCGATGCCGGTAGCCTTGTGATCGACTACATCGACGACCCCTCCTTCTTGTCTGAGCAACCAGGCAACCCCCCCCCCCTTGATCACCAGATATCGCCTACTCTCCTCTATACTGCTTGCATTAGAGTAGTGTAGCTTGTTACTGCTTTCGTTATTCCTATCCTGATGCATAGCCTGTCTTTGATACTGCTGTTGATACCTTACCTGCAATCCTACTTGCTTAGTATAGGATGCTAGTGTTCCATCAGTGGCCATACACTCTTGTCCGTCTGCCATGCTATACTACTGGGCCGTGATCACTTCGGGAGGTGATCACGGGCATATACTATATACTTTACACTGTTACATTACATGTGATACTGTTCGGAGATGGGGGTTGAAGGGGCAGGTGGCTCCATCCCGGTAGAGGTGGGCCTGGGTTCCCGACGGCCCCCGACTGTTACTTTGTGGCGGAGCGACAGGGCAGGTTCAGACCACCTAGGAGAGAGGTGGGCCTGGCCCTAGTCGGCGTTCGCGATACTTAACACACTTAACGAGATCTGGGTATTTGATCTGAGTCTGGCCATTTGGTCTATACGCACTAACCACCTACGCGGGAGTAGTTATGGGTATCCCGACGTCGTGGTATCAGCCGAAGCACTTCGTGACGTCAGCGACTGAGCGGCGCGCGCCTGGTTGGACCGTGTAACGTGACTTCCTTTGTAATGGAGGTTGCTAGGTCTGCTCTCCGGCCGCGTACGCAACGTGCAGGTGTGCTCAGGGCGATGGGCCCAGACCCGTGCGCGCTTAGGTTTAGACCGGCGTGCTGACCTCTCTATTGTGCCTAGGTGGGGCTGCGACGTGTTGATCTTCCGAGGCCGGGCATGACCCAGGAAAGTGTTGGACCGTGTAACGTGCGGCTATGTCCGGCCAAATGGGATCAAGCGTGTTGGCTATGTGGTGCACCCCTGCAGGGAAGTTTATCTATTCGAATAGCCGTGTCCCTCGGTAAAAGGACGACCCGGAGTTGTACCTTGTGTTGGGGAACGTTGCAGAAAATTAAAATTTTTCCTACGGTTTCACCAAGATCCATCTATGAGTTCATCTAGCAACGAGTCATGGGAGAGAGAGATTGCATCTACATACCACTTTGTAGATCGCGAGCGGAAGCGTTCAACGAACGGGGATGAAGTAGTCGTACACACCGTGATCCAAATCACCGGAGATCCTAGCACCGAAAGCACGGCACCTCCGCGTTCAACACACGTACGGTCAGCGTAACGTCTCCTTCTTCTTGATCCAGCAAGGCAAAGGAGAGGTTGGGGAAGAAGACTCCAGCAGCAGCACGACGGCGTGGTGATGGTGGAGCTGCAGTACTCCAACAGGGCTTCGCCGAGCTCTACGGAGGAGGAGGAGGTGTTGGAGAGGGAGAGGGAGGCGCCAGGGCAAAAGGGTGCGCAGCCCCCCCTCCCATCCCCCTTTATATAGCCCCTTGGGGGGGGCGCCGGCCCTAGGAGATGGAATCTCCTAGGGGGGCGGCGGCCAGGGAGGGGGACTTGCCCCCCAAGCAAGGGGGGCGCCCCCTTTAGGGTTCCCCCCAACCCTAGGCGCATGGGCCCTTGGGGGGAGGCGCACCAGCCCACTTTGGGCTGGTTCCCTTCCTCATACAGCCCATGGGGCCCCTCCGAGGCAGGTGGCCCCACCCGGTGGACCCCCGGGACCCTCCGGTGGTCCTGGTACAATACCGATAACCCCGAAACTTGTCCCGATGGCCAAAACAGCACTTTCTATATATAATTCTTTACCTCCGGACCAATCCAAAACTCCTCGTGACGTCCGGGATCTCATCCGGGACTCCGAACAACATTCGGGTTACTGCATATACTTATCTTCACAACCCTAGCGTTACCGAACCTTAAGTGTGTAGACCCTACGGGTTCGGGAGACATGCAGACATGACCGAGACGGCTCTCGGGCAATAACCAACAGCGGGGTCTGGATACCCATGTTGGCTCCCACATGCTCCACGATGATCTCATCGGATGAACCACAATGTCAAGGATTCAATTAATCCCGTATACGATTCCCTTTGTCAATCGGTATTTTACTTGCCCGAGATTCGATCGTCGGTATCCCAATACCTCGTTCAATCTCGTTACCGGCAAGTCACTTTTCTCGTACCGTAATGCATGATCCTGTGATCAAACACTTTGATCACATTGAGCTCATTACGATGATGCATTACCGAGAGGGCCCAGTGATACCTCTCCGTCAAGCGGAGTGACAAATCCCAGTCTCGATCCATGTCAACCCAACAGACACTTTCAGGGATACTCGTAGTATACCTTTATAGTCACCCAGTTACGTTGTGACGTTTGGCACACCCAAAGCACTCCTACTGTATCCGGGAGTTACACGATCTCATGGTCTAAGGAAAGGATACTTGACATTGGAAAACTCTAGCAAACGAACTATGCGATCTTATGCTATGTTTAGGATTGGGTCTTGTCCATCACATCATTCTCCTAATGATGTGATCTCGTTATCAATGACATCCAATGTCCATAGTCAGGAAACCATGACTATCTGTCGATCAACGAGCTAGTCAACTAGAGGCTCACTAGGGACATATTGTTGTCTGTTATTCACACATGTATTACGATTTCTGGATAACACAATTATAGCACGAATAAAGACAATTATCATGAATAAGGAAATATAATAATAATGCTTTTATTATTGCCTCTAGGGCATATTTCCAACAGTCTCCCACTTGCACTAGAGTCAATAATCTAGTTACATTGTGATGAATCGAACACCCATAGAGTTCTGGTGTTGATCATGTTTTGCCTTAGGGAGAGGTTTAGTCAACGGATCTGCGACATTCAGATCCGTGTGCACTTCACAAATTTCTATGTCTCCATTTTGAACATTTTCACGAATGGAGTTGAAGCGACGCTTGATGTGCCTGGTCTTCTTGTGAAACCTGGGCTCCTTTGCAAGTGCAATAGCTCCAGTGTTGTCACAAAAGAGCTTGATTGGCCCCGACGCATTGGGTATGACTCCGAGGTCGGTGATGAACTCCTTCACCCAAATTGCTTCATGTGCCGCCTCCGAGGCTGCCATGTACTCCGCTTCACATGTAGATCCCGCCACGATGCTTTGCTTGCAACTGCACCAGCTTACTGCCCCACCATTCAAAATATACACGTATCTGGTTTGTGACTTAGAGTCATCCAGATCTGTGTCGAAGCTAGCGTCGACGTAACCTTTTACGACGAGCTCTTCGTCACCTCCATAAACGAGAAACATTTCCTTGGTCCTTTTCAGGTACTTCAGGATATTCTTGACCGCTGTCCAGTGTTCCTTGCCGGGATTACTTTGGTACCTTCCTACCAAACTTACGGCAAGGTTTACATCAGGTCTGGTACACAGCATGGCATACATAATAGAACCTATGGCTGAGGCATAGGGGATGACGCTCATCTCTTCTATATCTTCTGCCGTGGTCGGACATTGAGCTGAGCTCAATTTCACACCTTGTAACACAGGTAAGAACCCTTTCTTAGATTGATCCATATTGAACTTCTTCAATATTTTATCAAGGTATGTGCTTTGTGAAAGACCTATGAGGCATCTCGATCTATCTCTATAGATCTTGATGCCTAATATATAAGCAGCTTCTCCAAGGTCCTTCATTGAAAAACTTTTATTCAAGTAGGCCTTAATGCTGTCCAAGAGTTCTATATCATTTCCCATCAAAAGTATGTCGTCTACATATAATATGAGAAATGCTACAGAGCTCCCACTCACTTTCTTGTAAACACAGGCTTCTCCATAAGTCTATGTAAACCCAAACGCTTTGATCATCTCATCAAAGCGAATGTTCCAACTCCGAGATGCTTGCACCAGCCCATAAATCAAGCGTTGGAGCTTGCACACCTTGTCAGCATTCTTAGGATCGACAAAACCTTCCGGCTGCATCATATACAATTCTTCCTTAAGGAAACCATTAAGGAATGCCGTTTTGACGTCCATTTGCCATATCTCATAATCATAGTATGCGGCAATTGCTAACATGATTCGGACGGACTTCAGCTTCGCTACCGGTGAGAAAGTCTCATCGTAGTCAATTCCTTGAACTTGTCGATAACCCTTAGCGACAAGCCGAGCTTTATAGATGGTCACATTACCATCCGCGTCTGTCTTCTTCTTAAAGATCCATTTATTTTCTATCGCTCGCCGATCATCGGGCAAGTCTGTCAAAGTCCATACTTTGTTTTCATACATGGATCCTATCTCGGATTTCATGGCTTCTAGCCATTTGTCGGAATCCGGGCCCGCCATTGCTTCCTCATAGTTCGAAGGTTCACCGTTGTCTAACAACATGATTTCCAAGACAGGGTTGCCATACCACTCTGGTGCGGAACGTGTCCTTGTGGACCTTCGAATTTCAGTAGGAGCTTGATTAGAAGTATCGTGATCATCATCATTAATTTCCTCTCTAGTTGGTGCAGGCACCTCAGAAACGTTTTCCTGAGCTTCGCCATTTTCCGGTTCAAGAGGTAACACTTCATCAAGTTCTACTTTCCTCCCACTTACTTCTGTCGAGAGAAACTCTTTCTCCAGAAAGGATCCATTCTTGGCAACAAAGATCTTGCCTTCGGATTTGAGGTAGAAGGTATACCCAACAGTTTCTTTAGGGTATCCTATGAAGACGCATTTTTCCGACTTGGGTTCGAGCTTTTCAGGTTGAAGTTTCTTGACATAAGCATCGCATCCCCAAACTTTTAGAAACGATAGCTTAGGTTTCTTCCCAAACCATAATTCATATGGTGTCGTCTCAACGGATTTCGACGGAGCCCTATTTAAAGTGAATGCGGCAGTCTCTAAAGCATAGCCCCAAAAAGATAGCGGTAAGTCGGTAAGAGACATCATAGATTGCACCATATCTAATAGAGTGCGATTACGACGTTCGGACACACCATTACGCTGAGGTGTTCCAGGCGGCGTGAGTTGTGAAACTATTCCACATTTTCTTAAGTGTGTGCCAAATTCATGACTCAAGTATTCTCCTCCATGATCTGATCGTAGAAACTTGATCTTTTTATCACGTTGATTTTCAACCTCACTCTGAAATTCCTTGAACTTTTCGAAGGTCTCTGACTTGTGTTTCATTAAGTAGACATACCCATATCTACTCAAGTCATCAGTGAGGGTGAGAACATAACGATAGCCACCGCGAGCCTCAACACTCATTGGACCGCACACATCGGTATGTATGATTTCCAATAAGTTGGTTGCTCGCTCCATTGTTCCTGAGAACGGAGTCTTGGTCATTTTACCCATGAGGCATGGTTCGCACGTGTCAAATGATTCATAATCAAGAGACTCTAAAAGTCCATCTGCATGGAGCTTCTTCATGCGTTTGACACCTATGTGACCAAGGCGGCAGTGCCACAAATATGTGGGACTATTGTTATCAACTTTAACTCTTTTGGTATTCACAGCATGAATATGTGTATCATCACGTACGAGATTCATCAAGAATAAACCATTAACCATCGGAGCATGACCATAAAACATATCTCTCATATAAATGGAACAACCATTATTCTCGGATTTAGATGAGTAGCCATCTCGAATTAAACGAGATCCAGACATAATGTTCATGCTCAAACTTGGCACTAAATAACAATTATTGAGGTTTAAAACTAATCCCGTAGGTAAATGTAGAGGCAGCATGCCGACGGCGATCACATCGACCTTGGAACCATCCCCGACGCGCATCGTCACCTCGTCCTTCGCCAGTCTCTGTTTATTCCGCAGCTCCTGCTTTGAGTTACAAATGTGAGCAACTGCACCGGTATCATATACCCAAGAGCTACTACGAGTACTGGTAAGGTACACATCAATTACATGTATATCACATATACCTTTGGTTTTGCCGGCCTTCTTGTCCGCTAAGTATTTGGGGCAGTTCCGCTTCCAGTGACCACTTCCCTTGCAATAAAAACACTCAGTCTCGGGCTTGGGTCCATTCTTTGGCTTCTTCCCGGCAACTTGCTTACCGGGCGCGGCAACTTCCTTGCCGTCCTTCTTGAAGTTCTTTTTACCCTTGCCCTTCTTGAACTTAGTGGTTTTATTCACCATCAACACTTGATGCTCCTTCTTGATTTCTACCTCTGCTGATTTCAGCATAGCATATACCTCAGGAATGGTCTTTACCATCCCCTGCATATTGTAGTTCATCACAAAGCTCTTGTAGCTAGGTGGAAGCGACTGGAGGGTTCTGTCAATGACCGTTTCATCCGGGAGATTAACTTCCAGTTGAGTCAAGCGGTTGTGCAACCCAGACATTTTGAGTATGTGCTCACTGACAGAGCTATTTTCCTCCATCTTACAGCTAAAGAATTTGTTGGAGACTTCATATCTCTCGACCCGGGCATGAGCTTGGAAAACCATTTTCAGCTCTTCGAACATCTCATATGCTCCATGTCTCTCAAAACACTTTTGGAGCCCCGGCTCTAAGCTGTAAAGCATGCCGCACTGAACGAGGGAGTAATCATCGCAGCGTGACTGCCAAGCGTTCATAACGTCTTGTTCTGCAGGGAGAATAGGTGCGTCACCCAGCGGTGCTCGTAGGACATAATCTTTCTTGGCAGCTATGAGGATGATCCTCAGGTTCCGGACCCAGTCCATATAGTTGCTACCATCGTCTTTCAGCTTGGTTTTCTCTAGGAACGCGTTGAAGTTGAGGACTACGTTGGCCATTTGATCTACAAGACATATTGTAAAAAATTTAGACTAAGTTCATGATAATAAAGTTCATTTAATCAAATTATTTAATGAACTCCCACTTAGATAGACATCCCTCTTCTAGTCATCTAAGTATTACATGATCCGAGTCAACTAGGCCGTGTCCGATCATCACGTGAGACGGACTAGTCAACATCGGTGAACATCTTCATGTTGATCGTATCTTCTATACGACTCATGCTCGACCTTTCGGTCTTCTGTGTTCCGAGGCCATGTCTGTACATGCTAGGCTCGTCAAGTCAACCTAAGTGTTTTGCGTGTGTAAATCTGTCTTACACCCGTTGTATGTGAACGTTCGAATCTATCACACCCGATCATCACGTGGTGCTTCGAAACAACGAACTGTCGCAACGGTGCACAGTTAGGGGGAACACTTTCTTGAAATTATTATGAGGGATCATCTTATTTACTACCGTCGTTCTAAGTAAACAAGATGCAAAACATGATAAACATCACATGCAATCAAATAATAAACGTGACATGATATGGCCAATATCACATAGCTCCTTTGATCTCCATCTTGGGGCTCCATGATCATCTTGTCACCGGCTTGACACCATGATCTCCATCATCGTGTCTCCATGAAGTTGCTCGCCAACTATTACTTCTACTACTATGGCTAACGTGTTTAGCAATAAAGTAAAGTAATTTACATGGCGTTTCTCAATGACACGCAGGTCATACAAAAAATAAAGACAACTCCTATGGCTCCTGCCGGTTGTCATACTCATCGACATGCAAGTCGTGATTCCTATTACAATAGCATGAACATCTCATACATCACATATAGATCATTCATCATTCATCACAACTTTGGCCATATCATATCACAAAGCACTTGCTGCAAAAACAAGTTAGACGTCTTCTAATTGTTGTTGCAAGTTTTACGTGTCTGAATTAGGGTTCTAGCAAGAACGTTTTCTTACCTACGTGAAAACCACAACGTGATTTGTCAACTTCTATTTACCCTTCATAAGGACCCTTTTCATCGAATCCGCTCCAACTAAAGTGGGAGAGACAGACACCCGCCAGCCACCTTATGCAACTAGTGCATGTTAGTCGGTGGAACCGGTCTCACGTAAGAGTACGTGTAAGGTTGGTCCGGGCCGCTTCATCCCACAATACCGCTGAAGCAAGATAAGACTAGTAGCGGCAAGAAAAGTTGACAACATCTACGCCCACAACAAATTGTGTTCTACTCGTGCAATAGAGAACTACGCATAGACCTAGCTCATGATGCCACTGTTGGGGAACGTTGCAGAAAATTAAAAAATTTCCTACGATTTCACCAAGATCCATCTATGAGTTCATCTAGCAACGAGTCATGGGAGAGAGAGATTGCATCTACATACCACTTTGTAGATCGCGAGCGGAAGCATTCAACGAACGGGGATGAAGTAGTCGTACACACCGTGATCCAAATCACCGGAGATCCTAGCACCGAAAGCACGGCAGCTCCGCGTTCAACACATGTACGGTCAGCGTAATGTCTCCTTCTTCTTGATCCAGCAAGGCAAAGTAGAGGTTGGGGAAGAAGACTCCAACAGCAGCACGACGGCGTGGTGATGGTGGAGCTGCAGTACTCCGACAGGGCTTCTCCGAGCTCTACGGAGGAGGAGGAGGTGTTGGAGAGGGAGAGGGAGGCGCCATGGCAAAAGGGTGCGCAGCCCCCCCTCCCCTCCCCCTTTATATAGCCCCTTGGGGGGGCGCCGCCCCTAGGAGATGGAATCTCCTAGGGGGGCGGCGGCCAGGGAGGAGGACTTGCCCCCCAAGCAAGGGGGGCGCCCCCTTTAGGGTTCCCCCCCAACCCTAGGCGCATGGGCCCTTGGGGGGAGGCGCACCAGCCCACTTTGGGCTGGTTCCCTTCCTCATACAGCCAATGGGGCCCCTCCGAGGCAGGTGGCCCCACCCGGTGGACCCCCGGGACCCTCCGGTGGTCCCGGTACAATACCGATAACCCCGAAACTTGTCCCGATGGCCAAAACAGCACTTTCTATATATAATTCTTTACCTCCGGACCAATCCGAAACTCCTCGTGACGTCTGGGATCTCATCCGGGACTCCTAACAACATTCGGGTTACTGCATATACATATCTTCACAACCCTAGCGTTACCGAACCTTAAGTGTGTAGACCCTACGGGTTCGGGAGACATGCAGACATGACCGAGACGGCTCTCGGGCAATAACCAACAGCGGGGTCTGGATACCCATGTTGGCTCCCACATGCTCCACGATGATCTCATCGGATGAACCACAATGTCAAGGATTCAATTAATCCCGTATACGATTCCCTTTGTCAATCGGTATTTTACTTGCCCGAGATTCGATCGTCGGTATCCCAATACCTCGTTCAATCTCGTTACCGGCAAGTCACTTTTCTCGTACCGTAATGCACGATCCTGTGATCAAACACTTTGATCACATTGAGCTCATTATGATGATGCATTACCGAGAGGGCCCGGTGATACCTCTCCGTCAAGCGGAGTGACAAATCCCAGTCTCGATCCATGTCAACCCAACAGACACTTTCAGAGATACCCGTAGTATACCTTTATAGTCACCCAGTTACGTTGTGACATTTGGCACACCCAAAGCACTCCTACGGTATCCGGGAGTTACACGATCTCATGGTCTAAGGAAAGGATACTTGACATTGGAAAACTCTAGCAAATGAACTATGCAATCTTATGCTATGTTTAGGATTGGGTCTTGTCCATCACATCATTCTCCTAATGATGTGATCTCGTTATCAATGGCATCCAATGTCCATAGTCAGGAAACCATGACTATCTATCGATCAACGAGATAGTCAACTAGAGGCTCACTAGGGACATATTGTTGTCTGTTATTCACACATGTATTACGATTTCCGGATAACACAATTATAGCACGAATAAAGACAATTATCATGAATAAGGAAATATAATAATAATGCTTTTATTATTGCCTCTAGGGCATATTTCCAACACCTTGACCTTATGACAACTAGAACTGGATACTTAATAAAACACACCCTTCCAAGTGCCAGATACAACCCGGTGATTGCTCTCCAACAGGGCATCGAGGAGGGGATCGCCGGGTAGGATTATGCTATACGATGCTACTTGGAGGACTTCAGTCTACTCTCTTCTTACCTGCTGCAAGACGGAGGTGACCAGAAGCGTAGTCTTTGATAAGACTAGCTATCCCCCTCTTATTCTGGCATTCTGTAGTTCAGTCCACTGATATGGCCCTTTACACATATATCCATGCATATGTAGTGTAGCTCCTTGCTTGCGAGTACTTTGGATGAGTACTCACGGTTGCTTTTCTCCCTCTTTTCCCCCTTTCTCTTCTACCTGGTTGTCGCAACCAGATGCTGGAGCCCAGGATCCAGACGCCAATGTCAACTACGATCCCTTCTACTCTGGAGGTGCCTACTACTACGTGCAGCCCGTTGACGACGACCAGGAGTAGTTTAGGAGGATCCCAGGCAGGAGGCCTGCGCCTCTTTCGATCTGTATCCCAGTTTGTGCTAGCCATCTTATGGCAACTTGTTTAACTTATGTCTGTACTCAGATACTGTTGCTTCCGCTGACTCATCTATGATCGAGCACTTGTATTCGAGCCCTCGAGGCCCCTGGCTTGTATTATGATGCTTGTATGACTTATTTTATTTGTAGAGTTGTGTTGTGATATCTTCCCGTGAGTCCCTGATCTTGATCGTACACATTTGCGTGCATGATTAGTGTACGATTGAATCGGGGGCATCACACCTATCATGTGGCTGCCTTACATGAAAGTAGTGTTCGTCAGTATCATGCATCAATGAGTTCTGAAGAGCAAATTTTATTCCTTTTTCTTGTGGCTTTGAGTTGACAAGGCAAAATCAAGAAAGAGGAAGGAAAAGAGTAAGGAAGGCGATGATGGTGGTCCTCTGCAGCAACGTAAACGGAGCATCTGTACCGATTCTCCTTGTACTGATAGTGCATTACAAGGTCCAAGTATCCGCTCCCCTACTCCACCATCCAAGGTGCTTGCTCTAACTTGGCAGTGTGATATCTGGTTGCATGTTGCATATGGTATCTAGCTCGTATTGCTCCTAATTAGTGTAAACTGCATCTGCTTAGATTACACATGATACATGTGAATATGACACGCTTTCCTGTTTTTGGTACATACTATATTTGTCTATCACACCATGTTCTTACATGAAACTACTCTTCTTGTGTATCCTGCATCAGTCACTTATGATGGGACACCTTTAAGTTGGCAATGTGATATTGGTTTGCGTCTTGAATATGATTTCTAGCATGTATTGCTTCTAGTTTGATGAACGCCACCTATGATGAGACAATTTTAACTTGGCAGAGTGATATTGATTGCACCTTCCATATGGTGTCTTGCAGTGTTTCTAATTTTTTGAAGTGCCTTCTCCTTAGTTACCACATCATAGGTGTGAATATGTCAAGCCGTCCATTTTTTCGTACATATTCCATCCTCGTATCATGACTTTGCCTTTCATCAGAGTAGTGTTCGTCAGTATCATGCATGAATGAGTTCTGAAGAGAGAATGGTATTCCTTTTTCTTGTAGATATGACCTCACAATGCAAAATCAATAAAGCTGAAGGAAATTGGCAAGGCATTGGGTGATGGTGATCCTTCCGAGCAACTGAAACGGAGGTTCTCTATAGATTCTACTCCGCCATCCTCCCAACAAGATTCGCAAGACAACGCAAGGCTAGACAGTCAACGTAGCTGTGTAGATGATGAGCACATCTCCCCTACTCCACCATCACAGGTGCTTGCTCTAACTTGGCACTATTATATGTGGCTGCATGTTGCGTATGATGTCTAGCTTGTATTGCTTCTAACTTTGTTGAATTGCATCTGCTTACTTTACACATAATGCCTGTGAATATGACATGTGATCCTGTTTCTACATCAGACTACTATTCTTGCATATCCCGCATCAGTCACTTATGATAAGGCACCTTTAAGTCGCCACTGTGATATTGGTTGTGTCTTGCATATGATTTCTAGCATGTACTACTTCTAATTTGTTGAAACGCCATACAGTTTGAACTTGGCAGAGTGATATTGGTTGCATCTTTCATATGGTGTCTAGCTTGCAGTGCTTCTAATTTGTTGAAATGCCTTCTGCTTAGTTACCACATCATAGGTGTGAATATGTCACACCATCCTGTTTTTCATACATATTCCATCCTCGCATCATGTGTTTGCCTTTCATCCGAGTAGTGTTCGTCAGTACCATGCATGAATGAGTTCTGAAGAGCGAATTTTATTCCTTTTTCTTATGGTTTGACTTCACAATGCAAAATCATTACAGCTGAAGGAAATTAGTCCGGCAGTGGATGATGGTGGTCCTTTGGAGCAACTCAAACAGGGGGTCTCTACAGATTCTACTCCGCCGTCCTCCCAACAAGATTCGCAAGACAACACAAGGCTGGACAATCAACGTAGCTGTGTAGATGATGAGCACATCTCCCCTACTCCACCATCACAGGTGCTTGCTCTAACTTGACACTATTATATGTGGTTGCATGTTGCGTATGATGTCTAGCTTGTATTGCTTCTAACTTGAATTGCATCTGCTTACTTTACACATAATGCCTATGAATATGACACGTGTTCCTGTTTCTAGAACATACATGTACATGATGAGCACATCTCCCCTACTCCACCATCACATGTGCTTGCTCTTACTTGGAACTGTTATACGTGGTTGCGTTTTCTGTATGATGTCTAGTTTGTATTGCTTCTGATTATGTTGAATTGCATCTGCGTAGCTTACAACTTATACCTGCAACGATCACTTACCCATAAGACACATTTAACTTGGGACTGTGATGTAGGTTGCACCTTGCATTGTCTTCTAGCTTGTACTGCTTCTAATTTCTTGAAATGGCACTTACGACGAGACAGTTTTTACCTGATAGAGTGATATTGGTTGCATGTTCATATGGTGCCTAGCTTTCATTTCTTCTAATTTTGTTGAAATGCCTTCCGCTTACTGTTTTTTCATACATATTCCATCCTCCTATCGTACGTGTGAATATGAAACGCTATCTTTTTTTGTATATATTCCATCCTACTATCCCGCGCTTGCCTTACATCAAAGTAGTGTTCGTCTGTATCATGCATCAACCAGTTATGCAGAGCTAATTTTATTCATCTTCTTGTGGTTTTGACTTCATAAGGCAATATCAGAAAATAGGAAGGAAACGAGTAAGTTAGGGGATGTTGGTGGTCCTCCGCACCGACGCAAACAGAGACTCTCTAGATTTGCCACTGCTACTGCTAATGAAGTTGAAGTCCCAAGTCTACATGATGAGTTCATCTCCCGTAGTCCACCATCGCAGGTGCTTGCTCTAAGTTGACAGTGTGATAATTGGTTTCATGTTGCATATGTTGTCTAGCTTGTATTTCTTCTGTTTTGATTAAATTGCACCTGCTGAGTTTATACGTTATACATGTGCATATGACATGGCTTTCTGTGTCTAGAATACACTTCATCTATCTATCATACCATGTTCTTACATCAAAGTACTGCTGTTGTGTATCCCGCATCAGTCACTCATGATTGGACGCTTTTAACATGGTAGTTTGATAGTGGTTGCATCTTGCATTGATTTCTACGTTGTACTGCTTCTAATTTTTCGAATTGCCACTTATGACAAGACACTTTTAACTTGGCAGAGTAATATTGGTTGCATCTTTCATATGGTGTCTAGCTTGCATTACTTCTATTTTCTTGAAAATCCTTCTGCTTAGTTTGCACATCGTAGCTGTGAATATGTCATGCCGTCCTATTTTTCTTACATATTCCATCCTCATACGGTTGTCTTACATCAAAGTATTGCTTGTCTGTATCATGCATCAATGAGTTCTGAAGAGTGATTTTATTCTTTTGTGTTGTGGGTACAACTTGACATGGCAAAGTCAAAAAAGAGCAAGGAAAATAATATAGTAGGGACTGCTGTTACTCGTCGGGTGAAACGGAAAAGGTTCTGGCGTCGAGATTCTGCTGATACTTATAGTGCAGTAGAAGGTCCAAGTCCACCGGCTAAATCTACAAACACAGTATCACCTGCTCCACCAGCTGCAGCATCCGCTTCAACTGTACCAACATCTCAACCAGTTACTCGTTCGTTTGCTCCGGAACTGGCCAGTTCCCAAGCTGCCTTCACACCTAACACTACTTTCGAAGCATTGCTGACACAACAGGACTTGGCAAGATCAGATGAACCTCATGAGCATCAACACCAAGACGGTACCTGACAGAGTCAAGTTGCAGTTGCATGCTCCTTTATATGTACTCTCATAGTTTGATGTACACTAACACTTTCCATATTTGTTGTTGAACTAGCACCACGGCGCAAGCGGAAACAGACATCAGGGATAATGCTTGATAGATTAACAAAATCTAAAGGAGGAAGAATGGAGATCCATTTTGAGGCAGGTTTAAAAAGGCCACGTGATGCTACAGAGTCAGCCAAGTTAGTATCAGAGGCAGCCGTTGCCGTTAGGTGTCATGCACGTATCCTCCCAACGTGGATCCAATACAGGAATGAGAAAGACAATACCCAGTTTAACACCTTCCTTGACCATTTATCCATAAGTAATATTATTCATCGCAATTAGTAATATTGTCTTGCTCTATCCCATACTTTCTAGCTTCCTCCTAATAAGACTCACATTCTTTTTTCAACTGATGAGGTTCAAGTTGGATCCGAAAGATGATGCAACTAAACAACCATGCACTCATGTTTTTCAGTCTGCTCTGCGACAATATCGGTACCACCTTAGAAAATATCACTTTGAAGGCAAGGCTAACAATGAAATCGCCAAAACATCTCCAATGGAATATATTGCAGATGAAGACTGGACAACCCTCGTCAAACACTGGTCTGATCCAAAGTATCAGGTAGGCTATATGTATTTGATCAGACCACATATTGAACTTGTATTTATGTATGTGCCTTACAAGTGTATCTTCTTCTAGGCTAACTGTTTGAAGAACAAAACCAACCGTTCTAAAGTGAAATTCCAACAGACAACAGGATCTCATAGCTATATTGCACACTGCGAGGCTCTTGTAAATAGCTGCTACTTCCTTCTTTTTTTGTGCCATATTATCGTATCTATATTGACTTGTTCCAAATACAGAGGAAAGCCCGTGCGGACCAAAAAGAACCTGAACTGAATGCAGTGCAAATCTTCATGGATTGCCACACCAGCAAGATGAAGGGCATGAGCACACCAGTTCAAGCCGCTGTTGTAAGTCCTTACTCCTCCTGCCTTGAACTGATTGGTACTGTGATGTGTTCATTTAACTACTTGGTTTGCAGCCAATGTCAATTACTCTGTTCACTTTTATTCACAGTTGTCTTAACGTATCATTTCACCTTACATGGTTTAAAAGAGATGAAGGATATTCTTTTGGTCTTGATCTGTAATCTAGTTGTTATGTTCACGTGCGCACACAATGATAAAATAGCTTGTTTGTTTTATATCAGTTTGCCCATGATATGAATGATGTCATACTATGTTCATCCTACTTTAAACCATGTCTCTTTATCCTTAGATGTCAACGAATGTGAGGAAATAGACAATACAGTAGGCATGCTACATGGACATATGTTTCGAAAGTGATTTTATTATGTAGTTGGCACTACAATACATGCTAATGTATTATAGTAGTTCACCATAATAAGTTATGTATAAACGTTTAACCTACTTTGTTTTTTTTGTCTCATTAGTAACTTATCTGGTACACTAATCTACAAGTTCAAACTTTCAGGAAGCTATGGAACAAATGATTGAACAGCCACAACCACCTGAAGGTGACGAGGCTACTACAGGCATAATGTCACCTCTTGCTGCAGTGCGTCAGTATCTCTCCACTAACAGTGCAAAAAGCACCTTCCTGCGTAATTCTGGGTTGGTTGTCAAGGTAACCTCGTCCAAATCGCCTACTGAACAAAATCTTCCTGCTAGACAGAGTGATATATCTGTGCTCCAGACACAAGTCCAATCCCTAATGGTCGTTGTTTCGGAAACAAGAATAGTGGTTGAGAAATGTCGTCAAGATACGAATGCTTTTGAAACTAGACTATCAGACATTCGCTTCGTTGTTCAAGAGCAATGGCAGAAAAAAGGTGGAGATCGTGCTGCTCCATCGGATTCTACAGCCTGAAACATTAGCACTCAGGTCAAATGATTTGTGCTTCTATACATCTGATGGTGCTTTTATCTGGAAGGACTGTGAACTTTATGCCAACAAGCCTTTTGTTGTATGGTTGGAATTTATTTTGTTGTGATACAACATTTATGATGTTGCCTCAGGCTGCAGTAATTACGATGCTATTTTTGTATAGTGTAGGTTTATCTTAGTAATGTATTCGGCCGAAAGCTTCGTAGGAGCCCAACATGCCAACATTCGTCGGGCCCATTCCAATTGGGCTAAAAATGATTATGGGCCGAAATTGGCATGTAGCCCACTAAAAATATCTGGGCCTAAATCAGCATAAGCTTTCATATTTTTCTGGTAGGCATGTGCCCATAGTGGGCCTTTAACATACCTAAACATAATTTGGGCCCTCAGTAAAAATAGGTCGTTTACAGGTGTAAATATCTCGAGCCCATAAAAAACATGGGCCTTTAATAGACCGAAAGTGAGATTGGGCCCTGATTGTGCCAAATAACCCACTAGACTTAGCAGGCCGAAATGGTGGCCCATTTACGATGCGGATCTTTGACAGGCCGAAATTCGGACGGGCTGTAAATGCGCCGACCTAATACACGGGCCTTTAACAGGCCGGAACTTTGGTTGGGCTAGATTATCGTCATTTTTATATGGGCCATTAATGGGCCTGATATTACGTTGGGCCACATATGGCCCATGGTTTACGCCCGGTGTTAACAGGCCGAAAATGACAACAGGCCGAAAGTGGCCCAAAGCTATAGTGGGCCTCTAACAGGCCGAATGTCAGACATGGCTGAATATGACCCAAATCCTTCACGGTCGTTTTATGGGCTGAAAGTTTTGATGGCCTGTAAATGCGCCCAAATGAAGTCGGACCTTTAACATGCCGGAAATACACCGGGCCGTAATTGGGCCCAATTACTTAGCGGACTGTTAACGGGCCAGAAGTGACCACGGGCCGCGTTGATGACAAGTTTAGGACAGGCCTTTGACGGGCTGACCTGACAGAGAATGTTGGGCCTTTAGCTGGGCCGGCCCATTATGGTCTGCAGAATCTTGTGGGCCTTTAGCTGGGTCGGCCCATTGTGGTCCGCAAAATCTTGTGGGCCTTTAGTTGGGCCGGCCCATTATGGTCTGCAAAATCGCGTGGGCCTTTAGCTGGTGAAAGCACAAGTGCTCCTCAGGTGGTTTTGGTAATTAATGTCAACATATCTCTTGTTGGACTAACACTTTTATCTAGTATATTTCAGATAAGTTCAACAATGGAGTGGCATGGACTAAAGGTTGTGGGAACTCCTTCAAGATGCTAAGGACAAAGGATTGGCTAAAGCTTCAAGCTCAAGACTCTTCATTTTACACTTTTAGTGATCCAAAATCACATTGAGTCTATAGGAAAAGCCAATACTATCAAGAAGGGATGAGGTGTTGCTTAATGAGCCTTTTGCTCCATGTGCTTAATGATATGCTCCAAAACCCTCAGCTACTTTCCCACTTCCACATATGACCTAAACTCTAAGCCAAACTCGGTCCTACCGATTCTTTCTATCCGGCGCCACCGAGTTTTCATATGTCATAAGCCACTGCCAAAACCCTAGCAAATCGGTTCTACCGATAGGGATCTCGGTCTCACCAAGATGGGATTGCAATCTCACTGTGTATGTCCATTGTCAAAATCGGTCTCATCGAGTTTAGGCAATCGGTACTACCGAGATTACAATGCAAACTCTCTGGATAACTCATTACCAAAATCGGTCCAACCAAGTTTAGTAATCGGTCCCACCGAGTTTGCCTGACCAACTCTCCGGTTAGCTAATTACCAAATCGGTCTCACCGAGTTTGTGTAATCGGTCTCACTGAGATTACGTTATGCCCAAACCCTAACCATATCGGTCCTACCGAGATGCATGTCAGTCCCACCGAAAATCTCTAACGGTCACTAGGTTTACCTTTTCGGTCTGACCGAGTTTGTTGATTCGGTCCCACCGAGATTGGTAAATTGTGTGTAACGATTGGATTTTAAGTGGAGGCTATATATACCCCTCCACCTCCTCTTCATCCATGGAGAGAGCCATCAGAAAACATCTACACTTCCAACTCATATGTTCTGAGAGAGAACCACCTACTCATGTGTTGAGACCAAGATATTCCATTCCTACCATATGAATCTTGATCTCTAGCCTTCCCCAAGTTGCTTTCCACTCAAATCTTCTTTCCACCAAATCCAAATCATGTGAGAGAGAGTTGAGTGTTGGGGAGACTATCATTTGAAGCACAAGAGCAAGGAGTTCATCATCAACACACCATTTGTTACTTCTTGGAGAGTGGTGTCTCCTAGATTGGCTAGGTGTCACTTGGGAGCCTCTGACAAGATTGTGGAGTTGAACCAAGGAGTTTGTAAGGGCAAGGAGATTGCCTAATTCGTGAAGATCTACCGCTAGTAAGGCAAGTCCTTCGTGGGCGATGGCCATGGTGGGATAGACAAGGTTGCTTCTTCGTGGACCCTTCGTGGGTGGAGCCCTCCGTGGACTCGCGCAACCGTTACCCTTCGTGGGTCGAAGTCTCCACTAACATGGATGTAGGATAGCACCACCTATCCGAACCACGGGAAAAACATCCGTGTCTCCAATTGTGTTTGAATTCTCCAAACCCTTCTCTTTACATTCTCGCAAGTTGCATGCTTTACTTTCCGCTGCCTATATACTCTTTGCATGCTTGCTTGATATGTATTGTATGTGCTAAAATTGTGCCTAAAACTTCACTCAAACCAAAAAGGCTTAAAAGTGCAACTTTAGTACTAAGTGTCTAATCACCCCCCTGCGGACACACCTACTTCTAGATCCTACAAGTGATATCAGAGCTTTGGTCTCCATTGCCTTGGTTTAATCACCATTGGAGGAAGATGGATGTGTCTACTTTAGAGAGTCTTAGACATAGAGTGCCTATTCTTGATGGAGAGTATTTTCATGAATGGAAAAATGAGATGCTTGTGATTTTCACTCAATATCATTTGAACAAGTATATTGCTAGTCCTTGTGCTCCTCATGTTGATCCCATGCATCACACTCTAAATGAAGATATTGACATGGTTCGCAATCTTAGAACCGTTGAGCTCATCATTAGAGGATTGCCCAAATACTTGATTGCTAGTTTACCTACTCTTAAATGCGCCTATACTATATGGAAATTTCTTGAGGAATGATTCCCCGATTATTCCTTGAAAAACTTGGATGAAATTCTCCATAAATCTATTGCCATGAGTAAAATGAACTCTAGTGATCCTAGTTTTGGTGATTGTCTACTTGAGCTTACTAATCTTATGCATGCTAAAGGAAAGGTTGGAATCATTAGTGATATCATGTCCGAAGCTATAAGAATTCATAAAAGTGACCACTTTGATGATCATTTATCTAATGAATCACTTTCTCTAGGAAATGATGAATCACAAGATCATGGATACTACGATGAGAATGATGATAGTGACTTCGATCTTGATGATGCAATGAGACACTTTTGTCTTATGGCAAACCTTCGAGGATATGTGTCAGGAGGAAAGGAATGGGTTCTCGACAGTGGATGTACTGATCATATGACCGGAGACGAAGAGATGTTCCGTGAGCTTGCTGAAAATGACGGCCCTCGAAAGTATGTCACCTTTGGTGATAATTCAAAGGGTAAGGTGGTTGGCCTAGGTAAGGTGGCCATCTCACACGATAGCTCCATTCAAAATGTCATGCTTGTTGAATCTCTTGGCTACAACTTACTTTCAGTATCTAGACTTGCTGATTTCGGATTGAATGTCCTATTTACTGAGGTAGATTGCCAAGTGTTTCGTCAAGATAATCATAAAATGGTCTTTACCGGTATACGTAGAGGTGACCTTTATATTGTTGATTTCTCTAAAAAGGCACAACCTAAAACTTGCTTTATTGATAAATCCTCAAAAGGTTGGTTGTGGCATAGACGACTAGGTCATGTTGGCATGAGAAACCTTGACAAGCTTATTAAAGGAAATCATATCCTTGGAGTTAACGATGTCATATTTGATAAGGATAGACTTTGCAGTGCTTGTCAAGCAGGTAAACAGGTTGGAGAAAGGCATCCCGTGAAGAACATCATGACCACAAGGAGGCCACTCGAGCTACTTCATATGGATCTTTTTGGTCCCAATGCCTACAAGAGTCTCGGTGGAAATTCTTTTGGTCTAGTCATAGTTGATGATTTTTCAAGATTTACGTGGGTGTTCTTTCTTGATGATAAATCGCAGGTCCAAAAGATCTTCAAAAACTTCGCTACAAAGGCCCAAAATCAGTTTGACGTGAAGATCAAGAAGGTTCGGAGCGACAACGGAACGGAGTTCAAGAACGCAAATGTGGATACCTTTCTTGACGAATAAGGGATTTCACGTGAGTTCTCGGCTACGTACACACCTCAACAAAATGGAGTTGTTGAGAGGAAGAACCGGACGCTCATCGAAATGGCGAGAACGATGCTTGATGAGTACAAGACGTCGAAGCACTTCTGGGCAGAAGCGGTTGAAACGGCTTGTCATGCAACAAATCGCTTGTATCTTCACAAGCTACTCAGCAAGACGGCATACGAGCTCCTCACCGGTAACAAACCCCAAGTTGGATACTTTCGAGTATTTGGCTCAAAGTGCTACATTCTAGATAAGCATCGTCGTTCAAAGTTTGCTCCTAAATCTCATGAAGGTTTCCTACTTGGTTATGGCTCAAACTCTCACACTTACCGTGTCTACAACAATTTCATCTAAAAGGTTGAAGAAACTGCAGATGTGAAGTTTGATGAATCTAATGGCTCGCAAGTAGAGCAATTGCCAATTGATGTAGGAGACAAAGACCCTTCGGAAGCAATTCAAGACTTGTCTATTGGCAAAATTCGTCCAACGGAGGTGAAGGAGAGTACCTCGTCCGTCCAAGTGGAAGCTTCTACTTCACGACAAGGTGAACCAAGAATCGACACGAAAGCATCCACAAGTAGGACACACCAAGATGAAGAAAACGAGGAAATGCGTCAAGACGAACATCAACAACCTCCTTATCCACCACGACAAGTGAACGACAACGCCAACAATGAAGAAGGCCATGAAGAAGAACAAGATGAAGAAGAAGTTCAACGAAGACCCAAGCAAAAGCTTTCACGAGTTCGAGCAAGAATTGCCAAAGATCATCCCGTCGATCAAATCTACAATGATATCCAAACCGGGAGAATCACTCGCTCTAAAACTCGTTTAGCTAACTTTTGTGAAAACTATTCATTCATCTCTAGCATTGAACCTATGAAGGTCGAAGAAGCGTTGGAAGATCCGGATTGGATAAACGCTATGCATGAAGAGCTACACAACTTTGAGAGAAACCAAGTTTGGACATTGGTTGAGAAGCCCGACAACAACCACAACATCATCGGTACCAAATGGGTGTTTCGCAATAAGCAAGATGAATATGGACAAGTAGTTCGCAACAAAGCACGTCTCATCGCTCAAGGATACACACAAGTCGAAGGTATGGACTATGGTGAGACATATGCTCCCGTTGCTAGACTTGAGTCCATTCGCATCTTACTTGCCTTTGCTAATCATCATAATATCACCTTGTACCAAATGGACATTAAAAGTGCTTTTCTAAATGGTGAAATAGAGGAGGAAGTTTATGTCAAACAACCTCCCGGCTTTGTCAATCCTAAGAAACCTAATCATGTTTACAAACTTCAGAAAGCACTTTATGGTCTTAAACAAGCTCCTAGAGCATGGTATAAATGCTTGACTAAGTTCCTTATTGCAAGTGGTTTTGAAATTGGAAAAATTGATTCTACACTTTTTACTAAAAGAGTTAATGGAGAACTATTTGTATGCCAAATTTATGTTGATGATATCATATTTGGTTCTACTAACCCTCTTTTTAGTGAAAAGTTTGGAAAGCTTATGTTAAAGAAGTTTGAGATGTCTATGATGAGTGAACTCAAATTATCTCTCGGTTTGCAAATCAAGCAAACTAAGGAAGGTACATTTATATCTCAAACGAAGTACACCAAAGACCTATTCAAGAAGTTCAATATGCAAGAATGCAAAGGTATGTCTACACCCATGCCTACTAGTGGACATAATGATTTGACCAAAGCTGGTGAACCGGTTGATCAAAAGGTTTATCGCTCTATGATTGGTTCATTGTTATACCTATGTGCCTCTCGTCCCGACATTATGCTAAGTGTGTGCATGTGTGCACGATATCAAGCTGCTCCTAAAGAATGTCATCTTAAGGCCGTGAAAAGGATAGTGAGATACTTAATCCATACACCAAATTTTGGCATTTGGTATCCTAAGAGGTCCTCTTTCGATCTTGTTGGGTATTCCGACTCGGATTATGCCGGAGACAAAGTTGACAGAAAGTCCACTTCGGGTACATGTCAATTTCTTGGTAGATCTCTTGTGTCTTGGTCCTCCAAGAAACAAAACTCGGTATCCTTATCCACCGCCGAAGCGGAATACATTGCCGCTGGTTCATGTTGTGCTCAATTACTTTGGATGACCCAAACTCTTAAAGATTATGGGGTCTATGTGAAACATGTTCCATTGCTTTGTGACAATGAAAGTGCTATCAAAATTGGTCATAATCCTGTGCAACATTCTCGAACTAAGCATATTGAAGTTCGTCATCATTTCATTCGAGACCATGTTGCAAAGGGTGACATTGATCTTAAACATGTTCGCACCGATAAGCAATTAGCGGATATATTCACTAAACCGCTTGATGAGAAAGTGTTTTGCAAGTTGAGAGGAGAATTGAACATCATTGATGCTTCAAACTTGGATTAGAAACTCCATTGGATACATGCAAGACATGAGCTTATGACTAATCCTTGATATATCTCTTATGATGACTATCTAATGTCTTGGATATATTTGCGTCTTGCATGTTATCTAATCCATGTAGGTACTTGGATGAATCTATTTCTATGAGATTGCAACTCTCTCACATCTTGAGCAATCTCTACATCACCAAGTCTCTACACGACGGTGGTTGAAGACAAGGAAGCACGAAACCATTCAAACATATCCTTTGACAAATTCTACGTTGAGCTTCATGATTGTCATTTTTTTATATACAAGTGCTTTTCCTTGCAAGAACTAACCCATGTAGGAAGATGAACTCAAATTCCAAGGAGTGCTCCCGACTCATGATGAACTACATCAACTTCGAGCACCCACAGAAGTTCAACTACATGAGCAAGATCCACTCCACCACCCAAGGTATGATATTCCATCTTAGAGAAGCTTTACTCAAAGTCATGAGTCAAAGCAACTCGACAAGATGTGAATACATCAAGATGCTTAAACGAAAAATGGTAACCCCATTTTGAGCTTAACGATGAGTATGACCCATGATCAAGTGTTCTCACTTGACTCCTAAATCAATATACTCTAACATAGGTGACTTTGTCACCGCCCAAATCTAGATGAAGTTCTCTTGAGTCTCCTTTCTTTGAGTGTTGTTGCATTAGTCCCTTGCATATTTGTTTCCCTCTTTATAAAAAAAACTTCATCTAGAACTTCTATTCTTTTCTTTTTGATTCTTTTCTGTCCTGCATATTTCTGCATCAAATTCCTTGCAAATCTTTCAGTCCATTCATTGCAAATCTTTGTGAGATCTTATTTGACTAGTGAGCTGAGGTGACAAGTGTTTTCTCTGTAGTAAACTCGGTTTCACCGAATTGAACGGTTCGGATCAACCGAATCCCTTCGGGACCACCGAAACATGACGCTCGGTGCCACCGATTTCGCAACAGGAAAACAGTTTGTCACTTATTTTATATTTCTTCTGATCCAGCTCCACCCAATGAATCTTATCCTCTACAAGCATCACAGTTTTATCCATTGCTTTATGCTGAATCTCAAGGACCAAACCTATTTGACAGATTCCAGAAGAACCTTCTTGGAAATTGATGTCAAAGGGGGAGAGAGAGATCACATCAAAGCTTATCATCAGGGAGAAAAAGAGAGAAAGTATTAAGGGGGAGAAAGAGATCTCCAGGGGGAGAGAATACTCAAGGATCCCAGATGCTTGATGTTTAAGAGGAGAGATGCCACATGTCTTTTTGGGGGAAAGACATGCTCATAGAACATAGTGCTTCTATTCATTCATATATTTCAGTATATTTCAGCTCTGATTTTCTGTTCCCTATCTTCTACCAATATCCCATGTCAAATTCAGGGGGAGCAAGACATCTAAGGGAAAGAAATCACTCATATTCATTGCAAATCTTTACTCTTGGGGACATGTCTAATCTAATGTGGTACCTTGTACTCACTCTCTACATGTCATCCCAGTCTTGGTATTCTTGTGGTTTTCCTTGGTTTGCTCTGGCTAATGGATGCACCTGTGTTATCTAACCTTGTTTATGCAGGTTCATTCCATCCTAAGCCAACTCAAGACTACAAGGTAAGTATATGCATCAGAATCATGAGTATGAGGAATTCTTGCTTTTGTACATACTGTTTGCAAGAACGACTCATAAGCATGAAGGTATTTCTCTTAATAATCTTTTGCTCTGATGCATATGGCCAAGATACATGTAACACATTGCCTTCTCTGTCATGGTTATGCTCTCACATGCCTCTATATCTTATATTTACATGATTGCATACATGTAGGGGGAGCCTATGCTTGTTACATGTTCTTCCAAAGCTTTACTTTCTATTCTTTGTATCTTTATCTAAAGCTTTGATGTATGTTGCCATCAATTACCAAAAAGGGGGAGATTGAAAGCACCAGTGCTCCTCAGGTGGTTTTGGTAATTAATGTCAACATATCTCTTGTTGGACTAACACTTTTATCTAGTATATTTCAGATAAGTTCAACAATGGAGTGGCATGGACTAAAGGTTGTGGGAACTCCTTCAATATGCTAAGGACAAAGGATTGGCTAAAGCTTCAAGCTCAAGACTCTTCATTTTACACTTGTAGTGATCCAAGATCACATTGAGTCTATAGGAAAAGCCAATACTATCAAGAAGGGATGAGGTGTTGCTTAATGAGCCTTTTGCTCCATGTGCTTAATGATATGCTCCAAAACCCTCAGCTACTTTCCCACTTCCACATATGACCTAAACTCTAAGCCAAACTCGGTCCTACCGATTCTTTCTATCTGGCGCCACCGAGTTTTCATATGTCATAAGCCACTGCCAAAACCCTAGCAAATCGGTTCTACCGATAGGGATCTCGGTCTCACCGAGATGGGATTGCAATCTCACTGTGTATGTCCATTGTCAAAATCGGTCTCACCGAGTTTAGGCAATCGGTACTACCGAGATTACAATGCAAACTTTTTGGATAACTCATTACCAAAATCGGTCCAACCGAGTTTAGTAATCGGTCCCACCGAGTTTGCCTGACCAACTCTCTGGTTAGCTAATTACCAAATCGGTCTCACCGAGTTTGTGTAATCTGTCTCACTGAGATTACGTTATGCCCAAACCCTAACCATATCGGTCCTACCGAGATGCATGTCAGTCCCACCGAAAATCTCTAATGGTCACTAGGTTTACCTTTTCGGTCCGACCGAGTTTGTTGATTCGGTCCCACCGAGATTGGTAAATTGTGTGTAACGGTTGGATTTTAAGTGGAGGCTATATATACCCCTCCACCTCCTCTTCATTCGTGGAGAGAGCCATCAGAACACATCTACACTTCCAACTCATATGTTCTGAGAGAGAACCACCTACTCATGTGTTGAGACCAAGATATTCCATTCGTACCATATGAATCTTGATCTCTAGCCTTCCCCAAGTTGCTTTCCACTCAAATCTTCTTTCCACCAAATCCAAATCATGTGAGAGAGAGTTGAGTGTTGGGGAGACTATCATTTGAAGCACAAGAGCAAGGAGTTCATCATCAACACACAATTTGTTACTTCTTGGAGAGTGGTGTCTCCTAGATTGGCTAGGTGTCACTTGGGAGCCTCCGACAAGATTGTGGAGTTGAACCAAGGAGTTTGTAAGGGCAAGGAGATCGCCTACTTCGTGAAGATCTACCGCTAGTGAGGCAAGTCCTTCGTGGGCGATGGCCATGGTGGGATAGACAAGGTTGCTTCTTCGTGGACCCTTCGTGGGTGGAGCCCTTCGTGGACTCGCGCAACTGTTACCCTTCATGGGTTGAAGTCTCCACTAACGTGGATGTAGGATAGCACCACCTATCCGAACCACGGGAAAAACATCCGTGTCTCCAATTGCGTTTGAATTCTCCAAACCCTTCTCTTTACATTCTCGCAAGTTGCATGCTTTACTTACCGCTGCCTATATACTCTTTGCATGCTTGCTTGATATGTATTGTATGTGCTAAAATTGTGCCTAAAACTTCACTCAAACCAAAAAGGCTTAAAAACTGCAACTTTAGTACTAAGTGTCTAATCACCCCCCCCCCTCTAGACACACCTACTTCTAGATCCTACAGCTGGGCCGGCCCATTATGGTCCGCTAAATTTTGTGGGCCTTTAGCTGGGCCGGCACATTATGGTCCGCTAAATCTTATGGGCCTTCGGTTGGGCCGGCCCATTTAAACTTTGTGGGCCACTTTTGGTCCGGTCCACGTGTCAACATATCATAGGCCCATCTCAATCGTTGGATGAATGAAACCTATGCCAACACGGAGCTGACGCGTGGATCCGTCAGCCAATGAGAATTTTACATGTGGAAAATCGGCATTGCTCGTGGCTGTTAACGGGTTATCGGATCCAAAATCCGACCCGATAGCTTAATGGTGTTCCGTTACGGTTGATGCCACGTGTAGGTCACCCTTGACGAAAGCACTTCTGTGACGCGCGATTTATCGTCATGGAAGTGGACACTTCCGTGATGATAATTTTGGCAATGTCATGGAACACTTCTACGACAGCACAGGTATGACTATCTTGATTCTGTCATAAACTCGTCATGGATGTACATGCATGGCAGAAAACGCGACCTACTGTGACAAACACGTATCATCACGGAAGTGTATTTTTTTGTAGTGTAACAATGACTCTGATGCACCAAATTACTTTAATCAAGTATTCATTATGGAGCAGCTTGACAGATTTGTGGAGAACCTGTTTGATGGAGAAGTGGCATCTTTGCCCATTCCCTCTGAAGTAATTGCTCAAGCTTGTGCTCTGGTCCAGGACATGAGAAGTGATTCTATTGAGATCAATGACCTCACTGCCCAACTCAAGGAGCTTGACAACCGTATGAAAGCTACGAAATCCAAGTTTGTCATCAAGCAACTTGAATAATCCTATGTGGATGTCAATAAGGCTTTGACTATCCTTCGACACAGAAGATTAGGATTTCATTCTGACCTGGATCAAATTGTTCATAATATATGCCTCAATCATCAAGCTAAAGCCATTGGACACAATGATCTTATCAAAGGACACATTGATAAGTCTAAGCAAAAGAAGAAGAAGAAAATTGTAACAAGGAATGCTCCTCATCCTCCCACAAAAGAAAAGTCTCTAGAAGCTGTGCCACAGAAGGAAAACTCGCCAGAGCCTGCAATTCCCTCGACAGTTCATGATCCAGTCACAGATGCTCCTCTGTCGCCAAGGCCAACTGAACCAGTGCATGTGGCTTCTCCTAGACATGAAGAAAATCCTTCTCAGAAAAATGTATCAGAAGAGGGTGAAATTTCTCAGTCTAAGCACCAAGCTTCTCTAGCTCGTGTCGAACCAAATCAATCGATTCCTCCCTCGGCTCCTCAACCGACTGCCAAAGAACATCCTCCTCAGTCCTCAGTGCCTGATAAAGTAACTGCTCCCTCTCTGCTTCGAATTTCATTCAACACCACTAAGAGAACTTCAGATGTTGGTTCTTCTGCAGTAAAGTCAGTTTCTGCTCATCACTCAGATTCAGTAATCTATGATGATGAAGTGATTTCCGTTCAAGATGAGCTCAAATACCCATATCCTCATGAGCAACTACCGTTATTCTCTATCGGTGCTGGTGTCAAAGGGCCACTTTTCAATCAGAACATACATCCTCAGTTCTTTCAAGAGAGTCCATACAACAAGCCTCACACTTCTGAATCACCTCGGTTCTGGACTCAAGAACATGCTATATATTATTCTCGGATCCTATATGACAGTCGCGAGATTTTTCCTCACGAGTTCCCGGATATCGATGCAACGAAGAACATTGGCTTCTTCACTCAAGTATTACAAGATATCAAAGATTTTGGCCTCACGCATGTCTTTACATATCAACATCCATGGAACAGAGAGATCATAATTCAATTATATGCCACTCTGTACATCTCTAGTGATGAGTCTGATACCACCAAATGGTTCATGGAATGGATGACCGAAGGAAAACGCATAAAATGCACTGCAATGGACTTTGTCTCTCATTTTCATTTCCCTTGGTTCGAGCACTTCAAGATTGAAATTCGAGTTCACAATATTGATGCAATTTCCGATGAAGAATTCCGTTGCGAAATGGATCAAGAGAAGATTCGTGACTACGATGGTCCTCCCTTGCCTGAGCACTTAACTTTTGAAAATCGGACTCTTTATCACATACTTACTTATACCAACACTCCTTTGGCCGGGATGAACGATGACAATGCAACCTTTGATGTTCCTTGAAACACCATTCATGCTATCTCTCAAGGATATATATTCAATGTCGAAGATATGTTCCTGCGCATCCTAATGGATGCTGCTCAACATCCGAAAACCATCAAAGTCTTTGGGACATGGATTCAAAAAGTGGTTGATTATGCGATGAAAACTAAATATTTGGCCAAAGTCAGTCACAAAAGCTTCATTCCTCCCGTACATGATACGCTGCATGTCATGGAAGAGTTTGGTTCTCGAAGAAGAAGTCTGTAAAGTTTTGGAGATCGCCTTCAAGTATCTGCCACGAGTAATCGACATCGGTTGACGAATCAATTGTCGACGAGAATAGGGTGAAGAGAGTTTATCTTCTGTGTTAAGTCACAGCCCCTCCAACTAGACATAGTCCTTGTGCAAAAGGACAAATGGGTCGAACAAATACCTTGTCGCCATCGAGCATCATCAGTTATCTCTTTCACCCATGTTTATCTTCAATGTATTTTCATTTGCATGATTTGTCTCAATGCATAATCTAGTTTCCCTTTGGTACTCTGCTTTAGTTCACTATAGTTTGATTTTCATTCGTTCCGCTACTGGGTTCTGAGAGTTTTGAATTTTCCAAAGAAAATTTAAAAGAAAATTCAAAACACCCACTCACCCCCTCTGGTAGACAAACTTTGTTCCTACATACTGGCATAGATCAACTCCTCTGAAAACAAAATGCAAACGAACTCCAAGGGGCTAAATAAGAACAAGAGCAAAACAAAGCTTATTATTTTTTGGTTTTTAAAACTAACTTGCAACCAAATAATCGCATAGGAAAAAGCAAATAAAAAGTCAATATAAGCAAAAGCAAATAAAAAGTTATGTGTTGGAACAGACCAACACGAATGTTTTGAAGCTCCTTGAGCTTAAGTACAACCTCATTACAATTTATTCAAATACCACCACATCTTGATATAGAAGTGGTGATAACCTCCCCCAAGATTAGGCTCTTGCCATCCCAAGCCGGTGAGATCATTGCGGCGGTTGGTCAGGAGCTCACTCTTGGCTCCAGTTGGAGTTCATGTTCATGTCGGCGGACGTACTCCTCAGGGACGATGCGAGGTTTCTTGTATCATCAATAGGGCCCCGTAGGTTGTCGAGGTTCGCATAGGTGGTGTAGTATTGTCGGCGCTGCTCGTCCTCATCATCGGTGGCGAGTTCTTCTTCATCTACTTGTTCAGGTTCTGGCCCTTCTTGGTCAAAGGCTGCATCTCCTTCCTATGCAACATAATGCAATTGTCCATTATTGATGGAGAAACGGTTAGGCATAGGTGTGGGTAACAATTACATCACTCCAGGGATTTTGTTACAGGGACAACCATTATGAACTACTACCATACCAACGCTAGTAAGAACGCAAATGTTAACAAGGGTGTTACTAACAATGAGGCGGAGATGACTGTAGTCAAGGCCAAGGGAGTTGATTAACATTGTGACCACTCCCCCCCCACACACACAAGATATCTCCTTGTGCTAGTACAGTGCAGATGGCCTCTGCCCACTCCTGGCGAGGAATGGTGCTACTGACGGGCTGTGTACCCAGCTGTAATCCCCTGTCGACAGCAGGCAAGCGCCGATGGATCTGCTCTTGCTGTGCGGAGCGCCGTGTCTCTCGCTCCGCGGTGCTCCATCGGTCACGCTGTGCAGCGAGCCATAGCCGATCTTGCTCTGCGGCCTACCACCAATCATGTTGTGCGTCGAGATGCAGCCTCTCGGTGATGAATTGCATATCTTGATCCGCGGCGCTGAAGCGTCATGCGCCAAGTGTCTGTTCAACCCTGGCGATCATGCTGAAGCTTGGTTTTATCTCCCTGTTTCATCTTGGTAAGACCAGATGCTTTGTGTCATTTGTGTCATACATCTCAAGTCTGGAGTATGAAAGATGCAGTCTCTTTCTAGGCCGTGGAAATATTAGCTGCTAGGCTTCCTTGCCAATGTGGGCCAAGACAAAAAGTTGGAGGTGAAGATTCGAGCCTTGCCCCTGGGCCTCGAGGTGTGTGCATGTGTGGTACGATAGAAGAATGTAAGGATGGCCATCTGGCAGTGATCAGACCCTGAGGAAGCATGCAAGGACACGTGCATGACTTGCCCTCTGTCCATGAAACAAGTCCACAACATTACAAGTCAATGTATGAGGGGCGACAGATGGACCAGGTGCATTTACTAGCTTGTGGGTGGTAGCCCCAATATCCAGCTAAATGTGATTAGTTATTAAAGTCTTAAACATCCCCTTACGCTGCCCCAGATCAATGACTGGTGTGTTGTATGATGTCTGAGCTCATCACCTTGGTCTTGACCATGTCCATGCGTGTTGTCATTAGGTGGGAACCACGTCACTGTCAAGAGTGTGGGAAGAAGGGTTGTCGATGACATAAGCAGGGGACGTGTGCTATTTTTTCCATCCTGTTGCAACGCATGGGCATGATTGCTAGTTTGGATACAAAATTTCTATTTTGAGTGATTAAGGCCCATCTAGGTGATCCTTCAAACCAATAACCCCTTAAAATTATAACCTTTCATCCTTTAAAACGTATCTATTCGAACTTTTTTTTCAAAGGCACAACTTCTTACGATATTTAGTCAGTCGCCCAACCTTCCTGTCAGTGTTGATCCGCCCCATGTCACCTCGTTGACCCGGAACCTTTTCGTGCCACCATCTCGTGGCCCATCAACCCTCTCCTGCACCTTCTCCTTGCTCTCCCATGCAGGATGTGGGTTTTTTATGACCAACGAAGCTGTCATCATGAGCTCCGCTTGGTGGCCGCCGAGGTCAGTTTTTGTCGGTAATCTACTTGCTCTCCCATAAGAGTGGTTGGGTTAACCCCAAGTGTAAGGATGAATTGAAAGTGCGTTATATCGACTAGAGGAGGGGGTGAATAGGCGATTTTTATGAAATTCTTCACTGAGGAATTTGCCAGTGAGGAAATTCCTTAGCGAAGAACTACTAGCAGCGGAATAAGTACTCAGAAGTAAACATAGTAGAATACATGCATGGTCATCATGATGAAATGAAGACAAACACAGAGTACAGAAAGAGTAAACACAGGATAGCACAAGATGAAGACAAACAGACTGAAGAATTTGAACTAAGGAAATTGAGAAAGTCTTCAGTCAAAGTCTTCAAACACAGATATGATAAACAAGCAACACAATACTGAGGAAATGAAAGAGTTGAGGAAATGGAACCAGTAAGCTTGGTGAAGACAATGATTTGGTAGACTAGTTCCAACTGTTGTCTCAGTTGTACATCTGGTTGGAGCGGCTGAGTATTTAAACTCGAGGACACACAGTCCCGGACACCCAGTCCTAAGCACGCAGCTCGGGACACCAAGTCCTCACCGTATTCTCCTTGAACTAAGGACACACAGTCCTCGTCCAATCACTCATGGTAAGTCTTCACGTGACTTCCGAACCTTGACAAACTCGGTCACTCGGCGATCCGCAATTCCTCTTGGATGCTCTAGACCATGATGCCTAACCGTCTGGAAGAAGCACAGTCTTCAAAGGTAACAAGCGTCGGATCCACGCAGGATCAATCTCTTCAGTGATGCTCAATCACTTTGGGTTTGTAGGTGTTTGGGTTTGGGTTTGGATTTTCCTCACTTGATGATTTTCGCTCAAAGTCCTCGGAGCATGGGTTGCTCTCAAATGACAAGTGTCAAGTTCTCGCAGAGCAGCCAACCAGCTAGTGGTTGTAGGGGGCGGCTATTTATAGCCTAGGGAGCAGCCCGACATGATAAGACATAAATGCCCTTCAATGATATGACCGTTGGATGGATAAGATATTTTGGGACAGCTGGCGCATAGCACAGTAACGGTCGGAAATTTGAGGTACAAATTCCTCAGGGCTATCATGTTCCTCACTGTGTAGGTAATTCGCACTGGCTCCTCAGTCAGAGCAAAGTCCTCAGTGACCAGAAGAACTGCGTCTCTGTCACTGAAGAAATTGACTGAACTGTATGAAATTTCCAATGGCTTCACTCGAAGGGATTGGTAGGTGTAGGATTTGAGTTGAGCATCACATGGAAATTTTCTCCTTAGTATTTCCTCGACCCTCTTTAACAGTACGGTGTTTCCTATGACTTAAGAAAGAGAAAATGAAACTACAAAAACAAAAGTCTTCACGCTTCATGTTCCTCGAATGATAACCAAGTCTTCAAGGTCACACCAATTTCTTCACTTTCAAAGTCTTCAGAAAGTCTTCAGGAATATCAAAGTCTTCAGACGAAGAACTTCATTTTTAGGGGTCGACTTTCTTTGTAAATATCAAACTCCTCATAGACTTATAGACCTGTGTACACTCATAAACACATTAGATCCTTAACCTATAAGTCTTCAATACACCAAAATCACTAAGGGGCACTAGATGCACTTACAATCTCCCCCTTTTTGGTGATTGATGACAATATAGGTTAAGTTTTCAACGGGGATAAATATGTGAACTGTAAATACTGATATTGAGGAATTTGATTACAAGATATAGAAGAACTCCCCCTGAAGATGTGCATGGTGAGTAATTTGCTTTTAAAACAATGCACACTTGAAGAGTTGAATCATGGAGATCTCCCCCTATATCTTGTAATTCATACACGCATTTGATATATAATATGAAGAATTTGAAATGCATGATGAAATATGGTGCCTGATGTAATTCAGCATGCATGCAGTAATATTAGCGAGGAATAAGCATGCAGAATAGTGCATCAAAAGTATCAGAGCACAGTGCATCAAAAGTATCAGAGCACCATCAGGTTTAAGATTACAACTCGATCCAATAAAGTTTCAGAAGAACGAGAGTTGTAACTTAGCAAAAAAACGATATAAGTAGACCCGCTTGAAGACTAACTCAAATTTCTCCCCCTTTGTCATCAAATGACCAAAAGGATCGAATCTGAGGACTAATTCTCCTGAAGATAATGATGAAGATGAAGGAGCGTCGGCGTTGTTGGGGTCGGTCGTTGAAGTAGGGCCTGCCGCAGTGTCGTCCAAGTCTTCATTTTCATCTGTCTCACGTGATGAAGAATATGAGCTGGCCACCAAAGAAGGAACCTTGACCTTCTTGAATTTCTTTGGAGGAGGTGCAGACCAGTCAAATGCTTCTTTGAGACCCATTTTCTTCAAATCTTCAGCGTTGTAAACTTGAGACAGAACAGCCCAGGTGCGGTTGAGGGTTTCATGAAGGTAGTAGTGGTTTTTCTTCACTACATTGTGTGTTGAAGTCATGTTGTGAAGAATTGAACCAAACTGACGCTTGACCCGTTTGTGATTGCGATCAACCTTCTGATGAAGACTGAGGAGTAACTCACGATCAGTCATCACCCTGGGTGCTGTGGCTTGAGGATTTGGCTTGGCATTGTTGGCGGCAGAGTCATGTGTGGCAGAGTCATCATTGGTGGAGTAGGATGCAGCCTTGCGAAATTGACCATCCAATGGACGAATGCCTTCATCTATCACAATAGTTGCCTTGCCCTTTTCTTCAGCTGAGGAAAATGTCCTTTTGAGGACATCGATAGGAGGCAAGTAGCTGCAATGGTTCAGAGTGACAGCTTTGTAATTGAGTGAAGACCTTGTCCTGATGAATCTCATAATCCATGGCGCATAAGGCTTCAGCTCAAATGGTGACATAGCAATATTTGCCAGAGTCCTCATGAAGAAATCATGGAAGTTGACGGGAACGCCATGAATGATGTTGAAAAGCATATTCTTCATGATACCAACGACTTCTTCATCATTGGAGTCGTGGCCTTTGATAGGACTCATAGTCTTCGACAGAATGCGATAGACGGTCCGTGGCACATACAACAATTCCTTGACGAGGAATTTGGTTCGTGGGGCCTGCCCTGGCTTCAAAGGCTTCATCAACACTTGCATATAGTGATTTGAAAGCTCAGGTTCGTTGTAAACACAATGTGCATCTTCAAGGGGAGGACTTAGAGGAAGGACACGAAGCAATTCAGACGCTGGTGCCTTATAATGAGTGTTCTCTATCATCCAGTCCAGAACCCATGAATTCACATCTTCAGAGTTGCCGGTGATGTGCAGCGTTGCGTAGAACTGAAGAATGAGTTCTTCATTCCAATCACAGATGTCATTGCAGAAATTGAGCAGCCCAGCGTCATAGAGAACACTGAGGACTGGCGTGAAGCATGACAAAGACTCCATGTCTACATGAGGAATGTGTGCATGGTCGAAGACTTTGTCTTTGTTGAATAGCACTGAGGAATAGAAGTTGGCTTGACTAGCAGTCCAGAAACGCCTCTTCCTTATGCGAGCATAGTCATAGGGGTTGTAATCTCTGAAGAATACATGCTCACCAAAGAAGTCTTCAGCCTTGAACTTTTGCTTTCTTAAGAATGGATCCTTTGGCTTTGGCAGAGGAGTGTCAGTGAGTTGCATCACTACCTCAGGAATCGCGATCTCAGGTTCTTCAGGCTGAGGAATTTCTGGTTCCTCCTCAGGTGCATTCACATTTTCAGCAGCAACAGTTTCTTCAGCACTAGTGGCTGGAATTTCTTCATGCACAGATGCAGTGGGATGAGTTTCTTCAGAGCCCATTTGAACGGTTGGTGCAGGGGAGTGAGGGATTTGCTGCAGTGGGGTGAAGAGTGGAGAATTGGGATGCTGACTTTCCCAAAAGTCATCATTCATCACTGGAGTTGTGCTTCCAATGTCCACATCTTCATCTTCCAATTCTTCAACACCAGCCTCTTCAGCAGTGAACTGAGGCATTGGTGATGATACTACTGGGGTTGAATTGATCGTGTCCACTTCAATTTCTTCATCAATCTGCTCTGAAGAAGCAGCAGATTGAGTTGCTTCATCAGATCCGCTTGGGATTTCATAATCTTCACCAAAAGGAACAAGATCCTTTGATGGCATGGTTGAAATTGGAACAACATCAATGGGATTTTCAAACGAGCTGGTCATAGGCTTCATCTTCTTTGGAGCTGAAGATTCTGAAGCATTTGATGGTTTCCTTTTCTTCACTGCAGTTCACTTTGCAGCCTTGGTCTTCTTCACATCTGATGCAGATGGAAGGATAGGAGTTGGTATAGGCGCAGGTGGAGCTGAGGAATCTGGTTGAATTTCCTCAAGCGCAACTGATGCAGTTGCCCTGACTTCTTCAGTTTCTTTAGGCGCACCACAAGTGGATGCCCTGGCAATTTCTTCAGTGGCTGGAATGGAGTCATCAGCCCTGGAACTAGCATTTTCTTCAGCAGCCTGAAAATCATCAGCGGTGCTGGCATGTTCTTCGGTTGGCTGAGCAGAAGCTTCAGCTTGAGGAACTTCTTGTTGCGATGGGGCTGCAACATCTGTGAACTTTTCAGTCAATTTTACAGACCTGACTTTGGCTCCCTTCCAATCAGCATAGTAGGAGTCAAATTTGTCGCTGAGGGCTTTGATGTCAGCCTGCATCTTGACAAGTTCTTCAGTTGTCATCTTGACAACATTTTTCTTTAGCAGTTTCTCTTTTCTGTACTGTGATTTCTTTTTCTCTCTGGCCCTATCATATTTCCATTTCTCCTCTTGGATGAAATCAGTCAGCATGTGACTTTGACCAGGTGTCAACTTGAAATCAGGCATAGGTGTGTTTGGATCCTTATGTCAGAGATCAATATAATCAAGGATCGCCCTTGGATCCAGCAGCAGTGGCACAGGTGTGCCTTTGGCTCTAGCGGCCCGTTCTTGTCTGTCCCTGATGATTTTTGCAAGTTCTTCTTCATCAGCCTCATCTCCTTCAAACGACACATGAAAGACAACTTGCTTCTTCTTAGGACTTGGCCGAGAACCTCGTCCAGCAGTTGCTTTAGTCTTCAGTAGAGTTGGGCCAGATGAAGAATTTGGCGCAGCTGAGGAACTTTCTGAGACACCAGAGGCAATAGAGATGCCTACAGTCCTTTGGCATGAGGCCAGGTGCACAGGTGCTGAGGACTTTGTCGGAACAGCTGAGGATTATGGAGGAGGTGCTGAGGACTTTGGTGGAGCAGGGGAAACATGAGGAACTTGCTTTGAAGTTTTTGAAGTTCCTGGCCATGAGGGCGCAGCTGAGGGTGAAGCACTTGGCTTTCGAGCGGGCTTCTTTGCCATTGATTTCCTCGGCTTGACAGAGGCCTCAGTGGCAGCAGCAGTAGCAGAATCTTCATTGAATTTCTTCACTGCTTCTCTGGCTTGTCTTGCCAATTTGGCTTGGCGCTTTGCCCATTCCCCAGGAAAATCCTCACCGCGTTTGACACTAGTGGGATCAACCACTTGGCCAGGTGCCAATGGGGCTCTTGGGCATGGAGGATTCAGTGCGAATTTCTTCATGTACTTTGGAGTGACATATCTGTACTCCCTCCATTCACGTGCCCATCTCCATTCTATCCTCTGAATGCGCACCTTGCTCTGATTTTTATCTTCTTTGCCAAACTTGGCTTCATCAGGTGTGCAGTAATCTTTATATATATCCTCAGGGATTTCAAACGCAGTCATAACCTCAGGTTCCTTTCCTCCTTTCTGTGGCCTTTTACCTTCAGCCATTTTCTTCAGTTGAGGAATTTGAACAATCGAATTCTCTGAAGAAGTGTGCAACTTTTCTTCAAGGAACGCTGCAAATGAGTTAAGTTGATGAGAACCTAGTGATTCAGCAGCGGACATGTGTACCTGTGAACAGAGTATAGTTGCGAGGAATATGGAGAGGTCATATGCGTTCTCAGAGGGTTTTTCAAAAAGAACAAGTTTGAGGAATTTGACCAGATGCGTCTTGAAGAATTTCACTAAGCGTGCTTTATCTTAGATTCCAGAGTTGTATAGATCGAAGATCCACACAATTGAGGAATGTTGAAGAAAATGATGCTTAGGGAAATGAATCAAGAACAGATGACATGTGAGGTGTTTTGTGTGTGAAGATTTGAAGAATAAAACACCTTTGAAGATTTTGTAGAAAACTTTTGAATCAAAGAGGGCAGTAAAAGTAACTTTTAATTACCCTGAATGAAGAACACGATGAACAAAGAGGTGAAACAGTGAAGTTCGTCGATGTGGATCTTCCACGCCCTAACTCGGTGGAGGAAGACGTCTACGGCGGCGGCGGAGGTGAAGATTTCCACGGTCGGCGCGAGTACGACGGTGACAAGGTCGAGGCAGTGAAGCTCTTCCTCACCGGCGATGATGGAGTAGCGGCGGCGCTAGGGTTTGAGAAGCTCGAGCGGGAGAGAGAGATCGAGCGGAGTACAAGAAGTGAGGAAGGGGTGAGGGGTATTTATAGAGGCAGTGAAAAACTGTTCCCTCGAAGATTTGGGATGAACGTGCCCCTGACCTTTCTCCTTCTCACGACATGTGTCACCCACGTACTGTGTAGTGGAGATCATGTAAGATCGTGGGTGAGTAGAATAATGCATCGTGGGATGCGGAACAGTTTGAGCGGCAAAACCGAAAATTTGGATAAGATTAGTTTTAACATTCCATTCGCAATTTCTTCAGCTGACAAGGACACAGTGAAGATTTTGAACGAGTTTCAAATAGAACGCACATGAAGAATTTGTGAATAGATTGGATTGAGTATAGCATAGAGGGGGAAGGGTCCGATCGCATTCACTTAGCAGAAAAACAAACTTGAAGAAATAGCTATAAGTGAATGCTGTAGAGGACATAAACTCATATATATATATATATATATATATATATATATATATATATATATATATATATATATATCCAATGAAGAAAAACGACGGCACAAGTGAAGATTTTGCAAGTTGAATAATTTGAACAACTGAGGAATTTCAAAACGGAGGAAAAACTCAAATTTAAGATTTTCAACTTTTGTGGTGGCGTGACCCACCGTATAAGAATGATGATTTCAGACACCGCACACAATTGTCGTAGGGTTCTGAGAATCAAATTCTTCATTAATTTCTTCACACTTAGAGTGTTATTCTTCATTGATTGAAGAAAAATGTTTCTTCATGTGTTGCACATCTAAGTCATCAATTTTGCATAGGTGTTAGGATGAGTGCCTTTTCAAAGTACATTCAAAGACTCTAAGATATTTATCTCACACCGCAACTTGCTAAATCTCTTCTCATCCAAGGGCTTAGTGAAGATATCGGCTAGCTGTTCTTCAGTCTTCACATGCTCAATAGAAATGTCACCCTTCAACACATGATCACGAAGAAAATGATGACGAATCTGAATGTGCTTTGTCTTCGAGTCCTGAACTGGGTTGTGAGCAATCTTGATGGCACTCTCATTGTCACAGAGGAGAGGCACATTCTTCAAGTTGACGCCATAGTCCTTGAGTGTTTGCTTCATCCATAGCAGTTGAGCACAGCAAGAACCAGCAGCAATGTACTCAGCTTCAGCAGTTGACAGTGGTACGCAGTTCTGATTCTTCGAGGACCAGCAGACCAAGGATCGTCCGAGGAAATGACAAGTACTAGATGTTGACTTGCGGTCCACACGGTCACCAGCATAGTCAGAGTCAGAATATCCAATGAGATCAAAATCTGAGCCCTTGGGATACCATAGTCCTAGTGTTGGTGTGTGAGCTAGATATCGAATAATATGCTTCACAGCCTTATGGTGTGATTCCTTCAGTGCAGCTTGAAATCGGGCACACATGCAAACACTAAGCATTATATCTGGCCTAGATGCACATAAGTACAATAAAGAGCCAATCATGGAGCGGTATACCTTATGATCGAAGTCAATACCATTTTCATCAGTGCATAGTTGACCATTTACGGGCATAGGAATTTTGATGCCTTTGCAATCTTGCATGCTGAATTTCTTCAGGACATCCTTGAGGTATTTCTCCTGAGATATGAATATGCCATTGCGTTGTTGACGGATTTGAAGACCTAAGAAGAATTTCAACTCTCCCATCATAGACATTTGATATTCTTCACTCATCATATAGGCAAATTCATCACTATAACGTTGGTCAGTACAGCCAAAGATGATATCATCAACATATATTTGGCACACAAATAGTTCATCATCATAAGATTTAGTAAAAAGAGTGGGATCGAGTGAACCGGGTGTGAAGCCTTTCTTCATGAAGAATTCCTTCAATGTATCATACCACGCCCATGGGGCCTGCTTGAGGCCATAGAGGGCCTTGTTAAGTCTGAAGACTTTGTCAGGATGTTTTGGATCTTCAAAACCTGGGGGTTGAGCAACATATACTTCTTCCTCAAGCTTACCATTGAGGAATGCACTTTTCACATCCATTTGATATAACATGATATCATGATGGTTAGCATAAGCTAGCAATATGCGAATAGCCTCAAGTCTAGCAACAGGTGCAAAAGTTTCATCAAAATCAACTCCTTCAACCTGTGTGTAGCCTTGAGCTACTAGTCGTGCCTTATTCCTCACCACAACACCATTTTCATCTTGCTTGTTGCGGTAGATCCACTTTGTGCCAATGATGTTGTGCTTGCGAGGATCGGGACGATTGACCAGTTCCCAGACGTTGTTGAGCTTGAACTGATGTAATTTCTCTTGCATGGCCTGAATCCATTCAGGCTCCAGAAATGCTTCATCTACCTTAGTGGGCTCTGTGATAGAGACAAAAGCAAATTGCCCACAAAAGTTAGATAGATGTGAAGCTTTTGAGCGTGTGAGAGGACCTGGTGCTCTAATGTCATCGATGATCTTTTCCACTTGCACTTCTTTTGCAACGCGAGGATGAGCTGGTTGTCATTGTGGAATTTGATCAGCATTTTCTTCAGCATCAATTCCCTCAGCATTTTTATCAGGTACATCAGCTCAACGTTCTTCATGTTCTGGAATGAATTCTTTAGCAGATTCTTCAGTAGGAATGACATCTTCGGTAGCCTTATGCTTGATAGAATCCTCAGGTGCTGGTTCATCTAACATAGAAGGTAGGTGCTGTCTTTGCGAGCCATTAGTTTCATCGAACCGCACATCTACAGTTTCAACAATCTTGTGAAGAACATTGTTGAAGACTCTGTAGGTGTGCGAGTCCTTTCCGTAACCAAGCATAAAACATTCATGTGCTTTCGGTGCAAATTTAGAGTTGTGATGAGGATCTCTAATCCAGCATTTAGCACCGAAGACTTTGAAATAACTCACATTGGGTTTCTTGTCTGTGAGGAGTTCATAGGCAATCTTCTTGAAGAATTTGTGAAGATATACTCTGTTGATGATATGGCACGTAGTATCAATTGCATCAACCCAGAAACAACGAGGGGTTTTGTACTCATCGAGCATAGTGCGAGCCATCTCAGCAAGAGTCCTGTTCTTGTGCTCCACGACGCCATTCTGTTGAGGAGTATAAGGAGCAGATAACTCATGAGTAATACCAAGTTCATCAATATATTCATTGAGACCCGAATTCTTGAACTCAGTGCCATTGTCACTTCTGATGTGCTTGATCTTCACACCAAAGTTGGTTGAAGCCCTCGAGGAAAATCGTTTGAAGACTTCCTGCACTTCTTGTTTGTAAGAGACAAGGTGTACCCATGTGTAACGAGAGTAATCATCAACAATAACAAAGCCATATTGGGATGCTTCATTAGAAACAGAAGAATAATGATTAGGACCGAAGAGATCCATGTGAAGCAATTCGAATGGTCAAGTAGTGGTCATGATGGTCTTTGCTGGATGCTTGGCCTTGGTCATCTTTCCAGCTTCACAGGCACCGCATAAGTGATCCTTGAGGAATTTGACATTCTCAATGCCAATAACATGCTTCTTCTTCGCAAGCGTGTGCAAATTCCTCATGCCTGCATGACCAAGTCGTCGATGCCATAGCCATCCTTCTGAAGATTTTGCAAGTAGGCACACGGCTGGTTGTGAATCTGCAGAGAAATCAACAATATACAAGTCTCCTCTCCTAAAGCCTTCGAAGACTTTGGAATTGTCAGCTTCCATAATCACAGCACAACGATACTTGCCAAAGACAACAACCATATCAAGATCACAAAGCATTGAGACAGACATAAGGTTGTATCCTAAGGACTCAACAAGCATGACTTTGTCCATGTGTCGATCCTTTGTGATGGCAACCTTACCTAGACCCAATACCTGACTTTTGCTCTTGTCAGCGAAGATGATATGCTTCAGATGTGATGACGATAAGGGAGCATCCATCAACAGATTCCTGTCACCAGTCATGTGATTTGTACATCCACTATCAAGTACCCACTCAGTGGCTTTGGGTTGATCATCCTACAGATGAATTAGTGCAGCTTACGAACTCATATACTTCAGCAGTGAAGAATATGATATCACAAATCATCAGATCAATTTCATCAAGCAGTAATACTGATAAAGCAGAGGGAGGACGTGTGAAATGCAAGTTCATTTCATCATGGTTAGCCTGCGTCCTTTCAGGCAATTTGTCAGGTCCCCAGCAAATTCTTCAGACGTTACAGTACGTCTGGAGACCTGACCCTGCATAAGAGATTAGTTCCTTTTCTTCACCACCCACATCTGAAGGGGTGGCAAAGAGTTCATCACTCTGCGAGCTCAATATGAGAATGGTGGCATAGCGGCCAAACCATTACGTTTCACATAAGAGGGGTTAAGGTAAGCATATGAATAAGCAGAGAAATTCTTCGAGGACTTATGAACATAATAATTTGAAGAATAATGCTCATATTCATAGCCCTTGGCTCTTCCCTGCGAAACAGAGTTGTTAGCACGATGATGTTCATATGAGGACTTTGATCCATGTGAGGAATTTGTTCCGTATGAGGACTTGGATCCATATGAAGAATTTGGTCTATATGAAGAATTTGATCTGGGGTTCCTATTCTTCACAGGTGGTGTCATGAAGACATTCACCTGAAGACTTTCAAGGAACCTTTTAGGAACCCAGATTTTCTTCATAGGAGAACCATTCCTGCAGTTAGTGCCAACATATCTAGCAAATACTTCACCATTCTGATTTTTGAACAGTTTATAGTTGGAGTCAAATGACTCATCAGAAGAATGAGAAGATTCACATGTATAACCAGATAAATTAGATGGATCAACTAGAGGTCCCTTTGCAGCAACCCATGAGGTTTTGGGGTACTGCTCAGGCTTCCAATATGTACCATCAGCATTGAGTTTCCTCTCAAAGGCGATACCCTCTTTCCTAGGGTTCCTGTTGAGGATCTGCTTTTTAAGCACATCACAAAGGGTCTGATGCCCTTTGAGGCTTTTGTACATGCCTGTCATGTACAATTCCTTCAGCCCTGCATCGTCAGTGATACTAGCAATGTCCTCAGATGAGGAATTAGTGATAGCAGAGGCAGGTGAAGAATTTGTAACATTAGAAGCATTTGAACATTCAGGTGAGGAATTAGCAGATTCTCGTTCAATGCATTTCAAACATGGAGGAATAAATTCTTCCTGAGCAGCACTGATTTGTTGAGCAAGCAATGAATCGTGCTCCTTCTGAAGATCTTCATAACTCACTCTTAGCTTCTCATGATCAGATAAGAGAGAGTTAAGCTGATCTTGAAGGGAGTCATACTTAGAATGAAGTCTCTGAAGACTTTCAGCCAAAGCTTTTGACTGATCCATTTCTTCACCCAACATATCATCGCTATTACTAAGCATTTCGTGAGCTTTTTCCAAAGCTCTTTGTTGTTTAGCAGCAAGGGAAGCAAGTTTGACATAACTGGGTCCAAATTCATCACCAGATTCATCATCACTAGATTCAGACAGATAGCATTCAGTTACCTTTTCACCATCTGCCATAAGACATGGTGAGGAAGATGATGATTCTGGTTCAAATGTCATTGACTTGAGAGATTCCTTGAAGTCCTCAAACCAAGGATCATGACAGGTTCGATGACCTTCATAGACATCAGAGATACGGTCCCAGATAAGCTTCACCTGATCGAGATGCATGACGTTCCTGAACTGATTTCGAGACAGACTGGAGCCGATGACGGCCGTCGCTGTGAGGTTGAGATGGGTGTACTTGTGAATGTCATCAGCTTCCGCCATCTTGCACAGATCGGTCAGACCAATCTCAGTGACGGTCCACAGCTTGCTGTTCATCGCCATGAGACGCTTCTTCATCATGGCCTTCCATTTGGGATACTCGTGACCGTCAAAGATGGGGCATGTCACTTTCTTCATATATGCGGTCGGCATAAGTAAAACTCCAGGCGGTTAAACCAAAATCACACAGAACAAGGGAGTACCTCGCTCTGATACCAATTGAAAGTGTGTTATATCGACTAGAGGGGGGTGAATAGGCGATTTTTATGAAATTCTTCACTGAGGAATTTGCCAGTGAGGAAATTCCTTAGCGAAGAACTACTAGCAGCGGAATAAGTACTCAGAAGTAAACATAGCAGAATACATGCATGGTCATCATGATGAAATGAAGACAAACACAGAGTACAGAAAGCGTAAACATAGGATAGCACAAGATGAAGACAAACAGACTGAAGAATTTGAACTAAGGAAATTGAGAAATTCTTCAGTCAAAGTCTTCAAACACAGATATGATAAACAAGAAACACAATACTGAGGAAATGAAAGAGTTGAGGAAATGGAACCAGTAAGCTTGGTGAAGACAATGATTTGGTAGACCAGTTCCAACTGCTGTCTCAGTTGTACATCTGGTTGGAGCGGCTGAGTATTTAAACTCGAGGACACACAGTCCCGGACACCCAGTCCTGAGCACGCAGCTCGGGACACCAAGTCCTCACCGTATTCTCTTTGAACTAAGGACACACAGTCCTTGTCCAATCACTCATGGTAAGTCTTCAGGTGACTTCTGAACCTTGACAAACTCGGTCACTCGGCGATCCACAATTCCTCTTGGATGCTCTAGACCATGACGCCTAACAGTCTGGAAGAAGCACAGTCTTCAAAGGTAACAAGCGTCGGATCCACGCAGGATCAATCTCTTCAGTGATGCTCAATCACTTTGGGTTTGTAGGTATTTGGGTTTGGGTTTGGATTTTCCTCACTTGATGATTTTCGCTCAAAGTCCTCGGAGGATGGGTTGCTCTCAAATGACAAGTGTCAAGTTCTCGCGGAGCAGCCAACCAGCTAGTGGTTGTAGGGGGCGGCTATTTATAGCCTAGGGAGCAGCCCAACATGATAAGACATAAATGCCCTTCAATGATATGGCCGTTGGATGGATAAGATATTTTGGGACAGCTGGCGTGTAGCACAGTAAAGGTCGGAAATTTGAGGTGCAAATTCCTCAGGGCTATCATGTTCCTCTCTGTGTAGGCAATTCGCACTGGCGAATTCCTAACTCCTCAGTCAGAGCAAAGTCCTCAGTGACCAGAAGAACTGCGTCTCTGTCACTGAAGAAATTGACTGAACTGTATGAGATTTCCAATGGCTTCACTCGAAGGGATTGGTAGGTGTAGGATTTGAGTTGAGCATCACATGGAAATTTTCTCCTTAGTATTTCCTCGACCCCCTTTAATAGTACGGTGTTTCCTATGACTCAAGAGAGAGAAAATGAAACTACGAAAACAAAAGTCTTCACGCTTCATGTTGCTCGAATGATAACCAAGTCTTCAAGGTCACACAAATTTCTTCACTTTCAAAGTCTTCAGAAAGTCTTCAGGAATATCAAAGTCTTCAGACGAAGAACTTCATTTTTGGGGGTCGACTTTCTCTGTAAATATCAAACTCTTCATAGACTTATAGACCTGTGTACACTCATAAACACATGAGATCCTTAACCTATAAGTCTTCAATACACCAAAATCACTAAGGGGCACTAGATGCACTTACATGAATTAACCTAGCAATAAGTATTTTCATCGATTGAGAACCAAGGTTTATTGGGCCAGTAGGAATTTCTTCCGCAACACTAATACTCGGTACGTGCACACCAAACACACACAAAATCTTGCCCCCAACCTATTAAGAAGGTCGTCGAGCTTCTTGTCCTGCTAGTCACAAGGTTCAATTATATTGTGTGTATGCAATTAAAGGAAAATAGACCCGAGGCCATAGCATCACTAGAGGCATCTCTCCAAGCAAGATAAATGTGTTGTGGTGAACAAAATTATAGTTGAGCAATGATTAAAATTGCAATATTTATATTTATGGCTATGATCATACATGACACAATATTGTATAGGCATTACGTATGTGATATATAGAAAGCTAATACAACTCCATCTACAACTAATACCCCACCTAAAGACTGCTATCCGGCATGCATCTCGAGGTATTAAGTTCATACAACAGAGTACTGCAATAAGCATGATGACATAATGCAGACAGTAAAACTATCTTCCAAATGTGATAAAGAAACCATCGTTCTATCCTTAGTAGCAATACTACAATACATACTTGTTCCCTTTCTGCCATTGGGATGGATCACCGCAAGATTGAACCCTCTACCATACACAACTCCCTCTGAATAACTACCTATCAAATTTGGCAAAGTAGACGAGCATACATGACTACTCAATTATGCAGCAAAGAATTCATAAGAGATTCAATATAATTAAATGAACAATCTGATCATAAAGTGACAATTCATCATCTCCCAAAAAATGGAACACAATAACATCATATGGACCCCGATCATGTGAGGCAGCTCACGGAAACTTTGTATTGAATCACAAAGGAGAGAGGATGCCATCTAGCTACTGCCATGGAAACAAGCTCATAAGGAAACTACGCACACATGGTCATGGTGGCAGCAAGGTTGATGAACATGGCCCCGGTGATGGATCCCCCCTCTGGCAGTGTGCCAGAACATGCCTCCAGATTGGATCTCCCTAGAACAGGAACTTGCGGCGACGGAAAAAATCATGAAAAAATGGTGTCAACGAGAATTTATAGCAAAAAATGGGTGTAAGCGGTGTAGGGGGCTCCAGAAGGCCTGCCCACATGCCCCACGTGGCATGGTCGTATGGGGGCCCCGAGTGCCCCCGAGACCCCCTTTCTGGAATCTTCTCCTTCTGGAAAAATTGACAAAAATCACCATGGTATTTTGAAGCCCAGAGATATCGATTTTTCGTAAAACCAAAAACCTATAGAAAACAATAACTGGCTCCAGGAACTGAATTAATAGGTTAGTCCAGAAAAATAATATAAATTGCTATAAAAAGTATCTAAAAGTGGTGTTATAATAGCATAAAACAATAAAAAAAATAGATACATATGAGACCTATCAAAATTAAACTGCCCGGCCTTGGACATGGCGTGGGAAGATCAAGCGCAACTCCTAGACAGACGACGATGCTGGAACCCATGAAAGAAGACCGCCGCTGTCGCACCTGTTGTCACGCCTACATCCCTTCCATGTTCATCGTCTCCACACACGGGAATCACCTATGTGGCGTGTTAGGCAGTGTTGCTACTGTCCTTTGCCGCCATTTGGTCCTAGTCGGTGCTACATCATCGGTTACCGTCTCTCCGACCCCTCCGCCAACAAGGTGTTCGTCAAATTGCTTCAATATTGTTTTTCAATTTTTTCTTCTATTTTTCATTGAAGAAATGTCTCAAATGGATCATTAAACTCTCCAATGTGCGGATGAAGAGGTCACGGGATATGATCTTTGACGATTCATCACCAAAGGAGGAAAATATGATGAATTTGAGTTGGCGGCTGCCGTGGTGGCTATGAAGGGGAATTTCAGGAGACCATAGTGTGGTTCTCAGATTGGTCGAAGGACGTTTCTTCAAGATAGGATCATGGGTCATGATGGTCTAGAAAAGGATTACTCTGCACTGCATGCAGTATATCCCTCGTACTATTTTGGCGCAATTTCGAATGCACCGAGTTCTCTTTACACCATTGCATGAGTTGTCGAGAAACATGATCCTTGATTTCAACTGAGAAGGAATCTAGTAGGAGCAGCAAGTGCATTGTTGAAGATTACAACAGTCACGTGAGTCCTTGCTTATGGATGTTCAGTCGATGCTACTGAGAACTATGTTCACATTGGGTAAGATCTCATCCTAGACTGTGTGGGACGATTCTGCGAAGCTGTGATCGAGATGCAGGTGTCGGTGTACTTAAGGGTTCCCATTAATGAAGATACTAAGAGGCTCATGGAAGAAAATGAAGAGAGATGTTAGTCAGGGATGCATGGATCAATAGAATGTGTGCATTGAACATGGGAGAACAGTCATGTGGCATGGCAAGGTTGTTACGAGGGCATTGCCATGATCCAATCAACATTCATGAGGTAGTTGCATCACATGATCTCTGGATTCGGCGCGCATAGTTCAGGATGTCTGGTTTTCACAGTGATCCCAATGTCCTATAAGGATCTCCTAATTTTTGCAAGGCTATTGTTGTTAGTGACAATACACCTTGCAACTATTTTGTTAATGGCCATGAGTACAATATGGGATACTACCTTGCCGATGGCATATATCCTTAGTGAGCCACATTTATGAAGATAATTGTTAGGACCGGGAGTATATCGAGTAGAGGGGGGGGGTGAATGGGAGATTCAAAAATTCTTGTGATATTTTGCTTCGATCCCAAACCCAGCAGCTGAGGATAAGGTTTGGTACAAAAGAACTTAGACAAGCACTCTATTGAGGAACATATTGATGCGGCTTGAAACTGCATCAATATTTCCCCAGAGAGGAAGGGATGATGCAGGACAGCTACGGTCGATATTTCCCTCAGTTATGAAACCAATGTTATCAATCCAGTAGGAGAACTAAGCAACACTATGTAAACGGTACCTGCACACAAAGAACAAATACTTGCAACCCGACGCGTAAGAGGGGTTGTCAATCCCTCCACGGTAAAAAGATAGATTAAATTATGAGATTGGATAAATAGGTCTTGCAAAAACACAAAATAAAATAAGTAAAGAAGTGCAGCAAGGTATTTATGTTTTTTTGGAATAATAGATCTGAAAGCAATATGATAAAAGATAGACCCAGGGGTCGTAGATTTCACTAGTGGCTTCTCTCGAGAAAATAGCATACGGTGGGTAAACAAATTACTGTTGGGCAATTGATAGAAAAGCAAATAATTATGACGATATCCAAGGCAATGATCATGAATATATGCATCACGTCCAAGGTTAGTAGACCGATTCCTGTCTGCATCTACTACTGTTACTCCACACATCGACCGCTATCCAACATGCATCTAGTGTGTTAAGTTCATGGAGAAACGGAGTAATGCAATAAGAACGATGACATGATGTAGACAAGATCTATTCATGTAGGAATGGACCCCATCTTTTAATCCTTAATAGCAACGATCAATACGTGCCCCGCTACCCCTTCTGTCACAGGGTGAGGACACTGCAAGATTGAACCCATCACAAAGCACCTCTTCCCATTGCAAGAAAAATCAATCTAGTTGGCCAAACTAAATCAAAGATTCAGAGAAGAAATACGAGGCTATAAATAATCATGCACATAAGAGATCAAAGAAGACTCAAATAATATTCATGGATATAGATCTGATCATAAACTCACAATTCATCGGATCCCAACAAACACAACGCAAAAAGTCATTACATCAAATAGATCTCCAAGAACAACAAGGAGAACATTGTATTGATAATCAAAAAGAGAGAAGAAGCCATCTAGCTACTGCCTACGGACCCATAGGTCTATGGTGAACTACTCACGCATCATCGGAGGAGCACCAATGAGTATGATGAACCCCTTCGTGATCGTGTTCCCGTCTGAAAGCACAAGTGCTCACTGGGTGATTTTAGTAATTAATGTCAGCATATCTCTTGTTGGACTAATGCTTCTACCTAGTATGTTTCAAATAAGTTCAACAATGGAGTGGCATGGACTATAGGATGTGGGACCCCTTCAAAATGTTGAAGACAAAGGATTGGCTCAAGCTCAAAGCTCAGGACTCTACATTTTCTATTTTAGTGATCCAAGATCACATTGAGTCCATAGGAAAAGCCAATACTATTAAGAGGGGATGAGGTGTTGCTTAATGTCTTGCTTGCTCAAAGTGCTTAGTGATATGCTCCAAAGCCCTCAACTACTTTCTCACACCCACATATGTCCCAAACCAAAAGTCAAACTCGGCCCCACCGAAACTTTCTATTCAGCGCCACCGAGTTCAATTGACATAGCCACTGCCAGAAACCCTAACCAATTCGGTCTCACCAATGGGATCTCGGTCTCACCGAGATGGACTTGCAAACTCTCTGTTGCCTATTGCAATAATTTCGGTCCTATCAAGGTATGCAATCGGTCCCACCGTGTTTGCTTGGCCAACTCTCTGTTTTGCTTATTACCCAAATCGGTCTCACCGAGTTTGTGTAATCAGTCAAACCGAGATGAGGTTTTACCCTAACCCTAGCACATCGGCCCCACCGAGTTGATTATATCGGTCCCACCGAAATGCCTAACGGTCACATTTTGAACTAAATCGGTCTGACCGAGTTTCATGATTCGGTCCCACCGAGTTTGGTGATTTGTGTGTAACGGTTAGATGTTGTGTGGAGGCTATATATACCCCTCCACCCACTCTTCATTCGTGGAGAGATCCATCAGAACATACCTACACTTCCAACACATATTTTCTGAGAGAGAACCACCTACACTTGTGTTGAGGTCAAGATATCCCATTCCAACTACATAAATGTTGATCTCTAGCCTTCCCCAAGTTGCTTTCCACTCAAATCTTCTTTCCACCAAATCCAAATCCTGTGAGAGAGAGTTGAGTGTTGGGGAGACTATCATTTGAAGCACAAGAGCAAGGAGTTCATCATCAACACACCATTTGTTACTTCTTGGAGAGTGGTGTCTCCTAGATTGGCTAGGTGTCACTTGGGAGCCTCCGTCAGGATTATGGAGTTGAACCAAGGAGTTTGTAAGGGCAAGGAGATCGCCTACTTCGTGAAGATCTACCCGAGTGAGGCAAGTCATTCATGGGCGACGACCATGGTGGGATAGACAAGGTTGCTTCTTCGTGGACCCTTCATGGGTGGAGCCCTCCGTGGACTCGCGCAACCATTACCCTTCGTGGGTTGAAGTCTCCATCAACGCGGATGTACGATAGCACCACCTATCAGAACCACGGATAAAAAATCTCCATGTCTCCAAATTGCGTTTGCACACTCCAATCCCATCCCTTTACATTCTTGCAACTTGCATGCTTTACTTTCCACTGCTCATATACTCTTGTCATGCTTGCTTGATATGTATTGTGAATGTTAAAAATTGTGCCAAAACTCCACAACAACTTAAGGAAATTAAAAACTGCAACTTTTCTTCTTAGAGTCTATTCACCCCCCCTCTAGACACCTCTTCTCGATCCTTTCAATTGGTATCAGAGCTTTGGTCTCCATTGCTTTGGTTTAAACACCATTGGAGGAAGATGGATGAGTCTACGTTGGGGAGTCTTAGACGTAGAGTACCTATTCTTGATGGAGAATACTTTCATGAGTGGAAAGATGAGATGCTTGAGATTTTCAATGAATATCATTTGAACAAGTACATTACTAGCCCTTGTGCAACTCATGTTGATCCTTTGCATCCTACCCTTGATGAGTCTATTGACATGATCCGCAACCTTAGATGTCAATCTTATCACTAGAGACTTGCCTAGAAACTTGATTGGATGTTTGCCTACTCTTGAGTGTGCCTACACTATATGGAGATTTCTTGAGGAAAGATTTCCAAATTATTCTTTGCAAAACTTAGATGAAATTCTCCACAAGTTTATTGCCTTGAGTAAGATGAGTGCTAGTGATCCTAAGTTTGATGTTTGTCTATTTGAGCTTCGTGATCTCATGCGTGCCAAAGGAGATGTTGGAATTAGCAATATCATTTCCGAAGCTATTAGAATTCATAAAGATGACCATTGTGATGATCATTTATCTAATGAATTACCCTCTCTAGGAGTTGATCAATCATAAGACGATGTTGAACATGGATACTATGGTGAGGAAGATGATAGTGACTATGATCTTGATGAAGCAATGAGACACTTTGGTCTTATGGCTAATCTTCGCTGCTACATGGCTGGAGGAAAGCAATGGGTCCTTGATAGTAGATGTACTGATCATATGAGCGGAGACAAAGATATGTTTCGTGAGCTTGCTGAAAACGACGACCCTCGAAAGTATGTCACTTTTGGTGATAACTCAAAGGGTAAGGTGGTTGGCCTCGGTAAGGTGGCCATCTCACATGATAGCTCCATACAAAATGTCATGCTCGTTGAATCTCTTGGGTACAATTTACTTTCAGTATCTAGACTTGCTGATTTCGGTTTTGAATGTCCTATTTACTTAAGTAGATTGCCAGGTGTTTCGAAGAGACAATCATAAAATGGTCTTTACCGATATACGTAGAGGTGACCTTTACATTGTTGATTTCACTAAAAATGCTCAACCTAGAACTTGCTTAATTGCTAAATCTTCTAAAGGTTGGTTGTGGCATAGAAGGCTAGGTCATGTGGGCATGCGAAATCTTGATAAGTGTCGTGGTTTTGTCACGGCAGATGTCCTCATGAAAGGACTTAGTCATGGAGCCATCGCTACGGGTTAGCTTGAAGGGGTTAAAGCGGACACAGGGACGCAAGAGAGTTTATACTAGTTAGGACCCTTCGATGAAGGTAAAAGCCTACGTCTAGTTGTGATGGAATTGATGGGGTTTCGATGACTAGGGAGCAAACAAGCTTCGCCTAAGTCTCGAGTTGTTGTCTGTTGTCCCTGAACCGCCGTCGGGTCGTCCCCTTATATACATGGGTGACGCCCGTCGGTTTACAGAGTCCCTTTACCGGCTCATAGATGTGTCCGGTTCGGTCTCCACTATTCCTAACTTACAATACAAGTTACATACCGACGCCGGTTTACAGCTACAGGCCTTAAGCCGATTATGGGCCTTTAACCCTCATCTGCCTTCGTGGGCTTTAACATACTCAACTACTGATGAAGTTAACCCGGCCTGTCTTGGCCGGTTTACGTCCAGTAGTAATATCCCCAACATTAGGCCCCGGATTGATTTGAACAGGTTCATGTCAATCCTTAGCAAAAAACTTCATCTTCAACATCTTCTTGTAATTTGGTGAACCGTCGTGACGTCATCTTCTCTGATCATTGTAAACCGGTGTGACGTCATCTGTCATAAAGAAACTATCCATGATAACTTCTTGTTTAATAGATCTGCGACAATCGAGGCGATAGTTCCGTTTCCAAGGTTGCGGCCCCTTGATTTTTGCACCTGACACATGTCCCTTGCCTTATAAATAGGACCAAAGGGTCATTTCTTTTTCCCCTTCGTGCCCTTCTACTTCGTCTTCCTTGCGCCGACCAGCTTCGGAGCTCCGCCGCCGCCGTCAACTTCTGCTCCAACCTTGGCCGCCGCATCACCCTGAGCGCACCAGAGCATCGTGGCGACCTTCCGCTTCTTCCTTAACTCCGGTAAATCTTCTACCCTTTCCACCCTAGATTTGTTTTAGGGTTTCCAAGTTCTTCAGTGTTCATCGTCTGCTTCTTGTTTATACGATAGATCTTAGATGAATCTACGAATCTTTGCTCTGTGTATTGGTAGTTGTTTAACCTCCGTCTTCACTTATGCATCTCAAGACCATAGATCTACCTGTACCTTTGCTCATTGATTCGGTACTACTCTTTTTGGACCTTGAATATTTATCTCTTTTCTGAACATGTTTCCAGATCCAAAACTGTAGTATAACCTTGTGAAATCTGTTTCTGCGTACTTACTCATCTGTAACCTTGACTTTTCAATGTAAAACCTGGCGGTTTAACTTTGTAGAAAAATTGACAAACCGGTATATACCATTAGTCCCCTTGTTGAACCGCCAGAATCCTTTAGCAGAGCACCGTTGCTTTGTAAAGACTCCGTTTATAAATGACTGCCTCCGGTTTAGCAAAGTATGCATTAGTGTATACCTTTTCGACATATTCTTGAACCGGTAATTACTGCCTTGTAGATTTTGTCATGGCTAAACAAGCATATGAGTGCAACTGGGTCCCCTCTCGAGTGACCGAAGCCGGTTTGAACAATTTGGTCAGAACTGGCGCTTTGAGTAAGCAAGACATCATTCACTGGAGGGTCCCTGGCCCAGAATGTCCTCCAAAACCTCGAGAAGGGGAAGTTGTAGTTTTTGTTGATCACCTAGCCCGAGGCTTCAACCCCCCCCCCCCCCCCCGGTTCAAAGTTTTATCGAGACGTCTTAGCCAACTTCCAACTGCGTCCTCAAGACACTGGTCCAAACTCCGTGACCAACATTTGCCACTTTCAAGTGTTCTGTGAGGTGTACCTTCAAGAAGAACCTGCCGTAGAGTTGTTCCGGGATTGCTTTCACCTGAGCCGCCGCACTGAGTTCACAGACGGGCCCAATACTGAACTGGGCGGTATGGCAATTCAAAAGAGGAAAGAAGTTACCTTCCCTCACACAAAACTTCACAGCCACCCCAAGGAGTGGAACCAAACATGGTTTTACTGCAAAGACACTTCTCCTGAAGAAGAAAATCCCTTGCCGGGTTATCGTCCAGAACGTCTGAGCAATACACACCCCTTCCCACAGAGGCTGACTGCTAAGGAAAGACTCAAATATTCTCCTCAATTATCCAAGCTGAGGGCCTTCATGGCAAACGATTTGACCGGGGTTGACTTTGCTCGCTGCTGGATATCTTGGAGCATACTACCCCTTAGCCAGCGCCCCGGTTTGATGTGCGAATATACCGAAGACATAAAAGACCCTCAACGGCACATTGATATCCAGCTGACAGATGACGAAGTTACTGAGGCTGTGAAAAAGATATTAAATGAACCGGAAGCTGTATGTGCTCAAACCGGCCTACCTCCTTTCTACGCTCTTAACAAACCGCTAGCTGTAAGCCTCGTACCTTATGCTTTTATTGAATCTTCCTTTGTTCAAAATATCCTTTGTTGACATTAACATCTTTCCAACAGGGTGATGATCCGTTTTGGAGCAAGAAGCCTCCACAAGAGAAACCGGAGAAGCCAACTCGGACTGAGAAGCCAACTCGGCCGAAAATCAAAGTTGTGAAGAAACCTGCCAATAGAAAAAGAACCACTGCATCTTCCGACCCACCTGCTGATGATGATGTGGGTAACCCGGATCTTGAGGTAGATCTTGACTCACTTGGTTTATATTTCATACGTCTTATTGATGATGATTATTGTCAGGGTGACGCTAAAGTCAGTCATGCTGATGCTGTAGAGGTAATCGCTCTTTCTTTCGATTCAAACTCTTTGCCTTCACAAAAAACCCGTCGGGCAAACCGGAAAGTTAAATTTTCTCATCCTCTTGCTTATTTGGACCCACACTTTCTTGTGAAGACACAATAGCACGAAGCTCGCCGCACAACTCGGCACAGCGGCCAGGTAGTTACCTCCGCCGGTTTACCGAACAGTCCGGTTCGGAAACGCCGTTCAGAGGTCTCTAACTCTCTTGTCAATGCTTGCCCTAAAGCTGGTTGTTTTCGTCAACCTCTTAATCCGTCTGACTCCGATTATCAGGGCACTTCTCATTCATCCTCCGGCGAGTCGTCAGCCACCCAACTTCCACCACTTAAAACGGTGCTTGGGTAAGTTATATTCCATCTTGTATCTTTGATATATTACTTCAAAAAGAAAATTGTCTTGACCCTTCTTAATCTTCTTTTTCAGGGCCAAACCCAGACCAAGCAAGAAAGCTCGCCTGAACAACGCGGCAGAGGAGAATGCCGCTGCTGAACCGGATAAAATCCCAGATCCTGAAGAAGCCAATCGTGATGACGTGCTGAATGACCTACCACCGCAAGACCATGACATTGTCGCTGAAGAGGCAAATGATGATACTACAGGCCCTACTGATCAACCAACAAGCCCTGTCCGGATTGAGAAAATAGCTAGTCCGTCAAAGAATACTGACAAACCAGCGACCCCAGTACAAACTGGTGAAGAAAAAGATCATGAGGTCCTTATCACTAGCATTGGTCGTACCGAGCCAAGTAATCCTGTCGCTTTGTCCAGGCACACTGCCAAAGATGAATTCACTGCAATTGGTAAAGGCAAGTGGAATGCCGATTTGACGACCTACGCCGCTCTGAACGCCCAAGATCTCCATTCCGGCTATCTGAACCGGCTATACACTAGCCGTGATCATGAAGCCGGTCTGGTTAATATGATGAAGGACAAGTATGAGGTAACTTCTTATATCCTTCTCTGCTTGTATATTGTAATATGTCAACTCCCATACCCCCAAGTGATGGTTTTAAGATATCAACTTAAACCGGGACTTTCCAATGGAACTTTAACTCATGTGTACTTTGCAGATGTAGCCCCCAAGGGTCGGTTCAACTGCATGCAGTTAAACCGGGGCTTTTTAGATCATAAGAATTCCAGTTTCAATAGTCATTGAGCAAATAGCCATTAGCCCCCAAGTGCCAAGTTGAATACTTGTATTGAGCTTGAGACTTTTTAGAATTTGTATGATGAAGAGCAAATATGCATTAGCCCCCAAGTACCAAGGGCATAACTTATTATGTGGTTGGTACTTCAAATCGGTATCGTTATTTTCATCATATAATCATCTCTGTGCAGGCTGAGCTAAGCAAAAGAGAAAACCAAACCGCTGACCTGCAAGAAAATCTGAAGTTCCAACAAGCCGAAACCTCTAAGGCAAAAGAGGAATTAACCAGCGCTTTAAGCGTCATGGAGAAATTGAAGGAAGGCTTCAACAAAGAGCGGGTGGATTGAGCCACTGAAAAGGCCGCTTTAACTCAAAGGGCGGAGAAGGCCGAGGCCGCTCTCAAACCGGTGGTTGACGAGCTAACCAGTGTGAAGCGCCAGGTTCATGCCATGGCTGCTGCTATCTTTGGTAAGCATCCTTGTTCTTATGATTCGAGCAGTCCTTGATATCTATCTGCCGGTTTGATAACCCTTATGATGATGTAGGAACATGCATTGGTCACTTGGGATCAGATGTGCGGAAGAAGTTGAAAGTCGGCTATACATTGATAGAACAATTGTATACTGGTGCTCAACTGATCATCTTCACTGCTTCCCACAACAACCCGCCGCCCACTTTGATCCAGGACACTATTAAAAGGTAGTCTATGCTTCCTGCCCGGGTTGAAGAGCTGAAGAAATCTGCTGCTAGAACCGGCGCTATAAACGCCTTAATCCGGGCAAAAGCATGGGTGCCGGATTTTGATCCTGTTAAAGCGGCCCAAGGCTACCCCAGCTTGAAGGAAGACGGGACAGAGTTCAGCGAAGAGGATCTCCGAGCTATAAACTGGGAAGTGCGCCCTCTGGCTTGTCAATTGGTTGAAGAGGCAGATTTGTCCCACTATCAAGCCCAATATGATGATCAAAACAAACGAGTGGCTGCACCAGTTTTCCTGAAGCAGAAAACCTTATACCTCCAATCTGTAAGCATACTTACGCTCCTGACATTGAACCATCGTTGCTGATCAGTGATGAAGCTGTTTTTCAAGCGTTAACTGGAATCGACTGGGCAACTGTTGATTTCCAGCCACTCGGTAGGGAGGAAGAGGCTGAACCGGCGCGAGATGACCCGCAACCATCAGGTCAAGCTGGGGACCAAGCATAAACCGGAAGCCAGTTTTAAGTCACTGCATGTTTGTGTTATGCAGAAAACAATGATCCTATTTGGGCACCGTGTTGCCTTGTAATAGGCTAGCTGATACACTTGGTTTTGATATGCCTTCGTGCATTTTGATTGCAACTGATGTTCCTTTGAATTATCAATGTCCAAACTGTTTTCTGCAGCCAAAAAGCTTAAAGCGCCGTCGCGGTTTTAATGCCAGGCGGGTCATGATATCTACGTATGGGAAACCAAAGATAATAGCTTAGATGTAAGCATATGATCAAATATTGAGATACATAATACCTGCCATCGTGGGGCATGAAGTTGGCTTGGCCAATCTTGAAGCAGAGTTTAAGAAACTCACACTGTTGGAGGAGAAAGCAGCTCCTGTTTATATAAGGCCGGTTTACAATGTAAACCATTCCGGGTTATGATAAACAGTGGTTTCACTCCATAATAGGATGGTAATAAAAAATCAAACCGGCAGATAGTCTCTAGGTTTAAGATTTTATCGTGTTCTGCCAATTTTGTAATTGATCATTGAACCGGAGTAATAATGTTGGTAAAACGTAATAGAGAAAATATTATACCAAAAGCAAAAAACAGAAGCAAAGGCAAAAATAAAACCATTGCAAATAAGGCTTTAAGCCGATCAAGTGGCATTACCATGGTCGGACAAGACCATGCCCCCAAAAAGGTGTAGCTATTGTTCAAGTCAGCCTGGTCCCCAAATGATTCATTGGCATTACGCCGATCAAGAGGTGTAGCGATGGTTCGGGTTCGACCAAAGCCCCCAAGTGATGTTGTGGCACTAGGCCGATCAAGAGGCGTTAATATGGTTCAGACATGACCAAGTCCCCAAGTGATGCTGTGGCTTTCGCCTACCAAATGGCGTTGCTATGGTTCAGACACGACCAAGCTCCCAAGTGATATGATATAAAGCTTTGAGAAGCTAACTCAAGGGGTAAACCGGAGGCCGCTTTGAGACAGAAACTCCGTGTAACCACACATGATTTAAAAAGAACAGATACCCCGCTTTAGTTGAGGCTCCGGTTTATTACATTGATCATAATATATACATTGTCATAATATGTACATAAGTAGAGCCTATGGCTCAAGTATAGTAAGGCCGAAGATGAGCAATATTCCACGGCCCGTTGGTCTCCTCCTCTGATTTGCGTGAGTCTTTGCACTCTCGAACATCAATGAGGTAGTATGACCCGTTGTGCAGATTCTTGCTGACCACAAAAGGTCCCTCCCAAGGTGGGGATAACTTGTGCATGTCTGTCTGATCTTGGATGAGCCAAAGTACCAAATCTCCTTCTTGAAAGGTTCTGGTTCTAACCCGGCGACTGTGATAGCGACGGAGATCCTGCTGATAAATCGCCGAACGGGCAGCCGCTATGTCACGTTCCTTGTCCAACAGGTCCAGAGCGTCTTGTCGTGCTTCCTCGTTGTCCGCTTCAACATATGCCGCTACACGAGGTGAATCATGACGGATATCACTGGGAAGAACCGCCTCCGCTCCATAAACCATGAAGAATGGTGTATATCATGTCGATCTGTTGGTCATGGTGTTGATGCTCCAGAGTACACATGGTAACTCCTCAAACCAACAACCCGGCGTCCGTTGCAAAGGAACCATAAGCCGGGGCTTGATGCCTCGCAAGATCTCTTGATTAGGCCTCTCTGCTTGGCATTGGACTGTGGGTGAGCCACTTATGAAACGTCAAGCCGGATGTGCTCACGTCGACAGAACTCCTTCATAGCACCCTTGGACAGGTTGGTACCATTATCGGTGATGATGTTGTGCAGAAAGCCAAACCGGAAGATCACCTTCTTAATGAATTGAACCGCCGTGGCTGTGTCACACTTGCTAACGGGCTCTGCCTCCACCCACTTTGTAAACTTGTCAACCGCCACCAAGAGATGGGTTTTCTTGTCCTTAGACCTTTGGAAAGGTCCAACCATATCCAGCCCCCAAGTTGCAAACGGCCAAGTAATTGGAATCATCCTCAATTCTTGAGCTGGTACATGAGCACGCCTTGAGAACTTCTGGCAGCCATCACATCGTCTGACCAGGTCCTCCGCATCAGCATGAGCAGTCAACCAATAAAAGTCGTGGCGAAACGCCTTAGCCACCAGAGATTTTGAACTGGCGTGGTGACCACAATATCCTTCGTGGATCTCACGCAAAATTTCACAGCCTTCCTCGGGAGAGACACAGCGTTGAAACGCCCCTGACGCACTGCAATGATGTAACTCGCCATTGATAATAGCCATGGACTTGGATCGCCGGATTATCTGCCTGGCCAGAGTCTCATCCTCTGGTAACTCGCCCCGGTTCATGTACGCAAGGTAAGGAACCGTCCAGTCCGGGATGACATGAAGAGTTGCCACCAACTGGGCCTCCGGATCAGGAATAGCCAAATCCTCTTCACCAGGGAGCTTGACAGACGGATTATGCAGAACGTCTAAGAAGACATTAGGCGGAACCGGTTTACATTGAGAACCCAACCGGCTCAAAGCGTCTGCTGCTTCGTTCTTCCGTCTATCCACGTGATCCACCTGATAACCTTTGAAGTGACCTGCAACAATATCCACCTCACGACGATATGCTGCCATGAGCGGATCTTTGGAATCCCAAGTGCCAGATACTTGTTGAGCCACCAAGTCCGAGTCACTAAAGCACTTAACTCGGCTCAGATTCATCTCCTTAGCCATCCGAAGACCATGGAGTAAAGCCTCGTACTCAGCTGCATTGTTAGTACAAGGGAACATTAAGCGGAGAACGTAACAGAACTTATCACCTCGTGGGGAAGTTAATACGACTCCAGCCCCCGAGCCCTCCAATTGCCTGGACCCATTAAAATGAATAGTCCAATAGGTGTGATCCGGCTTTTCTTCAGGTGCTTGCAGTTCCGTCCAATCATTGATGAAATCCACAAGTGCTTGAGACTTGATCGCCGTCCGGGGTACATATTTCAACACGTGAGGCCCAAGCTCTATAGCCCACTTGGCAATCCGGCCAGTTGCCTCCCTATTCTGGATTATATCTCCCAAAGGAGCAGAGCTGACCACGGTGATGGGATGACCTTGGAAGTATTGCTTGAGCTTCTGGCTTGCCATGAAAACTCCATATACCAGCTTCTGCCAATGCGGGAACCTTTGCTTGGACTCAATAAGCACCTCACTGATATAGTAAACCGGACGCTGAACCGGATATTCTTTGCCTGCCTCTTTACGCTCCGCCACAATAACCACGCTGACTACGCGAGCATTAGCTGCCACATATAACAGCAATGGTTCCTTGTCAATCGAAGCAGCAAGAACAGGCGGGTTGGCGAGCTGCCGCTTTAAGTCCTCAAATGCTTCATCAGCGGCAGAACTCCAGACAAAGTTATCCGTCTTTTTCAGCATCTGATACAAAGGAATCGCCTTCTCACCAAGGCGGCTGATAAACCGGCGCAACGCGGCAATCCGGCCTGCCAAGCGTTGAATGTCATTGATACACTTTTGTTTAGCCAGGGAGGTGATAGCTGTGATCTTCTCCGGATTAGCCTCAATTCCCCTGTTGGATACCAGAAAACCCAATAACTTGCCTGCCGGTACACCAAAAACGCACTTGGCCGGGTTGAGCATCATCTTATATGTCCGCAGGTTATCAGAAGTTTCCTTCAAATCGTCAACCAGAGTTTCCTTCTTTCTTGACTTAACCACAATATCATCCACATAGGCATGCATATTGCGGCCGATTTGCTTATGAAGGCAATTCTGCACACACCGTTGATAAGTCGCATGGGCACTCTTGAGCCCAAAGGGCATAGACACATAGCAGAAGGCTCCAAAGGGAGTTATGAACGCCGTCTTCTCCTGGTCCTTAACTGCCATCTTGATCTGATGATAACCAGAATATGCATCTAGAAAACTCAAACGCTCACCCGCCGTAGCATCGATAATTTGATCAATACGGGGGAGGGCAAAAGGATCTGCTGGACAAGCCTTGTTGAGGTCTGTCTAATCCACACACATACGCCAGGTGCCATTTTTCTTAAGAACCAGCACCAGATTAGCTAACCATTCAGGATGGAAAACTTCAATGATGAATCCAACCGCTAAGAGCCTGGCCACTTCCTCTCCAATAGATTTGCGTCTTTCTTCGTTGAACCGGCGGGGAAACTGCTTCACCGGTTTGTACTTGTGATCAATATTAAGAGTGTGCTCAGCGAGTTCCCTCGGTACACCAAGCATGTCAGAGGGCTTCCATGCAAAGATGTCCCGGTTCTCACGGATGAACTCGATGAGCGCGCTTTCCTATTTTGGATCCAAGTTTGCACTGATACTGAACTGCTTGGACGAATCGCCAGGTATGAAGTCAACAAGCTTAGTCTCAGTAGCCGATTTGAACTTCAGGGCCGGATCGTGCTCCGTAGTTGGCTTTTTCAATGGAGTCATGTCTGCCGGATCAACATTATCCTTGTAGAACTTCAACTCCTCCGTGGCACAAACCGAGTCAGCATAGGCCGCATCACCTTCTTCGCATTCCAAAGCGATCTTGCGGCTTCCATGAACAGTTATTGTTCCTTTGCGACCCGACATCTTGAGCTGTAAATAGACATAGCAAGGTCGTGCCATGAACTTAGCATAAGCCGGCCGTCCAAATAGGGCATGATATGGACTTTGAATTTTCACCACTTCAAAGGTCAATATTTCTGATCTGGAGTCATAATCATCCCCAAAGGCCACCTCCAAAGCTATTTTGCCAACAGGATACGCCGATTTACCAGGTACCACGTCGTGGAACACCGTATTAGACGGTTTGAGATTTTTATCTGTCAACCTCATGCGACGGAAGGTCTCATAGTAGAGGATGTTAATACTGCTCCCTCCGTCTATGAGTACCTTGGTGAACTTATAACCTCCCACCTGAGGCGCCACCACCAACGCTAGCTGACCCGGATTGTGTCGGTGTACTAGAGTACGGGTACCCTAGTATCCCGAACTTGTGCACGGGCAGTCGCAGCATCCCGCGGCAAGGCTTGCCGGGTGACCGCCAATATCCTCTGCGGTTCCTTTGAGAGCCATTCAAGAAAAAAGTATTCAAGCCAAGGAGACAAGGCCCCGGCAAGAGGAGCTTGCCGAGAAGGCCACTCAAGGCACTATACCCCGGCAAGAGGAGCTTGCCGGGAAGGCCAACCAAGGCATCTCAAGGTACTTACCGCAACGCACCACGCGTCCCGGCGAGGCCCGGCGAGCGGCAAGCTTCCGGACACGACAAGACAACGACCGCGGCAAGGCACTTTGCCGCGGCTAGCAACCACTCTGTACCCGCGCTCCAGCACACCCACCAACGTGTCACTCTGGGACCCTTCCAGGCGTACGTGGCGGGAGGCTGTGCAGCCAGGGGTGCACTGTGGCAAGCGGCGCTGACAAGATCGCCATCATGGCGAGCGGTGGCGTCCCTGACGGTCCCTTTTCTGCACTGTTTGGGCGACGTAGATAGGCATTTAATGCCCTTGTCCCCTGCCGTCAGGGTTAGGTAGGATACACTGTACAGGTAGCTGTACCAACCGCAGCACATTTTCCATTTTTTCCCTTGCCTACGTTGCCACCTGTCGGTGACCCCTTGAGCATATAAAAGGAGGCCCATGCGCAACGTAGGGGGGGACGGACAAAGGAAGGAACAACAAAAACGCTCACGCTCGGTCTCGTTAGCTGCTGGTGCGTACTGTAGCACTCAGCGCTCCCGAGCAAGAACTCAATACAAACCACCAAGCAGCAGTAGGAGTATTATCTCTCCGGAGAGCTCCGAAGCTGGGTAAACTGCTCGTGTGCTCCGCCTCGATCTGCTCTTCGTGCGACCTCCGCCCCCCGCCAAACCGAAAAGGGGCTGGGTCCCCATAGGTGCTCGCGGATCAGTTTCCCCGACAGATTGTCAACCCGGGGAGGATGATCCTCTCTGCTCCATACAATTGGCTGCTCAGACCAGCGTAAGTATCAGGGCACTGCCGGTTCAACAGAGTTTACTACCCGTTTATGAACCTTTCGATCACGCTTGTCCAAACTAGTGGTGAAAACATGATATTGCCCACTATTTAACTGCTTCGGGTGGCTCTGATAACCCGACTGCTGCTGCTGATTGTAACCACCCTGGCCGCTTTGATTACCTTGGTTGTTTTGTCCGCCCTGATTGCCATTGAAGCCTGAACCGGAATTTCCTCCGCTGTGACCCGGCCCATGAGATCCGGATGTTGAACTGCCACCTGATCCATGATCATACCGGAAAGTGTTAGAATTCTTGAACTCTTGCATGATGTAGCAATCCTTCCAAAGGTGGTCGGCTGGCATCTCCTTCGTCCCATGTTTTGGATAGGGCTGGTTTAACAGGTAAGTCAAGCGGTCCGGGTTGGGATTGGGTTACCCGCTATGATTCGGCGGTTTACCCTTTCGTCGCTGGCCTTTGTCCTGCGCGTTGGTATTAGCCACAAAGTCCATTCCGCTATCCGCTTTACGCTTGCCTCCGTTTCCGTGACCCGCCGTGTTGTGTTGCTGCCCTTTGGATTTGCTGCTCTTCTTTCCCTTCCCTGTCTTGTCATCGTCAGACTCAGGATCCTTAGTACTATCATAGTCAGCATACTTCACTAGCACAGCCATGAGGGTCCCCATATCGTTGCAATGGCGCTTTAGCCGTCCCAATTTCAACTTCAGAGGTTCAAACTGTCAGTTGCCTTCCAAAGTTATAACTGTTGTATCGGCATTGATGCGGTTTGATGAATGCAAAATCTTCGAGACCCAGCGCACCCAACGGGTCGTCAATTCTCCTTCCTCCTGGACACAGGCCGCCAAGTCCACTATCGACATAGGCTACTTACATGTATCCTTGAAATTCTGGATAAACCGGGCTCTCAACTCGGCCCATGAACTGATAGAGTTGGCCGGTAAACTTTTCAACCAAGTACGGGCCATCCCTTCGAGCATCATGGTGAAATACTTTGCACACGCCGCATCATCCACATCAAGCATCTCCATGGCCATCTCATAGCTCACCACCCATGTTTCCGGAGACAAATCGGCAGTGTAATTTGGTACCTTGCGCGGGCCCTTGAAATCCTTGGGCAGGTGCACATTGCATAAAGCGGGGACAAGGCATGGTACCCCCAAAGAACTAGAAGTAACTCCTAGCTCGACCGAGGTGGTTGGACGAACCGGCGTAAGCTGACGAGCCTCATAATGCGCTGCTAACTCGGCCTCTCTGCGCGCTCGGGCCCAGTCCACCACTTCCTGAGCATCACCAATACCACCTGCCGGGTTGTTGCCACAGGGCGCTTCACGGTTTCGTGCATTGCTTGACACGGGTGGTTCTTCCATACGTCTGTTGTAGCTCCGGCTTGGACGAGGGGTGGAGTGAATTCGGTCACGGCTGTACGAATATGCTTCCTGTTGAATCAAAGCTGTCCGAAGAAGCTCCTTAACCCGGCGCGTCTCCACCGCCTACGGAGAATCACCTTCAATCGGGATGGCCTCCAGTCGTGAAGCGGCGGCAACAAGGTTGTCCATCGGATTGGAATAATGACCCGGAGGCGTCGGGACAGGCTGAGGCACAATATTGTTCTGACGAGGCGGGTCCATCAAACGTGGCTGAACCGGCGCACCCGCTCCAGGTGCTTCTGCCCGGTTTAGCACCGGCGGGTTACTGGTTCCTGCTCCTGGGGTGTTGAAGAGGTCCCTGGCTTCGTAAACCGGAGGCAGGCGAGACCGGTGCTTCCTCTCCAGGACTTCATGTGACGCGTTCTGATCCAGCATAAGCCCATAAGCCTGCGCATCCAAAGCGGCCTACTCTGCGGCAATCTTGGCATTCTCTGCTGCTAGGTCGGCCTTAGCCTGAGTAATCTGATCCTTCACCTTTGCGATATCCGCATTGTGGGCGTCCTGATCCGCCGGGTTAGCCTCCGCCATGAGCGTAGCCAACGCATCGAATAGATCTGATAGAACTTGAGCCGGCGGGTGCACAGGGCCTCCTGCCCCGGCTGCCATCGTCGTCCCTGATCCGGAGACCATTGCTGCTGCGGTCGAAGAGTGGATCGCTGCTTGTGTACCGGCCATGAATATCCCAACCCGGTTTGGCAGATCCGAGGGGTCCGGAATACTGTTGCCATCGGAACAGCCCCCAATCCGGTCGTCATGTAACTGATACAATGATTCGGTTTCTCCGGTCGAGGACTCGTCGCCGGAATAAACGACGGTCTCACCACCAGATTCCGATCCTTCCTCGTAGTCTCCTCCATGGATGACTCCCATGAAGGTGCGCTTCACGGTCGGTTTAACCTAGGCAGATCGTGCACGCTGAGCCGTCTCGACGAGGTCGGTGCAGATGTCCGGCTCAGGGCCCGGTTCACCGATCTTGCCAATGAATACGTGTATGCCACCAAAGGGACCCGGTACCCGTACTCAATTAAGCCGGCCTTGGGGCCCCATCCTGCATCGTCGATGTAGAGCTTGCCGCAATGACTCTTGGTCATCCGGCCCACGGCGTAACCCTTGAGTCCTTTGAAGTTGCCCTCCAAGAACTTGAAACCATCGTGCGATAGCCCCACGGTGGGCGCCAACTGTCGTGGTTTTGTCACGGCAGATGTCCTCATGAAAGGACTTAGTCGTGGAGCCATCACTACGGGTTAGCTTGAAGGGGTTAAAGCGGACACAGGGACGCAAGAGAGTTTATACTAGTTCGGCCCCTTCGATGAAGGTAAAAGCCTACGTCTAGTTGTGATGGAATTGATGGGGTTTCGATGACTAGGGAGCAAACAAGCTTCGCCTAAGTCTCGAGTTGTTGTCTGTTGTCCCTGAACTGCCGTCGGGTCATCCCCTTATATACATGGGTGACGCCCGTCGGTTTACAGAGTCCCGATACCGGCTCATAGATGTGTCCGGTTCGGTCTCCACTATTCCTAACTTACAATACAAGTTACATACCGACGCCGGTTTACAGCTACAGGCCTTAAACCGATTACGGGCCTTTAGCCCTCATCTGCCTTCGTGGGCTTTAACATACTCAACTACTGATGATGTTAATCCGGCCTGTCTTGGCTGGTTTACGCCCAGTAGTAATATCCCCAAGTGGGACAAGGATATACTTTGTAGTAAAGGTGATCATATCCTTGGAGTAAAAGATGTCATATTTGACAAGGATATACTTTGTAGTGCTTGTCAGGCAGGAAAACAAGTTGGAGGGAGTCACCCCGTGAAGAACATCATGACCACGAGAAGACCGCTCGAGCTACTTCACATGGATCTCTTTGGTCCCAATGCCTACAAGAGTCTCGGTGGTAACTCATTTGGTCTAGTCATAGTTGATGATTTTTCAAGATTTACGTGGTTGTTCTTTCTTGATGATAAATCGCAGGTCTAAAAGATCTTCAAAAACTTCGCTAGGAAGGCCCAAAATCAATTTGACGTGAAGATCAAGAAGGTTCGGAGTGACAACGGAACGGAGTTCAAGAACACAAATGTGGATACCTTCCTTGACGAAGAAGGGATTTCACACAAGTTCTCGGCTACGTACACGCCTCAACAAAATGGAGTTGTTGAGAGGAAGAACCGGACTCTTATTGAGATGGCAAGAACGATGCTTGATGAGTACAAGACTCCAAAACACTTTTGGGCGGAAGCGGTTGTGACAGCTTGTCATGCAACAAATCGCTTGTATCTTCACAAGCTACTCGATAAGACGGCATACGAGCTCCTCACCGGTAACAAACCCCAAGTTGGATACTTTCAAGTATTCGGCTCAAAGTGCTACATTCTTGATAAGCATCGTCGTTATAAATTTGCTCCTAAATCTCATGAAGGTTTCCTACTTGGTTATGGCTCAAACTCTCACACTTACCATGTCTACAACAATTTCACTCGAAAGGTTGAAGAGATGGTAGATGTGAAGTTTGATGAATCTAACGGCTCGCAAGTAGAGCAATTGCCAATTGATGTAGGAGACAAAGACCCTTCGGAAGCAATCCAAGACTTGTCTATTGGCAAGATTCGTCCAACGGAGGTGAAGGAGAGTACCTCGTCCGTCCAAGTGGAAGCTTCCACCTCACGACAAGGTGAACCAAGAGTTGCTACGGAAGCATCCACAAGTGGGACACACCAAGATGAAGAAAACAAGGAAGTACACCAAGAAGAACATCAACAACCTCCTTCTCCACCACGACAAGAGAACGACAACGTCAACAATGAAGAAGGCCAAGAAGAAGAATAAGATGATCAGGATGTTCCACCTCGAGCCAAGCAAAAGCTCCCATGAGTTCGATCAAGAGTCACCAAAGACCATCCCGTCGAGCAAATCTACAATGTTATCCAAACCGGGAGAATCACTCGCTCTAAAACTCGTTTGGCTAACTTTTGTGAACATTACTCATTCATCTCTAGCATTGAACCTATGAAGGTTGAAGAAGCATTGGAAGATCCAGATTGGATAAACGCCATGCATGAAGAGCTACACAATTTTGAGAGAAACCAAGTGTGGACATTGGTTGAGAAGCCCAACAACAACCACAACATCATTGGTACCAAATGGGTGTTCCGCAACAAGCAAGATGAAGATGGGCAAGTCGTCCGCAATAAAGCACGTCTAGTAGCCCAAGGCTACACTCAAGTCGAAGGTATGGACTATGGTGAGACATATGCTCCCGTTGCTAGACTTGAGTCCATTCGCATCTTACTTGCTTATGCTAATCACCATGATATCACCTTGTACCAAATGGACATTAAAAGTGCTTTTCTAAATGGTGAAATTGAGGAGGAAGTTTATGTTAAGCAACCTCCCGGCTTTGTCAATCCTAAGAAACCTAATCATGTTTACAAACTTCACAAAGCTCTTTATGGTCTTAAACAAGCTCCTAGAGCGTGGTATAAATGCTTGACCAAGTTTCTTATAGAAGAAGGCTTTGAAATTGGAAAAATAGATTCTACTCTTTTTACTAAAAGGGTTAATGGAGAACTATTTGTGTGCCAAATTTATGTTGATGATATCATATTTGGTTCGACTAACCCTCATTTTAGTGAGAAGTTTGGAAAGCTAATGTCGGAGAAGTTTGAGATGTCTATGATGAGTGAACTCAAATTCTTTCTCAGTTTGCAAATCAAGCAAACTAAGGAAGGTACTTTTTTCTCTCAAACAAAGTACACCAAGGACTTATTCAAGAAGTTCAATATGCAAGAATGCAAAGGTATGAAAACACCCATGCCTACTAGTGGACATCTTGACTTGACTAAGGATGGTGTACCAGTTGATAAAAAAGTTTACCGCTCTATGATTGGTTCATTGTTATATCTATGTGCCTCTCGTCCCGATATTATGTTAAGTGTGTGCATGTGTGCACGATATCAAGCGGCCCCTAAAGAGTGTCATCTTAAGGCTGTGAAAAGGATAGTAAGATACCTAATACACACACCAAATTTTGGCATTTGGTACCCTAAGAGGTCTTCTTTCGATCTTGTTGGTTACTCCGATTCGGACTATGTCGGAGACAAGGTTGATAGAAAGTCCACTTCAGGTACTTTTCAATTTCTTGGTAGATCTCTTGTGTCTTGGTCCTCCAAGAAACAAAACTCGGTATCCTTATCCACCGCCGAAGCGGAATATATTGCCGATGGTTCATGTTGTGCTCAATTACTTTGGATGACCCAAACTCTTAAACATTATGGGATATATGTGAAACATGTTCCATTGCTTTGTGACAATGATAGTGCTATCAAGATTGCTCACAATCCCGTGCAACATTCTCGAACTAAGCATATTGAAGTTCGTCATCATTTCATTCAAGATCACGTTGCCAAAGGGGACATTGATCTTAAGCATGTTCGTACCAATAAGCAATTGGCGGATATTTTCACCAAATCGCTGGATGAGAAAGTATTTTGCTGTTTGAGAGGAGAATTGAACATCATTGATGCTTCAAACTTGGAGTACGAACTCCATTTGGATACATGCAAGGCATGAGCCTTTGACTAATCCTTGATATTTCTTTCATATTGCTATTTATATGTCTTGGATATATTTGCACCCTTGCATGCTATCTAACCCTTGTAGGTACTTGGATGAATGTAAATCCATGAGATTGCAATTCATTCATATCTTGAGCAATCTCTACATCACCAAGTCTCTACACAATGGTGGTTGAAAACAAGGAAGCACAAAACCCTTCAAACATATCCTTTGACAAATTCTATATTAAGTTCTATGATTGTCATTTTGGATACACAAGTGCTATTCCTTGCAAAACTAACCCATGTAGGTAGATGAACTCAAATTCCAAGTGGTGCTCCCAACTCTTGATGAGCTACATCAACCTTGAGCAACCCACACAAGTTCAACTACATGATCAAGCTCAACACCACCACCCAAGGTATGTTATTCCATCTTAGAGAAGCATTACTCCAAGACATGAGTCAAAGCAACTCAACAAGATGTGAATACATCAAGATTCTTAAACGAAAAATGGTAACCCCATTTGAGCTTAAACAATGAGTATGACATATGATCAAGTGCCCTCACTTGACTCCTAAGTCAATATACTCTAACATAGGTGACTTTGTCGCCGCCCAATTCTAGATGAAGTTCTCTTGCGTTTCTCTTGTGCTCTTGCATTTGTCTCATGCATATTTGTTTCCCTTTCAAAAAAACTTCATCTAGATTCCTTTTCTGTTTATTTGCGTTCTGCATTCCCTGCATCCAATTCATTGCAAATCTGTCAGCTAATTCCTTGCAAATCCTTGTGAGATCTTAATTGCCTAGTGAGCTAAGGTGAAAAGTGTCTTCTCTGTAATGAACTCGGTCACACCGGTCTGTTTCCTTCGGTCCAACCGAAATCTTTCGACGCCACTGTCAGTGTCAAAACCGGCGGATCTCGGGTAGGGGGGCCCGAACTGTGCGTCAATGCCGGATGGTAACAGGAGACAAGGGGCACGATGTTTTTACCCAGGTTCGGGCCCTCTCGATGGAGGTAATACCCTACTCCTGCTTGATTAATATTGATGATATGGGTAGTACAAGAGTAGATCTACCACGAGATCAAGGAGGCTAAACCCTAGAAGCTAGCCTATGGTATGATTGTGTATGATGATGGATGTCCTACGGACTACAACCCTCCGGTTTATATAGACACCGAGTAGGGTTAGGGTTACACAGAGTCGGTTACATAAGTAGGAGATCTTGAATATCCGCATCGCCTAGCTTGCCTTCCACGCCAAGGAAAGTCCCATCCGGACACGGGACGAAGTCTTCAATCTTGTATCTTCATAGTCCTGGAGTCCGGCGAAGGTATAGTCCGGCTACCCGAACACCCCCTGATCCAGGACTCCCTCAGTAGCCCCCGAACCAGGCTTCAATGACGACGAGTCCGGCGCGCAAATTGTCTTCGGCATTGCAAGGCGGGTTCTTTCCCAAATTCTGTGTACCTGTACGAATAATGTCCGATTTTTGTAATGTAGCGCTCCTTGGCTTCTGCGCCCAATAATGGCTGTCTTCCACGTATTGAACGGATGCGAAAGGCCTGGGGCATTTTTACATCCACACCCCTAGCCATATAAACGAGCCGCCTATTTAACGGGATGAGGATTTAGATCCAAACCGCATTTTCTCCTCTCCGCGAGTTGTCATCGGAGCTTTCCCAGCTAAAGTCCATTCCAACATGGCCAGCCGTCGCAGCTCCTCCCCTCGCCCCTTCAGTCCTAAGCCCGGGCACTGGGAGAGTTGTACCATCCCGCATAGCGAGTTAGTGTCGCTTCAGGCCAAGGGATTTCTCCCTCAGGCATACATGGTCCCGGTCCGAGCCGGTCTCGCCACCTACAATGGCGGAAAACAAGCGGAGAGCACCCCTAATCCTTCTAAAGGAGAACGGGTGTGCCTTGTTCCCTATCTAATAAGGGGACTGGGATTTCCAATTCATCCATTTCTCCGCGGGCTTCTGGAGTTCTATGGCCTCCAGCTGCACAATCTCACGCCCGGCTCTGTGTTACATATTGCGGGCTTCGTTGCCCTTTGCGAGCAGCTTTTAGGCGTCGAGGCTCATTTCGCGCTATGGAAGAAGATATTCTGCCTGGTGCCCCGTTCTCAAGAGGGGTCTATATACCAAGTGGGCGGAGCCGAAGTATGGCGCATCGCCGGGACCGGATACCTATCCGGAACCCCGAAGAAGGCGTCCGAGGACTGGCCTTCGGAATGGTTTTACATAGACAACGTCCCGCTGCCGGACCCGATCCGGGCCGGTCTCCCTGAGTTCAGTAGTGCTCCATTGAAAAAACGCTTGAGCTGGCGTCCGCGGAGCTCTCAGAGAGAAAGCGACAGAGACGTCCTTTACCTGATGGGCCGGATAAGACTGTTGGCTCATTCTGGACTAACCATGATCGGAGTCATGGCCGCATGCATTATGCGAGGGGTGCAGCCGCTTCAATACAGAGGCCACCCCATGTGGGATTTCAATGGGGAGGATGACGCCACGCGTTACGGTCGTAAGGGGCCGGCCTCGGCTGCCGCCCTAATAAAGATTCTGTCCTCTTTGTACAAGGGAGAGAAGGAGGAGTTCCTCCGCATTAACCCACGAGCCGGATTCACTATGTATGAACCTCCAAGTTGGGTAAGCGAACAATTGCGCTTGCCCGTTTATTTTATACTTCCATGGTCAGATACGTAGTCTGACGATTTTAATGCAGGAACTGCGACAGGAAGTGAAAGATATAAGCAGCCGCCTTCCACAACCTGAGGACCCAGAATGGTCCCTCGATCCGGACTCTGAAGAAGATCCGGACATATCGGTGGAGCTTATCGACGGGGTGTTTCATTAGCTAAGCAAGGACAATACCTTGGTCGCTATTGTGGCTGATTATCCCAGGTTAATCCCGGCCTCCCAGGTGACAAAAACCGGAGTTTTTATTCCCTTGAGGGGGATTCCATTTTCACGTATTCCGGCGTTTCTAACAACAACCGTGCTTCACAGGGGAGATTTCCGAGACGGGAGGCCGAACCCGCGGCGGCTAGCCAGCGAGGGGCTGCAGGGCCCCGTGGGAAAAAAAGAAATGTAGTCCGGACCGAGATGCTGACGCAAAGGTATCACGCACCCTCCGTTTCCGTGGTGTTATTCCGTCAGGGCATATTAACGTTCGTGCTTTCTTCAGGACGAAGAGACCTCGCCGGACTATATCCGGAGAGGCTGCCAATCGCGCCTCCACCAGCCAGGTTCTAGTGACCGGCCAGGAAGCGGAGGCGAGCACAAGGCGTGCACCGGGTGCTCCTCCGACAGAGGATGCGGACAGGCTGTCTGCCACAAATTCTGAGGTGGAGAGTTCCATGAACCACAGGCGTCGCCGGACAGTTTTACGCGACGCTTGTTTCTCCCAAGAGGCTTTAGATGCCTTTAATTCGGGAGATGCGTACCTCCGTGCTGCTCAAGATGGTTTAGTCAGAGCTACAGAGCAGTATGTAAAAGACATACGGGTAAGAAAATTTTGGTTTAATATATATATACCAGTAGCCCCCGAGACTTGAAACAGTTAAAGTAACTGATTTAAGGATCATATAACATGCAGGTTCTCACAAAGAAGAACACCGTGCTGTCCCAGGAGCTGGAAAAGTGCAAGGCCCAACTAGAGGCCGCACTAGCCGCAGCAGAGGAGCCCAAAGGGACCCCCTCAGGTAAGATACACTTCGAAAGATTAGTATTGTGCGGTTTGGGTGCAAATCTGACAATTCATGTTGCAGATGGCGCCGGACTTGATCCGGAGAAGCAACAACTCTTACGCCGGTTAAAGGCCGGTGAGAGTACGTTGACAAAGGTGAGGCGAGAGAAGATTGATCTTCAGGATGCCAACACCAAGCTGGACGTTGAACTTAAGGACGTTCGTGGCCAGCTGTCGGACTCCACGAAGGAGAATCAGCGGCTTCGATGCGGCATATTTAGTAAGTGCTTGAACGAACTTTGAAAAATGAGTTCGGCGAGGAAGTTGAATAACAGAGTATTGTCTATAGGTATGCTCACAGGTCGTCCTGCAGAGGAGATGCCCGATTCTACGGGTGACCTTCTTCCCGAACTCCTGCAACTGCACGAGCGAATCCGGCAGGCAATGCAAGGCGTTGCCCAAGCCTTATGGCATGCCCACTCCACGCCCGAGGGCCTTGGAGAGCTTGCGGAGAAGCTGAGGGGAGCTCGGCGGCGCTTCTGGTTGTGGAAGATATCAGCCTGCCGACAAGGCGCTAGGGAGGCCTGGACCATGGTGAAGACCCGTTTTATGAAGTCTGACCCAAACCACATGGACGAGGTCGGACCGGTGGGGCCTGACGGGAAGGAGATCCCTGTAAGCTTAGTGTACGGCCAAGTAGAATTGGCCGCAAAGTATTCCCAGCAGGACTGTAAATTAGACAGCCTGTTAGATGGTATAGAGGAGGAATACAATCAGTCGAAATGACTATGTACTTTTGAATTGACATATGTAATGCCTTCTAGCCGGATTGTAGATCATTTGTCGTTGCCGACCTTTTCGCTTCAACCTCGGGACCTGACAGTCCGGAGTGTGTCCGAATACCATAGCGGTTATACAAGAACCGTGGTATGCGTGGAGACCAGGCGTAGGGGTCATTAGTGCTTTATCAGACAAGAGCCCAACTAGTTATGTTATATTACATGGTTAGTAAGAAACATCTTCCAGAGAGAATAGTTCGGTTAAGGGTTCCTTTCGCTGGGGAGGCATGCCCTAAAGTGCATATCCGAACTGCGTAAAAAAGACGCAGAAAAAGCATCTGGGGGCATATGAAAATTAATAAAAGATCATCTTTTATTTCACCGACCGAATATTCCCTTAAGAACGCTAGCTTTCGGCTTCACCCAGTCTGAGGTACACATCCGGCTGACCCGGCAGTAACAATCGCAGAGGTGCTCCCTTTACCGCCTAGCCGATCAATCGGGAACGTAGGGGTAAGCACAGGAGCCAGGCAACCCAGCTTGGCCAAACTTAAGTCATATCGATGCATATAATGGTGAAGAAAAAGGTACATGCGGAAGTTTGACACATGTGTGGGGCATGAAGCCCGTATAATAAGCTTCTGTTAAAAGAAGCCCCCAGGTTAAATGAGCGCAAGTGGCGCGTCATGTAGTGAGCCTTTTAAGGGCTATGAAGGAAAAAGAGGGGAAGGAGAGAAATATAAGACAGAAAAATGTAAAAAATGGACAGGGGAAGGAGACGAACACGGAGTCCGGCGCTAGGCATAGAATCTTCGGAGGCGTGTGGCGTTCCACGGGTTCGGCTTGAGTCGGTTATCTGACGCATCTCGCAGGCGGTACGCCCCACCGGCCAGGACTTGGTCGATTATAAATGGGCCTTCCCATTTGGGCTTGAGTTTGTCCTTTTTCTTATCCCGCAGGCATAGAACTAGTTCGCCAACATTGTAATTTTTGGCCCGTACTTCTCTGCTTTGGTATCTTCGGGCCTGTTGTTGATAAAATGCGGAACGGGCTTTCGCCACGTCACGCTCCTCCTCCAAGGCGTCCAGGCTGTCCTGCCGATCGAGCTCGACTTCTCTTTCTTCGTACATGCGCACTCTAGGTGAGTCATGAATTATGTCACAGGGCAGAACTGCCTCTGCGCCGTACACCATAAAGAATGGTGTGTATCCGGTGGTGCGATTTGGCGTGGTCCGCAGCCCCCAGAGTACGGAGTCGAGCTCCTCTACCCAGTGCGTGTTAGATTCCTTGAGGGACTGCACTAGTCTGGGTTTGATGCCGCTCATGATAAGATCGTTTGCACGTTCGACCTGGCCATTGGTTTGTGGGTTATAGACTGAAGCATAATCGAGCTTGATGCCCATGTTTTTGCACCAGAGTTTTACCTTGTCAGCTGTAAAGTTTGTACCGTTATCGGTTATGATGCTATGGGGGGCGCCATAACGGTGTACAACCCCGGATACGAAGTCTATCACAGGTACGGATTCAGCTGTTTTGACAGGCTTGGCTTCTATCCATTTGGTGAACTTATCCACCAGGACCAGTAAGTATTTTTTCTTATGGGTTCCACCTTTAAGGGGTCCGACCATGTCAAGCCCCCAGACCGCAAAGGGCCAGGTGATGGGTATAGTTTGGAGTGCGGTGGGTGGCATATGGCTTTGGTTGGCAAAAAGTTGGCAACCAACGCATCGTTGGACTAGGTCCTGAGCGTCTACCCGGGCCGTCGGCCAATAAAAGCCTGTACGGAAAGCCTTGCTAACAAGAGACCGAGCAGCAGCGTGATGACCACCGAGTCCGGCGTGAATTTCGGCCAGAAGATTCCGCCCTTCCTCTTCGAAGATGCACCTTTGAAGGACTCTGGTGGTGCTTTTCTTATAAAGCTCCCCCTCGTGGACTTTGTAGGCTTTAGATCGCTGCACTATGCAGCGGGGCTCATTTTGGTCCTCTGGGAGTTCCTGCCTAGTAAGGTAGGCTAGGAATGGTTCTGTCCACGGGGCGATAACCGCCATTATTACGTGGACTGAAGGTGTAATTTCTTTGGCAGGGCCTCCAATTATGTCAGGTTGTTCGGCGTCGAGTGGTGCGGCTACGTCCGGGCTGTTAATTGCGGGTTCCCCCTCCCATGTTACGGATGGCTTGAACAATCTTTCCAAAAAGATGTTGGGGGGACTGCATCGCGTTTTGCTCCGATGCGTGCCAGGACGTCCGTTGCTTGATTATTTTCGCGGGCTATATGGTGAAACTCCAGCCCTTCGAACCGAGCTGACATTTTCAGGACGGCATTGCGGTAAGCTGCCATTTTTGGATCCTTGGCATCGAAGTCGCCATTTATTTGGGAGATCGCGAGGTTCGAATCCCCGCGTACCTCTAGGCGTTGAATGCCCATGGATACTGCCATCCGCAGACCATGTAGGAGGGCCTCATATTCGGCTGCATTGTTGGAGTCCGTGTACATAATTTGGAGTACATATTGAACTGTGTCTCCTGTGGGGGACGTCAAAACGACGCCAGCCCCCAGTCCGGCCAACATTTTGGAGCCGTCGAAATGCATGATCCAGTTTGAGTATGTGTCGTACTCTTTAGGGAGTTCGGCCTCCGTCCATTCTGCGACGAAGTCGGCCAACACTTGCGATTTGATAGATCGTCGTGGCTTGTAGGTTATGTCGAACGGGAGGAGCTCCATGGCCCATTTTGCGATCCGGCCCGTTGCCTCATGGTTATTGATAATGTCATTGAGTGGTACTTCCGAGGCTACTGTAATCAAACACTCTTGAAAGTAGTGTCATAGCTTCCGGGATGCCATGAATACCGCGTATGCAATTTTCTGATAGTGCGGGTACCGTGATTTGCATGGAGTGAGTAAAGTGGACACGTAGTAGACCGGCCTTTGGAGGGGAAATTTGTGTCCGTCCGTTTCCCGCTCGATGACGAGCACTGCGCTGACAACTTGATGGGTTGCCGTGATGTACAATAGCATTGGCTCGCCGGTGTTTGGCGCGGCCAGGACTGGGTTTGTTGGCAATATGGCTTCTACTTTGCAGAAAATTAAAATTTTTCCACTTTGTAGATTGCAACGGAAGCGTTCGAGTGAACGTGGATGAGGTAGTCGTACTCGTCGTGATCCAATTCACCGATGATCTAGTGCCGAACGGACGGCACCTCCGCGTTCAACACACGTACGGAAAGCGTGACGTCTCCTCCTTCTTGATCCAGAAAGGCAAAGGAGAGGTTGGGGAAGAAGGCTCCAGCAGCAGCACGACGGCGTGGTGATGGTGGAACTGCAGTACTCCGGCAGGGCTTCGCCGTGCTTAATGGAGGAGGAGGAGGTGTTGGAGAGGGAGAGGGAGGCGCCAGGGCAATAGGGTGCGCTGCCCCCCTCCCCTCCCCCCCTTTATATAGGCCTCTTGGGGGGGGCAGCCCTGGGAGATCAGATCTCCCAAGGGGGCGGCGGCCAGGGAGGTTTCCCTCCCCCCCCCAAGCCATCTAGGAGGTGCCTTCCACCACTAGGACTCCTCCTAGATGGAACCCTAGGCGCATGGGCCCTTTGGGACAGGTTCCCCTTGGCCCAAGCAGGCCAAGGCGCACCCCCTAAGGCCCATGTGGCCCACCAGGGCAGGTGGCCCCACCTGGTGGACCCCCGGGACCCCTCCGGTGGTCCCGGTACAATACCGATAACCCTGAAACTTGTCCCGATGGCCGAAATAGCACTTCCTATATATAATTCTTTACCTCCGGACCATTCCGGAACTCCTCGTGACGTCCAGGATCTCATCCGGGACTCCGAACAACATTCGGGTTACTGCACATACATATCCCTACAACCCTAGCGTCACCGAACCTTAAGTGTGTACACCCTACGGGTTCGGGAGACATGCAGACATGACCGAGACGGCTCTCGGGCAATAACCAACAGCGGGATCTGGATACCCATGTTGGCTCCCACATGCTCCACGATGCTCTCATCGGATGAACCACGATGTCGAGGATTCAATTAATCCCGTATACGATTCCCTTTGTCAATCGGTATTTTACTTGCCCGAGATTCGATCGTCGGTATCCCAGTACCTCGTTCAATCTCGTTACCGGCAAGTCACTTTTCTCGTACCATAATGCATGATCCCGTGATCAAACACTTTGATCACATTGAGCTCATTATGATGATGCATTACCGAGAGGGCCCAGTGATACCTCTCCGTCAAGCGGAGTGACAAATCCCAGTCTCGATCCATGTCAACCCAACAGACACTTTCAGAGATACCCGTAGTATACCTTTATAGTCACCCAGTTACGTTGTGACGTTTGGCACACCCAAAGCACTCCTACGGTATCCGGGAGTTACACGATCTCATGGTCTAAGGAAAGGATACTTGACATTGGAAAACTCCAGCAAACGAACTATGCGATCTTATGCTATGTTTAGGATTGGGTCTTGTCCATCACATCATTCTCCTAATGATGTGATCCCGTTATCGATGACATCCAATGTCCATAGTCAGGAAACCATGACTATCTGTCGATCAACGAGCTAGTCAACTAGAGGCTCACTAGGGACATATTGTTGTCTGTTATTCACACATGTATTACGATTTCCGGATAACACAATTATAGCACGAATAAAGACAATTATCATGAATAAGGAAATATAATAATAATGCTTTTATTATTGCCTCTAGGGCATATTTCCAACAGTCTCCCACTTGCACTAGAGTCAATAATCTAGTTACATTGTGATGAATCGAACACCCATAAAGTTCTGGTGCTAATCATGTTTTGCCTTAGGGAGAGGTTTAGTCAATGGATCTGCGACATTCAGATCCGTGTGCACTTTACAAATTTCTATGTCTCCATCTTGAACATTTTCACGAATGGAGTTGAAGCGACGCTTGATGTGCCTGGTCTTCTTGTGAAACCTGGGCTCCTTTGCAAGTGCAATAGCTCCAGTGTTGTCACAGAAGAGCTTGATTGGCCCCGACGCATTGGGTATGACTCCGAGGTCGGTGATGAACTCCTTCACCCAAATTTCTTCATGTGCTGCCTCCGAGGCTGCCATGTACTCCGCTTCACATGTAGATCCCGCCACGACGCTTTGCTTGCAACTGCACCAGCTTACTGCCCCACCATTCAAAATATACACGTATCCGGTTTGTGACTTAGAGTCATCCAGATCTGTGTCGAAGCTGGCGTCGACATAACCTTTTACGACGAGCTCTTCGTCACCTCCATAAACGAGAAACATTTCCTTGGTCCTTTTCAGGTACTTCAGGATATTCTTGACCGCTGTCCAGTGTTCCTTGCCGGGATTACTTTGGTACCTTCCTACCAAACTTACGGCAAGGTTTACATCAGGTCTGGTACACAGCATGGCATACATAATAGAACCTATGGCTGAGGCATAGGGGATGACACTCATCTCTTCTATATCTTCTGCCGTGGTCGGACATTGAGCTGAGCTCAATTTCACACCTTGTAACACAGGTAAGAACCCTTTCTTAGATTGATCCATATTGAACTTCTTCAATATTTTATCAAGGTATGTGCTTTGTGAAAGACCTATGAGGCGTCTCGATCTATCTCTATAGATCTTGATGCCTAATATATAAGCAGCTTCTCCAAGGTCCTTCATTGAAAAACTCTTATTCAAGTAGGCCTTAATGCTGTCCAAGAGTTCTATATCATTTCCCATCAAAAGTATGTCGTCTACATATAATATGAGAAATGCTACAGAGCTCCCACTCACTTTCTTGTAAACACAGGCTTCTCCATAAGTCTGTGTAAACCCAAACGCTTTGATCATCTCATCAAAGCGAATGTTCCAACTCCGAGATGCTTGCACCAGCCCATAAATCGAGCGTTGGAGCTTGCACACCTTGTCAGCATTCTTAGGATCGACAAAACCTTCCGGCTGCATCATATACAATTCTTCCTTAAGGAAACCATTAAGGAATGCCGTTTTGACGTCCATTTGCCATATCTCATAATCATAGTATGCGGCAATTGCTAACATGATTCGGACGGACTTCAGCTTCGCTACCGGTGAGAAAGTCTCATCGTAGTCAACCCCTTGAACTTGTCGATAACCCTTAGCGACAAGCCGAGCTTTATAGATGGTCACATTACCATCCGCGTCTGTCTTCTTCTTAAAGATCCATTTATTTTCTATGGCTCGCCGTTCAACGGGCAAGTCAGTCAAAGTCCATACTTCGTTTTCATACATGGATCCTATCTCGGATTTCATGGCTTCCAGCCATTTGTCGGAATCCGGGCCCGCCATTGCTTCCTCATAGTTCGAAGGTTCACCGTTGTCTAACAACATGATTTCCAAGACAGGGTTGCCGTACCACTCTGGTGCGGAACGTGTCCTTGTGGACCTTCGAATTTCAGTAGGAGCTTGATTAGAAGTATCTTGATCATAATCATTAATTTCCTCTCTAGTCGGTGCAGGCACCTCAGGAACGATTTCTTGAGTTTCGCCATTTTCCGATTCAAGAGGTAACACTTCATCAAGTTCTACTTTCCTCCCACTTACTTCTTTCGAGAGAAACTCTTTCTCTAGAAAGGATCCATTCTTGGCAACAAAGATCTTGCCCTCGGATCTGTGGTAGAAGGTATACCCAACAGTTTCTTTAGGGTATCCTATGAAGACGCATTTTTCCGACTTGGGTTCGAGCTTTTCAGGTTGAAGTTTCTTGACATAAGCATCGCATCCCCAAACTTTTAGAAATGACAGCTTAGGTTTCTTCCCAAACCATAATTCATACGGTGTCGTCTCAACGGATTTCGACGGAGCCCTATTTAAAGTGAATGCGGCAGTCTCTAAAGCATAGCCCCAAAAAGATAGCGGTAAATCGGTAAGAGACATCATAGATCGCACCATATCTAATAGAGTGCGATTACGACGTTCGGACACACCATTACGCTGAGGTGTTCCAGGCGGCGTGAGTTGTGAAACTATTCCACATTTTCTTAAGTGTGTGCCAAATTCGTGACTCAAGTATTCTCCTCCACGATCTGATCGTAGAAACTTGATCTTTTTCTCACGTTGATTTTCAACCTCACTCTGAAATTCCTTGAACTTCTCAAAGGTCTCAGACTTGTGTTTCATTAAGTAGACATACCCATATCTACTCAAGTCATCAGTGAAGGTGAGAACATAACGATAGCCACCGCGAGCCTCAACACTCATTGGACCGCACACATCGGTATGTATGATTTCCAATAAGTTGGTTGCTCGCTCCATTGTTCCTGAGAACGGAGTCTTGGTCATTTTACCCATGAGGCATGGTTCGCACGTGTCAAATGATTCATAATCAAGAGACTCTAAAAGTCCATCTGCATGGAGCTTCTTCTTGCGTTTGACACCTATGTGACCAAGGCGGCAGTGCCACAAATATGTGGGACTATTGTTATCAACTTTAACTCTTTTGGTACTCACACTATGAATATGTGTATCATCACGTACGAGATTCATCAAGAATAAACCATTAACCATCGGAGCATGACCATAAAACATATCTCTCATATAAATAGAACAACCATTATTCTCGGATTTAAATGAGTAGCCATCTCGAATTAAGCGAGATCCAGATACAATGTTCATGCTCAAAATGGCACTAAATAACAATTATTGAGGTTTAAAACTAATCCCGTAGGTAAATGTAGAGGCAGCGTGCCGACGGCGATCACATCGACCTTGGAACCATTCCCGACGCGCATCGTCACCTCGTCCTTCTCCAGTCTCCGTTTATTCCGCAGCTCCTTTGGTTTTGCCGGCCTTCTTGTCCGCTAAGTATTTGGGGCAGTTCCGCTTCCAGTGACCACTTCCCTTGCAATAAAAGCACTCAGTTTCGGGCTTGGGTCCATTCTTTGGCTTCTTCCCGGCAACTTGCTTACCGGGCGCGGCAACTTCCTTGCCGTCCTTCTTGAAGTTCTTTTACCCTTGCTCTTCTTGAACTTAGTGGTTTTATTCACCATCAACACTTGATGCTCCTTCTTGATTTCTACCTCTGCTGATTTCAGCATAGCATATACCTCAGGAATGGTCTTTACCATCCCCTGCATATTGTAGTTCATCACAAAGCTCTTGTAGCTAGGTGGAAGCGACTGGAGGATTCTGTCAATGACCACTTCATCCGGAAGATTAACTTCCAGTTGAGCCAAGCGGTTGTGCAACCCAGACATTTTGAGTATGTGCTCACTGACAGAGCTATTTTCCTCCATCTTACAGCTAAAGAATTTGTTGGAGATTTCATATCTCTCAACCCGGGCATGAGCTTGGAAAACCATTTTCAGCTCTTCGAACATCTCATATGCTCCATGTCCCTCAAAACGTTTTTGGAGCCCCGGCTCTAAGCTGTAAAGCATGCCGCACTGAACGAGGGAGTAATCATCGCAGCGTGACTGCCAAGCGTTCATAACGTCTTGTTCTGCAGGGAGAATAGGTGCGTCACCCAGCGGTGCTCGTAGGACATAATCTTTCTTGGCAGCTATGAGGATGATCCTCAGGTTCCGGACCCAGTCCGTATAGTTGCTACCATCGTCTTTCAGCTTGGTTTTCTCTAGGAACGCGTTGAAGTTGAGGACTACGTTGGCCATTTGATCTACAAGACATATTGTAAATTTTTTTAGACTAAGTTCATGATAATAAAGTTCATTTAATCAAATTATTTAATGAACTCCCACTTAGATAGACATCCCTCTACTAGTCATCTAAGTATTACATGATCCAAGTCAACTAGGCCATGTCCGATCATCACGTGAGATGGACTAGTCAACATCGGTGAACATCTTCATGTTGATCGTATCTTCTATACGACTCATGCTCGACCTTTCGGTCTTCTATGTTCCGAGGCCATGTCTGTACATGCTAGGCTCGTCAAGTCAACCTAAGTGTTTTGCGTGTGTAAATCTGTCTTACACCCGTTGTATGTGAACGTTAGAATCTATCACACCCGATCATCACGTGGTGCTTCGAAACAACGAACTGTCGCAACGGTGCACAGTTAGGGTGAACACTTTCTTGAAATTATTATGAGGGATCATCTTATTTACTACCGTCGTTCTAAGTAAACAAGATGCAAAACATGATAAACATCACATGCAATCAAATAATAAACGTGACATGATATGGCCAATATCACATAGCTCCTTCGATCTCCATCTTGGGGCTCCATGATCATCTTGTCACCGGCTTGACACCATGATCTTCATCATCATGATCTTCATCATCGTGTCTCCATGAAGTTGCTCGCCAACTATTACTTCTACTACTATGGCTAACGCGTTTAGCAATAAAGTAAAGTAATTTACATGGCGATTCTCAATGACACGCAGGTCATACAAAAAATAAAGACAACTCCTATGGCTCCTGCCGGTTGTCATACTCATCGACATGCAAGTCGTGATTCCTATTACAATAGCATGAACATCTCATACATCACATATAGATCATTCATCATTCATCACAACTTTGGCCATATCATATCACAAAGCACTTGCTGCAAAAACAAGTTAGACGTCCTCTAATTGTTGTTGCATGTTTTACGTGGCTGAATTAGGGTTCTAGCAAGAACGTTTTCTTACCTACGTAAAAGCCACAACGTGATTTGTCAACTTCTATTTACCCTTCATAAGGACCCTTTTCATCGAATCCGCTCCAACTAAAGTGGGAGAGACAGACACCCGCCAGCCACCTTATGCAACTAGTGCATGTTAGTTGGTGGAACCGGTCTCACGTAAGCGTACGTGTAAGGTTGGTCCGGGCCGCTTCATCCCACAATACCGCTGAAGCAAGATAAGACTAGTAGCGGCAAGAAGAGTTGACAACATCTACGCCCACAACAAATTGTGTTCTACTCGTGCAAGAAGAACTACGCATAGACCTAGCTCATGATGCCACTGTTGGGGAACGTTGCAGAAAATTAAAAAAATTTCACTTTGTAGATCGCAACGGAAGCGTTCGAGTGAACGTGGATGAGGTAGTCGTACTCGCCGTGATCCAATTCACCGATGATCTAGTGCCGAACGGACGGCACCTCCGCGTTCAACACACGTACGGAAAGCGTGACGTCTCCTCCTTCTTGATCCAGCAAGGCAAAGGAGAGGTTGGGGAAGAAGGCTCCAGCAGCAGCACGACGGTGTGGTGATGGTGGAACTGCAGTACTCCGGCAGGGCTTCGCCGTGCTTAATGGAGGAGGAGGAGGTGTTGGAGAGGGAGAGGAAGGCGCCAGGGCAATAGGGTGCGCTGCCCCCTCCCCTCCCCCCCTTTATATAGGCCTCTTGGGGGGGGGGGGCCAGCCCTGGGAGATCAGATCTCCCAAGGGGGCGGCGGCCAGGGAGGTTTCCCTCCCCCCCAAGCCATCTAGGAGGTGCCTTCCACCACTAGGACTCCTCCTAGATGGAACACTAGGCGCATGGGCCCTTTGGGGCAGGTTCCCCTTGGCCCAAGCAGGCCAAGGCGCACCCCCTAAGGCCCATGTGGCCCACCAGGGCAGGTGGCCCCACCTGGTGGACCCCCGGGACCCCTCCGGTGGTCCCGGTACAATACCGATAACCCCGAAACTTGTCCCGATGGCCGAAATAGCACTTCCTATATATAATTATTTACCTCCGGACCATTCCGGAACTCCTCGTAATGTCCGGGATCTCATCCGGGACTCCGAACAACATTCGGGTTACTGCACATACATATCCCTACAACCCTAGCGTCACCGAACCTTAAGTGTGTAGACCCTACGGGTTCGGGAGACATGCAGACATGACCGAGACGGCTCTCGGGCAATAACCAACAGCGGGATCTGGATACCCATGTTGGCTCCCACATGCTCCACGATGATCTCATCGGATGAACCACGATGTCGAGGATTCAATTAATCCCGTATACGATTCCCTTTGTCAATCGGTATTTTACTTGCCCGAGATTCGACCGTCGGTATCCTAGTACCTCGTTCAATCTCGTTACCGGCAAGTCACTTTTCTCGTACCGTAATGCATGATCCCGTGATCAAACACTTTGATCACATTGAGCTCATTATGATGATGCATTACCGAGAGGGCCCGGTGATACCTCTCCGTCAAGCGGAGTGACAAATCCCAGTCTCGATCCATGTCAACCCAACAGACACTTTCAGAGATACCCGTAGTATACCTTTATAGTCACCCAGTTACGTTGTGACGTTTGGCACACCCAAAGCACTCCTACGGTATCCGGGAGTTACACGATCTCATGGTCTAAGGAAAGGATACTTGACATTGGAAAACTCCAGCAAACGAACTATGCGATCTTATGCTATGTTTAGGATTGGGTCTTGTCCATCACATCATTCTCCTAATGATGTGATCCCGTTATCGATGACATCCAATGTCCATAGTCAGGAAACCATGACTATCTGTCGATCAACGAGCTAGTCAACTAGAGGCTCACTAGGGACATATTGTTGTCTGTTATTCACACATGTATTACGATTTCCGGATAACACAATTATAGCACGAATAAAGACAATTATCATGAATAAGGAAATATAATAATAATGCTTTTATTATTGCCTCTAGGGCATATTTCCAACAAGTATTCCCTCGTCCGTGCAGTTACTGCAAAAGATTGAAATTGCGTCTCCCTCGCGGCAGTCCTTTGTCTTGTTCATAACCAGGAGGAATCTGGCCCAGTAGTGATGTACTGTTTCCTTGGGCTTTTGCCTGATTTGGGAAAGATCGCTTATGTTCGGGCGGGCGGGTGACGTTGAATCTGAGACCTCGCCCCATTTAAGATTCGGAGGCTGAAGAGCTTCCGAACTCTGGAGTCCGGAGTCTTGGATGTTGTCCAATGAATCTAGCCCGTTGCCTAATTCTAAGCTCAGGTCTTGGATTGTATCCTCCCCTCCGCGGGTATCCGGCCTGGAGGGTTCGGGAATTCAGACGTAGCTAGTCCTTAGAATATATGAAGGGTCGCCGCACTGCGCCTCTACCACGGCAACGTGGTGGGTGACTTGGGGAGAGTTAATTTCTCTTAGATCGGGTTTAAGCCCAACCTGGTCGTAATTTGTAGCGACCCCCAGTGTGGCGATGCGATCCAAGAGCTCGTTTACGGAAGAGAGCTCCATCGGATCCAGCTGCTCGGCGAGTTCTGAGCTGACGTGAAGGTTGCTTTCGATGACCCGAGAGGTCACCGTCGGCGCAACGGCCGAACGGGCGGTCGTGAGAAAACCACCTAGCCGGAGGGTTTGGCCGATAGCCAAGGCTCCCTTAGTAATGGCGCCGTCTTTAAAGATGGGAAGAGGCATCCTTCCTGATTGCGACGGCACAGAGGAACTCTCAATGAAAGCACCAATATCGGTGTCAAAACCGGCGGATCTCGGGTAGGGGGTCCCGAACTGTGCGTCAAGGCCGGATGGTAACAGGAGACAAGGGACACGAAGTTTTTACCCAGGTTCGGGCCCTCTCGATGGAGGTAATACCCTACTCCTGCTTGATTAATATTGATGATATGGGTAGTACAAGAGTAGATCTACCACGAGATCAAGGAGGATAAACCCTAGGAGCTAGCCTATGGTATGATTGTGTATGATGATGGATGTCCTACGGACTACAACCCTCCGGTTTATATAGACATCGGATAGGGTTAGGGTTACACAGAGGCGGTTACATAAGTAGGAGATCTTGAATATCCGCATCGCCTAGCTTGCCTTCCACGCCAAGGGAAGTCCCATCCGGACACGGGACGAAGTCTTCAATCTTGTATCTTCATAGTCCTGGAGTCCGGCGAAGGTATAGTCCGGCTACCCGAACACCCCCTGATCCAGGATTCCCTCAGCCACCGAAGCACACAACTCGGTGCCACCGATTTCACTACAGGAAAGACAGCTTGCCACTTACTCCTGCATTTATTCTGCTCCAGCTCCACTCAATGATTCTTGTCCTTTACCAGCATCACATTCGACTTGCTACCTTGCTTTGTGACTCAAGGACCAAACCCATTTGTAATAAAAAATCCAGAAGAGCCCTTCTTGGAAATTGATGTCAAAGGGGGAGAGAGAGAGAGATCACATCAAAGCTTAAGCTTAATCATTTCTATAGGGGGAGAATACTTCGGGGGAGTGTGTAAGAAACCCCAGATGCTTGGTGTTCAAGAGGAGAGAAGTCACATGTCTTTAAAAGGGGAAAGACATGTTCATATTTGATTGTTTGCATTAGCTCTATTGTTTTTTATTTGCTCTGATTTTCTGTTCCCTATCTTCTCCCAATATCCCATGCAAGATTCAGGGGGAGCAAGACATCTAAGGGAAGGATATCCTTGAATTCATTGCATATATTTACCTTTGGGACATGTCTATATCCAATAGAGTACTCATTACTCACTCTCTACATGTCATCCCAGTCTTGGTACTCTTGTGGTTTCTTTTGGTTGCTTTGGATAGTAGATGTATCTGTGTTATCTAACCTTGTTTACTCAGGTTCATTCTTTCCTAAGCCAACTCAAAGACCACAAGGTAAGTATATGCATCACAGTCATGTGAATGAGGATTTCTTGCTGATGTACATATTGTTTGCAAGAAGGACTCATGAGCATGAAGGTACATTTCCTATTCTCACATCATTTGTTCTGATGCATATAGCCAAGATACATGTAACACATTGCTTACTCTGTCATGATTATGCATTCACATGCTCCTATATTCCATATTCACATGATTGCATACATGTAGGGGGAGCCTACGCATGTTACATGTATTTCCAAAGCTTTACTTGCTATTCTCTATATCTTTATCTAAAGCTTTGATGTATGTTGTCATCAATTACCAAAAATGGGGAGATCGAAAGCACAAGTGCTCCCTGGGGGATTTTGGTAATTAATGTCAACATATCTCTTGTTGGACTAATGCTTCTACCTAGTATGTTTCAGATAAGTTCAACAATGGAGTGGCATGGACTAGAGGATGTGGAACCCCTTCAAAATGCTGAAGATAAAGGACTGGCTCAAGCTCAAAGCTTAGGACTCTACATTTTCTATTTTAGTGATCCAAGATCACATTGAGTCCATAGGAAAAGCCAATACTATTAAGAGGGGATGAGGTGTTGCTTAATGGCTTGCTTGCTCAACGTGCTTAGTGATATGCACCAAAGCCCTCAACTACTTTCTCACATCCACATATGTCCCAAACCAAAAGTCAAACTCGGCCCCACCAAAACTTTCTATCCGGCGCCACCGAGTTTAATTGACATAACCACTACCAGAAATCCTAACCAATTCGTTCTCACCGATGGGATCTCGGTCTCACCGAGATGGGCTTGCAAACTCTCTGTTACCTATTGCAATAATTTTGGTCCTACCGAGGTATGCAATCGGTCCCACCGAGTTTGCTTGGCCAACTCTCTGTTTTGCTTATTACCCAAATCGGTCTCATCAAGTTTGTGTAATCGGTCAAACCAAGATGAGGTTTTACCCTAACCCTAGCACATCGGTCCCACCGAGTTGATTATATCGGTCCCGCCGAAATGCCTAACGGTCACATTTTGAACTAAACCGGTCTGACCGAGTTTCATGATTCGGTCCCACCGAGTTTGGTGATTTGTGTGTAACGGTTAGATTTTGTGTGGAGGCTATATATACCCCTCCACCCACTCTTCATTCGTGGAGAGAGCCATCAGAACATACCTACACTTCCAACACATATTTTCCGAGAGAGAACCACCTACACTTGTGTTGAGGTCAAGATATCCCATTCCAACCACATAAATCTTGATCTCTAGCCTTCCCCAAGTTGCTTTCCACTCAAATCTTCTTTCCACCAAATCCAAATCCTGTGAGAGAGAGTTGAGTGTTGGGGAGAGTATCATTTGGAGCACAAGAGAAAGGAGTTCATCATCAACACACCATTTGTTACTTCTTGGAGAGTGGTGTCTCCTAGATTGGCTAGGTGTCACTTGGGAGCCTCCGTCAATATTGTGGAGTTGAACCAAGGAGTTTGTAAGGGCAAGGAGATCGCCTACTTCCTGAAGATCTAGCCGAGTGAGGCAAGTTCTTCATGGGCGACGGCCATGGTGGGATAGGCAAGGTTGCTTCTTCGTGGACCCTTCGTGGGTGGAGCCCTCCGTGGACTCGCGTAACCGTTACCCTTCGTGGGTTGAAGTCTCCATCAACGTGGATGTACGATAGCACCACCTATCGGAACCACGGATAAAAAATCTCCATGTCTCCAAATTGCGTTTGCACACTCCAATCCCATCCCTTTACATTCTTGCAACTTGCATGCTTTACTTTCCGCTGCTCATATACTCTTGTCATGCTTGCTTGATATGTATTATGAATGTTAAAAATTGTGCCAAAACTCCACAACAACTTAAGGAAATTAAAAACTGCAACTTTTCTTCTTAGAGTCTATTCACCCCCCCCCCCCCCCTCTAGACGCCTCTTCTCGATCCTTTCACCCTCCAGCAAGGTGCCGGAATAGGCTAGATTGGATCTCGTGGTTCTGGAACTTGTGGCGGATGGAATTGTGTTTCGTCTGCTCCCCTAGGGTTTCTGGAATATTTGGGTATTCATAGAGGCGAGAGGCGGTGGAGGAGACCTTCGTGGGCTCCACCACCCATTAGGGCGCGCCCTAGTGGGTGGTGGGCTCCATGGGCCTCCCCCGAGGTGCTTCCTTGGCTCCCAAGTTGTCTTCTGGTCCAAAAAAATCTCCAAAAAGTTTCATGGCATTTGGACTTTGTTTGGTACCGATATTCTGCGAATTATAAAACAATCAGAAAACAGCAACTCGCACAGATTGCTGAGGTGGCACTTATGGAGAGTCGAGATGTGTGCATGTTGAGAGAGAATGTAAACATGTAGGATTAATGATGTGCCATGTGCGATATGTTGAAAGAATTTTTTTAGAAGAACAGGGAGGCCTCTCCCTGATTCCATTACCAGAATGAAATCATAAGTAGTCTTACATCATCATCCTATTTTTACTTGCGGCATTACAAATACTAGGGGGGTGAAAGCCACCACATCAGCTTGTGGGGTTTTAGAAAAGTACATACTAGGTTCAGGCGAACATGCGGAAAGAGAGGGTAAAAATGGCAAGGAAAAACCACAGCCCACGCAACATTTTCTTCACTTCCAGCATCATCACATCATGACTAGGGCTCCCGATTTCTTAAATTTGAAGGGTGGCGCCAGGGCAGCTTGCGGTGACCAGCATGGCGTGAGTGTTGACACTGGGCTTCATACGGAGTCCTTGTTCGTCGGGTCTCTCTTCTTTGAGGGGGAGTGGAAGTTGGTGTCCTCCTCCGAGATTCTGAGCTTGCTCTAGCAGGCTCCAACTTCATCTTTCTCCATCATCAGCCACTCCGGATTTGCCGGGGTTGTTGAGCAAATCTTGCTGGTGAGCTCAGGAAGCTCTCTAGTTTTGCTCTCCCCGCCTCCAGCAACAGGACGGCCCAGAATTTGAGCATTCTGATTAACAAGCTCCAAACCTGAGTGATAGAAGTCCATATGGTGTTATTAAAAATCATAGAGTTCCTATACTTCCACAAACACCACAAGACAGCAGAACTAGTGGTATTTAAAGCAGAGTTTTTCTTGCTAGAGACCCAGAAGCGTGCAACAAACTCAAAGTCTGTGCCTATCTGAATTTGGAAGAATTCACCTACAAAAGACCAAATATTCCTAGCTACTACACATCAAAGAATAAGTGGGAGTTGGTTTGATCATCAGCACAAAACACACATTCAAGAGGTTTGATGATGTGCCTTTTCCTAAGGTTATCCCTAGTCATCAACTTATTCTGGGAAAACAACCAAAGGAAGACATGAATTTTTGGAGACACAACCAGCTTCCACATAGCAGGGATAAACAGTGGTTGCACCCCCCCCCCCTAAAATTAATTACATGGTACAGAGAACTAGTAGAGTAGACTCCCTTATTTTCTAGTTGTCAAATAAGGGTGTCTGGGTCATTGTCAAAGACAATCCCTTTAGCGATTTCTACAATCTGATACCATTGTTCCATAAGCTTAGCATGAAAGTTCCTTCTAAAAAGTAAGCATGAGGGTTTCCCCATCCCACACATCTCTAATGCTCTTGGCATGTTCATTACATATAGCATAAACATGCTAGAATTGAACTGCCAGTGGGGAGGTACCAAACCAGGTATCTTCCGAGAATCTAATTTGAGTTCCCATGCCCACCTTCCATCTATAACCAAATTTCAAGGCTTGGATTATGGATCTAATGCCTTTCCAAAACCTATAAACATTCAAAATTTGGCTGGGGGCAAATAATTTGATTTCCCCCTCATGTATTTCTGATCTACAATCTCTTTCCATGGTTTTCCATTCCCCTCATAGTATCTCTTCACCCAATATCCTAACAGGCAAAGGTTTATGTCTTGGAGGTTTGGGATCCCCAAACCCCCAAACTCTTTCCTCATGCAAACTAACTTCCAGATTGCAAGATGGAGTTTCCTATGCCCTTCAAAGTCATTCCACACGCAGTTTTCCATCTGGGAATTGATCAGGTCAATGGCCCATTTGGGAAATTTGAAAAAGGAAAGCAGGTAGACACGAATTCTAGACAAGTATGCTTGGATGAGGACAAGTCTGCCTTTGTAGGACAGTAGCTAGATGTCCTCCCTTCTCAGCTTATCATAGTGGAGAGGGATCCCTAGATATTTGATGGGAAAGGAACCTCCAGCACAGCCTAGTGCATCTAGGAAAAGGTTAAAACTCTCATCATCCATGTTGATGGGGGTGAGTTCACTCTTACCATAGTTGATCCTCATCCCAAAAACCCGCTCAAAACAATTGAGAACCATGTTGAGATTTTTGGCATGCTCAATATTGTTATCCAGGAACAATGTAGTATCATGTGCATACTGAAGGCAAATGATACCTCCAGGGCAAACCTCAGGGCACAAGCACTCAATCAATTGATGGTTAGCAGCTTTGATCAACATTCTAGTGAGAGAATCTACCACTAGATTAAAAAGTAGTGGGGAGATGGGGTCCCCTTGCCTAAGGCCCTTCCTAGTCAGGAAGAAGTCACTTTCCAAGTTGTTAGGCTTGACCCCCACAGATCCCCCATGTGTAATTTGTTTGATCCAGCGGATCCAATTCTCACCAAACCCTCTAATTCGAAGGAGCTCCTCCAAGAATTCTAGGTTACCCTTGTCAAAGGCTTTTTCATAGTCTAATTTAAGGACTACACCATTCTTTTTTGCTAGAGTGGACATAATGGAGCACCTCATGGGCAGTGACCACACTCTCTAAAATGTACCTCCCTTTAAGGAAAGCAGGTTGGTTACTAGCTATAAGTCTTTGTAGGATCTTTGCCAGTTTATTAGTAAGAATTTCGGTAAAGATTTTGAAACTACAATTTAACAGACTAATAGGCTTGAATTTCTTCATAGTAGAAGCATAAGGTTCTTTTTAGATAATAGTCAACATGACAAAGTTAAGTCTATGTATAGTTAGCTCCCCCCTATGGAAGTCAGCAAACATTGCCAAGAGATCTTCCTTGACCTGAGGCCAAAAATGTTGGTAAAAGAAGAAAGGGATCCCATCAGGACCAGGGGCACCATCTGGGTAAGACTCAAAGACAACCATTTTAACCTCCTCCTCAAGGCTTCTAGGATCTCATTTTTAGTATTCCTAATTTTTTCATCCTCAGAGAAAAAATCAGGGCTCAGAAGGAACCCCTCCCTGTTTTCTAATTTAAAAAGGTCTTTATAGAAACTGCTAGCAATGTCTAACATGTCTTTAGGGTTGGTAACAGGGCCTTGAGGCCCATACAAGGAGTGAATGATAGTTTGTCTCCTCCTTTGATTAGCTACAGCACGGAAATAGTCAGTATTCCTATCACCCTCTTTGATGCCTCTATCTCTAGATCTTTGCTTGGCCTTAATGTCCTCTTGCAACCAAATTTTTTGTAACTCAGAGTGAGTAAACCTGAGTCTCGAGAGTTCAATATCAGTGAGGGCCACAGTCTCAGATTTAACATCTAAACTATCATATTCTTCTAAAAGAATCTTTTTATATCTTCTACGATGGGTCTCTTCATTAGAACTCCAACCTTTAGTAACTCTCCTCAGCTTCCTGATCTTTTCTTGCCAATCATCTAAGGCATTATGGCCAGAAGTATGCTCTCTCCAAATTTTGGTAACTAGATTGGAAAAATCTTCCCTAAGCAGCCACCATTTTTCCATCTTATAGCTACTCCCTCTAGGGGCATGCCCCATCCCTGAATCCCAAAGGATGGGAGTATGGTCACTACCACACCTGGGTAAAGCTCTACAAGAAGCTAAAGGGAAAATCTTTTCTAGCTCAGTGTTGCAAAAGATCATGTCTATTGTGGACATGATCAAGTCTACTTGATTATTAGTCAGGTAAACTTCCTACTCGAAAGTTTAATCTCTAGTAGGCTCCAAATCTCAATCCAGGCATTAAAATTGTCACACCACTTATGGTTAATGATGCCATTACTTTTCTCTTTGGCATATCTAACTAGGTTGAAATCACCTCCTATTAGTGTGGGGAAAGGGTTCTCCATAAACAGAGAGTGAAGCTCTGATATGAAGGTCTATTTGCCCTCTTCATAGGGAGATCCATATACAGTGATAACTCTGAAAGTGGTATTGATACGTCTCCAACGTATCTATAATTTTTTATTGTTCCATTCTATATTATATTCTGTTTTGGACATTATCGGGCTTTATTATACACTTTTATATTATTTTTGGGACTAACCTATTAACCGGAGGCCCAGCCCAGAATTGATGTTTTTTGCCTATTTCAGAGTTTCGCAGAAATAGAATATCAAACGGAGTCCAAACGGAATGAAACCTTCGGGAACGTGATTTTTGGAACGAACGTGATCCAGAGGACTTGGACCCTACGTCAAGACTTCAACCAGGGAGCTACGAGGTAGGGGCACGCCTACCCCCCCCCTCCCCCAGGCGCGCCCTCCATCCTTGTGGGCCCCACGTTGCTCCACCGACGTATTCCTTCCTCCTATATATACCTACGTACCCCCAAACTACCAGATACGGAGCCAAAAACCTAATTCCACCGCCGCAACCTTCTGTACCCGTGAGATCCCATCTTGGGGCCTGATCCACAGCTCCGCCAGAGGGGGCATCGATCACGGAGGGCTTCTACATCAACACCATAGCCTCTCCGATGAAGTGTGAGTAGTTTACCTTAGACCTTCGGGTCTATAGTTATTAGCTAGATGTCTTCTTCTCTCTTTTTGGATCTCAATACAATGTTCTCCCCCTCTCTCATGGATATCTATTCGATGTAATCTTCTTTTGCGGTGTGTTTGTTGGGACCGATGAATTGTGGGTTTATGATCAAGTTTATCTATGAACAATATTCGAATCTTCTGAATTCTTTTATGTATGATTGGTTATCTTTGCAAGTCTCTTCGAATTATCAGTTTGGTTTGGCCTACTAGATTGATCTTTCTTGCAATGGGAGAAGTGCTTAGCTTTGGGTTCAATCTTGCGGTGTCCTTTCCCAGTGACAGTAGGGGCAGCAAGGCACGTATAGTATTGTTGCCATCGAGGATAACAAGATGGGGTTTATATCATATTGCATGAGTTTATCCCTCTACATCATGTCATCTTGCTTAAAGCGTTACTCTGTTCTTATGAACTTAATACTCTAGATGCATGCTGGATAGCGGTCGATGTGTGGAGTAATAGTAGTAGATGCAGGCAGGAGTCGGTCTACTTGTCTCGGACGTGATGCCTATATACATGATCATACCTAGATATTCTCATAACTATGCTCAATTCGGTCAATTGCTCAACAATAACTTGTTCACCCACCGTAAATACTTATGATCTTGAGAGAAGCCACTAGTGAAACATATG